>CM057347.1:513140579-514376362 GCA_030015575.1 Agapanthus africanus | reverse complement strand
GGTTTGCATGCAAACCTCAAACCACACATCACGGTGTGCACGAAAACAAAAACAACGTCAAGTGCAACAAGTGTGCAAAAAAACATTATCCACTGCATCAAATGTGCAGGGAGCAATTACCGAGTGCATCAAGAAAGCACAAGATCAATATCCAGTGTATCGGAGTGCACAAAATAAATCTCAAGTGCATAGAGATGCACAGAACAAATCTCATGTGCTTCGGGGTGCACAAAACAAATCTCATGTGCATCGGGGTGCACAAAACAAATCTCAAGTGTATCGGGGTGCACAAAACATCAAAATGTGCAATGGGTGTGCACAAAATTATACCAAGTATACCTAGAGTGTATATATATATATTATCTGTTAATCATATGCAACTGATGTGCACGGAAAATATCAGTCTAGTGCCTCTGGTGTACACGACACTCCAATCGAGTGCAGTCATCTCACACTGACATCTCAACAAGTGCACCTGGTGTGCACAAAACATTTGTGTGACCCTCAAGTCCTCAAAATACATAAATCAAAATAACGGACGTTGAGTTGTTCTTCCTTCAATGTTGAAAATGAAATATTTGGATTATAAAAACTCAAATAACAAAACAACGGATATCGAAATATATCTTCATCAATGTCGAAAGGTGTTTTAAACACCCGGAACTGGAAGAGCAAGGATTACCACTTGCCTACTGCCCCGGTCTAGCGTTCTCTGTCTCTGAATTCTGGTTTTCCTTGCGGATCTCTAACGTCATGCATCTTTTATACAATCGTCCGGTGAAAAGCAACGACGCAATTAGTCTTACTGCTGATACCTTTCATCATATCTTCTTGACTAGTAGTCCAGTCTCTTGCAACACGTTGATGACGGCGATCTCTAATATCTGCGTGTGCGCTAACGACTGATCCTGGATCCAATCTTACTTATTAACAACACCTGGAAAGAATCCATTAAGTCTCCTGCTGATATTATTTATCCAGCCTCCCCAGAACTAGAATTCATTACCGAATCCATTTCTTTTTCGTATCCTCTGCCATTTCCTCAAGATTTTCCTATAAAAGTTTGGTCATACGCGCCTCTGTATATGCATCAAATCTTCAATATCGACGGTGACGAACAACTGCCCACTGAAACTTCGCACCAATCTTCTTCGAAAACTCGTCTTAATTCGTCAGAGGAAAACTTACTGCACGATCTCTTTCTCGAGCGACTTGCATCAGGTCTGAGCAAGACCCGTCGGAAGAAGCTAATCAATTTCACCGATCTCGTATCGGGGCGCCACAATGGATTAAATATCCTAGTCATCCCACGTCTGAATGACTATGAATCCTCTGTTCCATCTATGCTTGTAAATATCGACAACTTTTAACTTCATGAACTCTGGAAGCAACACCTTGATAACCTCAGCAATGATTGGTACCGCTGTCTGAATAGTCCACAACACCACGATCTTCGGAGTAGTGTAAACATCAAGCCTCCAAGTCCGATCGATCTCCAGCAATTTCCCGACCCTCTGATGCGGATCCCGAAGAAACTCGCTTTCGATCATCTAAGGATAAACAACATGTCCCTATGCCACCGAAATGTCACCCTGGTCGGTCCTCGTCCCAGACAAGTCTGCCCTGACCGTATCTCTAACCGCAGTCCTCTTGGCTCATGTAGACATGGCGACTGGAACAATCAACATGTATCGATGAGGATAGATCAACGGAAGGAATAGAAGAAAAGATCTCAAGATATAAATCCTAAGGTAACTTAGGCGGAGTATTATATCGTAAATATGCCGCGGAACATATGTACGGTACGTTACTCTACTTAGTACCTACTCCATCAACCAAGGTCATCCTGTATAACGAAAGTTCGGGTATAAGACCCCCAAAGTCAAGTCTAAGTCCATAAGGTAAAGCCTAGGTAACAAAAGTGTAAGCCTAGACCCCATATAGCCAAACCTAGACTCGAATAAAGATTAAACCAAACGCTCTGATACCAACTTTGTCACGACCCGAATGTGGCACGTGACCGGCACTTAAATCACGTGATATCTAAAGACGTCGACGCGGTTCAAGTAAGCCGAAACCCGGAATCTAAACCCTTTTTGAAAATATTGGAGGTGAAGTTTAAAATAGTCATCAGATGGAATCAGTTTAAAATAAACATTTAAGTTTAACTAAGTATGTTTGAAAAACATCTATGACGTTTTGAAATTCGACAACACCTCCTTTGTAATTTGAATAAAACCCGCTACAACATAAAAATACATATAGCATCCCAATGGGAGCTAGCTTCCACGCCTAAACGGCGGAGCAACCAAGCAAACAATATACGACGCACAATGGCGAAGAAAAGAAAAGAAAAACAAAATTAACAATATAAAAAGGCCGACTCTAATGAGTACGACGCCCATAACACACAATTCTAAGTCTCGCTTCTAAGTCCACAGTATATCAGTTCTAAGTCGATGGAGTTTTACTAGATACAAGAAGATAAGAATATACAAATATGAGTATGATACAACAGTAACCCACCTGCCAAAGCAATCACCGAAAAGAATGTGTGCCTCAAGCCGCTGATAATCCAAACGGTAAAACCTGCAAGAAACTGTGGCACAACGGGGGTGAGTTACCAACTCAGTGAATAATATTACATCACAAGGTAGAAATCGAAATGCACAACGATACCTAGGCTATAAATATAATACTATCATATCCCGCACTAATATAATATGTGATATGCATATGTATCATAAATGTAATTCTATCCGTCACATAAACCCAAAAATAGAATATATCATGCAAATGACCTATATCTAGGTATAAGCCCATAAGTAGCCGAAAATATATAGGTAAAACCTCTTATTTAAAATAGCCGCGGAATACATATGTCACGGCATAAAAGCAGACGTGATGGTATGAAATATAATAGGTATCTTATTTAAGATATACGTCCTGTTGTTTTAGTGAAGAGCTTTAAGAGGTTTACAATTTAACGATCCCAGTGTCATATCAGACATGTCAAAATAATGAGACTATAGCTCGATTTTGAAATACTTTTTATATGCAATAACCTGTAAAAAGTTATGCAGGTACTATTCTCTGGATCAGTCCTGGCCGCCTACAATAACTTATAATATAACTGTGTACCTCATGATAGCAACATATCAATATATATGGATGTCCAGCATCAACACCCGAAATCAGAAATCCCTCGTGTCCATCACCGACACGAAAATCCTCAAATCTCTCATGTCCATCACCGACATGCAAGTGCAGATATCGTCGACACCATCTCAACAGATGATCGCCACCCGATATCCCTGGTCCGATCGGTATCCTATGGATATCCGCCGTGCCCAAATCGAGCCCCGGCCAGTATCCCCTGGATATCTGCCGTGCGCATCTCTATCTCCGGTATCGAGTATCCTCGCTAGGCTCCCCGCCTCACATGCGGCTATCCCGCCCCTCGGTCTCAACCGGGTCCACCATGTATCCGACTGTATACTCCACCACTCGGTCCGGATAAATAGCAAGTCCGTAACCGTATAGCTCCCCCACCCGGTTCGGAATAAAATAATCAGAAAACATCAAGCTCATGGTGGACGTCAACTCATCATATCCAGAAATATCAAGTAAAGAATAAGAATACTTGCATAGATCATTCTGATGATATATTATATATATACATATATAGCAGCGTCCCATACCACTGGTATATATCATCAAAAGCTAAACATCCTGAAAGCTCATAAGAATCAACTATGAATACCCATGGTACATGTATTCGCAATGCTTAACAGATAATAAGGTAAGGTATGTAAATAAGTCATACAAGCAATTAAACGTATCAATTCTACCGTGTCATGCCAATACTAATGATGTGTAGTGTAGCATACGCGTCTGTGCTTGTGCAACATGGTAATCATTAGTATTTGTGCGAGTGTGCTATAAGTGTATAAAGCCTACTCGTATCGACATCTACATACGCATCACGTAGTATAGCAGTCCTACAGTGACATGTCAATACCAATGAGATGTAGTGTAACATATGCGTATGTGCTCGTGCAACATAATACTCATTGGTAGTTGTGCAGTGTTCTATCAGAGTGTTCGTATCACGGAAACGTATAACATAGATAAATATATCGCGAACGTGTAAAGTAAATCTAAGCGTAACTATTTAATGTAACTACTTACTATGAGCTATACCATTATCTTTGGAAATGGAACGAAACGTCGGTTTTGAAATAAGGAAGCTGCCTTAGGTTAAAAACAGATATTCGTTTTGGAAATTGGCATCGCATTCTTGTCATTTATCATTAAAAGGAAAACGAATCGTTAGTTTTTAAAAGAGTATAGCTCACTCAAGTACTACGTCCTAAAACGAAATAAAGCATAACTCTACGAGTCTAAAGGAAACTTGGCCGTTATTCGGCATGCTAATCTCGTCATCATAAGTACGGTATAATTTCTCGTACAATATCCACATTATCACAATATCCAATTTATCTTAAGTATGGCACGATTCTTTATACCAATCCACCAACCATGAATAAAACTATATGCACATGAATATTTACTAAATGCAACATAGCTCCTAATATCATTAACTTAAATAAATACTAAAAACTAACTATATATCATACTATGATATTTATAAGGTTGCGGGAGTGCTATACGCCATCCACCCGACTTCCCCTGTAGATGTTAATCTACTCACCAACTTGTCGAGCTCGTCGAATTCACGATTGCTATATCCGCCAACTCCATCTCGGAAACCGCCAACTCCATCTCGGAAACCTTCGCAATCGTACCTATAATCGTAGTTATGAAATAGTGGCGTAAATATCACATCAAAAACCAAAACAACGAGCTAAGCACCCGTAGGTTAAAACTTACAGCTTACTTATCCCAAAAATGACAAGATATCCCTGTTGTTAACGTACGAACGTCAGTCGCAGTACAGAAATACAAAAACTCATATTGAAATGTCGGAAACTTGATAAAACCTTACTAAACATTCCTAGATTTCTCTGTATACATATTGGGAGAAATCAAACAATACAGTAATTTATAAAATACCCAAATAAAGCTACAGAAGAAAAACCAACACAGAACTCCCTGGGAGACCTGGCGGCACTGGCCAAAAGATGAATCTCGCTGAATCAATGGTGGAAGTTGGGGCTCGAACTCTATGTACAGTCTCCTAGTGGTCTCATGATACTATGGTCTTGTTAGTTTTCCTAGTGCTTACACCTAGTGGTTCCAGATTCAATTATACACTCACAAATATCACAAAAGTTCATGTTTTTATACTGCACACTGAAAACAGCTATCAAACAAAATTGAATATGCAAAGAAGGAAGGAGATATACCTATAGAGTGGTAATACAAGGAAATCCTACTCAAGAAGTGTGTGGAAGCATCAAGGTGTTGTAGAGGCTCTAGCTTGATGATGTGCACAACTTTGAGAAAATGGTCAAGGTTTTCTTCTTTGGATGTGATAAAAACTTAGGAATTTTAGCTTGGAGCTGTAAAAACTAGTTGTGTTTAGTTTAGAAAAGCTGAATTTTCTAAGTATTGTGATAAGATAAGATGAGAGATGTAGTGTTTGCGTAGAGAAAGCATGAGGTGGAGGGTTGTAAGGTGGAGGTGTCACTTGAGAAGGAGGAGGTGTAAAGTGAGAAGAAGGAGATGGAGAGAGTTGAGCATGGGTGAGGATGTGGTGGTGTGAGGGTTTGAATTAGGATAAGATATACCAACTATTAAAAGAATTACAACAAAAGAAAAACCTTTCATGTTATAATTTAAATCCATGTAAAATAAAAGATATGAGATAATTAATCTTTCACTTAAATATCATTATCTTAATGTAAAATACAATGTCATGTTTAAAATAATTGGCAGTATCATTTTTATGATATCACACACTTTTATTCATATTTATCAGAATAATTACATTTTTACGGATATAATTCCGATACCCAAATTTCATAAGCGATATCATTTTTTATAAACTTATTAAATTCATATTTAAAATTATAAATTAATATTTATAATTTTCCAAAATGTTACTATATTAACCATGTTAGAATTAAGGGGGCAAACTCCTAGAGGGATGTAAATGGATCGGATACGGAACATATATAGAACTAGACGGATTCGAATACAGATACAGATAGTTATTAGAAATGAATATTACTATCCTTATTTGGTAAGAGCTAATAGATATACGGATATGAAAATAATATTAGAAAAACATGTACCTGATAAATTTTATATATAAAAAAAACTACCTTTGGTGTGGGATACGCGTATCAAATGGATATAGATGTTGCCGTATTTGTATCCGGTGGCCATGGGGGATGCACTTATGTGTTCCCCTTCGAAAGACGGCGACGACATGAAGACGTCTTGCCTGAGATTCGGGACAGATGCTATTTGGTTTTATCCGTCCACCTCTCCGAAAATGCCAAGTTGATTTATGGCACAGTGTATCGGACTCAAGTGATCCTACGTCGGCCTACAAATGATGAAGGTTTTCAAAATCCTATCCCCTTAGCATATCCGCTTCTCTTGCATCAGAGCAAGAGAATGCACTTTTATCGGTATTGAGATCTAACAAAAAGGCGTTTGGTTGGAGTATGGCGGACATCAAAGGGATTAGTCCCTTGATAGTTGAACATCATATACATGTGATGGATGATGCCAGACCAACCCGAGAACCACAAAGACGGTTGAATCCCGTCATGAAGGAAGTGGTGATGAAAGATATCGTCAAATGCCTAGATAATGGTATTATATACCCCATCTTCGATAGCCAATGAGTGAGTCCTATACATGTCGTTCCTAAGAAATCCAGCATCACTGTTATAACCAATGAGGCAAATGAGTTGATTCAGACACGCGCCCAAACTGGGTGGCATGTATGTATCGATTATAGAAAACTCAATGCTGAGTAGCAGACTTCGTCAGATTCCCCCTTGCTTGAGGGGTTTTTGATTGTGTGGATGCTCTTCCCTGCAGGCGCAAGCCCCTGCAGTTAATTACGCTACCGCATCGCGGTAACAACTTTCTCCTTCTCCAGAATTTCACTTCGTGTCGTGTGTGTTTGTTTTGTTTGTGGATGCCCGTGGATTGTATACGGAGACTAAGTTATGCCGTCGCCCGTAGGACGTGGATTAGTCCAAATCCGTATTTACTTAGATTTGGGTTTGGTGTTTTAGTTTAAGGATACGTTAGCCATGTTTGAGGCTAAGATCAACTTAAACGTTCGTTAAGGATACGTTAGTCCGATTTGAGACTAAGATCAACTTAACGGGAAGAGCATTTAGGGGGCTCTATTGTTCCTGTTTAGGGACGTAATGGTCCATTTAATATATGGCCGTCGGGACCCGTCACCTCTCTGACGACGTTGAAGGATTACAACGACAGGTGTCAGAGGAGTTCGGAGATGTACCCTTGAACCAAAGTTGATTGGGGGATCTATAGTCCAATTTGGGACTAAAGTCTGTTTGATGGTTTAAGGATACGTTGGCCATATTTGAGGCTAAGATCAACTTAAACGGGATCCTTTAGATCCGACAAAAGAGCGTTTGAGGGCTCTATTATTCCAGTTTAGGGACGTAGTGGTCCATAGGTAGTTTAGGGACATTGCGGTCCATTGCCAATTTAGGGACATGGTGGTCCATGTTCCAGTTTAGGGACGTGGGGGTCCATTTCCAGTTTAGGGACATAGGGGTCCATCGTTCCCGTTTTGGGGACGGATATTAGTTTAAGGACGCATTAGTCCATGGGTTTAAGGACCCCATAGTCCATATGGATGTGTTTAAGGACGCACTAGTCCATTAGTTTAGGGACGCATAAATCCATGGGTTTAAGGACCCCACAGTCCGTATGGGTGTGTTTAAGGACGCATTAGTCCATTAGTTTAAGGACGCATAAGTCCATGGGTTTGAGGACCCCACAGTCCGTATTTTGGTTTAAGGACGCATAAGTCCATGAGTTTAAAGACCCCACAGTCCGTATAGATGTGTGGTTGTCGGGACCCGTCACCTCTCTGACGTCATTGAAGGATTACAATGATAGGTGTCAGAGGAGTTCAGAGATGTACCCTTGAACCGGATGTAAATTGATTTAAGAGAGCAGTCTTGCTCAGTCAATTTAATTTGAGGACTTACGGCCATGATTGAGCTAAGTCCAGTTGAGAATATTCAACGTTTTTATCTTTGGCCTATTAGGCCTGTGCTAGGGCTTTGCCCCTGTTTAATAATGCACTGCATTTTTTTTTGGCCTGCTAGGCCTTTTTGATTTGGGCTCTGTCCCTTTTAAATGATGCACAACATCTGTTTTTGTTTGGGCTCTGCCCTTTTTAAAATAATGCATTGCATTTTATTAGGCCTATTAGGCCTTTTTTTAATTGGGCTTGGCCCTTCTGCAGTGCATTAATCAAACTGATAGTGGTCATGTGGCCTGTCAGGCGCTTTGCGCCAATTATTGAGCGCAAGCGCATGTGGAGGTGACACGTATCACGCTCGGGTGAGCGCAAGCGCAGTGCGCTGTTGCGCTGCTGACACGTGGCGCGCTCTGGTGAGTTGCGCCAATTTCAGAGAGCAATGCTCTATCTTAAAAGCGCATAGCGCAAGTTGTTATGGTGCTGACACATGGCGCTCTCTGGTGGCTTGCGCCAATTCAGAGAGCACAACAGTGCAGATTTGCAAGTGCAAGGCACTGTTTTAATTATCTTGATCCAATTTTGGATTCAAGAAAAGAATCTTTAAGATTCCAGAACCAATGGTTCATAAAAAAGGCAATGCTTTTGATATTATTTATTTATTTATTTTTTATTGAAGATCTTTGATCTTGTTCTTAGATCAATGATCTATTCAGAAGAAATTCTTCTTTTTTATTCAAAGGTTTTACCTTCTTTTTTTCTTCTTCTTGAGTTCTTCTCAAAATTCTTTTGAGTTCTCTCTCTGTTTCTGTCTCTGTTTTTCTCTCTGCGTTGTTGTTTTGAAATTGGGGTCTAGGGGCCTTTATATAGCGTCCATTAATTTGTTAAATTTTTTAAAGAGATCATTCTCTGAGTGATTTGGGGATTTTTCCCCATCGTTGGATCTTTGATCCAAGGGCTTCTGTTTTACAGAAGACAATCTTCTTGTTTTAACAAGAACAGAAAGATCTTACTGGAATTTTAATTCTGTTTGGTGCAAACGCATCCGCGCTTGACACGTGTCGTGCAGCGCGACTGCGCTGACACGTGTCAAGCGCGGATGCGTTTGCACCAAACAGAATTAAAATTCCAGTAAGATCTCATCTGAAGCGTTGCTTCTTTTAATTTTGTTTTTAAATAGAGCCTTGCTCTGATTGGGCGCGCTGCCTTGGGCGCTGCGCTGACGTATCAGTTTTTGACACGTGGCGCGTTGCGCGCAATGCTAGGAATTTGAAGCGTTGCTTCAATTTTTGAATTTTTGAAATTCAAACAGAGCTTTGCTCTGATTGGGAGAAACAAATGCCCCCCACCGTTGCGCTCACGTGGCGCACACGTGAGTGCAGCGGTGGTAAGATCTTGGCCGTTGGATCGACTGGTGAGTTGAAGGGGCGCAAGCGCCTATAAATAGGACCCTTGGTCCTCAGTAAATAGTTACCATTTTCAAGAACTTTGATTTTAAGAGCCTTGCTCTTCCTTTTAAGAACTTCAGAGCCTTGCTCTCGTTTCTTTTCAAGAACTCCAGAGTTCAAATTTTTAGAACATCTTAGGTAAAATTTAAATTAAATTAAATTAAATTAACAGATCCTTGCTCTCATAGATCTTTGATCTAAAGAAAACCCCTTTGGGGTTTCATCAACAGAACCTTGCTCTCAAGAATCCATAGATCTACAGAGATCTTGTTTCATGGGTTTTAACCCATGAACAGAGCTTTGCTCATGGATCAAATATAGATCTTTTTGATCTGAAAATGAAGAACTCCTAAGAGTTTTCATGGATCTTTAAGATCCCAAATTTTTTAATTCTTTCAAGAGTTAAATGTATTTTTGATGGATCTTTCCATCATTATAACAGAGCTAGGCTCTTTTTAGGAAATTTTATTCTCTTGAGACCAGAGTTTGACAAATGTCACTCTGTGACAGAGCTTTGCTCTGAAAGAGGAGATTTTCTCCTTGTCTCTAGGGATTTCCCATTAATGAGAATATTCTCTTGGGGATCTCTTCATTAATTGACAGCCTCATCTAATGATGGGGTTGTCTTATTAACTGATGCACTGTCATCCAGATTTTGTGGATCCCCCTTTGGTCCCCTACCCACTGCATTGCAATGTGGTATAAATTTTAAAACGCCATGCGTTGGAATTACAACACTGACGGCTAATTTTTGTCCCTCCACAGGAAACATGCCTGCTGACCTATCATTCCCGTTTGTTCGCTCGGAGGGAGGATTTCCCCAGACACCAGTGGACCGAGAGGTGCTCACTCTCATCAAGGATCATGACCCCGAGCATAAGAACCTTCGCGTGTAGGGTAGGTGGTATAACGAGATCATCCAGGGTCGCCGAAGCTTCGGTTCCGCTATGCCGTCTGAGCCCATATTTTCGATCCCCTATGCGGATGAACCCCCGGTGAAGTATGCCGTAGAGGTCAAAAATTGGAATTCGGATGACCTCCTCCAGCCTGCAATTGGTGCTATTCCCGTGCAGCCGCCACCGGCAATAGACATTTTGGGGAGACGAATCTGTCAGGGTGAAGCACGCCCTTCGGGACAGGCCTATAACATTGGATTGATCCCGCGACCACCCGCCGGATATTTGCAGTGGGCCCGGTACATCTTATCGGCGAAGAGGACTCATCTGATGAAGATTGGTTTGTATTCGGCAATCTACGTCTCGCTCTTTGAGTATTCCTCTCCTCCAATGTGGTGGATTAAGGTTCTTATCGAACAATGGAATATCCCTACCCACACCTTCCTGATGACGGACAGGGAAGTCTCTATCTCCTTGGAAGAGTTCGCTGAAATCTCGGGTCTGCCGATGAAGGGGGAGCATTACGAGGAGCTGCTTCCTTCTGACGAATACGTCTTTGCCACCAAGCCGCTGGTGTTTGGTCTGACGCCGGAGAACGCTATTCAGCACCAGTTTCCGGGCTTGGTGAAGGTGCTGGACATATATGAAGGGCTCTATCTGGAATCAGGCGTCCGGGGAATCAGTTTCGCAGATTTTATCGCCCGCTTCATTCGACCGGAGTTTCTATCGGAGCGGAGCGAGAAGTTCGCCCAGCTTGATGACCCTTTTGGCTTCGGCTTGGACCGTCGACCCACATCAGAGGATGATCAAAAGGACTTTTATCTCCCCGGCGCCGCCGTCATGCCCTTGTCAGAAATTGCCATCCCGGGCATGGATGAGGAGATCTTTTTTGTAGGGTTCCTGGGATTGTGGCTGTGCAGCTTTGCGCTCCCCATGCACCCGCGCCACATGCGGCAGTCCGTTTTCTACCCAGCGCATCGGATGGTGGCTGGCCTGCAGTTGACAATAGGAATCGCCGGGTTGGCTCACCTATATAATGGACTTAGCGTGGCGGGGGACGCTAATGAACCCGGGATGCAGCCGGCTAATTTCCCGATGCACTACTTCACCTCATGGATGGAAATGCATGTGCATGGGGTGTTCGGCGTCCATAAGATCTCTCCGTTTTTTGAGAAGTGCAGACTCCCAAGAGTCATGCGGCTGGTCGGCGCCTCGATCGTGGTTGCGCCTCCGCGGGAGGCTAGGGGTTTGCTCCTTCGTCCACACCTGGTCGGAGCGAAGGTTTCTTTTTTGGATAAAGTCATAACCATAGGCTCAGAAACCACCAAGTCGGTGGTGCCGCTGCGCGATGATTTTAAGGACGGGGCCTCCATATTGAAAGCCCGGGAGATCCTTCACCTTTACTCCATTCGGCCGGGCTACCTGGTGTTCAGGCAGAATGAGACGGTGCTTTTCATGAGGTATAACCCTCACCGGTTCGCCCAACAATCCAGCTATCACCAGGGGATCCCGCTGGAAGCCTTTTTGGAAGAGCCCGTGGCCAGCCGGGAGGGGATAAGGAGTGCGATGCACCATTTTATGCGGCTTAACACGGGCTCCTACTTCTTCATCAGCGAGCCAAGCTGCGTTCCCAAGGTCCTCAACGCGTACGTGGCCTGGTACGCGCACGCAATGGGTCCGGTTATCCATATGGAGAAGCGCATGCTGGTTGACCGCAAGGGTGCGCCTCCCGGCGGCGATCGCAAGGCTCCCTTGAAGCCAAGGACTCCGGTCATTCCTCCGCTGAAAGATGCCGGAGTTGGGCCACCGCGCGTGCTGAACCCTCCGCGCGGATTGCCGCTCCGTGATACTATGGATGCGCCACCAGCGCCCCGTGCTCTAGTGGAGACGGTAAATGTGGTTTCGCCGGAGTCCGGCATGGGCGCGGATATCGGGACCCACCGCCCTAAAGTGCCTGCAAAGCGCAAGTCGATCTCGGGTGCACCCAGGGCTGGCGGGCAGAAGAGGAAGAAGAAGTCGCTCCTCTCTCTCGATGCTATCCTCGGTTTAGAGCCTGAGGCCCCTCTTAACGAAGGTATAAGCGAGTACGGCAGCAATAAGGGCCTCTCGGTAGATCCAGCAGACACCGATTTGGCGGCCGCCATTGCGGCTTCTGAGCGATCAGCCAGACTCGAAGCGTGGTTGGATAAACTCGCTCGAGCAGGTAATCATTAGCTGCACTCTTTGTCATTTTATCGCATTCTTATCATTATCTTCGACTAATGCTTTCCCCCCTTTTTTTAACAGGTGTCACTACTGAAGAAGCCATCGCTGTCTCTTTAAAAACCTTCCAGGAGGAGGAAAAGAAGCGCGCTTTAATGGGTGTTGGTACGTCTCGCCTTATTAAGTTTTTGTCCTCTTTTCTGATGGCTAACCTAACCTTCTTCCTTTGTCTCTTTGCAGGGGCTGCGCCAGCTAATGCAGGGACTCTCCCCGGGCCAGCTACTGAAATCCCGGTCTCTTCGGGGCCACCGCGAGAGCCTCAACTCGACAAGTCGACGATGGATGCCTTGAAGAATTTGGAGGCATCTCTGTTCACGGACGATGACGCCTCAATGAAGGAAGCTTTGAAGAGCTCCGTCTTGACGGCTCGAGAGGAGAGAAAGCGGTTAAGGCGCGAGGCGAAGGCACGCAGGGCTGCTTTGGCCGTGGGAGCGGGCCCAAGCACCGTTCCTCATGCTGATACTCCCTCGGAAGAGCCCCCGGTCGTCCTGTCTACAGCTCACAGACAGGTGGCGCGTGAAGTTCGGGAGGCAACGATCAGTCCACCTCAGGTAATATGTCTTTCAAGATTTTGATGTAAGAAATGTAAACCTGTCGGTTCTTATATATCTTATCCTGCAGGGCTAAGTCCAATCGAAGGGGAGGCGAAAACCGTCTAACCTAAGGGGACAGAGGAGGAGGCACCGGCTGAACCCGAGCCGACGGTGGGCGACGTCGCCGGGGTTGCTGGACCTGAGCTGGGGGCTGAAGAAACTGCGCCGGAGAAGGTCGTCGATGCCGAGCCTGAGGTAGCGGCAAATGAGACGACTGCTATAACCGAGCTTGAGGCAGCGGCGGATGGAGCGCCTGAGACCGGCGACCCCATGGCGACGGCAGACGAGTCAGCAGCGACCGCCGAACCTGAAGGAGTAGAGGGTGACGGGCGTGACTCCCGGGGACAAGCTAGCCGCTCTTTCTCAAGAGTCTGGCAATGCTCCAATCATTGCTCTCCCTGTCTACGGTCCTCCGCCGTCTCCTGGTCGCGCGAGCACGACGACAGCCCTCATTGAGTCGGGTGATGAGGCTACGGGCGGTGAACTCATGTCGATGGAGGAGGGAGACGCCTCCGTTTCGGCTGGCGGCTCATCAGGTAAATTTCGGGTTATTTCCTTTTTTCTTTATTTTATAATTCTTCCTGACAGGTTTATCTTTGTTCTTTAATGCAGGTGCGGCCAGTGCTGATGCTCCATTGCTCAAGGGGGCGCCGTCAACTACCGCCTTGGCGGTTGCCACCTCTCAGCCTTCCCTCGTACCATCACAGATGCTGGAAGGTATGGATTTGCAACCCATTAGTTTTATCTTTCAGCCGCATGATCTATGTACTAATGTCGTACTATTGCGTCTTTGCAGGAGCGCTTTTTGATCACCTTTACCAGGTGTTGCATCCGCACTTCTCCTTCCCATCTGAACTCAATTCTTCCTCCAGTGGCGCTGGTGAGTATAGTTTCCAATTGATGTCTTTCTTTTTTCAGTAATGGAATTATTTCTGACTCTTCCTTGTCCTGATTGCAGTGCTACAAATCGAAGGAGGAGATGAAAGATTGGACGCGCCACCGGCCCTCCCTGCTTTGCCGCCTGTTGCAGCTGGTATAGTAAACTATCCCGTCGATGACTTTTTCATATATCTTGAACCGTCATCTAATCGTATTTTTTTTCAGCTGTCGTTCTGATTCCGGCGCCATTTGAGTCTCGCGTTATAATGCCGGCAGGCCCCTTTCTGAGACGTCCGTCTTCAAAGGGTGCCGTAATGAGCTTGGGCATGCTGAGCGGATATTGTTCCCCTCCGAAAGACGGCGCATAAGACTGCGATGTCCTGACGCTGAGATTCGGGGCAGATGCTATTTGGTTTTATCCGTCCACCTCTCCGAAGATGCCAAGCTGATTTATGGCACCGTGTATCGGAGGTTTAGACGGATGTGGCCGATGTAGCAGACTTTGTCAGATTCCCCCTCAGGGTGAGGGTTTTTTTTGATTGTGGGGATGCTCTTCCCTGCAGGCGCAAGCCCCTGCAGTTAATTACGCTACCGCATCGCGGTAACCACTTTCTCCTTCTCCAGAATTTCACTTCGTGTCGTGGGTGTTTGTTTTGTTTGTGGTTGCCCGTGGATTGTATACGGAGACTGAGTAATGCCGTCGCCCGTAGGACGTGGACTAGTCCAAATTCGTATTTACTTAGATTTGGGTTTGGTGTTTTTTTTTTAGTTTAAGGATGCATTAGTCACGTTGCGGCTAAGATCAACTTAAACGTTCGTTAAGGATACGTTAGTCCTGTTTGGGACTAAGATCAACTTAACGTGATAATCCATTTAATATCTGGCTATCGGGACTCGTCACCTCTCTAACGTCGTTGAAGGATTACAACGGCAAATGTCAGAGGAGTTTAGAGATGTACCCTTGAACCAGAGTCGATTTGGAGTTTTATAGTCCATTTAAATGTTTAAGGATACGTTAGCCGTATTTGCGGGCTAAGATCAACTTAAACGGGACCGTTTAGACCCGGCAAAAGAGCATTTGGAGGCCCTATTGTTTCAGTTTAGGGACGTAGTGGTCCGTGTTCCAGTTTAGGGACATGGGGGTCCATTGCCAGTTTAGGGACGTGGTGGTCCATATTCCAGTTTACGGACGTGGTGGTCCGTCATTAGTTTAAGGATATTTCGGTCCAACATTCCCATTTAGGGACGAATATTAGTTTAAGGACGTTTCGGTCCAACATTAGTTTAGGGACGTTTCGGTCCAATATTAGTTTAGGGACGTTTCGGTCCAATATTAGTTTGTGTGGTCGTCGGGACCCGTCACCTCTCTGACGTCGTTGAAGGATTACAACGACAGTCGTCAAAGGAGTTCGGAGATGTATCCTCGAACCGGATATAAATTGATTTAAGAGAGAGCTGTGCTCAGTCAATTTTATTTAAGGACTTATGGCCAAAATTGGGCTAAGTCCAGTGGAAAATGTTCAACACCTTTATTTATTTCCGGTCTATTAGACCTGTGCTAGGGCTTTGCCCACACTTAAATAATGCATTGCATTACTTCAGGCCATTTATGCCCATTTTGACTGGGCTCTGCCCTTTTTATTATGATGCAGATCATTTGTTTTGGTCCACTGGACCTTTCAATTGGGCTCTGCCCTTTTAAATAATGCATAGCATTTTATTTATTAGGCCTGTTAAGCCTTTTAATTGGGCCTGGCCCTTCAGGAGATGAAATGCATTGCATTTGTCAGGCGCTTTGCGCCAATCACTGAGCGCAAGCGCTTGTGGTGAGGACACGTGTCATGCTCTGGCGAGCGCAAGCGCAACAGCACAGTGCGCTGCGCTGTTGCGCTGCGCTGTTGCGCTGCTGACACGTGGCGCGCTCTGATGAGTTGCGCCAACAAAGGAGCGCAACAGCGCAATTTTTCAAGTGCAAAGCACTGTTTTATATTTTAGTTGATTTTAAATCAAAGAAAACAAGTTTTCTTTTGTTTTCAAGGAACCAATGGTTCATAAGAAAGTGCAAAGCACTACTATTACTTATTTTTTTCTTTTTATTTAAGATTATTGATCTTGTTCTTATATCAATAGTCTGTCCATAAGAGAATTTTCTCTTTTTCCTAAAGGTTTTTACCTTCTGTTGTTCTTGAGGAGTTCCCAAGAGTTCTCTTCTCTTTTTTTTTAGAAAGATGTTCATGCCTTTGAGTTGAGGCCTAAGGTCCTTTTTATAGTGCCCATAAATTAGTTAAATTTGTTAAAGAGATCTTTCTCTGAGTGATTTGGGGAATTTTCCACACCGTTGGATCTTTGATCCAAGGGCTTCTGCTTTGCAGAAGAAAATCTTCTTGTTTTAACAAGAACAGAAAAGATTTCTTGAAATTTTAATTCTGTTTGGCGCAGATGCCCCAGCGCGTGACACGTGTCGCGCAGCGCAACTGCGCTAGCGCAACTGCGCTGACACGTGTCGCGCAGCGCATCTGCGCTGACACGTGTCGCACAGCGCTAGCGCATCTGCGCTGACACGTATCGCGCAGCGCAGCGCCTGCGCAACTGAAGCGTTACTTCCTTTAATAGAGCTTTGCTCGATTGGGCGCGCCTTCTTGGGCGCTGTGCTGACGTATCAGCGCCTGACATGTGGCGCGTTGCGCCCGAGATTTGAAGCGTTGCTTCAAAATTTTGAATTTTGAATTTCAACAGAGCTTCGCTCTGATTGGGCGAAACAAATGCCCCCCCTACCATTGCGCTCACGTGGCGCACACGTGAGTGCAGCGGTGGTAAGATCCTGACCGTTGGATCAACGGGTGAGTTCAAGGGGCGCAAGCGCCTTATAAATAGGACCTTTGGCCCTTAGTAAATGTTTTACCATTTTCAAGAATCTTGAGTTTTCAGAGCCTTGCTCTTGTTTAAGAATTCTAGAGCCTTGCTCTTGCTTTTTCATAAGAACTCCAGAGTTTAGAACTTAAAAACATCTTAGGTATTAATAATAAAATAAAATTAAATTAAAATTGATTAATAGAGCCTTGCTCTCATAGATCTTTGATCTAAAACCCTTTTGGGGTTTCATCAGCAGAGCCTTGCTCTGGAAAATTCATAGATCTACAGGGATCTTGTTCATGGGTTTTAACTCATGAACAGAGTTTTGCTCATGGATCAAATGTAGATCTTTTCTGATCTGAAAATGGAGAACTCCTAAAAGTTTTCATTGATCTTTAAAATCCCAAATTTTAATCTTTAAGGGTTGAAGTTTTCTTTTTGATGAATTTTCCATCATTAATATAGGGCTAGGCTTTCCTTAAAGAAATTTTATTCCCTTGAGACCAGAGTTTGACAAATGTTACTCTGTGACAGAGCTTTGCTCCAAAAGAGGAGATTTTCTCCTTGCCTCTAGGGATTTCCCATCAATGAGGATATTCTCTTGGGGATCTTTTCATTAACTGACAGTCTCATCCAATGATGGGGCTGTCTTATTAAATGATGTACTGTCGTCCAGATTTTGTGGGCCCCCCTTTGGTCCCCCTATCCACTGCATTGCGGTACGGTATAAAAATTTAAACATGTTGAGCGTTGGAATTATAATACTGACGGCTAATGTTTGTCTCTTTGCAGGAAACATGTCTGCCAATTCGTCTTTTCCGTTTGTTCGCTCGGAGGGAGGGTTTCCCCAGGCACCGGTGAACCGCGTGGTGCTCGCTCTCATCAAGGATCATGACCCCGAACACAAAAAACTTCACTTGTGGGGTAGGTAGTACAATGAAATCATCCAGGGTCGTCGCAGTTTCAGTTCCGCCACGCCGTCTGAGCCAACATCTTCACTCCCCTACGCAGATGAACCCCCGGTGAAGTATGCCGTGGAGGTCAAAAATTGGAATTCGGATGACCTCCTCCAGCCTGCGATTGGTGCTATCCCCGTGCAGCCGCCGCCGGCAATAGATATTTTAGGGAGGAGAATTTGTCAGGGTGAAGCGCGCCCTTGGGGACAGGCTTATAACATTGGACTGATCCCACGACCGCCTGCTGGATATTTGCAATGGGCCCGGTACATCCTATCACAGCGAGGAGGACTCATCTGATGAGGATTGGTTTGTACTCGGCCATTTACGTCTCGCTCTTTGAGTATCCTTCTCCTCCAACGTGGTGGGTTAAGGCTTTTATCGAGCAATGGAATATTCCCACACACACCTTCCTGATGACGGACCGGGAAGTTTCTATCTCCTTGGAGGAGTTTGCTGAAATCTCGGGTCTGCCGATGAAGGGAGAGCCTTACGAGGAGCTGCTTCCTCCCGATGAATACGTCTTTGCCACCAAGCCACTGGTGTTTGACCTGACGCCGGAGAACGCTATTCAGCACCAGTACCCGGGCTTAGTGAAGGTATTAGAGATTTATGAAGGACTCTATCTAGAATCGGGTGACAGGGGAGTCAGTTTTGCAGATTTCATTGCTCGCTTCATTCAACCAGAGTTCTTATCAGAGCGGAGCGAGAAGTTCGCCCAGCTTGACGACCCTTTTGGGTTCGGTTTTGATCGCCGACCCACATCGGAGGATGACCACAAAGACTTTTATCTTCCTGGTGCCGCCGTCGTCCCTTTTTCAGAAATTGTCGTCCCCGACATGGATGAAGAGACCTTCTTTGTAGGGTTCTTGGGCTTGTGGTTATGCAGTTTCGCTCTTCCTATGCATCCACGCCATATGCGGCCGACTGTTTTCTACCCAGCGCATCGGATGGTGGCTGGTTTACAGTTGTCAGTAGGAATTGCCGGGCTGGCTTATCTTTATAATGGACTTAGCGTAGCGGCAGACGCTAGTGAGCCTGGGGTGCAACCCGCCAACTTCCAGATGCACTACTTTACCTCCTGGATGGAAATGCACGTGCACGGGGTGTTCGGTGCCCATAAGATTCCTCCCTTTTTTGAGAAGTGCAGGCTCCCGAGGGTCATACGGCTGGTCGGGGCTTCGATCGTAGTTGCACCTCCGCGGGAGGCTAGGGGACTGCTCCTTCGACCACACCTGGTCGGGGCGAAGATTTCTTTCTTGGACAAGGTCATAACAATAGGCTCATAGACTACCAAGTCAATAGTGTCGCTACGCGATGAATTTAAGGATGGGGCTTCCATATTGAAGGCTCGGGAAATCCTCCATCTCTACTCCATTCGGCCGGGCAACCTGGTGTTCAGGCAGAATGAGACGGCACTCTTCATGAGGTATAACCCTCACCGGTTTGCTCAGCAATCAAGCTACAATCAAGGGATCCCGATGGAAGCCTTCTTGGAAAAGCCCGTGGTTAGCCGGGAGGGGATAAAGAATGCAATGCACCACTTTATGAGGCTTAACACGGGTTCTTATTTCTTTATCAGTGAGCCGAGCTGCGTCCCCAAAGTCCTCAACGCGTACATGGCCTGGTATGCGCATGCAATGGGGCCCGTTATTTTGATGGAGAAACGTATGCTGGTTGACCGCAAGGGTGCACCTCCTGGCGGCGATCGCAAGGCTCTCTTGAGGCCGAGGACTCCGGTCATTCCTCCATTGAAAGGTGCTGGAGGCGGACCTCCGCGCATGTTGAGTCCTCCGCGTGGATTGCCGCTTCGCGATGCTGTGGATGCTCCACCATCCCCCCGTGCTCTAGTGGAAACGGTAACTGTGGTATCGCCGGAGTCTGGTGTAGGCGCGGATATCGGGACCCGCCGCCCCAAGGTGTCTGCCAAGCGTAAATCAGTCCCGGGTGCATCCAGAGTTGGCGGGCAAAAGAAGAAAAAGTCGCTCCTTTCTCTTGACGCGATTCTTGGCTTAGAGCCTGAAGCCCCTCTTACCGAAGGAATAAGTGAATATGGCAGCAATAAGGGCTTCGCGGTAGACCCCGCAGACACCGACCTGGCGGCCGCCATTGCGGCTTCTGAACGATCAGCGTGGCTTGAAGCGTGGTTGAGTAAACTCGCTGAGTCAGGTAATTATTAGATGCTTTTTTCATCATTTCATTGCATTTTTTTTATCATTATTCTTAACTAATACTTTTCCCCATTTTCAACAGGTGTCTCTACCGAAGAAGCTATTGCTGCCTCTTTGAAAACCTTCCAAAAGGAGGAGGAGAAACGTGCTTTAGCGGGCGTCAGTATGTCCCACCCCCCTTTTTTTAAAACAAATTTCGTTATCTTTTTCGATGGTTTACCTAACTTTCTTCCTTTGTTTCTTTCTAGAGGTTATACCAGTCGACGAAGAGATCCTTCCGGAACCCGTCACTGGAGTTCCGGTCTTGTCGGGGCTGCTACAAGAGCCTCGACTTGACAAGTCGATGAGGGTTGCCTTGAAGAGCTTGGAGGCATCTCTGTATACAGACGAGGATGCCTCAATGAGAGAGGCTCTGGTGAGGTCCGTCTCAATGGCCCAGGAGGAGAGAAAGCGGCTGAGGCGCGAGGCGAAGGCGCGCCGGACTGCTTTGGCTACGGGAGCGGGCCCAAGCACCGTCCCTCGGGCAGATACTCCTTCCGAAGAGGCCCCTGTCACCCTATCCACTGCTCGCAGACAAGTGGCGCGCGCCGCTCGAAGCGCAAATGATAAGTCCACTTCAGGTAACATTTCTTTCAGGATTTTTATTGTGAGAGTTATAATGCCGACGGTTCTTATATATATTATTTTGCAGGGCCAAGTCCGACCGAGGGTGAGGCGGAGACTGTTGAACCTAGGGGAACAGAGGAGGCGGTGCTTGCCGAACCCGAGACGACAGTGGGCAACATCGTTGAGGCCTTGGAGCCTGATGCGGAGGTTAAGGGGCCTATAGCCGAGAAGGTCATTGATGCCGAGCCTGAAGTGGCGGCAGATGAAATGATCATTACAACTGAGCCCGTGGTGGTGACGGACGAGGCACTTGAGGCTGGCGACCTCGTGGTGACGGCGGATAAGCCGATGGAGATTGCGGAGCCCGAGGAAGTAGCGGGTGAGATGGGCACGACTCTTGGGGAAGAGCCAACCGCTCTCTCTCAAGAGTCCGGCAATGCTCCGATCATTGCCCTCCCCATCTACGATCTTCCACTGTTTCCTTGCCACGTGAGCACGACGACGGTCCCCATCGAGTCGGGTGATGAGGCCACGGGCGGTGGCCTCATGTCGATAGAGGAGGGAGTCGCCTCCGTTTCAGCCGGGAGCTCCTCAGGTAAACCCTAGGTTGCTGTTTTTCTTTACTTTACAATCCTTTCTAACAAATTTACCTTTCTTGTAACGCAGGTGCGGCCAGTGCTGATGCCCCACTGCTTGAGGGAGTGCCTTCCACGACTGCCTTGGCGGTGGTTGCCTCTCAGCCCTCTCTCATACCGGCAAAGATGTTGGAAGGTATGAGTTTGCAACTTATTAATCTCACTTTTCAGACGTATAATCCATATACTAAAGTCATACTGTTGTGTTTTTCAGGAGTGCTCTTTGACCATCTTTATCAGGTGTTACTCCCACACTTCTCCTTCCCATCCGAACTTGCCTCTTCCCCTGGTGGCGTTGGTGAGTATGATTTCCATCGATATCTTTCTTTCTCTTTTTTTTATTGATGGAATTACTGCTAAACCCCTTTTTTTCATCTCGACTGTAGTGCTACAGATTGAGGGAGGGGATAAAAGATCAGCTGCGCCACCGGCCCTTCCGACCTTGCCACCTGTCTCAACTGGTACGACTATCACATTGATAACTCCCCCCTTTTTTTATTTTTTGTACTTTTATCTGACCACATCCTGTTTCTTTTCAGCTGTCGTTCCGGCCTCGGCGCCCTTCGAGTCTCGCATTACAATGCCGGGCGGCCCTTCCCAAAGACGTCCGTCTTCAAAAGGTGCGGCGAATAGTCTGCGTATGTTGAGCGACTACATCGAGGAACTCGACGTCGAGTCTCCTACATCTGCTGAGGACTTCGCTACGACGATTAACCCAATGTTGGTGATATTTGCCACCTTCCATGATGAGGGCACCGTCGCTTCTTGGGTTAACCATTGTCGGGAGATTGAGGCTCGCCTTCATCAGTTGGAGTCGATGCGTATATCCCTTGAGACTTTGGCTGTGAACGCTCAACGGGGGGCATGGCTCGAGCAAAGCACTTCCCATTTCCGTTATTTGGAACAAGAATCAGCTTTGAAGCTGAAGGAGTGTCAGGAGTCTTCGAGCGAAACTGCTCGTCTACTTGCTGAAGTTGAGGCGAACGCTACCGAGGTAAAGGCCGTCTTCGAGGGCCTTCTAGAGCGCATCTCAAATGGGCTGAAACTGAAGCGGGCACTTGATGTCGCCGAGCATGACATTCCGGGCCGTGAAGCTGCTCATCAGGCCGTTAGGGATCAGCTTGCGTCTGTTGCGCGGCAACGGGCCCAAGTGGAGGCGGAATTGGCAGTGGTGGCTGATCAGGAGAAAGCGGGGAAGGAAGTGCGCGAACAATTGCTAGAGCTATGCAGAACGCTTTCTTCTCAGTAACTCTCCATGTATCGTTTGTACTTGTAAATAAAAAAAATGTATATATATATATATTTTATTCTTTAGCACGATGTATCCTGTACTCAATCAAGTCTATGAATAAAAGATACGCATTTTCTGTAACGTCTTGTGTCATTTCTCCGCCCTTTCTTTCTTTCATTATCAGCACGCCACCTTAGTAAACATGGTCAACAGATAATAGAGCATGCATCTTGACTTTCTTAAGAATCAGCGATGGCTTAGGCCGCAGGTTCAGATCTGCTGTCTAAGACTTTTCAACTCCATGAGCCGTGAGGGTCTTATAGAGACTTTTCTCCCTACGGATCGAGAGGATCTCGTAAGTGGTTTTTATCCTTAGGAATCGTGGGGATTCCTAAGTGTGGTTTCCTCTTATAAGTTGTAAGGATCCTATAAGAGAATTTTCCCTCTTACGAGTCGAGAGGACTCGTAAGCGGTTGTTTCCCTCCTCATCGAAATTCGACTTTGGAGAGTGAGACCCATGAATAGTATGCAAGAGACCATTTTGGATTGACTTGCAGGGTCCCATTGTTCAGGAAGTAAGTTTTTTAGTCCTTGCTGCCTGAGGCTTCATTTGCATGTTGAGACGAATCGGGAATTTCCCGCGGAGATACTAGTTTCTCTGCGAGCCAACGCGAATCAGGAGGCTCTCGTCAAGGAGTGTTTGTATCCGTGAGTCGAGGAGTTTGCTAGGGATTATTTATTTCCCAAGCGCCAAGGATTATTTGTTTCCTTGGGGTTTGAAACGAGTCGAGGATTTCCCACGGAGGCACTGGTGGCTCTGCGAGTCGACGCGGATCAGGAGGCTCTCGTCAAGGAGTGTTTGTATCCGTGAGTCGAGGAGTTTGCTAGGGATTGTTTGTTTCTCCAGCGCCAAGGATTATTTGTTTCCTTGGGGTTTGAAACGAGTCGAGAATTTCCCACGGAGGCACTGGTGGCTCTGCGAGTCGACGCGGATCAGGAGGCTCTCGTCAAGGAGTGTTTGTATCCGTGAGTCGAGGAGTTTGCTAGGGATTATTTGTTTCCCCAGCGCCAAGGATTATTTGTTTCCTTGGGGTTTGAAACGAGTCGAGAATTTCCCACGGAGGCACTGGTGGCTCTGCGAGTCGACGCGGATTAGGAGGCTCTCGTCAAGGAGTGTTTGTATCCGTGAGTCGAGGAGTTTGCTAAGGATTATTTGTTTCCCAACCGCCAAGGATTATTTGTTTCCTTGGGGTTTGAAATGAGTCGAGGATTTCCCACGGAGGCACTGGTTGCTCTGCGAGTCGACGCGGATCAGGAGGCTCTCGTCAAGGAGTGTTTGTATCTGTGAGTCGAGGAGTTGGCTGAAGACACTGGCTTCTTCGGATTTGGACTGAACCGTCAAGATTTGGCTTCGTCTTCTGGTGGAACCTGTTAGGAAGGTATGGTTCCCTCTTTGTTTACGCCCTTGGATTGTATACAGGGATTGATGTGATCTTAACTGTAGGGCCAAAATTTTATCATCTCTTCTTTTTTTTTATTTCCGCGATGCTCTATCATTTCAACTTTTATATCGCGAAGGTCGCGATTGCCCAATCATTTCGGCTATTTTTCGCGGCGCCCAATCATTTCGGCTATTTATTTTATTTTTACTCTCTGTTTTTTATTGCGAGTTGCCCAATCATTTCGGCTATTTTGCATGCATACATTTTTACTTGCTGCTTTTTATTGCAAGTTTGCCCTATCATTTCGGCTATTCCGTATGCATGTGTGGCCTACTGGCTTTCCGCCGTAAGCCTGAAATTAGACGCCGATTTCGGCATCAGCACCGCTACAACTGGGATATTACCAGGAGCGAATCATCATTTGCCTCTGTCGATGTCAAACAAGGGTGGTTTAGCGAGCAGGGTTAAGGTCCTGTCGACTAAAGCTTTTGACTTTGTGAGCCGTAAGGGTCTCATAAAGGTATTTTTCCCTACAAGTCGTGAGGATCTTGCAGGTGTATTTTCTCCTTAGGAATCGTGAGGATTCCTAAGTGTATGTTCCTCTGTAAGTCGTAAGGATCCTACAAGAGGGTTTTCTCCTTGTAAGTCGAGAGGACCTACAAGGGTCATGCGAACATATCCCCAGTCACGGACGGGACTTGGTTAGGGAAATGTTTATTCACGCCCGTGGATTGTATACAAGGGTCAGTATTGAGCCACTTGTAGGGCAATATCGGAAGTTGTGGGGGTTGCTTAAGCACAGGTTTAGGTCTCTGTAACTTAAGACTTTCAACTCTTATGAGCCGTGAGGGTCCCATAAGAGAGTTCTCCTTACGAGTCGTGAGGATCTCGCAAGTGTATTTTCTCCTTAGGAATCATGGGGATCCCTAAGTGTGCTGCTCCCTTGTGAGTCGTAAGGATCTCACGTGGGTGGTTTCTCCTTACGAGGTCGAGAGGACCCTATAAGTGTCCTTTAACGAGGTTGCGCCCTTTCAGGTTTTCACAAACACTCGCCGGTAGCCCTGCTGTTTTTACTCACGGAGCCCTTTCGGGTTTTCATCCGTGCTCATTTTGCTTATGGACATACTATTTTTTTTATTATTCTTTTTATTTTTATATATTTTTTACGAGGTCGCGCCCTTTCGGGTTTTCACGAACACTCGCCGGTAGCCCTGCTGTTTTTACTCACGGAGCCCTTTCGGGTTTTCATCCGTACCCTTTTTGCTTATGGACATACCGTTTTTTTGTTTTTTTTATATGGTTTTTTTTATATCTTGTCAGCTTAAAAGATGCTGCGGTAGTGGTTTAAGGACGTTTCGGTCCGCTATTAGTTTAAGGACATTTCGGTCCGACTTTGAGAAGGCTGGTTACTGCTGATAGAGTCTGAGCTTAGGAAGATAGCGAGCGGACATAGTCGTCGTCGTCTACCATTGACCTAGGCTGTGGATCATTAAGCATAGTATTTCTTTAGGAAGCGACCATTTATTGGCCTGAAAGGCCTTTCACCGTGCATGTCCATGAGTAGATAGGCCCCACCCTGGTAGACCTTATCTATGATGTACGGGCTTTCATAGTTTGGCTCGAATTTTCCCCGCTTGGCGCGATTGGGGATCATAGGCCTTTTGACCACTAGCACGAGTTCGCCTTGGCGGAATGTCCTCGGTCGGGTCAATCTTTCATATGAGCGCGTCATCTTTGCTTTATAAGCTTCCAGATTTTACTGTGCTATGAGCCGGGTTTCATCAAGGGCGTCAAGCTCCTCAAGCCGAAGGTGAGCATTTTCTTCGTCCGTCAGCTCGTAGTGGACTGCCACTCGTAGAGAGGGTAATTCTATCTCAAGAGGGAGTACTGCTTCTGTACCGAATACTAACGCGCACGGCGTTGTGTTTGTGGCCGTCTTGAACGTAGTTCGGTATGCCCAAAGAGCCTCTTGCAGTCTTTCGTGCCAGTCTTTCTTATTTCGTGACACCGTTTTCTTCATGATCTTCGTCAAGGTCTTGTTGAAGGCCTCAGCTAGACCGTTAGCTCGCGGATTATAAACTGAGGAATATCTCCAGTCTATATTATGCTATTGCGCGAAGCGACTGATTTTGTGGCTTCTGTAGGCTGGCCCGTTATCGAAGATGATCCGTCGCGGAGTTCCAAACCGATATATGACATGCGTCTTGAAGAAACGGAGGATATTTTCCATCTTCACTTCTCTTAACGGCACTGCTTCTGCCCATTTAGAGAAGTAGTCAGTCGTCGCCAGGATGAAACGATGTCCTCTAGACGATACTGGTTCGATGGGGCCGACTATATCAGTCCCCCACATTTCGAATGGCCAGCTAGCCACCGTTGGATGTAGAGGATTGGATATTGGTGGATGAAGTCCCTATGAATTTGGCATGAGTGGCATTGCTTCGCATATTCGAGGCAGTCCTGGATCATCGTAGGCCAGTAGTAGCCCATCCGTTTTATCTTCAACTTCATCTTTGGGCCCGCTTGGTGAGAACCACAGAGTCCGTCATGAACTTCCTGAACAACTCTTTCCTCTTCGTCAGGCCCGAGACATCTCAGCCACAGAGAATCAAATGACCTCTTGTACAGAGTATCATTGACGAAGGCAAAAGACAGAGCTCGTTTCATGAGCTGGTGTCTTGAGGACGCTTCTTCAGGCATTCGGTGGGACTTGAAGTAATCTATGAAGACTTCTCTCCAATCCTCGGTATTTTCCCAATCTTTTACTTGCAGGGTTGTCTGCTCGCTCGCTCCCTTTTCTTCGGATAATTCCGGAGATGTTTCTGCTGGGGCAAGCACTCGACGGCTTTGTACCACGATTCTAACGTCATCGAGGTTCTCGTCAGCCAGTTCTTTAGCAAGTTTGGCCAACGCGTCTGCTTTGCTGTTTTCCGCGCGCGGTATGCTCTCCAAAGTATAAGAGGGAATTTGGGTCAATAATTGTTGCACCTTTCCACCGTACTTCACCAACTCCGGTTTGCACATTTGGTAGTCGCTGTTTACTTGACTAACGACCAGCTGGGAGTCTCCGTATATGAGGAGGTTTTCAATTCCCATGTCGATGGCGATCTCGAGGCCTGCTATCAAAGCTTCGTATTCGGCTTCGTTATTCGTCCTCGGCTCTGTTAGGGAGAAAGCAAAGCGCATTATCCCTCCTTGTGGAGTTACAAAGATGAGTCCTACCCCTGATTTGATTACAGGGGTATTTTGCTTGCGCTTCTTCATGGAGGATGCTCCATCGAAATAAAGCTCCCATCGGGTATCACCACCGTCGATCGCATCAAATGCATGTTTGTCTGGAAGATCGCAATTCAAAAGAGAATCGGCGGGTATCGGATGCTCAGCGAGGAAGTCGGCGATGGCCTGGCCTTTCACTGCCTTGAGAGGTTGATAGGTTATCGAGAACTCCATCAAGAGCAGAGCCCATTTAGCGAGTCGTCCCGTCAATATGGCTTTTGACATTAAGTATTTAAGAGGGTCCACCTTCGAAATGAGACGGACCTCATGCGCCAACGCATAGTGCCTGAGCTTTGTTATCGCGAAGATCGACGCTAGGCAGTGTTTTTCAATAGGTGAATAGTTGCTTTCTGCCCCCAGTAGAACTCGACTTAAGTAGTAGAGTGCTCTTTCTTTCCCCTGGTCATTCTCTTGCGCCCACAATGCCCCTAAAGAACCTTCGAGGGCGGTCGTGTAAAGAATGAGAGGCTTTCCCTTAACCGGAGCAGCCAACACTGGCGGGTTCTGCAGGTACTATTTAATCTCGTCCAGCGCGCCCTGGCATTTTTGATCCCAGACGAATGGAGTCCCCTTCTTCATCAGGTGACTGTAAGGGCGACACTTGCCAGAGAGGTTAGCTATAAATCGCCGAATATATGCGAGCTTTCCTTGGAGAGACCGCAACTGTTTGAGAGTTCTCGACAGAGGCATTTCCATGATCGCCTTGATCTTTGACGGATCTATCTCGATGCCTCGGTGTCGGACGATGAATCCCAGGAATTTGCCCGAAGAAACTCCGAATGCACACTTGAGAGGGTTCATCTTCAAGTTGTATTGTCGAAGACGTCGAAATACGGTCTTTAGATGCTCGAGATGCTCCTCATATGATTTGCTCTTGACCATGAGGTCGTCGATATAGCACTCGACGATTTCATGTATAAGGTCATCGAAGATCTTCGTCATGGCCCTCTGATAGGTGGCGCAGGCGTTTTTTAAACCGAAGGGCATCACTTTATAACAGAATATTCCCAAAAGGGTCCTGAAGGCGGTGTGCTTTGGTCTTCGGGATGCATCTTTATCTGATTATACCCTGATGAGCAGTCCATGAAGGAGAAAACTTCATGAGTGGACGTATTGTCTATCATTAGTTCGGTGACTGGTACCGGGAAATCATCCTTTGGGCAGGCTTTATTGAGATCCCGAAAGTCCACGCATATGCGCACCGTCCCATTTTTCTTCATTACCGGGACGATATTGGCGATCCAGTCAGGATATTGAACTTCCTGGATGAAGCCGGAGTCGATCAGCTTCTTGACCTCGACGTTGATGCTCATCTCAAGCTCGAGCCACATTCTTCTCGGTGCTTGTTTAATTGGTTTAACGTCCGGGGATATCGCTAATTTATGGACAACAATCTCTGGATCTAATCTTGGCATTTCGGAATAGTTCCATGCGAAGCAATCTCTATGCTGCACAAGCACGTCTTTTAACGCAGCCACCCTTTCTTCAGATAGCAGCTCACTGACGAACGTCGGCCGTGGGTCACTTGCCATGGGCACCCAAGTAGCTATCGCCTTTTTTGGATTGATAGGAAGGTCCTCTTCCCGCTGAACTTTCACCTTTTTCTGTCGACGGGGATAATCTTGATCAATTACCGAGTCTTGGACTTGACGCCAGACCTTGTAGATTTTAGAGGACAGCCGTTGAGGGGGCTTTTCCGGCTTCACCTTTGTAGCGCTCTCCATAGGTAGAGGAGATCTTTTCAGCACAGCGGTTGGAGAGTTCTTGTGGACCTTCCTAAGTGGTTCAAAGCTGTTTCCAGTTGGAACAGCAGCATCAATTTCCGTCGTTGGAATCGGCGGAGTCAATCCGGAAGAAGAGTTGCCCCCGGTCTTCCTTACTCGGCGCCAGTGGTATATCCCTAGTAGGAGGGGTGTTGTCTCCTGAGGGTTTTCAGCGGATTACACCCACAAAATCGTATAATAAAAGAGAGATGGTGAAAGTTATATAAAGATAAGAACTATAGAAGAAAGAACTTGAAAATAAGAGTTTTCAACTCTACCAGCTTTTCAGTTGCTATGAGCTCTATCTTAATAGTCATGAAAAGATGTTAGAAATCACATCATCTCTCAATAAAACATCGCCTTTAGTTTTCATTCCTACCTTTCTTTCAAACATTGATCATATATCCCTACGTGTGTGAACTGGACATTCCTACACTCAGAGAATTCAATTCAAGCAATCATACTCTTGTCCATCTACCTCAGTACTTTTTAATAGATATTTAGATGGAATTTCCTCACACATTCTTCATGCGACCGTTAATACTTCTTGAGGTACTAACCGATCGATTACTCATGTGCTTGCTAATTAGGTGTTTTTCCTCGTCTTGCAACACCTAAGGCTTAGCAGTGGCTCCCAAACCAGTTGGTCTAAGGCACTAGGTGATAAAGCACTCTCGCTATATTTTTTTTATTGCTGCCTCGGTGATAACAAAACCAGTGTTCATTTTTCTTTTCACCATTTTATCTTTTATTCTCCACTTATTATTTCCTTCATACTTTGGCTTTTAGACGAGAGTATTTCAAGGTATCCTCTACTATCCCGAGTTTCAAGATGTGTGTAAGTGCGTATAGTAGGGTATCAACGTTCAAATGTTTGGCTTCCAGAATAGGAACTATTTCTCAGGCTTATTTTTATCCTCAGATTAGTAATTTCCTTCATCTTACTAACCCCTGGGACAACAGCTCATAACCACTTATTACTAGTTTCATTTAAGAAAACTTCTAACTTTCTTGTTTTTCTTAAACTATTCCTATCTTTTAAATATAACTTTTCACTTTCTACTCCTTTATTATCACAATTTTTTGTGTGTGCTTATATATAGTATAATGCAAAGTAGGGCGTAAATAAGCACAGGAGCGCTGAAAAACGATTTCTTGGGAGCTTCTTGCGATGGTACAGGAGCGCTGAAGCTCGTTGGCGGGAGCATGGTCCCGAAGAAGAACCCAGTGGTGGCTTGAGTTACCTGCTCCACTGGCATAGTGAAAAGGGAGGCCGTTTGGGGCCCGTAGGTTACTCCTCCAGATAGGACAGAGCGAGAGTAGCTGTTGCAGTTAGTGCAGTTCGAAGCCTGTTAATTTCTTGAAGAGCTTGAATATTCTGCCCCCTGCGTCGACCTTGGTCTTTGGCATATACTAATTGTTTGAGGACCGATTCCGTTGGCAAGGCTGCTGTTTGACAGACATTCTCTGGGCTTCCTCCATCGGCGTTAAGGCACAAGGGTGGGAGGTGGGAGCATCGACCCAAAAAGAATCCCGTTGATTTCTTGAAGAGCTTGAATATCCTGCCCCCTGCATCGACCTTGGTCTTTGGCATGTGCCAGTTGTTTGAGGACCGATTCCGTCGGCAAGGCTGCTGCTTGACAGACATCTTCTGGGCTTCCTCTACCGGCGTTGAGGCGCCGAGGGTGGGAGGTGGGAGCATCAACCCAAAAAGATTCCCGTTGATTTCTTGAAGAGCTTGAATATCCTGCCCCCTGCGTCGACCTTGGTCTTTGGCATGTGCCAGTTGTTTGAGGACCGATTCCGTCTGCAAGGCTGCTGCTTGACAGACATCCTCTGGGCTTCCTCCATCGGCGTTGAGGCACCGAGAGTGGGAGGTGGGAGCATCGACCCAAAAAGAATCCCGTTGATTTCTTGAAGAGCTGGATTGCAGAGATTTGAGCCTGCAAGTGGCCCGTACTTGACTCCACCAGATATGACAGAGCCTGTATTGCTAAGGTCGGAAAAAACGCCATTCTTCATAAAGACGAAGCCCCGACTTCAGTATCCACTCCCCTAAGGGCAACCACAAACATACACACCGTGATTATCTGATCACGGGAAAAACACGACACACGAAGTGTGGAGTGGAAAGAGGAAAAGGTCCCACCGGGCGTGCCAGAATCTGTTCCCTTCCGAAAGACGGCGCATAAGACTGCGATGTCCTGACGCTGAGATTCGGGGCAGATGCTATTTGGTTTTATCCGTCCACCTCTCCGAAGATGCCAAGATGATTTATGGCACCGTGTATCGGAGGTTTAGACGGATGTGGTCGATGTAGCAGACTTTGTCAGATTCCCCCTCAGGGTGAGGTTTTTTTTTTATTGTGGGGACGCTCTTCCCTGCAGGCACAAGCCCCTGCAGTTAATTACGCTACCGCATCGCGGTAACCACTTTCTCCTTCTCCAGAATTTCACTTCGTGTCGTGGGTGTTTGTTTTGTTTGTGGTTGCCCGTGGATTGTATACGGAGACTGAGTAATGCCGTAGCCCGTAGGACGTGGACTAGTCCAAATCCGTATTTACTTAGATTTGGGTTTGGTGTTTTTTTTTAGTTTAAGGATGCATTAGTCGCGTTGCGGCTAAGATCAACTTAAATGTTCGTTAAGGATACGTTAGTCCTGTTTGGGACTAAGATCAACTTAACGTGATAATCCATTTAATATCTGGCTATCGGGACTCGTCACCTCTCTAACGTCGTTGAAGGATTACAACGGCAAATGTCAGAGGAGTTTAGAGATGTACCCTTGAACCAGAGTCGATTTAGAGTTTTATAGTCCATTTAAATGTTTAAGGATACGTTAGCCGTATTTGGGGGCTAAGATCAACTTAAACGGGACCGTTTAGACCCGGCAAAAGAGCATTTGGAGGCCCTATTGTTCCAGTTTAGGGACGTAGTGGTCCGTGTTCCAGTTTAGGGACATGGGGGTCCATTGCCAGTTTAGGGACGTGGTGGTCCGTATTCCAGTTTACGGACGTGGTGGTCCGTCATTAGTTTAAGGATATTTTGGTCCAACATTCCCATTTAGGGACGAATATTAGTTTAAGGACGTTTCGGTCCAACATTAGTTTAGGGACGTTTCGGTCCAATATTAGTTTAGGGACATTTCGGTCCATTATTAGTTTGTGTGGTCGTCGGGACTCGTCACCTCTCTGACGTCGTTGAAGGATTACAACGACAGTCGTCAAAGGAGTTCGGAGATATACCCTCGAACCGGATATAAATTGATTTAAGAGAGAGCTGTGCTCAGTCAATTTTATTTAAGGACTTACGGCCAAAATTGGGCTAAGTCCAGTGGAAAATGTTCAACACCTTTATTTATTTCCGGTCTATTAGACCTGTGCTAGGGCTTTGCCCACACTTAAATAATGCATTGCATTACTTCAGGCCATTTATGCCCATTTTGACCGGGCTCTGCCCTTTTTATTATGATGCAGATCATTTGTTTTGGTCCACTGGACCTTTCAATTGGGCTCTGCCCTTTTAAATAATGCATAGCATTTTATTTATTAGGCCTGTTAAGCCTTTTAATTGGGCCTGGCCCTTCAGGAGATGAAATGCATTGCATTTGTCAGGCGCTTTGCGCCAATCACTGAGCGCAAGCGCTTGTGGTGAGGACACGTGTCATGCTCTGGCGAGCGCAAGCGCAACAGCACAGTGCGCTGCGCTAGTGCGCTGCGCTGTTGCGCTGCTGACACGTGGCGCGCTCTGGTGAGTTGCGCCAACAAAGGAGCGCAACAGCGCAATTTTTCAAGTGCAAAGCACTGTTTTATATTTTAGTTGATTTTAAATCAAAGAAAACAAGTTTTCTTTTGTTTTCAAGGAACCAATGGTTCATAAGAAAGTGCAAAGCACTACTATTACTTATTTTTTTCTTTTTATTTAAGATTATTGATCTTGTTCTTAGATCAATAGTCTGTCCATAAGAGAATTTTCTCTTTTTCCTAAAGGTTTTTACCTTCTGTTGTTCTTGAGGAGTTCCCAAGAGTTCTCTTCTCTTTTTTTTTTTAGAAAAATGTTCATGCCTTTGAATTGAGACCTAGGGTCCTTTTTATAGTGCCCATAAATTAGTTAAATTTGTTAAAGAGATCTTTCTCTGAGTGATTTGGGGAATTTTCCCCACCGTTGGATCTTTGATCCAAGGGCTTCTGCTTTGCAGAAGAAAATCTTCTTGTTTTAACAAGAACAGAAAAGATTTCTTGAAATTTTAATTCTGTTTGGCACAGATGCCCCAGTGCGTGACACGTGTCGCGCAGCGCAACTGCGCTGACACGTGTCGCGCAGCGCACAGCGCAGCGCAACTGCGCTGACACGTGTCGCGCAGCGCACATGCGCTGACACATGTCGTGCAGCGCAGCGCCTGCGCAACTGAAGCGTTGCTTCCTTTAATAGAGCTTTGCTCTGATTGGGTGCGCCTTCTTGGGCGCTGCGCTGACATATCAGCGCCTGACATGTGGCGCGTTGCGCCCGAGATTTGAAGCGTTGCTTCAAAATTTTGAATTTTGAATTTCAACAGAGCTTCGCTCTGATTGGGCGAAACAGATATGTCGAAGTGCTTGACGCAGACGCTCCCCCATCTGCTGCGGATTTCGCCGCGGAGGTTAACCCGATGTTAGCGGCGCTTGTGAATTTTCACGATGGAGGCGTTGTTGAGCTTCGGGTTAATCATTGCAGGGAAATCGAGGTCCGCCTGCATCAATCGGAGTTTATGCGCCCTGCTCCCGAGACCTTAGCTGCAAGCAATCAAAGAGCAGCATGGATGGAGCAAAGCGCTTCTTACTTCCGTCACTTGGAACAAGAAGCGGCTTTAAGGCTGAGGGAATGCTAAGAGACCTCAAACGAGACGGCTCGTCTGCGTGCTGAGGTTGAGGCGAACGCTGCCTAGGTGAAGGCTATCTTCGAGGGCTTTCTGGAACGTATCTCAAATGGGCTAAACCTGAAGCAGAAGCTCGATGCCGTCGAGCGTGATGCCCAAGGTCGCGAAGCAGCTCAGCAGGCAGTTGGGGAGCAGCTTTCATCCTTCTTGCAGCAGCGGGCTCAAGTGGAAGCAGAACTGGCGGTGGCGGTCGATCAGGAGAAGGCATGGAAGGAAGTGCGCGAACAACTGATAGTGCTATTTAAGACGCTTCCTTCCTAGTAGCTGCCCTTGTATCAATATACTTGTAAAAATTTTCTTTTTCGAATAAGATGTATACATTCTTTATTCTTTTGTACGATTCGCCATGTACTTGATTGAATTAATAAATAAAGATACACATTTTTTCTTTGCAATGTCTTGTATCATTTCTTTGCTTTCTCCCTTCTCTTATTATCAGCATGCTGTCTTGATAAATATGGTTGACAGATAATAGAGTAAGCATCTTAGTTTCTTCGAGAGATAGCGATGGCTTAAGCCGCAGGTTCAGATCTGCTGCCTAAGACTTTTCAACTCTATGAGCCGTGAGGGTCTCATAGAGACTTTTCTCTCTACGGATCGAAAGGATCTCGTAGGTGGATTTTCTCCTTAGGAATCGTGAGGATTCCTAAGTGCGTTTTCTCTTATAAGTCGTAAGGATCTTATAAGAGAATTTTCCCTCTTACGAGTCGAGAGGACTCGTAAGCGGTTGTTTCTCTCCTTGTCGAGATTCGACTTTGGAGAGTGAGACCCGTGAATAGTATACAAGAGACCGTTTTAGGCCAACTTGCAGGGTCCCAGTGCTTAGGAAACATGTTTTTTAATCCCTGCTGCCTAAGGCTTTATCTTGCAAGTCGAAATGAATCGGGAAGTCCTCGCGAAGACACTAATTTCCTCACGAGTCAAGATGAATCGAGCAGCTCTCGTCAAGGACGCTAATTTCCCTGAGTTGAAGTATTTTGCCGAGGACGCTGGTTTCCTCGAAGTTGAAACGAATCGGGCAGCTCTCGTCAAGGACACTGATTTCGCTGGGGTTGAAACGAGTCGAGGTGTTCCTGTAAAGGCGCTAGTTTCTCTGTGGGTCGACGCGAATCAAGATGTTCTCGTCAAGGACACTGGTTTCCCTGAGTCGAGGTATTTTGCCGAGGACACTGGTTTCCTCGGGATTGAAAAGAATCGGAGTATTCCTGCAAAGACACTGGTTTCTCTGCGGGCTGACACGAATCAAGAAGCTCTCATCAAGGACGCTAGTTTCCCTGAATTGAGGTATTTGCCAAGGACACTGGTTTCCCTGGGGTTGAAACGAATCGATGTATTCTTGCAAAGACACTGGTTTCTCTGCGGGCCGACGCGAATCAAGAAGCTCTCATCAAGGACTCTAGTTTCCCTGAATTGAGGTATTTGCCAAGGACATTGGTTTCCGTGGGGTTGAAACGAATCAATGTATTCCTGCAAAGATGCTAGTTTCTCTGCGGGTCAATGCGAATCAAGATGTTCTCGTCAAGGACACTGGTTTCCCTGAGTCGAAGTATTTTGCCGAGGATACTGGTTTCCTCGAGGTTGAAACGAATCGGAGTATTCCTGCGGAGACACTGGTTTCTCTGCGGGCCGACGCGAATCAGGAAGCTCTCATCAAGGACGCTAGTTTCCCTGAATTGAGGTATTTGCCAAGGACACTGATTTCCCTAGGGTTGAAATGAGTCGAGATGTTCCTGCAAAGACGCTAGTTTCTCTGCGGGTCGACGCAAATCAAGATGTTCTCGTCAAGGACACTGGTTTCCCTGAGTCGAAGTATTTTGCCGAGGACGCTGCTTTCCTCGAAGTTGAAACGAATCGGAGTATTCCTGCGGAGACACTGGTTTCTCTGCGGGCCGACGCGAATCAGGAAGCTCTCATCAAGGACGCTAGTTTCCCTGAATTGAGGTATTTGCTAAGGACACCGATTTCCCTGGAAGTTGAACTGATCTGTGGCGGTCTTTCAGGTTTTATATAAGTTACCGTTAATACCGTGAAGCTAGGAATTTGATCTTCGCTTCATTTACTGGCACTGCGTCTGCTGTATCGAGACGAATGTCACGGTTGTCTCTAGGTTGTTGGTGAACTGTCGAGATTTGGCTTCGCTTTCTGGCGGAGCCTGTTGGGAAGGTATGGTGCCCTCTTTGTTTGTGCCCTTGGATTATATACAGGGATCGACGTGATCTCACCTGTAGGGCAAAAGTTCCATCATATTTTTTTATTATTGTTTTATTTCCGCGATGCTCTATCATTTCAGCTTTTATATCGCGAAGGCCGCGATCGCCCAATCATTTCGGCTATTTTTCGTGGTGCCCAATCATTTCGGCTGTTTATTTTAATTTTACTCGTTGCTTTTTATTGCGAGTTGCCCAATCATTTCGGCTATTTTGTGTGCATACGTTTTTACTTACTGCTTTTTATTGCAAGTTGCCCCATCATTTCGGCTATTTCGTATGCATGTGCGGCCTGCTGGCTTTTCGCTGTAAGCCTGGAATTAGACACCGATTTCGGCATCAGCACCGCTACAACTGGGATATTGCCAGGAGCGAATCATCATTTGCTTCTGTCGATGTCGAACAAAGGTGGCTTAGTGAACAGGGTTAAGGTCCTGTCGACTAAGGCTTTTGACTTCATGAGCCGTAAGGGTCTCACAAAGGTATTTCTCCCTACAAGTCGTGAGGATCTTGTAGGTATATTTTCTCCTTAGGAATCGTGAGGATTCCTAAGTGTATGTTCCTCTGTAAGTCGTAAGGATCCTACAAGAGGGTTTTCTCCTTGTAAATCGAGAGGACCTACAAGGGTTGTTCACCATGCGAACATATCCCCAGTCACGGATGGGACTTGGTCAGGGAAATGTTTATTCGCGCTCGTGGATTGTATACAAGGGTCATAATTGAACCACTTGTAGGGCAATATCAAAGGTTGTGGGGGTTGCTTAAGCATAGATTTAGGTCTCTGTTACTTAAGACTTTTAAATCTTATGAGCCGTGAGGTCCCATAAGGGAGTTCTCCTTACGAGTCGTGAGGATCTCGTAAGTGTATTTTCTCCTTAGAAATCGTGAGGATCCCTAAGTGTGTTGCTCCCTTGTGAGTCGTAAGGATCTCATGCGGGTGATTTCTCCTTACAAGGTCGAGAGGACCCTGTAAGTGTCCTTTAACGAGGTTGCGCCTTTTCGGGTTTTCACAAACACTCGCCGGTAGTCCTGCTGTTATTACTTACGGAGCCCTTTCGGGTTTTCATCCGTGCCCATTTTGCTTATGGACGTACCGTTTTTTTTATTCTTTTTATTCTCTTTTTTACGAGGTCCCGCCCTTTCGGGTTTTCACGAACACTCGCCGATAGCCCTGCTGTTTTTACTCACGGAGCCCTTTTGGGTTTTCATCCGTACCCATTTTGCTTATGGACATACCGTTTATTTTATTTATTTATTTTTTATCTCTTTTTTTTATATCGGCTTTGTGATGTTTCAATCCACCATAGTTTATCGACATCTCGGTCAACAGCTAGTTTTAGGACGTAGTTGTCCGTCATTAGTTTAAGGACATTTCGGTCCGTCATTAGTTTAAGAACGTTTCGGTCCGGTGTTGAAGAAGGCCGGCTACAACTTATAGAGTTTGGGCTTAGGAAGATAGCGAGCGGACATAGTCGTCGTCATCTATCATTGACCTAGGCTGTGGCTCATTAAGCGTAGTATTTCTTTAGGAAGCGGCCGTTTATTGGCCTGAAAGGCCTTTCACCGTGCATATCCATGAGTAGATAGGCTCCATCCTGGTAGACCTTGTCTATTATGTACGGGCCTTCATAGTTCGGCTCAAATTTTCCTCACTTGGCGCGATTGGGGATCATAGGCCTTTTGACCACTAGCATGAGTTTGCCTTGGAGGAATGTCCTCGGCCGGGTCAATCTTTCATATGAGCGCGTCATCTTTGCTTTATAAGCCTCCAGATTTTGTTGCGCTATGAGCCGTGTTTCATCAAGGGCATCAAGCTCCTCAAGCCGAAGGTGAGCATTTTCTTCGTCCGTCAGCTCGTAGTGGACTGCCACTCGTAGAGAGGGTAGCTCTATCTCGAGGGGAAGTACTGCTTCTGTACCGAATACCAACGCGTACGGCGTTATGCTCGTGGCCGTTTTGAACGTAGTTCGATATGCCCAAAGAGCTTCTTGCAGTCTCTCATGCCAGTCCTTCTTATTTCGGGACACCGTCTTCTTCATGATCTTTGTCAAGGTCTTGTTGAAGGCCTCGGCTAGACCATTAGCTTGCGGATTATAAACCGAGGAATATCTCCAGTCTATATTATGCTGCTGTGCGAAGCGACTGATCTTGTGGCTTCTGTAGGCTGGCCCGTTATCGGAGATGATCCGTCGCGGAGTTCCAAACCGGTAAATGACGTGCGTCTTGAAGAAATGGAGGATATTCTCCGTCTTCACTTCCCTCAGCGGTACTGCTTCTGCCCATTTGGAGAAGTAGTCAGTCGTCGCCAGGATGAAACGATGTCCTCTAGACGATGCTGGTTCGATGGGGCCAACTATGTCAGTTCCCCACATTTCGAACGGCCAGCTAGCCACCGTTGGATGTAGTGGATTTGGATGCTGGTGGATGAAGTCCCCATGGATTTGGCATGAGTGGCATTGCTTCCTATATTTGAGGCAGTCCTGAATCATCGTGGGCCAGTAGTAACCCATCCGTTTAATCTTCAACTTCATCTTTGGGCCTGCTTGGTGAGAACCGCAGAGTCCGTCATGAACTTCCTGAACGACTCTTTTCGCTTCGTCAGGTCCCAGGCATCTCAACCACAGAGAATCAAACGACCTCTTGTACAGAGTATCATTGACGAAGGCGAAAGACAGAGCTTGTTTCATAAGGTGATGTCTTGAGGACGCATCTTCGGGCGTTCGACGGTATTTGAAGTAGTCTATAAAGACTTCTCTCCAATCCTCGGCCTTTTCCCGGTCTTTTATTTGCAGGGTCGTCTGCTCGGTCGCTCCCTTTTCTTCGGATGATTCCAGAGATATTTCTGCTGGGGCAAGCACCCGACGGCTTTGTACCACGATTCTGACGTCATCGAGGTTCTCGACAGCTAGTTCTTTAGCGAGCTTGGCCAACGCGTCCGCTTTGCTGTTTTCTGCGCGCGGTATGTTTTCCAAAGTGTAGGAAGGGATTTGGGTCAACAGTTGTTGCACCTTTTCGCCGTACTTTACCAACTCTGGTTTGCACGTTTGGTAGTCGCCGTTTACTTGACTGACGACCAGTTGGGAGTCTCCGTATATGAGGAGGTTTTCAATTCCCATGTCAATGGCGATCTCGAGGCCTGCTATCAGAGCTTCATATTCGGCTTCATTGTTCGTCCTCGGCTCTGTTAAGGAGAAAGCAAAGCGCATTATCCCTCCTTGTGGAGTCACGAAGATAAGGCATACCCCCGATTTGATTATAAGGGTACTTTGTTTGCGCTTCTTCATGGAAGATGCTCCATCGAAATAAAGCTCCCATCGGGTATCACCTCCGTCGATCGCGTCAAACGCATGTTCGTCTGGCAGATCGCAATTCAGAGGAGAATCGCCAGGTATCGGATGCTCAGCGAGGAAGTCAGAGATGGCCTGGCCTTTCACTGCTTTAAGAGGTTGATACGTTATCGAGAACTCCATCCAGAGCAGGGCCCATTTAGCGAGTCGACCAGTCAGTATGGCCTTCAACATTAAATACTTAAGGGGGTCCACCTTCGATATGAGACGGACTTCATGCGCCAACGCATAGTGCCTGAGCTTGGTTATCGCAAAGATCAACGCCAGGCAGTGTTTTTCAATGGTGGAATAGTTACTTTCTACCCCCAGTAGAACTCGACTCAAATAGTAGAGTGCTCTTTCTTTCCCTTGGTCGTTCTCTTGCGCCCATAATGCGCCTAAGGAACCTTCGAGGACGGTTGTATAAAGAATGAGAGGCTTTCCCTTGACAAGAGCAGCTAACACTGGCGGATTCTGGAGGTACTGCTTGATTTCGTCCAGCGCGTCTTGGCATTTGTGATCCCAGACGAACGGGGTCCCCTTCTTCATCAGGTAGCTGTAAGGACGGCACTTGCCTGAAAGATTGGCTATAAATCGCCGGATGTACGTGAGCTTCCCTTGGAGAGACCGCAATTGCTTAAGAGTCCTTGGTGGAGGCATTTCCATGATCGCCTTGATCTTTGACGGATCTATCTCGATACCTCGGTGTCAGACGATGAACCCCAGGAATTTGCCTGAGGAGACCCCGAATGCGCACTTGAGAGGGTTCATCTTCAAGTTGTATTGCCGAAGGCGTTGAAATACAGTCTTCAGATGCTCTGAATGCTCCTCGTATGATATGCTTTTCACCACGAGGTCGTCGATATAGCACTCGACGATTTCATGTATGAGGTCATCGAAGATCTTTGTCATGGCCCTCTGATAGGTGGTACCGGCGTTCTTTAGACCGAAGGGCATCACCTTGTAGCAGAATATACCTAGCGGAGTCCTAAAGGCGGTGTGCTTCTGGTCTTCGGGATGCATATCTGATTATACCCTAATGAGCCGTCCATGAAGGAGAAAACCTCATGAGTGGACGTATTGTCTATCATCAGTTTGGTGACTGGCACTGGGAAATCGTCCTTCGGGCAAGCTTTATTGAGATCCCGGAAGTCCACGCATATGCGCACCGTCCTATTTTTCTTCATCACTGGGACGATATTGGCGATCCACTCGGGATACTGAACCTCCTGGATGAAGTCAGAGTCGATCAGCTTATTGACCTCAGCATTGATACTCATCTCAAGCTCGAGCCGCATTCTTCTTGGCGCCTGTTTGACCGGCTTGACGTCTGGAGATATCGCCAATTTGTGCACAGCAATTTCTGGATCTAGTCCCAGCATTTCGGAATAGTTCCATGCGAAGCAATCTCTATGCTGCATAAGCACGTCTTTTAACGCAGCCATCCTTTCTTCAGATAGCAGCTCGCTGACGAATGTCGGTCGCGGGTCATTCGTCGTCCCCAACTCAATTTTCTTGAGGTTATCTGCGGTAGTATGTATTCCATCCTCCAGCTCTTTCGGTGCTGATGGAAATTCTGAGATCACCTCATCGTTGCTGTTTTCGAAGCACCAGAGAAGGTCATCCATATTCTCGGGCTCTTCTTTTGATATTGTTATCATGTGACAAGTACGGGCTCGCTTCGAAGACCGAAGTGGGTTTGGTTCTGCTTTCATGGCTTTGGGTTCGTGCTTCTGTGGCGGCGTTACCCTCCAACTGTCAGATAGAGCGAACTTGCCGAGCTGATACTGATCTTCAACCCAGTTCTTGAAGGTGAAGCAGTTTTCGAGAGGGTGCCCCATTACTCGGTGATAAGAGCAATAGTTTGGGTGTGAGACTTCTCCTGCTTGTTCGGGGTGTTTAGACTCCGGCAGTGTAAGCATCTGGTATTTTATAGCTTGGTCAAGTATCTTCTTCGTCTTGTCCCGAGGAAAAGAGTATGCTCGACTCATGTTCTTTACAAGGGACAGATCTGGACCGCTCGATTCCCGCTTGCGTGGCTTCTTAGTCCCGCTTTGTTGCTGTCGAGCGCCTTTTTCGCTTTTCGACCTGTTTCTGCCTCTGCGTCGAGCCTTTTTTATAACAGGTTGACAGGGAGCGGCACTTTCATCTTTCATGGCCTGTTGAAGGAGGCGTTGCATTTTGGCTTTCTCATAGATGGCCATTTCGCGGTTGTGGTCGTCTCGGACTTTTTGACCAGCTTCCCTTATAAGCCTGTTCATTTGTTCTTCGAACGACAGACTGGGCACTTTTGCATCAGGAACTTTTACTGGTTCAGGATTAGCATCGTCCCATTGAGCATCCGCTTCTTTATTGAAGTCATGCACGACGTAACAGTCGTGGAGCAGCTCTCGTTTCTTGGACCGAATGTATCCAAGTCCGATTGTTTCCATCCTCCCACTAGGCAACTTGTGCTGAGTTCCGGGGACGTTCCAGACCCTGTCATAGAATTTGGCTTTTCGAGCGGTCTGTTTGAAGGATATCCGTTGGCGCTTTAGCAGCCTCTTCAAGCCTTCTGTATAATATTTGGGCAGACGGATGGGCTGAAGCCTGTCAAGCGTAGGATCCGTGCCGTGCCAGATTTCTTTCTCCACTTTGGTTTCTTCAGAGCGGTAGAATAGAATTGCCTTTTCGTCTTTTCGCCTGGGAGAGACATAGAACGTCCGCAGCTCCTCTACAGTGTAAGCATCGAGCGCACCCAGTTCTTTATGATGTTTAAGTGGAACCATGGCGACTTGCAGACTTTGCTCTTCGTCAGCGGATATTTGTATTGAAGGCCGAGCAGAGAATATAGCGTGGACCTCATTTTCCGAGTCACTACCAAAGATCAACGTAGGAGCGGATAGTCCTGGCTTGTTGTATTGGGACGGACCCGAATAAACCATCTCCTCTTCCTTCTCGGTATCACTCCCGAAGACAGGGATGGTGGCGTTAGCCTTGTTCTCCGGCTTGTGACACCTCTCCGTGTCTTCGAAATCCGTTAAGAAGTATTTGGCATCTTCATATTTGCGGACCTCGTTCACCGAGAACGGGTTCAGTTCTCCCGTCACGGTATACTCGAGACCATCCTTAACATATTTCATACACTGATGCTGTGTAGAAGGGATGATGTTGTACTCGTGTAACCATGGTCGGCCGAGCAGAGCATTGTAGCATGTCTTGGCGTCTATGACGTGGAACTTAATGTCCGTGACGAGTAGCCCAAAGTATAGCGTCAGTATCACAGACCCAAGAGTTCTTGATGATTGGGAGTCGAACCCGGAGATGGTGATCTTGTCCCGAGCAAGGTGCTGGACACTCATGCAGATTTCCTTTAACACCCGCACGTTGAGGAGATTAACGGAAGACCCCTTGTCAACCAAGATTTTTTCTATCTTTATATCATGGCAATACCCTGAGACATAGAGGGGGTGATTGTGTTCGCACGTCCCTAGGAGAAGGTCTTCATCACCGAAAGTGACATCGGCCGTGTGCACTTCTTCCAATTCATCCCTCATCTTTTCTTCGGCGAGAAAAGCTTGGAATTGCTCCGGATCCTGTAGTGCCTTGATTAATGAATCCCGTGCCTCTTTTGATAGTAAAAGGGCGTCAAGAATGCTGAGCTGCGAGGGTAGCTTCCTCAGATGCGCTAGAACGTTGTAATCCACCTTATTTTTCCTCGGCGGGTCCTTGGTGGCAAGCTCTTCCATGACTTGGTCATCTAAGGCGATATCCTCAGAGACCTTTTCTTTCCCTTTATCTTTTTTATTTGAGGGTCCGAGATTCTTTTCAGGTAGCGTACGATTACGCAGCCGGATATTTTCGCAGACCTTCGGCTCTTCTTCTTTTCCCGAGGTGGACTCTTTAAAGAGGGGGCTAAGAGCCATTTCCTCGTCAGAGTCGCTCCCGAATGTGAGAACTTGCGCTTCCCCGGCGTTAATCATGCGACAGTCGCCGGTAGTTCTTCTAAGCTCTTCGGTCATACTTTTCCGCTCCCGACGAGTTTTGCGCTTTTTCCGCTTAAAATGTTGCCGGTGAGCGACATATCCTTGCCACCATTTATTAAAACCTTTGCACTCTTCGGTGGGGTGCGAAATCTTCCGATGATACAAGCAGTAGGAGAGGTGCATTTCCGCTTCACCAGTAATGTTTCTTTCAGAGGATGGTAGCTTCATACCCATTGATATGGTTTTAGCAAACCTTTTCCTCATCTTGAATTTGCTTTTATCTGCGGTGGACGTACTTTGCTCTAGCGGGAGTGTCTCAACTCTTTCGTTAAGTCGCTGTCGCTTGGCCCTTTCAAATAGGAGCGTCTCGCATTCCCGATCGGCTTTACTTTTTTTAAAAAAGCTTCATTGAGGAATGCGTCAATTGTTTCATCCGATGGCCCCAGAAATTCCGATTTAGGATCTGCCCCCAGCTTTTCAGTGCAAGGAGTTTCCTCATCGTTTGTAAACGAATGGGAAATCATATGACAGCTCGCCACGTATTCCTCGGATTCATCCGACGAACTCTCTCCCTCGTCTTCCTCTTGAAAGACGTTGTTGAGAAACTCTTAGAGTGTGATGGGAGTTCGTGCTTTCTGGTTATACTCTTCCAGCGCGTCAATCTGTTTTTGTAAGTCCATGCGCTTGTCGCCAGGCTTCACGGGCTTCTTGGATTTCTTCTTCTTCTTCTTTGAAGATTTTGACGGCTGGTTGTGAGTGCTTGGGCCACCACCATCGGTCTTTGGAGTTGGACGCGGCTTCAACACCCCTTCAATGATCTGGAATTCCAACGGGTTCTTCCACCTGATCGCTGGGCATGTTTGAAGATCGTTCAGCATCCTCTTTGTTTTGGCTGATAGCACAACCTCCCATGGAGCTTCTTCAATGAGAGAACACGTTGCCCCTGGCGTATTCACCCTTTTAGGGGTGTGAGGCTGCGGCGGATTCACCTTCCATCTGTCGGACAACGCGAACTTGCCCTGTTGGTACTGGTCTTCAATCCAATTTTTGAAGACGTAGCAATCCTCGATCGGATGACCCAATACTCGGTGGTAAGGATAGTAATTGGGATCATTGACGTCGTTTGGCTGCGACGGACGTCTTGGATCCGGCAGATTTATGAGTCGGTTGTGCAATGCCAGCTCGAACAGTCTTCCCGTTTTATCTCGAGAAAACGAGTAAGGATGTCCTAGCCTTTCCTCAAGGGGTACGCGCAGACACATATTATTTTGACGGACAGCCGGCTTCAAGTTGCTCGGCTGTTGTTGAGCATTGGCGACGACGATCGCTTTCCCTTTCCCCTTCTCATTTTGAGAGTCCGGCTTTGGAGGAGACGGTCTGTGACCCATCTGATCCATCTGGGCTAACTTATCGATCAGGGCCTGGAAGGTAGTCGGCTTGAAGAACATCATGAATTGCGAGATGGTCGCTTGCGGATCGAGGGTTCCCACAAACATGCCTACTGCCGGAGCCTCTTCTATGCGTTGCTCGCATTTTGACCATAAGTTCCGCCACCGTATCGCATACTGAACCCATGTTTCGCCTGGCTTCACCCTGGCATTAATCAATGCCGTTATCGGGGTGCGTTCGCTGGCGCTTGCGAAACGCTGGGTAAACAGCAGCTCCATCTCCGCAAATGTCTTGATAGAGTCGTTTGGGAGCTCGGAGTACCACTCGAATGCTGTATCCAATAAGCTACCGACAAACTGGCGAACAACAATTTATCATCACCGCCGGTGTTGCCGCAAAGCGCTCTGAACTGGGCAACATGCTGGTGGGGATTGCCTGTCCCCTTATAGACTTGGAATTTCGGTATTGTATAGCCCGGCGGGTACTTGATCTGATCGTACCAGCTTGGATACGGTCGTCCCGTCTTGACAACTTGGCCGGCTGCCTCAGTCGCCTGATGAACTCATATCTGCTGAGTTATATATTCGTCCAAGTCAGCTTTGGAGATTATCTCCTCCTTGGCTGTTGACAGAGCCGGTGGAGGATTTGACGTTTCTCCCCTGTCGTCTTCAAGGACGATCGGAGGATCTTCAGCAAGAGGATCTTGTTGGATCATCATTCCCACCATGTCCTGGAACAGGAGGGCCATTCGCTTTATATTGGCTGCTTGTTCCGCAGCCTCTTTATCCTTCTTTTCCAGTACCCTACGAAGGAATTCAGCGTCAATTTCTTGCTCCTGGCGTTGATCCGAGGACGCTTCGGGGCTTTCTTTCGGCCCAGTGAGTGCGGCCATCGCATTCATCATTTCCTGGAGCTTCTGCTGTTGCTCCTGAGCTTTGGTCACTGACCGTGTAAGCGGTCTATGACCTGTAGATGCACGGCTATCCTCCTTCTCCGACGCCATGTATACAGTATGGACTACAATGCCCCCGGACTTTGGGCGTTTGGGCTTGCCGCCTTTGACATTTTCCGCAGGCGTGAGAATTTTCTCCGGCCTCCTTTTCTTGTGGGCCATTGAAGTTGAAAGGGCCGTTGCAGCGGGCACCCTGGCGGTTGTCGTCCTTTGCTGTTTAACAGGACGGTTCTTTTCTTCCTGCACTTTCGCCCTTTTCTGCCGGCGAGAGTGATCTTGGTCGATTACGGAATCTTGAACCCTCCACCAGACTTTATAAATTTTGGAGGACATCCGTTGAGGGGGCTGTTCCAGCTTCGTTTCTGTAACCCTCTCCGCAGGTGGAGGAGATCTTTTTAGCGTAGCAGTCGGAGAGTTCTTACGTACCCTCCTTATTGGTTCAAAGCTGTTCTCAGTTAGAACAGCAGCATTAACTTCCACCATTGGAGCAGGTGGAGTTAGCCCTGAGGGGGAGTTGCCCCCGGCCTTCCTTACTCGGCGCCAGTGGCGACGTCGAGCGTGTCGAGCTGTTGGGACTGGCTCGGCGATAGGGATAGTTTCGTTTTGCCCCCTGTCCGGATGAGGCGCTGCCGGTGCCAGCCTCTTGAAGACCGATGTTGTCCTTTGAGTGGCGATGTTCAATCTGTCAAAGACAGACCCTCGAGCAGGAGCAGGAGTCGGAATGGTCAGCCTTGAAAAGACCGACTCTTTAACAGGAGAAGACGCCTTGACGACTTCAGGAGCAGAGGTGGCTGTCTTCCTCGGGACGGCCACTTCAGGGTTCATGGGCTTCTTGGTGGGCCCATCAGAGTTCTGGTTCAGCCTGGTAAAGATAGAGGCTGCCGGCTTGATATTGGACGACCCGTTGAAAGGGGCCGTTGTTGCAGTGAGTCGATCAAAGACCGACTTCTTGTGCGCTTCCGGTGCGGGCACTGGAATAGTGAAGCTTGATGGCGGGAGCATGGTCCCGAAAAATAGACCGGTGGTGGCCTGAGTCACTTGTTCCACCGGTATGGCAAGGATGGAGGCCGCTTGAGGCCTATAGGCTACACCTCCAGGTGAGGCGGAGCGTCGGTTGCATTGGCATTTGGAGCAGCTCGAGCAGTTGGAGGCCATTGATGCTTGATTTCTGCACCAGGAAAAATACCAAATCTTAGTAACTTGAAACCCAAAGGCAACCATTAACAAACCGCGATTCGTTCGCGAAGACGACATACGAAGTGTGGAGTGGAAAGAGGAAAAGGTCCCACCGGGCGTGCCAAAATCTGTTCCCCTCCGAAAGACGGCGACGACGTGAAAACGTCTTGCCTGAGATTCGGGACAGATGGTATTTGGTTTTATCCGTCCACCTCTCCGAAGATGCCAAGTTGATTTATGGCACCGTGTATCAGAGGCTTAGACGGATGCGGCCGATGTAGCAGACTTCGTCAGATTCCCCCTCGCTTGAGGGGTTTTTGATTGTGGGGATGCTCTTCCCTGCAAGCGCAAGCCCCTGCATTTAATTACGCTACCGCATCGCGGTAACAACTTTCTCCTTCTCCAGAATTTCACTTCGTGTCATGTGTGTTTGTTTTGTTTGTGGATGCCCGTGGATTGTATACGGAGACTAAGTTATGCCGTCGCCCGTAGGACGTGAATTAGTCCAAATCCGTATTTACTTAGATTTGGGTTTGGTGTTTTAGTTTAAGGATACGTTAGCCATGTTTGAGGCTAAGATCAACTTAAACGTTCGTTAAGGATACGTTAGTCCGATTTGAGACTAAGATCAACTTAACGGGAAGAGCATTTAGGGGGCTCTATTGTTCCAGTTTAGGGACGTAGTGGTCCATTTAATATATGGCCGTCGGGACCCGTCACCTCTCTGACGACGTTGAAGGATTACAACGACAGGTGTCAGAGGAGTTCGGAGATGTACCCTTGAACCAAAGTTGATTGGGGATCTATAGTCCAATTTGGGACTAAAGTCTGTTTGAAGGTTTAAGAATACGTTGGCTATATTTGAGGCTAAGATCAACTTAAACGGGATCGTTTAGATCCGACAAAAGAGCGTTTGGGGGCTCTATTATTCCAGTTTAGGGACGTAGTGGTCCATAGGTAGTTTAAGAACATTGCGGTCCATTGCCAATTTAGGGACATGGTGGTCCATGTTCCAGTTTAGGGACGTGGGGGTCCATTTCCAGTTTAGGGACATAGGGGTCCATCGTTCCCATTTTGGGGACGGATATTAGTTTAAGGACGCATTAGTCCATGGGTTTAAGGACCCCATAGTTTATATGGATGTGTTTAAGGACGCATTAGTCCATTAGTTTAGGGACGCATAAGTCCATGGGTTTAAGGACCCCACAGTCCGTATGGGTGTGTTTAAGGACGCATTAGTCCATTAGTTTAAGGACGCATAAGTCCATGGGTTTGAGGACCCCACAGTCCGTATTTTGGTTTAAGGACGAATAAGTCCATGAGTTTAAGGACCCCACAGTCCGTATGGATGTGTGGTTGTCCGGACCCGTCACCTCTCTGACGTCGTTGAAGGATTACAACGATAGGTGTCAGGGGAGTTCAGATATGTACCCTTGAACCGGATGTAAATTGATTTAAGAGAGCAGTCTTGCTCAGTCAATTTAATTTGAGGACTTGCGGCCATGATTGGGCTAAGTCCAGTTGAGAATATTCAACGTTTTTATCTTTGGCCTTTAGGACTATGTTAGGGCTTTGCCCCTGTTTAATAATGCACTGCATTTTCTTTTGGCCTGCTAGGCCTTTTTGATTTGGGCTCTGTCCCTTTTAAATGATGCACATCATCTGTTTTTGTTTGGGCTCTGCCCCTTTTAAAATAATGCATTGCATTTTATTAGGCCTGTTAGGCCTTTTTTTAATTGGGCTTGGCCCTTCTGCAGTGCATTAATCAAACTGACAGTGGCCATGTGGCCTGTCAGGCGCTTTGCGCCAATTATTAAGCGCAAGCGCATGTGGAGGTGACACGTGTCACGCTCGGGTGAGCACAAGCACAGTGCGCTGCGCCAGTGCGTTGCGCTGCTGACACGTGGCGCGCTCTGGTGAGTTGCGCCAATTTCATAGAGCAATACTCTATCTTAAAAGCGCATAGCGCAAGTTGTTATGGTGCTGACACATGGCGCTCTCTGGTGGCTTGCGCCAATTCAAAGAGCACAACAGTGCAGATTTGCAAGTGCAAGGCACTGTTTTAATTATCTTGATCCAATTTTGGATTCAAGAAAAGAGTCTTTAAGATTCCAGAACCAATGGTTCATAAAAAAGGCAATGCCTTTGATATTATTTATTATTATTTTTTTTATTGAAAATCCTTGATCTTGTTCTTAGATCAATGATCTATTCAGAAGAAATTCTTCTTTTTTATTCAAAGGTTTTACCTTCTTTTTTTCTTCTTCTTGAGTTCTTCTCAAAATTCTTTTGAGTTCTTTCTCTGTTTCTGTCTCTGTTTTTCTCTCTGTGTTGTTGTTTTGAAATTGGGGTCTAGGGGCCTTTATATAGTGCCCATTAATTTGTTAAATTTGTTAAAGAGATCATTCTCTGAGTGATTTGGGGATTTTTCCCTATCATTGGATCTTTGATCAAAGGGCTTCTGTTTTACAGAAGACAATCTTCTTGTTTTAACAAGAACAGAAAGATCTTACTGGAATTTTAATTCTGTTTGGCGCAAACGCATCTGCGCTTGACACATGTCGCGCAGCGCAACTGTGCTGACACGTGTCACGCAGCACAGAGCGCATCGCATCTGAAGCGTTGCTTCTTTTAATTTTGTTTTTAAATAGAGCCTTGCTCTGATTGGGCGAGCTGCCTTGGGCGCTGCGCTGACGTATCAGTTTTTGACACGTGGCGCGTTGCGCGCAGCGCTAGGAATTTGAAGCGCTGCTTAAATTTTTGAAATTCAAACAGAGCTTTGCTCTGATTGGGGGAAACATTATGTTTTTGTGATATTTAAGTAAAGCCCACACCACTGATTTTGGGCATGTCATTCATTTGGCTGCTTCGGCTGGCACATTATGGACTAGAACCAGTTTCTCTTCATAAACTGATAAATGAACTCGACATGTAAGAACTCACCTTTGAGTAGTGGCGTTCACGAGTCATGTTGGGTTTTTGCATCCAAAACCTGAACTTACGGCCCATCCTACACAAAAACATCTCATCCAATGGATCTTAAAACCTGTATCAGCACCCATTGGGTTCAAACGGATATCAGATGCGGGTCGGATTTTAGCGGATAAGCCATGTTTATGGGTTAGGGTGCAAGACGGGTTTAAACTATCATCAAAATGAAAGCCAAGATTGAATGTGACATATATATATACAAAATGAAAGCTGATGATGTTCAATATTGGCGATCTCCAAGATCAGGACACGTGGCAGATGATGTGTCTCAGGACTCAGAAGGAAGGACCCATAGGGGCCGACCAGGCCACCCTGCACCCGACCTGCAATCACGAGCCGGCCTTCCTCGGGCCCCCTGCAAACTGGCCTCCTCGGCCCCTCAGCTCGCCCCGAGCTGCCACAAGACCAAGACCCCTCAGCCTTCTCGCTCGTCCCCGATCCCCCCAGCCGAGGCCGTCTTCCTCGGTCCTCCGGCCAACTCCACCGCCCACAGACGTAACCACCGCTCCGTAAATCTCGCCATGCGCGGATTCTCCGCCAGCAACATCCCACGTTCCATGCCATCACGATCCCTATTAATGGGCGATCCGCTCTCTACGCGGGCGTGACGTCGGAAGCGTAACTGCTGGCGAGATTCTCGCGCCTGCTACTACGTGCCCGCCACCGCTATATAAACCCCCATCACAGAGGGGTCAAGTAAGCCATTCTTTACTCTACTAAGCCGTTACTCTGCTCGGATCTTATCACTAACTTGATCGTCGGAGGGTCCTTGGTGGTACCAAACCACCCCGGGACTTCTTTGCAGGTACTCGGCGCTAAACTCCTCATACCACCTCTTTCACCAAAACCCATTGAGACCCACACGCAACAGAAGATCACCATCAAAATCCACCGGGAGATCAACGGAATACAACATCTGACGGAGACTTGAAAATGACCTCCATCAGTTGGCGCCGTCTGTGGGAAGATAACTCCACAAAACACAAAGTTGGCCTTCCGATCTCCGCCCACATGGCAACCGATCCCCCTGAAGATCCAAACACCCGCTGTTGCTTCCCTCACAACGGAGGCGCAGACGAACCCTCACCAAATGTCGTCGGCTACCCCGCTAGCTGCCGTTTCACAGGCTCCGGCAACCGCCCGAGCAAAAGGGCTAGAGGCCGAGAGCCCATCACCTTTGGCGACGAGGATCTCCACGGCATATCTGTACCCCATAGCGACCCGCTGGTGATCGTAGCCCAAATTCACCGGTACGAGGTCCACCAGATACTCATTGATTCGGGTAGTTCGGCGGACATCCTCTTCCACGACTGCTTCCTGCGTATGGGGCTCGCCCCAGCAGACCTGAGACCGACCTCTCACGTCCTCTCGGGGTTCACCAACCACTCCATCTCGGCACAAAGGGTGGTCACCCTGCAGTTCACGATCGGGGAGCCCGGCCATACGCGCACACTGCCTGTGGACTTCATCGTAGCGAAGGTTCCGTTGGCCTACAACGTCCTCCTCGGCCGTCCGACGCTGAACTCCCTCCAGGCCTAGATCTCGACATACCATCCGGCGATGAAATTCCCTCTCGATCGGGGCGGGATCGGTCGGGCATACGGGAGCCAGCGGGTCGCGAAGATAGGCCTTACCGAGGCGTCTTTGGCCGAGCAGCATGCTGACGGCGCCGAGGCATGCGACGACATCAAAGGATCCCTGGACACCCGAGACGAGCGGAAAGAGGTCCGTGGAGCGCCGGTCGAGCCTCTGACCAAGGTGCCCCTAACAGAAGTAGACCAAGGAAAGACCGTCCAGGTCGGGTCGCTCCTGACGGGGACTCAGCGGGATGACCTGATCAGATTCCTCAGAAGAAACTCCGACGTCTTTGCCTAGGTGCCTGCTGACATGCCTGGGATCAACCCCAAAATCAGCTCCCACAATCTCGGAGTTGATCCTGCGGCTCGACCCGTCAGACAGAAGAAAAGAAGCTTCGCCCCGGTCAAACAGAAGGCTATCGAAGAGGAGGTTGATCGGCTCCTCGCCGCCAACTTCATCAGGAATGTGCCCTACTCGGAGTGGCTGGCAAATGTAGTTCTGGTCAAGAAGTCAAGCGGGAAGTGGCGTATGTGTGTCGACTTCACCGACCTCAATAAGGCCTGCCCCAAGGACAACTTTCCGCTCCCTCGCATAGACCAGCTCGTCGACAGCTCGGCCGGTCACGAGCTGCTGAGCTTCATGGACGCCTTCTCCGGCTACAACCAAATCCGTATGAATCCTGAAGACGAAGATCTGACCGCATTCACAATGGACTGGAGTGTACTGCTATAAGATGATGTCCTTCGGCCTCAAGAACGCCGGGGCCACGTACCAAAGGCTGGTCAATCGCATGTTCAAGCCACAGATCGGCAAGAATATGGAAGTCTACGTTGACGACATGCTCGTCAAGTCCATCTCGTCGGCCGACCATGCCAAGGACCTGGGTGAGGCATTCGGAGTGCTCCGCAAATTCAACATGAAGCTAAACCCCGCCAAGTGCGCATTCAGAGTCACCGGAAGAAAGTTCCTTGGGTTCATGGTCACTCACCGCGGAATCGAAGCTAACCCAGAGAAGATCGATGCTATCCTGAGCATGGCTGCACCCAAGTCCAACGTCGAGATCATGCGGCTCATGGGGCGGGTCGCCGCTCTGAGCCGTTTCATGTCCAGGTCAGGGGAGAAGTGCCTTCTGTTCTTTAAGGCGCTGAGGAAAATTCTGAGGTTCGAGTGGTCGGAGGAATGCCAAGACGCCTTCGACCAACTAAAGAGGCACCTCGCAACACCGCCGCTGCTCACCCGGCCAGTGGAAGGGGATGAGCTGTCGCTGTATTTGGCAGTATCCGACCAAGAAGCAGGCTTAGTGCTCGTCCGGGAGGCCGAGGGGGCGCAGAAGCCGGTGTACTATGTGAGCCACATGTCTAAGGACGCGGAGACGAGGTACCCCGCCATAGAGAAGATTGTCTTATCCCTCGTGGTAACCTCAAAAAAGCTGCGGCACTACTTCCAAGCACACACCATCATCATCCTCACCGAATGCCCGTTGGTAGAGCATCACCGGAATCTTCGGGCCACCTAGAAAAATGGAGGCAGGAGCTATCTCAATTCGACATAAGGTATCGCCCGAGCAAGCGATCAAGGCGCAGGCCCTGGCCGATTTCATCGTTGAATGCACCATCCCTAGCAGGAAGCCGGAGTCCGCGCCACCCCTCGCAGCCCAGTGCCTTGTTCCGGAAGGGCCTGGCTCGGTTTCGGAGTAGGTCATCTACGTCGACGGGTCTTCTACCGAGGAAGGCTGCGGTGCCGGCCTCATCATCCGGGGCCCAAACGAAGCTGAGATGGAGTATTCTTTGAGGCTTGGTTTCAAAGCATCGAACAACGCGGCAGAATACGAAGCCCTCCTGGCCGGACTGCGCATGGCCGTCGGGCTGGGGCTGAAGATAATTCGAATTCGCAGTGACTCGGCCCCTTTTGTCGGTCAAGTGACCGACCGCTTCGAAGCTCGAGAGCCTCTAATGATGAAGTACCTAGACGAAGTGAGGAAACTCCGAAGAAACTTCGACGAACAATAAGCGGTCAATCCTCTTCGAAACCTTGCCTCGACCCAGCGTGGGAGACGAAGCGACGACACTCCACGTGTACGCGGCGCAGGAGATGACCAGGATTGGAGGAAGCCCCTTGTGGAGTTCCTGAAGGACGGCGCGCTCCCGGAGGACCGGGCGGCCGCCCGCCGCCTCCGGGCTAAAGCCCGCCACTTCGTCTGGAGCAACGAGAACCTCTACAAGAAGGCCTTCACTCAGCCCCTGCTCCGGTGCGTCGACCCCCACAAAGCCGATTACGTCCTTCGAGAAATCCATGAAAGGGTGGGCGGTGCATACCAAGGGGCTCGAACCTTGATCCAAAAGGCGTTACTCCAAGGGTACTACTGGCCCACCATGCATGAGGACGCCCTGATGCTGGTCAGGAGGTGCAAGAGCTGCCAGCTCCACGGCAGCATTCCCCGCTTCCCGGCTACCGAGCTAACCGCCCTGACATCCCCATGGCCGTTCGCCCAGTGGGGGTTAGATATAATCGGCCAGTTCCCTACCGGAACAGGCGGGCACAAATACGTCCTTGTCGTGGTGGACTACTTCACCAAGTGGATCGAGGCCATCCCCATCAGGAAACCGGACGCCGCCACAACCATCAAGTTCCTGCAAAACAACCCGATACTCCGGTTTGGCATCCCGAGGTGCATCATCACCGACCACGGGACGAACTTCGAGAACGAGAAAGTGAAGGACTTCTGCAGGGAGTACCGTATCCTCATGAAGTTCGCCGCGGTCGCACATCCCCAATGTAACGGGCAGGCCGAGATCACTAACCGAGACGTCCTCCGAGGTCTCCGGACCCGCCTAGAAGGGCGGCAAGGCAATTGGGTCGAAGAGCTGCCCCGGGTCTTATGGGCCCTGCGCACGTCAAGAAAGACTCCCACCGGGGAGACCCCCTTCAGCCTCTGCTATGGGACCGAGGCGATGGTCTCTACGGAGATCTGGCTACCGAGTCACCGGGTCGAGCACTTCGACGATGATGCAAACACCACGGCGCTACGGACCGACCTTGACATCTTATTGGAAAAGAGGGATCGGGCTCAGATCAGAGCTGCCGCCTATCAACAACAAACGGCCCGATACTACAACGCCCAGGTCAAACACTGCTCCTTTAAGACCGGGGACCTGGTCCTGTGGCGGAACGAGTTCATCGACCAAGGAAGGCTTCACAAGTTCTCCCCAAAGTGGGAGGGTCCCTTCCTCGTCTCTGAGGTGCTCTCCGGCGAAGCCTACCGCCTACAAGACATGGACGGACGAAAGCTTCTGCGGCCTTACAACGCCGAGAAGCTCAAGCTATACCAGTGAGGTCAAAGCCGGCGAGTGTATGCCACCCCCCTCAGGATTTCCCTTTCACAAAGATGGTGTAAAGCGTTCTCTAAAATTCATGTCCATACGAATAAAGAAACGTCGAATCATCCCGAGTAGATGTCACGCCCCGCTTCCCAGAATACGCTAAGATAGGCACGTGACATAGCCAACCATGCTACCTGTGGATAGAAAATATCCTTCCACAGTCACATTACGGCTGTAGAGATATCAAGAACAATAATAAACTATCTAACACATGTCCATAAGCCAGAATAAAACGAGTCAAGAATAAAATAATGCGGAAGCAAAAGATCCAATACAAGAATAAACTGGAATGTACGTCCCATAATACGGGCTCACATCAGGAATGAGAATACCGAAGGTAAAAATAAACTAACTACTAATAAGTCCTCACTGCTCAGCCTGCTGACTGCAATACTCCTGCTCGGCCTGCAGCAAAGGTAAGGAATCTGGGCCATGCAAAACCCAGATGTCGGTGCGTCATAACATCAAGTAATAATATAAGCAGGGGTAGCAAGACATGCAGATATGAGCATGAACGGTAAAACAGGTAAACAACAATATCAATAAGGACAGCGAAGGGTAGTGTGCAGTGAGTAATTTAAACCGGTCTATTGGGTTAACTACTCTCAAATCTTTGAAATCAATTTGATGAATCATCGATGTAACTCAATAGTATCCCGTGCATACCCGGGACCACGGTCAAGATTCTCGGGCTGGAACCGAGACATGCCGCTAGGCACTAAAACAGGAAATATGTATAGATGAATGATGTCAGCAGCATCATCCCAAGGCTGGCCTAGCCTCTAAAACTGATCAGTATAAGCAAGCGAACTGTCGAGTTACAAGTCAGTTTTCATCATTGATTTCCCCATACCCCCAAGTTATATATGTTCAAGTCAGGTATTAATAAATCTGGAGCTAATGCCAACACAGGATCAAGCAGGTATAGGTTTGTCTGGATAGACAACATGAAATGTTCGTAGGGACAACATGTCAAGTTTGTTGGCATTAGTAACAAGATCAGGTAACAGGTAAAGCCATGGTACATCAGGTCAAGTCAGGTAGTATATAGGTATCATGTCATGTTAAGAAGTGCACGGTATCATGTCGTGTCAAGTAATATTATATCAAGTCATGTCAGGGGTGCACAAATATCACTTGGGTGCTCAAAATCAAACTATACTAAGTATGGGTACACAAAACAAGTATGGGGTACTAATGGAACAATAAAATGGAATTATGTGATATGGTATGCAAATAGGTACAGATTAAATCATATGGATGCACAGTTATCGATTTGGGTTAAGGTTATAGTTCCAACGCTAATTAAATACACTTTATCAAATATGGAATGTTAAAATCACATTAATATGTATTAAATGATCTAGGGATGCAATTGTATATATATTAGGCTAGATGGATGCAAACGGGTGTCCGAAAGGGTATAAACTATTAAAAAAGGTACTATGGGCTATGCAACCAAGCACTATGTGATATAAATATGGACGTGGGTACAATGTATTGTAATCTAATATGCAACATGATATGTTTTCATATTCTAGATCTAAAACGATATAAACGGGACATCGAAATGTTAAAATGGATCATGTGGTATTAGATTTAAACTACAGGTTTAATATGCATTTAAATAAGTATGTAATAAATTAAATAGCATGTAGCAAGTTTTACTTGCCTAGACGGATCAAGAAACGGGTGTACGGAACGTCTCACGTCGGCGGAAAAAGTCGCGACGCGTGCACGGTACACGGAACGGATCCAAACAACGCACAAGGTGATCACACGAGTCAGGTACGCTCGCTGGGTCGTCGGGATCGTCGACGGCACGCCCGGTTTCCGGCGAACGACTAAAGGCAGAGAACACTTTTAAAGAGAGAAGAAAGCACAGAACAAGAAAGAAAGAAAAGGGAAGACGGGAACTCACCGGGGTTGTGCACTGGTAACGGGGAGACGAGATGGTGGCGACGAGATCAACGGAGCTCCGGCCAGGTACTGTGCAGGGGTGTGCAGGGTTCTTGGCTGCTAAGGTTTCGGTTAGGGTTTCTTGGTGTAGGGATTTATGAAGAGAGAAGGCAGAGGAGGGAGGAAGGAGAAGAGAGGAGAATGATGGTGATGGGGTGAGGTGGTCGGCGGTGAAGAGAAGTTAGTGGTGATGGGTTCTGTGAGTGTCGTGGATGTGCAGATGAAGGCTCGGGAGGAAAAGTAGAAGAGGAAGATGGAGATGAGGAGGAGGAGGTTCGGTTGAGGGAGAAAGGCGATGAAGATAGGGTTAGGGTTTGAGGAAGGCGATGGGTTCGCGGCGATGGAGGCTCGGGTTAAAGTGAAGTAGAAGAAGAGAAAGAATTTTTTTTGAAGAAGGGAGGTGACGGGATTCGCGGTGGTGACGAGATCACGCACAGTGATCGCGATAGGAGAGAGAAGGAACGCGAGAAGAGAAAGATAGGGAGAGAGCGAGAGGGGAGAGAGGGGAGGAGAAAGAGTTGGCGTTTTCTGAAGGAGAGAGAAAGAGAGAAGAGAGAAGAGATCACGAGATGGAGAGAGAGAAAGGAATCAACGGTCGAGAGAAGTGGAAGAGAAAAAGAAAGGAAAGAGAAAAGATTTGTGGGGGCCACGAGCCAGTGAGGGAAATGTGGTAGCAGTTAGGGAAAGATTTAAAGGAAATTGAAAAAGGATTTTTAATTTGTTAAACGAGATTATGTGAACTGTTAAAGATTATTAGTTAAAGAAATTTTAAAGGTAAAATTAAAATAAAATATTAATTAAATTTGAATTTAGGCGGGATACAAAAATATTCCAAAATGCGCCCCGGTCGGGTCTAAAAATTTAAATTTAAAATATGAAAATTATATGCAACTTCCAAATTTTAAAATGAGTGCTTAAGTAACGAAATTTCATACCCTCAAGAACGGACGCACGTACGTGCGCGTAGCTATCCAAACACGTCTGTTTCACTGAACGGGACGAGAACAAGATGCGCGGACGCTACCATGGGGTTGGGAGTATCATGCAGGCTATGAAATGCAATTTTAATTTATTATACATGACCTAAAAAAATGTTATATGATAAAATGTGCGATGTCAAATGAAAAGTCGATATGCAGTATACATGAGATGCACGTGTCTATTTAACAAGTCAGGTTAATCAATAAATATGAATCAATAAGTTCAAGCAAGCGGGTCAGGTCGAATGCAATATCAAAAGTAAAATACCATCCGCACCCAAACACGATAAATCAATAAAATACCACAGATATATAAATACGGGAACTGGAATTGGAATAAATGAACTCGGTTGTTACAGTAGAGTTCCACCTTTACAACTTAAAGCCCTCGCCAAGAGGCGGCCGTGCAACCTACTGCCCGGACCAAAAAGCCCTTCCAGAGGCAGTCGAGCCTGAGGATCCCTCGCTTGGCTGTCCCCAGCGGGCAGCTTCCCTGCCGCAACGCCGGGGATCAAAAAGCCCTCACAGAGGCATTCGATCCCGAGGATCCCTCGCTCGACTATCCCCAGTGGGCAGCTTCCCTGTCGCAACGCCGGGGATCAAGAAACCCTCACAGAGGCAGTCGAGCCCGAGGATCCGTCGCTCGGCTATCCTTCAGGACAAAAGCCCTCGCCAAGAGGCACCGGGCGGTAACCCTACCCGGCCAAGGGTCCTTGGTAGGCTTCTACAGCCCCTCCCGCGCTAAGGACCAAAGTCCTTCCAGAGGCAGTCGAGTCCTTGCTCGGCTATCCCCGGCTGGAAGCTTCCTACCATAACCAACATGGATCAAAGTCCTCGCCAAGAGGCACTGGGCAGTAACCCTGTGTTGGATATAGTTCCCTCAAAGTCAATTATTGGATCGCAGGCACGCGATTGCAATGATTGAGGGAGGACCTATACCGGTAAGACGGTCTTACTCAAGATGATAGTATGCTATCTGGTTTATCTTTATCATTGTGTACATGTGTTATGTGACATTACAGGTCACTATTGCACGTTGATAGAGCCCATATGATTCTTGCTTGACGGCCAGCAGTATGATGGCGATCATATACATGGGAGCTGGGGTCTATAAGCACATCCTTAAAAGGTCCCTAGTCGAGAGAGTTTCGAGACAGGGCATAGATACTCCAAAGTAGACCAGTGTATACGGGTCGAGACCCCGACGAGGGGCGGTGGCTGGTCTCACAAGCCATTGGTGTCAGTTGGTTCACCTAAGACGTATACAGGTGCTCATTGGGTTATGAGTACACCGGACATGACTCGCCGGGAACATGCTAGTTGGTTTTATACCTAGCGTCAGATAGCAGTTCCCTGGTGACATGTGTACAGGTTAGTTCATCGACCTGAGATTGTCATTTGTCTCGTGTGAGTTCCCACTGTGCTTTGATTACTACCCTACCACGGCTCAAAGGAGTCATGCAAACAGGTTTTAGTTGGGTATAGTCCCGAGCCACATGGAGGCAGTGAGCGGATCGGCAGGGGTTTCGTCTCTCCCGGTATTGGGGGTGAGATCGCGTTGTGTCTAGGAGAGCCATTACATGAAGTCCTTGGTCAAGACAGGAGATTTACAGGTAGATATTCCAGTAGTATCTCAGGGTGTTCTGGGCACTCCGACACGACTTGTACCGCTTTTGGGGGTCTGACTTTTACCAACCCCCTAGGCCTGACATGCGATGCTCATAGACGAATGGACCGGACTGTACGGATATTGTCACTAACAGGCTCAGTCGGGTGTCAGGATGAGTTCGCTCATCGACCTCCCTTTTGGTCAATACCTGGTAGCCCGTTACGTACAGCTAGTACCACTGACGTGCTAGTGGTTAAATCGACAGCCAAAGTATTGACGAGTCTTTAGAGTCCCCCACAGACAGTTTCTCAAGTTTCGGACTAAACGTTGTAGAGGCCGTATGGTATTATGGCAGGGTTCGATCATATACGTGCAGTCGTGCACGGATCATGATCGGACGGATCATACTAGTGGGCTTTGGTTTAAGCCGGATCCTACTATTAGATTTGTTGGATTACTTTAGTCTCATCGCATTCGCATTCAGTCGGAATGCGGATCCAGGTATGTATATACAGGTGAGGGGTATCCTTGTGATCCGTTACGAATTTACTTTAGATATTGCCATATCTTTTTATTGTTGTAAACATTTTGGTTAATGTTTACAAATGGAAATAATGAGCTCAAAGTCATGATTAGGAGCATTAATTGTGACACATGCACAAGTGATGACTCATGGTCTCTTTCTTTGTGCATGTATCATATTATTGATTGATTTAAGTGTTGAAATGATAAGAAGAAAGAGAGAGGGCAGCCATATGATGAGGTTAGCTCTTGTATTATTCTTGATCTCACTCTCATTTTTATCATACAACACAAAAGAAAGCTCTCCTTCTTCCTCCTTCTTTCTTGAGCTCACTATCTCCATTAATGGCATTATCTTCAACCTCCATCCATACACTCTCATGTGTTGAGAATCAATGGATGCTTGAGACAAAATTATCACACACATTCTCTACATCACCTTGGACACGTCGGCTAGCAAACTTCGTGTCTGAGTTGCTTCGGACGAAGCGGGAGCCAGTAAAAAGACTCATTGATGTGGTGCCCTTTCCGACGAGGAGACCGGAGATCGGAGATGCCGCGAGGAGCTTGGGAAGGTGGCCAAAGACCGAAGGACACGGATCGATCGGTATAGCCTTTCTAACCCTTCTCTAGTTTGCTAGTTATAGGTTAATGGTTCGATCCGGGATTAAAGTCTGCGATAGCGCCGGTTTCAAGTTTAGAAAAAGTTTTCGTTTCCGCATTTTGGCCTCGGATCAACTGCCGGGGTGCTACCGTAGACTTATACCCTGCTCGGTCCCCGTCCTGAAGGGTCAAAGCCCTCGCAAGAAGCAACCGAGCAGCTTCCCTGCTCGGTCATCTCCGGCTGGTAGCTCCCTACCCATGACGCCAGGGATCGAAGCCCTCGCAAGAGGCATCCGAACGGCTGCCCCGCCCGGTCATCCCAGGCTAGTAGTTGCCTACCCGTGATGCCAGAGGTCAAAGCCCTCACCAAGAGGTAATCGCGCAGCTTCACTGCCCGGTCACCCTTAGTGTGCTTCTTACAGCCCCTCCAACGCTAAGGATCAAAGCCCTCGCAAGAGGCAACCGGGCAGCAACTCTGCTCGGCCGTCCCTGGCGGGTAGCTTCCCTACCGCAACGCCAGGGATCAGAAAGCCCTCGCGAGAGGCAACCAAGCAACTACCCCGCTCAGTCATTCCCGGCTGGTGGCCGATGCTCGAAGTCGAAAGAAGCCCCATGGCCCGCGGAGGATCCGAGACCCCAGTGAGGGGCATCATGTCTATCCACGTCTAAAACGATCTCCCCTCGACTTCGGGGCCCATGGGGATACCTCCTCGGCGGCGCTTGGCAAGCTCGTCGGCAAGTGATTGAAGTCAACTCGACGGACGATCGCCAGACAGATGGCCAACCTGACATGAAAACACAACGGTACAAGCAAAGATATCTTACGAGCATTCTTCACACATAGAAGATGAAATGCAAACCGATGAAACAAGGATTCTCTTTTTTTACCAAAAGCAAAGTTTTTACAAAGGGTATTCTGGGGCTCCCCAGCCCTACAAACTGCCCGGAGGCTTACTTCGGTCCCTTCATTGCCGGCATCACGGCCTGCCGGGGGCTCTACCACCAGAGATTTCGCCACCAGGGGCGCTCCCTGCTCCCCTCGCCATCTTCCCCCGGAGGCCTCACCACCGGAAGCGGAGCCCGAGCGCGGAGCTCACCATCGTCGAACTTAGGAAGTTGTTCCTTCACGGCGTCCAGGGCCTTATTCCACGCGACGGCAGAATACTCCTCGAGCTCGACGTAAAACCGCTCTAACGTCTTATAATCGGCCACAACTTTCTTAGCCCGAGCCTGGGCAACCTGGGCCTTCAGAAGCGCCGCCTCAGCGTCCCTTCTGCTGGCATCCCTCTCCTTCTCCATGGCCGCGAGGCGTTCGGCCAGATCTGCCAGCTTCCTATCAGCGACCCGGAGGGCCGCACTCAGACGATGATGGGCACCCTGATTCGCTGAAATGGAAAGTTCCGCAGCCTCCGCCCGGGCTGCCAGGAGGTCGGCCCTTGCCCTCTCCAAGCGCAAGTCACGCCGCAAAACCTCGACCTCCGAGGGAAACGCTTCTACTAGCCTCGGTGCGTGGAACGCCCCCTCGGCCTCCATACGAGCGACAAGGGCGCAATGTTGAAGGACCTGACGGAAAGCGGATGAGAAACCAGGAGGCCCTCGAGCCAAAGAAAGAAATACCAGAAAAACTACACGTAGGGGAGTTCGTACCTGGACCGTCCCCTGGGCTATGGCCTCCAGTTGGGCCCTCAGGGAGCCATGCGGAAGCTTTCCCCCAGCCGAATCCTCCATCCCGGCGAGCAGGCCAGCGGCAACGGAAAGCCCAGACGGAACCGTGAAGACGGCGCCTCTCTCCTGCACGGAAATCCCCTCAGGGACCCTTGACGACGACGCGCGAGAAATTGTCCTCTTTCTCTTAAGAGGGAGGCCGTCCTCGCCCTCCCCTCTGTCCCCCGTCTGGAGCTCAAATGACTGTGGACGTCTCCGGTTGCCACCGGAGCAACCACCAGGAGCCGTCAACGGAGCAGACGGTCCTATCGCCGGCAGGACATCCGGCGCAGGGCATGAGCCAGCCAGGGGCTCGGCCGCGCCACTAGCCTCCTTCTGGCGCGAGCTTCCCAAAGAGTGGGAACGATCCATGTATTCAAAAAGAAGAAGAACGCCGAGCAGCCGCGACTCATGAAAGAGGGGATATGAAAGAGTAAGGGCCCTGGAGCGGGCCCCTACGCTTTCATTGCCGCAAGCGGCCTCATCCAACGACGCCCGCCATCTCCCGCCAAAACGACTCCTCGCGTCCAGCGGCTCTGATCGCTCCACGTGTCGGTCCTGCACTGGACCGCGTCCTGTCAGACACCACAGGCCTGCATACGTCGCGTCGGCCAATCGACGCTTGACGGGTGTACCGTCGCTTCAGTTGCAGAGTGGATGAACCGGCGCACCTTCTTTAAGTGCAGAGATCTCGCCCTGATTCGCTAGCGGAAAAGACAACTGACGGGTCGAGAACTTGTCCTGACAATGTCCTAGAAAGGGGCTCACCTCGGGGGGCCTGGCAGTCCACTCCTGACCCGACCCGCTAGCTGGTCGGGACAAGAGTGGGGGGCTAATGATGATGCTCAATATTGGCGATCTCCAAGATCAGGACACGTGGCAGATGACGAGTCCCAGGACTCAGAAGAAAGGACCCACAGGGGCCGACCAGACCACCCTGCACCCGACCTGCAATCACGAGCTGGCCTTCCTCGGGGCCCCCTGCAAACTGGCCTCCTCGGCGCCTCAGTTCGCCCCGAGCTACCACAAGACCAAAAACCCTCAGCCAACTCGCTCGTCCCTGGGCCCCCCAGCCGAGGCCGTCTTCCTCGGTCCTCCGGCCAACTCCACCGCCCACAGGCGTAACTGCCGCTCCGCAAATCTCACCATGCGCGGATTCTCCGCCAGCAACATCCCACGTTCCACGCCATTACGATCCCCATTAATGGGCGATCCGCTCTCTACGCGGGCTTGACGTCGGGAGCGTAACTGCCGGCGAGATTCTCGCACCTACTGCTACGTGCCGCCACCGCTATATAAACCCCAATCACAGAGGGGTCAAGTAAGCCATTCTTTACTCTACTAAGCCGTTACTCTGCTCGGATCTCATCACTAACTTGATCGTCGGAGGGTCCTTGGTGGTACCAAACCCCCCGGGACTTCTTTGCAACTCAGCGCTAAACTCCTCATACCACCTCTTTCACTAAAACCCATTGAGACCCACACGCAACAAAAGATCACCATCAAAATCCACCGGGAGAACAACGGAAGACAACATCTGACGGAGACCTGAAAAGGACCTCCATCAAAAGCCAAGATTGAATGTGACGTGTATATATATATATATATATATATATATATATATGAGAATAATGGAGGAAAGATGCCATAGGAGGGAATTTTCTCCTGTGGCGTCGAAAAAATATAAGCTCGCTTTTTTTTTCTGCCGATCGGCGTCCACCATCTTCATTGTTATTATCTAAGATATGGGTACATCAAATTTCATGTGATTCTACAACCTTTTCACCGTTGATTTAGCAATGTAAAAAGTTCTATTGTCGGTAAACCATCAATTTTGAACCCACTAAATCAAGGATGAAAAAGTTGTAGAATCACATGAAATTTGGTGTACCCACATCTTAGATGATAACGATGAAAATGGTCGGTGCCGATCGTCGGAAAAAATAAGCGAGGGTGTATTTTTCGACGCCATAGAAGGAAATTCCCTCATATGGCCTCTGGCCTCTTTTCTCCATTAAACCCCCTCCCCCCTCTCTCTATCTATCTATATATATATATATATATATATATATATATATGAGAGTGTATATATATATATATATATATATATATATATATATGAGAGCAACAACATTGAATTCGAAGCTAAAATCAACCAATTAAAAATTTTCTATGTAGACTTCAAAATTATGAGCCGAGATATAATGTGCTTGATGGCTTCGGTATGGTTCTGGTTGGCTTTCATTTTTCTAAAACCGGTCTAAGTTCTAAGATAATACATGCAAGATTTTGAGCCGGGTGGGGTCCAAACCGACCCGGGTAATCAAACATGTCTCGTCTAAGCATCCATGCATCTGAGATGCAAAGCAGGCCAGGGTGGGCCCAAGGATTAGAAAGCAGGCCCCAAACTGTGCGAAGCGGACCCCACTCCACCCTACCAAATCTGGACAGCATGCCACCTCGGATTCCACGTCAGACGAGGAATGCAACGTGTCCAGAATTCCGACCGTTGGACACAAAAAACGACACTCTTATGTCTTAGTAGCCAAAAACTCGACCGTTACAATTCAAAACAAAAAACCTCTTCACTTTTTGATGTAAAAATTTCTCTCTCTCAACTGAAAATTTCCAAGAAGAAGAAGAAGAAGAGGAAGAGGAGGCAAAATGGGTTGCATCTCCTCAAAATTTTTAGCCACCACAGATATTGAGCAAAATATCTCAACTCATCATGTAGTCTCCCTCACTTCAACAACCTACGGACTTCTCAATCTCGATCCCAATGGAAACAAACAACAACAACAAGAAGAACAACAAGAAGCAGCAGCAAAAGATGAGGAGAAGAAAGAAGCCCAAATTGCCAAGGCCAACAAAGTTTTCCCAACTTCTACTCTCTTCACTCCCCAATCCAAGAAGAGAGTTCTCAAGGAAGAGCCACCAGAGATCATCAACACTTGGGAACTCATGAAAGGCCTCTCTCCTGCGATGAAACCCGCAAACTTTCAACGCCCGGGGTCTTCGAATTCCCCGAAAAACCAAAAAAGGAGGCTTCTTGGCAAAGAAAACCACTCGCCGAGGGACAATCAGAACCGGGTTTTGAGACCCTTTAGCTCTTTAGCCAATAGGCCACCAAGCAAGCTTGTCGTCGATCATGTGAAGAGCCAGAAGTTAGTCGAAAAGGATCCGGGGTCTCTCGGATCGAGACGGAGTTTAAGCCCTTTGTTCGACCCCGAACTCGTCGCTTCGTTTGAGAGAGAATTGAACAAAGAGGAAGAACAGATTAAGAAGATTGTTTCTACGATGCCCGTCAGCCAAAAAGAGCACGATTCGTGCCTTTTGCTGGAGGCTTTCGAGGAGAAATGCCCACCAAATGGAGAAAATGCATTGATTTTCTACTCTACTACATTAAGGGGGATTAGGAAAACTTTCGAGGATTGCAATGCGGTTAGGACCACGATCGAGGCTTACGATGTGAAGATTATGGAACGGGATATCTCGATGGATTCGGGGTTTAGAGAGGAGTTGAGAGTCTTAATGGGGAAACAGGAAGTTAGGCCTCCATTGTTGTTTGTGAAAGGGAGATTGATTGGTGGAGTCGAGGAAGTAATGAAGCTCGAAGACGAAGGGAAATTGGAGTTGCTATTGGACGGGATGCCGAAGAAAGAGAGTTCGGGTTGCGGAGTTTGCGGAGGAATGCGGTTTGTTATGTGTAGGGAGTGCAATGGGAGTTGCAAAGTGTTGGATGATGATGAGAAGAAAATGGTCAAGTGTGGATATTGCAATGAGAATGGATTGATTCATTGCCCAATTTGTTGCTGTTCAATTTCGAAGAGGGGGGGGGGGGGGGGGGGGATCCATTAGCAGTGGTTTGATTTATCATCTACCCAACAAGGGAAATTGATTTGATTCCATTTGTTATATTTTTTATAACGTTATTATTACTTGTTTCACTTTGGTTTGAATCCAATATGTTATTTTGAAGTTTAGGAAGTGTAATGGAAATGGGTGGATTTCTTGTGTTCGTTCTATTCTATAATTTATGTTCCCTGATTTTTTCTCTCTCGTCTTGTGCATGTGTTTATCAATTCCTCAAGTTGCAATGCTTTATGCAAGTTTTAATTAGAAGACTTAGTGATTGCCATTATATGTTTCATAACGGTGAAAGTTATTGTTTCAGGTTAATTAGCCAGTTGATTTATCATCTGTTCATTAGATACTATATGATATGTTTTGCACCATTCTTCTTTACCTTTTTTTATTTTGATTTGAATCTAATGTTACTTTGAAATTCACAACATGGTTGTTTTTGTGCTAATAAATCACTAGGGTTATAGCACCATACGGTTCGAGTTGCGGTCTTTAAGTTGCATGCAACTAAGCTCTAGTTTGAAGATGATATTAGTCTCGCTATAAGATGGATTAAACTGGATTAAACTTGAAAGTGATCCTTCTAGCATCTCAAAGTTGATACTTGAGAATATTTAGGAATGTACCAGATTGATTGAGTTTCGAGTTTCTTACGTCCTTCTAGAAGCATATACTGATTTTCTAGCTAATGCAGGGAGTATTTGACGGTGTTACCGGATTTAATGAGACGATATTTCCAAGGGCTTTATGAAAGCCGGTCCTTAACAAGCAAGATAGTTGATTCTTTGTAAGGGGTATTTATAATATAAGAAAATTTTTATTTATTTATTTTTGTAAAAAGCTATCCTTTTTAATCTTAAAATACTTCCGACTGGCCATACCTTATACGGACAGTCAAATTTCCAGGCGACGATTGACCTCAGGGCTCGTTTGGTTGTAGGATTATGAAAGATTTGGATCGTGGAATCTAAAAATTTGAGAGGATTCAATAATTTTGTGTATGGTTGTGGGATTTGGATTTGTAGGATTCTTTTGTATTTTACGGGGGCACCACAAAATAAGGATCCTTTAATCCTAAAAAATTTGGCACTGTTCATTGTACTTTTAATAGGTAGGGACACGGGCACTTTATTTATTTAATAATGCTCTCTCTGTCTATCTCTCTTTAAAATTCTCAAATCCAAATCCCAGCTTATTTCCACCAATCAAACAAAAATTATAAGAATCTCCAAATTCAATACAAGAAATCCAATACCAACCAAACAACAAATTACCAAATCCAGAAATTTTCAAACCTAGTATTTTGGAATCCAAATTTCATAATCTTTCAACCGAACAGCCCCTCAGTCTACAACCAATATATATCCAATTAGAACCCGACACGTGTCCGACCATAATTCGACCAAAAAGGGAAAGAAAAATCCCTAATCCCCAAAAAATCGCCATCTCGGATCTAGGCGATGTCGGTTCGCGCCACGGTGTGCCGCTTCCCCGTCGATCTTGAAACCCTAGTGATGATGCTCAATATTGGCGATCCCCAAGATCAGGACATGTGGCAGATGGCATGTCCCGGAACTCAGAAGAAAGGGCCCACAGAGGCTGACCAGGCCACCCCTGTACCCGACCTGCAAGCACAAGCTAGCCCTCCTCGGGGCCCTGTGCAGATTGTCCTCCTCGGCCCCTTAGCTTGCCCCGAGCTGCCACAAGTCCAAGACTCCCCGGCTTCTCGCTCGTCCCCGAGCCCCCCCCCCCGGCCGAGGCCGTCTTCCTCGGTCCTCCGACCAACTCCACCGCTCACAGGTGTAACCGCCGCTCCGCGAATCTCGCCATGCGTGGATTCTCCGCCAGCAACATCCCACGTTCCACGCCTTCACGATCCCCATTAATGGGCGATCCACTCTCTACGCGGGCGTGACGTCGGGAGCGTAACTGCCGGCGAGATTCTCGCGCCTGCTGCTGCATGCCGCCACCACTATATAAACCCCCATCACAAAGGGGTCAAGTAAGCCATTTTTTACTCCACTTAGCCGTTACGTTGCTCAGATCTAGTCTAACTTGATCGTCGGAGGGTCCTCGGTGGTACCAAACCACCCAGGGACTTCTTTGTAGGTACTCGGTGCTAAACTCCTCAAATCACCAATCTCCTCAAAACCCATTGAGACCCACACACAACAGAAGATCCCCTCCAGAATCCACCGGAGATCGACGGAAGACAACATCTGAAGGAGACCTGAAAAGGGCCTCCATCAGTTGGCTCCATCTGTGGGACACGCAAACTCCACAAAAAAAAAGTTGGCCTTTCGATCTCCGTCCACATGGCAAGCAACCATCCTGAAGATCAGGGTACCAGCCGTCGCCTCCCCCTCACCGGAGGTGCGGATGAACCTCCTCCGGCGACCATCATCAATGCCCTCGCCAGCCGAATAGATCGGCTACAGTCCCTTGTAGAGGCACTCGTCCGCGTCCAAACGACCGGGTCTGGGCCCCAGATCGCCGTTCCCCCGCCTCCAGAATGCTCTGCCCCCGTCGGCATGGCTAACCACTGGCAGGCTACGACTCCTGACCACGGATCTCATGGACCGATATTCCCTGAGGCCCGTTGGCGCCCCGCGGCTCTACCCCAAGGTCCGCCGCCGGAGCGCCTCGCCTCGAGCCTCCTCGCGACCCTTGCCCCCGTGAGGAGATGTCGATCACCTCGCCTGCCCACAGACATGACCGACACCTTCTCCCCCGACGGGGTCGCACAGAAGGGGCTCGCCACGATAGCTCAAGAGCCACCTCGCTCGGAGATCTGAGGAACCTCATCGAGAGGAACCAGGGCCGTGCCCAGACGCAGGTCTCCCACAGCAGAGGCCAGGGATCACGAGATGCCGAGTCCTCGGGGTACCATGGCCGACTCGATGCCCTCGAGAAGAAGATCGAGGGCATGCGCCGGGAAGGTCACTTCTCGGCCAACGGGGCTGAGTACGCCGCCGACTCACTCACTAAATCGTTTACCGATGGACTGCTCGCTGTCTACGTCTCCTCGCGCAACAAACCCCCAAAGGTCTCTCTGTTCGACAGGAAAACCGACCCCAAAGATTTGGATGCTTTCACTGCGGGGATGAGCTTCCAGGACCATTCCGATGTTGCCCAGTGCAGGGCCTTCCCAGCCACCCTCATCCGCTCTGGTCGGGACTGGTTCCGAGGACTCGAGTCTCGCTCAATCTCGACCTTCGACGATCTGGCTACTCAGTTCCTCGGCCACTTCGTTGGGAACCGTCTGCAGAGGCGCACGGTCGACTACCTCTTCACAATTAAGAGCGGGGACAAGAAGACGTTCAAGGTTTACATCACCCGCTTCTACAATGCCCTCCTCGAGGTCCCCGAGCACCGGGACGAGACCGTCATCATGGCGCTCAGATCTGGTCTGAGGCATAAAGAGTGGCTGCGCTCCTTTGCGTTGGCACAGCCTAAGACCATGGCCGAGGTCAAGGCGTGGACCGAGCGTGAGGTTCAGCTGGAGTCCGAGGTGAACGCGAACCTCCCCCGGGCAGAACAGTCCGACCAGAAGAAGAGGGCTCGGGAGGAGAGGTCGGAGCGTCAGCAGCCCTATCACCCGAAGTTCCAAGAGTACACCCCGCTCAACGTCTCCCTCGCGGTGTTGCTAGAGGAGGCCCAAGGCGAGGGTTTCTTCAAGTTCCCTCCAACCCCACGTCAGGCCTCGAAGCGGACCCGGGGCCCTTACTGCGCCTTCTACCGGACGTTGGGCCACGCCACGGAGGATTGTAAGCAACTCCGGGACTACATTGAGGAGCTCATCAGATCAGGGCACCTCGCCGCCTACTTAAGGGACAAACGGCAGGCTGACCGCGAGCAGGAGCAGCATCCTCCTCCCGCCGAGCTGACCATCGGCCAGATCATGCTTGTCTCAGCAGATGACCAGTCCGGCGCTCGGGAATCCCCGTACCCGGTGCCGAGCACGAAGACCAGCAAGCCTCTAGGAAGCTCGGGCCACGCTGATAGGGTCATCTATTAGCATGTACTTTTCTTTTGCGGCAATATAAACTCTCCCTAGGGTCTATTGTTAATTTAATAAAGATTAACGGAACATTGCGGAAAAATAGGAAAGATCTCATTTATTCAAAAAAGGTATTATGGGCTCCTCAGCCGTACATACAAAAAGAAAAAGAAAATTACAACAGCGGGGGAAGGGGGTGCAGAGAGCACTGCTAATGATACTCGGTAAAAATCTCCGCCAGCCGAGGCCTCACGAGATCCAACCTCTCCCCTCGGTTCCCCCCGCACGTGTTGACCCCGAGCCTCAACCCGTAGCACTCGCGGACGAGCGCCTCCGAGCGAGCCAGCTGGTTCGCAGAGATCAGGTCGAAGTGCCTCAGAGACCGCAGCTTGCCCATGGCCTCGTCATAGAGCTGCTCGGACAGGGGGTTGTAAAGCCCCGGCGACACCCTCCAGATGGAGTACATCAGCAGCTGCAGCAGGGATGAACGTCGGGGGAGCAGCCGGCCGAAGTGGTCCTCGATGCTCCCATATACCAACTGCAGCGTGTCCTCGGTGCAGTTCCGATCATAGAGATATATGTCTTCGAAGTGGATGATCTCGGGGATGGTAAAGGGGAAGTACTGCATTCTCGACGCTCTGTTTACAAGGAAAGGAAGGACTAGTGCTCCTTCAGCCTTATACAGCCCGCTGCGCCCCAACAAAACTCAACGGTCGCCCGCTCTCGCCCAAGAAGTCGCTGCCACGCGGCGATCATCGAGCCTTCTCTGACAGAATCGAAGCGACGCGACCTTAGCGCTACGCCTCCCCCCGCATTCAATGTGCATGCTACGCGCACACCCGCCGCGACCGTTCCTGTTCCCCATACCTGCAACTGGATGGTCGGGCGAAACCTCATGAAGATTCGGCCAAGCAGCTACCCTGCCTGGTTATCCTTAGCCGGCCTCCTCAAGCCCCCCAGCGCTAAGGATCAAAGTCCTCCGTAGAGGCAGCCGAGTGGCTCCCCTGCTCAGCTATACCTGGCCGGTAGCTTCCCTACTCGCAATGCCAGGGATCAAAGCCCTCACCAAGAGGCAACCCAGCAGCTACCCTGCTCGGTTATCCCTGGCGGGTAGCTTCCTTACAGCAATGTCAGGGATCAGAAAGTCCTCCCAGAGGCAGTCGAGGCCAACCGTCACTCGGCTATCCCTGGTGGGTAGCTTCCCTACCGCAACGCCAGGGATCAGAAATCCCTCCCAGAGGCAGTCGAGCCTGAGGATCCCTCGCTCTGCTATCCTTCAGGACAAAAGCCCTCGCCAAGAGGCACCGGGCAGTAACCCTGCCCGGCCAAGGGTCCTTGGTAGGCTTCTACAGCCCCTCCCGCGCCAAGGACCAAAGTCCTCCCAGAGGCAGTCGAGTCCTTGCTCGTCTATCCCCGGCTGGTAGCTTCCTACCACAACCGACAGGGATCAAAGTCCTCGCCAAGAGGCACTGGGCAGTAACCCTGCTCGGTTCCCGTCCTGAAGGATCAAAGCCCTCACAAGAGGCAACCGGGCAGCTACCTTGCTCGGTCATCTTCGGCTGGTAGCTCCCTACCCATGACGCCAGGGATCGAAGCCCGTGCAAGAGGCATCCGAGCGGCTACCCTGCTCGGCCCAGGATGGTAGTTGCCTACCCACGGCGCTATAGATCCCGTCCTGAAGTTATCCCTGGCGGGTAGCTTCCCTACCGCAACACTAGGGATCAAAAAGTCCTCCCAGAGACAGTCAATCCCAACCGTCGCTCGGCTATCCCTGGCGGGTAGCTTCCCTACCGCAACGCCAGGGATCAGAAAGCCCTCCCAGAGGCAGTCGAGCCTGAGGATCCCTCGCTCGGCTATCCTTCAGGACAAAAGCCCTCGCCAAGAGGCACCGGGCAGTAACCCTGCCCGGCCAAGGGTCCTTGGTAGGCTTCTACAGCCCCTCCCGCACCAAGGACCAAAGTCCTCCCAGAGCAGTCGAGTCCTTTCTCGGCTATCCCCGGCTGGTAGCTTCCTACCACAACCGACAAGGATCAAAGTCCTCGCCAAGAAGCACTGGGCAGTAACCCTGCTCGGTCCCCGACCTGAAGGATCAAAGCCCTCGCAAGAGGCAACTGAGCAGCTACCCTGCTCGGTCATCTCCGGCTGGTAGATCCCTACCCATGACGCCAGGGATCAAAGCCCTCGCAAGAGGCATCCGAGCGGCTACCCCGCTCGGTCATCCCAGGCCGGTAGTTGCCTACCCACGACGCCAAAAATCAGAAGCCCTTGCCAAAGGGCAACGGAGCAGCTTCCCATCCATCCTCGGCACAAATAAGGCGGACAGCCCTCTACCCATCACATGCAGAGGATCCGAGCCACCAACAAAGGGCATCAGGTCTATCCAAGTCTCGAGCGATCTCCCCTCGACTTCGGGGCTATGGAGATACCTCTTTCTCAGCAGCGCTTGGCACGCTTGGCAAGTAATCGAAATCAACTCGACGAACGATCACTAGACAAATAGCCGACCTGATATGGAAGCCCAACAGCGCAAGAAGAGAAATTTTACGAGCATTCTTCATGAACAAAAGACAAAGTGCAAACCGATGAAACCAAAGAAAAAGTTTTATTACTAAAAGGCAAAGTCTTTACAAAGGGTATTTTTGGCTCCCCAGCCATAAAAAATGCCCGGAGGCTTACAAAATTCCAGAAGTAACAAAATAAAAGGAGGAGGAAGATGGGGGCTTTAGGCCTCGGGTCCAGGAGCGGCCTCGGGGCCTTCGACATCCACCACGAGGCGAGCTAGGTCCTCGGCGACTTCCTCGCCAGGAATCTTCTGCCCTTGCTCGTCGGCGTCCGCGAGGGGGTATTCGGCCCGGAGCTCTTCGTCGGCGAACCCCAGCATCCGGGCCTTAACGGCGTCGAGGGCCTCGTGCCAGATGAGGGTTGTGGCAATAACCAGGTCATCATAGTAGTCTTTCGATTTCTTGTAGCCCTCCACCGCCTTCGCCGCCGAGAGGTCGGCTAACTTCGCCACCCTCAGGTCGGCCGACTTTGCCGACTCGGCCGCCGCCCCCAGCTCCTTCCAGAGGGTTTTCACCGTCTTCTTCAGGTTGCCGGCAAGCACTTGAGCATCCTCGAGCTTAGCCTCGGCAGCCGCGGCGGCCTCGCGGTGCCGGGAGGACCTCCCGCTTCCCGGCCTCCACCTCGCCCTCCAGGGCGACGACCCTCACCCTCACCGCCTCCAGCTCCCACTTGGAGCTCTCTTCCAGCGAGACGAGCTGGCCCGTTGCCTTCATTGCCGGGGCTATCATCTCGGTCTCCATGCGTAAGGCGAGGGCAACGTGCTGGAGAACCTGAAAGGCAGGAGAGAGATCAGGAAGATGAGGGAGGCACCGAATCTCAAAAAAAATAAAAACCAAGCACTTACCTACAAGGACTCCTAGGCGATGGACGCCAGCTGAGCCCTGAAGGTCCCCCCGGGGACTCTACCCCCGGCCGACATCTCTATCTTATGCAGCAGGCTATCCGCGACGGAAAGCCCCGAGGGCACTGTGAACTGGAGGCCCCCTTCTTCCACCATGATCGGCGAGGACGGGCCTCGGGAAGATCCCCTCTTGAGCGGCTCCGAGGGAGAGCCGATCTCCTCCTCCGAGGTCGGGTCCTCTAGAATCCGAGCCCGCTTCCGGCCCGACACTCTGCCGGTCCCCAGGGCGGGATCCGCCTCCAAACACTCGCGAGACGCGACCACCGGAGGAGAAGGAGCAGGGGCTGGCTTTGAGCGGGAAGATCCAGCACCCCCAGCCTTCACGACCTTCCTCGGCTGGCGCATGGAAGCTCGGAGCGAGTCCATGTCCATGGGTCCTGCACAAAACCGAATGTAAAGAAGCCAGCGACACAGGCAATATACAAGCCAAAAAAGCAAACCTAAACTTACCGACGAACTCAACGGGGCTAAGCCCGGCCCAACTCAGGACCCTCTCAGACAACAGCACGTCGAAACGGGGGATGGGCTCCCACGACGCCACTCTCACAGTGACGGGGTCACTGGACTGGTTCCCCGACAAGTATTTCTCCCTCGACCTCTTTGTAGGCAAGGGCCAGTCCTCGCCCTCGGGAGGGGAAACGAAGAACTTCTTCTTCCAGTCATGAATGGAAGAAGGCAGGGCCACAACCCTCCGTCCCGGCGGCGGCCCCTGTTGCTTTCTGAAAGAGAGATAAACCCACCTCGGGTCGCCCGCTCGACCACCAGGATGATTTTTGAAGACGAGGGAAGAATTAAGGAGGGAGAGGCTGAAAGGAATCGCCTGTAACTTCAGGTGGATCAGGAACCCGAGGAGAATCCTCCACGAGTTCGGCACTAACTGGCCGGGGGCTAACCCGAAGAAGTTCAATGTTTCAACGACCTCAGGAGAGAAGGGCAGGCGCATTCCACCCCAAAAAGCTTTCAAATACAGGACGAACTCCCTGCCCCATACTTGGTCTGCCCTCTCTCCCTCCTTGGCCAGACGAAGCGTATAATGTGAGGGGATGTGGAAGCGAGCCCGAGCATTGGCAAGCTCGTCCTCATGTCTCTCCCAACACGAGGCGCCGGGGGCAGCATCTACCGCCGCCTCCCTGGAGGCTGCCCCCGCCGCATGATCCCGTGAAGAGGGCCCGATCCCTGCTTCCCGGGAGGACTCAGGCTCACCTAAAGGGTTTCTAGAACCTACTTCAACAACATCTACTGACTCGACAAAAGAAGACATCTAACCTTGAGAAGGAGGATCCTCGGAAAACGAAAGTGGAAGAAAGAAGACAAGCGCCAAGCTACCAGGACTTAGAACGGGAAAATATGAAGGAGTAGGGGCCCTGGAATGGGCCCCACCCCTATTTATCACCACGAGCGACCTCATCCAACGGCGCCCTTCATCTCCTGCCAAAACGCCTCCTTGTGTCCATGAGTCTGGTATATATCTTTTAGCAGATTTTCCTCACGATTTTTCCAGAATTTCTGTTGAGCAAAAGGTGTTTTGATGTGATCTTTTTGTCATGATTTTCTCGAGCTCCGTGTAGATTTCTTGGATCTTGTGTTGCCATTGAGCCTTGTGCATGAAAACGACATTGATTTGCCATTTTGTCTTCTAAACTGGTGTGTGGCAACAGACGGATAAAGAGCGGAGATCCGTGTTTTATCTGTGGTTGGCAGGAACCCGGGTTTTGTCGTGTTTTTCCATGAATTTCACCGTTTAGAGCCGAGAACCTGTATCCTGCAATTGACTAGCAAACACGGCTCAAGAGTATCTACCGATATGCAATGTGATAAAAATTGGGCGGTATGAAAATGCAAAAATCTAATATGAACAAATACCCCCAAACTTATCATTTGCTCGTCCCGAGCAAAGCCAATTTATTCACAAAATATTTCCTAACCTCACTTTCGCAGGGAACGCGATTGCACTGAGCATGTGCAACAAGCCGTTAAACCTCTAGGTGTCTCTAGTAGGAGGAGTGTTGTCTCCTAAGGGTTTTCAGCGGATACTACCCACAAAATCCGGTCAAGCTAGTTTTGCGAAATTACTATGATTCAAAACCCTAAAGTTTTGTTTTCAGAAAATAACAATTCTATGATCCCAAATCTAAACTATCAAACCCTTATTTTTCACACCTCGCTTCTTATTTAACTACAGATTTTATATGTCTTTACGTGCAGTGCAAATAGTGTCGTTAGGTTTCCAGAAGGATCGATTTACGTCATCATGTCACACAATAAAGCCCAGATAAAAATTTTTGAAAGGGTCGCATAAGTTTTATAAAGAGTTAAGCATTTTTCAAGTTTCGTTTTTCAGTAAAGTTTCAACTTTAGAATTTCTATCTTCCTTAACAGGAAATTAGGTCTTATTTTTCACTCCACCTTTTTCTTGTTTTCATTTCATACACACATCTGTGAACGTGCAATAGTCTTTATCATAGAATAAAACCTTCATATCTCCGCTAAATTTTTTATAAAAGCCTGTCTTTTATCAAGATTATTCTCACACAAAGAACCGTTAGGAATTTTAACTCGGAGAGAACACTTGCTTGATTTTGTTTTAAACTGGACTTTCTAGGCTTCTTAGCGAGCTTTGGGCCAATGCACCCAAACCAGTTGGTTTTAGGGCATTAGGTGTAAAAACACCCCAGCGGACTTAATTACTCAAGTTACCTTGGTCCAAAAACAAAAGACAGTTTGGCATGAAAATCATGATGATTTAATACGAACGGAGATATAACCGGCAGTTCAATTTTTTTTTGGATAAAAGATGTGTTTAGTGGGTTCGGTGTGTAATCATTCCAATCAAGTTTCAGATGGGTTATTTTTCAGACTTTGTTCCAATTAAGGCATAAATAACATTCCTTCATATTCACTTACTTCATAAACTATTCTTGATATTACTTATTTCAAAACAAACCTATTTGATCCTCAGAAAATCATTGATCCTATTTAAAAGTTTTTCAACATAAAAGACTTGTCATCTAATTCCCAAAAACTCACGACACGTGTAGTGTGATGTAAAGACGTATAACAGCTATAGTTAACTTCAAAGGAGAGTTATCTTTCAGGTTTTCAAAATCTAAACATAAGATTTAGTTATTCTTATCTTATTAAACAAAAACCGTCGAAATGTTGAATCAGAGTCCTCCCACTAGCTAACTTGACAGAAAAGTTTTTATGTTTTTAGAAAATTTTCAATTTTTTATGGATTTTATGGATTTAATATGCAGATGCAAAATATACATATGAATGCGAAGGTAAGAAATGCGTACCGAGCGTACCCCCAAACTTAAACTGGACAGTGTCCTCACTGACATTGCATGAAGAGATCATTTGAAGGGTCAAAATTTTCGGTTAGCTATACACAATTTTTTTTTTGTTTTTGTTTTTAAAGAAAAGAAAAAGAAAAAGAATATACACAAATATATACAAAATGGTTTATACATACCCCCAAACTTATTTGGAACAGTGTCCACTGTTCTTGGCTGGATAACCGAAGTTTGGAGGTAGGCAGAGGAAGATTAGGCAGGGTAAACCGGCTCCTGTAAGAACATGAGCTCCTCTGTTGGTTCGGCGCTAAGGTACGGTTTAAGTCGATGTCCGTTCACTTTGAAGAATGAACCGTCCTTTGGATTCTCCAAATCCACAGCGCCCCGCGGATACACATTCCGCACAAAATACGGCCCTTTCCAGCGAGATCTGAGCTTTCCTGGATGGAAGTGTAGTCTGGTGTCGTAAAGCAGTACCTGTTGACCAGGTACGAAGGTTTTGTGCAAAAGGTGTTTATCGTGAAACACCTTCGTTCGATTCTTAACGACAACCGCGTTATCGTAAGCCTCATTCCTAAGCTCGCTCAGCTCGTTCAGTTGCAGCTTCCGATGGCTGCCCGCATCTTCGAGAGACAGATTCAGCTCCTTTATCGCCCAAAATGCGCGATACTCTATTTCGACAGGTAGGTGGCAGGCTTTTCCGTACACAAGCCGATAGGGAGACATGCCAAGGTCGGTCTTATAAGCGGTTCGAAATGCCCAAAGGGCATCAGTGAGTTTCAGCGACCAATCCTTACGGTTCTTGGAAACCGTCTTCTCCAGTATCTGCTTGATTTGCCGATTTGAAACTTCGGCCTGCCCGCAGGTTTGGGGGTGGTAGGGCGTAGAAAGCTTATGATTAATGGAATATTTTCGCATCAAGGCCTCGAAAGTCTTGTTGCAGAAATGACTTCCATTGTCGCTAATGATCGCTCGGGGGTGCCCAAACCGGGAGAAAATATTTTCTTTAAGGAACCTAACGATAACCTTGTTGTCGTTAGTCTGGCTGGGTACAGCCTCGACCCACTTAGAGACGTAATCAACAGCGAGAAGGATGTACAAGTTCCCAAAAGAGCTGGGAAACGGCCCCATGAAATCGATCCCCCAAACATCGAAAATCTCCACAACCAAGATCGGTTGGAGCGGCATCTCGTTCCTCCGGGATATCCGGCCCAAGTGTTGGCACCGGGAGCAAGTCTTGCAATAGTCATGAGCGTCTTTGAAGAGTTGTGGCCAGTAGAAACCACATTGCAAGATCTTCTCAGCTGTCTTTCTGGGGCCAAAATGCCCGCCACACGCTTGATCGTGGCAAAATGACAGCACACTCTTGAATTCCTCGTCAGGGACACACCGACGAATAATCTGGTCGGGACAGTACTTGAACAAATAGGGTTCGTCCCAATAAAAGTGTTTTACTTGGGATAAGAAGCGAAGTCTGTCCTGAATTGACCGTTCAGTCGGTAGTAATCCCGTGGCCAAATAGTTCACAATATCTGCGAACCAGGGTTCGCAAGATACTGTCAAGAGCTGTTCATCCAGGAAAACGTCGTTGATCGGAATTGGAAGCGAAGGCGAAGAAGGAAGTCGTGAGAGATGGTCGGCAACTACGTTTTCACATCCTCGTTTGTCCTTAATGACAAGGTCAAACTCTTGAAGCAAGAGGATCCAACGTATTAGCCGAGATTTTGCATCTTTCTTCGCAAAAAGATGGCGCAGAGCAGAATGGTCTGTATAGACAATGACTGGAGAGCCGATGAGGTAGGACCTGAACTTTTTTAAAGCAAATACAACAGCCAAGAATTCCTTCTCAGTTGTTGTATAATTGAGTTGGGCGTCGTTCAGGGTTCGGCTCGCATAATAGATGACGTGCGGCATCTTGTTGATGTGTTGTCTAAGGACAGCACCAATGGCAAAGTCGGATGCGTCGCACATAATCTCAAATGGGTGCGTCCAGTCAGGTGAAGAAAGAACGGGAGCAGAAGTGAGTGAGCATTTCAATGACTCGAATGCAGTCACACAGCTCGAGTTGAAGTCGAATGGTGTATCCTTGGCCAGCAAAAGAGTCAAGGGCCTAGCAATCTTGCTAAAGTCTTTGATGAATCGTCTATAGAAACCGGCATGGCCAAGGAAGGCTCGGATGTCTCGGACGCATCTGGGAGGAGGTAGATTGGAAATGACCTCAATCTTTGCTTTGTCAACCTCTATGCCATTTTGCGAGATGATATGTCCTAAGACAATACCTTCGCGCACCATGAATTGGCACTTCTCCCAATTCAAAGTGAGGTTCTTGTCCTTACATCGGGTAAGGACAGCGTCAAGATGCAGCAAACACTCGTTGAAGGAATCGCCGAAGATGGAGAAATATCCATGAAGATCTCCAGAAATTTTTCCACCATGTCAGAGAAGATTCCCATCATACACCGCTGGAAGGTAGCGGGCGCATTGCATAACCCAAAGGGCATGCGACGATATGCGAACGTGCCGAAAGGACAAGTGAATGTGGTCTTGTCCTGGTCTTTTTCAGCGATGGGAATCTGATTATAGCCGGAGTAGCCATCAAGAAAGCAGTAGTACTCGTGTCCGGCCAATCGTTCAAGCATTTGGTCAATGAAAGGTAGCGGAAAGTGGTCTTTCCGCGTTGCGGCGTTGAGTTTTCTGTAATCAATGCATACTCGCCACCCAGTTTGGGTGTGAGTAGGGATTAACTCGTTCGCCTCGTTGGTTATGACCGTGATGCCCGACTTCTTGGGGACAACATGAATGGGGCTAACCCACTGGCTATCAGAGATAGGGTAAATGATACCACTATCTAGACATTTTACGATCTCCTTCTTCACAGCCTCTTTCATGACTGGATTGAGACGTCTTTGTGGATCCCGGGCTGGTTTGGCATCATCCATCAGATGAATGTGATGCTCAACGATCAGGGGACTAATCCCCTTGATGTCCGCCATGGACCAGCCAAAAGCTTGCCTGTTGCTGTGCAAGACCGCGAGAAGGGCTTTCTCTTGCTCGGGAGCTAGAGAAGCAGAGATGATGACAGGGAGGGTCTCGTTTTCACCTAAGTAAGCATACTTAAGGTGAGACGGCAAAGGCTTGAGTTCGAGCGATGGAGGTGAAACGATCGAAAGCAAGATTGGTGCAGAGGTCTCGAACTCAAAGGACTCCAGCAAAGGTTCAAAACGAGTGTATGCGACCGAGTTGGATGGTTCAGGTAACTCATCCGGAAATTCAAAAGATTCAAACTCGGGTTGTGCGCGGCTAAGATCGTTCGAGAACGTGAAACACTCGTAGTCGTTGTCGGGCGCAGAAACAGCAGCAGGTTCGAGGAGGAACGCACTAGTGGCATCAAGATTATCGTGTTCGAACAGAAACTCCTCGAATTCACACTCTTCAGGGGTGATCTCCTGGATTGAGCAGACGTACAGTATATGAGCATTAGGTTCGGCGGGCTGATTCCCCAACCTAAAAATGTTGAGTTCAATCGTCATGTTTCCAAAAGAGAGGTTCATCGAACCATTGCGACAATTGATCACAGCATTTGAGGTTGCAAGGAATGGGCGACCGAGTATCACCGGAATTTGATTCCGGGGGTTAGCTACAGGCTGTGTGTCTAATACAATGAAGTCAACGGGGAATATGAAGTCCCCGACTTTTATTAACACATCCTCTAGCTCATCCCTAGGATGGGTGATCGATCGGTCGGCCATTTGGAGAGTGCAGTGTGTGCGTTTCAGCTCTCCGACGCCTAATTGCTCGTATACTGAGTACGGAAGCAGATTAACACTGGCACCAAGATCTAATAGTGCGCGGTTGATGTTCTTATCCCCAATGGTAATAGAAATCGTAGGACAGCCAGGGTCCTTCCGTTTTTGTGGTAAAGATTGGGTAAGGGCATCACTCACAGCACTAGCCAAGAAAACTTTCTTGGGTACCTGAGACTTCCTCTTTTTCGTGCACAAGTCCTTTAAGATTTTCGCGTAGGACGGGACTTGTTGGACAACATCTAAAAGAGGAATGTTAATGTTAACCTGCTTAAATAACTCCAGAATTTTCTCCATTTGTGGATTTTGTTTATTAGACCTCAACCGGTTTGGAAATGGGACGTTTTTAAAATTGGTTGAGTCTAATGCTTGTGGAGGAGACTGTGGAGTTGGAACGGATCCCAGAACAGGTGTTTTCGTGGAGTGAGAAGTGGGTCCATTCAGAGTAGAAGAAGAGGAAGGAGAGCCTTGTGAAGAACGGAGAATAGGCTCAGAAGACGAAGAAGCAGGAGAAGAAGAAGAAGAAGAAGAAGAAGCGGCCGGGGTGTCATCGTTGATGTGTGTGCCAATGTCATTTTGCAGCATCCTTCCCGATCTCAATGTGGTCACGGCACTCATATTATGGTTCTGTTGTTCAAGAGCAACATGTACATTATGTGGGTGACCGGGATTTAGGAGTGATTGGGACGGGAGCTTCCCCTTCTCTCGCTCTCTTAAGGCCGCATTCAGCTGTGCAATCTGGGCCTCGATGGTTTTGATGCTTTGCCAGTGTGCGGCAGTGTGTTGCACTAAGGACTGAATGAAAGACTGGATGTTGGCAGTGGATTGTGTCGATTGTTTGACGAACGCCTCCAGACTTCGTTCGAGCGAGGAAACCTTATCGTTGTTTAACGGAACAAAGTTGTTTGGTGGAAAAGAATTGTTGGGTGCAAAGTTGTTCGTCTGATTTTGGAAAGGTTGGGGTTGGAAGGGTTGCTGAAACTGATGCGGAGTTTGTTGTTGCGCTTGTTGTTGCGGCGGAGGGGCCCTTTGGAAATTGTTGCCTTGGAATTGATTCTGATTCTGATTCCAGGCGAAATTGGGGTGGTTCCTCCAACCGGGATTGTAGGTGGAAGAGTATGGATCATTCCTCGGTCTTTGCTGGAATGCAGCATTAACCTGATCCTGTCCTTGCGATGGTAGATTGTAAGGACACTCTTCGGTCAAGTGAGAAGGATCGGAACAACAAGCGCAGATGGTATGAAGGGGGAGAACAGGGATAGGAGCAGGAGAAGAAAATTTGCTCTCTATCGCTTCAAGCTTTCTCGTTATTGCAGCCATTTCAGCTTTCATCGCAATAGAGACATCAAGTTGGTGAATTCCTACCCTAGACTGACCGGTAGAAGTGGAGGTAGAAGAAGAAGAAGTCGGTCTGGTGCTCTCCCATTGTAGCGTTTTCTCCGCATGGTCGTCAAAGAATTGCCATGCTTCCTCGTCAGATTTCGATAGGAAGTGGCCCTGACAGATGGTTTCCAACAACTGCTTCGCTGCTGGGTTCAGGCCCTCGTATAAGGTTTGGCAAAGTTGCCATTTCTCTATACCGTGGTGAGGACACTGAACAAGAAGGTCTTTGTACCGGTCAAAGCACTTCCAGAAGGGTTCAGAAGGAAGCTGAGAGAATTGGTTGATTTCATTGCGGATCCTTGCGGTTTTATGATTCGGGTAGAATTTTTTTAGAAACGCTTTAACAAACTCGTCCCAACTGGTTATGGAGTGGGAAGCGGTGCTATACAGCCATTTTTCAGCAAGATCGCATAAAGTGAACGGAATGACTCGTAGACGTATAGCATCGTCCGACAGTTGGGTAGTTTTCATCATGGCACAAACGTTTTGAAATTTATTGATGAAGATATAGGCATCTTCAGATTCAAGCCTATGAAATCGTGGAAGCATGTTGATGAAGTGGGGCTTAATTTCAAAATTATCCCCATTGGCCGGTGGAAGAGAAAGGCAGGTGGGAAGTGCAGAACGGGTGGGATAGAAACGATCCTGGAGCGCAATTCGCTGCGGCGCTACAACAGGTGGTGGTGGTGGGTTATTGGTCTCAGGAGGAGGTGGAGCCAATCCAGGGGTAGTCAAAGAGATGTTTGGATTAAATCCTGACATTGCGGAAGAAGAGGTTGGTGATGGTGAAGGTGAAGATGTATGAACAGAATTCCGGTCAACGTCGGAGTTGGCCGGCAAAGGTAAGGGTGAAAGAGGAGTGGACGGAGTATCGACGTCTGAGTCGATCGCGTAGTCGGTAGCGACTACGTAACGCGGACTAGGCGGGCGCTAGTGTCCCGAGTCCAAGCGGACATACACTAAACGAGTTTAGTATAGTCAAAGCGGAGAAGGTGAGGGTAAGAAAACGTCAATGGAGAAATACGATGGGTGGTGGGTGAAAAAATGGATTTGGCGACAAAGGGCAAGTTTTTATAAAAGTTTTTTGATTTTTTTTGATTTTTTTGTTTTTTTTTTTTTTTAAGAAAGAGATTTACAGAAATATGTACGGACTCACGGCTTTAAACAATCACAAACAAGATATGCACAATCACACCTAGATCTAGGGTCACCTAGGTCTGCTAGACAGCTCCTAACTGTTCCAGAGGGCTAGAAATAGGACCTCAAACCGCCTCTTCTCCATCAAATGCGGCCAGATAAGTGCCAGGTAAGTGGGAGGTTGTCCAACGCTTTCGCGAAATTCCTTAATTAAATAACCACTTGCCTTCGTCACACTTGCCTAGGCACCGCAAAAGTCAGATAGGATAAACGGCCGATGCCTGTAACTAATCCTCTGTCCTATTGAGCGCGAAGTCCTTAGGGCTGAGTCTAGTATTTTTTAATTTAACAATGGTCAATGCATATGCTTTTTGTGATTTCTGGGGTCCTGGGAAGGGTGATAAAATCCCCACCCAATCTGAATTGGTTTCAAGCCCCTTAAGTCCGTATTAATGAATGCAAAGCGGTAACAAATCAACTGCAAACAATTTTTATTTTTTAGCGCGGCGCAAAGAATCCTGCACAAGAACAGTTTATTGGAAGGGGGAAGAGAGTTTGCGCAAAGAATGCTGCAGAAAACACAATTTATTGGAGTCCAGAGGAGTGGGGAGAAGAGAAGTAAGACTCAGAGAAATTTTGAGTTGACGAGGCCACCAAGTGGCCGCGGTTCCGCGGCCTAAGCCCTCTTATGCCGCGGTTCCGCGGCAGGAATGTTGATTTAGGGCTTCAAAAATTTTGGGTGTTCTTCTGTGGTTGTCCTCTGCTTGTCTGGATTTGCTGAATCTTGATTTGCTTAATGTATCTGCTTCAGATTTTTACAGTAGACCGTTTGCTTCGTCTTGATCCGTCGCGGTGTAGCCGCGAAATGTGGGTCTAACTTCCCACGTCTTTGGCACTGAACTCGAACTTCGTATATCCCACGTCTTTGGTACTGAACTCGAACTCCGTATTATCCTGCACACTTGCACAAAAACTAATCAAAAATAATCAAGAAGATTTTTCTTTACAAAGTATTTTTTTTTGTTTTTCGGTTATATTTATATTCACAAGTTAACCCGAATTTACTCAAAGAAATAAACTACCGTCTCCCCGGCAACGGCGCCATTTGATTGTTAGGGATTCTGCGTGTTCAAGTTTAGTTAAATACCGCAATCAAAATGGTTTCGCTTGTAGCTAGCCGGTTGAGTACGGGTCGTCCGCAGGGAGATGGGAATCTTTTTCTATGTGCTTTAACGAGTTAAGTCCAATTTTCCAGGTTTGTTTGTGATTAACTAAGTGTTAAAATGATATGTAAAGAGAGCTTGTTAGGGTTAGGATTAGGTTAGTTTGAGTTAGGAGTCGCTCACTTCTTTCGTTGCCACTCTTAATATCGGTGTTACGGTAATCGGCAACAACGGGGATTAGCACGACTAGGAATGAACTTGCGAGTATAAGCTAGGCTTTCCAACGCTTAAGTTCTTCCTTTTGGTGCTTGTCCGTCCGTTCTTGGCTCTTAGCCATAACCTCCGGTTAATTCAACCACAACCGGTCTCACTACGGAATCACCGCTATCATGTAGGATAGGGTGCCGAAGGGAGCGGATTGTGGTTTAATTAACGGGAGTCGATTTAAGATGTTGGGTAAGGAAAGAGTGAGGGAGATTTCCTTCTCTCAAACTTCCCTTATCCTACCCTAACAAGTATGGAAACTATTCACACATCATAACGAAAAGAAAACAAAACAAAAGAGGAAGATAGAAAGAAGGAGATTAGAAGATAACAACTAGCTATTTGCGACCTCACCTTGGCAAGGATCAAGCGTAAGCATCATGGTTGTTTTAAGGATAAAGGAAAAATGAGAAGAAAGAAACAACAAGAAATAACAACAACTAAGTTAACAAATGAAAATTACAACAATTAACATAAGAGCAAGACAATTATAATAAAATGGACTTCTTTATTCATCATTCTTCACTCACAAAAGCTCACTACAAGTTTTTCAATGGAGAAGAGATGAGAAGAGGAAGAAGAACAAGTATTCTAAAACCTAGAAAAAAATACAAGATTATGCACCCTTGGCTTCACAAGGTTCTGGGGTATTTATAGGCTGGAAAATGAAAACCTAGGGCAACATTCAGAACTAAAATGTAAAGACCAAAATACCCACAAAAATTGGTCAACTGCCGCCACTATACGGCCGCGGATCCGCGGCCTAAGCCTGCTTATGCCGCGGAACCGTGGCCCTTTAGTGGAGTTAGGTGACCAATTTTTGTAGAGTTCCCTGGTTTGCTGTGTCCATGAGTCTGGTATATATCTTTTCGCAGATTTTCCTCACGATTTTTCCAGAATTTCTGTTGAGCAAAAGGTGTTTTGATGTGATCTTTTTGTCATGATTTTCTCGAGCTCCGTGTAGATTTCTTGGATCTTGTGTTGCCATTGAGCCTTGTGCATGAAAACGATATTGATTTGCCATTTTGTCTTCTAAACTGGTGTGTGGCAACAGACGGATAAAGAGCGGAGATCCGTGTTTTATCTGTGGTTGGCAGGAACCCGGGTTTTGTCGTGTTTTTCCATGAATTTCACCGTTTAGAGCCGAGAACCTGTATCCTGCAATTGACTAGCAAACACGGCTCAAGAGTATCTACCGATATGCAATGTGATAAAAATTGGGCGGTATGAAAATGCAAAAATCTGATATGAACAGATTCCTAAGGAGAAAACACACCTACGAGATCCTCACGACTTGTAGGGAGAAATACCTTTATGAGACCCTTACGGCTCATGAAGTCAAAAGCCTTAGTCGACAGGATCCTAACCATGTTTACTAAGCCACCTTTGTTCGACATTGACAAAGGCAAATGATGATTCGCTCCTGGCAATATCCCAGTTGTAGTGATGCTGATGCCTAAACCGGTATCAAATTCCAAATCCTTTCAAGGCAAATGATGATTCGCTCCTGGCAATATTCCAGTTGTAGCGGTGCTGATGCCGAAATCGGTGTCCAATTCCAAGCTCACAGTAAGAAGCTAGTAAGCTACACTCGCGATAAAAAATCAGCGAGCTAAAGATGCATATGAAATAGCCGAAATGATGGGGCAACTTGCAACGAAATCAGCAAGTAAAAATGTACGCATACAAAAACAGCCGAAATGATTGGGCAACTCGCAATAAAAAGCAGCGAGTAAAAAGAAAAATAGCCAAAATGATTGGGCACCGCGAAAAATAGCCGAAATGATTGGGCAATCGCGACCTTCGCGATATAAAAGCTGAAATGATAGAGCATCGCGGAAATAAAATAATAATATAAAAAAATGAATGAAAGTTCTGCCCTACAGGTCAAATTACATCGATCCCTGTATACAATCCAGGGGCACAAATAAAGAGGGAACCATACCTTCCCAACAGGCTCCACTAGAAAGTGAAGCCAAATCTCAACGGTTCATAGACAGCCTAGAGACAATCTCAACATTTGTCGCAATATTGCAGACACAATGTCAACAAACGAAGCAAAAGGAGATCCCTAGCTTCAGGGTCTCGACGTCGATATCGACAACTCAGCAATCACCAACGGCGTTTCTCCTCACTCCAACCAGATGCAGACATGACGTTAACAACCGACCTCAGAGTCGCAACGAAACGGAGCCACGGCATAGTCCCTAGTTTCAAATCTTAACGGCAATATCTACAGCCTAAGAATCAGCAACGGCGTTCCTTCGCAGTCCAGCAGGATACGGATACAACGCCAACAAAAGACCTTACGGTCGAAACAAAACGAAGCGACGGCAAAATCCCAGCTTCACCTCCACATTCTTCTCGATACAGCAGACGAGATGTCAACAACGGCGTTCCTTCGCAGTTCAGCAGGATGCAGATACAACGCCGAAAAAAGACCTTATGGTCGAAACAAAGCGAAGCGACGGCAAAATCCCAGCTTCACCTCAGCATTCGTCTCGTTACAGCAGACGCAATGTCTGCAACGGCGTTCCTTCGCAGTCCAGCAGGATGCAGATACAACATCAACAACCCAAGATTAAAACAACGGAGCCACGGCAAAGTCCCCAGTTCAAGGTCCTAACGGTTCACAGGAACCTAGGAATCACCTCGACGTTCGTCTCAATACAGTAGACGCGATGTCACCCCAGCGTTCTTCCCCTAACCGGATTCGGACGCACCAAAGCAAATGAAGCAAAGGCCAAATTCCTAGCTTCACGATCTTGACGGTAACTCATATAAAACCTGAAAGACCATCGGAGATCATCTCGCACTAGCGCGGAGTAGTCACCACCTCGACGTTCATCTCGACACAACAGACGAGATGTCACCCCGGCGTTCTTCCTCTAGCAGGATTCGGACGCGACAATCAAACAACGGAGCCACGGCAAAATCCCTAGTTCCAAACCTCGACGATTCACCAACAACATAGAGACAACAGCGACATTCGTCTCGATATAACAGACGCAATGCCAGCAAATGAAGCAAAGGCCAAATTCCTAGCTTCAGGGTCTTAACGGCAAGTCATATAAAGCCTGAAAGACAATCAGAGATCATCTCGCACCAGTGCGGAGTGGTCACCACCTCGACGTTCGTCTCGACACAGTAGACGCAACATCACCAAAAGGAGCCACGGAAAAATCCCTAGTTACAAAGCTCGACGGTTCACCAGCAACCTAGAGACAACCGCGACATTCGTCTCGATACAACAGACGCAATGCCAGCAAACGAAGCAAAGGCCAAATTCCTAGCTTCACGGTATTAACGGAAAGTCATATAAAGCCTGAAAGACAATCAGAGATCATCTCGCACCAGTGCGGAGTGGTCACCACCTCGACGTTCGTCTCGACACAGCGGACGCAACATCACCAAAAGGAGCCACGGCAAAATCCCTAGTTCCAAATCTCGACAGTTTACCAACAACCTAGAGACAACCGCGACATTCGTCTCGATACAACAGACGCAATGCCAGCAAACGAAGCAAAGGCCAAATTCCTAGCTTCAAGGTCTTAACGGCAAGTCATATAAAGCCTGAAAGACTATCGGAGATCATCCCATACCAGCGCGGAGTGGTTATGACTCATCAGGGCTCTCTAAAATGAGCCTAACCTCAAGTAAAAAGCGGCATGGCAAAATTCCTAACGCTTGCTCTTCCGACGGTCAAACTGCCTAGGAGGATTGCTTGAAGACGTCTTGTCTAGCCCCGAAGGGATCAGAGACACGACAGTCGCAAGGCAACTCGAACAGCAAGATTGCCTATCGAGGAATACATCAGCCAACATGACGGTACGACGGACAAAACCTTAAGTACCACAGACCCTAACGGACCTCTGTCGTAAAGAGAAGAGGTTAACTGTGACGTTAGGATATTCTTCCGAGAACTGCTCGATTCGTATCGACTCGTGAGGAAATTAGTGTCTTTGCGAGAACTTCTCGATTCGTCTCGACTTGTGAGGAAAAGCCTTAGGCGGCAGGGATTAAAAAACCTGTTTCCTAAGCACTGGGACCCTGCAAGTCGGTCCAAAATGGACTCTTGCATACTATTCACGGGTCACACTCTCCGAAGTCGAATCTCGACAAGGAGGGAAACAACTGCTTACGGGTCCTCTCGACTCGTAAGAGGGAAAATTCTCTTATAAGATCCTTACGACTTACAAGAGAAAACACACTTAGGAGTCCTCACGACTCCTAAGGAGAAAATACACCTACGAGATCCTCTCGATCCGTAGGGAGAAAAGTCTTTGTGAGACCCTCACGGCTCATAAAGTTGAAAAGTCTTAGGCAGCAGATCTGAAGCTGCGGCCTAAAGTATTCAAGACGGGATGTTCTATATCACCTACAGGCTACGCTTACTTAAGGAATATGCCAATAACAAAGCAGAAAATGAAAGGAAGGAGGCAAAAGATTTGTCATTCATACTCGGAATTTTTTTTTACATCAATAATGACAGTAAACAAAAGCAGCATTATCGAGATGATTACAATGGCAAAACCTCAAATCCAGGACATGGATTGAGGAACTCAAAAGTGACCTTGTCCAGGACTTTCCAAGCCTGGCGAACCATCCTAGTGTGCTTTCTTTCACGAGCATGAGCGTCGGGGTCCCCACTGATGTCCTCCACCCTCCGATAGGCAGCGAGTATGGCTGGCTGTTGGAAGGCCTGGTGCAGGAGATCGACAAGATTGTCTCGCCGTCTCTTCGAGATTAGGTTCATCAGGTATACTGAGTGCACCTTATCCTCGGTGGCATCCAACGTCCTAAGCGGCACGCCGGTAAAGAATAGGGGAAGCGCCTCCCAAATTGCTCCCACAAAAAGCTTCAGGAGAGGGGAGCGCCGAGGAAGTAGTTGACCGTTATAAGCATCGAAGCGACTCATGATTTCGGCACCCTCGGCGTTTGTGAATTCTCGATTCTGAGAGTGGCCGAGTCGGCGGATGTCCCCGTAAGAGATAATCTCATCGAGATCGTACATATGGGCGTCCATTACTCCTGTAAAAGAAAATCAGCAACATTAGCAGACAGACTGATTAAGCAAATTCTTATTAAAAATAGGCATAGGGAGTTAAACTCCTCGAGAGCAATGCTCTGCGGACGGGAGTAATAATTATCAAAATCATTTATGAGGGGAATTTAAAGAAATTTCCCGAGAATGCTGAGAGCCTTGCTATGAAAAGGTGATATAATCCATCAAAGATAAAACTCCATTTTTGATCTTCATTATTCATGAGCAAACTCTTAAGAGTTCTACTATATGACTTAAAAGGAGCAAAGCTCCGTTAATGAGTCAAGAAATTATAAATAAAATCCTTTTAGAGAGTAAAGGCTCTATTATTGGAACCCTAAAATGGTCCTCTTTAGATCAAAGATCTATAAATAGCAAAGCTCTGTTAATGGGTAAAACCCAGGTTTCTTAAAAGTTTTAAACTATACCTAAGTTTTAACAGATTTTTACTCTTGAAAAGTTCTTAAATTGAAGAGCAATGCTCTGAATAAGAGAAAATTCTCAAGTAAAGATGGAAATCATCTAAGAGACCAAAGATCATATTTATAGGCATTGAGAGCCGTTTCAACTTCCAAAAGATGGTGCGGCTATTGGAATTCTGCCACCGCTCCGCTCACGTCTGGGGCCACGTAAGCGCAATGGTGGGGGGCAGTTGTTTCCCCCAATCAGAGCAAAACTCTGTTCAAATTCCAAGACGGGAACTGAAGCAACGCTTCTGTTTCCCCCAATCAGAACAAAGCTCTGTTTTAAAATTTAAATAATAATAAAGGAAGCAACGCTTCAGATGAGCTGCGCTCTGCGCCGCGCGGCACGTGTCAGCGCAGTTGCGCTCTGCGCCGCGCGGCACGTGTCAGCGCTGCGCGACACATGTCAAGCGCAAGTACACTTGCGCCAACTGTGCCAGCACTAAAACTTAAATAATGAATTATTTAATCAGAATTAAAATTCTAGAAAGATCTTTCCAAAACAAGAAGATTATTTTCTGTAAAACAGAGCCCTTGGATCAAAGATCCAACCGTGGGGAAATATCCCCAGATCAATCAGAGAAAAATCTCTATAACCAACCTAACAAACTAATTGGCCCTATATAAAGGCCCCTAGACTCCAAGTTTCAGAGATATACAGAACTCCTCTAAAAATTTTGAGAAGAGCTCGAAGAGAAAAAAGGTAAACCTTTAGAAAAAATAAGAATTTCTTCTAAAAAGATCAAAGATCTAAGAATAAGATCAAGATCTTCAATAAAAAAATAATAATAAAAAAGAAGTAATTTACTTCTTTAGATCTTTTGATCTATATAAAGGCATTGCCTTTTGATGAACTATCGGTTCTTGAATCTTGAGGTAGAACCTCTAAAAAGATTCTTTTTTTTTATCTAAATTAGATCAAGATGCGCTCTGCGCTACTGAACAGTGCCTTGCACTTTTGATTTGCGCTGTTGCGCTCTTGGATTGGCGCACTGCATCAGAGCGCGCCACGTGTCAGCAGCGCACTGCGCTAACAGACTTGCACTCACCAGAGCGTGACACGTGTCACCTCCACATGCGCTGGCGCCTTACGCTCATTAATTGGCGCAAAGCGCCTGACAAGCCACGTGGCGCACTATCAGAACATTAAATGTTCTGCATTATTAAAAAGGGGCAAAGCCCAATTAAAAGGTCTAACAGACCAAAATAAATGCTCTGCATTATTAAAAAAGGGGCAGAGCCCAATTAAAAATGCTGTGCATTTAATTAAAAACTCCAATGCTATGCATTGTTTAAAAAGGCAGAGCCCAATCAAAGGCCTAGCAGGCCTAATAAAATGTTAGACATTTTTCAAATGGACTTAACCTGATTTTGGCCATAAGTCCTCAAATTAAATTGAACTGAGCGCAACTGCTCTCCCAAATCAATTTACACCCGGTTCAAGGGTACATCTCTGAACTCCTCTGATATTTATCGTTGTAATCCTTCAACGTCGTCAGAGAGGTGACGGGTCCCAACAACCATATATTGCTACGGACTGTGGGGTTCTTAAACTCATGGACTATGATGTCCTTAAACCAATATTCGCCCCCAAAATGGGAATGTTGGACCACCATGTCCCTAAACTGGCAATGGACCACTATGTCCCTAAACTAGAACAATAGAGCCCCCAAATGCTCTTTTGTCGGATCTAAATGATCCTGTTAAGCCGATCTTAATCTCAAATTAGACTAACGTATCCTTAACAAACGTTTAAGTTGATCTTAGCCTCAAATATGGCTAACGTATCCTTAAACCAAAACCTTCAAACAGACTTTAGTCCCAAATTGGATTATAGATCTCCCAACCAACTTTGGTTCAAGGGTACATCCCTGAACTCCTCTGATATCTGTCGTTGTAATCCTTCAACGTCATCAGAGAGGTGACGGGTCCCGACGGCCATTCAATCAATGGACCACCATGTCCTTAAACTGGAAATCGAGCCCCCAAATGCTCTCTTGTTGGATCTAAACGATCTTGTTAAGATGATCTTAGTCTCAAATTAGACTAACGCATCCTTAAAAAAACGTTTAAGTTGATCTTAGACTCAAATATGGCTAATATATCCTTAAACCAAAACCCCAAACCCAAATCTAAGAAAATACGGATTTGGACTAATCCACGTCCTACGGGCGACAACATAAATTAGTCTCCGTATACAATCCACGGGCAACCACAAACAAAACAAACACCCATGACACGAAGTGACCATCTGGAGAAGGAGAAAGTTGTTACCGCGATGCGGTAGCGTAATTAACTGCAGGGGCTTGCGCCTGCAGGGAAGAGCGTCCCCACAATCAAAAACCCCTCGAATGAGAGGGAATCTGACGAAGTCTGCTATATCGGCCGCATCCGTCTAAACCTTCGATACACGGTGCCATAAATCAACTTGGCATCTTCGGAGAGGTGGATGGATAAAACCAAATAGCATCTGCCCCGAATCTCAGGCAAGACGTCTCGTCTTTGCGCCGTCCTTCGGAGGGGAACAAGGGACTTCTTTGCAGGTACTCGGTGCTAAACTCCTAAAATCACCAATCATCTCAAAATCCATTGAGACCCACACACAACAGGGGATCCCCTCCAGAATCCACTGGGAGATCGACGGAAGACAACATCTGAAGGAGATTCGAAAAGGGCCTCCATCACCTAGAATCGAGCGCGCTGCCGTGGGGCGTCACGGTGACGCCCTTCGCCCATTCCGACGAGCACGGGAGCTGGCCGCTGTCTGGGGCCGACGGCGACCTCCTCCCCCGCTGCGAGAACTGCTGGGCTTATTTCAACTCCTACTGCGAGCTGGAGCAATGGGCGTGGACCTGCTCCCTCTGCGGGACCCTCAATGGATTGACCTCTCATTCCATCAAACGCTACTCTGAGCCTCAGTCTTGCGCCGAGATGTGCTCTTCCTTCATCGATCTCGAGCTCCCTGGTAACTACGATGTCTTAGATTTTAACTGAATTTTGGTTAATTTGCGTGTTTTGAGTATGGTAAAGACTAAGCAACTTATCACCACATATTCCACCTCTTCATTAGTTGTTTCTGTAGTATCCATAATGTTTTGAATCTTTTTTTTGTTCTTTTCCATGAACAGCTAGGGTGTTTGCCTTTTTATCCGTGATAGTGCTCGATATTGACGATCCCCAAGATCATGACACGAGGCAGGTGACGTGCCCCTAGAACTTAGAAGAAGGGGCCCTCGGGGGCCAACTAAGCCACCCTGTACCCGATCTGCAAGCACAAGCTAGCCCTCCTTGGGGCTCCCTGAAAATTAGCCTCCTCGGCCACTTAGCTCGGGCCGAGCTGCCACAAGACCTGGACTCCTCGGCCTCCTCGCTCATCCCGAGCCCCAGGCCGAGGCCGTCTTCCTCGGCCCTCCGACCAAGGTCACCGCTTACAGGCGTAACTGCCGCTCCGCAAATCTCGCCACGCGCAGATTCTCCGCCAGCAACGTCCCGCGTTCCACGCCATCACGATCCCCATAATGGGCGATCCGCTCTTTACGCGGGCGTGACGTCGGGAGCGTAACTGCCGGTGAGATTCTCGCGCCTGCTGTTGCATGCTGCCACTGCTATATAAACCCCCATCACAGAGGGGTCAAGTAAGCCATTTTTTACTCTTTAAGCCGTTATTCTGCTCGGATCTCATCACTAACTTGAGCGTCGGAGGGTCCATGGTGGTACCAAACCACCACGGGACTTCTTTGCAGGTACTCGGCACCAACTCCCTTAATCCTACGCGCGCGAGAGGGGGACTTGACTCTCTCTGTTTCACCTCCCGATACGGTATCGATTCTTGAGGCTCACTTCGCCTCTTCCACCAAAACCCATTGAGACCCACACGCAACGGAAGGTAACCACCTAAGTCTACCAGGAGATCAGCGGAAGACAAAATCTGACGGAGACCCAAAAAGAACTTCCATCAGTTGGCGCCGTCTGTGGGAAACAACTCCACAAAAACAAAAGTTGGCCTTCCGATCTCCGCCCACATGACGACCGATTCACCTAAAGATCCAAACGCTCGCTGTCGCCTCCCTCGCAACGGAGACGCGGGCGAACCCTCGCCTAAGATCGTCGGTCTCCCCGCTGGCTGCCGTCTCACAAACTCCAGCGACCGCCCGAGCAAAAGGGCTAGGGGCCGAGAGCCCATCACCTTCGGCGACAAGGATCTCCACGGCATATCTGTGCCCCATAGAGACCCGCTGGTGATTGTAGCATAAATCCACCGATACGATGTCCACCGAATACTCATCGATTCGGGCAGCTCGGCGGACATCCTCTTCCACGACTGCTTTTTGCGTATGGGGGTTGCCCCAGCAGACTTGATGCCAACCTCCCACGTCCTCTCGGGGTTCACCAACCACTCCATCCCAGCACAAGGGGTGGTCATGTTAGTTATGTATATGCCCTAGAGGCCATTGTTGTACATATGATGTATATTATGATGGATGCTTGGATATATACAGAGAGGACTTTCTTGCTCGTCATGATAGTATGCTATTTGGTTTCACTTTATCTTAACATGTTGACTTGTATTGGTTTACTGTCTTTCTCTCACATGTTGATAAAGCCCTTAGGATCTGTACTCGACTACTGGGATTATGATGAGATCATACTAGTGGGGCCACGGTAGTCGATGAGTACATCCTATAAATGTTCCTAGTCGAGGGTATATCGAGACGGGGCATCGATACACCAGAGTAGACTAGCGTATACGCATCTTGACCCATATGATGGGCGATGGATGATCCCATATCCATCGGTGTTTGACATCAAGGATGGTGTACGGGTGCTCAGTAGAGACTGGGTACACTGGACGGACTCGCCGAGAACTCCCAAATGGTGATATACCACACGTCAGATGGCAGTTCTCTGGTAACACTGGTACAGGGTAGTCTGTAGACCCGAAATCATCATAGAGTCTTGTGTGATTCCTACTGCGCTTTGATTTCCACCTTACCACGTCCAAGAGGGCGTGCAAAAACGGTGGCTTTTGGGTACAGTCCCGAATCACATGGAGGCAATGAGCGATAGGAGGGGATTCGTCTCTCCCGATATAGGGAGTTGATGTTGTGCTGTGTTCGATTGGCTATAACTGGAAGTCCCTGGCCAGGGCTGATATAGAGATTTACTGGTAAGCGTTACTAGTAATTTCTCGACCTGTTATGAGCCTCACATCGACACGACTTATCGGTTACTGGGGTCTGACGTATACCACCCCTAGACTTGATATGCGACATATCAGACGAACAGACCGGACTGTACGGGAGTGTTACTGATTGGATTCACAGGAGAACGGACAGGCTAGCTTGTTGATCTTCTGATCGCTCGATACCTAGGTGGCTGTTACGTTTAGCTGACCGCTAGCAGCTTGTGGGTGTTTGATATGATCATCACCTGCTACCGGCGTATTGACGATTCTTTAGAGTCCTACACAGAGGTTTCTTGGCTCAGGCAAAACGGAGTAGAGGCACATATGTGATATGTGCAGGACCGAGGATAATACGATATGAGATACCGTATTATATTCTCGCGATATTTAGATATGAACCGGGACATCGGATCAAGTGTTGATTCGATGAATCGGTACATGATATATTAGTCGGTTATATTTGATATAGCCGGATCGTCGGATCAAGTGTTGATTCGATGATTTAATGTATAATGATATATATGATATATTGTATTACATTATCTAATATTGGCTCGCTTTATTATTTCATTTTCTCACCGGATTAATATATTGATATATATGCGATATATGTTAATTGTATTATTTTCTTTTGTTGCAAATATATAATATATATGTGATATATATTATTGTAACATGATATGATTTATTATGAAACATGTTTAAGGATGATAAAAAGGGATTAGGGTTTGATTAGGGTTAGCTCCTTCTTGTTCATTTTAGAAGGATTCTCTTTTGTCTTGATTAAGATATTATGGTTGATACTTATCCTTGACTCATACTTTAACCTAACCAAACCCTAGCTCTAGTTTATTTTCTACAAAGGTTAAACCTATCATCCTTGACCATGGTTCTATATCAATCATATATTCTTATCTACTATTCATCACAAAAAAATTATCTTTTTCATTCATCATCTTCTTCTCTCTTAGCTTGGTGAAAAGCTTGCTAGTTATTTCTTTTGTGATGATTTCTTGTGAGAAAATGAATTAAAAAGAAAGCATAAATACTACTCCATCATCCTCATCTAATCTAGACTATTAGATTAGGGTGTTCATCTCTTTAGAGTGAGAAAGCTTGAATTATAGCAACTTCGACGTAGATCATCGGAGAAGCGGAACACTTCAAGCTAGCATGGATCGTTCAAGTCGTGGAGCCTCTCTTGAGTCCGGGAGATCGTGGATCGCGGCGAAGGGACTTCTACTCGGAGCTTGTGAAGCGAAGGAGCGGACTACAAAGGTTGTAATCCCTCACACTTAGCTTTAAAGATGTTATCTTGCATGCTAAACCCTAATAATCTAGCAAAGATCCCGTCTTTGAGTTGTTCGGCACATCTAAAATTTTATTCGGGCATGTTTAATGCTTTATGAACCTTCACAAGAGTGCCCAGGAACCCTACAGTTGTATCAGAGCCTAGCTAGAGTATTAGGCGACGTGTTTACGAAGTTAAAACTCCGATCGAACCTGAACCGACAAAAATGAACCCCTCTCTAGATATTTTTTCAAATCTGTGATTTTTCCGAATTAAAAATACCTGAAAAATTCAGCAGGAAAATATAAGAATTGTGGTGAAAAATGAGTACCCAATACTTCCAAACCGCCGCTGAACCGAGGCCGTACCATGCTTGAGCCGCGGATCCGCGGCTGTACAGGGGAGATTGGAATTTGTTTTTACATAGTAATTCATATTTCTGTGATTTATATTTTATGGGTATTTTTATTCTGACTCAAGTCTTGAGAATTCTGGGGTTTATTTTGTAATCGTAGATTCGATCGGAAAATTTAAATTCGTTATTATTTCCGGATATTTAGAAATTGTTAAAATGTTCGAACGGATATCATTAACTCACTTTTTCCCGGCATGGCAAAATTTTCAAGTGTTGAATTTTTTTCGGGTTTGAATCTTTCGGAAAAATGTGCAAGTAACACGGTGGACCCTCTAGAAGACAACAAACCTTAACTCGATAATGTGACCGTCTTGAACTGCCTTTTGAACCTTCGGGTTTGGGGCAGTACGGCGTACCACATGTGAGGCGTTGGCTTGACCCTTGTACGGCAGGATCACTGGTACTGTGACATATTCTGGGATTATTTGAACTACGCTCAAGTGTTGAGCTATTTGGGAAATTTTGGGTATTTGATTATCTGTTCGAAAAGTTTAATACTGTCTATTTATCTAGAATGTGATACAATATGTGGAATTCATATAGTTAGGCATGAAATGCGAAGTATGTGATATTTCGGATTTACGATGTCTAAAGTGATTGTGGATTCCAAATATTGTAGTTTTACAATTTCTTTTCTGTGACCGTAAGTGTAGTATGTAGTTGTATTGCCGGTCTTCGTTGCTATACATCTACGACGATCGGTGTATGCATACTTACTTACGTTGATGATATGAGATATTATGTGTTGCTGAGATATGATGTGTAGGATTGTTGCGATTGAATAGCCGGGGGTTTTATATGAGATGAGAGTTTTATATTTTCATTCATGTAAATTCAAATGTAATGTAATATTCTTTTATTTGGGGCACTTCCAGGTTGAGGTTGATGCCACCAGTGTTGTATATTATTTACTTTTCCGCATTAGGATGGACCCAAGGAGGGGAGCACAGGTGACCGGGTTCTGGGGTTCAGTGGGAGGCCATCTCGAGGAGTCGAGACCGGGTCTCCTAAACTCCAGAATTGGTAGGGTCGCTTGCCGCTCTCGTAGGGGTCCAGGGTGTGGGCTTGGCTATTCATCGCGACTGTGGAATATGTATTTTCTATTGTTGGCTAAATACTAAATACGGACGTCCTAGTATATCCCACATTATATCTATGTTTCTGCTGCGATATCTGTGATGTGATCATTTGATATGTTGTGATGGATACAATATATAGTATATATGATATATTATATAGACGTTACTTATGTTTTACACCCGCACTAGCCCTGCCCTGCTCCGTCGTTAGACGGTGCACGAGGGGACATCGAGGCGAATGCGGATGGCATAAGTGTACGTCGTATTTATCTGTGATGCTTAGGAAGCATAAGCTGATAAGATTTTTTATTAATGAGATTAATAAAAAGAAAAGAATCCTAAAAGATGTTGTAGAATCAAAACTTTATAAAAAGGGTAGCTACAGTTTTGCTTTGCATAGTGGTATATATGATATACCCTGCACCTTATTCGATGAGGAAAGAGCCGAGATCCCTTCACCGGGAGTGACCTCTTTAGCGAAACTGGCAGATGCTACAAAACTCGGTTTGTCTTTTGATTGCTTTTAGAGTTTTGCTTTGCACAGTGATATATATGATATGTTCTGCACCTTATTCGATGAGGAAAGAGCCGAGATCCCTTCACCGGGAGTGACCTCTTTAGCAAAACTAATGAAAGCCTCAAAAACACTCCATTTCAAAAATTTCACATAATTCTACGACGATATCAAGTTCATTACGGTCATGGTTTTCTGACAAACCTGCGTAGCCCTTCGTCATTTCAGATAGAGACTAATTAGTATTCGTGCTGCGTTTGTTGACCTTAGCCAAGGCGTGGTGTACGGTAGCTAATTAGTATTTATCTGCTAAAACATGAGATGTGATTGAGTTAGGGTAGTCGTGCGACTTTGTTGACCTTAGCCAAGGGTCGTACGGGTGGGTTTAATTCAATCAGAAAATGACGGGTTGAACTTGACTAGCACTTATGATTTGTTGACCTTAGCCAAGGTCATAAGTTGCTAGGGACAAAATATTATCGGGAATTTCAAGTGTTGAAATTTGCAATGAGATTGCATACCTCCTATGAGATAATTGGATCCCGATACCCACTGCGAGTAAGTGTTACTCCTGGGAGAGTTTTACACAGGACAATTAGCCGATCAAGTAGGTGTCTAGAAAAGTGTTAACGGGGTTACGCCTCTGGGAAAACGAGGTTTACTTTAATTAGGTCCGTGCGAAAGCCCGGGGAACCTCCCTCAAGTACCGACACTGATCTGGCTGAAAGATTGACGAAATTGTAGGGTGTAATTAATCCCGGCTAATCTTACCTTTTAGGGTTTGAAGGTAGATTTGATAAAAACAGTGGGAGACATCCTGATTAGATAAGATAATAACCAATCTAATCTTGCAAGAGCATACGCTAAAGTGTTTTCTTCTCTCTCTCTCCAGGTAGCGACCATGTCAGGCCATAATCAAGATAATAATATGGATGTATTGACTGAACCCGCTTATTATACTGAGCAGGGGAACGTTGGACCCGTTCTTTCTTATAAGAGTTATAAGACTGAACAGGAAACAAGAGAATATCTGGATTCTCACGCCGCCCAAAAGAACATGCATGTTGATGCATTTTCTTCAGGTGTGTTAGTTATTGAGAACTGTTTCTCAGTTCACCCTACGTCCTGGGTATTAGATACCGGATCAGGATCCCACATATGTAAATTGTTACATGGGCTACGTAAAGGTAGAGAACTGGGAAAAGGTGATCATTCCGTTCAAGTAGGGAACGGTGCAAGTATTGCAGCCAAAGCAGTTGGCGAATATCACCTAGTATTGCCAAGTCGTAATACACCGATTCTAAATGAGTGCTATTATATACCGAACATGATGTGCAACATTATATCAGTTTCTTTATTAAGTAAAAAAGGATATAATTTTGTAGTAAAGGATAATGTTATGAACATATTCCTAGATCAAAAGTTGATTGCATCAGGCTCGTTACATAATGACATATTCATTCTAAATCAAAATACAGTCCTCAATATACAAAACACACACAAGAGGAAAAGTTCAGAAATGAACGAATCCTTCTTGTGGCATTGTAGACTTGGCCATATCAATGCGATACGACTGGCTAAGTTACATAAGGATGGTTATTTGAATTCGTTCGAATTATCATCTTATGATACTTGCCATTCATGTCTCAAAGGAAAAATGACCAAAGCTCCGTTTAGTGGACACGGAGAAAGAGTTACTGAACTCTCAGGACTGGTACATAGTGATGTATGCGGTCCCATGTCTACGCATGCCAGGAACGGTTCTTCCTACTTCATTACATTCACTGACGATCTCTCTAGATTCGGACATGTGTTCCAAATGAAACACAAGTCTGAAGCTTTTGAGAAATTCAAAGAATATAAGCACGAAGTAGAGAATCAAACGGGCAAAAGTATTAAGATTCTTCGATCTGATCGAGGAGGTGAATACTTAAGCAATGAATTCCTAGATTATCTAAAAGAGAATGGGATTCTCTCTCAGCTTACTCCTCCTTATACACCACAGCACAACGGTGTGTCGGAGCGGAGGAATCGCACCCTATTAGATATGGTGCGCTCTATGATGAGTACAGCTGAGTTACCTATTTCCTTCTGGGGGTATGCGCTGGAGACAGCCATATACCTATTGAATAGAGTTTCAACTAAATCTGTGCCTACCACTCCATATAAGATATGGAATGAGAAGAGACCATCTCTTAAAAGAGTTAAGATATGGGGTTGTCTGGCTTATGTTAAAAAGAAAAATCCGGACAAACTCGAGGCACGATCAGTTCTTTGTAAGTTTGTAGGATATCCAAGCAATTCGTATGGATATCTATTCTACCACAGTGAACAACAAAAGGTGTTTGCTGCTCAACATGCCACCTTTTTAGAAAAGGAATTTCTTACAAAAGAAATTAGTGGCGATGAGGTAGAGCTGGAAGAGGTTCCAGCAACACAAACTACAACTGAAGATTTAGTGGAACCAGAGGATTCAGTAGTACCCGACGAACCCCAGCCTCTCTGCCGATCTAGCAGGGTTTCTCATCCGCCTGAGAGATACTACGGTTTTCTCATTGATGGTGGAAGCGAGGATTGCATCATGGAAGATGATGACCCGACTAGTTTCGAGCAGGCCATCACGAGTGGTGACTCTGTGAAATGGCTGGATGCAATGCGATCTGAGATGGAATCCATGTAAACCAATAAAGTATGGATTTTGGAAAATGCTCCTGAAGGGGTAAAACCCATTGAGAGCAAGTGGATTTTTAAAAAGAAATTTGGTGTTGATGGAAAAGTTGAGACTTTCAAAGCTAGACTTGTAGCAAAGGGATTTCGTCAACGACCAGGTGTGGATTATGACGAAACCTTTTCTCTAGTGGCTATGCTTAAGTCCATCCGGATCTTGCTTGCCATTGCTGCATACCATGACTACGAAATCTGGCGAATGGATGTTAAGACCGCCTTTCTAAATGGTGATTTAGAAGAGTGCGTGTACATGACTCAGCCAGAGGGCTTCGTAGATAGTGGGAGCAGCGGAAAGGTGTGCAAACTGCTTAAATCCATTTATGGGTTAAAACAAGCATCGCGGAGTTGGAACATCTGTTTTGATGTAGTAGTCAAAGAGTTTGACTTCATCAAAAATATAGATGAACCTTGTATCTATAAGAAGGTAGCAGAGAGTAAGGTTGTCTTCCTCGTATTGTACGTGGATGACATACTCTTGATAGGAAATGATATTCCTATACTGCAATCAGTCAAGCTCTTCTTATCACAAAGATTCTCAATGAAAGATCTAGGTGATGCCTCCTGCATATTGGGGATTAGGATCTATAGAGATAGATCCCAAAGGATACTGGGATTGTCCCAATCCAGGTACATTGACACCATACTAAAGAGGTTTAGTATGGAAGAATCCAAGCGTGGGAACCAACCCATGATCTCTAGACTCACTCTCTCCAAAGAGATGTCTCCCAAGACTGATTTGGAGAGAGCTCGCATGCAAGGGATATCCTATGCTTCGGCAGTAGGCTCTATTATGTATGCGATGCTATGTACCAGACCCGATGTAGCATACTCACTAAGTGTAGTGAGCAGGTATCAAGCAGATCCTGGAGAGAGTCACTGGACAGCTGTGAAGAACATTCTCAAGTACTTGCGAAGGACTAGAGATATGTTCTTGGTGTATGGTAACGGAGAACTCCGGGTGGAGTCCTTTACCGATTCCAGCTTCCAAAGTGATAAGGACGACTCTAAGTCGCACTCGGGATTTGTCTTTACCCTCAATGGAGGGACGGTATGTTGGAAGAGTTCCAAACAGGATACCGTTGCAGACTCGACGATGGAGGCTGAATACATCGCTGCCAACGATGCTGCCAAAGAGGCTGTCTGGATGAAGAAGTTCATTAGTGAACTTGGTGTGGTTCCATCCATTGAGTATCCAATACCTCTGTATTGCCATAACAATGGAGCTGTGGCTTTGGCCAAGGAACCCAGATCCCATCAGAAGTCCATACATATTCTGAGGCGGTATCACCTGATCAGGGAGATAGTTGATCGCCGGAAGATCGAGGTCAGGAGAGTAGATATGAAGGACAACACTGCGGATCTACTCACGAAGGCCATTCCCCAGATACAGTTTGAGAGATTATTCGGGATGCTAGGTATGAGATACTACAGCAGCTGGCCTTAGTGCAAGTGGGAGATTGTTAGTTATGTATATACCCTAGAAGCCATTGTTGTACATATGATGTATATTATGATGGATGCTTGGATATATACAGAGAGGACTTTCTTGATCGTCATGATAGTATGCTATTTGGTTTCACTTTATCTTAACATGTTGACTTGTATTGGTTTACTGTCTTTCTCTCAAATGTTGATAAAGCCCTTAGGATCTGTACTCGACTACTGGGATTATGATGAGATCATACTAGTGGGGCCACGGTAGTCGATGAGTACATCCTATAAATGTTCCTAATCGAGGGTATATCGAGACGGGGCATCGATACACCAGAGTAGACTAGCGTATACGCATCTTGACCCATATGAAGGGCGATGGATGATCCCATATCCATCGGTGTTTGACATCAAGGATGGTGTACGGATGCTCAGTGGAGACTGGGTACACTGGACGGACTCGCCAAGAACTCCCAGATGGTGATATACCACACGTCAGATGGCAGTTCTCTGGTGACACTGGTACAGGGTAGTCTGTAGACCCGAGATCGTCATAGAGTCTTGTGTGATTCCCACTGTGCTTTGATTTCCACCTTACCACGTCCAAGAGGGCGTGCAAAACGGTGGCTTTTGGGTACAGTCCCGAATCACATGGAGGCAATGAGCGATAGGAGGGGATTCGTCTCTCCCGGTATAGGGAGTTGATGTTGTGCTGTGTTCGATTGGCTATAACTAGAAGTCCCTGGCCAGGGCTAATATAGAGATTTATTGGTAAATGTTACCAGTAGTTTCTCGACCTGTTATGAGCCTCACATCGACACGACTTATCGGTTACTGGGGTCTGACGTATACCACCCCTAGACTTGATATGCGACATATCAGACGAACAGACCGGACTGTACGGGAGTGTTACTGATTGGATTCACAGGAGAACGGACAGGCTAGCTTGTTGATCTTCTGATCGTTCAATACCTGGGTGGCTGTTATGTTTAGCTGACCGCTTGCAGCTTGTGGGTGTTTGATATGATCATCACCTGCTACCGGCATATTGACGATTCTTTAGAGTCCTACACAGAGGTTTCTTGGCTCAGGCAAAACGGAGTAGAGTCACATATGTGATATGTGCAGGACCGAGGATAATGCGATATGAGATACCGTATTATATTCTCGCGATATTTAGATATGAACCGGGACATCGGATCAACTGTTGATTCGATGAATCGGTACATGATATATTAGTCGGTTATATTTGATATAGCCGGATCGTCGGATCAAGTGTTGATTCGATGATTTAATGTATAATGATATATATGATATATTGTATTACATTATCTAATATTGGCTCGCTTTATTATTTCATTTTCTCACCGGATTAATACATTGATATATATGCGATATATGTTAATTGTATTATTTTCTTTTGTTGCAAATATATAATATATATGTGATATATATTATTGTGACATGATATGATTTATTATGAAACATGTTTAAGGATGATAAAAAGGGATTAGGGTTTGATTAGGGTTAGCTCCTTCTTGTTCATTCTAGAAGGATTCTCTTTTGTTTTGGTTAAGATATTATGGTTGATACTTATCCTTGACTCATACTTTAACCTAACCAAACCCTAGCTCTAGTTTATTCTCTACAAAGGTTAAACCTATCATCCTTGACCATGGTTCCATATCAATCATATATTCTTATCTACTACTCATTACAAAAGGATTATCCTTTTCATTCATCATCTTCTTCTCTCTTAGCTTGGTGAAAAGCTTGCTAGTTATTTCTTTTGTGATGATTTCTTGTGAGAAAATGAATTAAAAAGAAAGCATAAATACTACTCCATCATTCTCATCTAATCTAGCCTAATAGATTAGGGTGCTCATCTCTTTAGAGTGAGAAAGCTTGGGTTATAGCAACTTCGACGTAGATCGGAGAAGCGGAACACTTCAAGCTAGCATGGATCGTTCGAGTCGTGGAGACTCTCTTGAGTCCGGGAGATCGTGGATCGCGGCGAAGGGACTTCTACTCGGAGCTTGTGAAGCGAAGGAGCGGACTACAAAGGTTGTAATCCCTCACACTTAGCTTTAAAGATGTTATCTTGCATGCTAAACCCTAATAATCTAGCAAAGATCCCGTCTTTGGTGTTCGGCACATCTAAAATTTTATTCGGGCATGTTTGATACTTTATGAACCTTCACAAGAGTGCCTAGGAACCCTACAGGTCACCCTGCAGTTCACGATCGGGGAGCCCGGCCGCACGCGCACACTGCCCGTGGACTTCATCGTGGCGAGGGTCCCATCGGCCTACAACGTCCTCCTCGGCCGGCCGACGCTGAACTCCCTCCAGGCCCAGATCTCGACATACCACCTGGCGATAAAGTTCTCCCTCGATCAGGGTGGAGTAGGTCGGGCATACGGGAGCCAACGGGTCGCGGAGATAGGCCTGACAGAGGCATCTTCCCCCGAGCGGCACGCTGATAGCGCCGATGCATCCGGCGACATTAAAGGGTCCCTGGACACCCGGGACGAGCGGAAGGAGGTCCGGGGAGCACCGGTCGAACCTCTGACCGAGGTGCCCTTAGCGGAAGAGGACCAAGGAAAGACCATCCAGGTCGGGTCACTCCTGACGAGAATTCAGCGGGATGACCTGATCGAGTTCCTCAGGAGCAACTCCGACGTCTTCGCCTGGGCACCGGCTGACATGCCTGGGATCGACCCCAAAATCATCTCCCACAAACTCGGAGTTGATCCCATGGCCCGACCTGTCAGGCAGAAGAAAAGAAGCTTTGCCCCGGTCAAACAGAAGGCTATCGAAGATGAAGTTGACCGGCTCCTCGCCGCCAACTTCATCAGGAATGCGCCCTACTCGGAGTGGCTGGCAAACGTGGTTCTGGTCAACAAGTCGAGCGGGAAGTGGCGTATGTGCGTCGACTTCACCGACCTCAATAAGGCCTGCCCCAAGGACAACTTCCCGCACCCCCGCATAGACCGGCTCGTCGACAGCTCGGCCGGCCACGAGCTTCTGAGCTTCATGGACGCTTTCTCCGGCTATAACTAAATCCGCATGAATCCTGACGACGAAGATCTGACCGCATTCACAACAGACCGGGGGGTGTGCTGCTACAGGGTGATGCCCTTCGGCCTCAAAAATGCCGGGGCCACATACCAGAGGCTGGTCAATCGCATGTTCAAGCCACAGATCGGCAGGAACATGGAAGTCTACGTTGATGACATGCTCGTCAAGTCTGTCTCGTCGGCCGACCATATCAAGGACCTGGGCGAGGCATTTGGAGTGCTCTGCAAATTCAACATGAAGCTGAACCCCGCCAAGTGCGCATTCGGAGTTACCGGGGGAAAATTCCTTGGGTTCATGGTCACTCCGCGGAATCGAAGCTAACCCAGAGAAGATCGACGCCATCCTGAGCATGGCCGCATCCAAGACAAACGCCGAGATCATGCGGCTCACAGGGCGGGTCGCCGCTCTGAGCCGTTTCATGTCCAGGTCGTGGGAGAAGTGCCTCCCGTTCTTCAAAGCGCTGAGGAAAATTCCGAGGTTTGAGTGGTCAGAGGATTGCCAAGCCGCCTTCGACCAATTGAATAAGCACCTCGCAACACCGCCCCTACTCACCCGGCCAGTGGAAGGGGACGAGTTGTCGCTGTACCTGGCAGTGTCCGACCAAGCGGTAGGTTCGGTGCTCGTCCGAGAAGCCGAGGGGGCACAGAAGCCGGTGTACTATGTAAGCCATGTATTCAAGGACACGGAGACAAGGTACCCCGCCATAGAGAAGATTGTCCTGGCCCTCGTGGTAACCTCGCGGAAACTGCGCTACTACTTCCAAGCGCACACCATCATCGTCCTCACTGAGCGCCCGTTGGGGATATCCTGGCGTCGCCGGAATCCTCAGGCCGTCTAGAGAAATGGAGATGGGAGCTATCTCAATTCGACATACGGTACCGCCCGAGGCAAGCCATCAAGGCGCAGGACCTGGCCGATTTCATCGTTGAATGCACCATCCCTAGCAGGAAGCCGGATTCCACGCCGCCCCTCACAGCCCGGCATCCCGTCCAGGAAGGCCCTAGCTCAGCTCCGGAGTGGATCATCTACGTCGACGGGTCTTCTACCGAGGAAGGCTGCGGTGCCGGACTCATCATCCGGGGCCCAAACGAAGCTGAGATGGAGTATTCCTTGAGGCTCGGTTTCAAAGCGTCGAACAACGCGGCAGAATACGAGGCCCTCCTGGCCGGACTGCGCATGGCCGTCGGGCTGGGGCTGAAAATTATTCGAATCCGCAACGACTCGGCCCTAGTTGTCGGCCAAGTGACTGGCCGCTTCGAGGCTCGAGAGCCTCTAATGATGAGGTACCTAGACGAATTGAGGAAGCTCCAAAAAAACTTCGACGAAGTCCAGGTAGAACAAATACCCAGACAACAAAATGCTCAAGCAGACGTCCTGAGCAAGCTGGCTTCGTCGTACTCGGCTAACAATAGGCGGTCAATACTCTTCGAAACCTTGACCCGGCCCAGCGTGGGAGACGAAGCGGCGACACTCCACGTGTACACGACGCAGGAAAGCGACCAGGATTGGAGGAAACCCCTCGTGGAATTCCTGAAGGACGGCGTGCTCCCGGAGGACAGGATGGCCGCCCGCCGCCTCTGGGCCAAAGCCACCCACTTCGTCTGGAGTAACGGGAACCTCTATAAGAAGGCTTTCACCCAACCCCTACTCCGGTGCGTTGACTCCCACGAAGCCGACTACGTCCTACGGGAAATCCATGAGGGGGTGGGCGGCGCACACCAGGGGGCCCGAACCTTGATCCAAAAGGCACTACTCCAAGGGTACTACTGGCCCACCATGCACAAGGATGCCCTGAAGCTGGTCAGGAGATGCAAGAGCTGCCAACTCCACGGCAGTATACCCCACCTCCCGGCTACCGAGCTAACTGCCCTGACATCCCCGTGGCCATTTGCCCAGTGGGGGTTGGATATTGTTCCCGCCAAAATTTTGGCTCAAAACCCATTCCAATAAAATAAAAATAAATAAATAATAATAATAAAGGAGAAAACCTCCCTTTCAGAGCAAAACTCTGTTCAAATCCCAAGGCGGGAAATGAAGCAATGCTTATGTTTCCCCCAATCAGAGCAAAGCTCTGTTTTAAAAGATAATAAAAATCAAATCTTAAAATAAAGAAGCAACGCTTCAGCTAACTTGCGCTCTGCGCTGCGCGACATGTGGCAGCGCAGTTGCGCTAGCGCAGTCGCGCTGCGCTGTGCGCGACACGTGTCAGCGCAGTTGCGCTTGTGCAGTCGCGCTGCGCTGTGCAACACGTGTCAAGCGCAGTTGCACTGCGCTGTGCGCTGCGCGACACGTGTCAAGCACTGGGGCGTTTGCGCCAAACAGAATTAAATTCTAGAAAGATCTTTCTGTTCTTGTTAAAACAAGAAGATAGTCTTATGTAAAACAGAAGCCCTTGGATCAAAGATCCAACGTGGGGAAAATTCCCCAAATCACTCAGAGAAAGATCTCTTTAACAAATTTAACTAATTAATGGGCACTATATAAAAGCCCCTAGACCCCAATTCAGAGGGAATCAAGAACAAAAAACATCAACAACATTAAGATCGAGATTAAGAGAACTCTGAAGAATTTGAGAAGAACTCTTCAAGAACAAAAAAAGAAGAAAGGTAAAAACCTTTATAAAAGAGAATGTTCTCTTCTGAATAGATCATTGATCTAAGAACAAGATCAATGATCTTCAATAAAAAGAAAATAAATAATAACAGTACCTTGCACTTTTTTTATGAACCATTGGTTCTTTGAAAACAAGAAAAACTTGTTTTCTTTGATTTAAAATTGATCAAAATATAAAACAGTGCCTTGCACTTGTAAAAACTGCAATGTTGTGCTCCTGGGTTGGCGCAAGTCACCAGAGAATGCCACGTGTCAGCACTAGAACGATCTGCGCTATGCGCTGTTAAAATAGAGCACTGCTCTCATGAATTGACGCAACCCAGCAGAGTGCGCCACATGTCAGAAGCGCAACAGCGCAGCGCGCTGGCGCAGCGCACTGCGCTTGCGCCCACCAGAGCGTGACACGTGGCACCATCACATGAGTTTGCGCCTTGCGCTCCTCAATTGGCGTAAAGTGCCTGACAAGCCACGTAGGGCGCTGTCAGAGCATTTAATGCAATGCATTATCAAGGACAGAGCCCAATAAAAAAGGTCTATCAGACCAAATAAAAGTGCTATGCACTATTATAAGGGGCAGAGCCCAATTAAAAGGAAAAAAGTCCATACTAAAATAAAATGCAGGGGCAGATCCCAAATAAAGGCCTAACAGGCCAAACACAAATAAAAATGTTGAACATCTCCAACTGGACTCAGTCCGATCATGACCATAAGTCCTCAAATTAAATTGACTGAGCACGGCTGCTCTCTTAAATCAATTTACATCCGGTTCAAGGGTACGTCTCCGAACTCCTCTGACCCCTATCATTGTAATCCTTCAACGATGTCAGAGAGGTGACGGGTCCCGACGGCCATAAATTAAATGGACCACCATGTCCCTAAACTGGAAATGGACCACCATGTCCCTAAACTGGAACAATAGAGACCCCAAATGCTCTTTTGTCGGATCTAAATGATCCCGCTTAAGTTGATCTTAGCCTCAAAAATGTCTAACGTATCTTTAAACCTTCAAACAGACTTTAGTCCCAGATCGGACTATTAACCCACCAATCAACTTTGGCTCAAGGGTACATCTCGGAACTCCTCTGACACCTGTCGTTGTAATCCTTCAACGACGTCAGAGAGGTGACGGGTCCCGACGGCCATACATGCAATGGACCACTACGTCCCTAAACTGGAACAATAGAGTCCCTAAATGCTCTTTCCGTTAAGTTGATCTTAGTCTCAAATCAGACTAACGTATCCTTAACAAACATTTGAGTTGATCTTAACCTCAAATATGGTTAACGTATCCTCAAACCAAAACCCCAAACTCAAATCTAAGAAAATACGGATTTGGACTAATCCACGTCCTACGGGCGACTGCATAAATTAGTCTCCGTATACAATCCACGGGCAACCACAAACAAAACAAACACCCACGACACGAAGTGAAATTCTGGAGAAGGAGAAAATTGTTACCGCGACGCGGTAGTGTAATTAACCGCAGGGGCTTGCGCCTGCAGGGAAGAGTGTCCCCACAATCAAAAACCCCTCGAACGAGGGGGAATCTGACGAAGTCTGCTACATCGGCCGCATCCGTCTAAACCTCCGATACACGGTGCCATAAATCAACTTGGTATCTTCGGAGAGGTGGACGGATAAAACCAAATAGCATCTGTCCCGAATCTCAGGCAAGACGTCTTCACGTCGCGCCGTCATTCGGAAGGGAACAGATATGATTGGCCAGTTCCCTACCGACATTGGCGGATATAAATACGTCCTCGTCGCAGTGGACTACTTCACCAAGTGGATCGATGCCGTCCCCATCAGGAAACCGGTCGCCGCCACATCCATCAAGTTCCTGCAAAACAACCTAATACTCCGGTTCGGAATCCCGAGGTGCATCATCACTGACCACGGGACTAACTTCGAGAACGAGAAAGTAAGGGACTTCTGCAAAGAATACCACATCCTCATGAAGTTCGCTGCGGTTGCGCATCCCCAATGCAATGGGCAGGCCGAGGTCGCTAACCGAGACGTCCTCTGGGGTCTCCGAACCCGCCTAGAAGGGAGACAAGGCAGTTGGGTCGAAGAGCTACCCCGGATCTTATGGGCCCTGTGCACATCAAAAAAGACTGCAACCGAAAAGACCCCTTTCAGCCTCTGCTACGGGATCGAAGCGATGGTCCCAGCGGAGATCGGGCTGCCCAGTCACCGGGTCGAGCATTTCGACGATGACGCAAACACCATGGCACTACGAACCAACCTCGACATACTGTTGGAGAAAAGGGATCGGGCCCAGGTCAGAGCCGCCGCCTATCAACAGCAGACGGCCCGATACTACAACGCCCGGGTGAAACACCGCTCCTTCAAGGTCGGGGACCTAGTCCTGCGGCGGAACGAATTCATCGACCAAGGAAAGCTTCATAAGTTCTCCCCAAAGTGAGAAGGTCCTTTCCTCATCTCTGAAGCGCTCCCCGGCGGAGCCTACCGCCTACAAGACGCGGACGGACGGAAGCTCCCGTGGCCTTACAACGCCGAAAAGCTCAAGCTATACCAATGAGGTTAAAGCTGGCAAAGTGTCGCACCCCAACCACCTCTCGAGATTTCCTTTTAACAAGATGGTGTAAAGCGTTGTCTAAAATTCCTACCCATACGAATAAAGAAACGTCGAATCTTTTTCAACCGGTAGAGTTCCTCCTTTACAACGAAAAAGCCCTCCCAAAGGCGGTCGAGCCCGAGGTCCCCTCGCTCGGCTATCCCCTGCGGGCAGCTTCCCTGCCGCAACACCGGGGATCAAAAAGTCCTCCCAGAGGCAGTCGAGCCCGAGGTTCCCTCGCTCGGCTATCCCCTGTGGGCAGCTTCCCTGTCGCAACGCCGGGGATCAAAAAGCCCTCTTAGAGGCAGTCGAGCCTGAGGTTCCCTCGCTCGGCTATCCTTCAGGAAAAAAGCCCCCGCCAAGAGGCACCGGTCAGTAACCCTGCCCGGCCAAGGGTCCTTGGTAGGCTTCTTACAGCTTTATAGCTCTTCCCGTGCCAAGGACCAAAGTCCTCCCAGAGGCAGTCGGGTCCTTGCTCGGCTATCCCCGGCTGGTAGCTTCCTACCACAACCGACAGGGATCAAAGTTCTCGCCAAGAGGCACTGGGCAGTAACCCTGCTCGGTCCCATCCTGAAGGATCAAAGCCCTCGCAAGAGGAAACCGAGCAGCTACCCTGCTCGGTCTACTCCGGCTGGTAGCTCCCTACCCTCGACGCCAGGGATCAAGAGCCCTCACGAGAGGCACCAGAGCGGCTACCCCGCTCATTCATCACAGGCCGGTAGTTGCCCACCCACAACGCCAGAGGTCAAAGCTCTCGCCAAGAGGCAACCGCGCAGCTTCACTGCCCGGTCATTCTTAATGGCCTTCCGCAGCCCTTCCCGCGCTAAGGCCCAAAGTCCTCCCAGAGGCGATCGAGCCCTTGCTCGGCTATCCCCGGCTGGTAGCTTCCTACCACCACCGACAGGGATCAAAGCCCTCACAAGAGGCAACCTAACAGCCACCCTGCTCGGTCAAGCCCGGCTTGTAGCTCCTACCCCAACGTCGGCGGTCAGTAAGACCACGCAAAAGGCACCTGCACGACTACCCTGCCCAAACCCCCCACAACCTGGGAGGGACGTCAGGTTCATCCAAGTCTAACAATCTCCCATCAACCTCGGGGGCCATGAGGATACCTCCGCGGCAGCGCTTGACACACTCGCCGGCTAGTGATTGAAGTCAACTCGACAGGAGATCGCCAGACAAATGGCCAACCTGACACGAAAACACGACAATACAAGCGAAGATATCCTACGAACGTCCTTCACACACAGAAGACAAAATGCGAACCGACGAATCAAGGATTTTCTTTTATTGCCAAAATCAAGGTCTTTACAAAGGGTATTATGGGGGGCCCATCCCTACAAACTTCCCGAAGGCTTACTTCGGCCACTTCATCGCTGGCGTCACGGCCCAGGGCTCTACCACCGGAGACTTTGCCACCAGGGGCGCGCCCTACTTCCCTCGCCATCTCTCACTGGAGACCTCACCGCAGGAAGTGGAACCCGAGCGCGAAGTTCACCATCGTCGAACTCAGGAAGCTGTTCCTTCACGACGTCCAGAGCCTTGTTCCACGCGACGGCAGAATACTCCCCGAGCTCGGCGTAAAACTGCTCTGATGCCTTATACTCGGCCACAGCTTTCTTAGCCCGAGCCTCGGCAACTTGGGTCTTCAGCAACGCCGCCTCAGCATCTCCCCTGTTGGCGTCCCTCTCTTTTTCCAGGGCCGCGAAGCGTCCGGCCAGATCTGCCAGCTTCCTATCGGCGACCCTGAGGGACGCGTTCAGGCGGCGAAGGACACCCCGATTCGTCGAATTGGCAAGTTCCGCAGCTTCCGCCCGGCCCTCCGAGACGTCGGCCCTTGCCCTCTCCGAGCGCAGGTCACGTCGCAAAACCGACTTCTGAAGGGAACGCTTCTACTGGCCTCGGGGCGTGGAACGCCCCCTCGGCCTCCATACGAGTGGCGAGAGCGCAATGTTGAAAGACCTGACAGAAAGCCGATGAGAAACTAGGAGACCGCCGAACCAGGGTAAGGTATACCAAGAGGGATACACATAAAGGGATCCGTACTTAGACCGCCCCCTGGGCCATGGCCTCCAGTTGATCCCTCAGGAAGCCGTGCGGAAGCTTTCCCCCAGCCGACTCCTCCATCATGACGAGCAGGCCAGCGATGACGGAAAGTCCAGACGGAACCGTGAAGACGGCGCCCCCTCCTGCACGGAAATTCCCTCAGGGGTCCTCGACGACGACGCGCGAGAGACCATCCTCTTCCTCTTGAGAGAGGGCCTGCCCTCGCCCTTCCCTCTGTCCCCCGTCGGGAGCTCGGGTAACTGTGAACGTCCCTGGCCACCGCCGGAAGAACCCCCGGATGCCGTTGACGAAGCGGACGGCCCTCCCGGGGGCTCGACCGCGCCACCAGCCTCCTTCTAGCGTGAGCAACCCGAAAAGTGAGAGCGAACCATGTATTCGAAAGAAAGAAGAACGCCAAGCAACGACGCCTCAAGGAAAGGGGGAAAAATAAAAGATTGGGGGCCCTGAGACGGGCCCCACCCCTGTTTATTGCCGCGTACGGTCTCATCCAACGGCGACCGTCATCTCCCGCCAAAGCACCCCCCCAGACCGGCAGTCCTGATCGCTCCAAGTGTCAACCCTGCATTGGGCCACATCCCATCTGACGCCGTAGGCCTGCATACGTCGCGTCGGCCAATCGACGCCTGACGCGTGGACCGTTGGTTCAGTTGCAGGGCGCACGAAACGGCGCGCCCTCTTCAGATGCAAAGATCTCGCCTTGATTCGCCAGTGGAAAAGACAACCGACGGCCCGGAGACTCGTCCGGATGAAACCCCAGAAGGGATCCTACCTCGGGGGGCTCGGCAGTCTACTCCTGACCCGACCCGCTAGCTGGTCGGGACAAGAATGGGGGGCTAATAATAGTGCTCGATATTGACGATCCCCAAGATCATGACACGGGACAGGTGACGTGCCCCAGAACATAGAAGAAGGGACCCTCGGGGGCCAACCAAGCCACCGTGTACCTGACCTGCGAGCACAAGCTAGCCCTTCTCGGGGCTCCCTGAAAATTAGCCTCCTCGGCCCCTTAGCTCGCGCCGAGCTGCCACAAGACCTGGACTCCTCGGCCTCCTCGCTCATCCCGAGCCCCAGGCCGAGGCTTTCTTCCTCGACCCTCCGACCAAGGTCACCGCTCACAGGCGTAACCGCCGCTCCGCAAATCTCGCCACGCGCAGATTCTCCGCCAGCAACGTCCCACGTTCCACGCCATCACGATCTCCATTAATGGGCGATCCGCTCTTTACGCGGGCGTGACGTCGGGAGCGTAACTGCCGGCGAGATCCTCGCGCCTGCTGCTGCGTGTTGCCGCTGCTATATTAACCCCCATCACAGAGGGGTCAAGTAAGCCATTTTTTACTCTTTAAGCCGTTACTCTGCTTGGATCTCATCACTAACTTGAGCGTCGGAGGGTTCTTAGTGGTACCAAACCATCCCGGGACTTCTTTGCAGGTACTCGACACCAACTCCCTCACTTCGCCTCTTCCACCAAAACCCATTGAGACCCACACGTAACGGAAGGTAACCATCTAAGTCCACCAGGAGATCAGCGGAAGACAACATCTGACGGAGACCCGAAAAGGACCTCCATCAATCCGGGCCTCCTGATTATGGAGCTGGGCAGTTAGATACGAGACGGTATGGGGAGCAGTATGCTAGTCGAAGGGAGGATGCTGACAAGGCTTAGCTTCCTGAGCAAACACCATTCTACAAAGACCTGGTAAATTTATTTTTTTGGGATACATGATCATTTATAAGTTGAATGTTTTGGAAGTGTTAATTGCTGACCATACATCGCAGGCTGCTGTTGCTGTTCAAGCAGGTGTCTGTGTGGATATATTTGCTGTCACAAATGAATACACTGATTTGGCTTCATTGAAATTTCTGAGCATTGAGAGCGGTGGTTCGTTGCTTCTGTATGCAAACACAGATGCTTCAACACTTCCTCAGGACATGCAAGTAGAAAGAGCATTTTCATATAGGAAACACTGATACTTTAATTTGAGTCTCATGCAGTCAAGCGCACCAGTACTTGCAAAGCATTTCTCCGACATTTTTTGTTCGGCCACTCTGGATTTGTATTGGACTTAAACATATTCATGCTGGAGCCATGCCGGCTTTAGAGAAAACTAAATCATGATGGCCACTTTTAGCCATATATGAAGTAGACATATGTAGCATAAGATGGATATCCTCTTAAGATAAATTAAACACCTCAGTAACATGTGAGGATATCATGACTGTATGTGTTGAATTTGACTTTTTTGGACTAATTACTTGATTAAAGGTATAAATTTAAACTCTATTTCCTTTCTACTTTTAGCTAGAATTTCCAAATCACTTGGATTTTTGTTGCCTGCTACCATTTATACACATGCACACAGATATAGTCTTGGATTCATGGCTATGTGCTGTGTATCTACTTATAAGTATTCTTCGTGCCATCATGTCTGTGACATCATTTTTTTATCCTCTATTTGTTTCTGTGTTCTCTAGTATATGACTATTCTGTTCTTGTATAATGCAAGCTACAGTTATCGATGTATGCTGAACTTTGAGTATCTATGCATGCAAGCTGATTTTCTCATTCACATGTTCATACATAAAAATGAATTAACAGTCGTACCTTGCAATTGTAGGATTTTCGTATGTTGTAAGTTGAATGTGATTCAAGTTATCTTATTACAGGTATCGTATGCTGAATCGCCCATATGCCTTTGGATGTGTATTGAGATTGAGGGCATCATCTGAGTTTAAACTTGGTCGATCTGTAAGTTACTGGTCCTGGTTCTCCAGATTAACGTTAAACTCGTAGTTACTGATACTTTGTTTCCTCAATTGATTGCAGTATGGCCACTTCTTCCCTGATCCACAGTATGAGAATGCCCAGCATATCATTTGCTGTGATTCTTTTGCTACATATGCTTATGACTTCGAGTTTGTCAATTCTTCTGGATTTTCCCGGTATAAGTTTCTTACCCATATAGAAAATATATAGGCAGAGGCTAATTTGGAGTGCCCCCCACTCCAATATACTGTCACAACTAGTTGAATAATTATTATTCCATTGCTTTACACACTATCAAAATGCATAAATATATATTTTTCGGCAGAAACTGTCTTCCTACCATAGGGAAGATACTCTGGGCTGCCGTGTGTATTACTTACTAGATTCTAGAAAAGAGTACCTCTCTATCTTTTATTTTCTTCCAGTTTTCTTGGCTGCTTGAATGTGAAGTGTTGAGAAAGAAGATTCAAGCAATCCCAAGGTTGAATTCAAGATCATGAGATAAATATAAATATAAATACTGTTTCCTTTTAGTTTATATGTTTCTCACTGTGTTCTTCTACATGGACCACTTCAAAATACTGATACAGTTACATAGAACATGTTTATTTTATACTTTGCACATTTCAAACCGGTCAATTCGAATTAAGTCAATAAGTTTCCCATGAAAGAGGAAATTTCTAAAATTGGGACAAGGTGGATTAAATTATATCAAACCGTAAGCAGTGTGCACAACAGGATTATTTGACTTCAAGGTCTGATATTTTTAGTTAGTACATTAGACTAGTTTTCCAATTTGCTTATAACTTGATGAGGTGATATAGGATCCCCTAAAAGAGCAGCAAGATGAGATATAGTGGTTTCCATAATTCTGTTTTTCTTCTGAACAATAACTATATTAATACTAATCCTTGTAAGATTTGTTTATATTAGCTATTTAGATATATTCAATTCTCCATTTTCCAAAGATCATTAAAAGGCATATCTGGTGTTATTCTGATTTGGTTTATGAAAAATGAATAAATTGAAGTTATTTTTGCCAAAACCGAATATGTAGGTAATAATAGCGTGGCACTTTGAGTTCGACATCCACATTCTGGTGTTCTCACGTGGGGTTAAAAATTACATCCCGGTTAATCAATTCAAAGTCAAAATCAACCTTAAGCTAAGTGGGCCCGAGCCCAAAGCCCAAGCCCAAGCCCAAGTGGGCCCAAACCCAAGTCAAGACCGGGCATGGAAGGGACCGGCCCTATGACAAAAAGAATGAAGCCATAAATTAGTTTAATGCATTTTTTAGAAATAAATGTATGAAAAATGGGCAGAAAGCCAAAATTTTGTACACCCCATTGTTTATGTGCAAAAAGAAATGAGCACATAAGGTATGAGAACGCATAAGTGCCATTTGGAAAAGCCTAAGGGGCTATATATAAAATGTGTAGATTATAAAAGGCCAATATGATGAGAAAATCAATAACAACTTTCATTCTCTTAAAAATTTAAGGCTTTGTGCCTCCAGCTTCTCTTTCTCAAGTTTTTTTCCTCTTCATTTTCAATTAAATCAAGAGTTTGGCTCTTTTTTTCTCAAAACTAAATAAAGTTTCACTATAAAAATCCCCATCAAATTCCGAAAAGGGAGATTTTTAATTTCAGCTCCCTTTTCTCCAAGATCCAGCAAAAAGAGAGAAGAAAGAAGACCCACCTCCAAAAATCCCATTTTGGGAAGATCCAAAGCTCAAGAAAGAAGAAAGGGGTCCCCTTTGATCATCTCTGAAGATTTTTGAGGAGTTCAACTCCAAGATTCAAATTTTCAAAGGAGTTTAACTCCAAATCCAGATCTTTTGGAAGTTTAACTTCAAATCTACACCCTTCCTGTTCGGGAGTTCAACTCTAAGCTTAAGGGCTTAGCCCCTTCTTCCGCCGGTGTTTCCAGCGGTCGTGTGCCGCGCACGCAACCCGCTCCTCACACGCTCCACACTCAAAACACTTCCTCACCCTTCTTTTTCTCACACGCTTCACACTCAATACACTCCTCATCCTTTTTTTCTCACACGCTCCACACTCAAAACACTTTCCCTGTCAGAAAACATTTCTAATAGGGTGCTGCCCCACATCCCGCAAGGAAGCTGCTAGTCCCCTTGACCCTCAGCCCGCTATCCGGGTAGCGGGACCTCCGTACACTCTGCGAGGTCCCCGATACGTTTAAAACCCAACATACGCACACCGCACATTGAGTTCGCATGACTAGGTTTACCTGTCAATCGGAGGTTCTCTCGCCCCAAAAGCGAGGGGTAATTAACGACAGCTTAGTCCGCGATTGTTGGTCATCACCGAACGCGTCGAATTATTCGTCATCACCGAACGCGTCGAATTATTGCCGAATTATTCAAAAAAAAGCGAATTATTCAAAAAACAGCAAATAATTCACGAAATCAAAATCTAGGGTCTCATATATTAATTTTATACTAATTTTTTGCTGGAAATCCTTCCCGAACATTTCCCGAACACTTCCCGAATCTTTCCCGAATACCTGCCGATTTTTTCCAAATAGTTCTCCGAATCCGAATTTTCGACCTCGCCGAATTATTGCAGAATCACGAATTTATGACTATGTGCATGACTAAACCTTTTCCTTACTGTGAACCCGGAGTTTGCTCGATCTTTGTTACAGTCAGGTGTCTTCATGGCTTGCCTACTGTTTCATTTTCCAATTATTCTACTGTTCACCCCATATTCTTACTACACTTTTCTGAGTGTATGAATGCATAATGCTGCTATGTGAACATATTTCAATAGTACAACTTTTCAATCCGATAAATCCAACTCGTCAACTAGCATAAATTTTGAAAACTATGTTCTGCCACTAATTATTTTTAAGAATGAATAGAGTTGCATCCTTATGAGGGCCTAGGGCAATTGGATTAGAATGTGTGCACCTTAAAGGGAATGTTTCTAATGATTTATCTAACGATTCTTGGTTGTGAATTGATATTTGTGTGATGCTCTTCTTTCACATGAGCCATTGATATATCCTGCTGCGGTTAGCACCCCCTTTTTTTAATGAACGATAATGGAATAAAGTTTTAAAAAAAAGATATGGGACCAATGATGTTTCTTTTGGTGTTATTAGCTATTTGGTTGGGATCACTGACCAAGAAGCTAGAACTGTTTGGTTCTTGGAGAACTTTAACAGACCAATCTAAAAATTTTGTAGCATAGTACAAGCGAAATGAATTCTCATCTTTCCTTTTCAGGCACTCAGAACCTCCTATTCTACAGATTGTGTTTCAGTATTCTATTGTTGTACCCCAGGAGGAAACGACAGATGCTGGATCAAAATCTATTACCAGGTATGACATAGAACTCAAATTTTGAGAAATCTGTTTTCAACCTGCCATGTGTATTTCCTTTCTTGCTTTTTCTTTTTATGAAAACGGTGTGCGCTTTCTGTCTTCTATTATTTAATGATGGAAATCCCATTATTAACAAAGCTGCAATTTTGTATGATATAACCGCAGTCTCTGTATGACCTCCCTTTAAGTTCTGATGCGGAATTGGAGTTATCAAGTGAATTTTTAACAAACACTGGAGGAGATTGGAAATTTAGTTTTTAATTTCTAGCAGTGTCACGCCCCGCTTCCCAGAGTACGCTAAGATAGGCACGCGACATAGCCAACCATTCTACCTGTGGATAGGAATTATCCTTCCACAGTCACATTACGGTTGTAGAGATATCAAGAACAATAATAAAACTATCTAGCACATGTCCATAAGCCAAAATAAATGAGTCAAGAATAAATAATGCGGAAGCAAAAGATCCAATACAAGAATAACTGGAATGTATGTCACATAATGCGGGCTCACATCAGGAATAAAATACTGAAAAGTAAAAGAACTAACTACTAAGGAGTTCTCACTGCTCAGCCTGCTGACTGAAATACTCCTGCTCTGACTGCAGCAATGGTAAAGAATCTGGGCCATGCAAAACCCAGACGTCAGCGCGTCATAACATCAAGCAATAATATGTAAACAGGGTAGCAAGACATGCAAGTATAATCATAAATAGTAAAGCAGGTGTAACAGTAATACAAATCAGGACAGTGAAAGGTAGTGTGCAGTGAGTAATCTAAACTGGTCTATTGGGTTAACTACTCTCAAGTCTTTGAAATCAATTTGATGAATCGTCGGTGTAACTCGATAGTATCCCGTACGTGCCCGGGATCACGGTCTAAGACTCTCGGGCTGAATCCGAGGCGTGCCCAAGGCACTAAAAGGTAGTAGATAATGATGAGTGATGTCAGCAGCATCACCCCGGGGCTGGCCTAGCCCGTAAGACTGATCAGAACATGTATAAAACTGTCGAGTTACAAGTCAGGTTTCATCATTGATTTCCCCATACCCTCAAGTCATAAGTGTTCAAGTCAGGTATTAAACAATCTAGAGCTAATGCCAACACAGGATCAGGCAGGTACAGATTTGTCTGGATAGACAACAGGAACGGTCCGTAAGGACAACAGGTCAGGTTTGTTGGCATTAGTCACAAGATCAGGAAACAGGTAGAGCCATGGTACCTCAGGTCAGGTCAAGTAATGTATATAGGTATCATGTCATGTCAAGAGTTGCACGGTACCATGTCGTGTCACGTAATGGGTGTAACAAGTCATGCCAGGATGCACAAGATGTCAAGTGGGTGCTCATAATCAAACTAGCATAAACATGGGTATATATAAACAAGCATGGGTATTAATGAAACAAATAAAATGAAACATGGTGATGATATATGCAAGGGTACAGATTAAAGCATGGGGATGCACAATTTTAGATTAGAGTTAGGGTCGTGGTTCTAACATTAAGTAAAGTACACATAAACCAGTATGGAATTGTTAAATCTCGTTATTATGGGTTAAATGGTCTAGGGATGCAGTGATATATCAAATATGTTCAATGGATGTAACCGGATGTTCGGGGTAGAACTATTTAACCGTGCTATGGGTTGATAATTATTAAGTAATTTAAACGCGGATGTGGGAACACAATACTGTACTCTAACACGCAACAAGTTATAATTCAAGATCCGAAACCAATATGACATACGGAACATCGAAAAGGAAAAATGGAACAAGCAGTGCTATAAGTAATCTACAGTTTTACTGTGCAGTTTAATAGATTTAAAATTATATTATAGATAGCATGTAGCAAGTTTTCACTTGCCTCGACGGATCGCGAAGCGGTACACGGAACGTCACGCGTCGGCGGGAAAAGTCGCGACGCGCGCACGGTACACGGAATGAATCCAAACAACGAACAGTGGGATCATACGGATCAGATATCCTCGCTGGGTTGTCGGGATCGACGACGGCACGGCCGGATTCCGGCGAATCAAAGAACAGTGAACATCTTTTTAAAAAGAACATTATAAAAGGAAGAAGGAAAAGTCTTACAGTGGATAGGTGCTCTGGGATCCCAGGGGAGTCGGCAAGGGGTGATGACGACGAGGGGTTGCCGGCGTGGGGTCTGCCGGCGAAGGGTGGTGGCTGCGGTTCTTGGCGGCTAGGGTTTGATGTTAGTTTTGTTGCTGGGTGCACAGGGTTTGATGAGGGAGAAGAGAACAGAGGAGAGGGAGAGAAGATGTGGAAAGAGGTGGTGACGGCGACGAGAGATGGTCGGCGGCGATGGGATGGTGGGTTCTAGGGTCGAGTTGGGTGTGTGCGGGGAAGAGAGACTCGGGGAAGAAGAAAGAAGAAGAAGAAGAAGATGGAGAGGAGGAGGAGAGGAAGGCTCTGTGTGGGAGATGGAGCGAGGCTGAGAAGGTGATGAGGTGAGGCGATGAGGGTTAGGGTCTGGGGTTTTCTTTTCCTCGTGCTCGTGGGTTTTTAGAAGAAGGAGAGAATGAAGGATGGAGGTTATTGTAAGGAAGAGGGAGGTGAGCGGATCGTGCACAGCAACAGCGATAGGAGAGAGAAAGGGCGCGCGATGAGAGAGATAGGGAAAGAGCGAGAGGAGAGAGAAAGATGAGGAGAAAGAAAATTGGCGTTATATGCAGGAGAGAGAAAGAGAGAAGAGATCAGGATTATGAGATGGGGAGAGAGATCGGTGGCTGAGAAAGGAGAGAGAGAAGGAGAAATAGAAAAGGGAAAAGAAATAGAGCAGGGCCCACATGCCAGAGAGGAGAGAGCTGGGGAGGGCCGAAGCGGTTGGGAAAAGATTTAAGAAAATTGAAAAGGATTTTTAATTTGTTAAACGAATTATAGTTAACCGTTAAAGATTATCGAAATTTGAGAGGTAAAGTAAAAATAAAATTATTAATAAAATTTGAATTTAGGCCGATTACAAAATATTTCAGAAAAACGCCCGGGTCGGGTCCAAAGCTTTGGATTTGAAATGTGAAAATTATTAGCAAGTTCAAAAATTTAAAATGAAGGATCTTGTAACAGAAATGCATACCCCCAAGACGGACGCACGCACGTGCGCGTAGCCATCCAAACGCGTCCGTTTCACTGAACGGGACGAGAACACAATGCAAGGACGCTACCATAGGGTTTGGGGTACCATGCAGGCCATGTCATGTATTTTTAAATTATTTTAAGTGACTTAAATTGTTATATGCAACATACGTAATGTTAGGGTATTCCATAACTATAAAACAACAAGCTCAAGCAAACGGATCGAATATAAAGTAACTACCGTTTGCAACCAAACACGGTAAATGAAATAACCACAAACAACACATATGACAACAGAAATTGGTATAATTGAACTCGGTTGTTACATTATACCCAACTACAAAAGAATTTCGTCCTCAAAATTCCAAAGACACAAAAAGGATAAACGACCAACAAACTACAAGAAATGATGGGGAAACTTCTGCGGGATTTCATCTTCTCGTTCCCCAAGTTGACTCTCCAAGAACGATTACCCCAAGAAACAAGTACAAGAGGGATAATTTCGTTCTTAAGAACCTTTTCCCTTCGATCCACAATCAACATCGGTCATTCCTCAAAGGTTAAATCTTCTCGTACAGCCAGCTCTGAATGATCTGGTACGTGTGCTTCATCTCGAACATACTACGGAGTTGAAAATACGTGAAACACATCATGAACATTCGCTAAAGATTGCGGTAACACCAATCGATACGCTGCCTCACCAACACGCTCCAAAATCCCAAAAGGTCCGACGAATCGAAGACTGAGCTTTCCTCGACTTCCGAAACGAATAACTCTTCTAGTTGTTGATATCTTCAAATTTCCCAATCACTACCCACGAACTCCATAGATTCCTCGATATATCTACCCAACTCTTCTGTTGGGCTTGCTGCTTTCATATGATTCCGGATAGCGTTAACTTCCTCAACTGTCTGCACAACCAAATCTGGTCCTAAAAATCTTCGTTCACCGTCATCGTTCCAACAAACAGATGAACGACACTTGCGACCATATAAAGTTTCGAATGGAGCCATCTAAATCGTCGTCTGAAAACCGATGTTGTAAGAAAACTCTACTAAATGTAGATGATCCACCCATGAACCCTTGAAGTCCAACATGCAAGCTCCCAACATATCTTCAAGAGTTTGAATCGTTCTCTCCGACTGGCCATCTGTTTGAGGATGATAAGCTGTGCTAAACTTCAATCGAGTCCCCAAACTTTCCTGTACGCTCCTCCAAAAGTGTGATAAGAACCGAGTGTCACGGTCGGACACGATGCTCACCGATACTCCATGCAATCTTACAATCTCCTGCATGTACCGTTCTGCCAAAGTTTCCGTTGATTGACCAACCCGAAAAGGAATGAAATGAGCTGCCTTGGTCAAACGATCGACAATCACCCACTCTGCATTGTTGCCCTTTGGACTCCGTGGTAGAGCTGTCACGAAATCCATGGTTATATGCCCCCACTTCCACTGAGGAATCGAAAGTGGTTGCAATAAACCAGCAACCCTTTGATGTTCAACCTTAACTTGCTGACACACCAAGCATCTTGCCACAAAGCGGGTAATTTCCCGTTTCTTGCCTTCCCACCAGAATTGCTGTCGTATATCTCGGTACATCTTCGTGCCTCCTGGATGTACGAAATATGCTGAATTGTGTGCCTCCTTCATAAGTTCTCCGCGAATATCCCCCTTTGGCACACACAAACGGCTACCATATCTCAACGAACCATCTTCCTGGATCAGTACGTCAGTTTGAAGTCCAGCTTCAACCTGTTCTCGGAACTTTTGCAATCTAGGGTCTTGCGATTGCGCTGCTTTAACATTCTCGGTCAACGACGAATGTACCTGCAGCTGTATCAACTGTCCTGAAGAATGCGGTAGCACAACCTCCAAATCGAATCTTCGAAAGTCTTCAATGAGTTCCTTTTGTGCAGTCAATATCTGAATTGTTGGTAACCGACTGAGCGCATTCGACACGACATTAATTTTCCCCGGATGGTACTTAAGATCAAGATCGTAGTAAGCCATCAGCTCCAACCATCTACGTTGCCTCATATTAAGTTCCTTCTGCGTGAATACATATTTCAAGCTTTTATGATCAGTGAAAACCTCTGCTTCATCGCCTCAAAAGTTGACGCACACTTATCCGTCCATACAAACTGTACCTCCTTGCGCGTAAACTTGGTCAAGGCTCAGCCAAACGAGCAAAATTCCCCACGAACCTTCTGTAGTATCCTGCAAGCCCAAGAAAACTTCTGATCTCTACAACGTTCTTTAGAAACAACCAGTCTTGAGCTGCTGCAATCTTTCCTGGATAAACGGCGATTCCATCTCCAGCTACAATATACCCCAAACTTTACTTCTTCAAGCCAAAACTCGCACTTGTCCATCCTTGCATACAATCTTTCTTGCCTCAATGTCTGCTGTGCGATCTTCAAGTGTTCTACATGCTCTTCCTTGCTCGCTGAGTAGACCAGAATATCATCGATGAACACCACTATAAACTGGTCCAAGATCGGTAAAAGATTCGGTTCATCAAGTCCATAAATATCGCCGGTGCATTCATGACTCCGAATGGCATCACTAAATACTTGTAATGTCCATACCAAGTTCGGAACGCAGTCTTGCAAATATCTTCTGATTTAACTCGGACCTGATGATATCCGGACCGCAAATCCAGCTTCGAGAATATCCTCGCGCCACTAAGCTGCTCGAACAATTCGCCAATGCGAGGGATCGGGCACTTGTTTGTATCAGTCACCCGATTTAATTCTCGATAAACGATGCACATCCTTCTTGTGCCATCTTTCTTTTTTATTAGAAGAACTGGAGCTCCCAAGTTAAATTGCTGCGGCGACTCCAACCCTTCTCAAGCAATTCGGTAACCTGCTTCATGACTTCTTCCAACTTCACTGGTGCTATTGGATAATATGCCTTTGAGATTGGCGCTGCACCAGAAAGAAGATCAATCGCAACCTCCAATCTCGTTTTGGCGAAAAACCCGAGATGTCTTCGAACACGTCCATGAAATCTCAAACTACAGCCGGTGCTTCATCCTTAACGACCTTCATTGACGAAAGGACATTAGTTGTCGGCCTAGCCCTAACCTCGACTGGCCCGACAGAACTGCTTCCTCCAGACCACCTCTGGGTGTCCGGGAATCTGGAAATTCGTTTTCTTTGCTCTACACACAATGTGAGCGAGGAAAGTGCCGAAAACTCCATTCCCAAGACGGCATCATCGCTGCCGGTAACAATTTCCAAGAAACTGCAATAGCTCCTGTCCGCAAACAACAGCGGAACAATCCTTACACCCTCCACTAGTCATGATTTTCCCATTCCCAGTGTGTATGTTCCAATAACTAAACAGGGTCGTGCAAGTCATCGAGTGAATAGTAATAAACTTGGACGACATAGATCAATGGGATGCACTAGAATTAAATTACGCTAATGCTAGAAAACCATGAACAAGTAGGGTACCTGAAACGACGTCCTCTGAGGCTTTAGTCTCTTCAGCCGTCAGGGTGAAAGCTTGAGCTTGATTAGCTCCCCGAATTAACTGCTCCTGATCTGGAATCTGCTCTTGCTGTGGCTCCCGAGTATCCTCCTTCAATCTTAGCCTTAACGGACAATTATCAATGGTGTGATCCACTGATCCACAAATCAGACAAAGTCCAAGCCTCTTACGACAATCTCTTCGATAATGACCCGGTCGTTGGCAGAAATCGCACAACATCCTTCCCTTTTGCTTGGGTAAAACTGGCCTCCGAACATTCTCTTCCTTATGAAGTTTCGACGGACAAGTATGGATAGTGTGATCCGCCGATCCACAAACCAAACAGAGTCCCCGTTTCTTTCAGCAATCTTTTTGCACATGTCCGTGTACATGGCAATAGTTACAAATCACGCTCCTCTTCCGATCAACAACAATTGTTTTCTTCATTGGTGCTACGCCGCGTCGGTTCACCGGAACACTTCTACGTACGGATGTTTGGTTTAGTGCAAACGCCGGCTTCAGCTCGGTCTGCTGCTTGTGGTCCTCAAGCAAGTCACGAATTACTCCAAGCAAAGTGGCATCATCCATACACCTCTGCTACGATTGTAGATTCCTGGCTTCCATGATACTGCAACCAAACACCAAAGAGGATTAGTATGATAACAGATTCAACATATAGATCAAGGATATGAGTCAAGGCTAGAACTCCAAGTTACTTAAATAGAGTACCGCATTGTAACCATACCACGGTATCATAGTTACAATCACATAACTCCACTCAAGTCGTCTAAGCTCTAGAGATAAACAAAGGAAACCAGGTTTTCGAGTCGATATGCAAAGGAGGTTTGCACATCGCAAAAGTAGAATTAGGAGGAGGTTAAGATTCAAGAATGGTAAGGCGGTAAGGTGGCAGGACATGTTTCCTAATCACGGGTATTCTGATTCGTGTATTGGGTCCAATACCCAACTACAAAAGAATCAAACCCGATTAACCTATATCCTATGGCTCTGATACCAAAAAAACCATGTCACACCCCGCTTCTCAGAGTACTCTAAGGTAGGCACGTGATATAGCCAACCATACTACCTGTGGATAGGAATTATCCTTCCATAGTCACATTACGGTTGTAGAGATATCAAGAACAATAATAAAACTATCTAGCGCATGTCCATAAGCCAAAATAAATTAGTCAAGAATAAATAATGCGGAAGCAAAAGATCCAATACAAGAATAACTGGAATGTATGTCCCATAATGCGGGCTCACATCAGGAATAAAATACTGAAACGTAAAAGAACTAACTACTAAGGAGTCCTCACTGCTCAGCCTGCTGACTGAAATACTCCTGCTCTGACTGCAGCAATGGTAAGGAATCTGGGCCATGCAAAACCCAGACGTCAGCGTGTCATAACATCAAGCAATAATATGTAAACAGGGTAGCAAGACATGCAAGTATAATCATAAATAGTAAAGCAGGTGTAACAGTAATACAAATCAGGGCAGTGAAAGGTAGTGTGCGGTGAGTAATCTAAACTGGTCTATTGGGTTAACTACTCTCAAGTCATTGAAATCAATTTGATGAATTGTCGGTGTAACTCGATAGTATCCCGTGCGTGCCGGGATCACGGTCTAAGACTCTCGGGCTGAATCCGAGACGTGCCGCAAGGCACTAAAGGGTAGTAGATAATGACGAGTGATGTCAGCAGCATCACCCCGGGGCTAGCCTAGCCCGTAAGACTGATCAGAACAGGTATAAAACTGTCGAGTTACAAGTCTGGTTTCATCATTGATTTCCCCATACCCCAAGTCATAAGTGTTCAAGTCAGGTATTACGCAATCTAGAGCTAATGCCAACACAGGATCAGGCAGGTACATGTTTGTCTGGATAGACAACAGGAACGGTTCGTAAGGACAACAGGTCAGGTTTGTTGGCATTAGTCACAAGATCAGGAAACAGGTAGAGCCATGGTACCTCAGGTCAGGTCAAGTAATGTATATAGGTATCATGTCATGTCAAGAGTTGCACGGTACCATGTCGTGTCACGTAATGGGTGTAACAAGTCATGTCAGGGTGCACAAGATGTCAAGTGGGTGCTCATAATCAAACTAGCATAAATATGGGTATATATAAACAATCATGGGTACTAATGAAACAAATAAAATGAAACATGGTGATGATATATGCAAGGGTACAGATTAAAGCATGGGGATGCATAATTTTAGATTAGAGTTAGGGTCGTGGTTCTAACATTAAGTAAAGTACACATAAACCAGTGTGGAATTGTTAAATCTCGTTATTATGGGTTAAATGGTCTAGGGATGCTGTGATATATCAAATATGTTCAATGGATGTAACCGGATGTTCGGGGTAGAACTATTTAACCGTGCTATGGGTTATGCAGATAATTATTAAGTAATTTAAACACGGATGTGGGAACACAATACTGTACTCTAACACGCAACAAGTTATAATTCAAGATCCGAAACCAATATGACATACGGAACATCGAAAAGGAAAAATGGAACAAACAGTGCTATAAGTAATCTACAGTTTTACTGTGCAGTTTAATAGATTTAAAATTATATTATAGATAGCATGTAGCAAGTTTTCACTTGCCTCGACGGATCGCGAAGCGGTACACGGAACGTCACGCGTCGGCGGGAAAAGTCGCGACGCGCGCACGGTACAATGAATGAATCCAAAAAACGAACAGTGGGATCATACGAGTCAGATATCCTCGCTGGGTTGTCGGGATCGACAACGGCATAGCCGGATTCCGGCGAATTAAAGAACAGTGAACATCTTTGTAAAAAGAACATTATAAAAGGAAGAAGAAGGAAAAGTCTTACAGTGGATAGGTGCTCTGGGATCCCAGGGGAGTCGGCAAAGGGCGATGACGACGAGGGATTGCCGGCGTGGGGTCTGCCGGCGAAGGGTGGTGGCTGCGGTTCTTGGCGGCTAGGGTTTGATGTTGGTTTCGTTGCTGGGTGCACAGGGTTTGATGAGGGAGAAGAGAACAGAGGAGAGAGAGAGAAGATGTGGAAAGAGGTGGTGACGGCGACGAGAGATGGTCGGCGGTGATGGGAAGGTGGGTTCTAGGGTCGAGTTGGGTGTGTGCAGGGGCTGTGCAGGGGAGAGAGACTCGGGAAAGAAGAAAGAAGAAAAAGAAGATGGAGAGGAGGAGGAGAGGAAGGCTCTGTGTGGGAGATGGAGCGAGGCTGAGAAGGTGATGAGGTGAGGCGACGAGGGTTAGGGTCTGGGGTTTTCTTTTCCTCGTGCTCGTGGGTTTTTAGAAGGAGAGAATGAAGGAGGGAGGTTATTGTAAGGAAGAGGGAGGTGAGCGGATCGTGCACAGCAACAGCGATAGGAGAGAGAAAGGGCGCGCGATGAGAGAGATAGGGAGAGAGCGAGAGGAGAGAGAAAGGGGAGGAGAAAGAAAATTGGCGTTATATGCAGGAGAGAGAAAGAGAGAAGAGATCAGGGTTATGAGATGGGGAGAGAGAGAGATCGGTGGCTGAGAAAGGAGAGAGAGAAGGAGAAATAGAAAGGGAAAAGAAATAGAGCGGGGCCCACATGCCAGAGAGGAAAGAGTTGGGGAGGGATGAAGCAGTTGGGAAAAGATTTAAGAAAATTGAAAAGGATTTTTAATTTGTTAAACGAATTATAGTTAACTATTAAAGATTATCGAAATTTGAGAGGTAAAGTAAAAATAAAATTATTAATAAAATTTGAATTTAGGCCGATTACAAAATATTTCAGAAAAACGCCCGGGTCGGGTCCAAAGCTTTGGATTTGAAATGTGAAAATTATTAGTAAGTTCAAAAATTTAAAATGAAGGATCTTGTAACAGAAATGCATACCCCCAAGACGGACGCACGCACGTGCGCGTAGCCATCCAAACGCGTCCGTTTCACTGAACGGGATGAGAACACAATGTAAGGACGCTACCACAGGGTTTGGGGTACCATGCAGGCCATGTCATGTATTTTTAAATTATTTTAAGTGATTTAAATTGTTATATGCAACATACGTAATGTTAGGGTATTCCATAACTATAAAACAACAAGCTCAAGCAAATGGGTCGAATATAAAGTAACTACCGTTTGCAACCAAACACGGTAAATGAAATAACCACAAACAACACATATGACAACAGAAATTGGTATAATTGAACTCGGTTGTTACAAGCAGGCTTCCATCTTTTCTTTTCTTTTAAATTCTACTAGGTAAAAAATATAAATATCAAAGTAATCTAACAAGTCTGATGAATTTGAAATCTCAATTTGTTGGCAAAGTAATGCTAACTAGTTTTGTAGTTTTACATAATGAAGCACTAATAGATGGGAGCTGCTATAATATAGTGTTGAAAGAGTTGCTTGATCCGGAACCTACCTATGTTTTTGATGTTCCTAAATAAAGAACACATCATCCAAGATTTCTTTGGCACGTGGTGGTTTGATTTGAAGCAAGGAATTCCTAATTAATTACACAGCATGGTATGGAAAGGTATTATTAGGGTTAGAATTTAGATGAAAGAGAAGATAGCAGGGAAAATGATATTGGATCTCTCTCCCTCTCCCCCTCCCCCTCCTCCTTTATATTGATGTGACCACCAAAGTTACCAAATCGTGATATATATACCGTTTTTCTTATCATATCATATATCTTAAGATATGTTGTTTGCTTGTGCAATAGCTAAGCAATTAAGCATACATGTATTTATTCAAAAAAAATATGATTTAGCATTATAGAACAATACATGAGAAGAAAATTAATGTTTAGTAAAGCACCCGTCAGACAACAATACACACATATGCAAACACAAGACACATGAATTTACAAAAGTCATATGAACAATCATAATAAATGCCTCAAGAGCATTCAAGTATTCAAAAATGAACCACAACAAACCAAGAACGATGACCAGAAATAGTTTGAGATGAATATATGCAATTTTTTTGTAAACGGATTGAAGCGAAGTTACAAGAAACGAGATTGAAAAATTACTTTTCTACGAAAGAAGTTCTACAGAAAGGGCTTCGAGAGATGACTACATGTCGACGAGAGTTGAAAACATATAAGACCTGTCTTGTCCCATTGACCTTTTCTTCATGTTAGTGAAGAGCATACTTAAAAGAGAGGTCAATGTGATTGTATTTGGGGAACTTTAATGGAGTTCTAAGGAAGGCCAGCCGATCTCATGAGGAGCTCCCAGAAGGAGTTCTCATGGAGGGCAATAGATCTTGTGGAAGATCTCTCATGGTGGGACAAGGTGATGCATCAAAGGAGATCCCCATATGAGAGGAGCGTTGAAAGGGAAATCTCACAAGGGAGGCGTAAAAGAGGAAGCTAAGGCTTTCAAAAAGAATCCCATGTATCTTTTATATTACAATACTATTAACCTTCAAAACCTGACCCGGTAAAGTTTAGTCCCGACCCAATTTTGTATCGCAAATCGATTTTTTTTGTATCATATATAATCGTACCATTCGAATTGTAAATCATAGGATATTGGCATCATTTGATATGATCTTCCAATATTTATCAAAATCCCTCCATATCGTGTTAGGTCATAGGATATTAACAATTACGATTTACGATATATTACTAATTAATGCTACCAACATAATGCGTAAAACCATAGAGAGAGCGATTAAAGATCAGAGTGATAATGAACATAGCGATCAAGACCAAAAGAAACGGCCACCTCTATAAATCCTTAAACCATGCTCGTGGAGATTGCTTTAACCCATACAATGATTTCTTAAGGCGACAAATTAGGCCAATCTCCTGAATAACAAAACTATATGGTTGCTCTATATAAAGTATAAACGTCCTCGGTCAAGCTGCCATGGAGAAATGCATAGTTCACATTTAACTGATACAGAGACCAATAATGAGAAGCTGCTAAAGCTATAAGCAAGTGAACCGAAGTCATTTTAGCAACCGGAGGGTCCCTTAATAATCAATCTCATATGTCATGAATATTCTTTAGCTACCAAACAAGCTCTAAAGAATACAAGAGAATTAGGATTGAGCTTGATCGTATAGATCCATTGGCTTCCCACAGCCTTCTTCCTAACAAGAAGAACCAAGTCTTATGTTTGATTCTGCGCAAGAGCAACACCTCTACTTTCATAGCTGCTCTCTACCGCATAAGAGACAATGTCTCGGACAATGACTTGAGAAGAAGATGAGAATCAGTGGATGAGATAAATCCGCGGTAAGAATTTAGATAACTGTTTAAAGGTTACACTATTAGCAATGTGTTGAGAGTGGTGCATCGTTGAGTTCTTTTTCTCAAAGTAATGGGAATATCAAGCTTAGATGGCTGCTAAGCTTGAGACAGTGGGATGATAGTAATAGACACTTGAGACCCTGTCATGCTGTCGAGCATACACCTTAGTCATAGTGAGAGGAACATCTATGAGTGCGATATCATCAAATTCAGTTGAAGGGATAGCTGTGACGGTAGGACGAACATCTATAGGAGCTACTGTAGGTAAATCACAAGAAGGCTCCGGTATGATCTGAAGATGAATATCTAAGAAACATTATCATCTATTATAGGAAAGATGATCAGATTGGGTCGAAGAGGGAGGCTGTGATGAGCTTGGGTGAGGCAGCGGCTAGATATTAGGAAAACAAAGAAGTCGATGGTGGCGGTCGAGGGAGTTAGTAGAGACGGCGGCTTGAGATTGGAGATGGCTCTGATACCTATTATTAGGGATAGGGTTTATAGAAAAAATAAGATATTAGGGAAAATGAAATTAAATGCATAGAGATCTCTTTCTAACCTCTTTTATATAGATGTGGCCACTTTACATATCCATTCCTTCCTAATGATATTTAACTAATTACATATGGAAAATAAAATAGCATATTCTAACAAAAGGCAAATCAACATCAAAATAAGTGCAAAATAGATACCTATATTCTTATTAAATGATTTATTGAATTTCATGAAGAATGTAATGCTTGTGCTTTTTAATAGGTTGGTTTGGCCAAAGAAGCACCAACACGACAAAATGGACGGCGTCTCCGTGTTAGACACGTGTCGAACACGGATTCGTGCCCGATATGTGCACGACACATATTTGACACGGAAAATCCTTGTCGCCCTAAATTTTTGCCCGCGTTGCACTCGACATGGCTGGGACACGGGATGGATTCATTGCGGATACGGCTTAGAGGGTTTGACCCATATAGAATTTACCCATTTCACCCAAAAAAAACCTAGATCCCTAATTAGCCCTGCAGCCATCTAAATTCCTACTATTCTCAAAACCCTTTACCTTCACCCTCGACTTCGACAGAGCCCTCGATTTTGATCAACTTAGACAGAAGCAACACTTCTTCATATTCAATCAAAGCCACCGGCTTCGACAAAATCAACACTTCGTCTTCGATCTGGATTTCGATCTCGATCTCGTTCTCGATTTCTTCAACAAAAGACCTCGACTTGGGATTTTCCTTGGATCTAAAGCCATCCAGCAGTAGCTTCCAGAAGAGCCTCGGCTTGGACAAGAGAAGGGGAGAGAGAAAGGACAGGATGTTGGTAAAAGTTAAATAAATACTCCAGTGATTATTTTATAGTGGGTTTTGCTTTGCGGTAACTTTTTACAATGGGTTTTACTTTCCTGGTTGTGCTTTAGTTTTGTTCTCTAATTTAGAGTTGGTAAGGTGGTGTTGATCGGTCTTTTTGCTTCACATGTTAATGTTTATTTATTTATTTTTTTTTTGAAAAGATTCACATGTTGATGTTACCACTAAGAATTAATTATAATCTTATTGTATAAATATAATTTTTTCTTTTTTCTTTGCAGCTAATAAGAGGGTTTCTTTAAAATCTCAGTAATAGTTTTGACTAAGTTGTAATTTTTTGTTTCTTAAGAAATACAAGTCTGAAAGTTGATAATTTTACAAATTCCTTAAATAAACTGCAACTCTGGAAGGAGTCCAGCTTAGCAAATAGTGATATTGCCTCTTTGCTACTACAAAATTACATCAACTATTACATTTTCTGCCGCTGAGAAACAATGTTTTTATTTTTCTCCAGAATTTCAAATCGGTCTCATTCTTCTATCTTCCAAGCAGCATAATTTGCAACTCTACTTCTCCAAGCCTAACCTTCCTAATTGTCACAAGTACCTTTTTTCTTCCAGAATTAATCGCCCGGAACAAAACAAGAGTGTGTGTGTGTGTGTGTGTATTCGTGCCCCCTAATCCAATATTTTGGGATTTTGCCGTGTCGCATCGTGTCCGTGCAAGTGCAACCTTGTGTTTGGCTCTTCAATGAAGAAGAGGGTTGTAAATTGAGTAATGACCTGAAATACGTGATTAGAAATTAAATTTACTCTAGTTTCCATTTTCATGAATTGCTTTACTATATTTCCATCATTGTAAACTGATGTAGTATTTGTTCTACAATTATGATCTGTAGTTGTATCCTTATGTAGCGACATGAACTTTTTAACTTGAATGGCTTGTAGGTTGTGCGCCTGTACCATATGTTGGGTTTTCTTTAATATCGGATTATTTTAACTTAGTGGACAATATTTACCTTTTTCAGGTCTAAATCTTCCCTCAAGAGGCGGTTAAGAATTGGGACATTGCAGTATGCATCGGCTCAAAATGCCAATTAACTCTACGACAGTGTTGATTCAGAAACTATTTTGTCAATCCTTATTCACAAGGTATCTTTTTCTCAAGAAGTTTAACCTGCATAATCTGATTGTTATTGTTCATAAATGACAGTAGGAATGCAAAGTACTTAAACATGTGGAAATGGAAGCGTCTGCTGCTTAAGACAGAAATATTCGGTAGTTGAATAAATAAAAAATACTCTTGATATTGATGTCAGTTTGTTCACATTCGGTGTATAATACCATAGAACTTAGTTGTGACCATAGAACATAAATGTATGATTTAATGATTTTCCCCCTTTTTAGGTTGGCTTTGAGAAACCCAAAATTCTAAATCTCTAATTACATTTGATAGGGATTTTCATGTAGAAAAAGATTTCCATGGACCATCTCCTCCTGTCTCTATTAAATTTCTTCAATCTACCCTAGAATTTTCTGATTTTTCATAAGACGCTAAAGCTTTTTCTCTTTCAAAGTAGAATGCAATGCATTCTAAGCTTTGTTTGTTTCCATATTCTATTCGCAATAACAGGACTTGATTTTGTCATTTATGAGTTCACATTTGTGCTGTGCAGGTCATTATCGCTTCCTTGGAGCAAGGAGTCAGAGAAGGCAGTATGTTACTCCATGATTGGCTGGTCATTCTTACAGCTCAGTACAACGATGCCCTTAAATTCGTTCAATATGATAATGGCAAAACACAATTATGCATGCAGATGTGGCTTTCTTGCAATGTCCACAATTACAGCCATTGCCTCGACTTGTATTTGCTCTGTTAAGAAATCCTCTTCTCCGCTTTCACGAAGAAGGGGTTCATCCAGATTACAGGATTTACTTGCGATGCCTTTTCAGGTATCTGTTACTCTCTCATTCAGTTAGAAGAACCGCCTCAGTTTTATATTCATGTTTTTCATTTGTTGTTATTGTTCTTGTATTATTATTGTTCATGCATGAAGGGTGAATTAACCCTTGACCTCCAGTTCATTCAGGTTAATTTTAGTTAGTTATCGTCTTGGCACATGTAACAACAAACATTGGAGTTATTTACTTATTTATTTCTAGGGTGATTGTGATTTTAATTGTACAGTTGAAATTCTATTAATTTCCAAGGGCATGTATTCAAAAGAAAGTAAACTCAATAGAAGAATTTCCCTAGAATTACTCATGTTGCAAGTACTTGCAAGGAGGAGAAATTATATATTTCTTAAGGCAACCTTACCTTGTTGTGGTGAATGGCACATTTCTAGATTCCTACTTTGCATTTAAAGAGATGCATTTGTGATCCTGTGAAGACAAACTGGAGACTCTGCAGGTAAATTAAACTCCCAAGAGTTTGAATTATAATAACGGGGATGCTCTTACATAGATTGACATCTAAAACCAAAATCAGTACTCCTCTTTATTGAAAAGTCTGTTGATGCTGCGGTGGATTGTGTTCTTATTTATTTTGTACCCGGTTGTCTAGATTTTGTGTTCATTATTTACTGTTTAGTCTGAATTTTTTTTGATTTCTTTCTATGCAGTGCACTGGAGCCCGCTTCTCTTAGTCTAGCTATATATCCTGTGCTTACTTCCTATGCTACACCGGACAAACAGGCATATCCCCGCCACTCGTTGAGTCGTGCTGCCCTGATAACCAGTGGTAGCCCAATATTTTTTCTCGACACCTTCACAAATCTCATTGTGTATTACTCGCCGACAGCGAATCCAAAACTTCCGTTACCCCCTCCGCATGATTGTAAGTAGCTTTATGACTCTTCTATGTTGCATGTTATCTTTTAAATTTTCTTAGAACTATTCCTAGGGTGGATGCATCCTTAGTCAGATAAATGTTACATTAAATAATGATATGTAATCAGCATCTCCAAAAGAACCTCCCCCAACGAATAGAAAAAATATCTCTTACCATTGTATTGGTGTTACAGTTCATATAGGTGACTTACGATGAACACTGTTACGCAGGTCTTCTGAGGACGACGATCAATAAGTTAAAGCAGGAGAGGTGCATCACTCCAAAACTCACATTCATTCGTGGAGGGAAAGACGATGCTTCACAATTCGAGAGCTATCTCATTGAAGAGCATGATATTGATGGCACCGGTTTTACCAATGGTTCGGGCTTTGTTTCTTTCTTGGAGGAGATCACCCGAGATGTTGTTGAATATCTTAAACGATAATAGTTAAAAAGAAACTTATGGGGAGGCCAAGAAAACCCCAGGAGGTATGAGGCCCGATATTTAAAGAACTAATAATGGTTCACAAGAACTATGGTTAGCAGAATGTAGCGGCATACCATTCAATTTTATCTTTCCCTTGTAGACTAGGGATATACATTGTGTTATCTTCATTAAGTATATGTAATTGTTGATTTTGATTCGATGATCTGATGAAGATCGAGTTATTAGAAGGGGAAATTCATTTGGTTGTTCAGTTATGGTACAGTTACTGTTGTCTGTTGCAGTTTTCTGATATGCTAGGCCTGTTGACATTTATCATATTTGATAGTTATATGAGATGAGCAACAATTTACGTTGAGGTTTCATAATAGGACTTGCATATGTATCAATTCATTTTTGAAATAAAGCTACTGAGTTGAGCAAAATGTCCAAGTTCATAGAAATTGCATATGTAAAATTATTTTTTGACTATTTGTTAGCTGATAATCTCTAAATTTTCATAGGGCCCATCTGCTACATTTTCTTGATAGAGATGTATAAATCAAAACTTGAAGCACCCAAGTTTTGCTTATAAACTAGAGCAGTTTTCAAGACTGCCTTTCAAGGAAAGTATTCATTGAATGTAGCATGATTGCATTTGCTTTACTCAGGTCAAGCAATCCACATTTAGTCTCAATAACTGGGTGTAACCTTGCGTGATGTTTAGGAGTTTAGTGATTCTGAAAGTAATGAAGGAATAAAAAACAATAGGAAGATTAAAGACGTTGTAGAGAAGGTACCGTCCATGTTCATTTTACATTGTTTTCCCAGGAGAGATATACAACGGCAAAAAACATGATCTAAAACTGGTCTCGGCTGAGTCAGTATCAATTTCCTCTTCAATACGAGGGGTCGTAAGCTCAGATTTCAGGAGAAAAAAACATGATCTAAGATTAGTTGTGGCAACAGCTTATCCTATATATATAGTATTTTACATGTGGGATGAACGTTGGTAATTGAGGGAGATTTGCAGAGTTGGTTATTGGAAGAGTTAGCTTATCCTAGATATATAGTATTTTACATGTGTGATGAATGTTGGTAATTGAGGGAGATTTGCAGAGTTGGTTATTGGAAGAGATGGGAAGAGAGTAGTTGACAATTTTTTTTTTGTGCTAGAAAAAATGAGATAATTTTATAGCTATTTAGAGAGCTGTCATTGAAATTGTATTCTCAATTTTGAATCCCCGGCTGTTATCAGTATAACAGTAGAGATACACAGCTGCCTGGAATGCTGACGTTCACATAAGCCATGTGACCATGGGGCTCATGGAGCAAAGTTTTAACTGCGAAGTAAAAGTTGGGGCAGCACACTCTTGTTCTAAAATACCATAGTTATCCCCTGACAAATTGAAAACGCCTATCAAAAACAGAGAAGCATTCCCAGGACATAAATGGAATTTGAGGGTGCAAAAGAAAAGTTTGCAAGGTCAGCAAGATGAAGCTGCCATGTTGAGATACGTGGCAGCATATTATTGATGTAAAATATCATTGTTAGCCCATAACAAATTCAAAACGCCTCAACAACAACAACTGAGCCCTATCCTAGCCATAAGGGATAAGACTATATTAACCAACATGAGAATCACACCGGGTCAAGCATGTGAATCATCCGTCTCTATTCACTCCTATCGAACGATATACTTTCATCAAGACTCTTGGCATCCTTATCTTTTTGCATCGCCTCCATTCATGCTGTCTTCGGTCTTCCTTTTCGCTCCGTTGACTTGGCTTATATCGAAAATATTCATTCGTTGAATCGGTTCTTCCATAGGTTTGTATCACATATAACCAAACCATCTTAAACGGTTATTCCACATCTTTTCCTCCACGGGTGCTACACCGACTTTTGTACAAATGCTCTCATTTCGCACCTTATCTTCTCTGGTATTACCACACACGCATCTCTGCCGCATTCATCATATGTGCATAATGTTTCTTAATAGTCTAGCATTCCGTACCATATACCATATAATAACATATAATAAGATAATAACATATAATAAGATAGGTCGAATAGCGCTTCGATAAACCTTTGCATTCAAGCTTAATGAAAAGTCTCAGTCCCAGAAAATCCCTGTTGCACCGCTCCATTTCATCCAACGGCATCCCTATCAATCACCTCATCCTTTTAAATTATGGAACGTATATCTCTGAACTGATTGATCACAAAAGCTCATTCGAGGGGTTAAGGAAAATTCAGTAGCTTGAACGATTCCATTTTTGTAGACAGCTTTACCAAGGCCAATAGGTAAATTGCACAGGCCATTGACAAATAAAATGTTTCGAACTGCCAACTAAAGCTTTGATCTCCAGGTCCCATAAATAAGAAATAACACCAAACACAATTCAAGACATCAATATACTCGGTCTTAAATCTTAAGGCAACAGTACTACAGCCATTTAAACAAAAATCCAACAAAATTAAAGCACTAGATCTCAAAAAGACTTGTTTAATGGATAACAGAAAAGATGAAATACTTTAAGACTCATTGAACAAAATGAAAATAACAGAACAAGAACAAGACCGGAAATAGCTTCATCCCAAAAGAAATGAGATACTAATTGCTCGCTAGCAAGCACGTTCTCTCTCGTTTTAAGTGTTGGTGGCTCTGGTGTAGATTTGCTGGCTGGCATGTACAGAAACCGCCCTGATAGCACCTCTTGCCATCAAATCCTTAATTGCCCTTCGTGCAAGAGATCCATTGATCTGGAAACATAAATAAAACAATGCAATCTTAATTCTCCGCAAAAAACATATCACCAGAAAAGGAACGGAAATCAAACTCACTACACATAAGTGGTGGCATGAAGGGGTTGATGTACTCACGGTGAACTGAATATAGAGTACAAGGCGTAGCTATTAAAGTTGTATTTATATTGTGGTAATGTTATATTAACGTTGTTGTTTGTAGCTTGGTACAGAAGGATGCCAGTGTATACGAGGGGAGTCTCACTTGCCAGAGACTAAGGCACGTGTAGTACAAGGAACCGTTATGCCACGGTACAACAGCAATGGGATTCAGGTTAGGTGTCTTAATCTGACCATCGCGTGCCACCTTTAACACCTTCCGTACCAATCTACCCCTTAAACCCCGCGATGTCTTGTTTGTATTGTTTTCTTGTAAAATTGTATTGATTGTAAGATTGATTAACTGACTGATCGAAACCATGATATCAGGAAACGGTTATAACCGTAGAGTCATGTAAATGGAATACTGGGAAACATGTAAAAGGAATATCCATGGTTCGGTTCAGTCAAGTTATATAGATTGTTAACAGGATTCAGGGATTCATATTAAGTTGGAATATAAAAGAATATAGATTGACTTGAGTAAAGCAAATGCAATCAATGTGTTAAAAGAAGATAATTTGAAGTTATATTTTTGTTAGGGGCCTTATTGTAATTTATAAAACTTAAGGGGGGTTTATGTAAAATAGTTTTAATATATTTTCAAAAAAAACTCAAGTATTTATTTATCGTTTTTAGAATTTTCATAGATGTATATTTTATCAATGTGTCAATTCCAGTGAATAAATCCTAATTTCATAATATATGGTATTTATTTGCAATATTGAACTTGTATGGAATTTCATGGTATTAAAATGTAAATTCATATTTGTCCCAAAATATTATTTTCAAAAAATCGTGATATATTAAAATGTGTGTTGTGAGAGGTAGGTCATTACCTCGTAAGTTTTCTAAGGTAAAATATGATAAAAGACATCATATGTGAAGTTTATGGTATTTAAACGTAAAATGCAATAAAAGTTACATAGCATGGTATTTGTTGTGAAATACCCAAATTAGCAAAAATATGGTTTTAAATGTTTATCATTAATTTTATTTTTGAGAAAAACAATATATAGAATTTAATATAAATTTTTCCATATTTTAATAATTAATAAACTAATTATCGATAGGTTTTATTAAACCGTAAAATAATTACTTTTATTCCGGCAAAAGTTGTCCCGGTCATAATAGTTGTCTTATGACTTGGTTAAATATGTCCAAGCATGAATTCATAGTTGTTTGTTATCCCGTGATTTTATCATGAATGATAACTGCTAAAAATTCGTTATATTATTATAGTTTAATATTGATTTTTTATCATCATACTCAAAAATAGTTAATACAGTTAAATATTCATAATTAGGTCCTAATATATTTTTCACAGATATATATTTTCATGATGAAGATAACAAGGGGTCAAGTGTTGAGAGATCTTATCTGAAATGATCTAGAAAAATGAAAGTCGGCGAGCGTCGGGTTGTACAAGAAACGGTACATCTTGAATCAGAAAATTATTTTGCCTTTGGGACTTGGACCAGAGTCTAGAAAACTCGAAGGGGAAGCTCTGGAAATTTTTTGAGATTTTTGTGTTGAACAGATAATTTTTGAGGAATTTTAGAAGTCCATGGCTATTTATAGGGATTTCTGGGATTAAATTATTATTTTGCTACAGTAGCCGATTAGATCTGACCGTTGATTTGGTCAGATCTGACGGCCCACGGTTTTCACGTGTGAACAGTGTCGGGGGTTAGTGTGGATGGTTTTTGACCGTTGGATCTTTGATCTGACGGTCCAGATTAAAGGCAGATATATATATATTTATTTTAATAATATATATAAATATATATATATTATAATAAAAATCTGTCGGCAAGATCTGGACCGTTGATTTTTAAATCTGACGGTCCAGATTTATTTCAGATTAATAAAATAAAATAAAATTATTTTTATTATTTAAAAATGTTTCATAAATTGTGTGTCTTCTAAAAATTATTTTAAAATAGTAAAAAATATTTTAAAAATCTGAAAAAATTATATAAAATGTATTTTGATATTTTATATCTTTTTCAACCAATAAAATTATTTTTTATTATTTAAAATTGTTTTAAAAATTATTTGTTTGGTTCTAAAAATTATTTTAAAATAGTAAAAATATTTTAAAAATCTGAAAAAATTATATAAAATGTATTTTGATATTTTATATGTTTTGCAACCAAATTTGGTCTAAAATAGATCTTCTCATCGGTTATAAAAAATTTCCCTTCGATAAAAAAACATTTAAATTCTTAAAAATTCCCAAACATTCCTAAAAATTCCTAAAATCATATTAATTCATTTTAAACATGGAAAAATATTTTTAAAGTGTTTTCTACCAATATAAGCAGTAAAATAATTGTTTTGACATCGAGAAAAATTATAAAATATTTTTATTACGTATCTATGGTTCACGGTCGTTACAATCTACCCTTCTTAGAAAAATTCCGTCTTCGAAATTTATAAAAGGAAAGTGTAACAGATTCAAGGAAATTTTGGTGACTAAAGTACTAACAGTGTATGAAAATAACAAGGTGGTGCAATGGTCTGAAAAGGTTGAAGGAACATACCAGTGTTGCCTTGAATGAAAAAAGTTAGGATAGATTCAACGAATATGAAATGGTAAGATTGAAGGAATATGTATGTAAAGAATGTTTTAGTTGCTGTTTCTTGTGTTATATTGCTCTGACCTGCATGGTAGTGTTCCATACAGCTCTGACCTGCATGGGCCGCCAACAAAACCTGTCACGTCCCGCTTCCCGGTGTACGGCGAAGGGGACGCAGCGAGGCCCGCTACGTATTTACTTCGAAGTAAATACGCTAAGCGTGTCTAAGCAATATAAATAAAAAGCACAAGAGACAAAATATATCAGCAACTTTATTCATTAACATTCTTTTACAGTACAAGGAAAAGTAAATACATGGAATGGAAAGCGATGCCTAAACAATGGCATAACTGAAATGAAAGGAAAAATGTACAAGTGAAGCCTAATAATCGTGCTGCTCAGTGGTCTGCTTCAAATGCTCCTGGTTGGTCTCGTGGTCCTTAGAGTCGGGCCCTCCTGACGACATTCCAAAGAAAAAATAGAAATAGGAATGTCGTCAGCGAACAATCGCTCGATAAGTCTCAAAGAAAGAGGGAAAAGAATAGACAGGAAGGAAAATATATCTATCATAATATTTGATTGTTATGTGGACGTAGTTGTTTGTAGCTTGGTACAGAAGAATACCAGTGTATACGAGAGGAATCTCTATAAGCCAGAGACTAGAGGCACGTATAGTACAAGGAACCGTTGGGCCACGGTACAACAGCAATGGAATTTAGGTGTTTTAATCTTACTGTCTCGTGCCACTTTTAACACCTTCCGTACCAGTCTACCCCTTAAACCCCGTAGCATTTTAATTGTATTGTTGTATTGTATTGTATAGATTGTATAATTGGATGACTGACCAAAACCATGATATCAGTAAACGGATGTAACTGTATAATCATGTAAATGGAATATCTGGAGAATCATGTAAATGGATGTATATCCATGGTTCGGTTCAGTCAAGTTGTATAGATTAATTTATATGGATTCATATTGAATATTGAATTGACTTGTAATGGTAGTACATGTAATATGTAAACCTTATCTTTTTGTTAAGCATGGAATATAATATATATATATATATATATATATATATATAACATTTAGCAAAACAATTTAAAATGATTATGTAGAGTCATGACAAGAGGCAAGGAAGAAGAGAGAAACGGAGGGAAAATGACTTACACATATTAATTAGCAAAGGACATTGAAGAACATATAAAAATATAGAAAAGGAGATAAGGACTTACTTCATCAGGTACTGTCAACTTGTTAACAATTTAAAAGAGAAACGAGGAAAAGGACTTGGTTAAATATGTCCAAGCATGAATTCATAGTTGTTTGTTATCCCGTAATTTTATCATGAATGATAACTGCTAAAAGTTTATTATATTATTATGGTTTAATATCGTTTTTAATCGTCAAAACTCGTAAAATAGATAAAGCAGTTAAAGCTTCATAATTAGGTCCTAAAATATTTTTCACAGATAAATATTTTCATGATGAAGATAACAAGAGGTCAAGTGTTGAGAGATCTTACCTAAAATGATCTAGAAAAATGAAAGTCGGCGAGCGTCGGGTTGTACAAGAAACGGTATATCTTGAATCAGAAAATTATTTTGCCTTTGGGACTTGGACCAGAGTCTAGAAAACTCAAAAGGGAAGCTCTGGAAATTTTTTTAAGATTTTTGTGTCGAACAGATAATTTTTGAGGAATTTTAGAAGTTCATGGCTATTTATAGGGATTTCTGTGATTAAAAAATTATTTTGCTACAGTAGCCGATCAGATCTGACCGTTGATTTGGTCAGATCTGACGGCCCACGGTTTTCACGTGTGAACAGTGTCGGGGTTGGTGCGGATGGTTGTTGACCGTTGGATCTTGATCTGACGGTCCAGATTAAAGGCATATATATATATATTTATTTTAATAATATATATATATATATTATAATAAAAATCCGTCGGCAAGATCTGGACCGTTGATTTTTAAATCTGACGGTCCAGATTTATTTCAGATTAATAAAATAAAATAAAATTTCGAACCTTTTCAAACCGTTGCACCACCTTATTATTTTCATATACTGTTAGTACTTTAGTCACCAAAATTTCCTTGAATCTGTTACACTTTCCTTTTGCAAATTTCGAGGACGAAATTTTTTTAAGGAGGGTAGAATGTAACAACCCTAATTTTCTGTACTAACTTTTCAAAAACACACCTAAGCCTGAACACGACTTATAACTTTGTTTTGCTTTAAAACAGCAAGAAAGAGCTTGTAGCTCATTGGTAGACCTTACACTGCTAAACCATAACACCAGAGTTTAAATCACATCAGCCACATATTTTTATTTTTTTGAATCCCAAAAGGTTGCACGTGCACTGCACGTAAAACGAAAAGTCAAATTAATCGAACATGTGAACTAAAAACAACACCTACACGTAGCCTGCACTCTATGGTTGCATCAGTACATCATGTTCACTTCATGGTTATTGAAACGAACTTGTTTGGATCACTATGTACATCTTACGTGCATCCGTTCTTGGGGGGATACATTTTTATCAACCGGACATCGTATTATGATTTTAACTTATCCGTATATTGTTTATATTTTAAAACTAGATTTTTAGACACAACCCGAGAATTTTTCGGAATACTTTTGTTTTAGCCTAAAAACCAAGTTTATATATTATTATATTAATTTTACTATGCATACACTATTCATCCACTGTTCACACGTTATCATAAATATATATATTATATTATATATTATTATTTTTTAAACTTCCTCTCTCCCTCTCTCTTCCACGCTCTCTCCCTCACCAACCCACCCCTTTTTTGTTATGGCTCACCCACTCCCACTCTCTCTTTCTTCTTCCTTCCTTTCACACTCCACTCCAATCCCCCACGTCTCTCTCTCTTCTCTATATATATTCATTTCCTCCCCCCACGAGATCTGTCACCTCGCTCACCCACTGTTCTTATCTCACTTCTCCTTATTTTTATTCTCTGTAATTTCTGGATCGGTATTTGTCCGGTAAACACCGGAGCCGTGCCGTCGCCGGCGAGGCGAGCAATCCAGCAGACGTTCTTATCCTGCACGGTCACATTCTTATATAGCCTGATTCAATTATGTACGCCCGCGTGTACATCGTGACTTTTACCGACGGTTCCGTAATAGCCAGCAAGTCCTTATCTCCTTTTCTATATTTTTGAACCTACTTCTTCAATGTCCTTTGCTAATTAATATGTGTAAGTTCCCTTTTTCTCTTCTTGTTTCACATTCCTTCTTGCATGTGCTATTACAGCATTTTAAATTACTTTGCTCAATGTTATATATATATATATATATATATATATATATATATATAATATTCCATGCTTAACAAAAAGAAAAGATTTACATATTACATGAACTATCATTACAATTCAAATCAATATTCAACATGAATCCATGAATCCATTATTCCATATATTCAATTTATCAATCTATACAACTTGACTGAACCGAACCATGGATATACATCCATTTACATGATTCTCCAGTTATTCCATTTACATGATTATACAGTTACATCAATTTACTGATATCATGGTTTCGGCAAAATCATCCAACTATACAATCTATACAATACAATACAACAATACAATCAAAACACTACGGGTTTATAAGAGGTAGACTGGTACGGAAGGTGTTAAAAGTGGCACGAGACAGTAAAATTAAGACACCTAAATTCCGTTGTTGTACCGTGGCCCAACGGTTCCTTATACATTCCGTTTGCCCTAGTCTCTAGCATATAGAGACTCCTCTCGCATACACTGGTATTCTTCTGTACCAAACTACAAACAAGAGCGTTAACCATATAAATCAAGATTAATAACAATACACACACTCTCTCTCTGTCTATTCTATTTCTCCCCTATCTTTGGGACTTACCGAGCGATTGTTCGCTGATGACGTTCTTATTTCTATTCTTTCTTTGGAATGTCGTCAGGAGGGCCCGACTCTAAGGACCACGAGACCAACCAGGAGCGTTTGGAGCAGACCACTGAGCAACACGATCACTAGGCTTCACTTATACATTTTTCCTTTTATTTCAGTTATGCCATTGTATAAGCATCGCTTTCCATTCCATATATTTACTTTTCCATGTACTGTAAAAGAATGTTAATGAATAAAGTTGCTGATATATTTTGTCTCTTATGCTTTTTATTTATATTGCTTAGACACGCTTAGCGTATTTACTTCAGAGTAAATACGTGGCGGGCCTCGCCGCGTCCCCTTGCCCGTACACCGGGAAGCGGGGCGTGACAAGTTTTATAATATATAATATATATATATATATATATATATATGATAACGTGTGAACAGTGGATGAATAGTGTGTGCATAGTAAAATTAATATAATAATATATAAACTTAGTTTTTAGGCTAAAACAAAAGTACTCCGAAAATTTCCCGGGTTGTGTCTAAAAATCTAGTTTTAAAGTATAAAGAATATACGGACGAGTTAAAATCATAATGTGATGTCCGGTTGATAAAAATGTATACCCCCAAGAATGGATGCACGTAGCGATCCAAACAGGTCCGTTTCAATAACCATGAAGTGAACATGATGTACTGATATAACCATAGGGTGCAGGCTATGTGTAGGTGGTGTTCTCAGTGCAAATTTTCGATTAATTTGACTTTTTGTTTTACGTGCAGTGCACGTGCAACCCTTTTGGGATTCTAAAAATAAAAATAAAAATGTGTGGCTGATGTGATTTGAACTCTGATGCTATGGCTTAGTAGTGCAAGGTCTACCAATGAGCTACAAGCTCTTTCTTGCTGTTTTAAAGCAAAACAAAGTTATAAGTCATGTTCAGGCTTAGGTGTGCCTTTCTGTATTTTGAAAAAGTTTGTACAGAAAATTAGGGTTGTTACAATCTACCCTCCTTAGAAAAAATTTCGTCCAAGCATGAATTCATAGTTGTTTGTTATCCCGTGATTTTATCATGAATAATAACTGTTAAAAATTCGTTATATTATTATAGTTTAATATGGATTTTTAATCATCATACTCCAAAAATAGTTAATACAGATAAATATGCATAATTAGGTCCTAATATATTTTTCACAGATAGATATTTTCATGATGAAGATAAAAAGGGGTCAAGTGTTGAGAGATCTAACCTGAAATGATCTAAAAAAATGAAAGTCGGCGAACGTCGGGTTGTACAAGAAACGGTATATCTTGAATCAGAAAATTATTTTGCCTTTGGGACTTGGACCAGAGTCTAGAAAACTCGAAGAGGAAGTTCTGGAAATTTTTTGAGATTTTTGTGTTGAACAGATAATTTTTGAGGAATTTTAGAAGTTCATGGCTATTTATAGGGATTTCTGGGATTAAATTATTATTTTGCTACAGTAGCCGATCAGATCCGACCGTTGATTTAGTCAGATCTGACGGCCCACGGTTTTCACGTGTGAATAGTGTCGGGGGTTGGTGTGGATGGTTTTTGACCGTTGGATCTTGATCTGACGGTCCAGATTAAAGGCAGATATATATATTTATTTATTTTAATAATATATATATAAATATATATATATTATAATAAAAATCTGTCGGCAAGATCTGGACCATTGATTTTTAAATCTGACGGTCCAGATTTATTTCAGATTAATAAAATAACATAAGATTATTTTTATTATTTAAAAATGTTTTATAAATTGTTTTTGTCTTCTAAAAATTATTTAAAAATAGTAAAAAAATATTTTAAAAATCTGAAAAAATTATATAAAATGTATTTTGATATTTTATATCTTTTTCAACCAATAAAATTATTTTTTATTATTTAAAATTGTTTTAAAAATTATTTGTTTGGTTCTAAAAATTATTTTAAAATAGTAAAAATATTTTTAAAATCTGAAAAAATTATATAAAATGTATTTTGATATTTTATATGTTTTGCAACCAAATTTGGTCTAAAATAGATCTTCTCATCGGTTATAAAAAATTTCCCTTCGATAAAAAAATATTTAAATTCTTAAAAATTCCCAAACATTCCTAAAAATTCCTAAAATCATATTAATTCATTTTAAACATGGAAAAATATTTTTAAAGTGTTTTCTACCAATATAAGCAGTAAAATAATTGTTTTGACATCGAGAAAAATTATAAAATATTTTGATTACGTATCTAAGGTTCACGGTCGTTACAATCTACCCTCCTTTTCCCTCCGTTTCTCTTTTCTTCCTTGCCTCTTGTCATGACTCTACATAATCATTTTAAATTGTTTTGCTAAATGTTATATATATATTATATTCCATGCTAAACAAAAAGAAAAGGTTTACATATTACATGAACTACCATTACAATTCAATTTAATATTCAATATGAATCCATATAATCAATCTATACAACTTGACTGAACCGAACCATGGATATACATCCATTTACATGATTCTCCAGATATTCCATATACATTATTATACAGTTACATCCGTTTACTGATATCATGGTTTTGGTCAGTCATCCAATTATACAATATATACAATACAATACAACAATACAATCAAAATGCTACGAGGTTTAAGGGGTAGACCGGTACGGAAGTGTTAAAAGTAATAAAAATATTTTATAATTTTTCTCGATGTCAGAACAATTATTTTATTGCTTATATTGGTAGAAAACACTTTAAAAATATTTTTCCATGTTTAAAATGAATTAATATGATTTTAGGAATTTTTAGGAATGTTTGGGAACTTTTAAGAATTTAAATATTTTTTTTTATCGAAGGTAAATTTTTTATAACCGATGAGAAGATCTATTTTAGACCAAATTTGGTTGCAAAACATATAAAATATCAAAATACATTTTATATAATTTTTTCAGATTTTTAAAATATTTTTACTATTTTAAAATAATTTTTAGAACCAAACAAATAATTTTTAAAACAATTTTAAATAATAAAAAATAATTTTATTGGCTGAAAAAGATATAAAATATCAAAATACATGATATATATATTTTTCAGATTTTAAAAATATTTTTTTACTATTTTTAAATAATATTTAGAAGACAAAAACAATTTATAAAACATTTTTAAATAATAAAAATAATTTTATTTTATTTTATTAATCTGAAATAAATCTGGACCGTCAGATTTAAAAATCAACGGTCCAGATCTTGCCGACAGATTTTTATTATAATATATATATTTATATATATTATTAAAATAAATATATATATATATATATCTGCCTTTAATCTAGACCGTCAGATCAAAGATCCAACGGTCAACAACCATCAACACCAACCCCCGACACTGTTCACACGTGAAAACCGTGGGCCGTCAGATCTGACCAAATCAACGGTCAGATCTGATCGGTTACTGTAGCAAAATAATAATTTAATCATAGAAATCCCTATAAATAGCCATGAACTTCTAAAATTCCTCAAAAATTATCTGTTCAACACAAAAAACTCAAAAAATTTCCAGAGCTTCCCCTTCGAGTTTTCTAGACTCTGATCCAAGTCCCAAAGGCAAAATAATTTTCTGATTCAAGATATACCGTTTCTTGTACAACCCGACGCTCGCCGACTTTCATTTTTCTAGATCATTTCAGGTAAGATCTCTCAACACTTGACCCCTTGTTATCTTCATCATGAAAATATCTATAAAAAAACAACTGAGCCTTTTATCCCAAGCATATGGGGTAGGCTACATGAACCAACATGAGAATCACGCCGAGTCCAGCACATGAATCCTCTGTCTCCACTCACTTCTATCGAACAATATACTTTCATTGAGTCCTTTGGCAACCATATCGTTTCGTATCACCTCCATCCATGTTTTCTTCGGTCTCGCTTTTGCCCTTTTGCCATTGCCCATATCGAGAGTATCTATTCGTCGAACTGGTGCTTCCATAGGTCTGCGTCGCACATGACCAAACCATCTTAGCCGGGTTTCCCGCATCTTCTCCTCCACGGGTGCTACACCAACTTTTGCACGAATATCCTCATTTCGCACCCTATCTTTTCTAGTGTTACCGCACATCCAACGAAACATGCGCATCTCCGCTGCGTGCATCTTCTGTGTATGATGCTTCTTAGGAGCCCAGCATTCTGTACCATATAATAAGACAGGCCGAATAGCGCTCCGATAAAACTTCCCTTTCAATTTTAACGGAAAGTTACGATCACACAAAATCCCTGTTGCACTCCTCCATTTCAACCAACCAGCTTGGATCCTTTGATTAACATCACTATCGATCACCCCATTCCTTAGGATGATGGAACCTAGATATCTAAACTGGTCGCTCGGTGATATCTCTTGCCCTTTCAATGTTATACCAATATGGTTTTGACTTCTCTGGCTACTAAATTTGCAGTGCATATATGCTGTCTTGGACCTGCTCAATCTGAATCCCCGAGATTCCAATGTTTGCCTCCATAATTCCAATTTGGCATTAACCCCTGCTTTCGTCTCATTTACTAGAACAATATCATCAGCGAATAGCATACACCAAGGTACCTCATCTTGGATAGTTCTAGTAAGCTCATCCATCACGATGGTAAACAGGAATGGACTTAATGCAGATCCTTGATATAAACAAATAGTAATCGGAAAATCACTTGTTAAGCCGCCGCAAGTTCTGACATTTGCCACTACTCCGTCGTACATATCCTTGATTATGTCAATATACTTGACGGGGACCCCCTTCTTCATCATTGTCCCCCATAATACCTCTCTAAGTACCTTGTCGTACGCTTTTTCTAAATCAATAAATATCATATGCAAATCTCTTCTCCTCTCTCGAAAGCGCTCGACAAGTTGACGAAGCAAATGAATCGCCTCTGTCGTCGATCGTCCGGGCATGAACCCAAATTGGTTCTCTGTGATCTTAATATCCTTCCTTAGCCTGTGTTCAATCACTCTCTCCCAAAGTTTCATGATGTGACACATCAGTTTTATTCCACGGTAGTTTGAGCAACTTTGAATGTCACCCTTGTTCTTGTAGATAGATACAAGGATACTTTTCCTCCATTCATTTGGCATCTTTTTTGTCTGTCAAATCTTATTAAACGGATCTGTCAGCCATTTAACGCCTATTTCTCCTAAGCATCTCCAAATCTTGATAGGAATCCCGTCAGGACCAACCGCTTTTCTTAAACTCATTCTGTTCAAAGCTTCTTTAACCTCAGGAAGTCTTATTTTACGCATAAAATCACGGTTTATATCTTGAGATTGAATGACAAGTCCATCCAAATTCTTAGTAAAGCTCTCATTGAACAATTTGTCAAAATAATCTCTCCGTCTTTCCTTGATATCCTCATCTCGAACTAAAACCTTCTGATTTTCATTTTTGACACACTTGACCGCACATAAGTCTCTAGTCTTCCTTTCCCGCATTCGAGCAATCCGGTATATATCATTTGCAGCCTCTTTAGTGTCTAATTTCTCGTACACCTCCTTGTAGACCTTAGATTTAGCTTCCCGAACAGCTTTCTTAACTTCCTTTTTAGCCATTTTGTACTTCTCAAATCTCTCCACATCTCTACTTTTCTTCAAATCTTTATACGAATCCCTTTTAATTTTAATAGCAGCCTTTACATCTTCATTCCACCATGATATGTCCTTAGATGGTGGAGCACCGCATCTCGACTCACCAAGTAGATCTCTAGCTACTTTCTTGATACAACTAGCCATTTTGTTCCATGTTTTGTCTGGATCATCTTCCGACTGCCAATCCGCTTCTTGTACTACACGATCTATAAAAGCCTTTTGGTTACCTTCTTTTAATCGCCACCATTTAATTTTAGGCTCTACCTTACGTCTAATCTTCCTAGATTCTCTTCTAAATCGAAAACCTAGAACTAAAAGTCTATGTTGAGTGGTTACACTCTCACCTGGCACTACCTTACAGTCGATGCAACAACCTCTATCTATTCTTCTCGTCAGAAAAAAGTCTATTTGACTAGCACTTGATCCGCTCCTAAAAGTGATAAGGTGGGACTCTCTTTTCCTAAACCAGGTGTTTGCTAAGATCAAGTCATAAGATAAAGCAAAATCTAGAATCGAGTCACCTACTTCATTTCTTTGTCCGAAACCAAAACCTCCATGGATAGTATCAAACCCACTACGACTAGTACCTACATGTCCATTAAGATCACCACCAATAAATAACTTTTCTCCACTAGGTATTCTTTGCACCACCTCGTCTAAATCCTCCCAGAATAGACGCTTACTAGCGTCATCAAGACCTATCTGTGGTGCATAAGCACTAATAACATTAAGGATCTCTCCACCTAGAATAAGCTTAACCAGTAAAATTTTATCACCTTTTCTCCTAATCTCAACTACATCCTCAAGCAACCGTCTATCTATGATTATGCCTACCCCATTACGATTTTTATCTCTACCCGTATACCAAAGCTTATAACCCCAAGGCTATATGACTCTACTCTTTTCACCTACCCACTTAGTTTCTTGCAAACACATAATACCAACTCTCCTCCTAATCATCACCTCCACTAATTCTATTAGTCTACCCGTAAGGGAACCTATGTTCCAGGAAGCTAGACGGATCCTATGAAAAGCGCGCCGCATCTGGACGACGACATAGAAGCCCTTGCATATTTAACACTACACCCGGGATCCGATGTAGCGCGTCGCTGAGTAGGGGACGCCCCAACGATATTCTTATTATGGTTCATGTCATAGAATGTGACAAAGTTTTACGTTGGCTGTCACAAGCCTACCACAACCCTCACCCTTTCTCATCCGGACTTGGGACCGGCAACGGTGGGTTTCATCATGAAAATATCTATCTGTGAAAAATATATTAGGACCTAATTATGAATATTTATCTGTATTAACTATTTTTGGAGTATGATGATTAAAAATCAATATTAAACTATAATAATATAATGAATTTTTAGCAGTTATCATTCATGATAAAATCACGGGATAACAAACAACTATGAATTCATGCTTGAACATATTTAACTAAGTCATAAGACAACTATCATGACCGGGACAACTTTTGCCGGAATAAAAGTAATTATTTTACGGTTTAATAAAACCTATCGATAATTAGTTTATTAATTATTAAAATATGGAAAATTTTATATTAAATTCTATATATTGTTTTTCTCAAAAATAAAATTAATGATAAACATTTAAAACCATATTTTTGCTAATTTGGGTATTTCACAACAAATACCATGCTATGTAACTTTTATTGCATTTTACGTTTAAATACCATAAACTTTACATATGATGTCTTTTATCATATTTTACCTTAGAAAACTCACGAGGTAATGACCTACCTCTCACAACACATATCTTAATATAACACGATTTCTTGAAAATAATATTTTGGGACAAATATGAATTTACATTTTAATACCATGAAATTCCATACAAGTTCAATATTGCAAATAAATACCATATATTATGAAATTAGGATTTATTCACTAGAATTGACACATTGATAAAATATACATCTATGAAAATTCTAAAAACGAAAAATAAATACTTGAGTTTTATTTTGAAAATATATTAAAACTATTTTACATAAAACCCCCTCAAGTTTTATAAATTACAATAAGGCCCCTAACAAAAATAGAACTTCAAATTATCTTCTTTTAGTCTGACTCGGGTTAGAGTCTGACTATTTCTGACTTGAATATGATTCAAGTCAATCTATATTCTTTAATTTTCCAACTCAAGATAAATACATGAATCTCTGAATCAAGTTAACAATCTATACAACTTGACTGAACCGAACCATGGATATATTCCTTTTACATGTTTCCCAGCATTCCATTTACATGACTCTACGGTTATAACTGTTTCCTGATATCATGGTTTCGGTCAGTCAGTTAATCAATCTTACAATCAATACAATTTTACAAGATAACAATACAAACAAGACATCGCAGGGTTTAAGGGGTAGATTGGTACGGAAGGTGTTAAAGGTGGCACGAGGTGGTCAGATTAAGACACCTAACCTGAATCCCATTGCTGTTGTACCGTGGCATAACGGTTCCTTGTACTACACATACCTTAGTCTCTGGCAAGTGAGACTCCTCTCGTATACACTGGCATTCTTCTGTACCAAGCTACAAACAACGTTAATATAACATTACCACAATATAATACAACTTTAATAGCTACGCCTTGTACTCTATATAGTTCACCGTAGTCTCTATTCTAACGAGACTCCTCTCGTATACACTGGCATTCTTCTATACCAAACAACAGCGTTAATACAACATTATAACAATATACTCTTTTTTTGTGTATTCCATTCACAACATGCAACATGAATCCGTCTATCCAAACTACAAACACGTCCACACAACAATAAAACATTATAATAGATATGTGAAATTTTTTGAACATGAACATAGGGTTTACATACAGAAGGCGATAGTGAAGGTTGCATGGACACGGATACGGGAATTCAGATACGACACCGCGATACGGCAAAATCCTAAAATATAGGATACAGGGTCACGACTAGATATATAATTTTATAACGATAAATAAGATATCAAACTACCATGACACATTAAACGAGGAAAAATTAACAATTCTACCATTGTATATGCTAATAACATACTTTAAAATATATTTATACGTATATGACACGCATGCTAATAATATGCGTATATAATATATTTACAACACGTCTGATGCGTGTCTTTACAAGTGTCGGTATCCGATACATGGACACGGAGACGGCAACTTGTTGAAAATGTACGTGCAACCTAGGGTGATACTCATATACTAGAGATAATTGCTTAACAAGAGTGCGCAGGTGGAGCAAACTTAATTTATCGTGAGGTATGAGCAAGGATGTTTCCCCGGCTTAGGGCCTACAGCTAGAAGGGACACCCATAGCTAATATGTTCAAATTACAAACTCCACTCAGCCTTATTCACAACAACAACAACTGAGCCTTTTATCCTAAGCATATGGGGTAGGCTACATGAACCAACATGAGAATCACGCCGGGTCCAGCACATGAATCCTCTGTCTCCACTCATTTCTATCGAACAATATACTTTCATTGAGTCCTTTGGCAACCATATCGTTTCGTATCACCTCCATCCATGTTTTCTTCGGTCTCCATTTTACCCTTTTGCCATTGCCCATATCGAGAGTATCTATTCGTCGAACCGGTGCTTTCATAGGTCTGCGTCGCACATGACCAAACCATCTTAGCCGGGTTTCCCGTATCTTCTCCTCCACGGGTGCTACACCAACTTTTGCACGAATATCCTCATTTCGCACCTTATCTTTTCTAGTGTTACCGCACATCCAACGAAACATGCGCATCTCCGCTACGTGCATCTTCTGTGTATGATGCTTCTTAGGAGCCCAGCATTCTGTACCATATAATAAGGCAGGCCGAATAGCGCTCCGATAAAACTTCCCTTTCAATTTTAACGGAAAGTTACGATCACACAAAATCCCTGTTGCACTCCTCCATTTCAACCAACCAGCTTGGATCCTTTGATTAACATCACTATCGATCTCCCCATTCCTTTGGATGATGGAACCTAGATATCTAAACTGGTCGCTCGGTGATATCTCTTGCCCTTCCAATGTTATACCAACATGGTTTTGATTTCTCTCGCTACTAAATTTGCAGTGCATATATGCTGTCTTGGACCTGCTCAATCTGAATCCCCGAGATTCCAATGTTTGCCTCCATAATTCCAATTTGGCATTAACCCCTGCTTTCGTCTCATTTACTAGAACAATATCATCAGCGAATAGCATACACCAAGGTACCTTATCTTGGATAGTTCTAGTAAGCTCATCCATCACGATGGTAAACAGGAATGGACTTAATGCAGATCCTTGATGTAAACCAATAGTAATCGGAAAATCACTTGTTAAGCCGCCGCAAGTTCTGACATTTGCCACTACTCCGTCGTACATATCCTTGATTATGTCAATATACTTGACGGGGACCCCCTTCTTCATCATTGTCCCCCATAATACCTCTCTAAGTACCTTGTCGTACGCTTTTTCTAAATCAATAAATATCATATGCAAATCTCTTCTCCTCTCTCGAAAGCGCTCGACAAGTTGACGAAGCAAATGAATCGCCTCTGTCGTCGATCGTCCGGGCATGAACCCAAATTGGTTCTCTGTTATCTTAATATCCTTCCTTAGGCTGTGTTCAATCACTCTCCCAAAATTTCATGGTGTGGCACATCAGTTTTATTCCACGGTAGTTTGAGCAACTTTGAATGCCACCCTTGTTCTTGTAGATAGATACAAGGATACTTTTCCTCCATTCATTTGGCATCTTTTTTGTCTGTCAAATCTTATTAAACGGATCTGTCAGCCATTTAACGCCTATTTCTCCTAAGCATCTCCAAATCTCGATAGGAATCCCGTCAGGACCAACCGCTTTTCTTAAACCCATTCTGTTCAAAGCTTCTTTAACCTCAGGAAGTCTTATTTTACGCATGAAATCACGATTTATATCTTGAGATTGAATGACAAGTCCATCCAAATTCTTAGTAAAGCTCTCATTGAACAATTTGTCAAAATAATCTCTCCGTCTTTCCTTGATATCCTCATCTCGAACTAAAACCTTCTGATTTTCATTTTTGACACACTTGACCGCACATAAGTCTCTAGTCTTCCTTTCCCGCATTCGAGCAATCCGGTATATATCATTTGCAGCCTCTTTAGTGTCTAATTTCTCGTACACCTCCTTGTAGACCTTAGATTTAGCTTCCCGAACAGCTTTCTTAACTTCCTTTTTAGCCATTTTGTACTTCTCAAATCTCTCCACATCTCTACTTTTCTTCAAATCTTTATACGAATCCCTTTTAATTTTAATAGCAGCCTTTACATCTTCATTCCACCATGATATGTCCTTAGATGGTGGAGCACCGCATCTCGACTCACCAAGTAGATCTCTAGCTACTTTCTTGATACAACTAGCCATTTTGTTCCATGTTTTGTCTGGATCATCTTCCGACTGCCAATCCGCTTCTTGTACTACACGATCTATAAAAGCCTTTTGGTTACCTTCTTTTAATCGCCACCATTTAATTTTAGGCTCTACCTTACGTCTAATCTTCCTAGATTCTCTTCTAAATCGAAAATCTAGAACTAAAAGTCTATGTTGAGTGGTTACACTCTCACCTGGCACTACCTTACAGTCGATGCAACAACCTCTATCTATTCTTCTCGTCAGAAAAAAGTCTATTTGACTAGCACTTGATCCGCTCCTAAAAGTGATAAGGTTGGACTCTCTTTTCCTAAACCAGGTGTTTGCTAAGATCAAGTCATAAGATAAAGCAAAATCTAGAATCGAGTCACCTACTTCATTTCTTTGTCTGAAACCAAAACCTCCATGGATAGTATCAAACCCACTACGACTAGTACCTACATGTCCATTAAGATCACCACCAATAAATAACTTTTCTCCACTAGGTATACTTTGCACCACCTCGTCTAAATCCTCCCAGAATAGACGCTTACTAGCGTCATCAAGACCTATCTGTGGTGCATAAGCACTAATAACATTAAGGATCTCTCCACCTAGAATAAGCTTAACCAGTAAAATTCTATCACCTTTTCTCCTAATCTCAACTACATCCTCAAGCAACCGTCTATCTATGATTATGCCTACCCCATTACGATTTTTATCTCTACCCGTATACCAAAGCTTATAACCCCAAGGCTATATGACTCTACTCTTTTCACCTACCCACTTAGTTTCTTGCAAACACATAATACCAACTCTCCTCCTAATCATCACCTCCACCTATGTTCCAAGAAGCTAGACGGATCCTATGAAATCCTTACTTATTTGTCACTACACCCGGGGTCCGATGTAGCGCGCCGTCTCTGGACGACGACCCTTTCTTATTTGTCACTACACCCGGGGTCCGATGTAGCGCGCCGTCTGTAGACGACGACCCTTGCTTATTTGTCACTACACCCGGAGTCCGATGTAGCGCGCCGTCTCTGGACGACGACCTTTGCTTATTTTTCACTACACCCGGGGTCCGATGTAGCGCGCCGCATCTGGACGACGACCGAGAAGCCCTTGCATATTTAACACTACACCCGGGATCCGATATAGCACGTCGCTGAGTAGGAGACGCCCCAACGATATTCTTATTATGGTTCATATCATAGAATGTGACAAAGTTTGACGTTGGCTGTCACTCAGCCTTATTCAAACTACTAATATAACCTCACATCCCAAACTCGTATTAAACCTCTGAGGTTAGCTACCAGATCAATCTTGTGAAACTTCTGCCACTATATCATACAAAAGTATCTACTGATCCAATCCATTCAAATATGTCACACCAATTATGTCTTCCATTCAGAGAAACCCTCTTATATAGGAGTACAGCTTTATTTTGCTATTAATACTTCCCAGAGTAAATGACCCAAAAAAATTCAGAAAATGACCTAGCATATGCAATCTTTTTGGCTGAGACAGCTATAGGATGATGTAAGCGGATCGGATACGGATTGGATACATGCATTACCGAATCCATATCCAGCATCTATTTACGGATGCGAATGTAGATACAGATAGTTGTCAGTAACAATAATTTACTATGCGTATCCGCTAAAAACGGATACGGATACTATTCGAATAAATATAAAAGGTCATGAATTATAACTCCAGCTAATAAAATATTTAAAAAGGTTAACCAATTTTTTTAGATTCAAACACTCATATCAAGCCCACAAGTTTCAATAGTTTCAAATTATAGATTTTACATATAACATCAAGTCCACGGACCATCCATAAGTGTAGCTATAACTAATAATAATTAGTAGTTGGATAGTGGGTACTATTAATTTGGATATCCGGATCCGGATCCGGATAGGAAATTTGTAGCCAAGTCGGATCCGGATTCGAATCCGGATACAAACAAAATCCATTCGGATATGATTTTTAGTATCTGTATCCGCAAGTTGTCGAATTCGAAATCGGATCGGGATCGGATTATCCGGGTCCGTTTACATCCTAGGATGAAGGCAGCCTAGGACTACATGTCGAGTGTACTTTTAACTAGTACCCTAAAGATACAACCCTTAATAAAACAGTAAAAAATATTTGTTATGCAGAGCTACAAAGTAAAATGGTGTACATCTTCCAGAAATAGAGGGCCAAAAGATCAATTAAAAAACTAAAGACTAATATCTTGAAATATCTAACATTATCAATTCCAGCTGCGTGCAAAAAAATGGGTTTGGCTATTAAGGTTTTATTCCTTAGAATTTCATGTTAGAATAGTGGTATATGATTACATTTAAATAATATGAAAAATAGTTGACTCTATACTGACGCTGTAACTTTTAGATGATTAATCCATTCTGAATAAATGATCTCAAAAAAATATTTCAATGGCCTGTTATTTTTCAGTCATCACATTAAAATCATATCAAAAGAAAGATTAGTGTAAATATAATATAAGCTGTAAGACATACAACTAAGGAAGATTAGAATAAAGATATAATAATATTGTACATAACAAGCAACATCTTAAAACAATTGCTATAAATACATTGAAGCTTCCCAGTTTTAAATAGTTTCCATAGAAATAAACATAAATCCTCAAAGAACTTGCTTACGAACTACGCTATTAAAATGAAATGCCATCCATGATAGAAATGAATTAAAATATTTAATATGTATTCACCAAAGAGCATATATGATGTCACGCATTAGAGTTGATAAAAAGTGACTCTTTTTTAAAATATTTTCGTAGTGTCATAAATGGTTATGTTAGCCATAAGTGAGAGACAAGGAGATAAGGTTTAAGTTATCAGCGAACCATTTGACATGCATTAGTCACTCCAAGCAATATACATACCAACCTTTCATTAATCAAAAACCCTCCATCAGATTGTATCAAAGGTGAACAACCAACCTCTCATTAATCAATAACCCTCCATCGGATTTCTTCCATCATTCCAATATTGATTATATCAAAGAAATATGCATTGTCCAGTAAACTAAATCTAACAAATTATTTTTAACAACTAGAGAAAAGAGACAACTTGCTTAAGCGTAACGCATTTCCTATATAATAAAATGGAAGTATAGGCAATTGAATTGAATAAAAATCAAATTGATACAGAGAAAAGGCATACCCTCAGTCTCTCAGAAAGCACCGAAGGAGTGATCTGCTTGTATTTGGGGACTTCAGTGAGCATCTTATCGTAGCTCGCCTGATCAAAGAGCACCGCGTTGTTCACCTTCTCCTTTTGCTTCCCCTTACTCCACTTCTACAATGACCCAAAAAAGATAACCCTAAACTCTTAGTAGCAGATCTAAGCGTAACAACCAAAAACCAGAACCCTAACCCTAAAAGGTTAAGACTTTTACCTTCTTCTTCTGCTTCCCGCCGCCGGACTTCGCGGGCTTCGAAGACGGAGGCGCCGCCTTCTGGTCCTTCTTCGGCGCCTGCATCAAAACATGGAGAAAAACTTAAGATCATCGAGATTTAGAGGACAAATTAGGGATCAAAATGGGATTTTTATCACCATTCTGAAATGCGATTTAGATTCCTTTGATACTTGGATCTCTCTTTCTCTTGAGGAAGAAGAAGATGGAGGCGACGAGAGACGAGCAGCGCGATCCGAGGGTTAGGGTTTATAAGGATCAACAATGCTAGGGTTTGAACTTATCGGACGATCTGAAGCGTTCGTTTTTGATCGAGTGGCTTAAGATTTGGGTAGTGGATCTCATCATTTAGGCTGGAGGCCCAATAGTACGTATAATAAGGGAAATAGCTAGATACGTTCGGGCCGAAGGAAATGGTAAATGGGCTAAACCGCAGGCTGAAACCAACCGAGGACAGGTGAGAGATTTTCCGAACTAGCCGTGGGCATTTTCGGCAGAAAACAACATCGCAGCAGCAGCTCGTTTCAGCTTTTATGTAAGGACCGAGAGAGAAGAAGAGAGAATCGTTCTTTTATCTCGCTCGCTTAAATCCTAGATTTTCGATCGCCATGGCAGCAGCGAGGATTGCAGCAAGGTTCGTGTCTCGTAGGTTCTCATCTGGCGGCAAGATCTTCAGCGAGGAAGAGAAGGCAGCGGAGAACATCTACATCAAGGTCTTCTCCCTAGATTCAAACTTCCTTTTTATTCGATTAGGGTTTCCATTATCGCTCGTAGAATTCTGTGTTCCGATGCTCTTGGAGGTCGATTTATAGTAGTTTGCTGATTTCTTAGCTAATCGATCTTAGGCTGTGCCTGATTTTAATAGGTTTATTGATTGTTAGGGTTTCTACCATGTGTGTGGTTTTGATTTTAGATCGTGTCTGTTGCATTATTGTTTTTCATTTGAAATTGGACTTGCAGAAAGAGAAGTTAGCATTTGAGATTGAGATGTTCTTTGAAGGAAACTGTAGAGCAACTCTAGACTGTTTAGAACTTACAGAAAGGTTGAAGTAGATTGAGGTAATTTTAGCATAAAGATGTGAAGACGGGGAGAGGGGAAAAGATTGTACTGATGGTGGCCGGTGGATGGCCGAATGGTCATAATTTAATGCAAGTAGGAATAAGTCTTGGGCTAGAGGTGTAAACGGATACAAATTAGATCCGTATTCCATATCTTGACAAATTTTAAGCATCCATTCATGGATACGTATGCCGATAGCGGTAAGTGATTACATATCCAAACATACAAGAGCATGTCCTAATCGATAAAACAGTCTTAGTTTTTTTATTTAATGCCAAAGGAACTGGAGTTTACGTCTGAACTCAATTGTATATCTAATCATTTCATCAGCCAAAATCAATGATACCCGTGTGTTATACGTATTCACTTTGACATAGAAATCTATCTATTGAAAAGTTGTATTGAGTGCATTATTCGTATTGACATCAGTGCCACATCTCCAATTGAAGAAACAACACAACCACGACAACCTAAATTTTCATCGGTTTCAACCTTTTTTTTGTTCAGTTACTTTTGCAAGTAATCACTGAAATTTACTTTGATGTTTAAATTGAAGAAATGCATGTGCCGATACAATACTTGGAGAAGGGTATAGGAGCAGGGAAAGGGAGAAGTATTGGGTTTGTTAAAGTCGGATGCCAAATTGCCAACACTGCTTCAGACCATCTGCAAAACTTTATTAATTTACTAGAGCTGATTCTTCCTTGAAGATTCTATAATTGTTCAGTTCATCTTCAATTGCTTCAACTCACGCTCTTATATCTGTAAAGGGCTGTATATGGATGACATGACATTTTATCATTGATGGGGTGAACAGACATATATAATGACATGCAAGTTGTAACATTCTTTTGTTTTTAATAAAAAAATACACAAGGACACAAAATAATGGTTGGTGAATCATGCATGTATGATGTCAAGTGGTAATAAAGTAATTGGTAAAGGAGTAAAACTGACGTTTGTACTTCTTTCGGGGTTAAGAACCTGTACATAAGTACTATTCTAATTGTAAGAGGTTGAGAATATCAGATGATGCCATTAAATGCTTCCTTCGGTTATATATAAAGATATTCTTAGAGCTGCTGTCATCAAGTATCCGTCCATTTCGGTTTTTAAGTAATTCTTTTATATGAGCTCGGGCTATACTTATATCCATCCTCAGATTTTTCCTGCAGCAAGTAATATTTCATATCTGATTAGTTTGAACTGATGCAGTTAATTGCTAAAAGTTGCACCTTAATGTTGTAATTTCTATAGCTCTTTTGTGGTTGATTCTTCATTTCTGAATATCTTAATATATAATGTTGTTTATTTCTGCTCCTCACCCACTCCATAAAATTACAAACATATGTACCTCATTTTCAAAAGCCTTTTGTTGCGGTCTAGCAAAGAAAGTTTGCATGGTTTTTTGCTTGGATATAAACATGTGAAAGGAAAGGAAAATAAAGTTGTTTGTCCATCAATCCTTAGTCAATGGCTCATGTTATTTAAAGTTTGGCTTGTGCTGGCCCTATGTAGCACGAGTTCGGATTTGGGATACGATACGGATTCACGGATTCACAATTTTCCAAAATCTTAGGATACGGGATGTTTTTATATCGATGTTTAATTAGATAAATATAAATATATAATAAAATAAATAAATAATGACATTATTTAGATATTCAATGCACTTTCAAATTTTCGAGAGCCTAAATATTTGAGAGAAAGAGGAGAGGCGTCGATTTAAGAAAGGCTGGTGAGACTACAAGCCCGAGCGAATCCAAAAGAATCCGAGAATTTCGGTCACCGATACATGATCGGGGACGATTCGTGAGGCATATACAAGTATCCGTGCTTCATAGGGCTGGCCATTGTTCATGTGATAAACAATCCTTTAGGGGATGAGTAGCATTGCTTCTGATATTTGATTCAAAGGCTAAAGAAAGACGAATCTTTGCCTAAGACTAGAAGAATGATCTTTGAAAATTATTTGGTTAACCAAAGTCATAGTAGAGGGAAGACCATCTGTGTGAACTATTGTACTCGTAGTTCGAGTTGTTTCTTTTGCCCGGTAGAAAAGATTAGTTTTTTTTTTGCTTTATTAATTTGGATGCATATCTTCTGATATGAAGAATACAAATGAATAGCCATATATCAAGCAGTGTTTGTAGAATAAAGTTTTAGCTGCCACGTATTGTCATATGAGCAGAGTGCACAAAGGATCACATGATAAAAAAAATGACAATTTTTGAATATAATGAAAGAAAAATGTATCGGTCTAGCAATTCTAGAGCATTTAGAGCTTAAAAAATGGTTGAAGTAGATGAAGGTAAATTCGGCATGGAAGGTTTGGAGATGAAAAGGGTGAAAAAGACTTTAATGATGGTGGCATGAATGAGGATTGAGGCCGGTGGATGATCGAATGGTCATTCATGGATGCATATGCCGATAGTGATAAATGATTTGAAATATCTAATTACATATCCAAAATTACATAACATGTTCTAATGTATAAAGTGTTTTTAATATAATTTTTTTTAATGCCAGAGGGAACTAAAAATGAAGTCTGTACTTAATTGTATATCTAATCATTTCATCAGTCAAAATCAACGATGCAAGTTTATTATACATATTCACTTTGCCTTAGAATTCAATTATTGTAAATATGTTTGAGTGCATATTAGTATTGATATCAATGCCACTAGAAGAAACCAAACACAACTACAACAACCTATCTCTGCATTGTTTTGAATGCTGGGTTGGTTAGATACTTTCACAAGTAACTATTGGTATTTATTTTAGTTAACGAAGCTGAAGAAATGCCTGTGGCGATACAATACTGAGAGGGGCTATACAGGAAAGGGAACAATATTGGGTTTGTTACAAAACAATGTCAAGAATGCTTCATATTACAAGACCGGTGTCAATTATACTTTGACTATTCTATAATTGTTTGGTTCATCTTGAATTGTTTCAATTCACACTTTTATATCTATAAAAGACTGCAAATGGATGATGTGGCACTCGCTTTATGGGGTGAGCAAACATTTATAGAACCAATAGAAATAGGACTTGTAAGTTGTTACGTTCTTTTGTTGTTTAAAGAAAAAAACACACCACGACACCGAACATGGTTGATGAATCATGCATGTATAATGCCAAGTGGTAGTACATTGGTCAGTAAAGGAGGGGAACTTATATTTGTACTTTTTTCAGGGTAAGAACCTGAGTGAAAGTACTATTCTAATCATATGAGGTTGAGAATCAGATTATCATACGATGCCAGTAAATGCTTACTTAGGTTATTTATACTTATTTTTTGAACTGCGGTTGTCAAGTATGAATCTATTTCGGCTTTTAAGTACTTCATGACTAATTTACATGAGCTTGGACGGCTGCCGCGGCTCTTACATCTATCCTCAGATTTTTCCTGCATCAAGTAATATTTCGTACCTGGTTACTATGAACCATTACAGTCAATTATATAATTCATCTGGGTAAAACCCAGATTTGTTCCAAAAAAAAAAACCCATTACCGTCAATTGCCTTCTTTTGTGGCTGAGACTTCTTCCTTTCTGATTATCTTAATATATAATGTTGTTTATCTTTGTTCCTTACCCACTCTGTTAACTTAGAAACATGCAATTTCAGAGCTTCTTGTCGCTATCTAGCAAAAAAGTTTGCATGATGTTTTACTTGTATATAAGCATATGAAAGGAAAGAAACAAGAAAGATAGTTTGTCCATCAATCTTTAGTCAAGGATTCATGTTATTTAATGTTTGGTATAAATATTGTGCTGGCCCTTGTTCATGTGATAAGCAGTCCTTAAGGGATGAGCAGTATTGCTTCTGATATCTGATTTAAAGGCCAAAAAAGATGGATCTTTGCCTAAGACTAGAAGAATGATCTTCCGAAATTATTTGATTAATTAGGGTTGTGGTAGAGGGAAGACCATTTGTGTGAACTAGTGTACTCCTAGTTCAAGTTTTTTCTTTCACCCGCTAGAAAAAAATTTGTTTTCTTTCTGCTTTATTAATTTTGGATGCATAATCTACTGATATGAAGAATTCCAAATGAATAGCATATATCAAAGCTGCAATGTCATTGATCAATTTTGGTGCATCACATGTTATCTAGAGCCACATAGTTAATTCTTCTTTTGTGCTTAGCGCATGACTTCTTGTGCGGTGTTGTGCTGTTTAATTAATATTATTATAGTTGTAGGAATCTTACTTTGATTGAGTAATAAGAGCAGCTTCTTTTTTCTTACTGTTTTAATAATCCAATACTGTCGTTTTTTACTTTTATCATCTTGGCAATTAACCTGAACTAGTCAAATAAAATTTGGTTTTAAGAATGTACATAGCAAGTGCCTGTATTATTTCACTATCTCCCTGCATTGTTACAGAAAACGGAGCAGGAGAAATTGGAGAAGCTTGCACGTAAGGTGTGTTTTCAACTTTAGCTCTCTTGCTTGTGCTCATTTGTTGAGATTATCTTACAGTTTATTGCATCTTCTTTCCCTTGTTTAAAATACTTGATTGAATTGATTCAAATAAGTACTTGATTCAAATAAGTAACCACCTTGAGCATCATCGTTATATTCATACCCTTTTACCATCATATATAGGTAGGCTCTACAGCATGATCTAATTTCTAGTTTTCTATGGGTGTGCACAAGGGAAAATGACAAGGATCTTACAAATCTATTAAACTACGAAGGAGCAGCTCGTTACTTCCCTAGATTAGGAAAGATTCTAGATGAATAGGTGTGGTTAGAGCTAGTAATAGATCACATTGCTAAATGCCTAATTTCGATTTTGGGAATGCTAATGGATTAAAACCATAATTCATTTTGTTCTTGAATCGTATTCATTAAAATCAGATAACTACCGGTTACCCTTTTAACACGTTTTAACTCCCTTCTAAAAGTTGAGTTGGGTTATCAGGTTTTAAGATATCCTTTACCGACTTCTGGATCCCCCCCCCCCTCCACACACACACACCACACAAAAGAAAAGAAAAAAAACCCAGGTGGTTTAGGTCTGAGTCTTGTTCCTGTTAACTGCGGCAATTTATTAACATTTTATCTCACTTACTTAGATGTGTTTGAATCTTATCGATTGACATTAACATCTTTAAGTGTACGCTATCTATGTCATGGTCATACATAATTGATTCTCCTCCCATTTCTTGCAACCTTTAACATTAGTTGACTGATTTTTTACAAATTAAGAGGAAATGGTTTATTGCTCCTCCTCCTAACTTAATTGAAAGTAAATTCTAGTTATTTTTATTTCAGATCTTAAATAACACCTTAGTGATTTTGCTATCCAATGCAAACAAGTTTTGTTTCGCTGACTTCTATCCTAATGATATAAAAAAAAATTGATAGGGCCCTAAACCAGGAGAACAAACCCCAGCAGCAACTCCTGAAGCCACAGCAAATGATGTGAAGCCGAGCGGCCCAGCGCACTCTACTACTGACAATGTTTCGACCGATAAGAACCGAAACTATGCAGTACTTGCAGGCACCATTGCTGCTGTCAGTGCTTTTGGCTGGTGGTACTTATCCAAGCCCAAGAAATCTGAGGAAGTTGTTGATTGAGGAGTCGATGATTCGTGTTTAATCATATGCTTTTGCTTTTACAAACTTGTTTCCATCTCAATTTTCATCTAGAGTAATATACTGTCCATAATAATATAGGTTTTAGCTGGAAAATTTTCAGAAACCAGGTTGATCCTATGTGGTATTGTAATGGGTCTGATACCTCTGCTTTTGCTAATTTTGGTTATATGTGTTGAATGTTAAACTTAGTTTTCTTTGCCTTGTGAAAAAAATTTCAGTGCAGATGCTTTCTTTTTGCTGGTTATGGTGAGCGGTTGAAATCATTTCTGATGCTATGCTGCTTAGTGCTTGCATTTTAAAAGTTTTTACTGCCTCGCTTATTTCGCCTTGCTTATTATAACTGAGCCTCGGGCAGCCTGTATACAATTTTTTTTGCGACTCTGCATTTTGAATATGCTCTTCCTCATCGATAAGCGAATGCTTGCTGCGTGTGAATTCTGCTATTATAATGTAAAATCATTAAATGGTTGCTGCATGTGAGTTCTGCTATATCGTAATGTAAATCTTTTGCATGGAGCAAGGGATTTGAGATTCAAATACTGTTTGTATTCAGTCTTTTAAGAAATATTGACTGTTGCTCAGTAATAAAACTTTGTTATAAAATAATGTTCTCAAAATTTCAGCTTATGTGCTGGTCGAAAAGTACTTTCGCACTGCATTGCATGAGTTAGAAACAAGCTCATCCGGCAAAAAAAAAATTAGCTAATGAATTAATGCTGGTCTAAAACTATCATTTCTTTATTAAATAAAAGCATAATACAAAAAGAGAGAATTCTCCTAACAAATCTTCTTTTAGAAAAAAACAAATGAAGGAAACACAACCGATCATTCTATATGGTCGGTCCTCCCAAAAAATCACATCGGAAAAAGTCTTGAACGAAAAATGTAAATGACTTCTCTCTTAATATTTCATCCTCATTTTTTTGATATTTATATCTGTTTATACTTCTTGGCAACAATATAGGCAACACCAATTGCTGCCGCAACCACAATTGTAACGGTAAGTGTCGATGTCAGAGCACTGCCAAGGGGGCATTTGCACTTCGCAGCCTCTTTAGCTGCGGCGGCCTTGGCAGCCCTCGCCCTCGCTTCTGCTTCCTCCTACAATTGACATTGAAGTAAGTATTCGGACTAATTTTAACAAAGATAATTCGTGAAGAACAAAATATTAAGTTGTGTTGACGGATATAATACGAAGACGATAGGGGAATACAATGACAATAAAACCAGCCCTAACATTAAGTGAGGTTGATGTGTCGTCTTGATTCTTTGAAAACAAATGAGATCATTTTATTTTACATCAAAATTATTAGTTTGTAATTAAGTCTAGAAATTATATTTTGAGAGTTTCTCTGATGACTAGGTTTCTTTCTCATTTCCAAAAACAGCTCCTATTACCGTAATGTTTTCTTCTATTGTGGCCATCATTGTGTCAACTCTTTCTGTATTCATATCTAGGATATAGATTGTTTTCTACAATTTATTCTCTCTAGTTTTATATAAACATTTACTCTTCAAACAACCCACTTCAATCAAATACACTAAGAGGAAAGAAAAAAATGGAAAAGTAAAAATATTTTAAAGAGAACAATTATCAAAGAGCAAAACTTGTCGCGCGCAGAAAGAGAGACAATCATATAACAAACAAACTCGAGTTTTATGTTGTATGGAAAGCTGATCTATCTATCTTTTGGATCATAGTTGTTTTCATGATCAAAATGTTTGTTATCACCTTCAGTTGTTTTGCAGTGGACACCTCGGATGAGATGGGGTCCACAGGGAACTCTGCCGGGACGCTGAGGTTCAATTCTCTAGCGGCATCCACGGCTGGAAATGCATCTCCTCCTGTTGATCCTTCCTCTAACGATGCCATTTTAAATTTTTTTACCTATCTTTTTATCTGTCTTCTGTATTTTCCTATACAAGTTTTGTAGGTTTAATTGCAGGAAAAAATTGAAGCAGATCCAACCTATTTTAGCTATTTTTAAGGGTTTGAATTTGAAATGAGAAAGAGTAGGCAGCGGTTTAGGAAACCACACACCTTAATAGTCGGGCCTTCCATTTTCTCACGGTTCATAACTAGGCCTAGTTGTTTTTTTTATAGATTTTTTATAATAATTTTTTTTTGGGTTTGTAATAATAGAAAAACTTCTGTGTGGTTGGGTTTAGTTGGGCTCGCCACACCCAATTCGATCAAAAGCGGATCTTTGCATCTGGGGAGCTCGACTCTACGTCGGAGAAGAAGGAGATAGACGGCCCAGCAGGTGGGTCCCACCTCCCTAGGGCTCATCCAATTTCACTAAACCAGCCATAGCTAATTAGGTGCAGGAGTGCAAAAAAAACTTCGTCCACCTGTTTGTGTTTTATCTATTTTTCTACATGAGATTAAACTTACTTTTCAAATTGGGGCAATAAGGAGATTCTTTCTTGTGTTTTGGCTTGAGTAACACAGAGAAATCAGACAAATAAAAAAATATATTGCACTCATTCAGTATATGGTGGTTATTTTGATTATAAGAGAAGAGAATTAAAGATTAGACTGAAGAAAAATTGAATAAAAGGCGAAGCTGGGGAAAAAAGTTCAATTAAGCCTACTGGGCTCAGTTAATGCTAGTTTCAAACATACTCACATGTGCAGTAATCATCTACATGAACTTTTTACACAGAAAAACAACGACCGTCTCGAATGATATCATGAAACTTTTCCATGAGCATAAAAAGTGTTGATTACTCAAATTCCAAAACTGAGATTAACATCATGAAACAAGCTAAAAGAGAAGCACACAGCAAATTCCATACAAAATAGTAAAACCAGTTCCTAATAATAAGGCCACCACACCTGACGTTGGTGCGGAAATTAACATCTTAAGGGAAAACAGGAACAAAGAGTTTCCAACTACAAATAAGCAACAGACACAAAGGGTCTTTGAGTCACAAAAGCTGTCTCAGATTAATGATCACTTGGTTTATTCTTCATAAGACTCTCGTCTGCATGCTAGAAAGTGCTCCACATCAACCTTATTTAGATTCATCTGATTTCTGCTCCGAAATGGAAAATCAGAAAGCAGATAGATACCCATAAAAAAGCATAGGTGAAATGTAAATAAAAATAAACATAAGTGGCTGCAACTGAACAAATAAATGTAGGTATGCAACCATAAGCTAGGGCGTTCATCAAACAACAGAAGCAGCATTTGGTTCACAAGTTAGAACTCTTTTAAGTTTATATTGTCCACAAGCAATGATAAATTTTCTACATGCAGAAATACAAAATAATAACAATAAAATTATTGCTCATTACATCCTAATAATGACACACACACACACACACACACACACACACATATATATATATATATAAAGTTATATTATGTTGAATCTTGAATCCTACTTATAATCTGGTAACATTATCTTCACCTGAGGCTGACATTCCTAGTGCCACCAGCCCTTTTATCTGAGGTTGTTTGGGTCAAGGTAATGAGAGGGATTTTTCCCAAGCTAAAAGATTATAGTTTTGTTTTAGTTTTATCTTGTGTGCAACAACCATCTTATCAAATGTAGCATTATACTTGGAGGCGAAACAAATGGTAATGGTACTTAAATAGTTAAATTATTGGCCTCACTATGTATCCTTGATGGAAAACAATTGAAGTAGAAACATAGACTTGAAACGTGAAGCTCTTCCTAGGTTTAGACTAAATTTGCAGCATACATCCAACCTGTTTAAACTGTGATTTTATAATGAAAAATAATGGAATATATCCACAGCTTTAAATTGATGCCAATACAGGAAGGATGGATTAAAAGCTTTAATTTCACAATGAACTTCCACCCTTTTCAACATCTTACCCTGAGCCTTAAAAATTATGATAAACTACCATAAGCTTCTGACAGAGACTTCGAATATGTTAAGTACACCAACAAAATATGACGGAACAAATATCACATATAAATGCATGATCAATGCCTTCAATAACCAAATTAGCTGCAAGTCTAAACACATCAATCAAAATTATGCCATTACACTCATAAATGGTTATAAGGATGAGTTAGCTTATCATCTCGATAGCTCCATCTCCTAAAAGTAATCATTTTTAAGATGAACATGCATAAAATATTTGGGTGAATTAAAAGTTCCAAATTTTTTTCCAGAACATGAATTGAACAATATTAAACCTGGGAGATGACATTCTAAAGCGTGATCCTGGCTGTGATGCGCAATAGACATGAAATTGCACTGATAAAACAGTTGACCAAATTGGCCTTGAGCAACAACAGAAGGAAACTCAGCTGTGCTCTCAAGATCATAGTAGTATGTGAGGCCCTTGCCTTTGATGAGAGGATTAAACACATGTTAACTCAAACTTAAGCTCTTGGTAAATTTTGGTTGCATTTGCTACCTTAGAATTAAAGTATTATACAATTTACTATATTCCTAAGCCGGCAATATGATAATGGATAACCATGATACGTACAATCCAGCAGGCATGTAACTTAATTTACTAAGCCCAAAAGAAATAACACATCAGTGTCGTCCATTGGGGGAAAAAATCATATAATCATCTATGTCGATGGGTCTCATGCCATTGTCCTGGTCACTCATGGATTATCTTTAGATGACAACATAGCTCTATTTTCATAATGGTTAATTCATTAACCCAAGAGATCAGCATGGGAAATTCAAACATAGGCCCTAAGATAAGCTTCAGGCAGACGCCAAAATTGGCATGCCCAAATCTGAATGCACAATAAAAGCATTGTTAATTTTGACTCTGGTGAAAAGGTACACCTTTGTGTTGGGTATAAAGAGAAAGTAAAAGAGAAGGAGAAGAGATTGGGAAGAAGGAGAAGAAGCCAAGAGAGTAATTCTCTTGTGTGTGCTCTTCCTTTTATATTATATTACTATTGATTCTTTGTTACAATCAATCTAATCATATACAATCATTCGGAATATATTTTGTTACAATCAATCCCAAAGAATCTCCAATCAGATATTCAAAATATCTCCGTATATCACATACGCAGATGTCTGCCGAAGAGGCGACAGACGTCCGCTTGATAATCGCTACAGTGGTGGATTTATGTCCGGACGTCTGGATCTTCGTCTTCAAACGTCTGGCCATGCTCTGTAGATTTTGTGTCGAGAGCGTCATGCGTCTGAACCATAAGGTCCAAACGTCTGGCTATGCTCCGGTACCGTGCTTGGCTGAAGCACATACGTCTGACTCAAAGAGCTCAGACATCTCTGACGCCGGATCTGGAGGTTTAGGTTCGTTATTACGCCTTCTCAAGCCGAACGGCGGCTAGACGGCGTTGAGCTTGGTCCGCAGTTCGACAAAGCGTTATCTCGATAGTGGCTTGGTGAGAGCATCGGTTCGTTGACCAAGCATGGGGATGTAGTGCACAATGAGTTGGTTTTCAGCGACGCGTTCGTGAACAAAATGAAAATCAATTTCTTTATGTTTAATGCGAGCATGGAAAACCGGATTAGCAGCAAGATAGGTAGCGCCTTTGTTATCACACCACACCACAGGTAGGAAATGAGAGGACCCAAGCTCGTGAAGCAAAAACTAAAGCCAAATGAGCTCGAACGTAGCATTCACAATCGCCTTGTATTCAGCCTCTGTGCTTGAGCGAGCGACGGTTGCTTGTTTCTTAGAGCTCAATAAAATGAGACTGCGACCTAAGAAAATTGTGTACCCGCTGGTGGAACGACGATCCGCAGTATTCCCAGCCCAGTCAGCATCACTGAAAGCAGGCAAATGGCATGGCGAATCACAGTAAAGAAGTCCATAAGAATGTGCCTTGAAGATAACAAAGTATGCGCTTAACCAATGACCAATGGTGCTCAGTAGGAGCATGCATATGTTGACAAGCCCAATTGACTGCAAAGGAGACATCAGGACAAGTGATGGTGACATATTGAAGGGCGCCCACAATGCTGCGATACATGGATGGATCGGCAACGTGAGTAGAAAGCGAATCATCGGTAGTCGTGACAATGGCCATAGGGGTGAACATCAAGCGCGCGGCAGTCATTTTGGAGCGCTTAAGAATGTCCACAATATATTGAGATTGAGATAATAGGCAACCATCAGGGTGAGGACGGAGTTCGATGCCAAGAAAGTACTAAGAGATGCCAAGGTCACGAATAGAGAACTTCCGTTTAAGATAAGTAATAAGGTCAGTAACGCCCCCTTGATCAAAACCAGTAATTAAAATGTTGTCGACATAAATCAAGACATAGAGCCTAGAGTGCCGGGTCCAGCGAAAGAACGTAGTATCTGTTTTGGAACCAAGGAAGCCGAGCTGGAAGAGTCGGGTACTCAGTCATTTGAACCAAGCACGAAAGGCCTGACGAAGGCCATAAAGGGATCGATGCAGTCGATAGACATGATTGGGAAACTGAGGGTGAGTGAAGCCCGGTGGTTGGTCCATATATACCACCTCCTTGAGATGACTATGTAGAAATGCATTTGAGTCATCCAACTGTTGCACCGACCAACCTAAGCTTATGGCAATGGCAAGATTCAAGCGAACCGTGGTGATCTTAATGACTGGACTGAAAGTATCGAAGTAGTCGACACCGGGTTGTTGCTGAAACCCCTTGGCCATTGTAGGGTGTTTTTCGTCACCCCATTGAGATGGGAATACGCGCACGCTGGTCAGGCGCGGTATAGATTCCCCCTGCCTAGGGTAGGCTGGGTTTTATTGATTGTGGGGATCCGAATCTTCGGCAGTCGCGGACTAAGCTGCCGTTAATTACCCCTAGTCTTTAAAGCGAGAGAACCTCCGATTGACGGGTCGAACAGGTCATGCGAACTCAATGTGCAGTGTGCCTATGTGTTGAAAGGGTTTTGGATATATCGGGGGCCCCGCAGAGTTTTACGGGGGTCCTGCTATCCGGATAGCGGGCTGGGGTCAAGGAGGCTAGCAGCCCCCTTGCGGGGTGCGGGGCAGCGCCCCGTTAGAAAAATTTCCTTACGGGAGACGTGTTTTGATGTGGAGTGCATAAAAAAATGGGGGGAGGAGCGTCTTAAAGACGCGTGCGTGGCATGTGGGCGCATGGTGCCTACGGGTCACGTGGCTGGCGCGTGAGCGCTTGGCGTCCGCAGGTCACGTGCGCAGCACGCAACCGCGAGGCGATGAGCGGGTTGCGTGGGACGCACGTGTGTGCTATAGTGCCCGCAGGTCACGTGCCTTGCACGCGACCGCGGGTCACGTGCGCTGCACGCGATCTCGGGGCATGCGCGCACGTGGGCGCTTTAGTGCCCACGGGTCACGTGTGCGCACGTGGGCGTTTTAGTGCCCGGGGTCACGTGCGTTGCACGCGACCATTGGACGGTTTAGCGCCCGCGGGTCACGTGCGCGGCACTCGACCGCCGGGCGCCCGCGGATCACGTGCGCGGCACGCGACCACAAGGGACATCAACGGGAAGGGGTTTCGCTCCTAGGTTGGGGAGTTAAACTCCTAAGGGGTTTTGGAGTTGAACTCCTAACAGAAATTTAATTTATGGAGTAAAACTCCAACAGATCTAGAAAGGAGTTAAACTCCTAAGAATCTTTGGCTCTTCTTTTGAGCCTTGGATCCTCCCAACGTGGGATTTTTTGAGATGGGTCTTCTTCCTCTCGGTTGGCGGACTCTTGGGGGAAAGGGGAGTGAGATTCAAAGTCTCCTATTTCAAAGATTTGATGGGAGATCCGAGCTCCCTTTTGTGGGTTTGGTGGTGAAAAACTACTTTTTTAGAAAGGAAGAGTTAAGCTCTTGATTTAATTCAAAAAGAGGAAGAAGGATTTAGACCCTTGAGAAAGGGGAAGGAGGCACAAACCCTAGAATTTTGGAGAGAATGAATTCTTATTTCTATTCATCTTGTTGCTTTATATAGACTTACACATTTACATATAGCCCCTTGGGCTTTACAAAATGGCATTTTGCCCATCTCATACCTCATGTGCTCATTTCTTTTGCACATAAGCCATGGGCTTTACAAAAATTTGGCTTTATGCCCATTTTGCTTACATGCATACATAAAAAATTACATCAAAATTATTTATTACATGATTTTTATTTTGGCATGGAGGAGGGCCGGCCGCTTCATGTTCGGACTCGACCTGGGCATGGGCCCACTTGATTTGGGATTGGGCCCACATAGCTTGGGGTTGACCTTGACTTTGACTTGGTCAACCAGGGTGCAATTTTCGACCCCAACAAAATGCCCCCATCAATAAATGCACACCACATATGTGGGTCGTGTGCATGAAATTGATGGATCTTCTTTCGCGTGGAGGCGACTTGCTTTGGTTCCCACTTTTTGGGATGCGCTGCCCTTTTTACGACATGGACGGTCGACGCTTGACGCGTCTCCGAGACGGAGTGTCCGTAGTAGACGTTTCCCCGACACGGAGTGATTTGGTTTTCGCTTTGTAGGAAGCTTGCACTACCCTTTTTACAACATGGACAGTCGACGCTTGACGCGTCCCCGAAACGGAGTGTCCGTGGTACTTTTTCCTGGCCCGGAGTGATTTGGTTCCCGTTTTGTAGGAAGCCTGCACTGCCCTTTTTACGATATGGACGGTCAACGCTTGACGCGTCTCCGAGACGGAGTGTCCGTGGTAGACGTTTCCCTGACCCGGAACGATTTGGTTCCCGATTTATGGGAAGCCTGCACTGCCCTTTTTACGACATGGACGGTCGACGCTTGACGCGTCTCCGAGACGGAGTGTCCGTTGTAGACGTTTCCCTAGCCCAGAGCGATTTGGTTCCCGATTTGTGGGAAGCATGCACTGCCCTTTTTACGACATGGACGGTCGACGCTTGACGCATCTCCCAGACAGAGTGTCCGTGGTAGACGTTTCCCTGGCCCGGAGCGATTTGGTTCTCGATTTGTGGGAAGCCTGCACTGCCCTTTTTTACGATATGGACGGTCGACGGCACTGAGTGTCGTTGTTCGACTTGTCCCCGGCACGAGTGTCGCTGGTTGTTCGACTTGTCCCCGACACGGAGTGTCGCTGATCGACTTTTCCCCGGCACGGAGTGTCGCTGATGCTGGTTGTTCGACTTGTCCCCGGCACGGAGTGTCGCTGGCTGCTCGACTTGTCCCCGGCACAGAGTGTCCGCTGATCGACTTGTCCCCGGCACGGAGTGTCGCTGGTTGTTCGGCTTGTCTCCGGCACGGAGTGTCGCTGATTGACTTGTCCTCAGCACGGAGTGTCCCTGGCTATTCGACTTGTCCCCGGCACGGAGTGTCGCTGATTGACTTGTCCCCGGCGCGGAGTGTCGCTGGTTGACTTGATCCCGAGGCGGAGCCTGATTCCGACAGGGAAGGTAGATATCCCGAGACGAAGCATGATTTCGACACGGGGTAAATTCTGGGACGAAGCATGATTCCGCCGCAGAGGTTGTTGGTTTGACTTGATTTGGGTTGACATCAGCATCACTACACTGGAATAATTACCCCCCGCCTTAAAGCGAGAGAACCTGCGATTGACGGGTCAAATTGGTCATGCGAACTCAATGTGCAGTGTGCGTATGTGTGTCTCGAGAGATTTTGGATATATCGGGAGCCTCACAAAGTATAGGGGGGTCCCGCTACCCGGATAGCGCAGCCCCCTTACGGGATGAGGGGCAGCGTCCCGTTAGAAAAAATTTCTAACGGGAAAAGTGTTGTGGAGTGTATATATATATATATATAAAAGAGGGAAAATAGCGTCCAAAGGACGCGTGGATGCAGCGCCTCGCATGCTTGGCACGCGGGCGCTGGGCCCCAGCGGGAAAAAAAGGTTTAGCCCTTATACTGGGAGTTATACTCCTACTTTTGGAGTTAAACTCTTGGAAAAGAGGACAAAAGGGTTTAGCCGCTGCACTGGGAGTTGTACTCCCAAAAAGAAAGATTTATTATTTTATATGTACATATTTGTAAAGTTAAACTCCCAAAATATTTTCGAAGATGATGAAAGAGGACCCCTTTCTTCTCCCTTGAACCCTGAATCCTCTCTTAAACCTCGGATCTTCCCCAAAGTGGGATTTTTGGAGATGGGTCTCCTTCCTCCTCTCTGTTGGCTGGATCTTGGAAAAAAGAGGGGTGAGACTTAAAAATCTCCTCCTTTAGAGATTTGATGGGAGATCTGAGTTCCCCTTCAAGGGTTTTATGGTGAAAAACTATTTATTTTTGGGAAAGAAAGAGTTGAACTCTTTGATTTAATTTAGAAAATAGAAGGAGGTTTAGAACCTTGAGGAAGGAGATGAAGGCACAAACCCTAGTTTTTTTAGGGGAATCAATTCTTACTTTCATTTCATTATCATGTTGCCTTATATAGGCTTACAAATTTACATATAGCCCATTGGGTTTTACAAAATGGCATTTTTGCCTATCACATGGTCACATGTGTTCATTTCTTTTGCACATGAGCCATGGACTTAAAAAAATTTGGTTTTATGCCCATTTATTTTACATTCATGTATGAAAATTACATTAAACTTGTTTATTACATAATTTTCTTCTTAGCATTGGGAAGGTCGGCCGCTTCATGTTCGGGCTTGACTTGGACATAGGCCCACATGGCCTGGGCTTGGGCCCAATTGACTTGGGATTGACTTTGATTTTGACTTGGTCAACCAGGATATAATTTTTGACCCCAACAATGTCCGCAAGAGAACGCATGCGAAGAATTGGGGACTCATCAGAAGTGCTCGGCGAGGAGGCGGAAGAGCTCATGAGGGAGAATTGCACTGAATTCTGGGGTTCAGGATCCTTTGTAGATGCTGACCGAGCAGTACTAGTGTGAGCGGGACTGGGGATTGATGGTAGGGAGGCTGCGGGAGAAGGAGCAACTGTATATGAGTGGCTGGGTTAAGCGAGTTGCGGCAGCTGGAGTGGGGAAGACCAAGGATGCCGGCCACACGAGGGGCGATGGCGGCAGGCACCAGTGGTAGTGCTGGACTCGGAATAGGGCCAGAGCCAAAGATGCCCGCTTTTGGTAGGGACTCAATATTTGGCGGCAAGTATTTAGTATAATCTGAACATGCAAAGAGGAAGCAATCTTCATAAAAAATAACATGCCTAAACACATACATACAGCCGGATTGCACGTGAAGACAACGGTAACCATAGTGTTGAGTACTATAATCCATGAACATACAGCGATCAAATCGATTAGCAAGTTCGTGTTTGGCGTAGGGACGAAGCTAAGGATAACACGCACATCCAAATATGCGGAGGAAGGTATAGTTAGGGTGGTAACCAAATAATTTGTGGTGAGGGGTCTCATTACGAATGACTGGTGTAGGGAGACGATTAATCAAAAACACGGTAGTACTCACGGTCTCATCACAGTAATGAGAGGATGGAGGCGTGAGCAAGAAGAGCACGAGCTGCCTCTATAATATGACGATATTTGCGTTCCGCTGTCCCATTTTGTTCGGGAGTGTGTGGGCAGGAAACACGATGGAAGAATCCTTACGTAGCAAGATGACGAAGAAGGGATTGATACTCACCACCCCAATCAAAGTGAAACATGCGTATTTTGCTATTGAAATGGCGTTCAACATGTCGTTGAAAACGACAAAAGATATCAAACATATCACTTATTACGCATTAGAAATAGTCAAGTAAATTTACTATAGTCGTCAACAAAACAAACATAATAGCAGAAACCAGAGTGAGATAGGAGCAAGACCCCAAATATCTGAATAAATTAAATCTAAAGGTGCCAAAAGCAATGTTGATAGCAATTCAAAAGAAAGTTTGTGGCTTTTCTCCTTCATGCAGCTAGAACAGACTGACTCTCTACTACTCTTAATAGTTGGTAAATGAAAACGAGATAGGATCCTGACTACAGTTTTGAGTACAGGATTACCTAAACGAGATAGGATCCTGATTACAGTTCTGGCGTGATATAATGAATTGCCCCCGAGTCAGGATACCATTCCGAAGAAGCAGCACTTGGACCGCTCGATGAATATAGTGGAGGTGTATGCGATAGCATGGCATATGGGACGTGTCCTTGATATGGTCCATTGGATCTTACATTCTGAGATTGTGGGGCATAAAATTGTGAAGCACCCTTGGACCGCTAGAAAAAATCTGATTGAAACGCTATGGCCATTGCGATAGTGACCAGTTGTCATGCAAATTTAGCATCGAGGAAGACCACAATCGCGGCCTCAACCGAGACCACAGCCATTGCGGCCACCACGACCGCCGTGCTGATAGTAATCTGGAGATGAACCGCCACGACCTATGGTTGCGGTGTTGACATATGGAAGAGTAGCGTCGATAGACTTGTTGCTGACAAAAACTCTCATGTATAAGGAGCATGCTATATAGATCTTAAAGAAAGATATTGTCTATGCGGGCTGTGATAGCAGGAACAAAGGAGTCATAGGCCGATCCCAGGCCGGCCAAAACGTGCATGACAAGATCGGCATCAGAAATACTATGTCCAATGACCGCAAGATTATTGGAGACGGTCTTGATGTTTTGAATATACTGTCATGGAGGCGGATCCGCGTTTGATGTTCTGAAGTTGTCTTAAATTGAAGGATGTAAGTGCGAGAGTGCGATGTGAAGGCTTTGGCAAGTGTCTCCCATGCGAAGACCACAATCGCGGCCTCAACCGAGACCACAGCCATTGCGGCCACCACGACCGCCGTGCTGATAGTAATCTGGAGATGAACCGCCACGACCTATGGTTGCGGTGTTGACATATGGAAGAGTAGCGTCGATAGACTTGTTGCTGACAAAGACTCTCGTGTATAAGGAGCATGCTATATAGATCTTAAAGAAAGATATTGTCTATGCGGGCTGTGATAGCAGGAACAAAGGAGTAATAGGCCGATCCCAGGCCGGCCAAAACGTGCATGACAAGATCGGCATCAGAAATACTATGTCCAATGACCGCAAGATTATTGGAGACGGTCTTGATGTTTTGAATATACTGTCATGGAGGCGGATCCGCGTTTGATGTTCTGAAGTTGTCTTAAATTGAAGGATGTGAGTGCGAGAGTGCGATGCGAAGGCTTTGGCAAGTGTCTCCCATGCCGCCCGGGCTGTAGTTCGACCAACCACTAAGGAAATTAGTGTTTCAGTTAGAGACGTCAACATCCAACTCACAATCAATTGATTCTTTTGGACCCATACAACATGTGCTCGATTGTACGTTGTAACGAGCGGATTTTGTTCATCAGGAATGGTCATGGGCGGGCACTTTTCTGTGCCATTGACGATACCCATGTACCCTTGTGACTTGCGGACCACTTCAAGCTGCACTTTCCAGCCGAGGTAGTTGTCTCGAGTAAGTTTTATGTGAAACATTCAGGCCATGTGGTGAAAAGAACGATGATGCATTAAGGTTAAGGATTGGTGTTGTGGTGAGGAGCAGAGTTGATGAGACTGAGGATTGGTCTTGGTTGGTTAACATTGTATAGGAAACAGAGAGAACAAATTATAATGGTGTTAGTCTTTTATGGCTCTGAAACCAAAAAGAGAAAGTAAAAGAGAAGGAGAAGAAATTGAGAAGAAAAAGCAAAGAGAGTATTTCTCGTGTGTGCTCTTCCTTTTATATTATATTATTATTGATACTCTGTTACAATCAATCTAATCATATACAATCATACAGAATATATTTTGTTACAATCAATCCCAAAGAATCTCCAATCAGATATTCAGACTCTAAATATCACACATGCAGACGTTTGCCCAAGAGACGATCTGCCTAAAAGGTGACATACGTCGGCTTGATAACCGCTACAGCTGTGGATTTATGCCTAGACGTCTGGATCTTCGTCTTCAGACGTCTGGCCATGCACTGTAGATTTTGTGTCGAGAGCATCAGGCCTTTGAACCATAAGGTCCAAACGTCTGGCTACGCTCTGGTTCCGTGCTTAGCTAAAGCACAGACATCTGACTCAAAAAGCTCAGACGACAGTTTGATGCTGGATCTGGAGGTTTAGGTTCCTTATTAGGTTACACTGGAAAAGAATTCAAAATATAGACTCGTTACATTGAAATGATACTTGGATAAATCTTAAACAGGCTCTCTTAAACAGGCTGGGAAACAAAATGCATTGGTTCCTTCTCTCCTGTACAAGTCCAAAAGTGCAAAAGGAGGAAATGTGGTGAGGGCCCAAAATAAGATTTCCATCTTTCTCACCATCCTGTAGGGTATCTTGTACAATGATAAAAGGCGGTCTCTTGTAGTGTCCACGATTCTGATGAAACAGATGCTGCAGAGCTCTTCACAAGCTAGACTAAGATTGGTGAAAGGTTGCTTACATAATATGAAAAGCAAAACTTAAGCCTTACATAGATATTATGGAAATTATTAATCATCGCTCATCTTAAATTGTGGTTTGAGGGATTATACATGCCTTGGCAAATGGCATGCTTCTTAGAAAAGAGCATTTATATACAGCAATCCATATAATATGACTACTGGGTTTCCTTGTGATTCACAGATATAGTGAAGAGAAATAGAATATGACGAATTTTATGATTCATGTGTGACAAGATTCTTCGATATTAGTAGATTAAGATCTTTTGAATTTCCCTTCCCATTATCAAATAAATAATCATACTAGATCCATCATCACTTATCATTGTCAATTTGTCATCCAGGGTGTTTTCCAAACATTGAAGTTCTGAATTTTTCTCCAGTTATAATATTCTTAAACAAACTAGAGCTTTAGTGCCTCCATGTACTTAATTTAGTAAGATCGGAGTTTCGGGACGTGGGAGGGGAAGATGGATCGATTGCATATCCATTTTATTTGTTGGTCATAGATGCTTTTTCCCCAAAATTTTGATTAGAAAGACAACCCCCTCCCCCCTCGCCAACCCAAAAAAAGGATAAAAAAGAAGGAAAAAATACAAATAAAAGAGGATTGGAAAGAAAAAGAAAGAAAGAGAAGAAAACTTTTTGTAAAAAAAAACCAAGCACACGGTTGAAATGTTGGAATAAAGATTAAACTATAAAAAATATAAAATAACCAAGGAATGTAACTTATGGATTTTTTCTTCATATTATTGTTTTTTAATTGCAAAAGGACAGCTTAGGTCATTCATGCATAAACAGTAGTGCTATTATCATCTCCATTGGCACAGATGGGTCCACACACGCATGCAAGAAAAATTAAAAAGAAACATAGTATGAATGAACAGATGCAACTTTTATTCATCTATGACTAGAATCACACTTGATATCTAGATTTGTAGTTGATATCAAAACGACAGCATTCGAATACGGTTGAAATGTATGATACCAAAAAATGGCTTGAAAATCTCAAGCTACCCTAACCAAATTGCGAGTTCATATCAAACATTAAAAAGGTTTTCTTACAAGCACCTGATGGATTTACTTTTTTAATTGTTTGTTTCAGGAAGCATAGCTGACGGTTGACTGCCCTAAGCATTGTGATTTGTTCAGTTAATGTTTTGCATGTGTGTTTACCTGCATGGGAAATAACACATGCTCTTGATAAGTGCTAATAAGAACTATATTACCCAACTTCGGAAGTTTGGAGTCACATTCTATTTGAAAGTAAATAAATGGATTATGTATCCAATATCATAGCTCTTTTGTTTGTTCTAGAAGACCTAAACCAATATCATAGCTCTTTTGTTCTAGAAGACCAAAACCTTGCACGCTGTTAGATTTTCATTTAGCCATGGATACCCTTTCTTATTGCCCACTTCGGGGCTGTTTAAAAGCTCCAAGGACAAAACCTACTCGGTGCTCCTATAAACTCAATTAACAGGAAACATAAAGAAAAATAAAAAAATCCATGATGGAAAATACCAAATAAGGATCAACTACAAGCCAATTTCCTTATGTTCCTATAACAATCTCCACACACCAACCCTAGAGCAATCACATCTTCCCTAGAGTCAAAATGAATGTTGCACATAAACAAAATTACGAAACTTCACAAGAGTCAACACCCAAGACAGATTTTGATTCCAACTAATGAACTAGCTCAAACACTAAAACAGGATATGAAAAACCAAATCGACAAGCTACTTTCTCCCACCCCCTCAGCACTCAATTCAGTACACAGGCTACTACTGTAAATGTTATCCATAACTAATATGACCAATACCCTAGAGATATCAAACTGCTAGACCCAGTTATAACACCGTGAAAGATTCAAGGAATTCATATCAAAATTCATGATAGGCTTGTGTTTATTATAACAGCAATCATCACTAGTTAATCATCAGCACAAAGTCAGTGCATCGAATCTAAAGAATATATCGTTGCAATCAACAACAGTAAAATAACCCCAAAATATACTGAAAATCTAATAGAATAAAAAACCCTAACAATACCTTCTTCGCGCTCTCCTTGTCAAGCTGAGCCTTCTCTTTCTCCGCCTTGAGCTTCAGCTTCTCCGCTCTCTCCTTCTCCATTCTCTACACCATAAAAAAAAGCTCGATCAAGATCCAAAACAACAAAAAAAACCGAAAAAGATAGAGATGGAGGAGGACCTTAATGAAAACGTTCTCGGCAGCTCGTTCCTCTTCGCTGAGGACCTTCCCCTTGCCGTCGCTGAAGAAGCGAGGCATTCTCAGAGACGAAGCTGAGAATCGAGAGAGGTTAGGGTTTCGAGCGATCGCGGATCTCATCGCCATTAATCTTCGTGGTCTATCGATGGTGATCTTTAGAAAGGAAAAATGAAAGGGGAGTGAGAGCAAAGTGAGAAGTGCAATCTCATTTGATCGGAAACGATTCGTTTTTGGGAAACGAGTGTTCACTGATTTTGGGCCTTCATTTACAGTTCATCGTGCATGTGCTTTTAAAAAGTACTTAATTGAGGCCTGCTCAATTTTGGCCCAAACTTGTAATTCCTTCTTTGACTTTTAAACAAATCTCCAGTTTGCCCCAAACAACCTACTAAAATTCTTGGGTAAGTTGTGAAAAACTCCGGCCCGCTTCAAACTTGTGTGGGATTTGTTAAAAAAACCCGGCCCAATCAAAACCCTTTGTGTAGCAGCTGCCCGTGATATCTAAGCAGTTACAAGTTGCCTATAATATTTAAATAGTTGCATGTAATATCCAAACAGTTGAAGGAATATAATGCCTAAATAAAATACAGCTCAGCGTTTTTTCCATAAAGACTTCGCGTCTTTTCCAGCAATTTCGAAAAATACATGGGATTTTGTCAACTCCTGAGCAAGGCCTGGGTTTTTTTTGACAATTTACACAATTATCTTATAATTGTAGGAAAAAACAGGGACGTGCATCACCTAGATGGAAGTCTGTATGATTTATGATGCCCTGTTATCTTTGACTAAAAGCGAAAGTCGGATTAGGTTTGACCTGAACCCGACCCGACCCGACCAGCTATTGTCAGAATTTTTTGACATCCATTGCCCGTCCAGACCCGATCGGGCTGGTTGAATATTAGATAAAATAATTCTGGGATGGGTATGGGTTTAGTGTTAAACCCATTTGTCCGAACCCTAAACCCGGCCAGAACCAAACCCGCTTTCTACATCCGATCCAACTCGATATATTACATAGACATCCAATTCTAAATATTCTAAAATACCTATTGTGATTTATTATAAATATGTAGTTGGTGCAATTTTCAAGTGAAGTTTATAAATCTACCATATATAATTTTATCTAAATTGTGTATATATATTTGGTATAACATACTCAAACAACAGCTTTTAAATTTTTTGATAAATCGTAAGGGGCAAAGCCCAAAAAAAACCCCAAAAACCGATCCGCACGTATAAATCCGAAACCCGCACAAAACCTGAAGTTGAGGGTCGGGTTTAGCCCATTATAAACCCGTCAGATTCGGACGGATTTTAGGTTTAGATTTTAATTTTTGGATCGGATAAAAAAATTATCAGAAATCCGCCAATTTCCACCCGTATCTTTGACCTTTGAATCAAATGGATTAAAACTAATAATTGGCTGCACTCCACCAATGGCATATCATGTTCTTGCTTGAATGATTGAATCATTGAATTAGTATCTCTTGTAATGCAACTTTCATGCATGTGAGAGAGAGAGAGAAACAAACATTGTGTGATGATCCGGTGGTCTTTTTACCAACCCGCCAATCCTAGAATTTGGTATATAGATAGAGAGACACACACAAACATTGTGTGATGATCTGGCGGTCTTTTACCAACCCGCCAATCCTAGAATTTGGTGACCCAGATCTCAACGCTTAGAGATGGCCATCCACTGAATTTTAGAATCCGGTAACGTATGCATCCATCCGCGGGTCAATCCTAGATGTAGAAAGAGGAAAAAAATATATACAGTCGGTGACAACATTCTCAACCCGGATGTGTCCCAATAAAAGAATATATATCAATTATTACATAAATTATATCATCCACTCGTATCTCACATCTAAATTCACACGGGGGTTTTCCCACGACGATCCGTCAATCCATAACCCAAACTATATATATATATATATATATATATATATATATATGAGTAAAATGGATCTGTGTCTAGACACAGTTTATTGCCTGTGTTTTCCTCCTTTACTCATGTGGGCCACCTCCTTTTCATCTAAGCCTGAGGTGGGAAAATAAAAAAAACAAAAGCATTTTTCATCTAAATGATGGAAAAGCATTCTTTCTCTTTCTTCAAATGATGGAAAAACCCTGGAAGCGAGATTTGCTACTGCTGCTCTCTCCATCTCGATCCATGGTTTGATAGCGAGAAATCTCTCAATTCTCGGACTCAACCACTTGCCCTCGGCTCCCTCGCTTCTCTCCATACTCCGACAATTGGGTATTTGGGTTTCTGCAATTAGAAATCAATTGAGGTACTTTCTGTCAAGGTATAAATTTTATTGATATATCTTTTATATGATTTAGAGATTTTTGCTTATCATACATTTTTCAGTCATGTTAATTGCTTAAATGAACCTAATATTTTTCTTAATTATGTCATAGGAATGGAAAGTGATGGCGGTCCTTTTCGGGTCTCCGTCAGATGTTGTCTTCCGTTGATCTCCCGGTGGATTTTGGTGGTGATCTTCTGCTACGTGTGGACTCAATGGGATTTGGTGCGATTAGTGATTTGAGGAGTTTAGTGCCGAGTACCTGCAAAGAAGTCCCGGGGTGGTTTGGTACCACCGAGAACCCTCCGACGATCAAGTTAGTACTAGATCCGAGCAGAGTAACAACTAAGTGGAGTAAAAATGGCTTACTTGACCCCTCTGTGATGGGGGTTTATATAGCGGCGGCAGCACGCGGCGGTAGGCGCGAGAGCCTCGCCGGCCCTTACGCTCCCGACATCACGCCTGCGTGAAGAGCGGATCGCCCATCAATGGGAATCGTGATGGCGTGGAACGTAGGACGTTGTTGGCGGAGAATCTGCGCGTGGAGAGATTTGCGGAGCGGCGGTTACGCCTGCGAGTGGTGGAGTTGGTCGATCGGAGGGGCCGAGAAGGACGGCCTCGGCTGGGGAGCTCGGAACCGAGCAAGAGGGTCGAGGGGTCTTGGTCCCGTGGCTGCCCGGGACGAGCCGAGGGGGCAAATTTGCAGGGGGCCCCGAGAAGGGCCAGCTTGTGCTTGCAGGTCGGGTACAAGGGTGGCCTGGTCGGCCTCTGTGGGCCCTTTCTTCCGGGTCTTGTGACATGTCATCCGCCACGTGTCCTGATCTCGTATCACCAATATTGAGCATCATCATTAGCCCCCCACTCTTGTCCCGACCAACTAGCGGGTCGGGTCAGGAGTGGACTGCCAGGCTTCCCGAGGTGAGCTCCTTCCTAAGGCTTTGTCGGGACGAGTCATCGGGCTGTCAGTTGTCTTTTCTGCTAGCGAATCAGGGCGAGATCTCAGCATTTAAAGAAGATGCGCCGGTTTGTGCACTCTGCCACTGAAGCGACGGTCCACGCGTCAAGCGTCGATTGGCCGACGCGACGTATGCAGGCCTGTGACGTCTGATGGGATGCAGTCCAGGGAAGGATCGACAAGTGGAGCGATCGGAGCCGCTGGACGCGAGGAGTCGTTTCGGCGGGAAATGACGGGCATCGTTGGATGAGGCCGCTTGCAGCAATAAAAAGGGGTGGGGCCCGTCCTTGGGCCCCTACTCCTTCATATTTCCCTCTTCTAAGTCCTAGTTGCTCGGCGCTCGTCTTCTTTCTCCCACTTTCGGCTCCCGAAGATTCCCTTTTTAAGATTAGATGTCTTCCTTTGTAGAGTCAGTAGATATTGTAGAAGTAGGTTCTAGGGACCCTTTAGTTGTGTCCGAGTCCCCCCGGGGAGCGGGGGTCGGATCCTCTCCCCGGGATCGTGCGGCGGGGGCAGCCCCCAGGGAGAAGGCGGCAGATGCGGCCCCCGCTCCTCGTGTTGGGTGAGGCATGAGGACGAGCTCGCCAATACTTGGGATCACTTTCACATCCCCTCGTGTTACACGCTCCGACTGGCCGAGGAGGGAGAGAGGGCGGATCAAGTATGGGGCAGGGAAATCGCCCTGTATTTGGAAGCTTTTTGGGACGGAATGCGCCTGCCCTTCTCTCCCGAAGTCGTCGCCGCGCTGAATTTTTTCGGTCTGGCCCCCGGCCAGTTAGTGCCGAACTCATGGAGGATCCTTCTCGGGTTCTTGATCCGCCTGAAGTTACCGGCGGTTCCCTTCTACCTCTCCCTTCTTGATTCTTCTCTCGTCTTCAAAAGTCACCCTGGTGGTCGAGCGGGCGACCCGAGATGGGTCTATCTCTCTTTCAGAAAGCGGCTGGGGGGCGCTGCCGGGACCGGGGTCGTGGCCTTGCCCTCTTCCATTCATGATTGGAAGAAGAAATTTTTCTTCGTTTCCCCTCCCGATGGCGAGGACTGGTCCGTGCCTACTAAGTGGTCGAGGGAGAAGTGTTTGCCAGGGAACCAGTCCAATGACCCCGCTGCGGTGAGAGTGGCGTCGTGGGAGCCCATCCCCCGACCTGACGTGCTGCTATGTAAGAGGGTCTTGAGCTGGGCCGGGCTCGGCCCCGTTGAGTTCGTCGGTAAGTTAGGCTAGCTTTTTGGCTTGTGTTTTGCTCATGTTGTTGACTTGTTGGGTATTTGCTTTGTGCAGGATCCATGGACTTCGACCCGCTTAAAGCCTCCATGCGCCAGCCGAGGAAGGTTACGAAGGCTGGGGGCACCAGCTCTTCTCGCGCGAAGCCCGCCCCGGCTCCTACTGCTCCGGTGGTGGCGTCCCATGAGCGTTCGGGGGCGGATCCCACCCCGGGTCCCATCAAAGTGTCAGGCCGGAAACTGGCCCTGGTGCTGGAGGACCCGAACTCGGAGGAGGAGATCGGCTCTCCCTTGGAGCCGCTCAAGAGGAGCTCCCAGAGACCTTCCCGGGGCCGGTCCTCGCTGGTGGAGGAAGGGGGCCTCCGGTTCGTGGTGCCATCGGGGTTATCCGTTGTGGATAGCCTTCTGCATGAGATAGAGGCCTCGACCGGGGGTAGAGTTTCCAGGGGGGCCTTCAGGGCTCAGCTGGCGTCCATCGCCCAGGAGTCCGTACAGGTAGGTGTTTGGTTCATTGTGAGATTCGGTGCCTCCTTCGTCTTCCTGATCTCTTTCGTATCTCCCAGGTTCTCCAGCACGTTGCCCTCGCCTTGCATATGGAAGCCGAGGTGGTAGCCCAGGCGCTGGAAGCTGCGGGCTGGCTCGCCTCACTGGAAGAGAGCTCCAGGCGGGAGCTGGAGGCGGTGACGGCGAGGGTTGTCGCCTTGGAAGGCGAGGTGGAGGCTGGGAAACGGGAGGTAGCTTGACACCGCGAGGCTGCCGTGATTGCCGAGGCTAAGCTCAGGGATGCCCAGGTGATTGCCGGCAACCTGAAAAGGACGGTGAAGTCCCTCCGGAAGGAACTTGGGGCGGCGGCCGAGGCGGCCAAGTCGGCCGAACTGAAGGCGGTGGATGTAAGTTCACGTTACCCACCCCGGTGCTTACGGGGAGGCGGAATAGGCAAAAATCAATTTTTTAACACAAGGTAACATGGATTAAAACTTGAGGATCTTTGCCAAACCATTGCTAACAAACAACAAGAGGTTCTATCTACTATGCTTAGGAGATTATACCTCATGCAACAAGTCCTTCGGGTCTTCTTTCCGCTGTCCTCCTCGTCCATGCAAGCTCCGAGGATCGATCCGGATCTTGGTCACCTCCGCGGCCTCCTAGAGTCGAAGACGATCCACCCGAGAGTCTGTAGTCCGAGCTCCACCTCAAGCCGATGTAACTAGGGCAACAAGTTTGCTATTCTTGAAGTCCTAGGTGGTGTAGAAGATGATGGTGGATTTGTTTGTCTATTTTGTTTCTATTTTTGTCAACACATGAGAGCTATAGAAAAATCAAGAGAGGAAGAAGAAGGAGGAACCATGGGAGCTCTCTCTCTTTGGATGAGAGAGAATGAGAAGAAAATAATGATCCATTTGCAAAATAATTACTAATCTCTTATCATGATAAAGGGTGATGGTTACATTGATTTGACCATTATCATCTCAAATCAAATCCAAAGCCAAAAGCAAAAGAAAGATCTAGTGCTCTCAAGAAAAGTCCAAGGCAACAATGGTCAACTAGATCAAATGGTCAAGCACGGTCAAATGGTCAAAGCAATTAGCCATAACACAGTTATCATTAAAAAGATTAGTAAATATTTTCCTCACCTCATAATGGTTTTGACCGAACCAACGGTCAAAACCCTAATGAGGCACCTCCTCCTTCTTCGCTCCTCACAACCGTGCATACACACCCGCATCCGCATTCCGTAGAATGCGAATGCACAGAAGACAAAACCAATCCATCCATACAATACTAGGATCCGGCTTAAACCAAAGCCCACTAGCATTGTCTGCCCGAACAGCATACGCGCACAAGTGCACGTAAGTGATCATAGCCCTGCCGTAAAATCATACGGCCTCTACACCTTTCGCCCAGTGCAGGGAAACTCTCTGTGTGGGACTCTAAAGACTCGACACTACGCTGGCAGTGGGTTTAACCACAAATCGCAAGCGGCACTAGCTGTACGTAACGGTCCCCAGGTAGATGTCGATAAGAAGACCGATGAGGTAAACCCATCCGAACTCCTACTGAGCCTGAATGTGACAATCTCCGTCTGGTCCGGTCTGTTCGTCTATGAGTATCGCATGTCGGGCCTAGAGGGGCAGTAAACGTCAGACCCCTAATAGCGGTACAAGTCGTGCCAGAGTGTAGCCCAACACCCTGAGAAACTACTGGAAACACTACCAGTAATTCTCGCTTGCCCTGGACAGGGACTTTGTGTAATGGCTCTCCTAGACACAGCGCGATATCAACCCCCAATACCGGGAGAGACGAATCCTATCTAACCGCTATTGCCTCCAAGTGCTTCGGGACTGCATCCAACTACTACCTGTTTACACGACTCTTTTGAGCCGTGGTAGGGTAGTAATCAAAGTACAGTGGGAACATACTCGAGGCGAAGTAGCAGTGTCAAGTCGACAGACTAAGCTGTACTCCTGTCACCTGGGAACTGTTATCTGACGATAGGTATAGTACCAACCAACAGTTCCCGATGAGTCCTGTCCAGTGTACTCGTAACCTAACGAGCAACCGCGTACTATCTCCAGTATGACGTACTAATGGCTGTGGGACAGACCATCTCCCCTGCTGGGATGAGAAGCGCATACTCTAGTCTACTCTGGAGTATCGATGCCCCGTCTCGATAATCCTACGACTAGGGACCTGATAAGGATGTGCTTGTAGATTACCCAGCCCCCACAAGTGTGACTGCCATCACAACGCTGGTAATCAAGCAAAGATCCTAAGGGCTCCACTAATATGTATAAGCGATATGCTAAAAGAAACATATGCACATATTAAAGTAGAAACAAACCAAGTAGCATACTTCCATTTTGAGCAAGATTGTCTATACAACTGTGAATATCCCAAGCTTCCATTAAGTAATATACAAACTAGTATGATCCAGTAATGGCCTCTAGGGCATATACACTAACAATCTCCCACTTGCACTAGGGCCATGTACTGGCGTATCGAAGACCTATCATCTCGATCAGCCGCTCGAACTGAGTCTGGGGTATGGCCTTCGTGAATGGATCTGCAGTGTTATTCTCCGAATCTACTCTCTTCACCTCGATCTCCTGGCGATCTACGATCTCCCTGATCAGGTGGTACCACCTCAAAATGTGTCTGGACTTCTGATGGGACCTGGGTTCCTTCGCTAAAGCTATAGCACCGTTGTTGTCACAATACAGCGGTATTGGATCAACAATGGTAGGAACCAACTGAAGCTCCGTGAGGAACTTCTTCATCCAGACAGCTTCCTTTTCGGCATCACAAGCAGCTATGTACTCCGTTTCCATAGTTGAGTCAGCAACGGTTTCCTGCTTGGAGCTCTTCCAGCAAACCACCCCTCCATTGAGGGTAAAGACATAACCCGACATAGACTTGGAGTCATCCTTGTCACTCTGGAAGCTGGAGTCAGCAAAGGCCTCGATCTGGAGGTCTTTTCCGCTATACACCAAGAACATCTCATTAGTCCTTCTCAGGTACTTGAGAATGTTCTTTACTGCTATCCAGTGTTTCTCCCCTGGGTCCGACTGATACCGGCTTACAACGCTTAATGCGTATGCTACATCTGGTCTGGTACACAACATCGCATACATTATAGAGCCTACCGCAGATGCGTAGGGTATAGATGACATGCGAGCCCTTTCCAAATCAGTCTTGGGAGACATCTCTTTGGAGAGGGTGATTCCGTGACAAGCCGGTAGATTATCACGCTTTGAATCTTCCATACTGAATCGTTTCAGTATGGTGTCGATGTACCTGGACTGCGAAAGTCCCAACATCCTCTTAAATCTATCACGATAGATCTAGATCCCCAGAATGTAGTTGGCATCGCCCAGGTCCTTCATGGAGAACTTTTGTGACAAGAATTTTTTGATTGACTGTAGCATAGGAATGTCATTTCCTATTAGGAGAATGTCATCCACGTACAAGACGAGAAATACCATAGTTCACCCTACAATCTTACTGTAAATGCATGGTTCATCCGGATTTTTGATAAAGTCAAATTCTTTGACAGTATCATCAAAGCAGATGTTCCAACTCCGCGATGCCTGCTTCAGTCCATAAATGGACTTAAGCAACTTGCACACTTTACCGCTGCTCCCACTCTGAATGAAACCCTCCGGCTGATCCATATAGACGCACTCTTCCAAATTTCCATTTAGAAAAGCCGTCTTTACGTCCATCTGCCAGATCTCATAATCGTGGAAGGCAGCAATGGCAAGAAGGATCTGAATGGATTTGAGTATAGCCACTGGAGAAAAGGTTTCGTCATAGTCCAAACCAGGTCTTTGACGAAAACCCTTTGCAACAAGTCTAGCTTTATAGGTTTCAACCTGCCCATCTACACCAACCTTCTTTCTGAAGATCCATTTGCAGCCTACGGGTTTTACCCCTTCTAGACCAATGTCTAAAGTCCAAACTTTATTGGTGTACATGGACTCCATCTCGGTCCGCATTGCATCCAGCCATTTTACTGAGTCACCGCTCTGAATGGCTTGCTGGAAGCTAGTAGGCTCATCATTTTCAATGACGCAATCCTCTCGATCCCCGTCTATGAGAAAACCGTAGTATCTCTCGGGCAGATGAGACTGCCTACTACTCCTGCGGAGTGGCGCTGGGATGTCCGGTTCTCCTGAAACTTCTGGTTCTACCAAGCTTTCAGTAATAGCTTGTGGTTCTGGAATTTCTTCCAGTTCTATTGCGCTCCCATTTATCTGATTTTCTAAAAACTCAGTTTCCAAGAAGCGGGCATGACGAGAAACAAAGACCTTTTGCTCCTCCGCGTAATAGAAAACATACCCCTTGGAGTTCTTTGGGTATCCCACAAACTTACACTGTACTGAGCGTGCCTCGAGTTTGTCCGCATGCTGCTTTTTGACAAAAGCTGGACATCCCCATGTCTTAAAGTGTTTAATACAAGGTTTCTTCCCACTCCACATTTGATATGGTGTGGTAGGCACTGACTTAATAGGAACTTGGTTCAAAAGATATGCAGCTGTTTCTAGTGCATAACCCTAGAAAGACCGCGGTAACTCAGCCTTACTCATCATGGAACGAGCCATATCCAATAGAGTTCGATTCCGCCTTTCCGATACACCGTTGTGTTGTGGTGTGTATGGAGGAGTAAGCTGAGAGAGAATTCTATTCTCTTTTAAGTAGTCCAGAAACTCGGCACTCAAGTATTCACCACCTCGATCAGATCTCAGTATCTTGATACTTTTGCCTGTTTGTTTTTCAACTTCATTCTTTTATTCCCGAAATTTCTCAAAGGCCTCGGATTTATGCTTCATCAGGAAGACATGTCCATACCTAGAGAAATCATCTGTAAAAGTAATAAAGTATGAATAACCGCTTCGCGCATGTGTAGACATTGGACCATACACATCACTGTGTATGAGTTCCAAGAGATCGCTCGCTCTTACTAAGTGTCCAGTGAACGGAGTCTTTGCCATCTTTCCCATGAGACAAGATTCACAAGTAGCATAAGACTGATACTCGAACGGATTCAAGTATCCCTCTTTATGTAACTTTGTCAACCGTGTCTCATTGATGTGACCCAGTCTACAATGCCATAAAAAAGCCTGATTTGTGTCCGGAGACTTTCTTTTAAGTGTGTTCTGGACACTAAAAACATGAGCTTGATTCAGTACGTATGTTCCGTTTTCTAATGTACCTGATCCAATCAGAACTTGATTAGGTGGATGTGGACCACATCGCTTATAAAAGTAAAATCATATCCTTCCTTAGAAAGTATGGATACAGATATGATATTACAAGCCATACTAGGTACATACAAACAGTTACGCAGAATCAATATCTGTCCACTTTTCAATCCAAGGTGATATTCCCCTATGGATTCAGCGTCCACGCTCATTCCGTTGGCAACCCTGAGAGTCATATCACCTATCCTGATAACTCTACGGTTTCTCAGAGCCTGTAATGAATTACAGATGTGAGATCCTGATCCGGTATCCAATACCCAGGAAGTAGGGTTAATTGACATACAGTTTTCTATTACAAACACACCCGAAGCCGAAGCCACAACATGCTTCGAATCCTGGCTACTGGCTTTCAAAGCCCTGCAATCCTTCTGCCAATGTCCTTTCCCGTAACAATAGGAACGTCCCTCCTTCACTACATCTAGTCCCGAAACTTTTGCCTTTCCCTTTCCTCCTTCTTCTCTGGTTTCCTTCAGGGTATAAGTAGAGGGTAGAGACTGTAGAATCAAGTCAGTATTTGACCCGTTCTTCAACGTGGTCTTCAGGTCCGTGAGCTCATCAAAATAGCTAGTAAGGACGTTGTCCCCTACAGATCACCCGACAGCCAATCTCGCTTGAAGCAATTCGTTCGAGGTCTTATATCTTGCGATACGAGATTGCTCTCCATATAAATCTTTGTTATGGAGGAAGATAGAAACTAAGTCCATCTTCTTGTGCTACCTCTAGTATGCACCATCAACTGAGGCCAATACGAGGCACTTGGCATTCGCACAGTCTTTTTCCGATGTCTTATGGATGTCAATATCCGTGAGAGGGGAAACTGTTCCTGAGACGACAGGGGTTTGATTAGTCAGGAGGTTTCCCAGCTTGTCATGGGTAATGGACATCTGGACAGACCTTTGCCAGTCATAACAGTCAGATTCGGTCATTTTATTATCTAGATGTAACCTATGTCTGGTCACTGGGTCGCTGCAATTAAGAGAGAGAGAAGAAAACACTTTAGCATGATGCTCTTGCAAGTTTAGATTGGTTTTTAATTTATCTAAACAGGATGGCTCCCACTGTTTCTCGAATCCTTCCCCAAACCATAAAAAAAGAATTAGTCGGGATTGATCTCACTGTACAATACTTGCTTAACCGTTCAGCCAGGCTGGTGTCGGTACTTCGAGGGAGGTTTTACGACGCTTTCGTGAATTTCCTTAATTAAATAATCTCTTTTTCCTGTGGGCGTAGCCCCGCTAACACCTTTCTAGACACCTACTTGGTTTATAGCATTGATCGTTAAGTGAAAAGTCTCCCGAGGAGTAGAGGATACTCACAATAGGATCGGGATCCAAATATCATTGTGAGATAATGCTGAAGGAATCCTACCAACATTATCAAACTCCAAATGGTATGCAACACTAGCAAGTTTCAATTTCCTTAGAAACTCCCGATGTGGATTTTTGCCCCATGCTCTTATGACCTTGACTAAGGCCAACAAATCATAAGTCATATGTCAAGTTCTACCCGTCATTGTCCAGGTTGATTTGAACCCACCCGTCTATATCCTTGACTATGGCCAACAAAGTAATACGACTGTCTCAAACCAAAGCATCTATCTATGCAATATATGAATACCCAACAGCTACCAATCACTATGTCTTGACTAAGGCCAACAAACATAGCTTGAATACTATTGAATATTCATACGAAATTACGGAGGGCTACGAATGGTTTCGGCAAAACCGTGAACGTAGTGAACTTGATATAATCGAAGGAACCTGATAGCTTTTAAAAGGAGTGGTTTAAGCTCCGCGTTTTAAAAGTTTTCTGTTTTTGAAAAAACCGAGTGGTTTTGAAATTGTTCCAACGATTCAGTTTTGGTTTATTTTCTTTGCATTAATATAATACGTCCCATCAATTAATCCTACCATTGTAGAAAACAACGAAAATATGACGTACGCTTATGCCATCCGCATTCTCCTCTGGGCCCCGTCATCACCCGTTAGGTTACTTAACTAACGACAGAGCGGGGGCGGACTAGCGCGGATGCAAAACATAAGCAACGCCTACTAGATATCATATATAGATATTTACATTCGTCAGATGCAATGATAGTCATTCCAGATCACAGATGAACACATTGGATATGCTAGGAATCCGCGTTTCGTTCGAGCCTGCAACGAAAAATGGATTACACGGTCGCGATGAATAGCCAAACCCCACCCTAGACCCCTACGGGTGCAGCAAACTACCCGCCAAGTACCCGAAGTGAAGCAACCTCCCTCAACAATGTGAGTAGGCCATTCGGCACTTCAATGTACCCGGTAGTTTGTGCATCCCTCCTTGGAACTATCCTAGGAGCAAAAAATAGTAAAAGAAATAATATACAATGACGGCTACAACCTCAATCCGGATGCGCGGCCATAAAAATAATATTACATCAATTTACAATTATTACATCGAATGAAAGATAAATAAACTCTCATCTCACAAACCCTGGCTATTCATCCGTGACAATCCAACAAGTTCATATACACAATCCAACATCACAGATATGTATAACCCTCCACTAATCGACGTATAGCGATTAGCAGACGTTCAATACATATATCACATCACAGAAGATCTGATTAGCAAAAGTACTTAGAATTTCGATCGATAATTTGATTTGAAACTACCCCAAGCACAACACAGCACTCAGCAAAATCTGGGCAGAAACAAACTATCTTAAAAATCACAAAACCAACACAGAGAACCCCAGAAGAAATTTGGTGCGCAGCCGAGTTGACTCGGCCGCAGATCTGCGGCGGATCGCTTGGATCGGCCGTGGATCCGCGGTCTTCTGAGCGACTCAGGCGCCCAAATTTCTACAGTTTTCTCTAAAAAGCCTGCACGTATTTTTAAGGTCCCTGGAAAAATTTTTGGACCAGTTTTTAAAAACGACAGAAAAGTGCAATTTTTGACGTGTTTTGCGATTTTTTTCGGCGATCAAATTTCTAACACTTTGCTAACAAGTTAGTAATGGTTTAGCGAGGCTTTGATACCACTGCAAGTCCACGTTACCCACCCCGGTGCTTACGGGAAGGCGGAATAGGTAAAAATCAAAGCTTTAACACAAGGTAACATGGACTAAAACTTGAGGATCTTTGCCAAACCATTGCTAACAAACAACAAGAGGTTTTATCTACTATACTTAGGAGATTATACCTCATGCAACAAGTCATTCGGGTCTTCTTTCCGCTGTCCTCCTCGTTCATGCAAGCTTCGAGGATCGATCCGGATCTTGGTCACCTCCGCGGCCTCCTAGAGTCGAAGACGATCCACCCGAGAGTCTGTAGTCCGAGCTCTACCTCAAGCCGAGGTAACTAGGGCAACAAGTTTGCTATTCTTGAAGTCCTAGGTGGTGTAGAAGATGATGGTGGATTTGTTTGTATATTTTGTTTCTATTTTTCTCAGCACATGAGAGCTATAGAAAAATCAAGAGAGGAAGAAGAAAGAGGAACCATGGGAGCTCTTTCTCTTTGGATGAGAGAGAATGAGAAGAAAATAATGATCCATTTGCAAAATAATTACTAATCTCTTATCATGATAAAGTGTGATGGTTACATTAATTTGACCATTATCATCTCAAATCAAATCCAAAGCCAAAAGCAAAAGAAGGATCTAGTGCTCTCAAGAAAAGTCCAAGCCAACAATGATCAACTAGGTCAAATGGTCAAGCATGGTCAAATGGTCAAAGCAATTAGCCATAACACAATTATCATAAAAAGATTAGTAAATATTTTTCTCACCTCATAATGGTTTTGACCGAACCAACGGTCAAAACCCTAATGAGGCACCTCCTCTTTCTTCGCTCCTCACAACCGTGCATACACACCCGCATCCGCATTCCGTAGAATGCGAATGCACAGAAGACAAAACTAATCCATCCATACAATACTAGGATCCGGCTTAAACTAAAGCCCACTAGTATTGTCTGCCCGAACAGCATACGCGCACAAGTGCACGTAAGTGATCGTAGCCCTGCCGTAAAACCATACAGTCTCTACACCTTTCGCCCAGTGCAGGGAAACTCTCTGTGTGGGACTCTAAAGACTCGACACTACGCTGGCAGTGGGTTTAACCATAGACCGCAAGCGGCACTAGCTGTACGTAACGGTCCCCAGGTAGATGTCGATAAGAAGGCCGATGAGGTAAACCCATCCGAACTTCTACTAAGCCTGAATGTGACAATCTCCGTACGGTTCGGTCTGTTCGTCTATGAGTATCGCATGTCGGGCCTAGGGGGCGGTAAATGTCAGACCCTTAATAGCGGTACAAGTCGTGCCGGAGTGTAGCCCAGAACAACCTGAGAAACTACTGGAAACACTACCAGTAATTCTCGCTTGCCCTGGCCAGGGACTTTGTGTAATGGCTCTCCTAGATACAGCACGATATCAACCCCCAATACCGGGAGAGACGAATCCTATCTAATCGCTACTGCCTCCAAGTGCTTCGGGACTGCACCCAACTACTACCTGTTTGTACGACTCCTTTGAGCCGTGGTAGGGTAGTAATCAAAGTACAGTGGGAACACACTCGAGGCGAAGTAGCAGTGTCAAGTCGACGGACTAAGCTGTACTCCTGTCACTTGGGAATTGTTATCTGACGATAGGTATAGTACCAACCAACAGTTCCCGACGAGTCCTATCCAGTGCACTCGTAACCTAACGAGCACCCGCATACTATCTCCAGTACGACGTACTGATGGCTGTGGGACAGACCATCTCCCCTGCTGGGATGAGAAGCGCATACGCTAGTCTACTCCAGAGTATCGATGCCCCGTCTCGATAATCCTACGACTAGGGACCTGTATAAGGATGTGCTTGTAGATTACCCAGCCCCCACAAGTGTGACTGCCATCACAACGCTGGTAATCAAGCAAAGATCCTAAGGGCTCCACTAATATGTATAAGCGATATGCTAAAAGAAACGCATGCACATATTAAAGTAGAAACAAACCAAGTAGCATACTACCATTTTGAGTAAGATTGTCTATACAACTGTGAATATCCCAAGCTTCAATTAAGTAATATACAAACTAGTATACTACAGTAATGACCTCTAGGGCATATACACTAACAGTGGAGAGCTATAAGAAGTCGAAGGACTTCTATGATGACCTGGCCGTGGCTACGACCCGCATTTGGCACGACGCCCTCGATGCCGTTAAGTCCCGGATGCCGGAGTTTGCCGTCGGAGATCTCCGGGCCGAGTTCCCCCTCACTGACGCCGATGAGCAGGGGGAAGAGGTTCCTGGCGAGGAAACTGCCGAGGACCCCGCGCGTCATGTGGTGGATGTTGAGGACCTCGAGGTCGCACCTGGCCCCGAGGTCTAGAGCCCCCGTCTTCCTCCTTTTATTTCTTTGTTTTTGGAATTTTGTAAGGCTGGGGAGCCCCAAAAAATACCCTTTGTAAAGCCTTTGTCTTTGGTAGTAATAAAAATTTTCTTTGGTTACATCGAATCGCGCTCTACCATCTGTTTGTGAAGAATGCTCGTAAGATATCTCTGCTTGCACCATTGTGTTTTCATGTCAGGTTGGCCATTTGTCTAGCGATCGTCCATCGAGTTGATTTCGATCACTTGCAGACGAGCATGCCAAGCGCTGCCGAGGAGGTATCCCCACGGGCCCCGAAGTCGAGGGGAGATCGTTTAGACCTAGATAGACTTGATGCCCCTCACTGGGGTCTCTGATCCTCTGCGGGTGACGGGCAGAGCGCTGTTGGCCGTATTTGTGCCGAGCATGAGTGGGAGGCTGCCCGGTGGCCCCATGGGGGGTGCCATCTTTTGACTTCTGGCAACGCGAGCATTGACCACCAGCCGGGGATGATCGAGCAGGGTAGCTGCTCGGTTGTCTCTTGCGAGGGCTTTGATCCTTCAGGATAGGGATCGAGCGGGGTTACCGCCCAGCGCCTCTTGGCGAGGACTTCGGTCCTTAGCGCGGGAGGGGCTGTAGGAAGCCTGCCAAGGACCCTTGGCCGGGCAGGTTTTCTGGCCGGTGCCTCTTGGCGAGGGCTTTGGTCCTGACGGATAGCCGAGCGAGGGATCCTCAGGCTCGACTGCCTCTGGGAGGGCTTTCTGATCCCTGACATTGCGGTAGGGAAGCTACCCGCCAGGGACGACCGAGCAGGGTAGCTGCTCGGTTGCCTCTTGCGAGGGCTTTGATCCTTAGCGTTGGAGGGGCTGTAAGAAGCCCACTAAGGATGACCGGGCAGTGAAGCTACGCGGTTGCCTCTTGGCGAGGGCTTTGACCTCTGGCGTCGTGGGTAGGCAACTACCAGCCTGGGATGAGCGAGCGAGGCAGCCGCTCGGGTGCCTCTTGTAAGGGCTTTGATCTCTGGCGTCGTGGGTAGGGAGCTACCAGCCGGAGTTGACCGAGCAGGGCAGCTGCTCGGTTGCCTCTTGCGAGGGCTTTGATCCTTCAGGATGGGGACCAAGCAGGGTTACTGCCCAATGCCTCTTAGCAAGGACTTTGATCCCTGTCGGTTGTGGTAGGAAGCTACCAGCCGGGGATAGCCGAGCAAGGACTCGACTGCCTCTGGGAGGACTTTGGTTCTTGGCGCGGGAGGGGCTGTAGAAGCCTACCAAGGACCCTTGGCCGGGCAGGGTTACTGCCCGGTGCCTCTTGGCGAGGGCTTTTGTCCTGAAGGATAGCTGAGCGAGGGATTCTCGGGCTCGACTGCCTCTGGGAGGGCTTTCTGATCCCTGGCGTTGCTGTAGGGAAGCTACCCGCCAGGGATAGTCGAGCGATGGTTGGGCTTGACTGCCTCTGGGAGGACTTTCTGATCCCCGGCGTTGCGGTAGGGAAGCTACCCGCCAGGGATAGCCGAGCGACGGTTGGGCTTGACTGCTTCTGATCCCTGGTGTTGCGGTAGGGAAGCTACCCGCCAGGGATGGCCGAGCAGGGTAGCTGCTGGGTTGCTTCTTGGTGAGGGCTTTGAATCCTGGCGTTGCGAGTAGGGAAGCTACCGGCCAGGTATAGCCGAGCAGGGTAGCTGCTTTGGCTAATTCTTCATGAGGTGTAGCCCGACCATCCAGCTGTAGGCATGGGGAACAGGAATGGTCACGGCGACTGTGCGCGTAGCATGTGCATTGAATGTGGGGGGAGGCGAAACGCCAGGGGCGCGTCGTTTCGATTCCACTAGAGAAGGCTTGATGACCGCAGCGTGGCAGCGACTTTTTGGGTGAAAACGGGCGACTGTTGAGCTCCGTTGGGGCGCAGTGGGCTATATAAGGCTGAAGGAGTACTGGTCCTTTCATCCTTCATAAACAGGTCGTCGAAAATGCAAGACTTCCCGTTTACCATCCCCGACATCATCCACTTCGAAGACGTGTACCTTTACGACCAGAACTGCACCGAGGACACGGTGCAGTTGGTCTATGGGAACATCGAGGAACATTTCGGCCGGCTGCTCCCCCGATGCTCCTCCTTGCTGCAGCTGCTGATGTACTCCATCTGGAGGGCATCGCCGGGGCTTTACAACCCCCTGTCCGAGTCGCTCTATGACGAGGCCGTGGGCAAGCTGCGGTCCCTGAGGCGCTTCGATCTGATCTCCGCGAACCGGCTGGCTCGCTCGGAGGCGCTCGTCCGCGAGTGCTACGAGTTGAGGCTCGGGGTCAACACGCACGGGGGGAACCGAGGGGAGAGGTTGGACCTCGCGAGGCCTCGGCTGGTGGAGATCTTTGCCGAGTATCATGAGCAGTGCTCTCTGCACCCCCTTCCCCCGCTGTTGTAATTTTCTTTTTCTTTTTGTATGTATGGCTGAGAAGCCCATAATACCTTTTGAATAAACAAGGTTTTTCCTTCTTTTTCTCAATGTTCTATTGATCTTTATTAAATTAACAACAGACCCTAGGAAGAGTTTACATTGCCCTAAAAGAAAAGTACAGGCTAGTAGATGATTTTGTTGGCTTGGCCCGAGCTCCCTGGAGGACTGTTAGCCTCCGTGCTTGGCATGGGGTACGGGGCTCCCTCAGTTCCGTGCTGGTCGTCCGCCAAAACGAGCATGATCTGACCGATGGTCAGGTCAGCGGGAAGGCGATGCTGCTCCTGCTCGCGGTCGGCCTCCCGTTTGTCCCTCAAGTATGCGGCGAGGTGTCCCGATCGGTGAGCTCTTTGATGTAGTCCCTGAGTTGCTTGCAATCCTCCGTGGCGTGGCCCAGTGTTCGGTGGAAAGCGCAGTAAGGGCCCCGGGTTTGCTTCGCGGCCTGACGCGGGATCGGAGGGAACTTGAAGAACCCCTCATTCTGGGCCTCCTCTAGCAATACTGTGAGGGAGACGTTGAGGGGGGTATACTCCTGGAACTTCGGGTGATAGGGCTGCTGACGCTCCGGCCTCTCCTCCCGAGCCCTCTTCTTCTGGTCGGATCGTTCTGCTCGGGGGAGGTTTGCGTTCACCTCGGATTCCAGCTGAACCTCGCGCTCGGTCCATGCCTTGACCTCGGCCATGGTCTTAGGTTGTGCCAACGCGAAGGAGCGTAACCACTCCTTGTGCCTCAGACCAGATCTGAGCGCCGTGATGACGGTCTCGTCCCAGTACTCGGGGACCTTGAACGTCTCCTTGTCCCTACTCTTAACCGTGAAGAGGTAGTCGACCGTGCGCTTCTGCCGACGGTTCCCAATGAAGTGGCCGAGGAACTGAGTGGCCAGCTCGTCGAAGGTCGAGATCGAGCGGAGCTCGAGCCCCCGGAACCAGTCCCGACCTGCGCGGATGAGGGTGGCCGGGAAGGCCCTGCACTGGGCGGCGTCGGAGTGGTCCTGGAAGCTCATCCCCGCGGTGAAAGCGTCCAAATGGTCCTTCGGGTCGGTTTTTCCGTCGAACAGAGAGACCTTTGGGGGCTTGTCGCTCGAGGAGACGTGGACGGCGAGCAAGCCCTCGGTGAACGGCTTTGTGAGTGAATCTGAGGCGTACTTAGCCCCGTCGCTCGAGAGGTGAGCCTCCCGACGCATGCCCTCGATCTTCTTCTTGAGGGCGTCGAGTCGACCGTGGTACCCCAAGGAATCGGCGCCTTGGGATCCCTGGCCTCTGCTGCGGGTGACCTGCATCTGGGAGCGGCCACGGTTCCTCTCGATGAGGTGCCTCAGATCCCTGGGCGAGGTGGCTCTCGAGCCGCCGATGTGAACCCCTTCTGTGCGGATCCGCCGAGGGGGGTGGTGTCGACCATGCCTGTGGACAGGCGACGTGACTGACATCTCCTCAGGGGGATAAGGGTCGTGAGGAGGCTCGAGGCGAGGCGTTCTGGCGGCGGACCTCGGTGTGGAGCCGTGGGGCGCCCAGCGGGCCTCAGGGAGTACCGGCGCGAGTGATTTGTGGCCAGGAGTCATAGCCTGCTGGTGGTCAGCCGTCCCGACAGGGGCAGAACCTTCTGGAGGCGGTAGAGCGGCGATCTGGGGCCCAGGCCCGGCCGCTTGGACGCGGACGAGCGCCTCCACGAGGGACTGTAGCTGATCTATCCGGCTGGCGAGGGCGTTGATGATGGTCGCTGGAGGAGGCTCATCCACACCTTCGGTGAGTGGAAGGCGGCGGCTGGTACCGGGATCTTCAGAATGGTTGCTTGCCATGCGGACGGAGATCGGAAGGCCAACTTTGTTTTTGTGGAGTTTGGGTTCCCACAGACGGCGCCAACTGATGGAGGTCCTTTTCGGGTCTCCGTCAGATGTTGTCTTCCGTTGATCTCCCGGTGGATTTTGGTGGTGATCTTCTGTTGAGTGTGGATCTCAATGGATTTTGGTGCGATTGGTGATTTGAGGAGTTTAGCGCCGAGTACCTGCAAAGAAGTCCCGGGGTGGTTTGGTACCACCGAGGACCCTCCGACGATCAAGTTAGTACTAGATCCGAGCAGAGTAACGACTAAGTGGAGTAAAAATGGCTTACTTGACCCCTCTGTGATGGGGGTTTATATAGCGGCGGCAGCACGCAGTGGTAGGTGTGAGAGTCTCGCCGGCCGTTACGCTCTCGACGTCACGCCCGCGTGAAGAGCGGATCACCCATTAATGGGAATCGTGATGGCGTGGAACGTGGGACGTTGTTGGCGGAGAATCTGCGCGCGGCGAGATTTGCGGAGCGACGGTTGCGCCTGCGAGTGGTGGAGTTGGTCGGTCGGAGAGGCCGAGGAGGACGGCCTCGGCTGGGGAGCTCGGAACCGAGCAAGAGGATCGAGGAGTCTTGGTCCTGTGGCTGCCCGGGGCGAGCCGAAGTGCCGAGGAGGCAAATTTGCAGGGGGCCCCGAGAAGGGCCAGCTTGTGCTTGTAGGTCGGGTATAAGGGTGGCCTGGTCGGCCTCTGTGGGCCCTTTCTTCCGGGTCTTGGGACATGGCATCCGCCACGTGTCCTGATCTCGTATCGCCAATATTGAGCATCATCAGAAAGCGATCTTGACTTTTCTTATGATGTGCAATAAAAAATTAGTGTTGGATTAATAGATGATTTCGACCATATTAAATTACTGGATCATAATAAGAATGATGACCTTGAAAATATGGAGGAACCGGAGCAAATACATGATATGGTGAAAGGAATTCCATATATTGGTATGTTGTTTGCAACCGAAGATAAAGCATATTCATTTTATAATGCATTTGCAAAAAGTTGGGGATTTTCTGTTCGCAAATCAGCTGTTATTAAGGGAATTGATGGTGAAACCATAAAAATGCTATATGTTTGCAATCAAGAAGGACACAAGAGCTTGAATGATAAGAGACAAATTGGAAGATATGTGAAACGTCGCAGATGTGAAAGAGGAGGTTGCGAGGCAAAAATGAAAATTAACATATGCAACGAGGGTGGTTACATCGTTAAATCCTTTAGTGATGAACACAACCACATATTGATTTCTACACCCTCTAAGATTGCAAATATGCGTTCTCATCATGAAAAGCCAAATCTCGTTTTGGTGGAGTAGATCCATAATTCTGGTTGTGGACCATCGGGGATTTCAAAGATATTAAATAATATTGGCGGGAGTAATCTTACAAATATCATAGCGCAGCAAACTATCGATCTCTTAAGAATTAAAAGAAAGAGCAATATAGGCCACGAATGTATGTCTATGATTCAACAATTTGTTCAAAGTCGAGCTGCAGATTATCCATTTTATTATGCCGTAGAGGTGGATGAGGAAAACATTTGTAGGAGCATTTTTTGGGCTGACGGGAGGGCACGAACATTTTATTTGCATATATATATCGTGTGATGACCCCGTGGTCTTTTACCTATAAAAGTTTTGTTTGTTTAATTGCAGGAAAAGAGAAGCAGATCCAACTTCTTTTAGCTATTTGTAAAGGGTTTGAAATTGAAATGGGAGAGAGTAGGCGCAGCTTGAGGAAACTGCAGGCCATAATAGTCGGGCCTCCCATTTTCTTAACCGTTCATAACTAGGCCTAGAATTCTAGATAGAGAGGAGAGAGAGGGGTATAATATAAAAAAAAAACTTTAATGAGGTTGGGTTAGCCGGGCTCGCTGCACCCGGTCAAATGGGCTGGTGTCAGCCTCCCAAAGGACTTGCCCAATTCGGCTAAACTGGCCATGACTTATTAGTTGCAGTCGAGCGCAGCCGCATAAACCTCATATAGATAAATTTATCTAATTTTCTACTAGAGATCGAATATACTTGTATCGCACAAATTATGGGCCATAAGCAGATTCTTCTTTGTGGTTTGGATTTAGCAACACAGAGAACATAGACAGATTAAAAAAAATTGCAATAATTCAGTATAAGGGGATGCTTCTGATTATAAAACAAGAGATTAAAGACAGACTATAGCTTTATCAAATTGGCAAAGGTAAATTCAATGTCAAAAAAGAAGCAGGCGAAAATGTTCGGCAACGACTACAGGCTTCTGTTAATGCTGGTTTCCAATGTACTAAATCACATTTGCAGTAATCATCCACATAAAAGTTTTTACTTGCAGAAAAACAACAGAGCTATCGACCGATAACATGAAACTTTTCCATGAGCATAAAAAAGAGTTTGATCGCTCAATTCTACAACTGAGATTAGCATCATGAAACAAGCTTCCAGAGAAGCATCACAACGAATTCCAAGAAAAATAGCAAAACCTATCAGTACCCATATAAAGCATAAGTGGAAACATAACCACAAACAAATATAAGTGGCTGCAATCGAACAAATATATGCAGGTGTGCAACTCTAAACTTGAGGAGTTCATCAAACATTAGAAGTAGCATTTGGTTCACAACTTAGAACTCTTAAGTTATTGTCCACAGGCAATGCTAAATTTACTACATGCAGAAACACAAAAAAAAAAGGATGATAATGATGAAGTTATCGTTTACTACATTCTAATGATGACACATTTTTTTTAATAAATCTTTCTTAAAGGGTATATGAAAAATATGTTGAATCTTGAATCCTACATATGATCTGCTAACATTTTCTTCACCTGACAGTCCTAAATTCCTAACGCCACCAGCCTTTATCAGAGGTTGTTTGGGCCAAGGTGATGTGAGGGATTTTATCCTGTGTGCAACAACCATAAATATCCAATGTAGCATTATACTTGGGAGCAAAACAAATATAATGGTACTTAATTTTTTGTTTTGAGAAAATAATGGTACTTAAATTATTGGCCCAAACTATGTATCCTTGATGGAAAACAAACAATCAAAAATTTTATGTTTGATCACAGTAATGTTGACGCCACTAGTGTGTTCCTCCTAGAATCCGACACAGCTTTCACGACGGACAAAACTTATAAGTGTTTCACCTTTGTTGACGATCTTGAGGACTCTCCACCCGAGTTTGAGTCCTTTGCTTTTTCGGATGAGTTAGTTGAACCATCCGAGACGGTTGCGTACACTCGATTTGAACCTTTGATGGAATCCTTCGAGTTTGAAACAGTTACTCCATTGTTACCATCTATTGTTTCACCACCTAAACTCGAACTAAAGCTTTTGCCGTCGCACCTAAAATATGCTTATCTAGGTGAGAATGAGACCTTACCCGTTATCATATCTGCTTCTCTAGCTCTCGAGCAAGAGAAGGCTCTTTTAATGGTCTTACACAATAATCGGCAAGCTTTCGGCTGGTCTATGGCGGACATCAAGGAGATTAGTCCCCTCATAGTCGAACATCATATACACTTGATGGATGATGCCAAGCCGGTAAGGGATCCACAAAGACGCCTCAACCCCATTATGAAAGATGCAGTCAAGAAGGAGATTGTTAAATGTCTTGATAGTGGTATCATTTACCCTATCTCGGATAGCCAATGGGTTAGCCCCATTCATGTCGTGCCAAAGAAATCGGGCATTACGGTCATTACCAATGATGCAAATGAGTTAATTCTTACTCGCACCCAAACAGGATGGCGAGTTTGTATCGATTACCGAAAACTCAATGCCGCGACAAGGAAGGACCACTTTCCTTTACCTTTCATTGACCAAATGCTAGAATGATTGACGGGGCACGAGTTCTACTGCTTTTTAGATGGGTATTCCGGCTATAACCAAGTCCCCATCGCCAAAGAGGATCAAGACAAGACCACATTTACTTGTCCCTTTGGCACTTTTGCTTATCGTCGCATGCTCTTTGGGTTATGCAATGCACCCGCTACATTTCAGCGGTGTATGATGGGGATCTTTTCGGACATGGTGGAGAAGTTTTTGGAAATTTTTATGGATGATTTCTCCATTTTCGGTGACTCCTTCGACGAGTGTTTACGACATCTTGACGCAGTTCTTACCCGCTGTAGGGACAAGAACCTAACTTTGAATTGGGAGAAATGCCACTTTATGGTACGAGAAGGCATTGTCTTAGGACATGTCATCTCGCAAAACGGCATAGAGGTTGATAGAGCAAAAATTGAAGTCATTTCTAATCTTCCTCCTCCTAAATGCGTCGAAGATATCCGAGCTTTCCTTGGTCATGCCGGTTTTTATAGACGGTTCATCAAGGATTTTAGCAAGATTGCTAGACCCTTGACTCTCTTATTGGCCAAGAACACTACATTTGTTTTCGACTCAACTTGCATGGAAGCGTTCGAGCCTTTGAAACACTCTCTCATTTCTGCACCCATTCTTTCATCTCCAAACTGGACGCACCCTTTCGAAATTATGTGCGACGCATCAGATTTTGCCATTGGTGCTGTTCTTGGACAGCACATTAACAAGATGCCGCACGTGATTTATTACGCTAGCCGAACACTAAATGAGGCCCAACTAAACTACACAACTACGGAAAAAGAGTTTTTAGCAGTTGTGTTTGCACTTGAAAAATTTCGGCCTTATTTAATCGGCTCTCTAGTTATAGTGTACACAGATCATTCAGCTCTTCGCCACCTTTTTGCGAAGAAGGATGCTAAATCGAGGCTGATACGTTGGATTCTCTTGCTACAAGAATTTGACCTTATTATAAGGGACAAAAAAGGATATGAAAACGTAGTGGCCGATCACCTTTCACGACTTCCTTTTTCGCCTACACTTGAACTTCCAATCACTGATGTTTTTCCCGATGAGCAACTCTTGACCGTCTCTTGCGAACCATGGTTCACCGATATTGTAAACTACTTAGCCACCGGCTTGATACCTAAAGATTGGTCGAAACAAGATAAACTTCGATTCTTGTCCCAAGTAAAGCATTTTTACTGGGATGAACCTTATCTTTTTAAATACTGTTCCGACCAAATCATTCGTCGGTGTGTACCGGAAAATGAGGTTAAGAGTGTGCTGTCTTTTTGCCACGATCAAGCATGTGGCGGGCACTTTGGCCCAAAGAAGACAGCCGAGAAAGTTTTGCAGTGTGGTTTTTATTGGCCACGACTCTTTAAGGATGCATATGAATACTGCAAGACTTGCTCCCGGTGCCAACAATTGGGCCGGATATCGCGGAGAAACGAAATGCCGCTCCAACCAATTTTGGTTGTGGATATTTTTGATGTTTGGGGTATAGACTTCATGGGACCATTTCCTAACTCTTTTGGAAATGTGTATATTCTTTTGGCTGTTGATTACGTTTCAAAGTGGGTCGAGACTGTGCCTAGTCGAACGAATGACAACAAGGTTGTCGTTCGATTTCTTAAAGAACACATCTTTTCTCGATTTGGGCACCCTCGCGCGATAATAAGTGATAATGGTTCTCACTTTTGCAATAAGACTTTTGAGTCCTTAATGCGCAAATATTCTATCACCCATAAGCTGTCAACGTCATACCATCCCCAAACATGTGGGCAAGCCGAGGTCTCGAATCGGCAAATTAAGCAAATCTTGGAGAAAACGGTTTCTAAAAACCGTAAAGATTGGTCACTCAAATTGATCGATGCACTATGGGCTTTACGTACTGCATACAAGACCGATCTTGGCATGTCTCCATACCGGCTTGTTTACGGGAAGGCTTGCCACCTCCCAGTAGAAATTGAGCACAAGGCATTTTAGGTTATCAAAGAGTTGAATCTATCTTTAGGAGATGCGGGCAGCAACCAAAAGCTGCAGTTGAATGAACTAGAAGAGCTGCGGGATGAGGCATATGATAATGCCATAATTGCTAAAAACCGAGCTAAGGTGTTCCACGATAAACACCTTTTGCGAAAAACATTTAAACATGGTCAACAGGTTTTACTCTATGATACTCGGTTACATTATCACCCCGGCAAGCTCCGTTCTAGATGGAAGGGACCTTTTGTAGTCCGCACCGTTTATCCGCACGGTGCGGTTGATCTTGAGAATCCAGAAAACGGTACTTTATTCAAAGTAAATGGACATCGATTGAAACCGTTCTTCTCAGCGGACCATTCGGAGGAGCTCCTGTTTTTACAGGAGTCGATTTACACAGATTGATTTTCCTCCACTTTCACCCCCGAACTTCCACTAAATTTTTCCAAACCGTTGTTTCAAATAAGTTTGGGGGTGTGTATAATATGTAAATATAATAATAAACAGGAAATTGCCGACATTATCAACCCACTTGGTACAGTATGACAGTGAGGACACTGTCCATTTTAAGTTTGGGGGTATGTTCGGTAAGTTTTCTTCCTTCGCATTCATATGTATATTTTTGCATTTACATCTTTATTTTAAAAAAAAATCACAAAAATTTGAAAAATAAAAAAAATTAGAAAAAGAAAAACCCATAAAAAATTGAAAAATTTCAAAAATTATAAAAATTAATGTATTCAATTTTGGCTAATTGACTTGAGTTTAACAAATAGGTCGACTGGCTAGGAAAAACTAGATCGTAGACTTAGTAGATTAAAAACCCTAAAAATAACATTTCTTAAAGTTTAACGGTAGAAAGTATATGCCTTTGTAGTTTATTTAGAAATAGGCAAATTTTGGGTTCACTTCTTGGGCTAACTCGAAACAAAGGAAAAGTATTGAAACTTTTATTAGAGTATAAGTTTGAAAAATAATTCCTAGCTTAAATCTAGATTCTGGAAACGTATACCCTACAAATTGCACAAACACGCATCTTGAAACTTGAAATAGTAGAAGAGATCTTGAAATGCTCTTGTCTAAAGTCCTTAGTACAATGAAAAAAAAAAGAAAAAAAAGGTGAATAAAGAAAAAAATGAACACTGGTTTTGTGATTACTTAAGGCTAAAAATAGAAAAAATATTTAGCGAGGGTGCTTCATCACCTAGTGCCTTAGACCAACTGGTTTGGGAGTCACTGCTAAAGCCTTGGGTGTTGCAAGACTAGGAATTACGCTTTAAAGTGCTAACGCGTCTTGTAATCGGTTGTTGGTACCTCAAGAAGTATTAACGGTCGCATGAAGGATGTGTAAGCGAAATTCAATTGAAAATTCACCAATTAATAAGTGCTTTGGACAATGGACAAGAGTACGATTGCTTGATTTGAATTTCCAAGTGTAGGGGTGATATTTACACACACGTGGGGATATGTGATTAGAGTTTAGATAAGAGAAAGGAATGAAGAATAGAACTTGTATCTTTAGTAAAGTTGATAAAAATTCCTAAGTGGAGATGGAACTTTAGAAGGAAAACTTAAGAAATGCCGAAAGCTAAGTAAATCTACAGGACATATATAATGTTAAGTTAAATGATGAGGAAGTGTGAAGAATATGGGTGGATAATTTGCGGGTCGACGGAAATAGAATCCCTTGTTAGAAAACCTAATTGGAAAACAAAAGTCGAAAAGCCAAATTGATAGGATTTTGTGGGTGTAATCCGCTGAAAACCCTCAGGAGACAACACTCCTCCTACTAGGGACACCTAGAGGTTTAACGGCTTGTTGCACGTGCTCAGTGCAATCGCGTTTCCCTGCGAAAGTGCGGTTAGGTTAGATTTTTATCGAGAATAAAAAAATAAGTTTGCTCGAGGACGAGCAAAAGATAAGTTTGGGGGTATTTGTTCATATCATAATATTGCATTTTGTATTCCCCATTCTTATACATTTTACAATAAAAACAGGTGCTTTTGACCCATATCTGCTATATAGTACATGTTACAGGTTCTTTGAGCGAAAACAGTGAAAAACACAAAAGACGACACGAAGGAAAGATTTTTGACCAGCAAATAGGAGGATCTTAGTCAAGCCTAGACGAAAAACAGTTCACAATCAACAAGGCAACGCAAGGTCCACGAATACAAGAAGAACGGTTAAAAATCCATTGCAAATTGTTCACTGAAGATCTGGGACCAATGTAGAAGCCCAAATGGAGAAAAAACTAAAGAAATGAAAAGCCCAAAGAACCCTGAAGCAGCCCAGGAAAAAATATTCATCTGAACTCACTAAAGGGCCGCGGAACCGCGGCCCAAGCCTGCCATTGCCGCGGTTCCGCGGCCGTATAATGCCCGTACTTCGAGAAAATTTTACCAAAATGCTTTGGCGGCTCTGAAAAGATTTCCTAAGGGTAGTTTTGTAATTTCAGACATGCGGATCAATTGTAAACCTAGGGTTTCTATGTCCTATAAATAGAACCCAAACCATTGTATTTTTCTATGCCTCTATTCATCAATAAAATTCTGTTTTCTTTGAAGATTGGAGTGCATCAATCGTAAGTAGGTTATTTTTCTTGCCCTAGTTCTATTTTTTTATATATCTGCCTTAGGTAAATTCTTTACTTGCCCTGGTTTAATTTAGTTTAGAATTTTATTAACTTGCAATAGATGTTTCTTCTCTTTAATAAAAACAAAACAAAAATTATGTCTTTCTTAATCCCCTCAATGAGCGAGTAGTTTCCTCGCTTGTTAGGGTTAGAAATAGGGAAGGGTTTGAGAGATAAAGATCTCTCATCTCTTTTCTTTGCCACTCTTTTATGAACATTAGAACTCCATGCATACCTTCTTATTCCGCTCCCTACGGCACTCTACCCTCGAGGTAACGGTGATACTGTAGTCTAAAGGCCCGGATTTTAAGGTTTTCCATGAAGGTTAGGATAAAGATTAAGAAAGGAAGGACAAGGATCTAGAGGAAGAACAATCTTCCCAATCATCCTAATCCCCTTTATTAATATTTACCATAACACTAATATGATATATTTAATTAAAGTCATTGGAAAGAGGTGTAGATCTTTGTTTACCAAATTTTTCCTAAACCTAATCCTAGCAAGTTTCTAATCCTAGTATAACACAACTTCAATTTTTAGGTATAATTACAAGACCAAACACCATTTGGAATTAGCTCGTAAGAACTTAAAGGAGATTTACAACATCCCTGTGGACCGACCCGTATTCACCGGCTAGTTTCATGCGACGCCGTTCTTGATTGCGGTAAATATTTTTGATCGACAAAACATCTATAAATCAAGGACCTAAGACTGCAAGTCTTGTATAGAGGAACCTCCCTATAAACTTCAAGTTCAAGAAAAAAAGAGCAAGCAAAAAAGAGCTTTCAGAGAGAAAAAAGAAGAAGAACTTCCTTCAAGGTAAATAGAGATCATAGTATCTCATCTGCATACCCAAGGGTTTAACCCTTATAAAAGAACATAGTTCTTTTCCTGGATCTGAGATCCATGAGACAAGTCTCTCACAAATAAGAATTTAATTCTCACAGGGATGAATTTGTTCTTGGGGATTGAAGATCCAGGGAAGAACAAAGAATTGAACTTTTCAGAAAAATGCATAAAGAAGGAAACAGCGTTGAGCGCCTCACGTGCCCCTCACGTGGGAGCTGCTAATAAAATAAAGAGTGCTCTGCACTCAGTGGTTGGCACCCAGCACCAAGCGCCCTACTTGCCCCTCACGTGGGTGCTAATAAAATAAAGAGTGCTTTGCACTCAGTGGTTAGCGCCAAGCGCCCCACGTGCCCCTCACGTGGGCGCTGGTAAAATAAAGAGTGCTCTGCACTCAGTGGTTGGCTCCTGACGCCAAGCGGCCCACGTTCCCCTCACGTGGACGCTGTTTAACATAAAGCGCTCTGTAAATAGAGCCCATCACCATAAAGAGTGTTTAACACTCCATAAAAAACAAAGAAATGGGGTGAGAGTCAGAGCCCATATCAATGGTTAGCATTGTTGCACATAAAAGGGACCGAGCCCAAACAAGTGTTTAACACTTTATTCAATACTAAGTGGACTGAGTCCAAGTTGACCAAAAATCCCTAATTCAGATCAACCAATCCCATGTGCTCACATTCTTTCTAAATTGGTCTAATCTTAAACCTAACTACAGATCTCCCAACTAACAATGGTTCAAGGGTTCATCTCCCCACACCTCTGATATATGTCGTTGTAATTCTTCAACGTCTTCAGAAAGGTGGCAGGTCCCGACAACCAACAATTTCATGGACCCCAACGTCCTTAAACTAGCTATGGACCGCAACTTCCTTAAACTAGTTATGGACCGCAACGTCCTTAGACTAGATATGGACCGTAATGTCCTTAAACTAACAATGGATCGCAACGTCCTTAAACTAAAACGACATAGCCCAAATTCTCTTTCATTGGATCAAAAATGATCCCGAACCCCCGTTAAGTAGATCTTAGTCCAATAACGGATTAACGTATCCTTAACAGATATTTAAGTTGATCTTAATCTCAAACGAGGTTAACGATCCTTGAATCAACCCAAACCCAAATCTAAGAAAATACGGATTTAGACTAATCCACGCCCTGTGGGCGACAACATAAATTAGTCTCCGTATACAATCCACGGGCAACCAAAAATAAAATAAACACACACGACACGAAGTGACCTTGAGCCGGAGAAAGTGGTTACCATGATACGGCAACGTAATTAACTGCAGGGGCTTGCACCTGCAGGGAAAAACGTCCCCACAATCAAAAAAACCCTCACAACAAGGGGGAATCTGACGAAGTCTGCTACAACGGCCGCATCTGTCCAAACCTCCGATACACAGTGCCATAAATCAACTTGGCATCTTCGGAGAGGTGGACGGATAAAACCAAATAGCATCTGCCCCTAAAATTCATGCCGGACGTCCTAACATCCCGGTCGCGTCTTTCGGCGGTAAACATGGTGTACAGAAGGTAATAAGTAAAGACAGATAAAAGGGATTAGAAAGAGAGCAAAGTAAATTGCGACTACTATCATTCACGACCAAACCGCGTATTTCGTCGCCACTCCTACTTCACCTTTGGATTTCTCCAGAACACCCCGTATCACTACGAAAATTCACAGTTATTGGATAATCTATCGTACTCGAAGGAACTTGTTCCAGTTCGAGGATGGATTCTGGTTCAGGAGAAATAGAATAAAGATTATTCAGTTGTCTTTTATCTTTATCTTCTCTCAGATTGCAAGGGCTCCTACGATTAGGAGAGTACACCTATTACGCTTATTGGATAGTCTTCTTCCAAACCATAGGCTGTTGCCGAACGGTAGGAAAGGAAGAAAACCATTTAGCCTAACGATTGTGTATAGAAGGTAATGAGTAAAGACAAATAAAAGTATTTGGAGAGATGGCAAGGAAATATAAGGTTATAGTCATGAATCTGGATAATGGAAGAGGCATTACTAGGAATACCCGGATACCCCTTCGAAACATTTACATGTTTCAGTTTCACTATGCGTTGTTAATTGAAAACTGGTTTCCCAATTAGGTTCTTACTCCAGTGTATGTATTTACCAGGTTTAATTCTCACATCTGTATGGTTTTACAGATGATGAGTGGGAATAACTTATTGAGAATTAGGTGATCATATTCTCATTATATCGGAATTCGTTGAAATTGGTGATATTTGAGAAAATCGCCTGGAGTTTTGCCTGATAGCAAATATTTGGTTTTGAATATCTGTTATTATGCACCAATTTCAAACTGATATATCTGTACATTTATTTTATAAAGTGAGATGTAACATTTTGAAATTATGTCCATGATATTTAGATATATCAGTTGATGGTTAGGTAAGGAGCATTAAACAGCGGCGTAATTCTTCTTAACCATAGTACAGTTTTTAACCTACGACGCACAGGGTTTGAGTTATTCAACTCAGGGGGCTTATACAAAATATTGTATATTGTCCAGTGTCCATTAGGACAGAGGGGTTGGTCCTCGTACTATATTCTATTTACTTGTGACTTCTCGAGTCTTAGACAAGTGTTTCGTAGAAATACAAGGTCCAAGTTTTGAGAAGTTATAGGTATAAGAATAAAGTAGAGAACCATATGTTGCAAGTATCAGGATTTTTCAAGGTGATCGAAAATGTAGATACTTGTATTTGGTATTCAGTTGATATTAATGGTTTTGAGAACTTACTTCTCTTTCAGGTTACTCATATCTGGATGCACTCCTAAGTTGAGTAATGCTGATCGGCCTCTCTCCATTTAGTTGGCATGCACTGGAGACAGCTGCATGATTTGAATCTGGTTCCAATTAAATCAGTACCTCTGTTTCTATATTGTATATAGAATGATTCATATCTTAACGATATTAAGGTATATGGAGTTGTCCGGCTTATACTTAAAACCAGACTCTAGATAACTCAAGGCACGTTTCAGTAATGGCAGTTTGTGGGTTATCCCGGGCTATGACGAGGGTTAACTTTCTACCATCTGGAAGATCAATAGTGATATTGTTCTTGACTCGCCACAGTTTTAGTAAAATGGATTTTTTCAAAAAACAGTAGTGGGAGTATGGTAGAATTGGAAGTGATTCCAGAACCGCAAACGATTACTGAAAATTTAATAGAACCTAAAAATTCAATCGGGTTTGACATTCCATTAGCCACTCCGCAGATATGGTGGGTAAGCTTAGGCACCGGAGAGGTACTTCGGTATTCTCAAAGACGGTGACAGGAAAGTTCTTGTTTATCCAGACTTGCCATTACTACTGACCTAGACTATGAGACCCGGCAGGAGGATGAGTATAGCGTCGTTCTAAACTAGTTTAGAAGTGCACGTGTATATGACTCTTCCAGAGGGTTGTCGTAGTCAGTGGGAGCAGCGGAAGCATAGTGCACAAGTAGCTTATGTCTATTTATAAAATAAAGCACATATAGCGGAGATAGATCATCTATTTTTGATGTGACAGTCATAAACTTTGACTTTATCAGAATAGGAGATGGATCTGATAAGAAGGTAGTAGGGTGTGATGTCCTGGTATATGGATGACATGCACGTTGTAGGAAATGAAATTCCTATACTACGATCGGTTATACGTGGTTGTCACACAGTGATTTCTCCACAGAGGATATAGATATTATATTAGACATTCTGGTTACTAGATCTATGGTTTTAGATCTAGATTTGGATAGTTTCCTAATATGAGTACTTAGAAAGTATTCTAAAGGTGTTTTAGAATGGATGACTCCTGCATGGTGGTGTACCTGCAAGTGATGGAGTCACTCTCTCTAACGGTATCTTACAGACTAAAGGGGAGAGGGATGTGCATGATTGGCATATCACTTGCTTAGGCAATTGAGTCAATCATGAGATATCAAGTACCACACCAGATATTGTTTTTGCACTAGTTGCAATAAGTTTATATTAATCCAATCATGGAGAAACGTTCGGAAGCAGTTTTAGATCATAAGTGATTATTCTAGGGATATGGTAACAACAGCCTCCTTCGGGAGACGGTTATCGTTCTAGGCTTTCAAGATGACCTGGATGACAGAGTGACTGTCAGAATTATAGTTTTCCCTCTTGACGAGGGGCAGTAGTTTGGACAGGTTGTCCAAGCGGATACTGAGGGAGATATGGCGCAGGATACTGATTAAATTCAGTTGACGATACTGCCTAAGAAGTTTACTGGATTTGGAGTTTATTTATGAACCGGGTCACATCAGATATCCAGACATATTCTAAGACAGGTATTGCTCATTTCGGGAGATGGTTTTCTCTGCGAACTTAAGATAAAGAGAGACATAGAAAGAAACATCAGAGCGGATCCACTCACTGAGGCTATTTCTCGAACATAATAGTTTCACAAACGAGCTTTATGAAACTGATTAGTAGAGGAGTTGGGTGTTCGGTATCACACGGGCTGTGAGTATGCGACATCGCAATAATTAGCCTTAATTGCAAGTGGGAGATTGTTGGCTATAGTGCTCTCAAGTCAATTATTGGATCGCAGGCACGTGATTGCAATGATTGAGGGAGGAGCTATACAGGTAGAACATTCTTACTCGAGATGATAGTATGTTATCCGGTTTGTTTTTATCATCGTGTACATGCTTCAGGTGACATTACAGATAAGTATTACATGTTGATAGAACCCATAGGATTCTTGCTTGACTACCAGCAGTATGATGGCAATCATATATGTGAGAGTTGGGTGGTCTATAAGCACATCCTTAAAGTGTCCCTAGTCATGGGAGTTTCGAGACTGGGCATCGATACTCCGAGAGTAGACTAGTGTATACGGATCGAGACCCCGACGAGGGGCGGTGGCCGGTCTCGCAAGCCATTGGTGTCAGTTGGTTCACCTAAGATGTATACAGGTGCTCATTGGGTTATGAGTACACCGGACAGACTCGCCGGGAACATGCTAGTTGGTATTATACCTATTGTCAGATAGCAGTTCCCTGGTGACATATGTATAGGTTAGTCTATCGACCTGAGATCGTCATTTGTCTCGTGTGAGTTCCCACTGTGCTTTGATTACTACCCTACCACGGCTCAAAGGAGTCGTGCAAACAGGTTTTAGTTGGGTACAGTCCCGAGCCACATGGAGGCAGTGAGCGGATCGTCAGGGGATTCGTCTCTCCCGGTATTAGGGGTTGATGTCGCGTTGTGCACGGATGGCCATCACCAGAAATCCTTGGCCAAGGTAGTCGAGAATTACTGATCTAGGATCTGTAGTTTCTCAGATGGTGATAGGTTTCATACAGACACTAAATATCACGTTATTAGGGGTCTGACTTTATCCACCCCCCTAGACTCGATATGCGATACTCATAGACGAACGGACCGGACTGTACGGATATTGTCACTATCAGGCTCAGTAGGGTTTCAGGATGAGTTTGCTTGTCGGTCTCCCTTTCGCTCAATACCTGGACAGCCGTTACGTACAGCTAGTGCCACTGACGTGCTTGTGGTTAAACCCACTGCCAGCGTATTGACGAGTCTTTAGAGTCCCAAACAGAGGGTTTCCCTGGTTCAGGCGAAACGTTGTAAAGGCCATATGGTTTTATGGCAGGGTTTGATTATATGCGTGCACTTGCGCGCGGATAATGATCGAACGAATAATACTAGTGGGCTTTGGTTTAAACCGGATCCTAGTATTATATTGTTGGATTACTTTCGTCTCGTTGTATTCGTATTCAGTCGGAATACGGATGCAGGTATGTATATACGGATGAGGGGTATTCTTGTAATCCGTTACAAGATTACTTTTGAAGATGCCATTTCTTTTCTTTGTTTTGTAGTAAACATTTAGGGTTTTGGTTTAAATGTTTAATATTGTATTGTGAGGAAATTGTGAGTGCAAGTCTTGGCATATGGCATTGATGGTGGCATGTGCACATTGGTGACTCATGGTATTGGGGCTTGTATGGTTTTTGTTTGAGTTGAGATTTTTTTGTGCAAGCGGCAGATCTTTTTTGTGCTAGGATTTATTCTTTAGTTGCTCTTCACAAAGATTTTAGAACTCACACAAAAATTAGCATAACCTTTTCTTGAGTTGCCTTCTTATTGTGCTCACAACTTCTTCATCTCATGGCTTCTTTTTCATCTCCACCCATTCCATCTCATGTGTTGAGAATCATTGGGTGTTATGAGACAAAGTATTTACACATAATCTCTACTTCATATTGTGCATCTAGGCTAGCAAACTGGATACCCGAGTTGCTTCGGTTTTGAAGCGGGAGCCCGTATTACGAATCCTCGACGAGGGAGACCGGAGATCGAACTTGGCCGAGGCAGCCGCGACGAGCTTAGGACAGAGGTTGAAGACCAAAGGATACGGATCGATTGTTATAACCTCTCTAAACTCTTTTCAGTTAACTAGTATAAGGTTAATGGTACGATCCGTCGTTTAGGGTTACGTTAGCGCCGGGTTTTAAAAGTTTTTGTTCCGCATTTGGCCACGGATTGATGGCCAGGGCGCTGCCGTATCCTTACAGCGGGTCCCTCTTCGGATCAAACCATATTCTACCTTTTCTTCTTTTTATGATTCTTGGAATTCGGGCTCGGTCGAAAGGACTTGATAACCGAAACAATGGACTCTATTTGATTCTCCTCTTCAATCCTGGGCTTTTCTGAAGCAACTTCAACATCTTCTCCGTCATTTTGGACAAATATAAGCTACACGGAGGTTGTGGTAGATTGACGTCATTTCTTAGAGTGGATGTTAAACTGCCTGCCCCGAGAAGACTTCGCCTTTCGTTTGTAGAAATTAGCTGTCGCGGCTTGATTGTTCGCCAACATGTTATTGGACAGTTCAATTTCGCCCGCCTTATATTGTTTCTTTACCCAATCCTTAAAGACATAGTAGTCTTCGATCATATGACTCGCCACTCTGTGGTTTAAGCAGTACATGGGATTGTCAGCCTTATTTTCTTCATAAGGTCTTTTTGATTCTGATAGTTGTAGACCGTTGTTCAGAATGTTCTTAAATATTTTACGGACTTTGTCCCTTCTGATGGGGTAGACCTTATTCTTTTCTCTTCTAGAGTTGGTCCTCCTCCCAGTACTGGATTTCGAGGCCGGTCGGTCTTTGATCCACCCGCTCTTTGCTTGCCCTCATCGTCAAATGCATTGAAAGGGTCAGTATTGTTGGAACTTCCGTCTTTGCGGTTATCATTCTTCTGGTTCCTATATTTATTGTTAATTTGGAGGTCCATGGTGAACTCATACCTTGAGTGTTCCAGCATCTGAACCCTATTGGTAAGCTCCTGAAATGTATTGAGACCCACTGTGCATAGGAAGGGATTCATCCAGTTGTCGATATTTTCTACAAGAAGACGGATGGATTGGTCCTGCTCTAACGGCGATTCGCACCTGACGGTAAGAATACACCATCGGGTTATGAAATCCATGACACTTTCATTGTTCTCTGGTTTGGTCTTCACAAGGTCAGCAATGGTAATTTTATCGTTGGCACTCATGAACCTTTGGTTAAACAGAGATTCCATTAGAGTAAATGTTGTGACCGAGCCGTACGGTATGTTTGTTATAATAGTAGATAACAAAAATATTGCACGCAAATATAGGGAATAACAACGCGTTTATCCTTTTTAAAAAATAGTATTTTGTTTAACGAGTTCGGAAGAATGAAATGAGAACACGGTGCATCCAAGAGTGTTCCGTTTTAACCCCGAGGAACAACGGTACAAGATCATTGAACATGAGTTAGTATAAAGGGACTTCCGATACATGCTTTGGAAATTGGAGAGTATTCCAATTTATCGCCGACGGAAGAACGTCACTGTGATAAGGGTCGTCCAGATACACATGGCTCATTTCATCCTCTACACTCCCCCATTAACCCATGTCATTAAAATGTCTTTAAAACATGTTATAAATTCCAAGCATGAATTTCTAATAACTAAAGCTAAACTCCAACATTAATCAAGTATTTAATTACATATCAATATATTAAAAGTATATACATCAACTTGAAACACAGATTAATAATTTTAAACATCAATTTTCGAAACGGTCATTAACACGAAAAACGTAGATCTTTTCGAGTAGATATTATCCATCAAGATTTCTTCCAAAATGGAGGTCAGATGTAGGAGTTATGGCAGTTTTTATACGCCTGCCTATAAAATTCCGAATTAACTGTAATTAATTTGTAAATTCCATTAAAAGTAATAAATAGTCACTTGAAACAAATATTATGATGGAAATTAGTAGTAGACATCTCATTTTAGTAAAAAATCATGATTAAGTCTTCCAGGAGGAAGTATATGAAAAAAGAGACTTGTCCGATATTGTAAATCGGTATAACACTCGACTTGCCGAATTTTTATCTCCTAAACCGTAGCTCCTCTCGCCTTAAAACTTTTATACGAGCTAAGGTAAGGTCTATATGATATTAAAGAATTTTTAGGAAATTTTTCGGATCTTTTTCAATCCAAGAGCACTCAATCCCTTCTCAAGTTTTCCTCTCTGTTGTACGGTTCACACAAACCTCTCTCTGGACAACAATGCACAAAGTTTTCCCCGGCCTTCAAATAGGCATAAATATTAAGTAGCATTCAATACTTTTATAGAATTTTGGTGAAGATAATTTTTAGGGTTTGTAACTTGATTGATTTGTATTGAATATTAAAGGTATATATATACACTTTACATGACGAGAAAAATAAAACAAATAACATCAGAAAAATATGGAAAGATTTTTCTAATAACAAAGATCTGCAATAGCCGCCTCTACAGTCGGCAGACATCTGTTGGGCAAATACTCAGACATCTGCTTAGACTCTGAATTTTCTGGAGATCGATTTCCAGATATTTGTGCTTCCTTCAGCAGACGTCTTCCTTCGCTCTATTGCATTCTCAGACGTCTGCACGAGATTTCTTCAAACGTCTGCTTGTGTTGTGTCTTCTTGTCGTTAATACCCCCTCGTAAGATTGAGGCTCCGTCGAAGACTCCAATCTTGGATCGAATTTTAAGAAATTATGTGCATCCAGGTGCTTTTGTAAGGATGTCTGCAAGTTGATCATGAGTGCTGATATGGTGGACACGAATGGTTCTATCTTCAACGCACTCCCGAACAAAGTGATAGTCAAAAGCAATGTGCTTCGTCCGAGAGTGGAAAACTTGGTTCGCACTGAGATAGGTAGCCCCGGTATTATCATATCATAGAGTGGGCGTTTTGCACAGAAGTACCTTGAGTTCATATAGAATATTTTTTATCCAAAGTACCTCGGCCACAGTATTCATAAGGGCTTTATATTCAGCTTCGAAGGAGGATCGGGAAACAGTTTTTTGTCGGGCCTATTTTCATAATATGGGATTTGTGCCTAGATAGAGCATGTAGGCAGTTGTTGATCGACCGTCATCGTGACTTCCACCCCAGTCAGAGACACTAAAGGCCTGAAGAGTTAAAGGAGCTCGTCGGCGGAGATAAAGGCGATGATATATCGTACCTTTGAGATAATGAAGAACACATTTGAGTACCGTCCAGTGAAGTTCTATAGAAGAGTGCATGAATTGGGAGAGATACTTGATAGCAAAAGAAATATCGGGCTGAGTGAGAAAGAGGTATTGAAGAGCGCCAACTAGCTGACAGTATGGGGTAGGGTCGACAAAAGAAGACCCGCCATGGCGGAGTAGAGGAGTGGTATTACACATTGGAGTGGTAATTTCTTTAGCTCCTTTCATGGAGAACTTTTTAAGGAGATCGGCGATGTGGCGATGTTGAGATAGAAGGTGACGATTATGAAGAGTCGGTGAAGGTGAAAAGGTCGAGGGTATGCGATGTTAATGATTGAGGTTCGGTAAGGTCTAAGTTAGGTAAGGTGGGTAAGATGTGAAGTTTGGTAGGTTGGGTATACGGGATTGGTTGTGATGTTGCGCTAGGGGTGGCCAAATATTGCAAAAGAGCATCTTAATGTTTGCTAGATACCTACATGTAAAAACTGGTTTCGATGAATTTGGCATGACCAGAAATGTAAATTTTATGAGTGACAGGATCTAGACATTTATACGCAGATTAAGATGTTGAATAACCGAGAAAAATGCAGGGAGTGGATATAGATTGAAGTTTGGAGAAGATGTACGGCCTTAACCAGAGATAGCAAAGACATCCAAAAATCTTAAGACATTTGTAGTTTGGTGGATGGTGAAATAATTTTTCAAATGGGGATTGGAAATTAAGAACCGGTGTGGGAAGACGATTTATAAGATAAACAGCGGTTTGAAAAGATTGACTCTAATACTTAGAGGGAAGTGAGACCGTATGCAAGAGTATGATGCCAGTTTCGACAATATGACAATAGCGACATTCTAATGTGATATTGTGTTCAGGGGTGTGCGGAGGAGTGGTGAGATGAGAGACACCATAGGAGGTGAGGATGGAGGCAAGAGATGTGTATTCACCGTTATTATCAGAATATATTGATATGAGTGGTAATTGAAAATATTTTTCGATAAGATTTTGAATTGGGGAAAGATGGTGGCAACATCAGATTTACGTTTCATAGGGTACAGCAAGACGTATTTTGTGTAATAATCAACAAAAATTACGTAATAACGAAAAACATCATATGACAATTCGGTGGCTCTCTAAACATCAATATAAATTAATTGCAAAGATTTGGAAGCACGAAGGGAATTTTCAGAAAAATGAAGTTTATCACTTTTAATTGCAATCACATGAATTACATTAAAAATTATTAACTACCGAGATATTAAACAATTACTTATTTCTCCTAACGGCTGACTAAAGGATTCAGATGGAGGGATGATCAAGACGACAGTGCTACCTACTTATTTTTGACATGGAGGTAGCATAAATTTAAGGTTGGATGGAGGGTGGGAGGTAGTAGACATCATTATGGCTATCCCCGCAAAGAAGAGGTGCATTGGTGCGAAGATTTTTCACCAAAAAATTAGAAGGAAAAGACTCGAGTGAGATTTTGTTTGATTTGCAAAATATAGCAACATAAATTAAGTTTTGAGTAATAGATGGTGCACGAAGGACATTATCTAAAAGAAAGGGTTTTTGGGGTGAGTGTGGTGTTGTGTTATTGATGTAAGAGATTTTCAAATCTGAACCATCACCTATGTTGATCTTATCAGGACCACCGTAATCGGTATAGCTGTAAAGAGTCCCAACGTTGGACGTAACGTGATGAGAAGTATCGGTATCCAATATTTAGGAGGAGCGGTCTGGTTGGTATTTGTGTTGTTTGCTACAAGTTGAGGGAGCGTCTGTGCTGGGTGTTGCGGTGAATTGGTTTGTGTTCACCGCTGGAAACAGAGACGAACCGGAATGGATCGTCTTGCCTGAATTTGGGGGCAGATACTATTTGGATTTATGCGTCCACCTTTCCGAAGATGCCAAGTTGATATATGGCACCGTATATCGAAGGTTTGGACAGATGCGGCCGTTGCAGCAGATTTCGTCAGATTCTCCCTCGTTTATGAGGGGTTTTTGATTGTGGGGATACTCTTCCCTGCAGGCGCAAGTCTCTGCAGTTAATTACATTACCGCATCGCAATAACCACTTTTTCCTGCTCTGAAAATTCACTTCATGTCATGCGTGTTTTTGTTTGTTTTGGTTGCCCGTAGATTGTATACGGAGACTAGTTTCTGTCGTCGCCCGTAAGGCGCGGATTATTCCAAATCCGTATATCTTAGATTTGGGGTTTTTATTTAAAACCCGTTAATCTATTTTGAGATTAAGATCGACTTAAATGTATGTGAGCATTTGGGTCTCGATTAGTCCAATTTGAGACTAAAATCCACTTAAGCAGGTTTCAGGATCATTTTTATTTAGGATCCAATAAAAGAGCGTTTGGGCTCTATTATTTTAGTTTAAGAACGTTTCGATCCATTATCGCCATTTTGGAGGCGAATATTAGTTTAGGGACTTCTCGGTCCTTTATCGCCATTTTGGAGGTGAATATTAGTTTAGGGACATTTCGGTCCTTTATCAATCTTGCGCACACGTGTATTTGTTACGTAACGAATCGAATAATGGTGATATGGAATGCACCCAATTTAGGGTGCGATCCAGTTTGAGATGTGCACGTCAATTTGGAAATGCATCAACGTGGGATGTATCATTCCCAGTCTTGATGAAATTTTATATCAAGTTGGGACAAGAAATGAGTTATTGGTTGTCGGGACCCGCCACCTCTCCGAAAACGTTGAAGAATTACAACGACATATATCAGAGGTGTAGAGAGATATACCCTTAAACTAAATCCCGTGTTCGAGGAAAAAGGGGGTTATTGTAGCCTTAAGAATTTTTGTTAAGGATGCGTTAGTCCAATTTGAAACTAAGATCCACTTAACAACATTTTAGAATCTTCTTTATTTAAGACCCAGCAACAGAGCATTTAGACTCATTTGCAAGACTTTAGCAACATAGCCAATTTGGGTTTTAGTCTGCTTAGTCTCCCCTCTTTTCTGAAAAAGTGCTAAGCACTTGTTTAAGCTCTGTTTAATCAGTCCCCTTTTTTATGCAGAAAGTGTTGAGCACTTATATGAGCTCTGACGCCCACATATGATCAAGTGGAGCTTTCAGTCATGGGGATTGCCCAATAAGTGTTGAACACTCTAATCCTTTTGTCTTTATATAGAGTGCTAGGCACTCTTTATAGCGTCCACGTAGGGAGCGCGTGAGGCGTTGCCCAACACTAAACCGTTTTGGACTGCTTGTAGAGTGTTAAGCACTCTTTTTCTTCTTTTGCGGCGCACACATGGGGAGCACGTGAGGCGCTAGGCGCCACCTAGTGAGTGCTAAGCAATCTTCCCTTCCGTGGCGCCCACGTGAGGAACACGTGCGGCACTGGAAGCTGCCCAGTGAATACTAAACACTCTTCTCTTCTGTGGCGCCCATGTGAGGAACACGTGCGGCGCTAGGCGCTTTTCTTCTCTGCTGATAGCATTTTTATCCATTAATGATCGGTAGGATCTATGTTTTGTAGATCTAAGATCAAACTTCATTTTTAAGAACCAAGTTCTTTTACGAGAACTAGGTTTCTCTTATATGCTTTGTTTTGAGAAATTCGATTCCTAGTTTTTTTCTGAATATTTGACTCTCAAGAACAAGTTCCTCCCGATGAGAATTAAATTCTCAACTTGTGAGAGATTTGTCTTGTGGATCTCAGATCCAGAGAAAAACTAAGTTCTTTGAGAAGGGTTAAACCCTTTATATATGTAAATGAGATATTTTTATCTCTATATATTTTTTTCGTTTACCTAGAGTTTTTAAAGAGAGAGATCTTCTTCCTTGAGAATTTAATTCTCTGTTCTTTTTTGAAGCTTTCTGTTTTTGTTTTTGGAAGCTTATGGGGGGTTCCACCTTATCAGACTTGAAGTCTTCGGTCCTTTATATAGTGGAGGAAAGTTTGTTAATTAGTTTTGAAAAAATCTCTCATTAAGATACCCCAATTGATTTAGGGAATTTTACCCACTATTGGATCTTTGATCCAAGGGTTTCTGATTTTACAGAACATATTTTCTTGTTTTTAACAAGATTGGAGAAATATTTTTCATACACGGAGTTTTACTCTGTGAAATGGTGATTTTTAATCACCATTGGATTTTCAATCCAAGGGTTCTCTGTTTTACAGAGAGCACAGAATTTTATTCTATGATCCAACCGAAGGTATCTTTCTTATTTTAGAAAGATCTGTATCTTGATGATTTATCATCTCCGTTGGATTTTTGATCCAACGGTTCTTTTTAACAGAGAGTAGAATTTAATTCTACCTGGACGCCGGCGCTCACGTGTTCCTCATGTGGGCGTCACTTAAGAATTTGTTCCTTAGGGTAGGCATTAAGTGCTTTACACACTGGCGTCCAAGTGAAGAGCACGTGCGACGCTATATGAGAGTTTTAACTCTTATTTAATCTAATAGATTCTTTTGTGCTTTGCACACTGGCATCCGCGTGAGGAGCACATGAGGCGCCACCATACGATTTGATCCTATTGGCGCCGGCGCCCTTATAGAAGGCACGTGAGGCGCTGCCTTATTAATAAAGATTTCTTTTCTTTTTCTTTCTCTGCTTTTCCCAAGTCAAACTTTCTTTTCCAATGCCTTCTTTCGTCAGAGCTTGAAAATAATTCCACCATACATAACATTTTCTGTGCCGAAATTTAAATGCCTCCCCTTATAATCTGAAACAATGCTCCTCTTCGCTCTTACTTTCAAAGAATCATTTTAACAGAGAAGAGTCATGGCTTGTAATTATCCACATGCTCATCGGGAGCCATGGATGGTGCCCATTGAGGAAATTGTTTCTCGTTTTGTTGCACGCTTGGTGGATCCTGCTCTTACGGATAACCAATGTGATATGGTGCTGCACGAGCTCTTGACTCGTAGAGGATCTCCTCTCCCATCGGCTCCATTTGGTTTCGGATAATCCTCCTGTTTTTGCTCGATGACATTCCCCCTCATCCGGCGGAGATGACTCCGGCGATACTTGACGCAGCGGATAACAAGATTGAGTGCTTTCATGAAGCACTTTTGATTACCACGCCTTTAAGGGATCGTTCTGTTCAGCTGCTAAGCCAGATACGGGCTCAACGGGCCATCATGTCTGCCTTCGCCGATGGGCGCGGCGCTAACCGATGGGGAGCGACTCCTCGCGAAGATCGCCACTTTGTCATGGTGGAGAAGATGGAGAGGACTTTAGAAAACTTTATTCATAGTTTTGTAAACCCTTGTACTTTTGATCCCGTGTTTGGTGATCTATTTTTTGTAGTATAAAATGTTTATTTAAATACTTTCCTTTTATCGTTGACCACCGAATGCTTCCTTTCTAACACATGTTTTTCCTCTGATTGTATTGTTGCAACCCACATGTGTACATGTGCGTATATGAATGAGCCTACTTTCACATATATCTGTAAACGAAACTTAAACCGGTGTAAACATTTTGCACTGCGTTCTCACGAAGAAAGCGAGCGAGGTGACGACGAAGTTGCAGTAGGAGTTGGAGCGGGGTGAGTTGTTGCGTGCGCCGGAATACTGGTTGTTGTTGATGTTGCGAGAGAAGTTTTTGTGATTGTAAGAAACGCTTTCACGCTATTGCGGAGGGCGATAGGAGGAGTGATTGAGTTGGTTGGCATAGATGGCAGTTGCGAGAGAGAGAGAGACGCACCCATATCTTTCTTCTTCAGATGGCGTTCATAGTCTATGAATTTGTCACAGAGTTCGTCAAAAGTGATGGCGTTATTACGAACTCGAATAGCAGCAACGACTTCTTTGAATTCAGGTCCAAAGCCAGCGAGGATATGAAGAACAAGGTCATATTCGAGAAGAGAGTGCTTGGCGAGAGCAACGTCGTCAGAGATATATCACATCTCTTGTAGGTACTCGCTTATAGATCTAGAACCGCGTTGATTGTTGATCATGCGTTTCTTGAACGACATAACTCGTGAGCGAGATTTGTTCACAGGGAGAATAACAAATCGATCTCATGCTTCCTTAAGGAAGGAAACATAGGAGATGTGGGGATGGATCATCTCGACACGGCTGCTGAGGATAGCATTGAGAATACATTGATCCTGACGGTACCATTAATGGTAGTCTGGATTTTCGACACGCTTGGTGGTGTCATTGATATCAGTGATAGTCCTCGGAGGAGGAGATTTGGAGCCGTCGATGCGGCCAATGAGATCGTGGCCGATTAAGGCTGATTGAATTTGGGATCTCCATACGGTGAAGTTTGTGTGGGAAAGTTTTGTCAGGAAAGGGAATTTTGAGATGATGGAGGTTGAGTTTTGAGAGGAGGCAATGGATCAAAAATTGAGCTTTTAATCGTAGGGCTCTGCTACTATATAGAATTTTGGTGAAGATGGTTTTCAGGGTTTGTGACTTGATTGATTTGTATTGAATATTAATGTTGTATTTATACACTCTACATTATGAGGGAAAAAAACAAATAAAATCTTTTCTAAATAAATAATATGATAAGATATGTAAAGATTTTTCTAATAACAAAGATTTGCAACAACGGCGTCTAAAGTCGGCAAACGTCTGTTGGGCAAATGCTCAGACGTCTGCTTAGACTCTGGATTTTCTGGAGATCGATTTTCAGACGTATGTTCTTCCTTCAGCAGACGTCTGTCTTTACTCTGTTGCGTTCCCAGATGTATGCCCGAGATTTTTTCAGATGTCTGCTTATATTGTGTCTTCTTGTTGCTAAAAACTTCCCCCCTCTCTAGGTGGCAGCCTTAGACTTTCACCCCATAGTAATTAATGCTTTGTAGGGCTAAATGTGGCTAACATGTAGTTGATGCAAAGTGTAAACTTTTAGGCTTAGAAAACCTTCACATGAAAACAAAAAAATGAATGCTTCCCCATGAATATAGGCTTAACTTAGGCAAAAGAGTGTACTCATCGTGTTGCTCAGATTAGAGACCAACTTCAGAGGGTTTGGTAGAGGAATACAACATGAAGTTATTTTAACACAAAATCTTTAACAATTTTTAAAACAGAAACTAATTAAAATAACAAATTAAAACAAACTAATTTTATTTTGGATGCAAACGGTTACAGTTATCTTTGGCCTTTGAATCGAGTGGATTATTAAAACGAATAATTGGCTGTACTCCAAACAACAATCAGCAACATCTCATGTTCTTGCTTGAATGAATCATGTTGAATTAGTATCTTGTAATGCAACTTTCATGCATGTGAACGAAATTGACAGACATTTATCATGTGATCTGCTGGTCTTTTACTTCTAATTCAGTTAGGATTCATGTGAATGCAAATTAAAAAAAGAAAGAAATATAAAGGCTAAATGGCGGTAAATACCCTTTACAATTATACCAATAGCAGGAAATATCTCTAACTTATTAAAAACCAGCATTTTGCCCCGCTCAACTTTCATCGATTCCCAAAATACCCTTCTTTTAAATATTTATATCAAGAGTTTTTTTATATACCCCTTAAAATTCCGAGCAAATTTGATATACTCCCACCATTTTTCAATGTCATCTGCACTTTCTAAAATTCTTTAGTTTTTTTAAATACCCTCCAACTTTAACTTTGACAGCAACCAATTAAAATAATATAAATATCTCACAGAATTTAATCTAGCTGGTTTTTCCAATACAAAAATTATTTGATCTTTTATTATAACATTTGATTAATTTAGTTGTTCTACTTATGTAAAATTAATTTGGATTTTTTACTTTAGGATTTGCATAATCCTATGTTTCTTTTGAATTAGAATTTTATAAAATTTAGGGGGGTTTCTTAATTTGGAAATATATAAAAGAGAAACGGAGAAAAAACAAAAAAGCTTATGAGAATAAAGAGAAGATGAGAGAATTAGAATGAATGCAACAAAGGGATGATAAGCACAAGAAGATGAAGGTAGGATTTTTTTAAGGTCGTGATGATGAAGATGACGACGGCGAGGGTAGAGTTGGTATTTGTTAAATAAATTAAATTGAAAAAATAAACTTACCAATCACTTAATAAATTTGGGGTGTATTTTTAAAAAAAACTTAAAGAATTTTCAAGACACGAGTAATATCGAAATATCGAAAAATAATGGTGGTATATAAGAAAAGGGGAAAATATTTTTTAATTAAATATTTAAATGAAGGACATTTTGGGAATCAATTAAAATCAAAGAGGGCAAAGTGATGGTTTTAGAAAATTATGGAGTATTACCTGTTATTTTAGTAATTGTTATGTATATTTCCTGCCATTTTTGAAAGATAAATAAACAAATAAAGATAAATGTATAATATTCAAAACAAACAAAATCTTAAAGAACCAGCGGAACAAGCCTGAACACAACAAAAACCCTTTTGAATTGCCTGTATACCACAACATTCAGAACATCAAATCCCATATATAAAATCATAAGAGAAAAGGAGGAAGAAATGAAATATATTCCATATTCCTACAACTTCATTTATCATATGTAATTTATAAATAATCAAAAAGAACCTAATAACCCTAAATCAGAAATAAAGTAAAAAAGAAGATACAATCACATCACAAACCAAGAACTTCTATTTATCTTCTTCTTCCTCCTTTTCTCCTCTATCTTCATTATCTGATTCTCCTCTTCGCGCAACATCGTCGACAGGGCTCACCACTTGCATCCTAAGCCTCCCATCTTCTCTCGTCGCATGCAACAACCTCTGCGTCGGGATCCTAATCTCTCTAAGCACAAATCTGCCGTCTTCCCTATACGATTTAAAATAAACCCTCGGCTTCCCTCCTCTCCCGATAGAAGTTATCGGGGGCGGAAGCAATCCATTATTGCATTTCGGACGCACGTCCGAATAACTCCTCGCGTATATCACCTTCTTTTTACGTTTCTCCCCTCCATTCATGCCATTTGCCAAACCACCATCACCGCCCGAACTCTCGATCCCTAGCCCTTCGGTGAGATTGTCGCCTATATTTGGTTCGGGATTTGTTTTGTAGCAAAGCTCGCCAAAGATTTCAAAGGCATTCTGGTCTGTGTCCGAAACGTTGCCGTTCCAGGATGAGGATTTGTCGAGGCGGGGTCTTGGAATTGAATCGGGGAAGGGGATTGGCGGCCGAGGGCAAGTCGGGGGCTTTTCAGGTAAAATCGGGGCATTCTCGGGTTTTACGCGGTGGCAAATTTCACCGAACATGTCGAAGGAGGTTTCGGTTTCGGCTTTGGGTAAGAGTTGGGTCCATGAGGAGATAGGTTCTGGTAATGGGTTCTCAAAGATGTTCTTTAGGCTTCCCCATGCAGCCATGAGAGAGAGAGAGAGAGAGAGAGAGAGATTGAATTAAGAAGTTAGTTAGAGAGGGGAGAGAAATAAGGATTGGTTTCTAACTGTCTCTGTGGTACAGGCTGTCATGGGCTCGGTTGAAAATTGATGAGGAATTGGAATATTAAGATTTTGCCTGGTCTATATCTTGGATGGCTATAGAAATAGGGTTTTTTGGGCTTGTATAATGCCCGTGCACGTGTATCAGGCATTATGTGTACAGCACGGTATAATACACATGCACGTGTATCGGACATTATGTGTACAGAACAACCGATTTGGTACAGGACCTGTTTCATAGCAGTTTTAGTGTGTGGAGAAAGAGAAGATACTTTCTGTGGCTATAATTTTGTGCAACTCTAAACCTAGTATGGATCTGTATCTTCTTAAAATGTAACTCTAATTTTCCTATAAATAATTTATCGTGGACGGCTTTCTTATGTTTATTATTTGTATTGGAGGGATTTAGATTATGTAAAAACTCAATCTCAAGGAATTCTCAAACTGTGGAAAGAAGTCTGCATTATAACAGCAGAGGTTTATATATATTCATATAACACTTAAGACAGTTTTTAATGTAAAGATGAGCATGTGAAATAAGAAAAAACTATAATCTATTGAAGAACATGAGGTTTACAGGTAATGCAAAAGCAGCGAGAGAAAGTTGAGTAACGTGTATCGAATACCATGACAACTGAATGCAGAAACAATAAGAACTTTCACGGTAACGTGTATCGAATACCATGACCACTGAATGCAGAAACAATATAAACTTTCACGAAAACGAAATTAAAGAAGCTATATCACAAACACAAGAAACATATAGGTAAATGTAGGGACAACTTGCAGGAGCCAGCATTAGTTAGAGAAAAGAAGTGTCACAAAAGGAACTGATATGATAACAGCAGCCATTAAGAAAACAAAGTAAAGGGGTTTGCTTATCACCTCCAAGCCTACACTCTCTCGGCCCTTGAATTTATCCGGTTCACAATGCTGATCCCTCGCGATTTCTCATCTGAAACTGTCGTTCGAACGGATTGCCCATTAAGTCTTCAAGCACCCTTCTTAGCATATGTATTTCTCAGCTGGCCCATTTTTTTCCTTCTGAAATTTTCTTGAAATGGTTTAATATCATTTTCTTGAGAGGTTTGCGGAGTATTAGCAGCGTAATCTTTTGTAGAAATTTCTGTGGCATGTTGACTTGGGCTTTCTAAAGTAGGTTCCTCGAGAACAAAAGTTTCTTCAGTTTCCTCTTTCATGCTGTTCTCAAGATTGAATTTAGGACTGTGATGCCCATTTTCATCAGGTGAGCCTGCATGGCAAATTGAAGCGGCTTCCAAGATCGGTTCTTGACGTTCTTTGAGGGTCCTTAGTACTAGCATCTTGAGAAAGTTCATCACTTGGACAGCGTACATCAACGCAGTTAAAGGATCTGCCATCTGTAATGAAACCACATATTGTTAAATATAGAATATAGTATTCAACCCTCACAACAACTTTTCACTTTTGTGTAGGGACTTTAAGATGGTATTTGAGCAATCCAGGTTCAAATCTCATGAGGCATACATTTTAGAACCAGAGTTGTAATAAAAAAAATCTATGTGCAAAAGGTCATGTCTTGCCCCATAAAAACATACATTTAACTTGTATAATAGTATTACATCCCTAATAACTATATTTTATATTAATATATAAAAATTTGGGCCTTTTGCCCTCACCTTTGGCAAAACAAAGAAAAAAGAATATCCCTAAACCCTCGAACTTCTGAGTTTCCATGCAGTGACGGACTTTATAGTTCGTATGTCATTTCTATGTTCCCTTCTTATAAATTATTTTTTCCCATATCACGGAGAATTTGGAGTATGCCGGTTGGACTTGTAGGACTACCGCAAAACTAACCCCTCTCTGACTCTCTTATCCATAGTTTCTCGACCCGATATTTGATACTAATTAACTGGTAGTTGAGCCCGTCTTTAATGGGGAAAGAAACTCTTGGATGAAAATTATGATGGTGATAAATCAAAGAGATAACGTGTGCTCTTTTTTCCTCTTTTCTATTCCTATTTTATGAAAGATATTGCGACAAATACGCTCACGAAGTAAAAAACAAACGATAAAAAGAAACAAACAAATAATAAAAAACAATAGAAATAGAACACAAACCAAAAGACATAAGATTTACGTGGAAAATCCCAACGGGAAAAACCACGAGCGAAAGAGAAGCACTTTACTAATCGATAAATATGGAGAATTACAATGGTAGATAAAACTCTCACAAAAACCCTCTCAAAACCCTAGCCTCCTCTTTCTTAATTCAGATTAACAAAGGGTTCCCCAATTAGTGTTTCAAACTGCTATTTATAGAAGAGGCAAATAGGGTACAGATAGGATTACCTAAGATAGTCCAGAATTCGGCCCGAGTGGATTTGAGCTGGCTCAATATTGTCTTGAGCCGTCTCTTGCAAACAGAGAACAATTGATAATTTCAAACGACTTGTGAGCCGGCTCAACTTAAAATCCTCCGTGAAACGCCGAATTCAATTGGGAAATTTCTAGGGGTCGAGAATACGAGGCAAACTCAACAAATCTCTACCTTGGCTCACATTCGCTACAAAACTCCTCCATAATATTAGTAATAGCTCCACATTCTCCACAAAACCTCTAAAGGGCTCAATGAGTGCGACGCACTCCAATTAAGTTCAAGCAATGCTCAAACTTAACAAACGAAAGAGACTTGGTCAATATGTCGGCCGGATTATCCGTTGTACCAGCTTTCTTTACGATTATCTTTTCCTCTTCAACGACATCCTGAATAAACCAATACCGAACGTCGATGTGCTTCATTCTGTCATGATGCATCTGGACCTTTATCAAATAAACCGCGCTTTGGCTATCACAATAAACCATTATGATATCTTCTTGAATACCAAATTCCGAAAATAGTCTCTTCAACCAGATTGCTTCCTTAATAGCCTCAACAATGGCCATATAATCTGCCTCCGTCGTTGATAACGCTACCGAAGACTGTAACAAAGCACGCCAACTAATGGAACATCCACTTAAAGAGAATACTTAGCCGGTGATCGACCTTCACCTGTCAAGGTCAATTGCATAGTCAGAATCGTTGAAACCAACCAAATTATCACTATTCCTTCCAAACTCCATCCCCACCTTAGACGTACCTCGTAGGTATCGTAAGATCCAGTTCACTACTTGCCAATGACCTTTAACAAGAAATCCCATATAACGACTAACAACATTAACTGCATGTGAAATGTCAGAACGGATACATACCATGACATACATAATGTTACCCACCGCACTCGAATAAGGAACATGCAGCATTTACTAAATTTCTTCCTCAGTTTGCGATGATAAACGATCTGAAAGTTTAAAATAAGCTGCCAAAGTGGTACTTACAGATTTAACGTCTGCCATGCCAAAACGCTCCAAAACTTTCTCAATGTATCGCTGTTGAGACAAGTAAAGCTTCCCTCCCTTATAATCGCGCCTAATTTCCATACCGAGAATTTTCTTAGCCGCTCCCAAATCTTTAGTCTCGAACTTGCCTTTTAACTGTTCCTTAAGCTTTTGAATATCAACCATATACGTTACTGCTATTAACATATTATCAACATAAAGTAACAAATATATGAAAGAACCATCGGCGAACTTCTTGCAATAAAACACAATTGTCACCCTTGCTTCTCGTAAACCCAATATCCCTCATGAAGGAATCAAATTTTTTGTACCAACGTCTAGATGGCTGCTTTAAACCATTGAAAGATTTCTTTAACAAACAAACGTGGTATTCCTTATCTTCAATTTCGAAACCTTCGGATTGTTGCATATAGATCTTTTCTACCAAATCGCCATGCAAGAAAACGGTCTTAACATCGAGCTGCTCGAGCTCCAAATCCTGCATAGCTACTAAACCAAGCAAGACACGAATAGAGGTGTGTTTTATAACCGAAGAAAACACTTCATTGAAGTCCACTCTCTTAACTAGTGAATAGCTTTTTGCTACCAACCGTGCCTTATATCGAGTATCTGCAACCCCTTGATCTCATTCCTTCTTTTTGAAAACCCACTTACGACCAACTATTTTCTTTCCTCTTTCGGGCTTAACGAGCTTTCATGTTTGGTTCTTGTGAAGAGACTCAATCTCTTCATTCATAGCAACTAGCCAACGAGCTGATCCATCGGATGAGATAGATTCTTGATAACTCGTAGGCTCGCTACTATCAACTGCCTCTGCAACGGACATAGTATACGCTACTAAATCATCATAGCCTTATCTCTGTGGCGGTATAATATCCCTTTGTTGTTGGTCTCGAATGAGTAGATACTGCTCATCTTGAAACTGATTTTCATCAGACGATGATGAAGAAAAGATCTCCTGATAACCCGAGTTTTCACCGACCTCAAATTCAACGCTCGGCTCGTCCTTCCTTGTATTGTCTTAAATTGAAGATTCCGCATTTTTCGGCTTCAACATAGCAGACTCGTCAAAAGTGACATCTCTGCTAATCATAAACTTTGACGACTTAGGATATGGACACCACAACCTATAACTTTTGACCCCGGTAGCATAACCAGGAAAAATGCATTTGTTCGCTCGAAAATCTAACTTGCCTTCACGACAATGTGCATATGCGGGACAACCAAACACTCTAAATATAGAATAATCGGCATAATTCCCAGAATACATACTCCAGTGTTTTACTACCAAGTATTGTATGAGGTGATCGATACACAACGTAGCATGCCGTGTTCACCGCATCTGCCCAAAACTCTTTACCGAGCCCTGCATTAGATAACATGCACCGAGTTTTCTCCAAAAGAATCTGATTCATACGCTCCGCGACTCCATTTTGTTGTATTGTGTAGACAACCGTTTGATGCCGAACGATACTTTCGTTTTTGCAGAATTCATTGAAATCTCCACCACAAAATTCTAATCCGTTGTCCGTCCTTAGCCTCTTAATCTGCTTTCCTGTCTGCTTCTCAACCAATGTCTTCCATTGCTTGAACGTATTAAATATATGGCTCTTTAGCTTCAAAAAGTAGCCCCAAACCTTTCTCGAATAATTATCGATGAAAGCAAGCAGATATTTTGCACCGCTTCCTTTGAAAGCAACTTAAGAGGGACCCCAAAGATCTGAATGGATATAGTCAAGAGTACCTTTTGTGTTGTGCACCGCCGTACCGAATCTAACTCGTTTCCACTTCCCAAAAATACAATACTCACAAAATTCCATCTTCAATGTACTTTGATCATATAGTAGTGTAACACCCGAGCCCAATAATACTATGTATATTACTAGTTGAGGGTTGTGGTTTGCTCATTTCCAATTTTCCTGATTTTCTGGTGTTCATTGCTAAATTTTACCCGGTTAAGTCATTTTGGCACATAACAAATTTTAACTCCTAAAATGAAATTTAAGATGTCCATGTTGGCCTACTCGTCGCCACTAGTCGCGTGGTAGCGTCCGCGTGTCGAGATTCCGTTCCGTTTGGCTAAACGGGCAAGTTTGGGCGACTACGCGCGCGCGCAAGTGTCCGACTTGGGGGCATGCATTTTAATCATTAAACACCTCTTTTCAAAATTTGGAACCCGCTTAAAATCCTATAATTTGAATTTGGAACATTTGGGCGCAACCCGGACGCGATTTGGAAATGTTTCATTTAGCGTCAAAAGGGCCCATTTAATAAAATATTCAAAATATACTATAACCATATAAATTTCGTTTCTATTAAATCCTACTGTTACTATATTTTTCCCATAATCTTTCACTGCAATCCTTCTTTTGATTTACGTTAAGCTCCCAGCCAATCACGAGCTCCCAATTGAGCTCGTGGGCCCCACCTCCTCTCTCTATCTCCTTTCCCTATCTCTCTCTCTCTTCCCTCAAATCTCTCTCTGTTTCTCTCTCCAATCTCTCTCTCTCTTCCTCTATTATTTAACCATGCATGCAGCCGCCCCTCACATTCTCTTCCTCGCGAGAAAACCCGACGCAAACCCTAACCCTAGCCCTCGCGGTCTCACCGCCGGTCTCCTCGCGACCTCGCCGTCGCCGCCCTCACCACCACGACCTCCACCGCACTCACCTACCTTCCTCCTCCCGTTCTCCCGACGATCCCGCGCCTGCACCCATTCCCGACCTCGCCTCCACCCTCGCAACCCCCGCCGTCGACGCCACCCATCGTCGTCGACAACCCCGCGACTCCCTCTCACCCTCCTCGGCGCGACCTCGGCATCACCCCCTCCTCTCCTCGCTGGACCACGAGCAAACCCGAACCGACCCTGCACCATCTCCCGCTGCTCACCGGAGAACGCACCGGCGACCTCGCCGTCGTCACCAGGGCCGCCTACTCCTTCCCCTCGACCACCAGAGCCGACCCCTCTCCTTCAGCTCGCCGCAGCACACTATTCCGCGCACCCCGAAGCTTTCAACCCTCGCTGCAGCCGCTGCCGTCGCTTCGCCGGCGTTCCAGCGCCGTCGAGCTCGCCAGGGTCACCTGGTACATCTCTCTGTAAGTGTCCCCTTTCCTTCCTTTGTGCAAATCATCCCCCTGCTGGTCCGTATTTTTGGATGTGTGGGTTTTGTCGCTAACTCCGTTACTTTTGACATTTTGCCGGAATCCGACCGTACCGCCTTGACGAACCCGACGCTCCAGCGAAGCCCCCTGGTCCGTGTGATCCCGTTGATTTCTGTTGGGACTCGATCCGTGGCCCGTGCTTCCATATCGTGGTTTCTACCGACATCGCATCCGTATTCCAGTTCGCAGACCGTCGAGGCAAGTATCTGAATACTTGCTTGAACATGCTAGCGTGCGAGATCTAGTCTCGCCACGCAATTTAATTCCAACTATTTAATACCGTAACTTAATGATGACATTTGATATCGTAATATTGCTATTACCCTCATAACGGAATCGTTGCAACCGTTTCTCGTAATTAAGTAACCCACATTACTCCATGCTTTAACTAAATAAAACAACTGAATCTGATCTGCTTGAACTGTTAAACTATTCTTGAGACAATTATTATGCTTAGCATAATTTCATGTAGTTCCTAAATTTATATTGTGAATACTGCTTTACCTTGTGGCTTTTGCACCCTAAAGATGATTGAACCTGTTAATAAGAGAATACATGCATCGCTGTAGTTATATGGAATATTGTGATTAATTACTGTTTCCTGCTGTTATTCATTATTGATTGATAACCGGTTGTGAGCACTTACCCGACCGCACGACATATTGACCTGACCCTGCTATACCTGACACATACATACCGACTCATCCTGTTGTACCATGACATTACTTGTCTCACGATTTCATGCCTAATGCCGACAAACCTAACCATTCCTGCTGTCGATCCAGGCAGACCTACCTTTACTTGACTTGTGTTGGCAGTAGTCCTTGACTACTGAATACCTGACTGACATACATAGTTTGGGGGTATGGGGAAATCAAAGGTGAAACCGACTTGTAACTCAACAGTTCGATACATTGTTCTGATCAGTCTTACGGGCTTGGCCAGCTCCGGAGTGTTGATGCTGACATCACTCATCTATCCTACTACCTTTTACTGCTTAGCGGCACGTCTCGGATTCAGCCCCGAGGATCATGACCGTGGTCCCGGGTATGCACGGGATACTATTGAGTTACATCGACGATTCATCAATTGGTTTCAAAGACTATAGAGTAGAAAACCTGATAGGACAGTTTAGTCACCTTTGCACATTATCCTGCTTGTTACTTCTTATTACTGCTTTATTCATGTTCATGCTTGCATTGTTTATTACCATGTTTATGCTATATACTTGATATCATGACGCGCTGACGTTTGGGTTTTGCATGGCCCAGATTCCGTACCTTTGTCGTCGACCGAGCAGGAGTACTTCAGCCAGCCGGCTGAACTGTGAGTTCTTTAGAGTTTAGTTTATTTATGTCATTTCATTTCCAGATGTGAGCCCGCATTATGGGACATACTGTTTACTCATTGTATTGGATCATTAGCTTCCGCACTTATTGTTTATTGATTCCTGTTATTATGGATTTGGACATGTATTTAGTTTATTTTATCTTGTTCTTGATATCTTTACAACCGTAATGTGACTGTGGATGGATACTTCCTACCCACAGGTAGCATGGTTGGCTATGTCACGTGCCCAAATCTTGCGTACTCTGGGAAGCGGGGCGTGACAAGTAGACCCTGTTTCGATAACTCAGCCATATCTATCTCACTCATATGTCCGAAGCTCATGTGCCATAATCTGGTTACATCTGAATTTGGCATGGATTTAGATGAAATTGTCATCGACCCGGTAGTTGTCGAAACCTGCAGCACATATAAGACCCCGTTTTTAAGCCCTTCATAACGACGAGAGCACCTTTACCGACTTTCAAAACCCCATTTTCAGCGGAGAACTTATAGCCATTAAGATCGAGTGTAACCAATGAGATGAGATTTTTCTTCAAATCAGGGACATGCCTAATTTCCGGTAATGTTCTCACAACGCCATCAAATATCTTGATTTGAATCGTTTCCTTGCCAATATCTCGACACGAACTATTGTTGCCCATCAAAACCACTCTATCATCAACAGACTCATAGGTGGAGAACAAATCCCTATTAGGACACATATGGTAGGAACAACCCAAATCCATAATCCATTCATCCTTGTATCGATGTGTGTTATCAAGAACCACAAATAGATCTCTTTCTCTTTCGGTAATACTAGCTTCAGCTGAAGACTCCTTTTGATTGTCTTCCTGCTTCTGCTTATTCTGTAATTTATAACAATCGACTTTGAAGTGACCCTTCTTTTTACAATAGTTGCAGGTCAAGTTCTTATACATGGATTTCGACCTTGACTTCTTCTTGCTACCTTCTGGATCTCTCTTCTCCGCTCGCCCTCAGATAAATAAGCCTGAATATTGACCATCGCCTTCGCTAGAAGTTAACTCCTTGTCGATCTTCTCTTAGTGTTACGAAAATACTTATAAGAGGGTGGCAAAGAACATAACAATAAAGGTGCTTGATTTTCATCATCAATCTTAATATTGATCTTACTCGGATTTGTAATGATCGAATTAAACTCACCGATGTGAGATTTGATAAGAAAGCCTTCTGACATACGAAGTGTGTAGAGACACTACTTCAAAAGGAGTCGATTTGTGAGAGACTTCTTCAAATATAACCCCTCTAATTTCAACCACAAACTAGCCGCCGTCTTCTCCACTAGAACATCTTGCAAAACTTCGTTTGTCAAACACAATTGGATAGCCGTGAGAGTCTTTTCATCCAACTCCTCCCATATGCTTCCTCCGTCATAGTGGAAGGCCTTAAATCCTTCCCAAGTGTCACGCCCCGCTTCCAAAAAAAGATGAAGAGTGACGTGGCATGGACCGTAACCTAACTGTATTGAAGGTGGTCTATTCAATACAGTTATGTTAAGCGTATGAATATCTATAACATGCAGGATGTGTACCAAAACAAAATAATAAAAGCGAAAGGCATTTATTTCCATTAACCAAACTTTATTACGTCCCAAAAGAAAGAGTAAAATAAACTAAATAGTTTAATTACATCGAAGAAGAGCAAAAACCCTAAACATGTAGGCAATAGACAAAAAAATGAAACTAGCTAATCTTCCGTCGCCAAGTCCGCAAAATCTTCATTTATTGGCTCCACACCTTGATCCTCGTCATAGTGCTCATTCTCATCTAACGGGTATTCCAAAGATAGAGAGAAGAAAAGTCCGTCAGCGAGTTACACTCGGGTAAGATTGCCTCATAAGGAAGTAATGGTGTAGAAACGAGCAAGTGTATTTAAGTATGATGTATATGAGTAGATATGATGTATATGGGTATAAAGGTATGAGGTGTATACAATTAAGACATGTTAACAAAGTTATATATGAATATAAGTATGTTTGTATGAGGTATATGTTAAGTAAAAGTTCATATTAGTTTGTTAAACAAGGGTCCGGATACTCACGACTATTCCGTTGTGACCACGAAACAACTGGAAAAGTGAAATGTACCGTTTCACTTCCCGGAATCATGATCAAGTAGTAGGGGAATCCGAGTTCCGTATCTCCTTGCCTAATCAAACTACTCATCCCGTTATTCAGTGTAAAGGGTTTTGACGAATTAGAGTTAGTGCGTATATCATCTAGACATGGAATTTCCACATTGTGTCATCCACATATTGAATTATTCGGCCTCAAAGTAGGGTTAGTATTCGTCCACACATTAGACCATTCGCCCTCAAAATAGGGTTAGTATTCGTCTGAATATTGGGTTAGTATTCGTCCACACCTTGGACCATTCACCATGCAGATCCTCATTTATAAGTATTCCATACCTAGGTTCACACATTCTAACCCTAACCGTATCATGTGTCATGTATATCGTAAACTTGTATTCAAAAGTTGATCTCTTTTAATATGGTCTTCCACAACTACCCATTTTATCTTATCTTTTAAAAGTCCGTAAGGTGTGTCATATTATTTTATAGAACGCTTAGTTAATAAAGATCATTACGTTTAATGATAGTTATTGTTTATAAGAAAACCATGATATTTAGAGTAATTCTCATTTTAGAAACCCATGGCATTTTAGTGAAAATATCCTTTTAAGGAAAGATTATGGTATTTATTTGAAATTATCTTTTAATGCAGTTTTCGATATTCTCTTTAGAAAATATCATTTATAAAAGTTATGGTTTTTACTGAAAATAGTCTTTTAGTAAAGGTCAAGATATTTAAATGAAATTATATCCTTTTAGAAAGGAATTTATTGTAATTAATAATTTTATAAAGTTATGGTGTTTATTTGGAGGTAACATTTTAGAAATGCGTCCGTGTTGGCAACCGCTGCACATGGGCGGCAGAATTTGTGTCCTTTTCAGGGACGATTGCCTATCAACCACGAGATATTTACGTAAAACGTTATCCTCTAAAAATTTGGGTGTTTTATTAAAAGTGATATTCTATAAGAACAACTCCGCGTTGACAACCGCTGCACATGGACGGCGAGATTTGTATCTTTTTCAGGACGATTGTCTAGTAATCACGGGGTGTTTCATGTGAAATATTCCCTTAGTTAATAGGCTAAGAAAAATTTATTATAAAAATAGTATCTCTAAGTGGAGGGGGTTAAGTTGAAAACCATAGCATAATTATTTAGATTAATATTCCCCTTTTTAAAACGGTAAAGGGATATTAACAAACTGAAATAATTGGTGGATAAAAATGCAAGTAAAAACATATCGTTTTAGGGCGTCTAAAATATTTTATTCAAAACCTCTTATCATATGGGTGTTTTAAATACTTACAATATTTTAATAAAATGAAGGTATTTCGTGGAAGTAACCTATTTCGAGATCTTATTGGTATCATAGGTAAGTGTGTACATAAAGGGTGGATTGATACCCCTGGCTTATAACATCAAGCATATCATTTTCCATGTAGGGTGAGGATGCAATATTTACACATATAGGGATAATATAATTAACCATTTTAAGTATGCATCAATTTTATAATTAAGAGGTTCCACAATAGGCATACAGAAATATTTTTAACATCATTTTAAAATAAGGTTGGGGATTGAAACTTGAAACTAAGATCATTAAAAGATAAGAAGGTGACAGACAAGTGGAGATAGGCGGATCCTATCTTTGGTTTGAGTTGGATGTCGATGGGTCGAAAGCGTAGACTTGTACTACAATCTAAATAACTTCGCACTCGGATTTTTCCTCGATATTTGAATGGAACAACGGTGTCGGCGTCGTCAATACGAAGGCCTGGGTATTTTTTTCAGAATTTTCGGAGTTCTGTGGTGTGAGAAATTAGAGTTTGAAAGTCTCTATTTATAGGGTCTTTCTCCAACAATAAAATCCAAAAAAATCTGGTCAAATCCCCCAAAATCCACGCCCCAATCATCATCCGATGATTTTGCCGCCGCCTCTCTTAGCCGTTGGATCTTGATTCCACGGCCCACGAGCCGCCACCGCACACGCCACGTGGCTGTGTGAGGGGTCACGCGGTTTCGCTGGTACCCCCACCACGTGGGCGCCACCGCACGCGCCACGTGGCTGTGTGAGGGATCACGCAGTTTCGCGTGGTCCCCCAACCACGTGGGCGCCGCCAACATTTCTGGGCCGTTGGATCTCTCATCCAACGGTCCCGGTTAAAGGTCGTTTAAATTTTTTTCTTTATAAATAAAAATCTAACTGTTATTTATGAAAATCGAATTTGCTTTTAAAAAATTTGTTTATAATATTTAAAATATGAGAACATATGAGAAAAATTCCAGAAAATATATTTTATTGTTATCTTCAGTTTAAAAATGATTTTGGGCTAAAACTAAATAATATTCCTATATCTATGATATTTGTTAGTTATCATAACTATTTAAAAATCTATTTTATTCTTGAAAATATTTTAATTACGAAATAATTATTTTAAGTTATAATAAAAATATGTAAATTATTTTAAGTCATTATAAAATTTCATTAAAACATTGTTAGCCCAGAAACATATAAATAGATTTTTGAAAATTCCTTTAATTGTATTTCAATGCTTTTACAATTACTCGCATCACTTTAAAAATAAAATCATTAAGATAAAATATTTTTCCATCAAGCAATTTCGCAGTTAAATACTCGGTACTAAATAAAAGACATTTGATTAGAAAAACACGGTCGTTACACCAAGAATCGTCTTCTTCAGATTATTCTGTCTCAATACGGCAATCATACGAACTTGCCATAGACAAAAGCTCATATTCCCATCAAACTTCTTAATATCAAACTTCATAATCGTTGGAGACATGTTACGGGATTAAATGAACCAATTGAAGGAATTTCTAGAAATACCTTGAGTGCTTACAAACTAAAAAATTTCAAAATCACAATATAAGAAGATGGGGAGAAGACAAAAGCGTCGTCACCCACCGTAAATCTAGATCGTAAGATCGAAAACTTAACGGTTCATACAAACAAATCCCCAAACACCTTGTGTGCACCAAATCTTCCAAAGAACCAAAACGCAGCTCTGATACCAATTTGTTGCGGAAAATACGATCACGAAATAATAAACAAACGATAAAGAGAAGCAAACAAATAATCAAAAGCAATAGAAATAAAGCACAAACCAAAAGACACAAAATTTACGTGGAAAACCCTTAAGGGAAAAACCACAGACGAAGAAGAAGCACTTTACTAATCGACAAATATAGAAGATTACAATGATGGATGAAACTCTCATAAAATCCCTCTCAAAACCCTAACCTCCTGTCCTTTAATTCAGATTAACAAAGGATTCCCCTAGTTAGGGTTAGAAACTGTTATTTATAGAAGAGGCAAATAGGGTACAAATCGGATTTCCTAATATAGTCCAGAATTAGGCCTGAGTCAATTTGAGCCGACTCAAAATTATCTTGAGCCGTCTCTTGCAAATATAGAACAATTGATAATTCCAAACGATTTGTGAACCGGCTCAAAGAAACATTAAGCCAGCTCAACTTAAAATCCTCCGTGAAACGCCGAATTCAATTGGGAAACTTCTAGGGGTTGAGAATATGAAGCTCAACAAAAGATGTTGGGTAATATATGCAGTAAAGGAAAATTACATTTAAAAATCTCACCTGAGTCATGTTTGGAGCAAAAACCATTGCAATGTTACGAGCATTCATCTTGTTGTGGTGTTCTTCGAGGACAACATCGGCCATCAAATTGATGGCCCAATCGAGCAGAGCAGCCTCCGTTGGTGGTAGAAGTTTGATGAGTTGAGCGCACTCTTCCTCCGACTGGCATTGTGTTACTTGTTCCGGGTTGAGAGAGTCCAGGACTCCAGTTGGAAGCTCTCTAAACCAAGCCTATAAAGGGGTATCACCATTAGAACCTACAGAATAATTTCTACAAAAATAATAATGCAATTGAATGATAAGAATAGCAAAACACAAGAACTGAGCACAATTAACGAACAATTAACGAAATATAGAGCGATGGCTATATGAATCTTAAGATGGCTCCATCTTAAGATTCAAATAGCCATTGCGCTTCAAGTTCTTTATTCAGAACACCACTCTTATGCATGGCCAACCAAAAAATAAAGGATAAATTACACTAAAGTGCCCTTAGATATTGCTTCTTTTCACAAAACTACCTTACAATTTTTTTCTGTAACAGCAACTTCTCTTAAACTTTGATTCCAAGGAATTCTTTTACTGAAATACCCTTTAAAATAACACTTTAAGGGAGCTTATTATAATTATAAATCTTAAAGTAGTTGGTACCTTGATCAAACCAGTAAGACAGTGTACATCAATACCATCAGGGACAATTCCATGGTTTAGCTGATCTCTCACAAACTCTTCTTGGCTATTTTCTGCATTAATTCTGAAAATCCCTTCAGCCTGCACAATCATTTATATTGATAATGAAAACTTCAGATATAAGAAAAAAAATTATCGCTCGACTCGTAATTTGCACAATATTTAATTACCTGGAGGCCACCTTGGTCATAGAGGCGTCGTTGCATTAACAAGAGTATTGTTGGAACGCTGTTTCCTCTAGAGTCGAAGGAGCACTGCATTGATTCAGTAGAGACTCCAAACACGTGTGCACTGCGCTAGGAGAAAAGAGAGTATAAAAGTGTATATTGGCCTTTTATGCAGGAAAAAAATGGATAAGAGAAATGCAGCTCTTGTTTAAACATAGTAATCTAGTTCACAATATTTGAAGCTGGTATATATTACTGTCACACAGTATAAATTCTAACACTAATACTTAACATAGCCTCTTGAATTCATACCCTCTCCAACCCAAGATACAAGCATCATGGTCTATGCATGAGATTATGATGTGAAGCCCAACCCGTGTATCTCTTGGGTAGGAGAGGGTATGAATTCAGGGCGGGTAGGTAAAGTATTGATCAAATTCTAAATTGTTTATTAGAAATAGAAAATATCGAAGAGATTCGGAAAGGGCATGAATGTAAATGATTTATGAGCATAAATGCATGGCAAGAATACGAATAAAGAATACGAATATTGAGATGGATGCCAATGAATAGTACAAGAATGTATACAAAGAGTATATACCCCCTAACGTCTCGGGCTGACCACTGAGCTCACTCAGGCATCATTCGATTGAGGACTAGTATAGCTATTCTATTTATACATAAATAGTAATCAGATGGTTGCCTAGACCATAAACTAATAATATTTTATAAGTAAGCCTTTCGAAATGAACTTATATTAGAAGCAAACAGCACTCTGCAACCCTTTAATTATGACTAGCTGACTATAAGCATAAATAGCACTGCATCTACTTAATGATTGATAATATCTGACGCGAGTGGCTACCACAAACATCATTACCGTGATGAACTTATATAACATTTGCTAACAGCACTCTGTAACCCTTTAATTATGACTAGCTGACTATAAGCATAAATAGCACTGCATCTACTTAATGATTGATAATATCTGACGCGAGTGGCTACCACAAACATCATTACCACGATGAACTTATATAACATTTGCTAGTTAGTATCAATCATCATTATGATAATAAGAGCAGGAACCAAACAGAGATGGTTAAGCGGGGAAAAATTATGAATTATTAAGCGTACATAGAATATCCAAATCGAAAAATGCGATTAGACAGGCATAAGACCGGTGATACTTTATGGTCACAATGCTGTTAATTAAGCAACTATGTATCAATAGTAACGAGTGTAAACGAAAGAGAAGATTGGATGTTTGAGTGGAATAAGTCAAGAAATAAGACAAGAAATGATTGTAAATAAGAAGTTAGAGATGGATCCCGTCGAGGATAAAATGAAGGAGAAATTAATTAATTGAGCCAATTAAGAGGAGGGATAAGATCCGCGTTAGTGGAGCGACGAGTACTAAGGGTAGTCTAGAGGCAGTTTATAAGGATATATTAATATTGCATTTCATTTAACCAAGAAGATGATGACCTTTAATAGATCTAAATGGATCGGGATAAAGTCTCTGTTGAACCACCTATAAAAAAATTCTTAGATACTAATAATTAGCATGAAACGGCTAGTCTATTCTCAATCATATAAGACGGTTACATTCAAAAATCAAACATCCAAATTAGTCTTGTAGTCTTCAAGGTATAGGTTCCAAAATTCAGACATTCATAACTCTCCCATGGTATCCCATATTCTCAGCTTCTAGCATTGTTATTCTCTAGGACTACTCTCAGTCAAATAACACCCACGGTGCAATAATCTCAATTGCGCTTACAAGTTACTATTTTTCCCAGGCCCCAGAAAGCAAACGATGAAAGCTTGAAGCTTTTTTTGTTCGTTCAGTATCATCCTTTTCTCAATAACATTTCAAGAAGATAAATCAACTAACATCAAATTCTTAGCCCTGATTCCAGCTACAACAGAAAGCTATCAACGCATATTGAACTAACATCGAATTTCTCAAATCAAACAATCAAATTGATCCAAGATAACAATCTAATAAACAAAGTTGAGCATCAATAATGTTGAACTGAAAAGGAAGCAAAAATAAAAGACCTTGCGCTTGGAGCTCTTCTTGGAACCTCAGGCTCAAACTCAACAGGCAAGCCAAGAAATCCATGGAATCGATCAAACGTAACGTGCGCGATGTGCCGAACATTAGTTGGCCACCCAATCTCCATTGAACTATCAACCCCTTCTCTAATTCCAAATCTACACACAACCAAAGATTTCTTCAACAAAGCCAACAACAAAGCTATAAGTGAAATCTCCTGCTCCTCTCTCCTCCCGTTGTCCCTCTCATTCCCAGGGCTTAAAAGGGTCTGAGGAGATTGAAGCACAGCAGCCATGGGCAGGGGTATTATGGAAAGAAAAGGGGAGAAGTGGGGCTAAAAGAGAAAAAGGTGGGATTTTGCTATATGGGTTCTTCTCTCAGTGGTGGGAATTGAGGTGGGCATGTGAATGATTGGGTGTTTGAGTTAGATCGAAGGAAAGGAGTGGGTGGTGCCATTGACAGAGGCATCATGGGAAGAGGAGGAGGGATTTGGCGGTTGAGTTGGATTGAAGCGAGGTTTTGGTGAGAATCATGAGGCTGTTGGGCTCTTCTTGAAGCTTGAAGAAGAGAGGGATGTGGTTTGTGGAGTAGAGAAGAAGAAGAAGAAGAGCAGACGGAGGGTTATTTTGGGAAGAAGGAAGAGGGGAGGCATAGAGTGGGAAGACATTGATGGTTGAAATTTTGTCAACTTGTCTCCATTTATCTATTTATCTTCTTTCTTTCTTTTTTGGTGAAAAGCGATTCCCTTTATTCTTCCATTTTTTTTCATGTATATATGGTCTTCCCAAACTTAGATTTTTTGTAAAACTAAGTTCGGACTTCATTAAAAAAATGCAGATGATATGCACTATTACTTTGATCTTTATGGTCTAAATGTATATACATCATTTTTCATATATGTACGGTACACTTTGTCTATTTATTTAGGAGGAACGAAAAATGATTTATTATTGGCCAAGTGTTAAATTTGAATCCATATAGAGCAAAATAAATGGATGAATTAAAATGCCATATGTGCAGAGAGCTAAACAAGTTTATCTAATTTTTTTTTTGTTTTGAACAATATGTTATAATCTTATGCAAGTAAATACAGGGCTAGAATTAGAGACATCTCTACAATTATAACTAGAACACATCGAATAATGTGGACACTTCCAGTTTCAGCTCAAAGCAAAAATGGAAAAAGAAAAAAAGCCTTAATTGTTAGGATGTCCTAAATTGCAAAAAAAGGAAAAAGGTATCTGGCTGCAAACGTTTTTATAAAATCTAATCAAAATGTCATCACATAGTTTTCAGCCTGCTATCCACGTGCCTTGCACGTGTAAACAATCTAGTATTTTTCCGTATGCATGAGATCTCAGTCTCATTCTGACCCCTTAACTTAATTTATCCGAATGAATTAAAGATAGGATATTTTCAACGAGAAAGTTGTTCTTCCGACTACTAGCATGCACATATGAATGCCAAACATTTTAGCTTTGAGCTTGGTACTTTGGTGGTTATGGTCTAACTTGTGGATCATAATGTTGCATTGGATCACTAGAAAACAACACATCAATTTGAAGGAGGAACATTAAAAGGAATGAATGGGTGATACTTTGAAAATATGTTTGAAAAGACATCATACTTTGTAAATCATATTGCCAAAATTGTTATTACCGTATTTAAAAGACGTCAGGGCGTTGTGGTACCGTGTAAACAATAAAACGCTTTATCCTAAAAAAAAACTCCTCCTTAATTTTGTTGAATATAATTAATATTACGCGGGAATTTTGCACATGAGCTTTGAAAAGAGAGAAAATTTATGGAACATGATATGCTGTTTTGTTATCTACTGTCTAAAGCTCCCTCAACATGTCTTGAAGCTTATGTTATCGACATTGTGGCATTTGCTACCGTCTATTGCGGGTTATAGAGACTTATCTCTGATGCTGCCATCAGGCTAGCATTAACCAGCATCCTTGATACCACCCCAAAATCGTCATCGGCTACCATTGCCACCAACTCCGGCGCTATTGTCAACGCCATCAGCCTGTACCTCCTTTGCTACCACAACATTGAGCCATAAGTCTCACCGTCAAGCAATAAATACAAGAATAGGATAAGAAACAAGAATGTTGAGAACTTGAGATGCATGTGCTCGAAAGTCGAAACGCCAGTTAAGAAGTCTGAGTTAGCTCCCGCAGGCAATAAATTCAGAAATATAATATATTAAGATACCCAGGCATGAGTTATAGATCAGTCGATTGGCTAAAACAACTAACAACCAAAGCTTGTAAAGAAACAATCATAAAGCAACTTCATCTCATATTATCACGATCAAGGAATTGGACCTAGCCAAAATCGAAACAAATTTAACAAAAGAGCAAAAAGGAAAGGGCCGGTTAAAAGAAAGAAATCAAGGCCCAAATTTGATCCAACAAATTAAAATCAGCATCCATTTCCTGCGCGCCCTTAAAGCCACTGCCTTCGCTGTCCTCGCTCTCTCTCATTTCAAAATTCGCTCTTTCTCTCTCTAAAAACCGTTCCTCTTCTTCTTCAAATCACCTCCTCTTTCTATCTATCTCTCTCTCTCTCTCTCTGATCCCAATGGGGAACTGCACTCCGAAACCCAAACCGCAACCAGCAACGCCCCTCAAGCTCCACGGAACCGAATCCTGCCCGATCGCGAGAATCGAACTAGGGCACCCGAAGCGAGAATCATACCCCTAGACCAAACGCCCACGTTTTCTCAATTAGCGCTAATCTTCTATTAGTATCAATAATTAATGCTTTAATGAGTTTATTTTATTTTGAATTATTAAAACTAGATGTGTGTAGAGAGGCGACAGAGGAGCATGGGACAAAGGAAGATATCAATATGTAGATGGCGATGGAAGCTGGGAATTCTTTTTATGAAGAGGTTTTGTTAAACCTCTCAACGCGTCTCAGAAAATTTCAGGTACTCTCTTTCATTTTTCGTCTGGTTTAATTCTTTCTAAATTAAAAATGCTAGTCGTGCGATCGATATAGAATTGAAAAAAATAGAAAAAATGGATAAAGGAACAAGTTTGCTTTGCTTTCAAGCTCAGTAACCGAAGATGATGCTGTTGGTTTTGATGAGACCATATTTCTTCATTGCTCATAAATTGAATGGTAGGTCGTAGCTTTTTGTGCTTCTAAGGCTAGCAAATGTTCTAGATCTCAAAGGAAAATAGAAGGCACTCCTATATTTGAGACATTTTGAAAGGATAGAAAACTACTGCTCACTATTTATAGGGTGTTTAAGTTGCTTTCTGACTCGTCGAGAGAAAGAAAACGGATGCGCTAATGCACAACGGCGTTCATGTCAGCGCGCGATTCCAGTAGATATTTTTAATTATCGTCGAATATGGAACATATTTGTTATCAAATCATTTATGATATGATTTTGACCTAGCTTTTTTATCCGAATAAAAATTTCAGACCAAATTTGGGATTAACAAGGCTTCTACCAAACTGATGGAGATTATTCAAATGATTTACGTAATAACAACCATACAAACTTATTTAGGTATCTGGAACAAGCCCCCCGACTTAATAGATAGGTAAGCTATTGAGTAAGAGAAATTCATAATTAACTTCATTGTTGTTATTTGTTTATTTTTGCGGTAATAATGAATTTACAATATATTGCTAAAAAATTACCGTTTTTCCAAAATTTCGACCAAGAGTTTTGGTGCGGACTCTGATTCGACCGTGGCTCTGACGGAATATATCACCACCAACTTTTACAAGGTGATTTATCATTAATGGATTTAGAACCAAAAGAAAACGTGACCCAAACTTGGATTCTTATTCGTTTTCATGACATTCCATTATATTAGTTGTTCTTGATGCCTTGCAACTTCAAGAATTTTGATCATGTATTGGCTTTAAGTTATACTAGCATCACCTGTAATGCATCTATTAAACTAACGCTACCGTTGCATTTGTCAGCAAACCACCTAGATCCTCAAACTAATCACAATATTTTTCAGATTATATAATACAAGTTCAATTCTTTACTTGTGCTGACTTGCCTTGGTCAATGTATATAATACCATTTCCAAAACTTAAATAAATAGATACTGAAGCATGCATGGCCCTCTTCTATCAGTTTAAACACAGAACAAGTGATTACCTGAAATCTTTAAGTAATAAAATAAAATGTTGATAGGATCACGGCAAAGATTGTTGGGGGAAAACGCGGGGAGAAACAAGAACTATGCTAACGGCCAACCACGCAAAACACAATATAAAATAAAAGATAAAACAATGCAAGAATAAGAGAATCACACCAGAGAGACGTGATATTTGTTTACAAGGTTCACCCACCGTATGTCTAGTCCCCGGTTGATGATGCTCACAAGTGGTGTCTCCTTATATTACGATACGTGGCAGATGACGTGTCCCGGAATCTACGGGAGTGGAATAAATGAGCTGCAGGGACATTTCCCGAGGCCCCTTCTCGATGGACGTATCCGACCTTTCGGGAGACCCCTTTGAAGATATTCCACCTTCATCTAGGAGACTGCCAACAGCTCGTCTTCGAGCTTCCTCGGTCTTCTCGCTCGCCTCCGAGCCATCTCTCATGCCGAGCTTCCTTGGCCTCCCGTTTGTCTCCGAGGCCTGATGTGCCGAACTTTCTCGGCCTCCCCCGATCAACCGAGATTGCAGAGCCCTAGCGCCTCCGCAGCAGCTCCGCGTATCTCGCCAAAGCGAGATAACCGGCGCCCCACGTCCCGCGCCCCATGCTGGCACGTCCCCCTATTAATGAGCGTTTCCCTTCATTAATGAAGGGATCTCGTCATTCATGCACGCGTAACGTCAGGGGCGTAACCGAAAGCAAAGATCTCGCGCATGCTCGCTCCATGCGACCACTATAAAACTCCTCTGTTAGACGACTCAGGTAAGGCAACTTGAACCCAATAAGCCACTACTCTGCTCAAATTCCTCGGCTAACTTGATCGTCGGAAGGTCCTACGATGGTCACCCATCCCGGGACTTCTTTGCAGGTAGCTCGACTTTCACCTCAAACTCAACCCATTAAGATCCACACACTCAGGGAGGCAACCTCCGAATCCAATCTCAACCGTCCAGCAACGCTCGCGACAGATCGATGGAGGACAGCATCTGAAAGAGATCAAGGCCTCCATCAGTTGGTGTCGTCTGTGGGAAACGAAAGGCTTATTTTATTCCACCAAAAAAAGTTGATCTTCCGCCCTTGATCCAATGGCGAGCGACGACCGCAACGATCCAAACACGGGCTGCCACAACGGAGGCAGGAGTGGCTCGCCTCCCCCTCCTAATGCCATCCACGCCTTGTCCGTCCGGATAGACCAGCTTACGACGCTGGTAGATGCCCTCGTTCGTGTTCAAGCGGCGGACCCTAACCACCAGAGCGCGGCTCCGCCTCCCCGGGATAACGACGTCCGCCGAAGGACGGACGGGCACACTCAAGCCGACGATCTACCTTACCCTCGTCACAGAGCCACTGAGCGCCGACAGGCTGACTCCGGCCACCTTAACTCACACGCGGAAACTGATTTCATGACCCGCTGGGCGCCGGACAGCTCCACGCCACGGTCCCAGGAAAGACTGGATCGTCGCCCAAAGCCCGTCACGCGTTCTCTCCTTTTGAGGAGGTGTCGATCAGCTCGCTTGCTTCTAGGCATGACCGACGCCCCCACTCTCGCCGGGATCGTCCGAACGACGAGCGCAGGGACCACTCGAGAAAGGCCTCGTTCGAGGATCTGAGACACCTGATAAAGCGGAATCAAAGCCGCACCCTGGCACAGACCTGGAGCGGGGATAACCACCACTCTGACTGTGCAGAATACTCGGGTTACCACCACCGACTTGAGGCCCTCGAAAAGAAGATCAAGGGCATACGACGAGACGGCCATCCGTCCGGCGAAAGGGCTAGGTATTCCGCGGATTCTCTCACGAAGCCTTTCACCGAGGAATTGCTGGCCGAACGTTTCTCATCCAAGAACAAGCCGCCCAAGGTGGCGCTCTTTGACGGGAAGTCCGACCCAGAAGATCACTTGGACGCGTTTACAGCGGGCATGAGCTTCCAAGATAACTCGGATGCAGCCCAATACCGCGCTTTCCCCGCCACCCTAATCCGGGCTGGACGGGACTGATTCCGAGGACTTACGCCACGCTCTATCTCAACCTTTGATGAGCTGGCAATCCAATTCCTCGGTCACTTCGTCGGGAATCGACGGCAAAAGAGGACGGTCGACTATCTGTTCACCATCAAGAGCGGAGATAAAGAATCCTTCAAAGGATATGTCACCCGCTTCTACAACGCGCTCCTCGAGATCCCCAAACATCGCGACAAAACGGCCATCACCGCGCTGAGGTCGGGTCTTAGGCACAAAGAGTGGCTCCGCTCTTTTGCATTAGCGCAACCTAAGACCGTGGCCGAGGTAAAAGCATGGACCGAGCGGGAAATCTAACTCGAGTCCGAAGTGACCTCGAATCTGCCCAGAGGCGACCAAACCGATTAAAAGAAGCGGGGCAGAGAAAAGAAAAGAAGAGTCGACCGACCAAAACCTTACTCCCCGAAGTTCCAGGAGTACACTCCTCGTAACATCTCCCAGACCGAGCTGTTAGAGGAGGCAAAGGGCGAGAGGTTCTTCAGGCTCCCGCCGGCTACCCGAAGCATGGGCAAGCGGCTCCGAGGCCCGTATTGTGCCTATCACCGGACGCAAGGACATCCGACCGAGGATTTTAAACAGTCGCGCGATTATATCGAGGAGCTGATCCGCTCCGGTCATTTGGCAAAGTACCTGCGAGATAAACGTCAAGCCAATCAAATTAAAGACGGAGAGCTGACGATCAGACAGATCATGGTTATCGCCGACTGACTCAAATCCGAGCAACAAGGACACCTACCAAAATTTATATTCGATACAGGAGAATTTAAATTGAATCACATAATTTGTAATTTATTCAATAATAAAGATTCTCGCTTCCCTGCAGTTTGAACTATTTCTCTTTTTTTTCCGTGCTAAAGCCCTCCCCTCGAGGCTACCGAGCAGCTTCCCTACCCGGTCCATCCGCAGTGGGTAGCTTCCTGCCCAACTACGCTATGGATCGAAGCTCTCCTCGCGAGATGACCGAGTAGCTTCCTGCTCGGTCATCCCTAGCGGGTAGCTTCCTACCCAACAACGCTAAGGATCAAAAGCCCTCCTCTCGAGCCCACCGAGCAGCTTCCCTGTCCGGTCCATCCGAAGTGGGTAGCTTCCTGCCCAACTACGCTATAGATCGAAGCCCTTCTCGCAAGGCGACCGAGTAGCTTCTTGCTTGGTCATCTCTAGCGGGTAGCTTCCTACCCAACAACGCTAAGGATCAAAAGCCCTCCCCTCGAGACCACCGAGCAGCTTCCCTGCCCGGTCCATCCCTAACGGGTAGATTCCTGCCCATCTACGCTATAGATCTAAAGCCCTCCTCATGAGGCCACCGAGCAGCTTTCCTGCCCGGTCTATCCCTAGCGGGTATCTTTCTATCCATCTACGCTAAGGGTCAAAGCCCTCCTCACGAGACCACCGAGCAGCTTCCCTGCCCGGTCCATCCCTAGCCAGTAGATTCCTATCCATCTATGCTAAAGATCAAAGTCCTCCTCACGAGGCCACCGAGCAGCTACCTTGCCCGGTCCATCTCTAACGAGTAGATTCCTGCCCATCTACGCTATAGATCTAAAGCCCTCCTCACGAGGCTACCGAGCAGCTTCCCTGCCCGGTCCATCCCTAGCGGGTAGATTCCTACCCATCTACGCTAAAGATCTAAAGCCTTCCTCACGAGACCACCGAGCAGCTTCCCTGCCCGGTCTATCCCTAGCAGGTAGATTCCTACCCATCCATGCTAAGGATCAAAGCCCTCCTCACGAGACCACCGAGCAGCTTTCCTGTCCGGTTCATCCCTAGCGGGTAGATTCTTACCCATCTACGCTAAAGATCAAAGCCCTCTTCATGAGGCCACCGAGCAGCGACCCTGTCCGGTCCATCCCTAGCGGGTAGATTCTTGCCCATCTATACTATGGATCAAAGCCATCCTCACGAGGCCACCGAGCAGTTTTCCTGCCCGGTCCATCCCGAGCGGGTAGCTTCCTACCCATCAACGCTCAGGAGCTAAAGACCTCCTCATGAGGCCACCGTGCAGATTCCTACTCGGCTAGTCTCCGAGGGGTAGGTTCCTACCCTACAAAGACACGAGTCTAGGAACTACATCAGGGAGGAATCATTCAACGCCGACCTATTCTACGTTTTTCAACTCATACTAAGAGACGTGGTTGTCAACCCGACTCTGAGGAATGGACTGATACCGACCTTCCTACACTTGGATATCTTTCGGTTCATCCTAAATGAATGATCGCCACCTCAACTCCGGAGAGTGGGGGGCACCGACCTTCCTACACTTGGCAATTAATCAACTTGCACTCGACGCGCGATCGTCATCTAAAAAGCCGGGTATCGACCTATGGCCTACCACTCGAGTCGAGGAAAAGACTGACGAACTGAAGTACTCACACAGAAAGCACACAGTCATGCAAAGGAAAATAAGCACAGCTTTATTTATATTCCAGAAATTTTTACAAGGTATTCTAGGCTCTTCAGCCATACAAAACGCCTAGATGCTTACAAAACTTTAAAAAAAAAGAGGGGAAAAAAAGAAAAAGGCGGGAAAGCTCAGGCCGTAGGTCCGGGGAGGATCTCGCCCTGCTCGACGCCAGCGTCGGGAACAAAAACGGCGACCTCTGGGTCGGCGCTCCCACCGGCAGCCTCACCCCCGGCGCTTCCACCGGCAGCCTCACCCCCAACGGCATCCCCGGCAGCTTCCACCTGCGGCGGATCCTCGAAGAAAGGGTATTGGACCCGGAGCTCGCTGTCGGAGAACTCGAGCATCAACGCCTTGACAGCGTCGAGAGCCTGGTGCCAAACAATGGCCGAGGCATCGGCGAGATCGGCGTAGAACTTGTCCGACACCTTGCACCTCTCCACGGACTTCGAAGCTCGGAGATCAACAAGCTTCACCGCATCGAGCGCCGCCTGGGTGTCCCTCCTGCTGGCATCCTTCGACTTCTTCATCGTGGCGTAGAGCTTGCTAACCTCTTCCAACTTAGCCTAGATGGCCTTGTTGGATTCGCTCAGAAGTCGGTGAAACTCCTCATACTTGGAGTTCGTCAACTCCTCGGCGGCCACTTGGGTTTCGATGACGGCTATCATCTCCTTCGCATGCTGCAGCTCCAGACGCAGATCCTCCTCCCGCGAGGATGATTCATCCGCCTTCCTTATGGCCAGGGCAATCTCCTCGGATTCCATATTAACGATGAGGGCGCAGTGTTGGAGGACTTGACGAAAGCAGCAAAATGGATTAGAAATGTTCAAACTGAGGAAAAATACTTAACAAAATTCTTAAAGGAAAACGGATACCGACCTGAACCGCCTCCTGAGCGATGGCAGCCACTTGGGCCTTTAGGGTCCCCCGAGGAATTTTGCTCCCGGCCGATTGCTCCATGTCGGGGAGCAGGCTGTCAGCGATGGAAAGCCCCGAGGGCATCTCAAAACAGACGCCCCCTCCTGCACGGGGATCCCGGAGGGTGGCGAGCGAGAGATCGTCCTCTTGTACCTCTTAAGGAGGACCTCGGTGAGGTCGACTTCATCCTCCACCCCCCTCGCCCTGGGCTCCGGTCCTCGTGCATGCTTCTGACTCTCCCCGCGGCGGACTTCCGGGGCTCGAGGTGCAGCGGAATGCTTCGCCAGTGCAGTTGGTTTCGGGGCCGAGCTCGGGCCGGGACGGGGCGAGCTAGCACCCCCGGGCTTCTTTCCTGCCTTCGCGGCCATGGCAGCTAAGAATTTGGATCGGTCCATTTACTCTGCAGAAAGAAGAAAAGACGAAAGAGAGTAAGCGATGCTGGAAAGGGCAAGCAAAACCTATTAACGTCTAAATAGATCGTCCAAAAACCTAACTTACCCAGGAAGAGCGCGGGCTTAGCCCGGCCCAGCTAAGAGCCTGCTCGGAAAGCAGAACGTCGACCCGCTAGATCAGCTCCCACATGGATACCGCCCTAGCCTCAGGTGAGGACGACTGCCTCGCCCTTGGGCAGTCGGCCCTGTATCACTGTGTAGGCACAGGCCAATCCTTACCTTCGGGTGGCCCGACGAATATGAACTTCTCCTTCCATTCGTGAATGGAAGAAGGGATGACTACTATCTCCGACCCGGCCATCCTACCCTTGCGTTTTTTGAAAGAAAAATACACCCATCTCGGCTCATCCTTGTTGGTGCCGGGGTGATTCTTATAACGAAGAAAGGAGACTAGGAGGGTCAAACTAAAGGGGATATTTTCAAGTTTCAACCGGACCGGAGGCCCGAGGAGGATTCTTCATGAGTTCGGCGCTAGCTGGCCTGGGGCAAGATGGAAGCAACGAAGCAGCCTACATACTGTTAGTTATATGTATGCCCTAGAGGCCATTACTGTACATTGGATGTATATTGTAGTGGATGCTGGGACATATATAGTGAGGACTTTCTTGCTCGACATGATAGTATGCTATCTGGTTGCTCTTTACCTTAACGTGTATACTGTTTGTCTCTCTGTTACATGTTGGTAAAGCCCTTAGGATGTGTACTTGACTACCTGGACTATGATGCGGATCATACTAGTGAGGACATGGTAGTCCATAAATACATCCTTCAAAGTCCCTAGTCGTGGGTGTATCGAGACGGGGCATCGATATACCAGAGTAGACTAGCGTATACCTTCTCGACCCATACAGATGGGCGATGGATGATCCCATATCCATTGGTGTTTGACATCAGAGATAATATACGGGTGCTCAGTGGAGACTGGGTACACTGGACGGACTCGCCGAGAACTCCCAGATGGTATTATACCTTACGTCAGATGGCAGTTCTCTGGTGACACTGGTACAGAGTAGTCTGTTGACCCGAGATCGTCATAGAGTCTTGTGTGGTTCCCACTGTGCTCTGATACCACTGTAGGGTTCCTAGGCATACTAGTGAATTTTCTGGGAATTTTTAATATTTATTCCAGAGTTGAAATTTCTGGGTTGTATTGGGGCATTCGTGGATTCGATCGGAGTATCAGATTTTGTCTATGTGGCTTTCCGGATAAATTTTAGAATATGTTAAAAAGTTCGACCGGATATAAATACCCAATTTTTCCCCTGTCGGGAAATTTCCAAAAGTTGGATTTTTCCGAAGTTTAAAGACGTTCTAAGTAGTGCAAGTAACGCGATGGTTCCTCTAGAAGACAACAAACCTTAACTCGATTATGTGACCGTCTTGAACCGCCCTTTGAACCTTCGGGTTTAGGGCAGTACGGCGTGCCACATGTGAGGCGTTGGCTTGACCCTTCTACGGCTGGACCGTTGGTACTGAGGCACGAACTGAATGTTTTTAGACTTGTTTCATGTGTTGATCTGTATTGGGAAAACTTGGGTGTTCGAATGTTCAATCGGAAAGTTTAACATTTTCTGTTTATCCGGAATGTGATACAACAATTGGAATTCACAAAAGTTATGTGATAACTGAATGAATGTTATAAACATAGCAGTTTAGTCTCACTTGATCGGTTGCCACGGAATTTTGATGTGATCAAAAGTCCGTCGCAATCACGTAGCGTACGCGGATACTCGCCGGGTAAACTTAATAGACAGCCTCATTCCATAGCCATGACCAAGTGACTGTAGGAGAACCCCGTCGCCGAAAGCATCCGTTCGGGTGCTCGCGGTAGCGGTGTTCCGCCTTGGTGCACTTCGTCGACGGTATCGGGGGTGCGGCCGCCTACTGAAGTTTGCGATGAGCATTCGATCAGGATGTCGGGAATCTTGTTGAATTGCCCGACTTGATATTGAAAAGTGTTTTCGATTTTGAGACTAAAATGCGAGGTTTATAATTGTTAGGCATGCGATGTCTAAGGAATTCATTTGGTCAGGCATGCGATGTCTGAGGAGGTTGCGGATTCCAACTGTTGTAGTTTTACATTTTCTTTTCTGTGACCGTAAGTGTAATATGTGATATCGCCGGTTTCGTTGCTATATGTCAACGACAATTGGGATGGACATATTTACTTACGTTGATGACATGTGATGTTATGTGTTGCTGGATATGTTATATTGGATCGTCGTGTTTGAATAGCCGGGGGTTTTTATGTGAGATGAGTGTTTTTCATTTTCATTCATGTAAAAACTTGTATGTAATATTCTTTTATTGGGACACTTTCAGGTTGCGGAAGTTGTCACCGTTTGTATATTATTTACTTTTCCGCACTAGGATAGACCCAAGGAGGAGGGCACAAGTAACCGGGTTCTGGAGTCCAGTGGGAGACCAACTCGAGAAGTCGAGTCCGGGTCTCCTAACTCTAGAATTCGTATGGTTGCTTGCCGCTCTCGTAGGGGTCTAGGGGTGTGGGTTTGGCTATTCATCGCGACCGTGGAATCCGTGTTTTATACTGGCTCGTATCAAAAACACGGACGTCCTAGTATATCCAATATTTCATATGTTTCTTCTGCTGCGATATCTGTGATGTGATCATGTGATATGTTCTGTGATGGATACTTTATATAGTATATATGATATATTATATAGGCGTTACTTATGTTTTACACCCGCGCTAGCTCTGCCCCGCTCTGCCGCTAGTCACCTAACCTAACGGTGCACGAGGGGACATCGAGGCGAATGCGGATGGCATAAGTGTACGTCGTATTTATCTGTGATGTTTAGGTACTTAAATGATGGGACTTCATTAATGTGATAATGAAATATAAGAAACCTAAAGATGTTGTAGAATCGAATTTCAAAATAAAAGGGTAGCTACAGTTCTTGCTTTGCACAGCGGTATATATGATATATCCTGCACCTTATTCGATGAGGAAAGGACCGAGATCCCTTCACCGGGAGTGACTTCTTTAGCAATAACTGGCAGATGCTACACACTCGGTTTGTCTTTTGATTGCTTTTAAAAGTTCTGCTTTGCACAGTGATATATATGATATATCCCGCACCTCATTCGACGAGGAAAGGACCGACGATCCCTTCACCGGGAGTGACTCCTTTAGCAAAACTAGAAAAGCCTCAAAAGCACTCCATTTTAAAATCATTTGATTCTACAACGATATCAAGTTCATTACGCAATAGGTTTTTAGAAAAACCTGTCGTAGCCCTCCGTCATTTCAGATAAGTGGTAGTTAGTATTCGTGCTACGTTTGTTGGCCTGCGTCAAGGCGTAGTGTGCGGTAGCTAACTAGTATTTATCTGCTTATGCATATGATGCAGATTGGATTAGGGTAGTCGTGCGACTTTGTTGGCCTGCGTCAAGGGTCATGCGGGTGGGTTTAATTCAATCAGGAAATGACGGGTTGAACTTGACTAGTGCACTATGGTTTGTTGGCCTGCGTCAAGGTCATAGAACACTAGGGGCAAAATATTATCGGGAATTTCAAGTGTTGAAATTTGCAATGAGATTGTATGCCTTCTATGAGATAGTTGGATCCCGATACCCGCTGCGAGTAAGAGTTACTCCTGGGAGAGTTTTACACATTACAATTAGCCGATCAAGTAGGTGTCTAGAAAGGTGTTAACGAGATTACGCCTCTGGGAAAACGAGGTTTACATTAATTAGGTTCGTGCGAAAGCACGGGGGACCTCCCTCAAAGTACCGACACTGGCCTGGCTGAAAGATTGGCGAACTTGTAGTGTGTAATTAATCCCGGCTAGTCTTTCCTTTTAGGGTTTGAATGAAGATTTGATAAAATGTAGTGGGAGCCATCCTGATTAGATAAAATAATAACCAATCTATTCTTGAAAGAGCGCACGCTGAGTGTTTTCTTCTCTCTCTCTCCAGGTAGCGACCATATCACGCCTTAATCAAGTTAATAATACGGATTATTGACCGAACCCGCTTGTTATACTGAGCTGGGGAACGTTGGTCCCGCTCCACCTTATAGTTGTTATAAGACAGAACAGGAAATTGGGGGATACCAAAATTCCTATGCCGCCCAAACGAAGAGAGTGTATGCTGATGCATCATCTTCGGGTGTGTTCATTACAGAGAACTGTTTCTCAGTAACCTTTACATCCTGGGTATGTGATACCAGACCAGGATTCCAGATATGTAATCTGTTACATAGGGCTACAGAAAGGTAGAGGACTGAGAACGGGTGATAAGTTTCATGAGGCAGAAAACAGGGGCAAGAGTTGCAGCCAAGTCTGTTGGTCACTGTCATCCTGTATTACCAGAATACATTGATTCTGAACGAATGTTATTAGATACCGAACCTGATATACAAAATCGTATCTATCTCTTTATTAGTAAAGAAATGATAAAATTTTGTATTGTTGGATAATGTTTTGAACATTTCCTATATCAAAAGTTGATTGGTTCAGGCACCTTATCTAAAAGCATTGATGTTCTAAATCAAACTACAGTTCTTAGTATACGGATCACACACAAGAGGAAGAGTTCAGAAATGAACGAATTCTTCTTGAGGCATTGTAGACTAGGTCAGATCAATGTGACCCGACTAGCTAGAGTTACATATAGATGCATATTTAAATCAGTTTGAATTTACATCTTGTGAAACTCGCCAGTCATGTCACAGAGATAAGATGACCATAGCTCCGTTTACTGGAAACAGAGAAAGAGTTAGTGAACTCTTGGGATGATACATGTTGATGTATGTAGGTCCCCTGTCTACACTTGCCAAGACCGGTTCTTTTACTTCATTACATTCTCTGATGATCTCTCAAGATTCAGACATACGTTTCTGTTGAAACATAAGTCCGAACCTTTTGAGATATTCACAGAATATAAGTTAGAAGTAGAGAACCAATACGGGTAAAAGTGTTATGTCCTTTGATGAGATCAAGGAGGAGAATACTTGAGCACGGAATTCCTGGATTATTCTAAAGGAGAATGAGATTCTCTCTCAGCATTACTCCTCCGTATACACCATTGCACGATGGTATGTCGGGGCGGAGCAGATACACCCTATCTGATATGGTGTGCTCTATGATGAGTACTACTGAGTTATCTATTTCCTTTTGGGAGTTATGCGCTTGAGAAGCTGCATACCTATTGAATCGGGTTCGAATCAAATCAGTGCCTACCACTTCATATTTGATATGATAAGGGAAGAGCCCATATCTTAAGTTGGTTAGGATTTGGGGTTGTCCGGGCTATGTCTAAAAGTATAATCCGGACAAGCTCGAGGCAAGGTAAGTTATGTAAAACTGGAAAGGTTCCAGCTATACAAACTACAGCTGATGATTTGATAGAACCAAAGGATTCAGTAGATTCCAACGAACCTCAGCCTCTCCGCCGATCTAGTAGGGTTCCTCACCCACCTGAGAGATACTTCTGTTTCTCTATGACAGTGGGAGCGAGGATTGCATCATGAGATGATGACCCAACTAGCTTCGAGCAGGCCATCGAGAGTAAGACTCTGTAAGAATGGTTGGATGTTTAGCGATCTGAGATGGAATCCTTATACACCAACAAAGTATGGACTTTGGTTGCTATATCTGAAGGGTTAAATCCCCATCAGGAGCAAGTATATCTTGAGAAGATTACTTGGTGTACATGGAAAAGTTGAGACTTTCAAAGCTAGACTGGTTAAGGGTTTTCGTCATCGACCAGGCGTGGATAATGATGAAACCTTTTCCAGTGGCTATGCTTAAGTCCATTCAGATCCTACTTGCCACGGCTACATACCATGACTACGATATCTGGTAGTTGGGTGTCATGACTGCTTTTCTAAATGATGTTTTAGAAGAGGGAGTCTATAAGTACACAGCCAGAGGGCCTCGTAGACAGTGGGGGCAGCGGAAACGTGTGCAAGATGCTTTATAAGATGAAGCAGGCATCGCGGAGTTGGAACATCTGTTTTGATGGATTAGTCAAAGAAGTTGACATCATCAAAATGGTAGATAAACCTTGTATAAACAAAAAGGGTAGTAGGGAGTATGGTGACGATCCTCGTAGAGTACGTGGATGTCATACTTTTGATAAGAAAGGAGTTTCCTATGCTACGCTCGATCAATCTCTGCTTATCACAATGATTCTCCATAATAGGATCAAAGTGATACCTCCTAAATCCTGGTTTTGGATCTATGAGATAGATCTAACTGGATGTTAGGATTTTCACTAGTTGTAGTGAGAAGGTATCAACCGATCCTGGGAAGAATCACTGGAAGGGTTCCAGGGTGATAAGGACGACTGAATGTCAGTCACAGGCATTGTCTTTACCCTAAGTGTAGGGACGGTATGTTGGAAGAGTTCCAAGCAAGATACCGTGACATACTAGACGATGAAGGCAGGATACATCGCTACTTAAGATGCTACCAAAGAGGCAGTCTGGGTGTATATTGGTTCATGAGATGAACTACGTTCCAACCATTGTGAGACAATGGAGTTGTGGCTTATGCCAAGGAACGTCCGTCCCATCAGTGATCCAGACATATTCCAAGGCAGTATCACTTGATCATGGAGATGGTTGATCTCTAAGGGATCGAGGTTAGGAGAGCAGACTCAGAGGACAACACGGCGGATCCACTCACGAAGGCCTATTCCCAGAGAGAGAATTTTGTGGGATGGTTGAGTATGAGATACTACAACCACTGCTACAGATGGCCCTAGTGCAAGTGGGAGATTGTTAGTTATATGTATGCCCTAGAGGCCATTACTGTACATTGGATGTATATTGTAGTGGATGCTGAGACATATATAGTGAGGACTTTCTTGCTCGACATGATAGTATGCTATCTGGTTGCTTTTTACCTTAACGTGTATACTGTTTGTCTCTCTGTTACATGTTGGTAAAGCCCTTAGGATGTGTACTTGACTACCTGGACTATGATGCGGATCATACTAGTGAGGACATGGTAGTCCATAAGTACATCCTTCAAAGTCCCTAGTCGTGGGTGTATCGAGACGGGGCATCGATATACCAGAGTAGACTAGCGTATACCTTCTCGACCCATACAGATGGGCGATGGATGATCCCATATCCATTGGTGTTTGACATCAGAGATAATATACGGGTGCTCAGTGGAGACTGGGTACACTGGACGGACTCGCCGAGAACTCCCAGATGGTATTACACCTTACGTCAGATGGCAGTTCTCTGGTGACACTGGTACAGAGTAGTCTGTTGACCCGAGATCATCATAGAGTCTTGTGTGGTTCCCACTGTGCTTTGATTTCCATCTTACCACGTCCAAGAGGGCGTGCAAAATGGTGGTTTTTGGGTACAGTCCCGAGTCACATGGAGGCAATGAGCGATAGGAGGGGATTTGTCTCTCCCGGTATAGGGGGTTGATGTTGCGCTGTGTTCGATTGGCTATAACCGGAAATCCCTGGCCAGGGTTGCTGAGATATACTGGTAAGTGTTACCAGTAGTTTCTCGAGTTGTTATAGACCTCATATCGACACGACTTATCGAGCTATTGGGGTCTGACGTTTACCACCCCTAGGCGAGATATGCGACATATCAGACGATCAGACCGGACTGTACGGTAGTGTTACTGGTTGGATTCACTGGAGTGTGAGCGGGCTTGCTCGTCGATCTTCTGATCGCTCAATACCCGGGTGGCCGTTACGTTTAGCAGACCGCTTGCGGCTTGTGGGTGCTTGATATGATCATCATCTGCTGCCGGCGTATTGACGAGTCTTTAGAGTCCTACACAGAGATTTCCTGGCTCAAGCGAAACGAAATAGGAGCGCATATGAGATATGTGCGGGACCGAGAATAATGCGTGTATGTGATACCGTATTTCATTCTCGCGATGAATGTGTCGAAAGGTTGTATGCGATATAACCTAGTTATCGAATCGAGGATTGATTCGATAAGCCGATACATTGGATACTAGTCGGTTATATGCGTATGACCGGATCGTTAAATCAAGTGTTGATTTAATGAATTAATGTATAATTATATATTTGATATATTACTTTGCATTAACTAGTATTGGTTCACTTTAAATGGATTTTCTCACTTGTTTGTGCACATTGTATATGTGATATATTTTTGTGCACAAGTTTGTATCATGTTTTATGATACTTGCTTCTTTGGTTAAGTGTATAGAATTAAACCATGATTAAGATGATGATTAGGGTTTTGCATAATCTTTTATTTATTTATTGATTTATTTGGAAAAGATTTTGGAGAGAATGGTGGCTTTCTTTGTTTCTAGTCAAAGCTTCATGAAGCTTTGACTTTGTAACCATTCTTGTCTCCATGCTTAACCCTAACCATTCCTTTAACCTTGGTCAATTCTCTACACATAACTATAGTTAAAATTATGATAAGTATTGATTTTCTATTCTATTAAAATACTCATCATAATATAATCTTCATCTTCATCTTCTTCTTCAAGATGAAGAAGCTTCACTTCATCAATGGTGGATTGATGAAATGAATGAGAAATCCAATTCTAAAGTCTACCCACTTCCTATTTCTTCATCCTCTATCTCTTGCCAAGTAGTAGAGTGTGTTTCCTTCACAAGTTTTCTTGACTTGGTGAAGTTGGAGCTTGATCTAGCGATGCCTCGACGTAGATCATCTTCGGCACGTCGTCGATGACCTAGCCCGCTTCTTCTCCGATGAAGCCGACGCTAGAGCCCGGGATTGCATGAGGACAGCGGAGAGGACTTCATCATGGAGCCATGAAGGTGGAGGACCGGATCTACAAAGGTTGTATTTCCGTATTCTTGTAGTTAAGTGTTAACTAGTTTGTTTTTCGCCTAAACTTCTAGCCAACGATCCGTATTAGGGTTTCTCGGCACCTCTAATTTTTGAAATTGGCATGGTTGATGCCTTGTGAGACCTCACTAGTGTGCCTAGGAACCTTACACATACCTCGGTTGGGAAGGGCGTACGCATTCCCGCCCGGAATGCTTCTAAATACAGGGCAATCTCCTTGCCATGTACCTGGTCCGCCCGCTCACCCTCTCTGGCTAAACGAAGAGAATAGTTAGATGGGATATGGAATCGAGCCCGGATCTCGGCAAGCCCGTCCACATTCCTCAAGACGAAGGGCGCATCACGGGCATTCCCGACGCGCACCTTGGAAGCCCTTGTTGCCGCCCGACGACGGGTGATGGGGACGGCTCTGACTCTCGGATGCAAACCCGACACAGAGGACGACGAAGAAGAAGACGAACCCTCTTGGCTATCTGAAGATGAAGAGGAGGAAGACCCTCTGGACTCAGTGTAGGGTGTTTTTCATCACCCCATTGAGATAGGATACGCGTCGCTTGTCAGGCGTACTACAAATTCCCTCTTGCCTAGGGTAGGCGGGGGTTTATTGATTGTGGAGATCTGAATCTCCGGCAGCCGCGGACTAAGCTGCCGTTAATTACCCCTCGCCTTTAGAGCGAAGGAACCTCCAATTGACGGGTCAAACTGGTCATGCGAACTCAATGTGCAATGTGTTGGGGTCAAAATTTGCATCCTGGTTGACCAAGTCAAAGTCAAGGTCAACCTCAAGCCAGGTGGGCCCAAGCCTAAGCAAGTTGGCCAATGCCCGGGTCGAGCCCGAACACAAAGCGTCCGGCCTTCCACCATACCAAAATAAAAATCATGTAACGAATAATTTTGATGTAATTTTTTGTGCATGAATGTATGCAAAATGGGCATAAAGCCAATTTTTTTTAAGCCAATAGCTTATGTGCAAAAAGAAATAGCACATGAGACATGGAATTGGCAAAATGCCATTTTGTAAAGTCTAAGGGGCTATATGTAAATGTGTAAGCCTATATAAGGCAACATGATGATGAATAAAGAGACACTTTTTCATTCCCTTAAAAACTAGGGTTTGTGCCTCCACTCTCTCTTTTTCAAGTTCTTCCTTTTCATTTTCCAAATAAATCAAGAGCTTAGCTCTCTTTTTTAAAAAACTAAATAAAATTTTACCATAAACCCATCTTCCAAAACCCCATCAAGAGAAGAAAAAGGGTCTATTTTTTTATCATCCAAGATCTAGATCTTGGAGTTTCAAGAGAACTCATTTTGGGTTTCTTCTCAAAGAATAAAGGAGAAAATCTTTTGGAGTTCAACTCCACAAATAAAATTCTTTTGGAGTTTAACACCACTACAGAAATGCTTTTAGAGTTTAACTCCACAGTAAAAATCTTTTTTTTTTTGGAGTTTAACTCCACATTATATCTTTTCAGCTATATAAAATTCTTTTGGGGTTGAACTCCACGTTAAAAAAAAACTTTTGGCCCCCCTTATATGTGGGTCACATGCTGAGCATGTGATGGCCCCCTCATGTGAGGGGAGGCTCCCATTTAATGGGAGCCTAGGCCCCCCCCCCAATTTTTTTTCTCTTTCTTCTTTTCGTTATTTTAAGCTTTTTTATTAAAAAAATAAAATAAATAAATATTAAATAAATAAAAATAAATTATAAATAATATTTAAAAAATAAAAAAAATAATAATTCTTTTCCTTTTCTTCTTTTCTTCTTTCTTCCTTCTTTTCTTTATTTAATCTTTTTTATTTAAGATAAAAATAAAATAAAATAAAATATAAATAATATTTAAAAATTACAAAAAATAATAATAAATTAAAAAAATTCTCTAAATATTTATTTGCTTATTTATTTTTGTTTTTATATATAGAATATATATATATATATATATATATATATATATATATATATATCTCCTTTTTTTTAACAAAAAGAACAAAACAAAACAAAAACACACACACCAACACATTGCACATTGAGTTCGCATGACCAGTTTAACCCGTCAATCGGAGGTTCCTTCGCTCCAAATGTGAGGGGTAATTAACGGCAACTTAGTCCGCGGCTGCCGGAGATTCGGATCCCTACAATTAATAAACCCCAGCCTACCCTAGGCAGGGGGAATCTGTAATGCGCCTAACAAGCGCGCGCGTATTCCCATCTCAATGGGGTGACGGAAAACGCCCTACATAGTGTGCGTGTGTTGTGTTGTGTTTTGAAAAGGGTTTTTTGGATATATCGGGAGTTTCACAGAGTTTACGAGGATCCCGCTACCTGGATAGCGGGCTGGGGGTTAAGAGGGCCAGTAGCCTCTTGCGGGGTGCGGGGCAGCGCCCCGTTAGAAAAAATTTCCTAACGGGGAACGTGTTTCTGGTGTGGAGTGCACGGAAAATGAGGGGTGAGGAGCGTTTTAAAGACGCATGCATAGCATGTAGGCGCTGGACGCCCGCAGGTCACGTGCCTGGCGCATGGACGCTGGGCACCCGCGGGTCACGTGCACGGCGCATAGGCGCTGAGCGCCCGCAGGTCGCGTGAGGCGCACGTGGGCGTTGGACGCCCGAGGGTCACGTGCCCTTGCACCCGACCGCTGGGCGCCCGTGGGTCACGTGCACGGCACACAACCACTGGGCGCCCGTGGGTCATGTTCACAGCACCGACCGCTAGAAACACCAACGAAAAAGGGGCTTAGCCCTTGGGTTAGGAGTCGAACTCCCAAGGGGCTTTGGAGTTGAACTCCTAACAGGGATTATGTATAGATTTGGAGTTAAACTCCAACAGATTTTGAATGGAGTTAAACTCCTAGAAATCTTTGGACCTTCTTTTGAGCCTCGGATCCTCCCGGAATGGGATTTTATAGATGGGTATCCTTCTTCTTTCTCTCCGTTGGCTGGATCTTGAGGGGAAAAAGGGAGGTGAGACTTAAAATCTCCCATTTTAGGGATTTGACGGCAGATCCGAGCTCCCCTTCGAGAGTTTTATGGTGAAAAACTATTTATTTTTGAAAAAGAAAGAGTTAAACTCTTGATTTAATTCAAAAAAAGAGAAGAAGGTTTAAGAACCTTGAGGAAGGAGAAAGAGGCACAGACCCTAAGGGAGAATGAATTATTCTTTTCTTTATTTCATTATCATGTTGTCTTTTATAGGCTTACAAACTTACATATAGCCCCTTGGGCTTTACAAAATGGCATTTTGCCCATCCCATCCCTTATGTGCTCATTTATTTTGTACATGGGCCATGGACTTTATAAATATTTGGCTTTATGCCCATTCATGCATAAAAAATTACATCAAAATTATTTATTACATGATTTCACTTTGGCATGGCGGAGGCTAGCCGCGGGGCTCGACTTGGGCATAAATTTGATTTTGACAAAGTGCCCCCCATCAATATGTGCACACTGCATATATGGGTCGTGTGCATGAAATTGATGGATCTTCTTTCACGTGGAGGCGACTTGATTTGGTTCCCGCTTTTTAGGAAGCTAGCACTGCCCTTTTTACGACATGGACGGTCGATGCTTGACGTGCCTCCGAGACGGAGTGTCGGTGTATGACGTATCTCCAGCACGGAGTGTCGCTGTTCGACGTTTCCCCGTCACGGAGTGTCGCTGATCGACTTTTCCCCAACACGGAGTGTCGCTGTTCGACGTTTCCCCGGCATGGAGTGTCGCTGTTCGACTTGTCTTCGACACGGAGTGTCGCTAGTCGACTTATCCCCGACATGGAGTGTCACTGGTTGACATTTCCCCGGCACGGAGTGTCGTTAGTTGACGTGTCCCCGAGACGGAGTGTCACTGTTAGACGTTTCCCCGAGGCGGAGTGTCTGTTTGACGTATCCCCGGCACGGAGTGTCGCTGGTTGACGTGTCCCCGGCACGGAGTGTCGCTAGTTGACGTATCCTCGAGACGGAGTGTCTGCTTGACGTTTTCCCGTTACGGAGTGTCGGCTGTTTGACGTGTCCCCGGCACGGAGTGTCTACTTGACGTTTCCCCGGCACAGAGTGTCTTTTTGTTTGACGCAGAGGTCGATGTTGGAATTGGTTGGTTTGATTTTTTGCCTTGATCGGCGGGACTTTTGAATTTGAGAGGAATTTGGAATTTGTTTAGCATCAGTATTGCTGCACTGGAATAATGCCAGGAGAAACTCATCATTTGCCCTGGGAAGACTTGGGATTTTGGTTTTGGTTTGGCATCAGCATCGCTACACTGGAATGTGGTACCAGGAGCGAATCATCATTTGCCGTGAGGGGATTTCCCTTGTTCCCAGTTTAACGACTTAGGGGTCATCCGTTCCCAGTTTAACGACTCAGGGGTCTATTGGATCGAATGTTTGGAATTTTGGGGTTAAGGTCGGCATCAACGTTGCTAACACTGAAGAACAGGTGCCAGGAGTAATTCATCATTTGCCGTTCCCTGTTGGGAAACGATTGCTTAGGAGACAGGTTTAAGTCCCTATCACCTAAGACTTTTCAATTTTATAAGCCGTAAATGTCCCATAAAAATATTTTCTCGCTACGAGTCGAAAGGATCTTGTAGGTGTACTTTCTCCTTAGGGGTCGTGGGGACTCCCAAGTGTGTTTTTCCTTCGTGGGTCGTAAGGATCCCACGAAGGTGTTTTCTTACGAGTCGTGAGGATCCCGTAAGTTTTGTTCTTCTCATGTATCGTGAGGATATATGAGTGGATCTTCCCAAATGGAGCATAATTCCAAGGGCGGAGACCGGCTACTGGTCTGGTGATTGCGATGCGGTATGGGTATGATGAGAATTATTTGAGCCCGTGGATTGTATACGGTAGTCAGTTCCGGGACAACCGTAGGGCTGGGAGAATTTTGGAATTTTTTTGGCGTCTGTATCGTTGTACTGGAATATGGTACCAGGAGCAACTCATCATTCGCGGTTTGAGAATTTAGATTTTGGTTGGCGTCTCCATTGCTGCATTGGAATATGGTACCAGGAGTGACCCATTATTCGTCGTTGGGACATTCAGAGTTTGGTTGGTGTTTGCATCGCTGCACTGGAATATGGTACCAGGAGCAACTCATCATTCGCCGTTGGGGATTTGAGTTTTGGACGACGTCTGTATCGCTGCACTGGAATATGGTATCAGGAGCGACTCATCATTCGCTATTGGGATATTCGGGGATTTGAGTTTTGGTTGGCGTCTGCATCGCTGCACTGGAATTTGGTACCAGAAGCGACTCATCATTCGCCATTGAGGATTTGAGTTTTGGACGGCGTCTGCATCGCTGCACTGGAATATGGTACCAGGAGCGACTCATCATTCGCCGGTTTTTTTTACCACGACTGATCTATTATTTCAGCTTTTCTTATCGCGAAAGTCGCGATTGCCCTATCATTTCGGCTATTTATTCGCGATTGCCCCATCATTTCGGCTTTATTTTCATCTTTATTTTTACCCGCTGATTTTTATTGTGAGTTGCCACATCATTTCGGGTTTTTATTTATTATATATTTTATTTGTTATATTTTTTTTGTTTTATTTACACATTTTTACATCCGCAGTTTAACGACTTAGAGGTCGGTTTTTTCCAATTTAACGACGTGGTGGTCGACTGTTCCCAGTTTAATGACTTAGAGGTCATCTTTTTCCAGTTTAACGACGTGGTGGTCATTGTGCCCAGTTTAACGACTTAGAGGTCATATGTTCCCAGTTTAACGACGTGGCGGTCAACTGTTTTCAGTTTAACGACTTAGAGGTCATCTGTTCCCAGTTTAAAGACTTAGGGGTCTTTGTGCCCAGTTTAATGACTTAGAGGTCATCTGTTCCCAGTTTAACGACTTAGAGGTCATCTATTTCCAGTTTAACGACATGGTGGTCAACCGTTTCCAGTTTAACGACTTAGAGGTCATTGTGCCCAGTTTAACGACTTAGAGGTCATCTATTCCCAGTTTAACGACTTAGAGGTCATCTGTTCCCAGTTTAACGACTTAGAGGTCATCTGTTTCCAGTTTAACGACGTGGTGGTCAACTGTTTCCAGTTTAACGACTTAGAGGTCATCTGTTCCCAGTTTAAAGATTTAAGGGTCTTTGTGCCCAGTTTAACGACTTAGAGGTCATCTGTTCCCAGTTTAACGACGTGGTGGTCAACTATTTCCAGTTTAACGACTTAGAGGTCATTGTGCCCAGTTTAACGACTTAGAGGTCATCTGTTCCCAGTTTAACGACTTAGAGGACATCTGTTTCCAGTTTAACGACGTGGTGGTCAATTGACGGGGAGCTTAGAGAAGATACCCGATTAAGCAGTTGTCAGGGGTGCCGCTGGAGCTTGGCCGAGATGCCTTGTTGCTTTGTTGGTGTTGATAGCCTTGTTCCCAGCTAGAGCAATGGAGAGTCGTTCGAAAACAGACTTGTGCTTAGGCCGAGGTACCCTCACGACCATGACATTCGGCCTTTTTCCCTTTGAGGCTGGTTTATCCATCACTGGGGCTTAAAGAGTAGAGACGGCGTTAGCTGGCACGAACATAATAGAGCCAAATGGTAGCGGCGGCTCTTCCCACTGTCGCTCGAGACTGGCCGGAAGAACCGTCCTGGCATCCATCTTCATCGTATAGGAGATGAGAGCCGTGCTGAGATTGTCCTTGGAGACATTTTGTTGCGTCCGAGGATTGCAATTGAAAATTGTTAACCCTGCAAATAGAAGCATGATTTCAGTATAGACAATCAATGTATATGTTGATTGAGTTCGCATGGATGTTTAACCTGAAATATGGGAGGAGAGATCGGTCCCACCGGGCGTGCCAGAAGCTGTAGGGTGTTTTTCGTCACCCCATTGAGATGGGAATACGTGTCGCTTGTCAAGCGTACTACAGATTCCTTTTTGTCTAGGGTAGGCAGGGGTTTATTGATTGTGGGAATCCGAATCTCCGGCAGCCGCGGACTAAGCTGCCGTTAATTACCCCTCGCCTTTGGAGCGAAGAAATCTCCGATTGACGGGTCAAACTGGTCATGCGAACTCAATGTGCAGTGTGCGTGTGTTGTGTTGTGTTTTGAAAGGGGGTTTTGGATATATCGGAGGCCTCATAGAGTTTATCGGGGGCCTTACAAATTTTCCTAACGAGGGACGTGTTTCTGGTGTGGAGTGCACGGAAAATGAGGGGTGAGGAGCGTCTTAAAGACGCGTGCATAGCACGTAGGCGCCGGGAGCCCGTGTGTCACGTGCCTGTGGCGTCACGTGCGCAGCACGCATGGGCGCCGGGCGCTAGCGGGTCACGTGCGCGGCACGCGACCGCTGAGCGCCCGCAGGTCGCGTGAGGCGCACGTGGGCGCTTAGCGCCCGTGGGTCGCGTGCCCTGCACCCGACCGCGGGCGCCCGCGGATCACGTGCGCGGCACACGACCGCTGGACGCCCATGGGTCACGTGCACGGCATGCGACCGCTGGAAACACCAACGGAAAAGGAGCTTAGCCCCTGGGTTAGGAATTGAACTCCCAAGGGGCTTTGGAGTTGAACTCCTAGCAGGGATTATGTATAGATTTGGAGTTAAACTCCAACAGATCTTTAATGGAGTTAAACTCCTAGAAATCTTTGGATCTTCTTTTGAGCCTTGGATCCTCCCGGAATGGGATTTTTATAGATGGGTATCCTTCTTCTTCCTCTCCGTTGGCTGGATCTTGGAGGGGAAAAGGGGAGGTGGGACTTAAAATCTCCCATTTTAGGGATTTGATGGTAGATCCGAGCTCCCCTTCGAGGGTTTTATGGTGAAAAACTATTTATTTTTGGAAAAAGAAGAGTTAAACTCTTGATTTAATTCAAAAAGGAGAAGAAGGTTTAAGAACTTCGAGGAAGGAACACATACCCTAATTTTTGGGGAGAATGAATTTTTTTTTCTTTATTTCATTATCATGTTGCCTTTTATAGGCTTACAAACTTACATATAGCCCCTTGGGCTTTACAAAATGGTATTTTGCCCATCCCATGCCTCATGTGCTCATTTATTTTGTACATGGGCCATGGACTTTACAAAAATTTGGCTTTATGTCCATTCATGCATAAAAAATTACTTCAAAATTATTTATTACATGATTTCATTTTGGCATGGGGGAGGCCAGCCGCGGGGCTCGACTTGGGCATGGGCCCACTTGATCTGGGCTTAGGCCCGCTTACTTGGGGTTGACTTTGATTTTGACTTAGTCAACCGGGGTGTAATTTTTGACCCCAACACTCAGTTCCAACAACTGGAGCCTCGTCGTCCAACCCTACCATAACTATCTCTACAGACTCCTCAGATGAAGACATCTAACCTGACTCAAAGGAATGGACTGGCCGAGGAAAAAGCATGGATGATCCGATCTAAAAGGAAAGAGCGTCGGGCAATCTCTGATAATGAGGGTGAATTATGGTGGAAGTGTTGGCCCTAGGGGGTCCCCTCCTATTTATGCACTCCACAGAAAGCATCCAACGGCCCAGATCAATTCCCGTCAAAACGAAACGTCGCGCATGCCAGCCGTCAAGGCTCCACGTAGTAATCGGCCATTGGGGACGACCCTTCGTTTGTAGGTGACAGCGACAGCCTGTCGCATCCGCCAATCCGTGTCGGACACGTGGCCTGCAGCTCAACAGATGACGAGCGAAACGGCGCACCCTCTTTAAAGCGCGATCATTTCATTGATTCGCTGACGTCGTCATGGATATGCATGAAGATTCGGGCGAACAACGAAGCGACACGTGGGCCCAAGGATCGAAATGACGTAACCACCAAACGCCATGCCGTTCCCGGACGATACACATTATGATTCCTTGGCGCCAAATTGAGCAGAAGAAAGACCGAGCAGACCACTCTCGACCCAACCCTTGGATAGGTCGGAATAAGAGTGGGGGGGTAATGATAATGCTCACAAGTGGTGTCTCCTCAGATTACGACACGTGGCAGATGACATGTCCCGGACTCTACGGGGGTGGAATAAATGAGCCGCATCGGGGACATTTCCCGGGCCCTTTCTCGGTGGACATACCCGACCTTTCGGAAGACCCCCTTAAAGACATTCCATCTTCATCTAGGAGACTGCCAACAGCTCTTCTCCAGGCTTCCTCAGTCTCCTCGCTCACCTCCGAGCCATCTCTCATGTCGAGCTTCCTCGGCCTCCCACTCGTCTTCGAGCCCCTGATTTGCCGAGCTTCCTCGGCCTCCCCTGATCAACCGAGATTGCAGAGCCCTAGCGCCTCTGCAACGGCTCCGCGTATCTCGCCAAAGCGAGATAACCGCCGCCCCACATCCCGCGTCCCACGCTAGCGCGTCCCCCATTAATGAGCATATCCCATCATTAATGAAGGGATCCCATCATTCATGCACGCGTAATGTCAGGGGTGTAACCAAAGGCGAAGATCTCGCGCCTGCTCGCTCTATGCAACTACTATAAAACCCCTCTCTCAGACAACTCAGGTAAGGCAACTTGAACCCAATAAGCCACTACTCTGCTCAAATTTCTCGGCTATCTTGATCGTCGGAGGGTCCTACGATGGTCACCCACCCCGGGACTTCATTGCAGGTAGCTCGGCTTCCATCTCAAACTCAACCCATTGAGATCCACACACTCAAGGAGGCAACCTCCGAATCCAATCTCAACCATCCAGCAACGCCCGCGACAGATCGACGGAGGACAGCATCTGAAAGAGATTAAGGCCTCCATCACCGGTAGAGCAGAATCTGCAAAACTTCCACTAATTTTTTTGTCAAGATTACACCAAGAGCAAATCCTAGAAGATTGCTTTCAAATCTCTCTTAGCCGTCACCCTTGCTTTATTTTCAATAGCCTCGCCTAATAGTATCTGATTTTCACTAATGAGAAACCCTATTTATAGCCAAACCTTAATCCCATTTGAATTAGAATTAAGTAGTATTACGAAAATACCCAATTGAAAATACCTAGCGCGTCACGAAACTCTTTTGAGCCTGCTCAACATAATTATAAGCCGTCTTACACGAATAGAGAAGAATTGATAATTCCAGACATATTGTGAGTTGACTCATCATAACTATGGGCCGTCTCAAAATAGGGTCGTACCGAATCAAGATAGGGACGAGACGGCTCATGAAGAAATTCCACGATATCAACATTCTCCCACTTGGAGATTTTTCCATCTTTACTCCCAAAAAACTAGTAAACTTCACATGATTCCGCTATATGCTCTTTTCTTGTCAAATCTTCTCAGGAAGGTTCCCCAATATGCAACAGAGATCCAGCTTATCTCTGACTACAATCTTAGTGAATATATCTGCAGGATTCTTTTCTCCCGCGATCTTTTGCAATATCAACTCACCATCCTCCAACGCTATAGGTATGAAATGATACCGCATCTTGATGTACTTTGTCCTAGAGTAATATGCAGCATTCTTTGCCAAATGTATTGCACTTTGACTATCGCTCCACAAGATATTGAACTCATGTTTCTTACCCAACTCTTCGAGTAACCCTTGTAGCCATATCATTTCTTTGTTGGTCTTCGTGATGGCCACATATTCAGCCTCTATCGTTGACAACGCGACATTTTTTTTGCAACTGAGAAATCCAATTAACTATTGTTCCCCCAATCGTGAATAAATACCCTATTGTGCTTCTCCCACCATCTCGATCACCTGGATGGCCTGCATTAACACAACCTTGCACATTGAGTGTATCACCCCCGAAACATAAGCAATGAATGGATGTTCCCTTAAGATATCTCAATATCCACTTCACTGCATTCCAATGCTCCTTTCCCGGATTTTGCATGTGCCTACTTACAACTCCCATTGCTTGTGAATATATGGTTGTGTACTCACAATTGAATACATCAAACTCACAACCTCCGATGCATATGGCACTCGTGCCATGTCATCCTTCTGCTATTGAGTTGTCGGGCATAACTATTTGCTAAGTTTGAAATGCGTCGCTAAAGGCGTACTTACCGGTTTTGCTTTGTCTATGTTAAACCGCTTCCAAACCTTCTCCACATAGTCCTGTTGCGACAGCCACAACTTTTGTTGTTGCCTATCTCTTATGATCTTCATACCTAGAATTTGCTTCGTTGCTCCCAAATCCTTCATGGAGAATTGTTCAGCCATCAACTTCTTCAGATTTTGAATTTTCTTGAAATTCGGACTTGCCGCCAACATATCATCCATATAGAATGATAAAATATAGTCGTCGTCTTTAAATGTCTGAATGTAAACATAGTAATCTGAATCACACCTCACAAATCCTGAATCCAATATGAATCGATCAAACTTGAGATACCACTGTTTTGGAACTTGCTTAAGGCCATACAAACTCTTTCGCAGTCTACAAACCGAACTTTCCTTCCCCTTAATCTCGTATCCTGGTGGCTACATTATATAAATTTCCTTCTCCAAATCTCCATGAAAGAATACTGTTTTCATATCTAGCTGTGCTAAATGCAAATCTTCCACTGCCACCATACTAAGTATAACCCGAATTGAAGCCATCTTCGCCACTGGAGAAAATATTTTCTAATAGTTTATTCCATGTTGTTGCGCATATCTCTTCACTACCAAGCGAGCTTCGTACCGCTTCATACCATCGACTTCATCCTTGATTCTATACACTTACCTATTCAGCAATGATTTTCGATCCTTGGGTAGCTTCACTAGATCTCATATATGGTTCTTTTTCAATGAATCCATCTCTTCATCCTGTCCCACGTCACTTCCGTGAGGAATTCGGGCTCTCCCGAATCAGTGTACAAAATGTAGTCGTTAACTAATTTTTCAGGCGGTCTTCTCTTACATGTAAATCTTCTCAAAATTAGGACATTTAGTTGCTGAACTTGGTCTTCAGTCGGTTCCTGAACCTGATCCTGCACTGCAGTGCTTGTCTCCTCCATATTCTGATCTGCACCTGTAGGCACCTGTCTATTCTCCTGAGTTTAATCTAACTCAACAAACTCAGATACAGTACCATTCTTAACATTGGCTTGCTTGGCTTCTTTGTATAAGTGTTGCTCATCAAAGACGACCTTTCGGCTCCATATTATCTTCTTGCTTGAGTAATCCCATAACCGATATCCGAACTCATCTCCTCTATAACCAATGAATGCACAGCTAAAGGCGGAGGGATGGAAAGACATTCGCACTTTCTTGATTTATAGTCAAGTTTACTCCTTTCCATCTTATCAATTAGCGAATAAGTAATGTAACCAAAAACTTTAAGGCGCGAGTAATTTACTGGTTTACTTGACCAAATTTCTTTCGGAATTCCTCCATCGAGTGCACTTACTGGGCTTCGATTGATCGATCAGATACATAGCAGTATCGATAGCTGCTCCCATAGGAATTTGGGCATATCTGCATCCAAGTTCATACTCCTTACCCGCTTTAGAATCGTCAAGTTCATCTTTTCAGCAATATTATTCTGTTGCGGTGTCCCAGGTACCGTCTTTAACCAACACACACCCTTCTGTGAGCAAAACCCCTTGAACTCTTGTATGCAATATTCCCCGCCATTGTCAGACTCTAGTGCTGGGTTCCTTAGCACCCTCACTAGGTTTTCTAAGGCATCAAGCATACAATTTTAAAAAATCTAAAGTGCTATGAAACCCTTAACCGCGGATATAACTAGAGGATTAGGATAATTAAAATGTGTAAACAACTTTACACTAAGTGAAATGGGAATACAACCTTTGTAGACCGGTCCTTCACTTCTAAAGCTCCGTGTAGTAGTCCCTTTGCTCCAAGTAGTGGTGTCCCGGACTCTCCTTTGGCTCCACTAGGTAAAAGGAACGAGCTTACTCAAGAATCTTCGAGGCCGAAGATGATCTACGTCGAAGAATCTCTAACTCAAGCTACCCTTTCACTAATTGATGAACTAGTGAAGAAACAATCTATACTAAATGGCTAGTTTGGTGTAAATTGGTGAAATAGGAATTTTGCTCACTTTAGAATAATTTTACTCTCTTTCTTTTCTTTTCTTACTTAAAACTAGAGAGTAATTGAAGGAGATCAAGAAAATGATCTCAAGTGATCAACCAATGAACCATGGGTGAGAAAATATCATATATAACTCATGTAGAGACTAAACCATGGATAAAGATAATGGTTGGATTAATAAATATCTAGAGAAAAAAAAATTAGTGGACTTTAGTCAAAGCTTCTCCATGCTTCCACAAGCATCTTAGTCATGCTAATTTCCACCAAATTTTGATTTATCCCTTAATATTTAAACACCCAAATTATCTTTACTTTGGTATGAGTCTCATACACCCATGTCCAATGTATCATCTCGCATGACACAAAATTAAATACATTAATATATATCACATATATATATATATTTAAATGTATTTAGAGAAAACATTTTCTTAAGTGGGCTAATATTAGTTAATGTATATTAATATATCAAATATATAATCATACATTAAATTATTAAATCAACACTTGATTTAATAACCCGGCTGTATCGCATACAACCGACTAATGTCATTTATATGTATATCACATATACATATAACATATTATTGAATCAACACTTGATTCAACAATACAGTTATATCTCATATAAGCTGTATCGCGAGATTGGAATACGGTATCACATACACATATTAATCTCGGTCCCGCACATATCACATATGTGCCCTACTTCGTTTCACATGAGCTAGAAAACATCTGTGTAGGACTCTAATGACTCGTCAATATGCCGGCAGTAAGTGATGATCATATCAGTCATCCACAAGCCGTCAGCGGTAGTAGCTGGACGTAACGGCTATCCGGGTATTAAACAATCAGAAGATCAACAAGTAAGCTTGTCCATACTCTTGTGAATCCAACAGCAATACTACCGTACAGTCCGGTCTCTTCGTCTGATATGTCGCATATTTAGTCTAGGGATGGTAAACGTCAGACCCCAGTAACTTGATAAGTCATGCCGATGTGAGGCTCATAACGGGTCGAGAAACTACTGATAACACTTACCAATAAATCTCCGTATCAGCCCTGGCCAGGGACTTCCTGTTATGGGCAATCGAGCACAGCGCAACATCAACCCTCAATACCGGGAGAGACGAAACCTCTCCTATCGCTCATTTCCTCCATGTGATTCGGGACTATACCCAAAAACCACCATTTTGCACGCTCTCTTGAACGTGGTAAGGTGGAAATCAAAGCACAGTGGGAATCACACAAGACTCCATAACGATCTCGGGTCTACAGACTAACCTGTAACAGTGTCACTAGAGAACTGCTATCTGACGTTAGGTACAATACCATATAGGAGTTCTCGGCGAGTCCTGTTCAGTGTACCCAGTTTCTACTAAGCACCCATATACCATCTTTGATATCAAACACCTATGGATATGGGATCATCCATTGCCCATCAAATGGGTCAAGAAGCGTATACGCTAGTCTACTCTGGAATATCGATGCCCCGTCTTGATACTGTTGACTATGTATGTCCTAGAGGCCATTATTGTATATGTATACATATGGATGCTTGGACATATATATGTACAGGACAGTCTTGCTCGATATGATAGTATGCTATTTGGTTTGAGTTTATCTTAACATGTGTAGGTTTCTTGATATTACATATCTTTTAGACATGTTGATAAAGCCTGTAGGATCGTTGCTAGACTACCTGCGTTGTGATGGCGATCATACTTATGGGAGATGGGTAGTCGGTATGCACATCCTTAAATAGTCCCTAGTCGTGGGAGTATCGAGACTGAGCATCGATATTCCGGAGTAGACTAGTGTATACGTTTTCTAGACCCCGACGAGGGGCGATGGTTTGGTCCCGCAACTATTGGTTTCTAGACCTAAGATCATATACAGGTGCTCACTGGGGGTGAGTACACCGGACGGACTCGCCGAGAACTTCCAGATGGTACTATACCTATCGTCGGGTGGAAGTTCTCAGGTGACTTTAGTACAGGTTAGTCTTTAGACCTGAGATCGGCATTTGTCTTGTGTGTGTTCCCACTGTGCTTTGATCACTACCCTATCACGGTTCTGCTGAGTCGTGCAAACAGGTTTTGGTTGGGTATAGTCCCGAGCCACATAGAGGCAATGAGCGATTGTCGGGGATTCGTCTCTCCCGGTATAGGGAGTCGATATTGCACTGTGTTCGATTGGTCAGGACCATAAGACCTTGGCCAAAACAGTTGGGATTTACTGATAGATTGATCAGTAGTTTCCCGGATTGGTCCTGAGCCACATCAGCACGACTTATCAGGTTATTAGGGTCTGACGTTCACCACCCCTAAACCCGGTATGCGATACTCTTTGACGAAGAGACCGGACTGTACATATATTGTCACGGATAGGCTCGGTAGTGATCCGGATTAGTTTGCTCATCGGCCTTCCTTTCGACAGATACCTGGGTAGCCGTTACATACAGCTAGTGCCGCTGACGTGCTTGTGGTTATGGATTTATCCAGTAACTCACTGCCGACGTACTGTCGAGTCTTTAGAGTCCCACACAAAGGGTTTCCCTGATTCAGGCGAAATGATATAGTAGCCGTATTGGGTACGTGCAGGGTCTCGATCGATTGGTGTACTTTATACTCGGACTTTCGATCGGACAGTTGGTAATACTAGTCAGCTTGGGTTTGAGCCGGATTATTAAATCAGGTATTGATTTAATAATTTACATATATGTATTTCGATATATATATTCTAGTATTACGTTCTTCGTGTTATTCTATCTCTTTGGGCATTCATATTTTTTATCCGAATGCAGGTATGTATATACAGTAGACTGAAATCCGTATTTATTACAAATTTCCTTCTAGAAGGTGCCCACCTCATTATGTATTTTCCATTTATTTGATAAATGGAAATGAGGTGTAAAGTGTGAGGTATGGGAGGAATGGAGTTGACCATGCTTCAATAGTTAACAAATGAATTTATAATTCATTTGTAGTTACTATTGAAGTATGGTTGTGGATTTTTTATTCTAGAAAATGATATACAAAACCATTGTGTTCATTTTCTCTCTCCATGGTTGCTTCATTATTCTTGAGCTTTAATTTTTCTCTCCATCTCCTCCTTCCTCTCTAACTTCCTCCACCTTCATCTTCTTCCTCTTCACTACCTTCTCATGTGTTGAGAATCAAGTGAAGAGGTAAGAAAGAGATAGCTTTACACTTAGATATTTAAACTAAATCCTAGATCACTTGGACTAGCATCCCAAGTTTTCTAGTTGCTCCTTTTGACACTTAGTAAGGAGCTAGAGCCATGGATCAAACCCCTCGGGTGGATCATCAAGGACCAAGGAGGATCGGAGAACAAGCTCGATCCCGGAGAACCGACGGAGCAACAAAAGAAGGTCAAGCAAGTTCAAGGTGGCTACTAAAAGCTAAGGATGAAGAACGAAAACCGAAGGACTTGGTTCGTTTGGTAAGAATCCTTCATCATAGTAGATAGCTCTCCTGGTATAGCTAGTTAGTTTTATGGCAAGATCCGGGTCTTTGGGTTGTCTTAACGCCTTTTTGAAATCTTAGAAAATTTTTGTTCCGCAAACCGCCTCGTTAAAAGGCTCGGGTGTCAAGGTAACCCAACATGGTATTAGAACCACCCCATAAAACCTACACTAGCTTGTTCCAATGTGTTTAGAATAACGATCGACCGAAAATTTCAAAAACCGCATTTCCATTCATATAGTTTCTGTCGTTTTTTAAAAGTGGCCTAAAAATCATTTTCTGTATATTAAAAAATCGAGCAGGCTTTTATAAGAACCCACAAGAAATTTGATCCCATGATCTTTCAGAACCACCGCGGAACCGCCGCGCAAAGCACTGTTTTGCCACGGTTCCGCGGCGGTACTAGGGATTCTAGGGTCCAATTTTCTTCTGGGAATCATTTTCATGGAATTGTGGTTTCTAGAATAATTATTTTTAGGGCCCAGATTGTTTCAGTATTGGTTTAATACTTGGGGCCCACTTGGAAAGTTTAGTGGATCGTGATTTTAAAATACGTATTTTGTTATCAGTACTTAGTTTAGCATCTACGACCGTGAATCTCATTTGATCGGTAAACTCGTCTATTTGCTATATATTCTTTTAGACGGATTTACGAACGTGACATTCACGTTGATGTTTCTGTGATTGTGCTAATATTGTGGTTGGATTGTCGTGGTGGATAGCATGTGGTGCAATGTTAGCAGTACAGTTTATATTCATTTGTATATTTGTTATTGCGGGACGAGCGTCCGACATGTGGACCGCCGTGTTTGCCGGATTGTATATTATTTTGGGGCACGACCGGGTTGAGGTCGATGTCACCATTTGTATATATTATTTTCTTTTTCTGTATTAGGATTACTCCACGGTGGAGTGCACGAATAGTCGGATTCTAGAAAGCAACAAGCCTGCATCTCATGGCATTGAGACGGAGGGGCCTTCATTCTAGAATTGGCGGGCTATTCGGCACACTCGTAGGGGATATAGGTTTTCATTGCACAGGCCATCTACATGATCAGGAACGTCGGGTTTTATTTGCGGCTCATATGAAACCCGGGGCTCCAAGACTGTCCACCTTTCTGTATTGTTGGCCGAGATTCTGTGATTTTGCTTATTATCATGCCTGGGACGAATGTTATATATACTTATATATATACTAGTAGATGTTGTATATGTTTTGCACCCGCGCTAGTCCAGCCCTCGCTCTGTCGTTAGTTAAGTAACCTAACGGATGATGACGGGGGCCCGTGGCGAATGCGGATGGCATATACGTACATTGTATTTTCGTTCTTTTCTGGTGTGATAGGTTAAATTGATGGGACCGCATTAATTTTGATTAATGCAAGAAAATAAACCTAAAAATGTTGTTGGAACAGATTTCGAAAAACTGACATTACAGACGTTCTCTTTTGCTTTGCACAGTGGTATTCGGTTATGAATATCCAGCACCTCATTCGACGAGACAAGGGCCGAGATCCCTTCATCGGGAGTGACCCCTTGAGTAAAAGTTTGCGTCAACATAATAACTTCACTATAGTCGATTATTTTTGCTTTACATCATGGTATTTATTTTGGAATATCCTGCACCTCATTCGACGAGGAAAGAGCCGAGATCCCTTCACAGGGAGTGACCTCTTTAGCAAAAGTTTTCACCACTATATATATTTGTAAAACCCACTTGGGTTCCTTCAACGATATCAAGTTCATTACCTTAACGGGTATTTTCGCCAAAAACCTAGCCGTAGCCCTCCGTCATTTCGGATGAATTGTACCTAGTATTCGTGCTGCGTTTGTTGGCCTTTGTCAAGGCGTAGTGTACGGATATTGCTTGTCTGTTGCATATTGAGATGCGATTATCTAGGACAGTCGTACAACCTTGTTGGCCTTTGTCAAGAGTATGTACGGGTGGGTCTAGATTAATCCTGGATAATGACGACATGAAATTGACTAGTGGATTATGATTTGTTGGACTTTGTCAAGGTCATAAACCTCTAGGGGAAAAAACCACATCGGGAGTTTCAAACATACAGGAAACCTGCAGATTTAGCATACCTTCTGGAGTGCGGTGACTAGAGTGGATTCCATCTAGTGCATCACACAATGATAGTTGGATCTCGATCCCACTGATGAGTAGGATTACTCTCGGGAGATTATTTTCACTTAACAATCAATACTATAAACCAAGTAGGTGTCTAGAACAGTGTTAGCGGGGCTACGCCTCCAGGGAAAAGAGGTTATGTAATTAAGAAATTTCGCGAAAGCGTTGGAAAACCTCCCTCCAAGTACCGACACTACCCTGGCTGAAAGGTTAAGTAAGTATTGTGGCGTGCGATTAATCCTGACTAGTTCTCCTTTTAAGGTTTGAAGGAGAATTCGAGGAAACAGTGGGAGCCATCCCGATTAGATAAACTAATAAACCAATCTAATTTTGCAAGAGCGCACGTTGAGTGTTCCTTTTCTCTCTCTCCAGGCAGCAACCATTTCACGTCCTAATCAAGATAATAAAATGTATCGCTTGACCGATCCGAATTCTTATTCGGGGCTCGAGAACGTCGGTTCGGCCCTAACTTATGATAACAGTCATGAGCATGAGTAAGGGAAAGAGGATTGTTTGAATTGCTTGGTGACCCAATCGAAGAAGAAACATACTATTGTGTCTTTTTCAGGCGTTCTTGTTATTGAGAACTGTTTTTCGGTTAGTCCTACCTCCTGAGTACTCGATACCGGATCGGGATCTTATATCTGTAATTTATTGCAGGGACTGAGAAAAAATAGGATAGTTGGACCTGGTGATATTGTTGGGGTCAAAATTTGCCTGGTTGACCGAGTCAAAATCAAGGTCAACCCAAAGCCAGGTGGGTCCAAGCCCAGGTCAAACGGGCCCATGCCCAAGTCGAGCTCGCGGCCAGCCTCTTCCATGCCAAAATATAAATCATGTAATAAATAATTTTTATGTAATTTTTTATGCATGAATGTATGCATAATGGGCATAAAAGCCAAATCTTTGTAAAGCTCATGGCTTATGTGCAAAAAGAAATGGCACATGAGCCATGGGATGGGCAAAATGCCATTTTGCAAAGCCCAAGGGGCTATATGTAAATGTGTAAGCCTATAAAAGGCAATATGATGATGAATAAAAAAAGAATACTTTTTCAATCCCCTCAAAAAACCTAGGGCTTGTGCCTCTTTCCCCTTTCGGAAGGTTCCAAACCTTATTCTTTCTTTTGAATTAAATCAAGAGTTTTACTCTTTCTTTTCAAAAACTAAATAGTTTTTCACCACAAAACCCACAAAGGGGAACTTGGATCTACCATTAGATCTCAAAAAGAAGAGATTTATAAAATCTCGCATCTCTTGATCTTCAAAATCCGGCCAAACAACAGGAGGAAGAAGAAGAACCCCCTTAATTAGCTTCAAAACATCCTAGGAGTTTAACTCCATACATATATATATAATAAATATTTCATTTCTAAAGCATAGTTTCTGGTTCTGGGACTAAAAGCCCCTTATTCTCGCCGGCGCTCAAGTACCAAGCGCCCACGTGCCGACACGTGGCACGCTAGCGCTCGAGCGCAGAGCGCCCACGTACCGACACGTGGCGCACTGGCGCTCGAGCACCCTGTGCTCGAGCGCAAAGCGCCCACGTGCCGACAAGTGGCGCGCTTGCACTCCAGCGCCCTACGCTCAAGCGCAAAGCTCCCACGTGCCGACACATGGCGCGCTTGCGCTCAAGCGCCCAGCGCAAGCGCAAAGCGCCTACGTGCCGACACGTGGCGCGCTTGCGCTCAAGCGCAAAATGTCCACGTGCCGACACGTGGCGCGCTTGCACTCAAGCGCCCAGCGCTCAAGCGTAAAGTGCCCACGTGGCGCGCTTGCGCTCAAGCGCTAAACGCCCACGTGCCGACACGTGGCGCTCCAGCGCTCCAGCGCTCAACGCTCAAGCGCAAAGCGCCCACGTGCCGACACGTGGCGCGCTTGCGCTTCAGCACCCTGCGCTCAAGCGCAAAGCGCCCACGTGGCGTGCTTGCGCTCAAGCGCAAAGCGCCCACATGCCGACACGTGGCGTGCTAGCGCCTGAGCACACAGCGCTCAAGGCGCTGACCCCACGCATCCTTTGGATGCCCTTTCCCTTTCTTTTTTTTTATATATATATGTATATATAAATATACACACACACATACTCTACAACACTCTTCCTCCTAAAAAATTTTTTGGGCCGGGGCGCTGCCCCGCACCCCTCAAGGGGGCTGCGAGCCCCCTTGACCTCTAGCCCGCTATCCGGATAGCGGAACCCCCGTAAAAACTCTGCGTGGCTCCCGATATATCCAAGCCCCCCTCCAAAACAAAACACACGTACACTGCACATTAAGTTCGCATGACCAGTCTAACCCGTTAATTGGAGGTTCCCTCGCCCCAAAGGCGAGGGGTAATTAACGGCAGCTTAGTCCGCGGCTGCCGGAGATTCGGATACCCACAATCAATAAACCCCGTCCTGCCCTAGGCAGGGGGAATCTATAGTGCGCCTGACAAGCGCGCGCGTATTCCCATCTCAATGGGGTGACGAAAAACACCCTACAGATATGTCCCTCAGAATAGGGAACGGAGCACAAGTTAATACTGCAGCCGTCGGTGAATATCACCTACTGCTGCCAAATGGCAATGCTATAATTTTGAACAATTGCTACTATGAACCTTCCATGGTTTGCAACATCATATCGGTTTCTTTATTTGATAAAAATGGATATAATTTTGTTCTTGATAGAAATATCATGAACATTTACCTTGATAAGGTACTGGTTGCAGAAGATACACTGTGTAATGGTATCTATGTTCTAAATCAGAATACAGTTCTCAATGTACAAAACACACGCAAGAGGAAGAGTTCAGATACGAACGGATCCTACTTGTGGCATTGTAGAGTTGGTCATATCGGAGAGAAAAGACTAAGTAAGTTACATAAAAATGGACCCTTGAATACGTTCGAATTTTCATCTTATGAAACTTGTCAGTCTTGTCTCAAAGGAAAGATGACCAAATCTCCGTTCACCGGACATGGAGAAAGAGCAGCAGAGCTCTTGGGACTCATACACAGTGATATGTGTGGTCCGATGTCTATACATGCAAGCGGTAGGTTCTCGTACTTCATCACATTCACTGACGATCTCTCTAGATTCGGATATGTGTATCTTATGAAACACAAATCTGAAGATTTTGAGAAATTCAAAGAATTCAGAAACGAAGTAGAGATCCAGGTTGGTAAAAGTATCAAGATTCTCCGATCGGATAGAGGAGGGGAGTACTTAAGCACGAAACTCCTAAATTACTTAAAAGAGAATGGAATTATCTCTCAGCTTACTCCTCCGTATACACCACAACACAAAGGTGTATCGGAGCGGAGGAATCGTACCCTATTGGATATGGTTCGCTCCATAATGAGTAGTGCTGAGTTGCCTCTTTCATTCTGGGGACATGCGCTTCAGACAACAGCATATCTTTTGAATCAGGTTCCTTCCAAATCTGTGCCTAAAACCCAGTTTTCAGGACTCCTCGATATGTTGAGGAGCGCTGAGGGCACCCTGAAGGAAACCAGGAAGACGCATGCTCTGCTTATTGGGGAATCTTTCTCTTCTAGATCCAAGACGAAAACCAAGGGAGAGAAGAAGAAGGCCTCCACCAAGCAGATAGGTAGTGTTAGTAAGGTAGAAGGAAAGGACAGGACAAAAGTTTCGGGGCTGATAGTAGGGAAAGAGGATTGTTTCTGTTGTCATGGAAAAGGGCATTGGAAGTTGGATTGCAGGGCTTAGAAAGCCAGAATCCAGGATTCGAAGCACGTTGTGGTTTTGGCTTCGAGTGTGTTTGTGACTGAAAACTATCTGTCAATTAACTCTACTTCCTAGGTACTAGATACTGGATCAGGATCTTATATCTGTAATTCTTTACAAGCGTTAAGAAACCGTAGAGTTATCAGGGCAGGTGATATGACTCTCAGGGTTGCTAACGGAATGAGCATGGACGCTGTATCCGTATGGGAATATCACCTAGGATTGACAAGTGGACAGATATTGATTTTACGTAACTATTTGTGTGTACCCAGTCTAGCTTGTAATATCATATTTGTATGTTTACTTTCTAAAGAAGGATATGATTTTACATTTGTAAGCGATGTGGTCCACATCCACCTAAATCAAAATTTGATTGGGTCAGGTACACTAGATAACGGTATATACATGTTAAATCAAGCCCATGTTTTCAATATCCAGAACACACTTAAAAGAAAGTCTCCAGAATTAAATCAGACTTTCTTATGGTATTATAGACTAGGTCACATCAATGAAACAAGATTGACAAAGTTACATAGAGAAGGATATTTGGATTCGTTTGAATATCAGTCTTATACAACTTGTCAATCATGTCTCATAAGAAAGATGACAAAGATTCCGTTCACTGGACACGGAGCAAGAGCGAGCGAGCTCTTGGGACTCATACACAGTGACGTGTGTGGTCCAATGTCTACACATATAAGAAGTGGTTATTCCTATTTCATTATTTTTATGGATGATTTCTTTAAGTATGGACATGTCTTTTTGTTGAAACATAAATCCGAGGCCTTTGAGAAATTCCGAGAATATAAGAATGAAGTGGAAAAATAAACCGGCAAAAGTATAAAGACACTGAGATCTGATCAAGGTGGTGAATACTTAAATGCCGTGTTCCTGGATTACTTAAAAGAGAATGGAATTCTCTCTCAGCTTAATCCTCCATACACACCACAGCACAACGATGTATCGGAAAGACGGAACCGGACCTTATTGGATATGGTACGTTCCATAATGAGTAACGCTGAGTTACCGCGATACTTCTGGGGTTATGCACTAGAATCAGCTGCATATCTTTTGAACAAGGTTCCTATCAAGACTGTGCCTACCACACCATATCAGATGTGGAGTGGGAAGAAACCTTATCTTCGGTATATGAAGATACGGGGATGTCCAGCTTTTGTCAAAAAGCAACATGCGGACAAACTCGAGGCACGCTCAATGCTGTGAAAGTTTGTGGGACACCTAATGAACTCCAGGGGGTATCTTTTCTATTACGCAAAGAAACAAAAGGTTTTTGTTTCTCATCATGCCCACTTTTTGGAAAATCAATTTTTAGAAAAAGAAACTAGTGGAAGCGCAATAGAACTGGAAGAAATTCCAGCTCCACAAACTATTACTGAAAGCATGGTAGAACCAGAGATTTCAAAAGAACAGGACATCCCCGCGCCGCTCCGCAGAACTAGTAGGCTGTCTCATCCGCCTGAAAGATACTACGGTTTTCTCATAGATGGGGATAGAGAGGATTGCATCATTGACAATAATGAGCCAACTAGTTTCCAGCAAGCCATTCAGAGCAGTGACTCGGTAAAATGGCTGGATGCAATGTGGACCGAAATGGAGTCCATGTACACCAACAAAGCATGGACTTTGGACTTTGCTCCAAAAGGGGTTAAATCTGTAGGCTGCAAATGAATCTTCAAAAAGAAGATTGGTGTAGATGGACATGTTGAAACCTATAAGGCTAGACTTGTTGCAAAAGATTTTCGTCAAAGACCTGGTTTGGACTATGATGAAACCTTTTTCTCCAGTGGCTATGCTCAAAGCCATTCGGATCCTTCTTACTATTGCTGCCTTCCACGATTATGAGATTTGGCAGATGGACGTAAAGACCGCTTTTCTAAATGGATATTTGGAAGAGTGTGTCTATATGGATCAGCCAGAGGGTTTCATTCAGAGTGGGAGCAGCGGGAAAGTATGCAAGTTGCTTAAATCCATTTATGGATTAAAGCAGACACCGCGGAGTTGGAACATCTGTTTTGATGAAACGATCAAAGAATTTGATTTTATCAAAAATCCAGATGAACCATGCATTTATAGTAAGATTGTAGTGAGAACTGTGGAATTTCTCATCTTGTACATGGATGACATTCTCTTGATGGGAAATGACATTCTTATGCTACAATTAGTCAAAGGATTCTTGTCACAAAGGTTTTCCATGAAAGACCTGGATGATGCCTCTTACGTTCTAGGGATCCAGATCTATCGTGATAGATCTAAGAGGATATGGGACTTTCACAGTTCAGGTACATCGACACCATACTGAAAAGATTTAATATAGAAGATTCATAGCGCGGTAGTCTACCGGCTTATCACAGAATCACTCTTTCCAAAAAGATGTCTCCCAAGACTGATTTGGAAAGGGCTTGCATAATATCTATACCCTACGCTTCTGCGGTAAGCTCTATAATGTATGCGATATTGTGTATCAGATCAGTTGTTACCTACACACTAAGCGTGGTAAGCCAGTATCAGTCAAACTCAGGGGAGAAGCACTGGACAGCAGTAATGAACATTCTCAAGTACCTGAGAAGGATTAAGGAGATATTCTTGGTGTATGGCAGAAAAGACCTCCAGATCGAGGCCTTTGCTGACTCCAGCTTCCAGAGTGACAATGATGACTCTAAGTCCATATCGGGTTATGTCTTTACCCTTAATGGAGGGACAGTCTGTTGGAAGAGCTCCAAGCAGGACACCGTTGCTGACTCGACGATGGAAGCGGAGTATATCGCTGCTTGTGACACCGCAAAAGAAGCAGTCTGGATAAGAAAGTTCTTAACCGAACTTCAGGTGGTTCCAACTATTGTTGATCCAATACCTCTGTATTACGACAATAACGGCGCTATAGCTTTAGCGAAGGAACCCAGGTCCCATCAGAGATCCAGACATATCCCGAGGCAGTACCACCTGATCAGGTAGATCGTTGATTGCCGGAAGATCGTTGATCGCTGGGAGATCGAGGTGAGGAGAGTAGATATGGAAAACAGCAATATAGATCCACTCACAAAGGCTATCTCTCAGACACTTTTAGAGAGGCTATTCGAGATGATAGGTCTGCGATATGCGAATACATGACCTTAGTGCAAGTGGGAGATTGTTAGTGATATATGCCCTAGAGGCCATTATTGTATCATACTAGTTTGTATATTACTTAATAGAAGCTTGGGATATACATGGATATAGTAATAGTCTTGCTCAAAATGATAATATGCTACCTGATTTGTTTCTACTTCAATATATGCATGTATTTTTAGCATATCACTTATACATATTGGTAGAGCCCTTATGATCTTTGCTTGACTACCAGCGTTGTGATGGAAGTCACACTAGTGGGGCTGAGTAGTTTATAAGCACATCTTTATACAGGTCCCTAGTCGCAGGATTATCGAGAGGGGCATCGATACTCCAGAGTAGATTAGTGTATACCCTTCTCATCCTAGCAGGGGAAATGGTCAGTTCCACAGCCATTAGTATGTCGTACTGGAGATAGTATGCAGGTGCTCATCGGGTTATGAGTACACTGGACAGGACTCGTAGGGGACTGCTGGTGGGTATTACACCTATCGTCGGGTAGTAATTCCCAGGTGACATGAGTACAGCTTAGTCCGTCGATTTGACACTGCTATTTCGCCTCGAGTGTGTTCCCACCGTTCTTAGATTACTACCCTACCATGGCTCAAAGGAGTCATGCAAACAGGTAGTAGTTGGATGCAGTCCCGAAGAACTTGGAGGCAGTGGCGGTTAGATAGGATCCGTCTCTCCCGGTATTGGGGGTTAATATCGCGCTATGTTCGGAAAGCCATTGCACAAAGTCCTTGGCCAAGGTAAGCAAGATTTACTGGTAGGTACTCTAGTAGTTTCTCAGAGTGTTTTGTGCTACACTCCGGCATGACTTATTGCGCTATTAGGGGTCCGACGGCTACCGCCCCTAGGCCCGATATCCGATACTCTTAGACGAACGGACCGGACTATACGGAGATTGTCACAGATAGGCTCAGTAGGAGTTCGGATAAGTTTGCTCATCGGCTTTCTTATCGACAGATACCTAGGTAGTCGTTATATGCAGTTAGTACCACCGACGTGCTTGTGGTTAAACCCACTGTCAGCGTAGTGTCGAGTATTTAGAGTCCCACACAGAGGGTTTCCCTAAATCGGGCAAAAGATGTAGAGGTCGTATGGTTTTACGACAGGGTTCAGAAATATACGTGCACTTATGCACGGATGATGATTCGGACAGATAATACTAGTGGGCTTTGGTTTAAGCCGGATCCTAGTATTATATTGATGGATTGTTTTTCGTCTTTTTGTATTCATATTTTTCGGAATATGGATATGGGTTTGTATATACGGATGAGGGGCATTTGTAATTTACTCAAGATTGTTTCTATAAGAAGACACCTGTTCTCCGCCGAAAAGACGCGACCGGAACGTTGGGACATCAGACTTGAATTTCAAGGGCAGATGCTATTTGGTGCTATCCGTCCACCTCTCCGAAGATGCCAAGTTGATTTATGATACCGTATATCGAAGGTTTAAACGGATGCGGTCGATGTAGCAGACTTCGTCAGATTCCCCCTCATCGAGGGGTTTTTGATTGTGGGGACGCTCTTCCCTGCAGGCACAAGCCCCTGCAGTTAATTACGCTACCGCATCGCGGTAACTACTTTGTTCTTCTCCAGATGGTCATTTCGTGTCGTGGGTGTTTGTTTTGTTTTTGGTTGCCCGTGGATTGTATACGGAGACTAATTTATGTTGTCGCCCGTAGGGCGTGGATTAGTCCAAATCCGTATCTTCTTAGATTTGGGTTTGGGGTTGGATTTAAGGATACGTTAATCTCATTTGAGACTAAGACCAACTTAAACGTTTGTTAAGGATACGTTAGTCTAATTCTAGACTAAGATCTACTTAACGGGATCGTTTAGATCCAACAAAAAAGCATTTGGGCTCTATTGTTTTAATTTAGGGACTTTGCGGTCCATAATTAGTTTAAGGACGTTACGGTCCATCGTTAAGGACATCATAGTCCATGGGTTTAAGGACCCCACAGTCCAAGGTTAAGGACATCATAGTCCATGGGTTTAAGGACCCCATAGTCCAAGGTTAAGGACATCATAGTCTATGAGTTTAAGGACCCTACAGTCCATGGAATGTTTGGTTGTCGGGACCCGTCACCTCTCTGAAGACGTTGAAGGATTACAACGACAAATATCAGAGGAGTGAAAAGATGTACCCTTGAACCAATATTGGTTGGGAGATCTGTAGTCCAATTGGGACTAAGATATGAAATTTATGAGCATATGGGCTCAATTAATTTGAATGAGGGGTTTATGGCCAACTTGGGCTCGGCCCACTCAGTTAAAATGTTAAACATTTGACAATGCTGAGCATTGATTTGGGTTCTAACAGCCTTTCTGTCTTTTATTGAATACCGTGCATTCATCATAGCTCCAGGGTTTTATCATTTAAAGAACAATTTATGTTCTATCAGCGCATACGTGAGGAGCACGTAGCGCGCTTGGCGCTAGCGCCAGTTAATGAGCGCAGTGCGCTATATTTGAAGCGCTGAGGCGCTGCAGCGCTTTGCGCTAGATGCGGAGCGCTGAGGCGCTTCTGTTAAGTAGCGCACACGTGAGGAAAACGTGGCGCGCTTGGCGCTGTGCGCCAGTCTTGAGCGCAGAGCGCTTCTTTAAATTTGGAGCGCTAAGGCTCTTTTAGATTAGGAGCGCTAAAGCTCTTTTAAATTAGGAGCGCTAACACTCTTCTGTTAAGTAGCGCACACATGAGGAGCACATGATGCGCTTGGCATTGTGCACCAGTCTTGAGCGCAGAGCATTTCTTTAAATTTGGAGCGCTAAGGCTCTTTTAGATTAGGAGCGCTAAGGCTCTTTTAAATTTGGAGCGCTAAGGCTCTGCAGCGCTTTGCGCTAGATGTAGAGCGCTGAAGCTTTTTTAAATTGGAGCGCTAATGCTCTTCTTTTATGCAACTTTGATCAGTTCTGCGCTCTGAGAATTAAATTCTCTCTTATAAGAGAGTTTGTCTCAAGGTTCTAAGAACAAAGATCTCATTTTATAGGAGATGTTTCAGTCTCTTATTTTGGTGAAAGGCTTTGCCTTTATGGATCCGTGATCCTAAGAGAACTGAATTATTCTCTCCCCTTTTTATAATGAGATGTTCATAATCTCTTTTGTAAAAAGACCTTAGTCTTATAAATATATAATCTTAGAAAATAAGTAAATTCTTCTTTTAATATGAGATGATTTCATCTCTCTGTTTATTTACCTTAAGGAAATTCTTCTTCTATCAAGAGCTTACTCTTTGTCTTTGAATTTTTTCAAAGTTTATGGGGGGTTCCTCTATATGAGACTAGAAGTCTTGGGCCTTTATATAGGGCAAGCCTGATTTGTTCAATCAGTTGAAGAGATCTTTTCTCTAATTGATTTGGGGATGTCTCCCCCGTTGGATCTTTGATCCAAGGGCTTCTGATTTACAGAAAGTAATCTTCTTGTTTTTAACAAGATTGGGAAATCTTTCCCCACACAGAATTTATTCTGTATTTTAGTGATTTTTAATCACCACTGGATCATTGATCCGACGGTGCTCTGATTTACAGAGCACAATCATTTTGTTTGGAAAGATTTTGAGGAATCTTTCCTTAATAGAATTTTATTCTAGTCAATTGATGATTTTTAATCATGTTCGTTGGATTTTTGATCCAACGGTTGGGAACATTTAGTTCGAGTGCTAGCGCTCCCGTGCTTTGCACGTGGTGCGCTGCTTAGAGTGCAGCGCACTTAGCGCTAGTGCTTAAGTGCTTTGCACGTGGTGCGCTGCTTAGAGTGCAGCGCTCTTAGCGCTAGCGCTCATGTGCTTTGCACGTGAGCGCTGCCTCATAGTCTTTGACTCTCTCAGCGCTGGCGCTGCTTCATTTCAAAATTTGAAATTTTAAACAGAGCTTTGCTCTGATTGGGGGAAACAAATGCCCCCTTCCCACCGTTGCGCTTACGTGGCCCACACGTGAGTGCGGCGGTAGCAGCATCTCTGCCGTTGGATCAATCAGAAGTTGAAACGGCTCTCAGCGCTTATAAATAGGACACTTGGCCCTTGAGATAATTTCTGCTCATCTTCTTTCTTTTCTGAGAATTTTTATTCTCCTTTAGAGCATAGCTCTTTGTTTTAAGAACTTTCTTAAGGACAGAACTCTGTCAAAATTTAGGTAAAGATTAAATCTTTTAAATGATTTAATAATCTAGGGTTTCACCCATTAACAGTGCTTTTGCTCTTCTCATATCATAGATCTTCAAGAAAACTTTTTTAGGGTTTCTCAACAGAACTTTACTCTTGTTAGATCTTAGAACTTTTCTTAGGGTTTCCTAACCCATCAACAGAGCTTTGCTCTTTTCAAATCATATAGATTTATTAATCATTCATGAAAACTCCTAGAGTTTGTTCACAGATCTTGAAGATCTCAGAATTTTAATTCATTAAAAAATTTATTTTGAGTTTTTTGATGGGTTATTCCATCATTTTTTACAGAGCAAGGCTCTTGAAGAATTTTTATTCCTTTCATCATCAGAGTTGATAGATGTCACTCTGTTATAGAGCGCTGCTCTCAATGGGAGATTTACTCCTTGGCCCGAGGGCCCTCATTAAGTGAGAATCTTTCGAGGATTTCCTCGTTTAATGACAGTCTCATCAAATGATGAGATTGTTTTATTACTGATGAACTGTCATCTAGATTATGCGGGTCCTCTTTGGTCTCTTTTCACTACATTGCAGTGCGGTACGGATTTAAAGTACCTAGTGATGGAATTTAATTTGTAGCATTGGCGGCTGAAAATTTATTCTTTTTCGCGCAGGTACTAGTTCTTTCGACACTTCCTTCCCGTTCGTTCGTTCGGAAGGCGGATTCCCCACAGCACCAGTGGACCGAGAAGTTTTTGCACTGATCAAAGACCATGATCCGGAGCACAAAAATCTTCATTTATGGGGAACATGGTATAACCAAATCATCAGGGGTCAGCGGATCTTTTCTTGCGCGGTACCCTCGGAGCCCATTTTGGCGATCTCTTACGCTGACCCACCCCCGGTAAACTATGTCGTAGAGGAGGTTAATTGGACTTCGGATGATCTCCTTCAGCCTTCTATGGTTGCGATACCCATACAGCCTCCAATGGCGTTGGATATCCTAGGGCAGCGTATATGCCAGGGTGAGTCGCGCCCTTGAGGACAGCCATACAGCCTAGGTTTGACTCCCCATCATCCAGCCGGATATTTACAGTGGGCCCGGTACATTCTGTCCGCCAAGAGGTTGCAATTGCTGAGGCTCGGGTTGTATCCCGCAGTTTACGTTTCTCTTTTTCAGTACTCCACGCCTCCTACATGGTGGGTGTAAGTCCACGTTGCTCACCCCGGTTCTTACGGGGAGGCGGAAACGGCGAAAAACAATAAATTGGCGCAAGGGCAAAATGGACTTAAAACCGGATCTTGGCTAAACTAGAAACTAGCAAACAAGTAGAGGCTTTAACTACTATGCTGTAGAAAATATACCTCACGAAACCGGTCCTTCGAGTCTTCTCTCCGCTGTCCGGCTCGTCCATCCACGCTCCGAGGGTCGATCCAGATCTAGGTCACCTCCGCGGCCTTCTTGAGTCGAAGACGATCCACCCGAGAGTTGTACACCGAGCTACACCTCAAGCCGAGGCAACTAGGGCAACGAGATCGCTAGTCTAGATACCCTAGGTTGTGTAGAAGAGAAAGATGGAAGTGTTTGTCTATATGGATTCTTTTTTCTTTCAACACATGAGATCAAAAGAATTTTCAAGAGGAGGAAGATGAAGGAGAAACTCTAGCAACCATGGAGCTTTTCTTTTCTTCTCACTTCAAGAGAGAGAATGAGAAGAGAATAATGAAAAGATTAACTCAAGAAAATGAACCATGGTTGCAATAATACACCAAAACCATCATTACTAATCCTATCATGATAAAGTTGATGCTACATTGAATTGACCATTATCATAATAAAAAATTAAAAAGAAAATCAAAGAAGAGTGTAGACCTCTCTTGAAGGTCAAGGGTCAACACGGTCAACGGGTCAACAAAGTCAAGAGAGGTCAAGGTGGTCAAATGGTCAATGCAATTAGCCATCACTAAACTATCACTAAAAGGATTAGTAAACAATGCCTCCGGCTCATAATGGTTTTGACCAAACGAATTGTCAAAACTCTAATGAGCCCGCCACATTACGGTTTTGGCCGAACTAACTGCCAAAACCCCAATGGGGCACCTCCTCCTTCATCGCTCCTCAAAACTGTGCATACACACCCGCATCCGCATTCCGTAGAATGCGAATGCACAGAAGACAAAATAAATCCATCTGTGCAATACTAGGATCTGGCTTAAACCAAAGCCCACTAGTATTGCCTGCCCGAACAGCATACGCACACAAGTGCACGTAAGTGATCGTAGCCCTGCCGTAAAACCATACGGCCTCTACACGTTTCGCTCAGTGCAGGGAAACTCTCTGTGTGGGACTCTAAAGACTCGACACTACGCTGGCAGTGGGTTTAACCACAGACCGCAAGCGGCACTAGCTGTATGTAACGGTCCCCAGGTAGATGTCGATAAGAAGGCCGATGAGGTAAACCCATCCGAACTCCTACCGAGCCTGTATGTGACAATCTCCGTACAGTCCGGTCTGTTCGTCTGATACATCGCATGGCGGGCCTAGGGGGTGGTGAACGTCAGTCCCCTAATAGCGGTACAAGTCGTGTCGGAGTGTAGCCCAGAACACCCTGAGATAACACTGGAAACCTACCAGTATATCTCGCTTGCCCTGGCCAGGGACTACTTGTGTAATGCTCTCCTAGACACAGCGTGATGTCAACCCCCAATACCGGGAGAGACGAATCCTGTCTAACCGTCACTGCCTCCAAGTGCTTCGGGACTGCACCCAACTACTAGCTGTTTGCACGACTCCTTTGAGCCGTGGTAGGGTAGTAATCTAAGTACAGTGGGAACACACTCGAAGCGAAGTGACAGTGTCAAGTCAGCGGACTAAGCTGTACTCATGTCACCTGGGAACTGATAACTGACGATAGGTATAATACCAACCAACAGTTCCCGACGAGTCCTGTCCAGTGTACTCGTAACCTAACGAGCACCCGCATACTATCTCCAGTACGACGTACTGATGGCTGTGGGGCTGTGGGACAGACCACCTCCCCTGCTGGGATGAGAAGCGCATCGCTAGTCTACTCCGGAGTATCGATGCCCTGTCTCGATAGTCCAACGACTAGGGACCTGTATAAGGATGTGCTTATAGATTACCCAGCCCCCACAAGTGTGACTGTCATCACAACGCTGGTAATCAAGCAAAGATACTAAGGGCTCCACTAATATGTATAAGCGATATGCTAAAAGAAACACATGCACATATTGAAGTAGAGACAAACCAAGTAGCATACTACCATTTTGAGCAAAACTGTCAATATAACTGTGAATATCCCAAGCTTCCATTAAGTAATATACAAGCTAGTATGATACAGTAATGGCCTCTAGGGCATATACACTAACAATCTCCCACTTGCACCAAGGCCATGTACTGGCGTATCGAAGACCTATCATCTCGATCAGCCGCTCGAACTGAGTCTGGGGTAGGGCCTTCGTGAGTGGATCTGCAGTGTTATCCTCCGAATTTACTTTCTTCACCTCGATCTCCCGGCGATCTACGATCTCCCTGATCAGGCGGTACCGCCTCAAAATGTGCCTGGACTTCTGATGGGACCTGGGTTCCTTCGCTAAAGCTATAGCTCCGTTGTTGTCGCAATACAGCGGTATTGGATCAACAATGGTAGGAACCACTTGAAGCTCCGTGAGGAACTTCTTTATCCAGACAGCTTCCTTTGCGGTATCGCAAGCAGCTATGTACTCCGCTTCCATAGTTGAGTCTGCAACGGTCTCCTGCTTGGAACTCTTCCAGCAAACCGTCCCTCCATTGAGGGTAAAGACATAACCCGACATGGACTTGGAGTCATCCTTATCACTCTGGAAGCTGGAGTCAGGAAAGGCCTCGATCTGGAGGTCTTTTCCGCCATACACCAAGAACATCTCCTTAGTCCTTCTCAGGTACTTGAGAATGTTCTTTACCGCTATCCAGTGTTTCTCCCCTGGGTCCGACTGATACCGGCTTACAATGCTCAATGCGTATGCTACATCTGGTCTGGTACATAACATCGCATACATTATAGAGCCTACCGCAGAAGCGTAGGGTATAATAGACATGCGATCCCTTTCCAAATTAGTCTTGGGAGACATCTCTTTGGAGAGGGTGATTCCGTGACAAGCCGGTAGATTACCGCGCTTTGAATCTTCCATACTGAATCTTTTCAGTATGGTGTCAATGTACCTGGACTGTGAAAGTCCCAACATCCTCTTAGATCTATCACGATAGATCTGGATCCCCAGAATGTAGTTGGCATCGCCCAGGTCCTTCATGGAGAACCTTTGCGACAAGAATCCTTTGACTGACTGTAACATAGGAATATCATTTCCTATTAGGAGAATGTGATCCATGTACAAGACGAGGAATACCACAGTTCTCCCTACAATCTTACTGTAAATGCATAGTTCATCTGGGTTTTTGATAAAGTCGAATTCTTTGACGGTATCATCGAAGCAGATGTTCCAACTCCGCGATGCCTGCTTCAGTCCATAGATGGACTTTAGCGACTTGCACACTCTACCGCTGCTCCCACTCTGAATGAATCCCTCCGGCTGATCCATATAGACGCACTCTTCTAAATTTCCATTTAGGAAAGCCGTCTTTATGTCCATCTGCCAGATTTCATAATCGTGGAAAGCAGCAATGGCAAGAAGGATCCGAATGGATTTCAGCATAGCCACTGGAGAAAAAGTTTCGTCATAGTCCAAACCAGGTCTTTGACGAAAACCCTTTGCAACAAGTCTAGCTTTATAGGTTTCAACCTGCCCATCTACACCAATCTTCTTTCTGAAGATCCATTTGCATCCTACGGGTTTTACCCCTTCTGGAGCAAAGTCCAAAGTCCAAACTTTGTTGGTGTACATAGACTCCATCTCGGTCCGCATTGCATCCAGCCATTTTACCGAGTCACCGCTCTGAATGGCTTGCTGGAAGCTAGTCGGCTCACCATAATCCATGGTGCAATCCTCTCTATCCCCGTCTATGAGAAAACCGCAGTATCTCTCGGGCGGATGAGACTGCCTACTACTCCTGCGGAGTGACGCTGGAATGTCCTGTTCTTTCGAACCCTCTGGTTCTACTAAGCTTTCAGTAATAGCTCGTGGTTCTGGAATTTCTTCCAGTTCTATTGCGCTCCCACTTATCTGGTTTTCCAAAAACTCAGTTTCCAAGAAGCGGGCATGACGAGAAACAAAAATCTTTTGTTCCTCTGCGTAATAGAAAAGATACCCCTTGGAGTTCTTTGGGTATCCCACAAACTTACACTGTACTGAACGTGCCTCGAGCTTGTCCGCATGCTGCTTTTTGACAAAAGCTGGACATCCCCATGTCTTAATGTGATTAAGATAGGGTTTCTTCCCACACCACATCTGATATGGTGTAGTAGGCACAGTCTTAGTTGGAACTCGGTTCAAAATGTATGCAGCTGATTCTAGTGCATAACCCTAGAAGGATCGCGGTAACTCAGCCTTACTCATCATGGATCGAACCATATCCAATAGGGTTCGATTCCGCCTTTCCGATACACCGTTGTGTTGTGGTGTGTATGGAGGAGTAAGCTGAGAGAGAATTCCATTCTCTTTTAAGAAGCCCAGAAACTCGGCACTCAAGTATTCACCACCTCGATCAGATCTCAGTGTCTTGATACTTTTGCCTGTTTGTTTTTCAACTTCATTCTTGTATTCCTGAAATTTCTCAAAGGCCTCGGATTTGTGCTTCATCAAGAAGACATGCCCATACATAGAGAAATCATCTGTGAAACTAATGAAGTATGAATAACCACTTCGCGTATGTGTAGACAATGGACCACACACATCACTGTGTATGAGTCTCAAGAGCTCGCTCGCTCTTTCTCCGTGTCCAGTGAACGGAGTCTTTATCATCTTTCCCATGAGACAAGATTCACAAGTGGCATAAGACTGGTACTCGAACGGATCCAAGTATCCTTCTTTATGTAACTTAGTCAACCGTGTCTCATTAATATGACCCAGTCTACAATACCATAAGAAAGCCTGATTTAATTCCGGAGACTTTCTTTTAGGTGTGTTCTGGACACTGAAGACCTGAGCTTGATTCAAAACGTATATACCGTTTTTCAATGTACCTGACCCAATCAGAACTTGATTTAGGTGGATGTTTACTACATCGCTTACAAAAGTAAAATCATATCCTTCTTTAGAAAGTAAGGATACAGATATGATATTACAAGTCGCACCTGGTACATAAAAACAGTCACGCAGAATCAATATCTACCCAGTTGTCAGTCCTAGATGATACTCCCCTACGGATTCAGCATACATGCTCATTCCGTTAGCAACCCTGAGAGTCATATCACCTTTCTTGATAACCCTACGGTTTCTCAGAGCCTGTAACGAATTACAGATGTGAGATCCTGATCCAGTATCCAATACCCAGGAAGTAGGGTTAACTGACATACAGTTCTCTATTACAAACACACCCGAAGCCGAAGCCACAACATACTTCGAATTCTGGCTACTGGCTATACTAGCCCTGCAATCCTTCTGCCCATGTTCATTCCCATAACAATAGGGACATTCCTCTTTTACTACATCCATTCCCGAAACTTCGGCCCTTCCCTTTCTTTCCATTTCCCTGGTTTCCTTCAGGGTAGTAGGTAGAGACTGTTGAACTAAGTCAGCATCTGACCCGTTCTTCAACGTGGTCTTCAGGTCCGAGAGCTCAAAAGAGCTGGTCTCTGTAAGGACGTTGCCCCCTACAGATGACCCAATAGCCAACCTCGCTGGAAGCAATTCGTTCGAGGTCTCATATCTTGCGATACGAGATTGCTCTCCATATAAATCTTTGTTATGGAGGAAGATAGAAACTAAGTCCATCTTCTCGTGCTGCCCCTGGTATGCACCATCAACTGAGGCTAACACGAGGCACTTGGCTTTCGCACATTCCTTTTCCGATGTCCTACGGATATGAATATCCGTGACAAGGGAAACTGGACCTGAGACGACAGGGGTTGGATTAGTTAAGGGATGTCCCAGCTTGTCATGGGCAATGGACATCTGGACAGACCTTTGCCAGTCATAACAGTCAGATTCAGTCATTTTATTATCTAGATGTAACCTAGGTGTGGTCACAGGGTCGCTGCAATTAAGAGAGAGAGAAGAAAACACTTTAGCATGATGCTCTTGCAAGTTTAGATTGGTTTTTAATTTATCTAAACAGGATGGCTCCCACTGTCTCTCGAATCCCTCCTCAAACCATAAAGGAAGAATTAGTCAGGATCAATCTCACCGTACAATACTTGCTTAACCGTTCAGCCAGGCCAGTGTCGGTACTTCGAGGGAGGTTTTCCAACGCTTTCGCGAAGTTCCTTAATTAAATAACCTCTTTTCCCTGTCGGCGTAGCCCCGCTAACACCTTTCTAGACACCTACTTGGTTTATAGCATCGATCATTAAGTGAGAAAGTCCCCGAGGAGTAGCATATACTCACAGTAGGATCGGGATCCAAATATCATCGCGTGACAAAACTGAAGGAATCCTACCAGAATCATCACACTCCAAATGGTATGCAGCACTAGCAAGTTTCAGTTCTTTTGAAACTCCCGATGTGGATTTTTGCCCCATGCTCTTATGACCTTGACTTTGGCCAACAAATCATAAGTCACATGTCAAGTTCTACCCGTCATTGTCCAGGTTAATTTGAATCCACCCGCACATACCCTTGACTTTGGCCAACAAGGCAATACGACTGTCCCAAACCAACGCATCTATCTATGCTACATATGAATACCCAACAGCTACCAAACACTGTGCCTTGACTTTGGCCAACAAACACAGCTTGAATACTATTGACTATCCATATGAAATGACGGAGGGCTACGAATGGTTTTGGCGAAACCGTGAACGTAGTGAACTTGATATAATCGATGGAACAAGATAGCTTTTAAAAGGAGTGGTTCAAGCTCCGCGTTTAAAAGTTGGTTTTTGAAAAGAACCGAGTGGTTTTGAAAGTGTTCCAACGACTTTTACTTGGTTTATTTTCTTGTATTAATTCCAATGCGTCCCATCATTTAATCCTACCATTGCAGAAAACAACCAAAATATGGCGTACGCTTATGCCATCCGCATTCGCCACGGGGTCCCGTCATGACCCGTTAGGTTACTTAACTAACGACAGAGCGGGGGCTGGACTAGCGCGGATGCAAAACATAAGCAACACCTAAATAGATATCATATATAGATATATAGCAATGATAGCCATTCCAGATCACAGATGAACACTTTGGATATACTAGGAATTCGCGATTCGTTCGAGCCTGCAACGAAAAGCGGATTACACGGTTGCGATGAATAGCCAAACCCCACCCTAGACCCCTACGGGTGCGGCAAACTACCCGCCAAGTACCCGAAGCGAAGCAACCTCCCTAAACACCATGAGTAGGCCACTCGGCACTTCGAGATACCCGGTAGTTTGTGCACCCCACCTTGGGTCTATCCTAGGAGCAAAAACAGTAAAAAGAAATTATACAATGACGGCTACAACCCCGACCCGGTTGTGCGGCCATACAAATAATATTACATCAATTTACAAATTTTACAATAAATGAAAGAAAAAGAAACTCTCATCTCACATCCATTCCCGGCTATTCATCCGCGACAATCTAACGAGTTCATATACACAAACCATCAACATTACAGATCACAGATATGTATAACCCCCACTAATCGACGTATAGCGATTAGCGGACGTTCAATACATATATCACATCACAGATAATATCCATTAGCCAAAGTCTACGGAATATCGATCAAAATACGGATTTTTATCCACCCCAAAAGTCAATTTGCTCTCTGGAAAATCTGGGTAGAAAAAAATGTACTAAAAATCCCAAAACAGTCAAATAAAAACACTGCAAAAAACCCGGTCCACGACCGAGTCAAATCGGCCGCGGAACCGCGGCAAGAAGTATGTTCTTGCCATGGAACCGCGGCGGTTTGATCAGATCAGTGGACTGGTTTTCTGCTGTGGTTTTAGAAAACCCTGAGACGAATTTTCATGTATGTTAAATTATTTTTGCAGCAGTATAAAAATTCGACAGAAACATGGTTTTTCCCGGACTTGTTTTGTGATTTTTTCCGATCGATATTCTTAACACTTTGCTAACTTGCTAGTTTATGTTTAGCTAAGCTCTGATACCACTGTAAGTCCACATTGCTCACCCCGGTTCTTACGGGGAGGCGGAAACGGCAAAAAACAATAAATTGGCGCAAGGGCAACATGGACTTAAAACCGGATCTTGGCTAAACTAGAAACTAGCAAACAAGTAGAGGCTTTAACTACTATGCTGTAGAAAATATACCTCACGAAACCGGTCCTTCGGGTCTTCTCTCCGCTGTCCGGCTCGTCCATCCACGCTCCGAGAGTCGATCCGGATCTAGGTCACCTCCGCGGCCTTCTTGAGTCGAAGACGATCCACCCGAGAGTTGTACACCGAGCTCCACTTCAAGTCGAGGCAACTAGGGCAACGAGATCGCTAGTCTAGATACCCTAGATTGTGTAGAAGAGAAAGATAGAAGTGTTTGTCTATATGGATTCTTTTTCTCTCAACACATGAGATCAAAAGAATTTTCAAGAGGAGGAAGATGAAGGAGAAACTCTAGCAACCATGGAGCTTTTCTTTTCTTCTCACTTCAAGAGAGAGAATGAGAAGAGAATAATGAAAAGATTAACTCAAGAAAATGAACCATGGTTGCAATAATACACCAAAACCATCATTACTAATCCTATCATGATAAAGTTGATGCTATATTGAATTGACCATTATCATAATCAAAAATTAAAAAGAAAATCAAAGAAGAGTGTAGACCTCTCTTGAAGGTCAAGTGTCAACACGGTCAACGGGTCAACAAAATCAAGAGAGGTCAAGGTGGTCAAATGGTCAATGCAATTAGCCATCACTAAACTATCACTAAAAGGATTAGTAAACAATGTCTCCGGCTCATAATGGTTTTGACCAAACGAATTGTCAAAACTCTAATGAGCCTGCCACATTACGGTTTTGGCCGAACCAACTGCCAAAACCCCAATGGGGCATCTCCTCCTTCATCGCTCCTCAAAACTGTGCATACACACCCGCATGCGCATTCCGTAGAATGCGAATGCACAGAAGACAAAACAAATCCATCTGTACAATACTAGGATCTGGCTTAAACCAAAACCCACTAGTATTGCCTGCCCGAACAGCATACGCACACAAGTGCACGTAAGTGATCGTAGCCCTGCCGTAAAACCATACGGCCTCTACACGTTTCGCTCAGTGCAGGGAAACTCTCTGTGTGGGACTCTAAAGACTCGACACTACGCTGGCAGTGGGTTTAACCACAGACCGCAAGCGGCACTAGCTGTACGTAACGGTCCCCAGGTAGATGTCGATAAGAAGGCCGATGAGGTAAACCCATCCGAACTCCTACTGAGCCTGTATGTGAAAATCTTCGTACAGTCCGGTCTGTTCGTCTGATACATCGCATGGCGGGCCTAGGGGGGTGGTGAACGTCAGTCCCCTAATAGCGGTACAAGTCGTGTCGGAGTGTAGCCCAGAACATCCTAAGATAACACTGGAAACCTACCAGTATATCTCGCTTGCCCTGGCCAGGGACTACTTGTGTAATGGCTCTCCTAGACACAGCGCGATGTCAACCCCCGATACCGGGAGAGACGAATCCTGTTTAACCGTCACTGTCTCCAAGTGCTTCGGGACTGCACCCAACTACTAGCTGTTTGCACGACTCCTTTGAGCCGTGGTAGGGTAGTAATCTAAGTACAGTGGGAACACACTCGAAGCGAAGTGACAGTGTCAAGTCAGCGGACTAAGCTGTACTCATGTCACCTGGGAACTGATAACTGACGATAGGTATAATATCAACCAACAGTTCCCGACGAGTCCTGTCCAGAGTACTCGTAACCTAACGAGCACCCGCATACTATCTCCAGTACGACGTACTGATGGCTGTGGGACAGACCACCTCCCCTGCTGGGATGAGAAGCGCATACGCTAGTCTACTCCGGAGTATCGATGCCCTGTCTCGATAGTCCAACGACTAGGGACCTGTATAAGGATTTACTTATAGATTACCCAGCCCCCACAAGTGTGACTGCCATCACAACGCTGGTAATCAAGCAAAGATACTAAGGGCTCCACTAATATGTATAAGCGATATGCTAAAAGAAACACATGCACATATTGAAGTAGAGACAAACCAAGTAGCATACTACCATTTTGAGCAAGACTGTCAATATAACTGTGAATATCCCAAGCTTCCATTAAGTAATATACAAGCTAGTATGATACAGTATGGGCTCTAGGGCATATACACTAACAGTGGGTAAAAGCCTTTTTGGAACAATGGAACATTCCAACTCAGATCTTCCTTTTGTTGGATCGGGAAGTCTCCATCTCTTTAGAGGAGTTCGCGGAGATTTCTGGCTTGCTTGTTAGAGGGGAGCTTTATGAGGAACTACTTCCTCATGATGAGTACGTCTTTGCCGCCAAGTCGGTGATGACGGGCCTTACCCCGGATAAAGCCATTCAACATCAATCACCCAGTTTGATTAAGGTGTTAAATATCTACGAGGGCCTATTTCTCGAGTCTGGGAACCGTGGGGTTTGTTTTACGAATTTTATCGCTCGTTTTCTCCGTCCGGAAGTACTGTTGAAGGAAGCCGTGAAGTTCGCCAAACTTGACGATCCTTTTGGCTTAGGTTTGGGCAACCTGTCGACGGCGGAGGCGGATAAGAAAAGTTTCTTTCTTCCCGACACGCCGGTCGTCCCTTTTACAGAGCTTGCAGCTCCTGGAATCGATGAAGAGACATTCTTTTTGGGGTTTCTCGGGCTATGGCTGAGCTGGTTTACGCTTCCGATGCACCCTTGCCATATGAGGCCGACCGTCTTCTACCCAGCGCATCGAATAGTTATTGGGGTGAAAGTGGTCGTCGGGGTCACCGGGTTAGCCCATTTGTATCACGGCTTAGCCTAGCGGCAGATACCACTCAACCGGGGGTGCAGCCCGTGAACTTCTCAATGCATTACTTCACCTCGTGACTCGAGTTGCATGTGCTTGGCGCCTTTGGAATTCACAAAAGGCCCTTTTTTTTTATGAAAGATATAACTTTTCTCGTCTGCTATGGCTGGTTGACGCTTCTATTTTGGAACCGACTCCACGAGAGGCTCGGGGTTTACTCCGTCGCCCATGTACCATCGGGGATAGCATGACCTTTGTTGATGATTGGAATATTTTTGATTTCCGGATGTGTAGTATTTAGAAAATAGAATTTAGAAATCACAACCAAAAATATTTGACCGCCATCAATAACGGTGTCGGATGTAGCGCATTAGTAAGTGCGGATCGTCCACAGGGAAAGTGAGATCCGTTCAATTTTCGAATTAGATGAGTTGAAATTTTAAGGCAAAGAAAAGAAAACAATTCATGATTTGTAATTGAAGATCAAGAATAAGAAAAATCTAGATCTAAAAGAAACATTAAAAACAAGAATTGAGATGTGTGATAATTTCCAACCAACAATCAAGATTAGAAGTATGACTCGTAGGAGTAGATCGGATCTATAGATGTGATGAGATCTAATAATTACTCATTCTTATCCATTAACGAATTGATACTAGATCGATGCAAATTCATCGAGGTTTAAGGATCTTGCGAGGAAATTAGGGATTTCGCAACTCATCCTTTGTCCTTTCGATGGATCGCATTCAAATTCTAGCTTCTAACTAATCAAATGGTCAATAGTTGTTCCCTAGTTTCGAGTGAACACGGTCAAGAAAGCATCATCTCGAAGCTAGATCATTAATTATTTGATTCACTAGAATTTCCAAACATTATAGGATTTAAGAATTGTAAAAATATCTAAATCATCATCATCTAAAGATCGTCACAACTCCTACACGAGCGGAGATTACTCAAACATCATGATCACAAACACAATCACAAATTGAGATCTCCGAGGTAGATGGACAAGAGCATTATAGCTTGAATTGAATTCTCCGAGTGTAGGGATGTCCATTTCACACATGTAGGGGTATATGATCGATGTTTGGATGAAAGATAGGAATGAAGAATAAAGACGATGTTTTATTGAGGGAGGATGTGATTTCTAACATTTTTTCATGACTATTAAGATAGGGCTCATGACAACTGAAAAGCTAGTATAGTTGGAAACTCTTATTTTCAAAGTCTTTCTTTTATGGTTCTTATCTTTATATGTAAATTTCACCATCTCCCTTTTATTATAGGATTTTGTGGGTGTAATCCGCTTAAAACCCTCAGGAGACAACACTTCTCTTACTAGGGATACCTAGAGGTTTAACGGCTTGTTGCACGTGCTCAGTGCAATCGTGTTTGCCTATGAAAGTGTGTTTAGTTTTCTCCTTTCTTTTTCTCCTTCTCTTGAATAAACTAGTTTGCTCGGGACGATCAAAGATAAGTTTGGGGGTATTTGTTCAGTTGATAAAACTGCACATTTGTTATTACATTTTTCCTACTATTTCCATATTTAAAAAGGTCTTTATTATAATATATCATACATATGAGGGTTTATCTGTAAAAATACTATTTTTCCATATGTTGATATATTATAATTAGAATTTGGTAGGAAAATATATGCAAATAATATCATTGACCAAATCCTAGTAGAACAAAGTTTACTAAATATTATTTAAGTTGTTGTGCAGAATTTTCAGGTCTTAAATCAAGGAAATCAAGTTGTTAAAGCTAACCTGCCTAATTAAGAAATCAAAATTAAGAAATCAATTCTGGCAGAAGAAAAGAAAAGATTTCCAAATTCTGAAGGTTCCAGAGATTCACACGTGTCATGAGAAGAAAAACCAAGGAAACCAAATCGACGGTCCAGATCATCAGGCCGTGGATCCGCGGCCCGAGCCCCTTGATGCCGCGGATCCGCCGCGTGGATGAGGAGATAGAGGTTGGCATCTTTTTGGTTGGATCATAACTGCTATTCCCCAATTTAGGCATCTAAGGTTCTGGCTTTTGGGGTATAAATAAGGACCGAGACCCTCTTGGAAAAATTCATCAAGTCGACGAGATCACGAAGTCCAAGACGGCTCACGCATCCAGACTGATCATCAACTGTTCATCTACCTCCTTGGAATAGATCGAGAAGCAAACTAGTCTTTGTAATCATTTTCTAAGGAATCAAAGTGTAATGAATATTGTTGATTAATAAAGGTAGCTTTCTTTTTCCTATTCTATTTCTTTGTAGTTTAATTATGCATTTTATCTCCATCTCTTTTTCTCCCAACATGCGCGAGTAATTCTCCGCTTGTTAGGGTTCGTAGGATTAGGGTAGGCTAATGGATGATGAACATCCCTAAACCCTTTTTAAGTCCTATAAAGTTTATGAACTTTATCAAAAGAATCATTAACATCCTAACCGGGCGCGCTAACAATTCTTTGTTAGTTCCGACCGCTATTAGCGATTAGATTAATGATTGTTTTGGTAAAGGCTCGATATAAACGGAATTCCGTGTCGAGATAAGGGTTAAGAGTGGGATTCCTTTTCCCTCCAGAAACCCTAATCTACACGCATCACCGTCGTTCTAGTTTTAAATCTATTAAAGGATAAAAGGGTAACTTTTAATTAATCGTCCATAACTACTAAATCCTAACGAACCCTATAAGCCCTCTTATTTTATTAACTACATCCCTAAAATAATCTAGATCTATATTTTTGCATTCTTGCTTAACGCAGATCTAGAAACCATTCCACAATATTCTTTATTCCCCCCCTCTCAACACGTCTAAAATAAGAATAAAAGATTCAACGTTTCCCAGAGGACGACCCGTACTCACCTCGGTCTAGCTACACGCGACTCCGTTCTGATTGCGGTTACACTACAAGCACATACCCTTTCCAAACCAATCATCACGCCACCAGTACTCCCAGCTCCGCCCCCTGTTGCAGCCGGTATAGTAGACTCTATTGTTCTTGTATTTTTTCCTTATTTCTTGAGCCATCATCTGATTATGATTTGTTTTGCAGCGATGACACCGACTCCAGCTCCATTCGAGTCTCGCGTTACAATACCGGCAGGCCCCTTTTCTAGACGTCCATTTTCAAAAGGCGCTGTGACCAGTCTGCGGATGTTGAGCGAATATATCGAGGAGCTTGACGCGGAGGCCCCTATATTCGCTGCAGATTTTTCTACCGAGGTTAATCCAATGTTGGCGACGCTTGCGAACTTCCATAACGAAGGCGTCGTTGAGTCTTGGGTTAACCGCCGCAGAAAGATTGAGGCCTGCCTGCATGAGCTTGAGCTTAGGCATCCTGCTCCTGAGATCCTGGCTTTAAACTCCCAGCGGGCTGCGTGGGTCGAGCAGAGTGTGTCCTTCCTCCGCTATTTTGAACAAGAAGCGACCTTGAGGCGGAAGGAACGCGAGGAGGTTTCAGGTGAATCTGCCCGGCTGCGCGCTCAAGTTGAAGCGAATGCTGCGCAACTGAGAGCCATCTTTGACAACTTGCGGCAATGTATTTCGGACAGGCTAGTATTGAGGCGGAAACTCGACTCTGTTGAGCGAGTTACGCAGAGTCACGAAGCTGCCCAACGGGAAATCGATGAAAAGGTTTCATCGTGCTTGCAGCAACGGGCTCGAATTGAAGCAGAGCTGGCCGCGGCGGCCGATCATGAGAAGGCACTGAAAGGAGTGCGTGAGCAAGTTGCTGACTTATTAAAAATGCTTCCTTCTCAGTAGCTGTTTTGCATAGATTGAACGCTTTGTAATCTTTGAATAACATGTATCCATTTTTTATTCTTTCATATGATTCAACTTGTACTTCATTGAATTCATGAATAAAAGATACACATTTTTTGTTCTATTGTTGCTTTCTTCTCTTTGCTGTGTCGTTGCCATGCGATTTTAGCAAGTGTGGCCTGTAGATAGTAAGTGATGGTCCATCTTGGACTCTTTGCAGGATAACGATGGCTTAGGAAACAAGTTCAGGTCTGTTGCCTAAGACTTTTCAATTTTATGAGCCATGAGGGTCTCATAAAGACTTTTCTTCCTACAAGTCAAGAGGATCTCGCAGGTGTGGTTTCTCCTTAGGAATCGTGAGGATTCCTAAGTGCGTTTTCTCTTGAGAGTCGTAAGGATCTCACAAAAGAATTTTCTCCTTACAAGTCGAGAGGACTCGTAAGTGGTTGCTTCCTTTCTTGTCGATATTTGACTTAGGAGAGTGTGGCCTGTAGAAAATCTACCTTGTCTCTCTGCGAGGCAATGATGGCTTGGGAGACAGGGTTTGGATCTGCCATCTAAGACTTTTCAACTTTATGAGCCGTGAGGGTCTCATAAAGACTTTTCTCCCTACGAGTCGAGAGGATCTCGCAGGTGTGGTTTCTCCTTAGGAATCGTGAGGATTCCTAAGTGCGTTTTCTCTTGAGAGTCGTAAGGATCTCACAAAAGAATTTTCTCCTTACAAGTCGAGAGGACTCGTAAGTGGTTGCTTCCTTTCTTGTCGATATTTGACTTAGGAGGGTGTGGCCTGTAGAAAATCTACCTTGTCTCTCTGCGAGGCAATGATGGCTTGGGAGACAGGGTTTGGATCTGCCATCTAAGACTTTTCAACTTTATGAGCCGTGAGGGTCTCATAAAGACTTTTCTCCCTACGAGTCGAGAGGATCTCGCAGGTGTGGTTTCTCCTTAGGAATCGTGAGGATTCCTAAGTGCGTTTTCTCTTGAGAGTCGTAAGGATCTCCCGAGAGAATTTTCTTCCTCACAAGTCGAGAGGACTTGTAAGTGATTGATGAGTTGACCTGCTCCCGAGTCAAAGCATTACTTTGGCGGGGAGTTCGAAGGGTTACTCTGGCTGTTTCCCACGGAGTCAGGTTTCACTTTGGCCGTGTTTGACGGGACCAGGAGGGTTTGACTTTATTAACATTTCACGGTGTCAGGGGTTGACTTCATCCGCATTTCACGGTGTCAGGGGTTGACTTCATCCGTATTTCACGGTGTTGGGATTTGCTTTGGGTGTTTCCCACGGGGTCAGGATTGATATTAGCCGTGTTCTACAAGACCAGGATTTGCTCTGGGCATTTCCCACGGGGTCAGGATTGACATTAGCCGTGTTCTACGGGACCAGGATTTGCTTTAGGCGTTTCCCAAAGGGTCAGGATTGACATTAGCCGTGTTCTACGGGACCAGGAGGTGCTCTCTCGGTTGTCCATGAACCGTCGAGGTTTGGAACAAGGACTTTGTCATGGCTCCAAGATTGATTGTCGCGTCTGAATCCTGCTGGAATGAGGAGGAGCGCTGTTGGTGATCTCTAGGCTGTCTGTGAACCGTCGAGATTTGGCTTCTTTTTCTGATGGAGCCTAATGGGAATGTATGGTTCCCTCCTTATTTGTGCCCCTGGATTGTATACAGGGATCGATGTGATCTCACCTGTAGGGCAAAAAGTTTCATTTTATATATTTTTCTTTCTGCAATGCTCTATCATTTCAGCTTTTATATCGCGAAAGTCGATTGCCCAATCATTTCGGCTATTTTTCACGGTGCCCAATCATTTCGGCTATTTGTTTTATTTACTCGCTGCTTTTTATTGCGAGTTGCCCAAACATTTCGGCTATTTCGTATGCATACATTTTTTACTTGCTGATGTTATTGTAAGTGGCTTGATCATTTCGGTATTTCATATGCATTTGTGGCTCACTGACTTTTCACTGCGAGTTTGGGATTTGATACCGATTTAGGCATCAGTATCACTACAACTGGGATATTGCCAGGAGCGAATCATCATTTACCTTCATCGATGTCGAACAAAGGTGGCTTAGCAAACGGGGTTAGGATCCCGTCGACTAAGGCTTTTTGACTTTACGAGCCGTAAGGGTCTCATAAAGGTATTTCTTCCTACGAGTAGTGAGGATCTCGTAGGTGCATTTTCTTCTTAAGAATCGTAAGGAGTCTTAAGCGTATGGCCTCTTATAAGTCGTAAGGATCTTATAAGAGTGTTTTCTTCTAATAAGTCAAGAGGACTTACAAGGGTCGTCCACTGTATGAACATATCTCTAGTCGCTGGTGGGACTCTGTTAGGGAAATGTTTATTCACGCCTGTGGATTGTATACAAGGGTCAATATTGAACCGCTTGTAGGGCAACATTGGAGATTGTGATGGCTTAAGAACAGGTTCAGATCCCTGTAGCTTAAGGATTTTGAATCTTATGAGCCGTGAGGGTCTCATAAGAGGGTTCTCCTTACGAGTCGTGAGGATCTCGCAAGTGTAATTTCTCCATAAGAATCGTGGGGATCCTTAAGTGTGTTTCTCCTTTGTGAGTCGTAAGGATCTCACGCAGGTGGTTTCTCCTTACAGGATTGAGAGGACCTTTCAAGTGTCTTTTAACGAGATTGCGCCCTTTCGGGTTTTCACAAAACTTGCCGGTAGTCCTTCTGTTTTTACTTACGGAGCCCTTTCGGGTTTTCATCCGTGCCCATCTCGCTTATGGACATACCGTTTTTTTTTGTCAGCCTTGGGATGCTACGGTCAGTAGTAGTTTATAGACGTCTTGGTCAACAGCCAGTTTTAGGACATAATAGTCCATCGTTAGTTTAAGGACGTTTCGGTCCGTTTGCCGGCTACTACTTATAGAGTTTGGGCTTAGGAAGATAGTGAGTGGACATAGGCGTCGTTATCTATCGTTGACCTAGGCCGTGACTCGTCAGGCGTAGTATTTTTTTAGGAAGCGGCCGGTTATTGGCCTGAAAGGTCTTTCACCATGCATGTCTATGAGTAGATAGGCTCCACCCTAGTAAACTTTGTCTATGATGTACGGGCCTTCATAGTTGGGTTCGAATTTCCCTCGTTTGGCATGATTGGGGATCATAGGTCTTTTGACCACTAACACGAGTTCGCCTTGGCGGAATGTTCTCGGCCTAGTCAATCTTTCGTATGATGGTCCTAGAAGTTCCGGCTCAGGGTCTGCCCCCAATTTCTCTACATCCAGAGCTTCTTCACCGTTTATTAACGAGTGAGAGATCACATGGCAGCTTGCCACATAATCCTCAGGTTCATCCGACGAGACTTCTCCATTGTCATCATCTCCGTTCTCAAGGACGTGGCTGAGAAATTCTTAGAGTGTGACTGGGGTCCGCGCCTTCTGGTTATATTCTTCCAGCGCGTCAATATGTTTTTGCAGGTCCGTGTGCTTGTCATCAGGCTTCACGGGCTTTTAGGTCTTTTTCTTCTTCTTCGAAGACTTTAACGGCTGGGTATGGGCGCTTTGACTATCACCACCAATTTTTGGAGTTGGGCGCGGCTTCAGCATTCCCTTGATGACTTCGGGTTCCAGCGGACTTTTCCATTTGATCGTCGGGCATGTTTGGAGATCCTTCAGCATTCTTTTCGTTTTGGTTGAAAGAACGACCTCCCATGGAGCTTCTTCTATAAAAGAGCATGATTCTCCCAGTGTGTCTGCCTTTTTGAGAGCGTGTGGCTGGGGCGGGTTTACTTTCCAATTCTCGGATAGTGCAAATTTGCCCTGTTGGTATTGTTTCTCAATCCACCCTTTGAAGACGAAGCAATTTTCGATTGGATGGCCTATCGCTTGGTAATAAGGGCAATAATTGAGATTATTAGCCTCACCGGGTTGCAATGGGCATTTTGGATCCGACAAGTTGATGAGCCTGTTGCGCACCGCCAGCTCGAACAATCTCCTTGTTTTGTCTTGGGGAAACAAATAAGGACGCTTTATTTTCTCATTAAAGAATCCCCGTTTCTCGTTTTGGCGATCAGTTAGTTTCGGACCACTGGGCTGCTGTTGAGCGTTGGCGACGAAGGTCGCTTTCCCTTTCCCTTTTTCATTCCGAGATTCCGGCTTCGAAGGAGATGGTCTATGACCCATCTGATCCATTTGGGCTAGCTTGTCAATTAAGGCCTGGAAAGTAGTTGGCTTGAAGAACATCATGAATTGGGAAATGGTCGCCTAAGGGTTGAGAGTACCCACGAATATGCCTACCGCAGGAGCCTCTTCGATGCGTTGTTCGCACTTCGACCATAGATTCCGCCACCGTATTGCATACTGCACCCATGTCTCTCCTGGCTTCACTCTGGCGTTAATTAACGCGGTGATCGGGGTGCGCTCGCTAGCGCTGGCGAAACGTTGGGTAAACAGCAATTCCATCTCCGTAAAAGTTTTGACGGAGTCGTTGGGAAGCTCTGAGTACCATTCGAAAGTTGTCTCGGCTAAGCGGCCGACGAATTGGCGAAGCAGTAGCTTATCATCCCCTCCAGTGTTGCCGCAGAGAGTCTTGAACTGAGCGACATGTTGATGGGGATTGCCTGTCCCCTTGTACACATGAAATTTAGGAATCGTGTATCCTGGAAGGTACTTGATCTGATCGTACCATCCTGGATATGGTCGCCCCGTTCTAACGACTTGGCCGTTTTCTTCATTCGCTTGATGAGCCCGTACTTGCTGAGCTATATAATCATCGAGCATGGGTTTGGAGATGGTCTCCTCCTTGGCTGCTGACAAAACCGGCAGAGGATTTGATGTCTCTACTCTATCATCTTCAATTATTACCGGAGGATCTTCGGCTGGAGGGTCCGGCTGGATCATCAGGCCCATCATATCTTGGAATAAAAGGGCCATTTGTTTTATGTTGGCCGCTTGTTCCGCAACCTCTTTGTCCTTCTTCTTAAGCATTCTCCGAAGGAATTCGGCATGAGTTTCCTGCTCATGACGTAGCTCTGAGGATGTCTCCGGGCTTACTTTTGGTCCCGTGAGTGCGGCCATAGCTGTTAGCATCTCTTGGAGCTTTTGTTGTTGCTGCTCCTGAGCCTTAGTCACATACCGTGTAAGTGGTCGGTGACCCGTAGAGATATGACTATCTTCTTTTCCGGATGCCATATGGACGGTATGTACCACCATGCCCCCAGATTTAGGGCGTTTAGGATCAGTGCCCTTGCCATTTGTCGCAGACACCGGGATTTTCTCCAGCTTTCTCCTCTTATGAGCGGTCGAAGTTAAGGGGGCTGTTGCAGTGGGCACCCAAATAGCTGTCACCTTCTGTGGCTTAACAGGGTGGTTCTCTTTTTGTCAAACCTTCATTTTTTCCTGTCGGCGGGGGTAGTCTTGATCAATCACCGATTCTTGGACTTGATGCCAGACTTTGTAAATTTTGGAGGACAGCTGCTGAGGGGGTTGTTCGAGCTTCGCCTTTGTGGCATTCTCCACAGGCGGAGGAGACATTTTCAGAACAGCAGTCGGAGAGTTCTTGCGGACCCTCCTAAGTGGTTCAAACCTGTTCCCAGTTGGAACAGCGGCATCGACTTCTACCATTGGAGCTGGCGGAGTCAATCCAGAAGGGGAATTGCCCCCAGCTTTCCTCACTCGGCGCCAGTGGCGACGTCGAGCATGTTGTGCGGCCGGGATCACCTCCGCTGTTGGATGAGCTTTTCCATTCCCCATGTTATGATGAGAGCCTGTTGATTGTTATGAGATTTTTGCACATGCGTGTTTTGAAATCAAAGAATTTACCGCAATCAATAACGGCGTCGCTTGGTAGCTAGCCGGTTGAGTACGGGTCAGTCCACAGGGAAATGGATTCCTATTCTTTATGTTTTAACGAGTTAAATCCAAAAGATTTTGGGTTTTATTTTAAGATCTAAGAATGAGATAAAAGTTTATAAAAATCTTGCTAGGGTTAAGAATAGGTTAGTTTGGAAAATCAATTATTCTCACCGCTTTCTTTGCCCTAATTAAAAACTTTTGGGTGTTAAGGTAATAGTTAACAAAGGGGATTAGCACGATCGGGAAGAAACTAGGTTTCTTCCTCTTGGTCCTTGTCCGTCCTTTCTTAACTCTTATCCCTAACTTCTATGGAAAACAATCACAACCGGTCTTTAACTAGGGTATCACCGCTACCTCGTAGGATAGGATGCCGTAATGAGCGGTGTGTGTTTGTATGCATAGATTCCTATTTTAAAATGTTGAACAGGCAAAAAAGGGGTGAGAGATTTTCATCTCTCAAACCTTCCCTAAACCTAACCCTAACAAGTGAGGAACTACTCACTCATTAGGGAATTGATAAACGAGTTCATTTGTATGGTTTTTAGTTAATAACTATGGCAGATGAAAAATTTATAATTAGGGCAGATAAAAAATTTATAACTACGGCAAATAAAAAATTTATAACTACGGTAGAAAAGAAATTCAATATAAAAAAAACTTGCTTCTTTATTGATGCACTCTTTGACAGATTACATGGAATTGAAAATCTAAGATCTAGAAATTAAGAGGCATCTCAAAAGAGGCACCCAAAAAGAGGCACGCTCCAAAAAGAGCTGTAGGATTCCTATTTATAGATAATAGAAACCCTAGGGTTTACATCTGATCCATATCTAGAATTACAAAAATACCCTTAAGAAACCGAGTCAATGCACCGACGCATCGACACGCACCGACACGCGCTGACACGTGCGACGCACGGCCGCGGATCCGCGGCCATAAGCATGGATTGGCCGCGGTTCGCGGCCATATAGAGGGTGCTCTGTCTCAAATCTTCAGGGCTGCTTCCTGTTGCATTTTACTTCTGGTTTCTTCATTTGGTTTCTCAGAATATCTTCTAATTTCTTCCAGATTTCTGCAGTGCAGAATGTTGTGGACTTTTACCGTTTACTTCGTGTTGAAGTCTTGAATCTTTGTGCTGCCCTAGTACTTTGTGTAATCGAACTGTTCATTGATCTTCATTTGTTCCTTAAACTGTTGGCGGTATCATAAAGATTCTTCTATTTGTTGGTCGTAGTCTCACTTTTGTAGCGTCTCTTTACCATTTTCACTTTATTGTTCCGAGAACCTGTAACCTGCAACTATTCAACAGATATGGATCAAAAGCACCTATTTATTTGTAAAATGATTAAGAATGGGGAATATAATAATGCAAAATTATGAGATGAACAAATACCCCCAAACTTATCTTTTGCTCGTCCCGAGCAAAGCTAGTTTATTCTCGAAAAAGCCTAACCTCACTTTCGCAGGGAAACGCGATTGCACTGAGCTCGTGCAACAAGCCGTTAAATCTCTAGGTGTCCCTAGTAGGAGGAGTATTGTCTCCTGAGGGTTTTCAGCGGATACTGCCCACAAAATACGATCAATTTGGCCTATTGACTTTCATTTTCAAATTGGTGTTCTAGCAAGAAATTCTATCATCTTCGACTCAGAAATTATCAATCTATATTTTTCACGCTTCCTTATCATTTAACTTAAGATTGTATATATTCTGTAAATTTATTTAGCTTTTAGCATCTTTTGAGTTTTCCTTCTAATGTTCCATTTCAACTTAGGAATTTTTATCATCTCTACTGAAGATATAAGTCCTATTTTTCATTCCTATCTCTCATCCAAACCCCAATCATATACCCCTACGTGTGTGTATGTATCACCCCTACACTTGGAAATTCAATTCAAGCTATCATATTCTTGTCCATTGTCCAAAGTACTTTTAGTTGACGAATTTTAGATGAAATTGCTCACACATCCTTCATGCGACAGTTAATATTTCTTGAGATACTAATGACCGATTACAAAATGTGATGGCGCATTACGGCGTAATTTCTCGTCTTGTAATACCTAAGGTTTTAGCAGTGACTCCCAAACCAGTTGGTCTAAGGCACCAGGTGATAAAGCACCCTCGCTATACGTATTTTTTATTTTACGCAGGCTTAAGTAATTACAAAACCAGTGTTCATTTTTTTTATACCTCTTTATTCATACTTATAATTTTATTTTCCTTCATACTAAGGATTTTAGACAAGAGCATTTCAAGGTCTCTTCTACTATTCCAAGTTTCAAGGTTCTTGTTTGTGCAAGTTGTAGCGTATATATTTTCAGAATTTAGATTTAACCTTAGGGATTATTTTTCAGACTTATACTTTAATAAAAATTTCAATACTCTTCCTTTATTTTGACTTAGGCCAAGAAGTGAACTCAAAATTTCCTTATTTCTAAATAAACTATAATGATATATATTTTCTACAGTTAAATTTTAAGAAAGGTTATTTTTAGGGTTTTTAATTTACTAAGTTTAGGATCTAGTTTTTCCCTACTATTCAACCGTCATGTTGAACTTAAGTCAAATATGGCCAAAATTGAACTTTTCAATTTTTATAATTTTTAAAATTTTTCAATTTTTATGGGTTTTAAAATAAGTATGCAAATGCATGAATGCGAAGGAAGAAAGCTTACCGAGCACACCCCCAAACTTAAACTTGACAGTGTCCTCACCGTCAGGCTACACCAAGAGGGTCAAAATTGTCGGCACTCCCCTGTTTAATTTTTTTTTTAATTATTAACATAAAAGAAAACAAAATATATACAGTGCCCCCCCAAACTTAAGTGAAACAGTGTCTCCATTGTTTAAGCGTTAAAGTTCAGAGTTAGGGAGGAGAAAAAACACGGTATCAAGCTATACAAGGCCTTACACAGACCAAAGGTTAGCACCAACCATTCAAAAAATTTATCGTTATAATGATATGGTTGGTGAAAGAATGGAGTGTAGAGAAAAGAAATGAGAAGCACACGAGACCGTGTGGAGATAGAAGCAGTATACGGTCTCGGTGGAGGAGAAGAATGGCGGAAGGGAAAAAGAAATGATGGTGGTTCGACTTCTTCAGATGGAGGTTGATTAATCACAAAATCCGTGTCATTTAGGAATGCAAGTTCGTCAGCAAACAGTTCTTCAAAACTCTCATCGATGTAATTGAACATTTTGCTGTCAGTAAGTTTTGTGCCAGAATTTATCATACTTGGTTTTTCAAAAATTATGAAGGTAGGATAGTCGTAAGGCTCATTTACCTTATTTTCAAAAGAGTCTAAATCAAGTTGTTTTTCTAGAATTATCGAACTCAAAATATCGGATTGTGATTCATTAACACTCGGTATCATTAAAGGAAGATTAAAAGAAGAACCAGAGAAAGTGGGAGAAAGAAGTTGAATACGAACTTGAGGGTGGAGATGGAGTGTATAAATTAGCAAATTTTGTAATGACCGATGTGTAAAGAGCGATTGTGCTAATCTATCAACCCACTGAGAAATGAGGTCAAATCCCTTAAAGTTCATGAGAAAACATGGGTACGTCGAACTTGGTAAACCAGACATTGAAAATGAAAGGGATACGGTCTCGTGCGCGGTCGGAACGATGGAAAGGACGAAGGGGAGTGATTTAGGAAGGGTCGCAGTTAAAGGTTCAGGAGGGTGTACACAGTCAGTGGAAAGAACAGGATGAATTGGAAAATCCGACTCATCAAACAAAACTGGTTTATCCTCAATAATTTCCTCAATATTCTCCTCAAAATTTAGCTTATCCATGCCATTCTCATCAAAATCAAGATGCATATGAAGTTCGGAAAAAACATTTAATGATTCGGGATGATGAATTGGAGAGAACAACTCGGCCAAATCTGCGGGTTCATCATCCAAATTATTCCCTGCGTCAATATCCTCAATCAAGTGAAAATCAATTTTTTTGGACACCTCATCAAAAACATGGATATTTATCAATTTAGGTTCTAGATTGGAGGTGTAAAGGTCAAAAGGATTGGTGATGGTTTCACTCGAAAGGGACCCTTCACAATCTAGCAAATCAAGCACTACAAAGTCGCACAACTCATTAAATGTTTTATTTTCAACTGGTGAATCATTTGGGACACTTGATAGATATTCAAAACCGGAGTTGTGGGATTCAATTGGGGATGGGTAAGTTTGATTTGGAAGGGTGCACAGCTCACTCTCTTCACTCAAATTCTCAATCTGTCCTACCGTCTCATCAAACATTGGAAAATTTGGAGTTAGTTGGAAACTAGCTACCGGTTCACTAGGTTGTCTTGATGAATTAAGGGCGGCAATGGACGCATCCAGATTCCTCATCTGTTGGTTTTTCACTACAATATAAGCTTCTAACGACTGTTTCAGACTAGACATGGGTTGTGAAGGGGTTTCGGTAAAAGATTCAAAATTGTTTGGATTCTGGAAACTCCCAAATGGCTGTGTAGAACCAATGTCCAGGGAAGGTGCGAAAGTCGGGTAGGACTGGTACGAATTGAATGGTTGGACAGGAGTAGGATCAAAAAAAGATGAATGGACTTGTTGATCCCAAGAACTGGAAGTGTTGAAAGGAGTGAAAGATCGGTTACGTGATTGTTCAATATGTTCAGCAATAGACATGGGTTTCGGAGTCACAATAGGACTCGAAAAAGGAGTATCAACGTAAGAAGGTGGCGAAGGTTGAAATGGTTGATACAAAATGGACTGCGAAGTCCAACTATTTCTTCTAGACACTACTATTCGATCTTTCAAAGAAATTTTGGGTATGGAGGGGTCGTCCGTAATACGACCAAAACAATGCGCGTAGGAAGCAATGTTTGGATGAGAGTACCAAAGTTCGACAAGAGTTTTGCGAGGTGGGGTACCCATGATGTAAGAAAGGAGAAGAAAAAGAATGTGATGATTTTTTTTTGATTTTTTTTTTATTTATTTTTTTATTTTTTTTTAGAAATTGTTTGTTTTTGGGTTTTTGAAATTTTTGAAAGTGTTTTTTTTAGAAAGAGTTTTTGCAAAATTTGTATGGACTACTACATATTTTCAAACAGTCACAATATAAGCATGCACAATCAAGCCTAGAGCTAGGGTCTCCTAAGTCAACTAGACCGCCCCTAACTATTCCAAAGGGTAAGTTGTGAGATCCTCAAATTGCCTCTTCACCGCCAATTATGGCCAGGTAAGCACAAGTGAAGAAAGGAGGGATCCGCTCACGAATCACCGTGAGACGAGCCTTTTAAAATTACATTTCCTACCTGTCTAGCCTAAGCACCACAAATTCTGGTTTAGATAAACGACCGATACCTACAACCTTTCTTTTGTCCTAATGAGCACGACAGTCCTTATTGGCTGAGTCTAATATTTTTTAATTTACTTGAGAGTTGAAGCAAAATACTTTTTATGATTTCTGGGGTCTTAGGAAGGGTAATGAAATCCTCACCCAATTTTGATTGGTGTTATAGCCTCTTAAAAGTCCGTTTTAAATATGCAAAGCAATTAACACGCCAAAAATTTAAAACACTTTCAAAAAAAAAAATTATTTTGCAGCGCAAAGAATCCTGCATAAAAACAATTTATTGGCGAGAGAGAAAGATTTTGCGTAAAGAACCCTACAGGAAATTTTTTTAGTTGAGTTCAGAGGGTAGAAAAAAGGATAAAATACTCACAGAGAAGTTTTGGGACGCCGACGTCAATGGTTGACCGCGGTTCCGCGGTCAAACCCCTGAATCTGCCGCGGTTCCGCGGCGGTTTAGTTGGTTTGGATCTCCAAAATATTTCTCTGTGTTGTTTGGATTCTCCCCTATTTGTTCAGATTTTCTATTTCTTGATTTGTTCACTGGGATTTTCCAGATCTGAATCTGTCCGTCTTCTTTTCCTGAACAATTCACACAATACCTCTCAAGAAGAATAAGATGAATCTTTTTTTTTGTTTTAAAATTTTTCAATTTTTATAATTTTTATATTTTATATTTTATATTTTATATTTTTTTAACCCGAAATTGCACAAAGAAAGAGATTACCGTCTCCCCGGCAACGACGCTATTTGATTGTTATGAAAGATTTTTGCACATGCGTGTTTTGAAATCAATGAATTTACCGCAATCAATAACGGTGTCGCTTGGTAGCTGGCCGGTTGAGTACGGGTCGGTCCACAGGGAGATGGATTCCTATTCTTTGTGTTTTAACGAGTTAAATCCAAAAGATTTTGGGTTTTATTTTAAAATCTAAGAATGAGATAAAAGTTTATAAAAATCTTGCTAGAGTTAAGAATAGATTAGTTTGGAAAATCAATTATTCTCACCGCTTTTTTGCCCTAATTAAGAACTTTTGGGTGTTAAGGTAATAGTTAACAAAGGAGATTAACACGATCGGGAAGAAACTAGGTTTCTTCCTCTTGGTCCTTGTCCGTCCTTTCTTAACTCTTATCCCTAATTTTTATGGAAAACAATCACAACCGGTCTTTAACTAGGGTATCACCGCTACCTTATGGGATAGGGTGCCGTAGTGAGCGGTGTGTGTTTATATGCATAGATTCCTATTTTAAAATGTTGAACGGGTAAGAAAGGGGTGAGAGATTTTCATCTCTCAAACCTTCCCTAAACCTAACCCTAACAAGTGAGGAACTACTCACTCATTAGGGAATTAATAAACGGGTTCATTTTTATGGTTTTTAGTTAATAACTACGGCAGATAAAAAATTTATAACTAGGGCAAATAAAAATTTATAACTACGGCAGATAAAAAAATTTATAACTACGGCAGAAAAGAAATTCAAGATAAAAAAACTTACTTCTTTATTGATGCACTCTTTGACAGATTACATGGAATTGAAAATCTAAGATCTAGAAATTAAAAGAGGCATCTCAAAAGAGGCACCCAAAAAGAGGCACACTCCAAAAAGAGCTGTAGGATTCCTATTTATAGATAATAGAAACCCTAGGGTTTACATCTGATCCATATCTAGAATTACAAAAATACCCTTAAGAAACCGAGTCAATGCACCGACGCACCGACACGCACCGACACGTGCCGATACATGCGACGCACGGCCGCGGATCCGCGGTCATAAGCATGGATTGGCCGCGGTTCCGCAGCCATATAGAGGGTGCTCTGTCTCAAATCTTCAGGGCTGCTTCCTGTTGCATTTTACTTCTGGTTTCTTCACTTGGTTTCTCAGAATATCTTCTAGTTTCTTCCATATTTCTACAGTGCAGAATGTTGTGCACTTTTACCGTTTGCTTCGTGTTGAAGTCTTGAATCTTTATGCTGCCCTAGTAGTTTTTGTAATCGAACTGTTCATTGATCTTCATTTGTTTCTTAAACTGTAGCGGTATCATAAAAATTCTTCTATTTGTTGGTCGTAGTCTCACTTTTGTAACGTCTCTTTACCATTTTCACTGTATTGTTCCGAGAACCTGTAACCTGCAATTATTCAACAGACATGGATCAAAAGCACCTATTTATTTGTAAAATGATTAAAAATGGGGAATATAATAATGCAAAATTATGAGATGAACACATGTCGTTGGTGTCAGCCTGTCAAAGATAGACGTCGGCTAAGAGGGAATGGTCAACCTGTCGAAAGCCGACCTTCGGGTAGGGAGAGCAGCCTGGATGACCTCAACTGTAGCAGGAGTTGGAATGTCCTTCTCTGGTATTGCGAGCCTCTTTGCGGGCCCACTTGAGCTTTGACCCAGCATGTCGAAGACTGAGGCATTGGAGTTGGACGACCCGCTGAGAGGGGCCGTGGTGGTTGCAAGCCGATCAAAGTCCGACTTCTTCTTAGCTTCTTGAGATGGCATTAGAGCGTTGAAGATCGTTGGTGGGATCATGGTCCCGAAGAATAGCCCAGTGGTGTCTTGGGTCACTTGTTCCACCGGTATTGTGAAAAGGGAGGCCGCTTGGGGCCCGTAGGTTACTCCTCCAGATGAGGCGGAACGAGAGTTGCAGTTGCAGTTAGTGCAGTTTGAAGTCATTGATCTTCTGTTTTCTGCTTGGAGCAAGACACTAAATCTTAGTACCTCGAATCCAGGGGGCAACCATGTCAAACCGCGATTCGTTCGTGAAACACGACACACGAAATGTGGAGTGGAAAGAGGAAAAGGTCCCACCGGGCATGCCAGAATCTGTTCTCCGCCGAAAAGACGCGATCGGGACATTGGGACGTCAGGCCTGAATTTCGAGGGCAGATGCTATTTGGTGCTACCCGTCCACCTCTCCGAAGATGCTAAGTTGATTTATGGCACTGTATATCGAAGGTTTAAACGGATGTGGCCGATGTAGCAGACTTTGTCAGATTCCCCCTCGTCGAGGGGTTTCTGATTGTGGGGACGCTCTTCCCTGCAGGCGCAAGCCCCTGCAGTTAATTACGCTACCGCATCGCGGTAACCACTTTCTTCTTCTCCAGATGGTTACTTCGTGTCGTGGGTGTTTGTTTTGTTTTTGGTTGCCCGTGGATTGTATACGGAGACTAATTTATGTTGTCGCCCGTAGGGCGTGGATTAGTTCAAATCCGTATCTTCTTAGATTTGGGTTTGGGGTTGGGTTTAAGGATATGTTAGTCTCATTTGAGACTAAGATCAACTTAAACGTTTGTTAAGGATACGTTAGTCTAATTCTAGACTAAGATCTACTTAACGGGATCGTTTAGATCTAACAAAAGAGCATTTGAGCTCTATTGTTTTAGTTTAGAGACTTTGCGGTCCATAATTAGTTTAAGGACGTTACGATCCATCGTTAAGGACATCATAATCCATGGGTTTAAGGACCCCACAGTCCAAGTTTAAGGACATCATAGTCCATGGGTTTAAGGACCCTATAGTCCAAGATTAAGGACATCATAGTTCATGAGTTTAAGGATCCTACTGTCCATGGAATGTCTGGTTGTCGGGACCCGTCACCTCTCTGAAGACGTTGAAGGATTACAACGACAAATATCAGAGGAGTGAATAGATGTACCCTTGAACCAATATTGGTTGGGAGATCTGTAGTCCAATTGGGACTAAGATCTGAAATTTATGAGTATATGGGCTCAATTAATTTGAATGAGGGGTTTATGGCCAACTTGGGCTCGGCCCACTCAGTTAAAATGTTAAACATTTGACAATGCTGAGCATTGATTTGGGTTCTGACAGCCTTTCTGTCTTTTATTGAATGTTGTGCATTCATCATAGCTCTAGGTCTTTATCATTTAAAGAACAATTTATGTTCTATCAGCGCACACATGAGGAGCACGTGGCGCGCTTGGCGCTACGCCAGTTAATGAGCGCAGTGCGCTATATTTGGAGCGCTGAGGCGCTGCAGCGTTAGATGCGGAGCGCTGATGCGCTTCTGTTAAGTAGCGCACACGTGAGGAGCACGTGGCGCGCTTGACGCTGTGCACCAGTCTTGAGCGCAGAGCGCTTCTTTAAATTTGGAGCGCTAAGGCTCTTTTAAATTAGGAGCGCTAAAACTCTTCTGTTAAGTAGCGCACACGTGAGGAGCACATGGTGCGCTTGGCGCTGTACGCCAGTCTTGAGCGCAGAGCGCTTCTTTAAATTTGGAGCACTAAGGCTCTTTTAGATTAGGAGCGCTAAGGCTTTGCAGCGCTTTGCGCTAGATGTAGAGCGCTGAACCTCTTTTAAATTGGAGCGCTAAGGCTCTTCTTTTATGCAACTTTGATCAGTTCTGCGTTCTGAGAATTAAATTCTCTTTTATAAGAAAGTTTGTCTCAAGGTTCTAAGAACAAAGTTCTCATTTTATAGGAGATGTTTCAGTCTCTTATTTTAGTGAAAGGCTCTGCCTTTATGGTTCTGTGATCCTAAGAGAACTGAATTATTCTCCCCCTTTTTTATAATGAGATATTCATGATCTCTTTTGTAAAAAGACCTTGGTCTTATAGATCTATGATCTTAGAAAAGAAGTAAATTCTTCTTTTAATATGAGACAATTTCATCTCTCTGTTTATTTACCTTGAGGAAATTCTTCTTCTTTCAAGAGCTTACTCTTTGTCTTTGAATTTTTTCAAAGTTTAGGGGGGGTCCTCTATATGAGACTTGAAGTCTTGAGACCTTTATATAGGGCAAGCCCGATTTGTTCAATCAGTTGAAGAGATCTTTTCTCTAATTGATTTGGAGATGTCTCCCCCGTTAGATTTTTGATCCAAGAGTTTCTGATTTACAGAAGGCAATCTTCTTGTTTTTAACAAGATTAGGAAATCTTTCCCCACACAGAATTTATTCTGTATTTTAGTGATTTTTAATCACCACTGGATCATTGATCCGACGGTGCTCTGATTTACAGAGCACAATCTTTTTGTTTGGAAAGTTTTTGAGGAATCTTTCCTTAACAGAATTTTATTCTGGTCAATTGATGATTTTTTTATCATGTTCGTTGGATTTTTGATCCAACGGTTGGGAACATTTAGTTCCAGTGCTAGCGCTCCTGTGCTTTGCACGTGGTACGCTGCTTAGAGTGCAGCGCACTTAGCGCTAGCACTTACGTGCTTTGCACGTAGTGCGCTGTTTAGAGTGCAACGCTCTTAGCGCTAGCGCTCATGTGCTTTACACGTGAGCGCTGCCTCAGAGTCTTTGACTCTCTCAGCGCTGGCGCTGCTATGAAGCGCTGCTTCTTTGAAATTTTGAACAGAACTTTGCTCTGATTGGGGGAAACAACACCTCATATTTGTATTGACCATTTAGATTAAATGATTATGAGGTGGAATAACTGAGGTGGAGATTTATATTAAATGAAGCATACCACTTGGTGATTCATGCCATGACTCACTGGGTGACTCATGAACCATACTTGATTTTTAGGTGAGATGTTTTCTTATACATTATTGGTATGGTTCATTATTCATAAGAGAGTGCATTCTTCATTACAATGTTCTATCTTCACTCTTACTTCCTCAAGCTCCCCTTCTTCTTCCTCTAACCCTTCATGTCTCGTGTGTTGAGAAGCCTAGGGTACTTAGAAACAAACTAATCCATTTTCACTCTCTACATTATCTAGGACATCTAGTTTAGCGAACTTGGTGCCCTAGTTATCTCGGATTTAAGGTAGGAGCTCGATCTATAAACTCTCGGGTGCATCGTCTTTGAATCGAGGAGGCCGACGAAGAAGCATCGATCCGAACGATCTGAGGAGCTTATGACGAGGAGGAGGACAACGAGAAGACCCGAAGGACTTGTACACGGAGGTATAACTTTCATCCGAGTAGTTAAATCTCGCATACAGTTTAGCTAGTTAGGGTTTAGTATCGATCCTGGAGTTTAAGTCGGTGTTGCGAAGCATATAAAATCGTTTTTTGCAAATTTTGCCTTCCCGCGAACCCGCGGGGTGTGCGACATCGACTTACAGTTTAAGTTTTGGTGAAGAGATCAGCCACTTGATTTTTGGAAGCAATATATGAATGTGTAATCCGATCTTACAAGTAGGGCTATGTAGCGTTCAATGGATCCATAAGATTTCGTCTTAACTTTGAAGATCCACTTAAAGCTGATAGGCTTAACGCCTGAGGGAAGTGGTACAATGTCACAAGTGTGTGTATCATGAAATGCCTGCAATTCCTCCTGCATAACATGTTGCCACTCTAGATATTTGATAGCCTTGGTATATGACTTAGGTTACCGTATGGAGTGAGCAAGAAAAGATACAAATTGAGTGGAATATGTGTCAGTGACACAGCAGCTATACTGAGTAGGCGGCCGTCTATCCCGAGGAAGATTTCGACGAGGAGGAAGTGCATCCGGAGAAAATGATACAGGCAAAGACAAACAATTACTATCACTCGCAGGGATGATGGAAGGTATAGAATCAGTGACAGTAACGTCCTCCGAGAATTGTGTCGAAGGGTCAGTAGATATAGTAGGCACAACAAGATCAACATGGGGATATAGATAAGAGTGATAGCACGATTAGTGATAAGTGTAAGTGAGGGTATATGAGCAGAGTGTTCGAGAAAAGACACATTAATATCAGACCAAGCAAAGTAAGGAACATTCTCAAGAAAGGTGACATTTCGAGAAATGTAAAGATGCCTTCGCGTAGGATCATAACACCGATACCCTTTATGTAAGGGACTATAACTGTCACGCCCCGCTTCCCAGAGTACGCTAGATTGGGCACGTGACATAGCCAACCATGCTACCTGTGGGTAGGAAGTATCCATCCACAGTCACATTACGGCTGTAGAGATATCAAGAACAAGATAAAACTATCTAAAACATGTCCATAATCCAGAATAACAGGAGTCAATAATAAATAAATGCGGAAGCAAATGATCCAATACAAATAACTGAAAAGTGTGTCCCATAATGCGGGCTCACATCAGGAAATAAATGCAGGAAATAAAACTAACCACTACTGAACTCACAGCTCAGCCTGCTGGCTGAAGTACTTCTGCTCGGACTGCAACAGCGGTACAGAATCTGGGCCATGCAAAACCCAGACGTCAGCGTGTCATGTCATCAAGTAATATAATATGAACAGTGTAGCAGGCAATGTAATATAAACATGAATACAGCAAGAATAACAATAATATGAATCATACCGGTACAGGGTAGCGTGCAGTGGGTAAACTAAACTGTTCTATCAGGTTTTCTATTCTAAAGTCTTTGAAATCAATTGATGAATCATCGATGTAACTCAATAGTATCTCGTACATACCCGGGACCACGGCCACAATATTCTCGGCTGCAGCCGAGACATGCCGCTAGGCACAAAACAGGAATGTGTACACTCGATAGTATCCCGTACATACCCGGGACCACGGCCACAATATTCTCGGCCGAAGCCGAGACATGCCGCTAGGCACAAAACAGGAATGTGTACACTCAGAACAGGTAGTGAACTGCCGAGTTACAAGTCAGGTTTCACCTTTGATTTCTCCATACCCCCAAGTTATATGTGTATGTCAAGTCAGGTATTCCGAAATCAAGAAACTAATGCCAACACAGGATCAGGTAAACAGGTTTGTCTGGATAGACAACAGGAACGGTCCATGAGGACTACATGTCAGGTTTGTTGGCATTAGACACAGGATCAGGTAACGGGTCAGGTCATGGTACATCAGGTCAAGTCAAGCAGTGTACGGTACCATATCATGTCAAGTAGGAAGTGTAACAGGTCATGTCAGGAAGCACAAGATGTCATGTGGGTGCTCATAATCAAACTAACATAAGCATGTGTATAAATAAACAAGCATGAGTACTATCAGAACAATAAACTGGAACATATAATATGATATGCAAATAGATATAATTTCAAGGATATGGATGCACAGTTATCGATTAGGGTTACATTTATAGTCCCAATATTAATTAGGATGCAATTTATTAAACATGGAGTGTTAATATCACATTATTATGTAGTAATGTGATCTATGGATGCAATTATATGTATCTTAAATGCGATGGATGCAAACGGGTATTCGAAAAGTTATAAAACTATAAAATGGTAATGTGGGATGTACAACTAAGCAATATGTGATATAAATATTGATATAATAATATTAATATGGATAGCATATTCAAAGCGATTAATAACTATAAAAGTGGTATTGATTAACCATGCACAAGAAGGATCCGTTCAGAAATTCAGCATCACCCTAATTTGTAAAATAGCTTAAAAATAACAAACGTTCTCCAAAAAGGACGTGTCTTATACCAAAACAAAGATAATTCAATAAGGTTTTCAGTTTTATAAGTATAAGCATCTCAGGTTTTCCCTAAAAAAAGTTATGAACATTCGAAGTTGAAAGTTTGCTGCTGGAATTTCCCTGGACAGCAGTTTGGAGACATTTTCATTTGCATTTTACGTTATTTAAAAAATTTATTTTTCAAGTAAATATTTCATAGAGTTATAGTATTCTGAGTTAGCTTCGTAACGAACTAAAAAACGTATACTAATGATTTTTCTATGATTTATAATGAATTTTATAAGATAAGGTGTACAGTAAATTTCAGATTTATCATATCCGATTTTTGAACGATTTTTCATGTGTAAACTATAAGATTTTCAAATGTATAATATTATAAAATGAAGATTATAAACTAATTAAAGATAATAATAATAAATATTATGACGATATATATTTTAAATGATATGGTTGCGGTTTAATGTAATCTAGTATGTCACAAAATAAGTTTTCATGATCTAGATTTAATATGATATAAACGGATGCAAACGGAATATCGAAACGTTGTAAAATTAAACATAGGGCACTAGATTTAAACTATATGTATGGTATTTATTTAAATAGGTATAAAATGAATTATATAGCATGTAGCAAGATTAACTTGCCTCGATGGGTCGCGAATCGGGAAAACGGAACGTTAACCGTCGGCGGGGAAAACTCGCGACGGGCGCACGGTTCACGGAATGAACCCAAACGACGAACAAAGGAACCACACGGGTCGGGGTACCTCGCTGGAACGTCGAGAAGCATCACCGGCACGACGGAATTCCGGCAACAAAAGAACAGTTAAAAAAAAAGAGAGAAACGAGACATGAAGCAAGAAGAGAAAGAATGATAAAGAGAAGTACGAGAGAATATATGAGAGAGAGAGAAAAAAAGCGGAGAGAGAGAGAGAGAGCAGCAGGTGGGGGCCTACGGAATTAAAAGGAACGCGACTGGCTAAAGGGGAATCGTTAGTTAGGGATAAATATTAATTAAAGATTCAAAACATTTTAAGGAACGGTAGGATATATATATATATATATATATATATATATATAGGTTAATTTAAAGATTTAAAAGATAGGTAATGAACAGTAAGATATCAGGTTAGTTAGAAAAATATATGCGATGGTTTTAATAATATTAAAATTTGGGATTTTGGCGCCAAATAAAACATTTCCAAATCGCGGCCGGGTCGAGTCCAAAAATTTGAAATTGAAATAATAGGATTTTAAGCGGGATCCAAATTTTAAAATTAAGTGTTTTATGATTAAAAAGCATACCCCCAAAACGGACACATGTACGCGCGCGTAGCCGTCCAAACTCGCCCGTTTCACTGAACGGGACGAGAACACAATGCACGGACGCTACCACGAGGCTAGGGATGTCAAGTAGGCCAAGATGAATATTTTCAATTTTATTTTAGATGCCAAAATTTGTTATATGTAGAAATGACTTTGCCGGGTAAATTTTACAGTAAGCAACAAACAAGCAAGTTAAATGAAATGAGTACCACATTATGCTCAAACAGTAACTGAAAATAGTAGCATTGGGCTCGGGTGTTACAATAACCCATCATAAGACACTTTACAGACCGAGAAAAAAGTTTGTCTCGTTCATGTGGTGGGAGAAGAACAAAAACAACACAACTAAAAGTGTGTAAGATGGAGCATTCAAAAGTAGCATTGCGAAGGCGGGTGTATGGAGTCTCGTCAGAAAAGAGTGATGAAGGACAACCTTGTTTAGAAGAACAATAGTCAGGAGGGTCTCTGTCCAGTATGAACGAGGCATGGATGCTGAAAGGAGAAGCACTCACGTGGTTTAGAATGTGTCAGCGTTTTAGTTCAGCAATACCATTTTGCTCATGTGTATGAGCACATGACCGTTGAGAAAGTGTGCCATGAAACTTAATAACGGTTTGCATAGATGATGACAGATACTCTTGAGCGTTATCAGATCGAAAAACTTTAATCCGTTTCTGAAATTGATTGTAAATCATATTGGTGAAATCAGTATAAATAGACACAATTTCAGACTTGGAACGCATCAAATAAACTTAAGTATATTGAAAATAATCATCTATAAAACTAACATAATATTTATCGGTAGACATAGAAGATACAGGTGCAGGTCCCCAAATATCAGAATGAACCAAATCAAAATCTTCATACGAAATTTTATTATGAGATTTGAAAGGTAAGACAGTTTGTTTTGCCAAACGACAACCAATACAATTATTGAAAGGAATAATATGAACAGGCCTTAAGACCCCTGATTCATACAAACTTTTAAAACGATGACTAGATAAGTGACCTAGACGACGATGCCACAAATCAGATGTGATCGCTCCTGCTACGATTTTACTAGGGATGGGAACATGTAATTTCTCCAACTGATATAACCCATTCACTCTACAGCTTGTTCCAATTTTCCTCTCGGTGCTCGAATCCTGCACAGTACAAAAATTGGATGAGAATGTGATAGTACAACCAGCATCAGCAAGTTGGCTAACAGATAATAAATTCATGGTTAATTTAGGAATATGTAGTATCGAAGGAAATGTAAGTATCCCAAATAGGTACGAGTGAGGTGTGATGTCACCATACCGTCACGATCCGAATTTGGCACGTGACTGGCACTTAGATTGTGTGACGTCTAAAGATGCAGACATAATCTAAGTAAGCTGATTTGAACCATTTTCTGACGTGTATATGTAAAAAGTAACGACAATCAAAAAATTATATTGACCGCAATCAAACCACGGTGTCGGATGTAGTTAATGAATGAGTGCGGATCGTCCACAGGGATTGTGCAATTCAATTGTATTTTGATACGTTTGAAATGAAATGTTAAACAACAATAAACGAAAACATGATTCAAGATGTGATTTGTATTCGAGTGTCACTATCCTTTACTCAAGAATCAAGAAACTATAAACAATCAAGAATCGGTTGTTTTGATAATATTTCCAATCAACAATCAAGAATATAAGAGAGGCTCGTAGGAATCGATCGGATCTTTAGACGTGATGCAATCTATAGGGTTTCGTGTTCTTGTCCTTCGAAGAATTGATACTAGATCAATGGTGATCAACGAGAGTTAGGGTTTTCTTGATGAAATTAGGGTTTTATCTCTTAACCCTTATTCTTTCGAGGATACCATTTATATTCTAGCCTCTAGCAATTCCAAGAAACGATCGGAACTCCCCAATCTCGAGCGATGTCGATCAAGAAAGCATCGCAACGAATTGGGTCGTCGATTCTTGAACTTGCTAGGGTTTACAAACTCGTGGGATTCAAGAATCGATTACAAATTTGTTACATAATCATACTAAAGATCGTTTCGACTCCCCGACGAGCGGAGTTTTATTCACACATCACCACAAAGACAATATTCAAGAATAGGAATGATAACATGATGCGGAATTTAAAGAAAACAAGATAAAAGAATATCACCTTTTATTTAATCAACAATTTCAATACATTCTTTCAAGAATCTACAAGAAGAAGAAATCGATCGTTGACTCGGCTTCGCTCGTCTCCGTGGATCGTGGATCTACTTTGATCTCTTGCCCGATTGAAGATCGGCTCGGCTCATAAAAGGGTTGAAGGCATCTTGCTTGGCTTGCACTCAAGATCTTGAATTGTGGTTGGATTTAGGGTTAGGGTTTCCTACAAGCTCTCTCACTAAACTTGAGGAAGAGGGGATGAAGAAAGAGATTAATTTTCTAAACTTCAATCAAGGTTGAATCATTATCAAATGATGAGCCTAGGGTCATATTTATAGACTCCCAAACCCTAGGTTAGATTTGAATTAGAACTTTCCCTCCCAAAGTTTGTTGAAGGGTTTCTAGAAGGAGTTTGTTAGGAGTTAGCTTAGGGTTTAAGCTAGGGTTTAGGGAAAGTTCTAGAAAGATTAGGCTAGTTTGGGTGTTTGCTGATCTGGTGGAAGTATCTGGACTCTTCTGGAAGTTTGTGTGCATTTCTGAGCAGTGGGAACTGAAACAGGAGTTTTGGTGAAATTTGAGGAGCTGACTCCCTGGTCCCGCCGCGCAACCGCCGCATGATGTGGGTATTGGCCGCCCTTCCGCCGCACATTGATGAGGTTGGGATCTGTGCTTTCTTCTGTTGCTTGGTACTGCTGTTTGGGCTTTTCTCTGATGTTTAGAATTTCAGTTTCCCTTCTGTGTTGATACCAGATTTGAGTTGAGTGAGTTTACGAGCAATTGTAATGGTCGAGCGATGTAATGATCGAGCAAGCATCTCTTTTCCTGCATAGACTTCGAAACAGGGGTTGCAAGATATGGAAAATATGCTATGTAATGCAATGCAGTTAATTTCCCTAGAATTGCCGGTTTTAAGGTCGAATACATGTAATTTGATATTTTGCGACCGATTAGCTAATATGTGAATTATGAATACCGTACTCTTCTATATGTATGCAGATGATAAGGAAATTGCCGGTTAAAATATGCAATATTTTCGACTGATCAAATACCCCCAAACTTAATTTCGATCGTCTCGAGCGAATGTTTTATTAAAAAGAGAGAAGGAGAAAATAAAGAAAGAGAAAAACTAACTAGCACACTTTCGTAGGCAACACGATTGCACTGAGCATGTGCAACAAGCCTTTAAACCTCTAGGTGTCCCTAGTAGGAGGAGTGTTGTCTCCTGAGGGTTTTCAGCGGATTGCACCCACAAAATCCAATAATAAAAGCAAGATCATGAATATTACATTTAAAGAAGAGAATTGTAAAAGAAAAGCTTTGAAAATTAGGGTTTCCAACTAAGCTAGCTTTTCGGTTGTCATGAGCCCTATCTTAATGGTCATGAAAAGATGTCAGAAATCACGTCCTCCCTCAATAAAACATCGTCTTATTCTTCATTCCTATCTTTATTCCAAACATCGATCATATCACCCTGCGTGTGTGTAAAGACATCCCTACACCCGGAGAATTCAATTCAAGCTATCATACCCTTGCCCATCGGCCTCAGTACTTCTTGGCAAACGAGATTGCTTACACACTTTCATGCGACCGTCGATACTTCTTGAGGTACTAACCGACCGATTACTAATGTGCTTGCATGCTTGGTGTATTTTCCTCGTCTTGCACCACCTTAGGCATAGCAGTGACTCCCAGACCAGTTGACCTTGGGGCACTAGGTGAAGAAGCACCCTTTTGCTATATATTTTTATTGCCCTCGGTGATAACAAAACCAGTATCCATTTTTCTCACCACTTTAAAACACATATTTTTTTTTTCATACTTTTGGCTTTAAGACAAGAGCATTTCAAGGTATCCTCTACTATCCCAGGCTTCAAGACGTGTGTAAGTGCGAATAGCAGGGTAGCCACGTTCAAAATGTTTGGCTTCCAGAATAGAAACTATTTTTCAGACTTATTTTTATCCTCAGATTAGTGACGTCCTTCATCTTACTAACCCTTGGGACAACGGCTCATAACTACTTATTACTAGTTCGTATAAGAAAACTTCTAATTTTCTTAGTTTTCTAAAATTTTTCTAATCTCATGGATGTAACTTTTCACTATCTAAACTTTCATTATCTTATTTATATACAAAAAAGTGTAAATATTAAAATTATTTTTATATTTGAAAATTTTTAAATTTTTATGGGTTTTGAAAATTTTTCAATTTTTATAGATTTTTAAAAGAAATGTTTTGTGCTTATGCAGATGATATGCAAATGATGCGAAAATAAGCACAAACCTCCCCCAAACTTGTTTTCAACAGTGTCCTCACTGTTGCCGACAGCTATACCTACAAAAACCTGTAAATCTGGGAGGAATTATTAGTGGGGGCAAAATATATAAGTGAAGAACTTCCCCCAAACTTGTTTTTCACTCACCTTCATTCAAAAGATGATACAATGATATACAGGATATGAAGGTGAGACGGAGGAATTTTAATCCAAATAAACTGGCTCTTGTAAGAACAAGAGCTCCTCCGTGGGGTCAGTGGAAAAATACGGCTTTAGTCTATGTCCATTTACTTTGAAAACTGTGCCGTTTTTAACATTTTCTACTTCTACTGCCCCGTGCGGGAATACAGACCGCACAACAAAAGGTCCCTTCCAACGAGATCGGAGCTTACCCGCATGAAGGTGTAAACGTGAATCATAAAGAAGGACTTGTTGACCAGGTAAAAATGTTTTCCTTAAAATGCTTTTATCATGAAAAACCTTAGTCCTATTCTTTGTGATTACAGCATTATCATAAGCTTCATCGCGGAGTTCGCTTAGCTCGTTAAGTTGCAGCTTCCGAAAGTTGCAAGCAAGGTTTAGATCAAAATTTATTTCCTTTATAGCCCACAATGCTTTATGTTCTATCTCAACAGGTAGATGACATGCTTTTCCAAACACTATCCTATATGGAGACATTCCTAGGTCGGTCTTATATGCAGTCCTGAATGCCCAAAGAGCATCCGTCAATTTGGTCGACCAGTCTTTTCTATTTTTAGCAACAGTTTTCTCCAGGATAAGTTTGATTTGTCTGTTTGAGATCTCAGCCTGCCCGCTTGTTTGGGGATGATAGGGTGTAGAAAGACGGTGGTTGATTGAGTATTTTCGCATCAGAGTCTCGAAAGATCTGTTGCAGAAGTGTGTCCCATTATCGCTAATGATAGCGCGTGGGTGTCCAAATCGCGAAAAGATATTCTCTTTTAAGAACTTAATGACAACTTTCCTGTCATTAGTGCGACATGGAATGGCTTCTACCCACTTGGAGACATAATCAACCGCCAGCAAAATGTACAGATTCCCAAAGGAGTTGGGAAAAGGACCTATAAAATCAATGCCCCAAACATCAAACATTTCAACAACCAGAATGGGTTGCTGAGGCATTTCATTCCTCTGGGATATTCTACCCGTATACTGACATTGTGTACAGGTTTTGCAATACTCAAATGCGTCCTTGAATAAGGTCGGCCAATAAAATCCACATTGCAAAACCTTTTCCGCTGTCTTTCTAGGACCAAAGTGACCCCCACAAGCCTGATCATGACAAAATGAAAGAACACTCTTGAACTCTTCATTTGGGACGCACCGGCGAATGATCTGATCAGGACAATATTTAAACAAATAGGGCTCGTCCCAGTAAAAGTGTTTTACTTGGGAAAGAAAACGATATTTGTCCTGTTTTGACCAATCGCTCGGTATAAGTCCCGTGGCATGATAGTTCACAATATCCCTGAACCATGGTTCAGCGGATATGCTCAAGAGTTGTTCATCAGGGAATGAATCATTGATCGGCAGGGTCACAGGGGAAGAAACGATGCGTGAAAGGTGGTCAGCTACTACGTTTTCACATCCTTTCTTATCTTTGATAACAAGATCAAATTCTTGTAACAGTAGGATCCAACGTATTAGTCGACCTTTTGCATCTTTCTTCGCCAGAAGATGTTTCAAAGCGGAATGGTCAGTATATACAACTATAGGTGAGCCGATTAAGTAAGGCCTGAACTTTTCTAATGCGAATACAACTGCTAAAAGCTCTTTCTCGGTGGTTGTATAATTGATTTGCGCATCATTCAGGGTCTTACTAGCATAGTAAATCACGTGTGGCATCTTATCGATGTGCTGTCCTAAGACTGCACCTACTGCAAAATCAGATGCGTCACACATCAGCTCAAAGGGGTAGTCCCAATTTGGTGATGATAAAACGGGGGCTGTGGTGAGTGAGTGTTTAAGTGAGTCGAAAGCTGTCTCGCAATCCGAGTCAAAGTGGAAGGTCGTATCCTTGGCCAGGAGTAGTGTTAAAGGTCTAGCAATTTTGCTAAAGTCCTTTATGAATCTCCTATAAAAGCCTGCATGGCCAAGGAAAGAGCGAATATCTTTGACGCTTTTGGGATGAGGCAGGTTTTGAATGACATCTACTTTAGCTCTGTCAACCTCAATGCCTTTCTGTGAAATGACATGTCCAAGGACTATTCCTTCTTGGACCATAAAGTGGCATTTTTCCCAGTTTAATGTCAAGTTCTTCTCTTTGCAACGAGTAAGAACAGCGTCTAGATTCGCTAGGCAATCAGAAAAAGAGTCTCCAAAAATCGAGAAGTCGTCCATAAAGATCTCCAAAAAATTCTCTACCATATCAGAGAATATCCCCATCATACACCGCTGAAAGGTAGCGGGAGCATTGCATAACCCAAAGGGCATGCGACTGTAAGCAAAGGTACCAAAAGGACAAGTAAAAGTGGTTTTATCTTGATCCTTTTTGGCGATGGGGACCTGATTGTAGCCTGAGTAACCGTCCATAAAACAATAAAACTCTCGTCCCGCTAAGCGTTCCAGCATTTGATCAATAAATGGTAGAGGAAAATGATCTTTCCTCGTAGCAGCGTTGAGTTTTCTATAATCGATGCATACACGCCACCCAGTTTGGGCGCGTGTCTGAATCAACTCATTCGCTTCATTTGTGATAACTGTGATGCCGGATTTCTTAGGAACGACATGTATAGGACTCACCCACTGGCTATCGGAGATTGGGTATATAATACCACTATCTAAGCACTTGACGATTTCTTTCATGACAGCTTCCTTCATGACGGGATTCAACCGTCTCTGTGGTTCTCGGGTCGGTCTGGCATCATCCATCACATGTATATGATGTTCAACTATCAAGGGACTAATCCCTTTGATGTCCGCCATACTCCAACCAAACGCCTCTTTATTAGATTTCAATACCGATAAAAGGGCATTCTCTTGCTCTGATGCAAGAGAAGCGGAAATGATAACCGGTAATGACTCGTTCTCACCAAGATATGCATATTTCAGGTGAGAAGGTAAAACTTTGAGATCTAACTCAGGCGGAGAAATGATAGAAGGAAGGGTCATAGATTGATTTTTGGATCTATAAAGAAGCTCAGAGCCTGTGAAAGATACAGACTCGGGTGGAGAAAAGTCAGAAGTGCAGGACTCATGTGTAGCTAAAGTGTCCTCACTAAGATCTTGTGCAAAGTCAGACAGAGATGTGCTAATGTCATCGAGATCAGTCAAGCAAAAATCCTCAGCTCCACAACTATCGGGAGCGATCTCATGGACAGAGCACACATCTAAAATATGAGCAGAGGGTTCTGACGGCTGACTTCCAACTTTATAGATATTTAGTTCAATGGTCATATTTCCAAATGATAAATTCATTGAACCATTTCTACAGTTTATAACAGCGTTGGAAGTGGCAAGGAAAGGACGACCTAGAATCACCGGAATTTGGCCCCGGGGGTTTGCTACAGGATGTGTGTCGAGCACAATGAAGTCTACGGGGAAAACAAATTCCCCGACCTTTATTAACACATCCTCTAATTCACCCCTTGGTTTGGTGATAGATCGGTCTGCCATCTGGAGAGTGCAATGAGCAGGTTTCAGCTCTCCAATCCCTAATTGCTCATAGACAGAATAAGGTAACAGGTTAACACTCGCGCCAAGGTCTAACAGAGCACGATTTATGTTTTTACCCCCAATCGAAATCGAAATTGTAGGACAACCTGGGTCCTTTCTTTTCTTTGGAAGCTGGGGTATAAAAGCAGTGCTAATGTTATTAGACATAAAGACCTTCTTCGGCACTTGGGTCTTCCTCTTCCTAGTGCACAAGTCCTTTAGAATCTTCGCATAAGAGGGGACTTGCTGAATCGCATCTAAGAGAGGGATATTGATGTTAACCTGTTTGAACATCTCTAAAATTTTCTCCATATGAGGACTCGTTCTATTAGCCCTTAGCCGGTTCGGGTAAGGTGCTTTCGCAATAAGCGCGGGGTCCATCACAGGAGAAGGAAAGGGGGGTAGACGAGATCCCAAAGGAGGTGTGGGGACCGTCTGTGGAGAACTATAAGGGTTGGGTGAAGGTGTTGAGCCTAAGGGGAAATGGAGAATAGGCTCGTGCGAAGGTGGTTTGGTAGAAGAAGAAGGATCAGAAGGTGAAGTGTGTGTATGTGGGAAAGACTCAGCCGGGGCGTTGATATGATTTTCAGTATCATCAATACCTTCCCCGACATGATTGTTCAGCACTCTTCCCGATCTCAACGTGGTAATGGCATTTACATTGTAATGCCCAGGATTCTGTAGGGGTTGAGAGGGAAGTTTCCCTTTCTCTCTCGCACTCATTTCGGCTTTTAAGCGTGCGATTTCAGCTTCCATCGTGCGAATACTCTCAGCTTGGGATGCTGAGTTTTTCTTTATTTCACTGACGGAAGATCTAACCTCAGTCGAAACATCCATGAAATTTGATAAAAGTGATTTCATGGTTTGAGTGAATTGAGAGAACTCGTCAGAACAGGGCTGCATAGGATTAGACTGTGCAGGAGTGTTGCCCTGATTTTGGAAATTTTGTGACGGGTAGGGGTGCTGAGTGAGTTGTAGGGGTTGCTGTTGTGGTGGAGGAAGAGCCCGTTGAAATTGATTCGTGTTTGGAACCGTGTTTTGAGATTGTGATTGGTTCCAAGCAAAATTCGGGTGGTTCCTCCAACCCTGATTGTAACTGGAAGAATATGGATCGTTTCGAGGTCGTTGAAATGCGGCATTAGAATGCTCGTGACCTTGAAACGCAGAGTTTAATGGACATTCTTCCGTTAAATGTGACGGATCAGAACAGCACCCGCAAACAGTTTTGGGGAGCGACATTGGGTTTAGGGAGGCTGCTGCAAATTTGTGTTCCATAGCGTCGAGCTTCTTTTGCATTGCTGCCATTTCGGCTCGGACACCTATGGACACATCTATTTGGTGTACGCCACCCCTATTCAATGGTTGTGTTCCACTCTCCCAAATTAGTGACTTTTCAGCGAACTCTTCTAAGTATCGCCAAGCTTCCCTGTCATCTTTGGTCATAAATGTACCTTGACACATGTTTTCTAGGCTCTGTTTAGTGCTAGGGTTACTGCCCTCATATATGATTCGGCAAAGCTCCCATCTCGGGATGCCGTGATGAGGACATTGAACCAATAGATCCTTGAAACGTTCAAAGTATTTTGAAAATGGTTCGGCAGGGAGCTGGGCAAATTGGTTCAGTTCGCTACGGATTCGAGCCGTCTTTTGGACTGGGTAAAATTTCTTAAGGAATGCAGCGACAAATTCTTCCCAATTCGTAATAGAGTGTGCGGTGGTGTTATATAGCCACTTCTCGGCTATATCGCACAAAGTAAATGGAAGAAGTCGTAGACGCATCGCATCCACTGAAAGTTGAGACGTACCCATCATTGCGCATACGTTTTCAAATTTGGTAATGAAAACGTAAGCGTCCTCGGTCTCGAGTCCGTGGTATTTGGGTAAAAGATTGATATACTGGGGCTTAATCTCAAAATTATCCCCATTGGCTGGTGGTGTGGATAAGCAGGTCGAAAGTGGACCTCTATGTGGATAACATCTTTCCTGGAGAGAAATGTGGGGTGGAGTAGGATTCTGCGCACCAACGGACGGTGGCAGATTAGGGTTAAAGAAGTTTGATGGATTCGGATCCATCGGTGTGGGTGTGGTAGTAGGTAAAGAAAAGGTAAATGGAGAATTACCGACTTCGGAGTCGATAGGAGGTACGCGGACTAAACGGGCACTAGAATCCCGTGTCCAGCCTATCTTGTACTAAAAAGGGTTAGTACAAGTGGCAGCGTTGACTTATAATTAGGGGTAAAATGAATGCGGTGCTTGCTTTAAAAAGGGACGGATTTTTGAAAAAATGATGCGACAAAACAAATGCAGCACACAAACCCTAGAATCTAATGGTCACCTAGGTCCGATCTCTAGACCGCTCCTAACTGCCAAAAGACAAGCCGCAGGATAGAATCCTCCACTGCCTCTTTGTCCCCCTGTGGCCGGATAAGTGCCAGGTAAGTGGGAAGGAACCACCACTACAGTGGACCTAATTAATAACCACTAGCCTTAGACACACTCGCCTTAGGCACCACAAGAAAACGCGGATAAGCAATGAATTACCCACGACCTTCTCTTGTCCTATTGAGCGCGACAGTCCTTAGAGTCTTCTCTAGATTTCTTTTAGTTAATGGGGGTAATGCGGATGCAAGTTTGACGATTTTCGGGGCCTAGGAAGGGTAATGAAATCCCCACCTAATTTGGATTTGGCCGTGCCCCTTAAATTTCCGTATTAGAATGCAAACAACCAAGAAATCAAAATCACACACAATTTTATTTTTTGCTTTTGCGCGCTGCGATTTATTTGCAAAGAATCCTGCAGCAAAGGGTTAATTGGAGCTAAAAAGGGTGAGAGGAGAGAGACAGAAATCACCTGCAGAAAAATACCACAGAGAACTCCCAATACTGCGGCGCTTCCGCCGCAAAATGCATATACATGCCGCGCTTCCGCGGCTGGATGATGGGAACAGTGTACAAGTTTTCTTCAGCAAGCTCCTGTTGCTGTCTATAGCTCTCTGGTATATTCAAACAAATTTTTCCACAGAACAGAATGCTCCAGATCACCTTGCAATCAAATCACAACACACGTGTAAGAGTTTGTACGAATTTTGAATTCAAGAAGTAGAACGTAATAATTCTTTCACTTCAAACTATAAATGCAAATGAATTAGCGCGATCCCCGGCAACGGCGCCATTTTGATTTGAACCATTTTCTGACGTGTATATGTAAAAAGTAACGACAATCAAAAAATTATATTGACCGCAATCAAACCACGGTGTCGGATGTAGTTAATGAATGAGTGCGGATCGTCCACAGGGATTGTGCAATTCAATTGTATTTTGATACGTTTGAAATGAAATGTTAAACAACAATAAATGAAAACATGATTCAAGATGTGATTTGTATTCGAGTGTCACTATCCTTTACTCAAGAATCAAGAAACTATAAACAATCAAGAATCGGTTGTTTTGATAATATTTCCAATCAACAATCAAGAATATAAGAGAGGCTCGTAGGAATCGATCGGATCTTTAGACGTGATGCAATCTATAGGGTTTCGTGTTCTTGTCCTTCGAAGAATTGATACTAGATCAATGGTGATCAACGAGAGTTAGGGTTTTCTTGATGAAATTAGGGTTTCATCTCTTAACCCTTATTCTTTCAAGGATACCATTTATATTCTAGCCTCTAGCAATTCCAAGAAACGATCGGAACTCCCCAATCTCGAGCGATGTCGATCAAGAAAGCATCGCAACGAATTGGGTCGTCGATTCTTGAACTTGCTAGGGTTTACAAACTCGTGGGATTCAAGAATCGATTACAAATTTGTTACATAATCATACTAAAGATCGTTTCGACTCCCCGACGAGCGGAGTTTTATTCACACATCACCACAAAGACAATATTCAAGAATAGGAATGATAACATGATGCGGAATTTAAAGAAAACAAGATAAAAGAATATCACCTTTTATTTAATCAACAATTTCAATACATTCTTTCAAGAATCTACAAGAAGAAGAAATCGATCGTTGACTCGGCTTCGCTCGTCTCCGTGGATCGTGGATCTACTTTGATCTCTTGCCCGATTGAAGATCGGCTCGGCTCATAAAAGGGTTGAAGGCATCTTGCTTGGCTTGCACTCAAGATCTTGAATTGTGGTTGGATTTAGGGTTAGGGTTTCCTACAAGCTCTCTCACTAAACTTGAGGAAGAGGGGATGAAGAAAGAGATTAATTTTCTAAACTTCAATCAAGGTTGAATCATTATCAAATGATGAGCCTAGGGTCATATTTATAGACTCCCAAACCCTAGGTTAGATTTGAATTAGAACTTTCCCTCCCAAAGTTTGTTGAAGGGTTTCTAGAAGGAGTTTGTTAGGAGTTAGCTTAGGGTTTAAGCTAGGGTTTAGGGAAAGTTCTAGAAAGATTAGGCTAGTTTGGGTGTTTGCTGATCTGGTGGAAGTATCTGGACTCTTCTGGAAGTTTGTGTGCATTTCTGAGCAGTGGGAACTGAAACAGGAGTTTTGGTGAAATTTGAGGAGCTGACTCCCTGGTCCCGCCGCGCAACCGCCGCATGATGTGGGTATTGGCCGCCCTTCCGCCGCACATTGATGAGGTTGGGATCTGTGCTTTCTTCTGTTGCTTGGTACTGCTGTTTGGGCTTTTCTCTGATGTTTAGAATTTCAGTTTCCCTTCTGTGTTGATACCAGATTTGAGTTGAGTGAGTTTACGAGCAATTGTAATGGTCGAGCGATGTAATGATCGAGCAAGCATCTCTTTTCCTGCATAGACTTCGAAACAGGGGTTGCAAGATATGGAAAATATGCTATGTAATGCAATGCAGTTAATTTCCCTAGAATTGCCGGTTTTAAGGTCGAATACATGTAATTTGATATTTTGCGACCGATTAGCTAATATGTGAATTATGAATACCGTACTCTTCTATATGTATGCAGATGATAAGGAAATTGCCGGTTAAAATATGCAATATTTTCGACTGATCATAAGCCAGAAACCAAGATCTAAACCATGTTTGCGAAAATAAGGAGATACAGTTTTAAAAGAAATGAAAATGAGACCACATTTTAATTTCAAAGATTGTTTAGTTTAAAGCATAAGCCGAATGTTTTTTTTTTGAAATGAAGTTAAAATAAATGGTTTTAATATTGGAAATTTTGACAGCATTTCCTTTGTAACTTTTGAGAAAAACAAGTACATAAACATAATAATAGTGATATCCCCTACTTGGGAGTAAAAATCAACGCCAATCGGCGGAAACAACCAACGCAAATAATATACAATGCTCAAAAGTGAAGAATCACATGCATATAAAAGTAAAAGAAAGCACAATTAACCATAACTAGTCGATTCTACTCAAATTGACCCAAAATACATACATAAGTATACCCTTGTTCTAAGTCAAATAATATACATGGTCTGATGGAGTGACACTAGATACGAAACACAAAATACCCAAAAGAGACGGTTACTAAACATATAACCTACCTAGCAAGATGAGCGAAGAAAGCTGTGATTTATGTGTCCGCAACGCCGCTATGTGTCAACACGTCTCCTGCAAGGAACTAAGGCACAACGGGGGTGAGTTGCCAACTCAGCGAATAAACTAACATCCAACAGTTGAAATTGTATGCATAAACGAAATAGTGACTAAAACCATGCATCAGGTAGTCATGATATGTGATAGCAATGAACATGAATATATAACTATAGTGCCTGTATAGAAGAAAACAGAAATCTCATCAAGTGTTCCAAAATCTTGGTCATTTTCATAAACGATCCTCAAATTCAGTGTCAAATATCGACACAAATCTTCTGTTCTAGCAGGTATCGTTCTCCGAACGATCCTGACAACCAACAACATCGGTCAGTATTATCTGGATATCCACCGTGTTTCTCAAACTATCTCTGGTATCGAGTGTCCTCGCTAGGCTCTCCGCCTCTAATGTGGCTTTCCTGTCCCTCGGTCTCGACCGGGTTCACCATGTATCTAACTGTATACTTCCCCACTCAGTCCGGACAACATAAAAATCCGTAACCGTATAGCTCCCCCACTCGATTTGGAATAAAACCAAATCATAAAAACGGCAGCTCATGGTGGACGTATCATATAAATCATGAAGACTCGTAAAATTTTAACTAATTTAGGTTGTACCAACTGTAACATGTGGTGAATAAAAACTCAAAACAAAGGAAATCTCATAATTCGATATTTCATGATATAAGTAATAATAATAACAATAAGACATGATATGTGTCAAAACAATAACAATGCTGCGTGACAACAGTTATTAATGGTAATAGCAGTGCGCAATGGATTATAGGTGACATGGAAAGTTCTAGATGTGTACGTGACATGTTAATTACCGATGGGGTGTAGTGTAGCATGTAAACATGTGCAAGTGCAACATAACTCATTGGTAATAGTGCAAGTGTCCTAACAAGTGTTAAGCAATAGCGATTAATAGGTATGAATGCATACAATGCAATGGTAAGTCTAATTATGCAAACAACATAAATGGAAAACAAGTGTAACAAAAGTTTTGGTTTCGGGTGCTATACGCCATCCATACAATGTCCCCGGTAGATATTTAGTCTACTCACCGGAACGAGTCATGATCTACTCGGATCCCATTACTCCTTTTCCCTTCCCCGCTGCTTCCGAAGTCCCTGTGATCAAACCTAATATCGAAATGAAACTTTCGTATATAAGTGACTAAATTTCGATATGGTGAATACGTAAATTCTAAGTGAATTAACTTACGTAACGTGATACATTTGAATATCGTGTACTATACAGACCCAAAGTTAACTAGAGCTACCCCGACTCGTCGTATTTTGAGAAAACACAAAAATGTGACACGAAATGTCCGTACCATATGTTAAAATATTATAAAAAGCAAAGCAATTAGCTTACAGATTTTGTTTACAGACTATCTAGGAAAATCAAAGTATACCAAAGAGCTTATATAATATACAGAGAGATACCCACAAAAAATCAAAACCCAACTCATCAGGAAAACCGGCGGTAGCGGGAAATTCATGGATTCCGCTGGTCGAACTATGGAGGAATGGGTCCGAATTTCTAGGGGAGACTCTAAGTTCTAAGTACATTCTACCATACTGTTAGATTTATACAGAGACTAATATACCTATAACAGATACTAACAGAGCTAACACTCTAAACTAAAACACATTTTTCTGATATCGTAAACATTAATTTGTACAGAACTCTTAAATAAACCAGAAAAGTTGGGTGTTATACCTATTTGAAGAATTCTACAAAACCCAATCGTCAAGATGTGCATAAAGAGATGTGGAGTCCTAACTTGAGTGGTTTGAACCAAGGTACATGAAAACTCTTGTTTTTTTTCCATGAACTGGTGAAGAACTTAGAAGAAAAAGATGAGGATTTTGGTGAGAGGTGTTTTTGTTCAGTTTGAAGTGCTGGAAATAATTTAAGTATAGAGTTTTTGTTGGAAGGATGGGGTGTCATGAGAGAAGGGTGAGGTGTAGGCTCAAGGTGCACTCAAGGTGTGGTGTATGTGAGGTATAACGTAAGTTTAACCTTACTTGCTCATCCTTTTTGCATAAAAACCCTCACACAAAAGAGCTTCTCACCATAAAATTTTCTTTACAATCTGAAAGTCACCTAAACTAATTACAATAATGCTTAAACACCATAACCATTTATAAAAAGTCTTTTTATCAAAATTATAAAATTTAAAATAACATTTTAAAAAAAATAATTATCTAAAAATTTTCCGAAACGTTACACATACTGATTAACTACAAACGACAAATCATTTGCAGTGTGTATGTATGACATGAGAATATTGGAGCAATCAATGAGAAAGGACTTGTCAAAAGTCATATAGTGTGAGATACCTGTGTAAAATATCCAATGAGTAGAAATACCAGATAAGGCAACTGAAGCAGCGCCATTGGAAAAGCCAGATGCTCCGCTGATACCGAGAATCCTGGTGATGAGACTGTTAATTTCAGCCAACTGAGATCTTGAAGTTGACACCAAGAGTCCAGTGCTTGGGGAATCCATTGAAGTAGTGGCGGCTGCTGCAGGAGCACGAGTTTGAGATGCCAGTTTATTCTTCAATTTAACACAATCCTCAAATCTGTGTGAGTGCTTCTTGCAATACTTTCAGAAGAGACGACGTGTGGCAGGAACAGAAGAGGAAGTAGGAGTGTCTGATGGTGTGCGAGCCTTAGAATGATGTACAGCTAGAGCTGGCCCAGAGGCCGTCTTAGAGGAAATGCCAATTGAAGTCAGTAAACCCGGACGAATTTCCTCAGATGCAAAAGAGGCGGCAACATCTTGAAGAGAAGGAAGCGGTTAACGATGCAAAATCTAACCTCTCAGGGATTTATACCGTGGCTTGAGATTCATAGCAAAGTGATAGAGTTTCTGATGATCACGCTCTCTATAATATTCTACAGACACGGTTCCCAATGTGGCAGGGATAGAAACCTCCATCGTATGTAGTTCCTCTCATAAATCTAAGAGATAAGCATAGAACCGCCGAATGCTCCGATCTTCTTAGCGCGCGTTTTGAAGTGCTTGATGAAGTTGGTACTTACGTGCTGTTCTGTCTGGGTAAATTAGCGAGCAAGAAATAACCACATGTCCCGGGAGGTAAGCAATCGGGATATACTTTTCCGAATCAATACGGACACTGAGTGAATCAAATATGCCATAATTTGTGGATTAGTACATCTCCGCTGTTCATATGGAGAGACATGGAAAGTCAAGACACCAGTGGCAGAGTCTGATGAAGTTTCTGATGAAATTCCAGATGTAGCAGATACAGTGGTTAATGTAGGAACAGGACGATGGAACGCGCCTTCAATATATGGCCCCATAACCCCAAGGAAACGGTAATTACCCAACTAGTATAATCTCCTCCCTCGTCTAAAATAATGTCAGCAATAGGAAGATGATAAAGTCCTTGTTTGTCTCTTACGTAGGTGTCCATGACAGAGTGTTGCGGCATTGGTTGTGGGTAGATGTAGTGAGAGGGTCCTCAAACGGGATGTGGTTCGAGCTGGAGGCTCGAGCAAGCGACTTGATCGAGACACCTCGGGTGGTGTCCCGATCGGGAGGTGGCTCGATCGAGATCATCTGGATTGTGCGCCTCCACTTGATCATGATCATATCTTGATTAAGATTAAGATCTAAATCGAGATCACATCTTGATTAAGATTAAACTTTTTGTAAAGTTCAATGAATAACAAATACAAAAGTATTTGTGTAGTACAAAGAGGCAGTTTTGTTCTAATTTTAGATCTAGAGATTAAGATCAAATGATGAACTTTTTGTAAAGTTCAAAATAACAAATACAGTAAAACCTCTATACAGTAATATCCTTGGGACCGGGGAAAAATATTACTATAGGGGGGTTATTCTTAAGTAGAGTTTTATATATAAAAATTAGATTTTTTTTTGAAAAAATAGTAGTCAAAATTCTTAGACCTTCAAAATTCATATAGACCTTCAAACTTATTAACAAGTCAAAATTCTTAGACCTTCAAAATTCATATAGACCTTCAAACTTATTAACAAGTCAAAGTACTTTATGTCATCTTAAGTTCAATTGTGTAGTTAAGTAATTTATGTCATCTTAAGTTCAATTGTAATAGCCAAGTAATTTTATGTATTTTTTATATATATAAAAAATTATTTAAAATTTAATGCCAATTTATTACTATATAGAGGTAAATTAGTACAGGCGGGACTTGGAAAAAGTATGGAATATCACACTGTGGAGGTTATTCTTATTTATAACTGGTCCCGAGTCGGGACCGGGACTTTTTATCACTATAGGGAGGTTATTCCTATATAGAGTATTCCTATACGGAGGTTTTACTGTACAAACATATTTGAGACAAATACAAAAGTATTTGCGGTGTTGCAAATAAGATCCGATCAAGAACTTAGGTTAGGGTTAGGGTTAAAATCAAGATCCAACGAAGAATGCAGGGTATAACTCAAATCGAAAATTACTTGTTTGGACAATGATCTTTGGTGAGGAATCAATCGATGAGTAGGGATCGCTGCTTTGATACCATGTTATACAACATGGATTTGTTATGAATGCGAAAGAAAAAATATAGAGGAAATATCCTTGATGATTGATTAACGTTATAATATACAATACTAGCACTATTTATAGTGTTACGGTTAGGGTTTCACCCTTATGGTGTGAACAGAATATAATCATGGCCCAACGGCCCAATAGTGTATATACAGTATACACTTGTACACCACAACTCAACATTCTTATTGTTTTTGTTGTTTCTTTCAAATTGAAATCGGTAGTGTCACAACCGTCGTTGTGTTTGCATTAAATTAGTAAAGGAAAAACAATAGCTTTTTTGCACGTGCAATCCGTATATAATTAAATAAAAAGGAACTTAAGTGAGTTGTTGATTTTGTTATTTATATGTGAGGGGTGTGTATGTGTGTTTTGTTATTTGTTACTTTTGGGAAGATTTGAAAAATTAGTTATGGCTTTTATAAATCAATTTTCTTAGAATTATGAAAAGTTCTTTTAATCCATGAGAATCAAATTAGCAATTTCAATTTGATGACCCTCCCCTCCATGCTGAAATAGCAGAGAGTAAAAGAATTCAATATAGGCATGGTAGGAAACTATAATAATATTTGACTTTGGCATATATACCAATTCCAATATTCGTTTCATACTAGCATCGATACCTTGTGTTTACAAGATACTAGTATTTCGCACATACGATACATGTCTTTATTAAAATAAAAACATGCATGATGTGAATTTCTCTCTCGCAAAAGCATATGCATTTTAAAATTTTTTTTACTCCTTTATTATTTTAAGGATCGATGTGGAAATTTTCGTTATGGTATCTATTATCTTAACTAAAAGTCATTAAAATTCTTTTTAAATCTTGGTTGTTTAATGCTAATACGTATCAACATACGTCACACGTGCAAAAATAAAATGATGTTGACCATCTAAGAATAAGGTGAGAGCATCAAATGATGCCCTTCCTCTTTGTATTATAATAGTAGAGATAGAGAGGTGTGGTTTTTCATTTTTAGCAACAACGGTATCCATATTTGAATCCACCAATAAATCCTTCAGACATAATAAAGCATATATCCTCTTCGTATGCAATCCATTAACATTTGAATTCTTTCCGTGGGACCAAGTTAGTCTCTTTCATCCTTGCTCTATTCCCGTCCTTACCGTGTAGTCGATGGGAAGCATTGAGTATGGCAAGAAACCAAGACATTGTCGGCTACAACAACCGTCCTTAATGTCTTCCTCCACTATGCATAGCGTGCATTGAGGGAGCAACAATGGAGTTAGAAAAAGTATACACCCCGTCCCCAAGAGCTTTTATGAATCTTTGTAAATGGGCCAGGAGTTTGTAAGAAATCTTGTATTCTTTTCAAATTGTCCACAAACAATGTTTAAAAAATATCACAATGAAATACGTTCATGAACTAGCGAGAACATAGGAATATGAGGATGCAGAATATACAGTAATGTTGTAGCAATCCCCTACAACGGAGAAACAGATGGCAATGCACCGTCATTAATTCATAGCACTTTACCTTCTTTCATTATAACATAAAAGATTAGTGTATTTGGAAAATAAAATTTCACATGTATCAATTAATAGTGTGATGCACGATGGCAATGCATAATACGTTTTCTTTGGAATATTTACTAGTTGGTAATGATAGACAGTAAAAACTAATATTATCTCGCTTTCACAACACTAGTCCTTTGTTCCTCCTTCCGCACCAATTAAAAATGTTACAATTTTAAAATCCAAAATGTGATAGACATAAAATTCTTGAATTAAATCCATAATAGTCTTTACTAATTGCAATTTTAGGGTTAGAATTGAAACCCTATATTTAAAGTACATTTATGTGGAAGTAATGAGTAAAACAAGCTTATTGACCTTCTAAAAGGTTAAATAGTTTGAGAATAAAATATGGGTAAATTGCTTAATAATCCCTTAACTATTCCTCACCTCTGTATTTATACCTTATAGTTTTTATCAATACTCTAATACTCTTATGTATATTTTCGTTTGCATTTTGCTTTGATTTTGTATTTATTGACGTGTCTGTTTTGTATGGGTGTGTAGTGCAGAAGTTTGAAACATTGAGCAATTTACCAAGAAAATAATTGCTTAAGGGGCTGTTTGGTTGCAGGATTATGGAATTTGGATTCCAAAAATAGTACGGTTGAAATTTCTGGATTTGGTAATTTGTTGTTTGGTTGGTTTTGGATTTGTAGATCTGGATTTGTAGATCCTTATAATCTTTGTTTGGTTGTTGGAAAAAAAACAGGATTTGGATTTGAGGATTTTAGAGAGAGATAGAGAGAGAGATGATTGCTAAATAAATAAAGTGCATGGCCCCATCTAAAAGTACAATGAATAGTGTCAAATCCTTGAAAATCCATGAAAATTTTTAGGATTCATGAATCCTTCTTTTGTAGTGGGCCCCCCATATAAAACAAATGAATTCTAGAAATCCTAATTCTGCAACCAAACACAAAATTGTGGAATCCAAGGATTCCACAATCCAAAATCCAAATCCAAACCCATAATCCTGCAACCAAACAGGCCCTAAAAGGACAAGTATCGCGAAACGGGAGCCTTTGCATTTTGATTTTAGTTGTTCTCTGCGCATTTCGGAGCTAGGGCTATCACTCTCGTATTCCAGCGACTATTTTGGCGGCGATTATTTCGGCGGGAACAATTAGGGTTTTCACCGATCTCAGAGAGAGAGAGAGAGAGAGAGAGATGGGATCAGCTCCGTTACCAAATTGGGCATCGGAGCCCTGCGTCATGGGAATCGACGAAGCTGGAAGAGGCCCCGTTCTAGGTTCCTTTCATCTTCTCCTCCTTCAATTTCCCCCCAAAAATTTCTCCTTTTTTCACTTGATTAGGTTATAAAATTTTGCCTCAATGGATTCGAATGTGTATTTCTTCTTCTTTCTAGGTCCAATGGTGTATGGATGTCTATACTGCGCTGGCTCTTATCTCAAGACCCTCTCTTCTCTCAACTTTGCTGGTTATTTACTTCCCTTTGCCCTAATGTACCATCGATTATCATAAATTACTAATTTAAATGACACATTTTTATGTAAATTCTGGTGTTTGATGCTTTGAGCAGCTCGCTGCTTAGTTCAATTTGTTGAAATTGGGTGGTTATAGTTTTAATCACAGTAAATTTAGATCCTTACCAGTTTGTCTGTTATAGAGAAAAAACGAAGATTAGTAAACTGCCATCTACATTTTAAATTGCATGGTTAAATCTAAGGTACCCAGCCATTGTTGAGGCACATATTCTCCATTCTTATATCACTACTACAGTAATCGCTTGCCCGTACGAATATATCCGTAAGGACATAAAATTCCTCCACAGGTCCAAAGCCCGCAGGTGCAAGTTTTCGTCCTGAACATGCCCGTACGGAGTAATAATTGCCCCTGCGTCTTACTCCGTAGGGACATTTATCCCTACGGATTACTCCATAGGGACATAATTTTTATTTAATTTATTTGTTTATAAAATAAAATACTTGCCCCTATGTATTTATCCGTTGGGCCTAAGAAATTCCCCTACGGATTAATTCGTAGGGGCAAGTTTTGCCCTTGTTACTGAGTCTATAGAGACAAAATATCATATATTCTGATATTTTGTCCCTACGGAGAAATGTGCAGGGGCAAAACTTGCCCCTACGGATTAATTCGTAGGTGCAAAAGTTGCCCCGACAGAGTAATCCATAAGGACATTATATCAGAGTTTTTAAAAAAAAGGGGCTTCCCATTTTTCCCCGCCCTGTGCACAATAATATATATATTATATAACCAAATAAAGAAATATTCATAATCAACATCTCACGCATAATATATAAAAGAAATAAACAAACAGAATACGAAATCAATCTAAATCATTGTGAACAAATAAACAACCACTAATATCGTCCAACATATATACAATATGTATCAGATAAGTAGATACATCCTCAAAAATATAAATAAAGCTACTATAGCTCAGTCCAGCTCCTCCACCTCTGATAATCGCCGTAATCTGACGCATCTGCTCCTCGATGCAATCCTGAGTCGTCAAAAACTCGACTAATAGAGGAGCGGACAGTGCGGGAGTTTGAGCGGGCTGTGGAGCTGTAGGAGGGGTCTGCGCAACCGCAGCCGAGGTAGTGGCTTGCGGAGCCGCAGCCGAAAGAGATGCATGTGGAGCCGCAGCCGAAGGAGATTACCGAATCTTTAAAATTTTGTGTGTAATAAACGAGCAACAACAGTGTATTAGATTTTAGTCGAATTTGTATCATTATCAGATTATTGCGAAACCCCAATCTAAGAATACTTAGGGACTTAGGCCTAGTTTGGATATCTAGTTTGGAAAACCGTAGTTTATTTTACTTAGATAGTTTTATGTAAGTATGATTAATCAAAGCTAAGTCTACAACCAAATAAGCTCAGGCTACTAAAATTGTATATGTTACTATCTATAATGTGATATAATATTTTACTATTAAGTAATATACGTACTAACTTCACCTTCAACTCCTCGACGATGGTCTTCAAGACGGCAACATCATGCTCCAGACGTCGCTCACGGGGTAGGGGAGTAACCGCTGGAGTGGAGATTAAACTTATATGGGCCCTGCTAGGACCGAGTCCCCGGCCTCTCTCCCAACCTCTATGGTGCCTTCCGTATGCGGCGTCTAGGACTGGGGTCAGTATTATCGGATCGGTCTGTCCACTAAATTCGATCCCCGATGCCTCCGCCTGCTCCACCACCCGCTCCTACACCCATATTAACTATTAAAATATAAGTATATCATTTAAATTTGAACTTATCAAAACAAAAATTGCATTCGAATTAGAATAAATATTAACACTTACGCAATACTCCTGGGTAGCGGTGTCGGGGAATCGAAGCTCGCCTGTGGCGGGATCTGTCGAGGTGCCGTAGATCACAAGATATGCGGTCTAACACGCTCGGTGTACCACCTTGCTCCAGGGTCTGAGCTCTCTGCAATTCGCCAAAAATTTACATATATTATTAAATAACTCTTAATATTGTATTATATCAAAATAGATCTATTATAATTTACCGATGCCTCCATGGCACGAGTAATATTTCTCGAGCCACCTGTATAAGTGGGGCGATCCCTTTTCACCGACTTTCTATTCTCCTTATTTTGATCGGCCTGTTTCTGCACAACACAATCAGATTTAGTTTTCTGATTAAGCAACACAAAAAAAATTAAATTGTATACCAAATAATGAATTTCATTTAAATTACAAACCTGTTTGCGCTCAGAGTTATAATATTGGCACAAGAGAGCCTATGTATCTACGTCGACTCTGGCAAAGGCCGGAGTATGTAGGAGAGCCGCTCTCTCTGCCTCGGGGCCGCCAGCCATACCAAATAGCAATCGATCTTCAGCTCGTTCCTATTATATCGGATCTTAGATTGCATGTTTTTCATGAGACCCTGGTAAAGAGCGTGAAGATCGAGCACTCTATCAGGATGATCAAGGTCGGGTACGGCTGAAAGTCGTAATCCAACTGCAAATACAAAAAAATAATGTATTTAAATTACAAGTGTTAAATAATAATAAATTTATTGGATAAGTCAAATGAAAATATATATTAATACCCGAGCTTGATCCCAGAAAAGGGCAAATGAGCGCCGGTGCTAATCGCCCCACTCAACGTGAAGTGGATACTCCTTTTGGATGCGGCTCACATCCTCCATATACCGGCCGAACCTCTCGGCATAATCGCCAGCATAGCGATAATCGGGGGTAAAGAAGAGGGGGAATGGTGTCTCCGTTAGCTCTGTCGGGTCTCATCCCATGTGACTGATTCGGCCCTCGAGTCCCCCTCTCGGGATGGGGCTGCTATGCATCTATAAGAAATATCAAGACAAGCAATATTAAGACAAAATGGTATTAAGAAATCAAGAATTAACGAAAATTGAAGTGCGATATATATCTTCGGCGACGACAGCACGAGCGGGACGATAGTTCCTCCGGTGAGGAACAGCCGGTGTCCCGGACGTGGACGCATCCCATCCAACTAGAAAATAAACATTGACGATAAAATTACATGAAGTTCATGTTTATTCTTAGAGAATATGTAAAATGAATAAATATTTTATATTTAAGAATACTAACCCTGCAGACTGAGCGGAGGGTACGAAAGTGGCAGGAGTGGTCTCTGCGCCATATGTAGATGCACCACCTATAATTAGACAATTAAAAATAGATTATATAAGTAATTGCAAAAGGAATATGCATATATATAATATAACATTCTAAATCAATATGCATGCAATATAGGATATATAAACATACCCGCAGGTGCGGTGGTTGTAGGGTTTCTAGGCACGCTAATGAGGTCTCATAAGGCATCAATCATGCCAATTTCAAATTTTACAAGTGCCGAGAAACCCTAATACGGATCGTTAACTAGATTTTAGGCGAAATAAATGCGAATAGTAAACTACTTAACTAAGTGAACGGAAATACAACCTTTGTAGATCCGGTTCTCCACCTCCATAGCTCCATGATGAAGTCCCCTTGCTGTACAAATCAAATCCCGGGCTCTAGCGTCGGCTTCATCGGAGAAATGGGCGGGCTAGGTCATCGACTACGATACCGAAGATGATCTACGTCGAGGCATCACTAGATCAAGCTCCCACTTCACCAAGTCATGAAACTTGTGAAGAAAACACTCTATACTACTTGGCAAGAGGTAGAGGATGAAGAAATAGAAGGTGGGTTCACTTTAGAATTGGATTTCTCACTTTTTTCATCAAATCACCATTGATGAAGCAAGGTTTTCTTCATGTGAAGATGAAGAAGAAGAAGATGAATATTATGATAAGTTAATTAGAAATAGAAAAGAAAATCAATATTTATCATAATACAACCATGGTCAAGTGTAGAGAATGAACTAGGGTTAAGTGGAATGGTTAGGGTTAAGCATGAGACAAAATGGTCGCTTAGTCAAAGCTTCATGAAGCTTCAATATACAAACAAACAAAGCCACCATTTTCCCTTTTTCTTTTCCAAAATAAAATAAATGAAATAAATAAATAAATGAATAAGAAAATGAAAACCCTAACCATTACACAACCATGGTTTAATCTTTACACAAACCCTAGTGAGCATGTATTATCAAACATGATACAAACTTGTGTACAAAAGTATATCACATATACAATGATCACAATCCAAGTGAGAAAATCCATTTAAAGTGAACTAACACTAGTTAATGCAAAGTAATATATCAAATATATAATTATGCATTAAATCATTAAATCAACACTTGATTCAATGATCCGGTCATGTCGCACACAACCGACTAGTATACAATGTATCGATTTATCGAATCAATCCTTGATTCGATAACTAGGTTATATCGCATATAACCATTCGACACATTCATCGCGAGAATGAAATACGGTATCACATACACGCATTATTCTCGGTCCCGCCCATATCTCATATGCGCTCCTATTTCGTTTCGCTTGAGCCAGGAAACCTCTGTGTAGGACTCTAAAGACTCGTCAATACGCCGGCAGCAGATGATGATCATATCAATCACCCACAAGCCGCAAGCTGTCTGCTAAACGTAACGGCCACCCGGGTATTGAGCGATCAGAAGATCGACGAGCAAGCCTGCTCACACTCCTGTGAATCCAACCAGTAACACTTACCGTACAGTCCGGTCTCGTCGTCTGATATGTCGCATATCTCGCCTAGGGGTGGTAAACGTCAGACCCCAATAGCTCGATAAGTCGTGTCGATATGAGGTCTATAACAATTCGAGAGACCACTGGTAACACTTACCAGTAAATCTCAGTAACCCTGGCCAGGGATTTCCGGTTATAGCCAATCGAACACAGCGCAACATCAACCCCCTATACCGGGAGAGACGAATCCCCTCCTATCGCTCATTGCCTACATGTGACTCGGGACTGTACCCAAAAACCACCGTTTTGCACGCCCTCTTGGACGTGGTAAGGTGGAAATCAAAGCACAGTGGGAACCACACAAGACTCTATGACGATCTCGGGTCAACAGACTACTCTGTACCAGTGTCACCAGAGAACTGTCATCTGACGTAAGGTATAATACCATCTGGGAGTTCTCGGCGAGTCCGTCCAGTGTACCCAGTCTCCACTGAGCACCCGTATATCATCTTTGATGTCAAACACCAATGGATATGGGATCATCCATCGCCCATCTGTATGGGTCAAGAAGGTATACGCTAGTCTACACTGGTATATCGATGCCTTATCTCGATACACCCACGACTAGGGACCTTGAAGGATGTACTTATGGACTACCATGTCCCCACTAGTATGATCCGCATCATAGTCCAGGTAGTCAAGTACACATCCTAAGAGCTTTACCAATATGTAACAGAGAGACAATCAGTGTATACGTTAAGGTAAAAAGTAACCAGATAGCATATTATCATGTCGAGCGAGAAAGTCCTCCCTATATACGTCCAAGCATCCACTACAATATACATCCTATGTATAGTAATGGCCTCTAGGGCATACATATAACTAACAATCTCCTACTTGCACTAGGGCCATCTGTAGCAGTGGTTGTGGTATCTCATACTCAACCATCCCATAAAAGTCTCTCTCTAGGAATAGGCCTTCGTGAGTGGATCCGCCGTGTTGTCCTCTGAGTTTACTCTCCTAACCTTGATCCCCTGGAGATCAACCATCTCCATGATGAGGTAATACTGCCTTAGAATATGTCTGGATCACTGATGGGACGGACGTTCCTTGGCATAAGCCACAATTCCATTGTCACACAATGGGTGGAACTAAGTTCATCTCATGAACTAATATACATCCAGACAGCCTCTTTGGTAGCATCTTAAGTAGCGACATATACAGCCTTTAATCGTCTAGTATGCCACGGTATCTAGCTTGGAACTCTTCCAACATACCGTCCCTTTACCAAGGGTAAAGACAATGCCTGTGACTGACATTCAGTCATCCTTATCACTCTGGAACCCTTCCAGTGATTCTCCCCAGGATCGGTTGATACCATCTCACTACAACTAGTGAGAATCCTAACATCCAATTAGATCTATCGCATAGATCCAAAATCCAGGATTTAGGAGGTATCACTTTGATCCTATTATGGAGAATTCTTGTGATAACCGGAGATTGACCGAGCGTAGCATAGGAAACTCCTTCCCTATCAAGAGTATGTCATCCACGTACTCTATGAGGATCACTACCATACTCCCTACTACCTTCTTGTATATACAAGGTTCATCTACCATCTTGATGATGTCAAACTATTTGACTTCCACATCAAAACAGATGTTCCAACTCCGCGATGCCTGCTTTATCACATAAAACATCTTGCACACGTTTCCGCTGCTCCCACTGTCTACGAAGCCCTCTGGCTGTGTACTTATAGACGCTCTCTTCCAAAACATCATTTAGAAAAGCAGTCATGACACCCAACCACCAGATATCGTAGTCATGGTATGTAGCCGTGGTAAGCAGGATCTGGATGGACTTAAGCATAGATCCTTAGGAAAAGTTTCATCATGATCCACACCTGGTCAATGATGCAAACCTTTAACAAGTCTAGCTTTGAAAGTCTCAACTTTTCCACGTACACCTAGTAATCTTCTCAAGATATACTTGCTCCTGATGGGGATTTAACCCTTCAGATATTGCAACCAAAGTCCATACTTTGTTGGTGTATAAGGATTCCATCTCAGATCGCTAAGCATCCAGCCATTCTTACAGAGTCCCACTCCTGATGGCCAGCTCGAAACTAGTTGGGTCATCATCTCATGATGCAATCCTCTCTCCCACTGTCATAGAGAAACCGAAGTATCTCTCAGGTGGGTGAGGAACCCTACTAGATCGGCGGAGAGGTTGAGGTTCGTTGGTATCTACTGAATCCTTTGGTTGTACCAAATCATCTGCTGTAGTTTGCATAGCTGGAACCTTTCCAGTTCTACATAACTGACCTTGCCTCGAGCTTGTCCGGATTTTGCTTTTAGACATAGGCCGGTCAACCCCAAATCTTAAGTAACTTAAGATATTGGCTCTTCCCTTTCCATATCACATATGAAGTGGTAGGCAACTGATTTGATTTGAACCCTATTCAATAGGTATGCTTCTTCTCAAGTGTACAACTCCCAAAAAAAAATAGGTAACTCAGTAGTACTCATCATAGAGCACACCTTATCATATAGGGTGCTATTGCTCCGCCCCGATATACCATCGTGCTATGGTGTATACGGAGGAGTAATGCTGAGAGAGAATCTCATTCTCCTTTAGAATAGTCCAGGAATTCCATGCACAAGTATTCTCCTCCTTGATCTCATCATAGGATATAATACTTATACCCTTATTTTGGTTCTCTACTTCTAACTTATATTCCGTGAATATCTCAAAAGGTTCGGACTTGTGTTTCAACAGGAACATATGTCTGAATCTTGAGAGATCATCATAGAATGTAATGAAGTACAAAGAACCGGTCTTAGCATGTATAGACAGGGGACCTTTATACATCAACATGTATCATCCCAAGAGTTCACTAACTCTTTCTCTGTTTCTAATAAACAGAGCTGGTGTCATTATATCTTTGTGACATGACTGGCAAGTTTCATAAGATGTAAATTCAAACTGATTTAAATATGCATCTAAATGTAACTTTCGCTAATCAGGTCGCATTGATCTGACCTAGTCTACAATACCTCAAGAAGGATCCGTTCATTTCTGAACTCTTCCTCTTGTGTGTGTTCCGTATACTTAGAACCGTAGTTTGATTTAGAACATCAATGCTTTTAGATAACGTGCCTGATCCGATCAACTTTTGATATAGGAAATATTCAAAACATTATCCAACAATACAAAATTTTATCATTTCTTTACTTATAAAGAGACTGATATGATTTTGTATATCAGGTTCGGTATCTAATAACATTCGTTCAGAATCAATGTATTGGTAATACAGGGTGACAGTGACCAACAGACTTGGCTGCAACACTTGCCCCGTTTTCTGCCTCATGAAACTTATCACCCGTTCTCAGTTCTTTACCTTTCTGTAGCCCTATGTAATCATATTACATATCTGGAATCCTGATCCGGTATCAAATACCCAGGACGTAAACGACACTGAGAAACAGTTCTGTATAATGAACACACCCGAAGATGATGCATCAGCATGCACTCTCTTCGTTTGGGCGGCACGGGAATTCTGGTATTCCCCAATTTCCTGCTCTGTCTTATAACAATTATAAGTTGGAGCGGGACCAACGTTCCCCAGCTCAGTATAACAAGCGGGTTCGGTTAATAATCCGTATTATTATCTTGATTAAGGCGTGATATGGTCGCTACCAGGAGAGAGAGAAGAAAACACTCTGCGTGCGCTCTTGCAAGATCAGATTGGTTATTATTTTATCTAATCAGGATGGCTCCCACTGCTTTTTATCAAATCTTCCTTCAAACCCTAAAAGGAAAGACTAGCCGGGATTAATTACACACTACAAGTTCGCCAATCTTTCAGCCAGGCCAGTGTCGGTACTTTGAGGGAGGTCCCCCGTACTTTCGCACGAACCTAATTAATGTAAACCTCGTTTTCCCAGAGGCGTAACCTCGTTAACACCTTTCTAGACACCTACTTGGTCGGCTAGTTGTAATGTGTAAAAGTCTCCCAGGAGTAACTCTTACTCGCAGCGGGTATCGGGATCCAACTATCTCATAGAAGGTATGCAATCTCATTGCAAATTTCAACACTTGAAATTCCCGATAATTTTGCCCCTAGCGTCCTATGACCTTGACGGAGGCCAAACAACCATAGTCCGCTAGTCAAGTTCAACCCGTCATTTCCTGATTGAATTAAACCCACCCGCACGATCCTTAACGGAGGCCAAACAACGCCGTACGAATTCCCTAATCCAATCGCATCATATGTTAGCAGATAAGCACTAGTTAGCTACCGTACACTACGCCTTGACGGAGGCCAAACTACCGCAGCACGAATACTAACTAGTACTTATCTGAAATGACGAAGGGCTACGACAGGTTTTTCTGAAAACCTATTGCGTAATGAACTTGATATCGTTGTAAAATCGAATGAATTTTGAAATGGAGTGTCTTTGAAGCTTTTCTAGTTTTGCTAAAGGAGTCACTCCCGGTGAAGGGATCGTCGGTCCTTTCCTCGTCGAATGAGGTACGGGATATATCATATATATCGCGGTGCAAAGCAGAAACTCTTAAAAGCAATCAAAAAACAAACCGAGTGTGTAGCATCAGCCAGTTATTGCTAAAGGAGCCACTCCCGGTGAAGGGATCTCGGTCCTTTCCTTATCGAATAAGGTGCAGGATATATCATATATACCGCTGTGCAAAGCAAGAACTGTAGCTACCTGTTTTATTTTTGAAATTCGATTCCACAACATCTTATGTTTCTTTTTCTTTCATTAATCATATTAATGAAGTCCCATCATTTAAATACCTAAACATCACAGATAAATACGACGTACACTTATGCCATCCGCATTCGCCTCGATGTCCTCTCGTGCACCGTTAGGTTAGGTAACTAACGGCAGAGCGGGGCAGGGCTAGCGCGGGTGTAAAACATAAGTAACGTCTATATAATATATCATATATAGTATATACAGTATCTATCACAGAACATCACATGATCACATCACAATATCGCAGCAGAAGAATCATATGAAATATTGGATATACTAGGACGTCCGTGTTTTCAATACGAGCCAGTATAAAACACGGATTCCACGGTCGCGATGAATAGCCAAACCCACACCTCTAGACCCCTACGAGAGCGGCAAGCAACCCTACCAATTCTAGAGTTAGGAGACCCGGACTCGACTCCTCGAGTTGGTCTCCCACTGGACTCCAGAACCCGGTTACTTGTGCTCCCCTCCTTGGGTCTATCCTAGTGCGGAAAAGTAAATAATATACAAACGGTGACATCTTCCGCAACCTGGAAGTGCCCCAATAAAAGAATATTACATACAAGTTTTTACATGAATGAAAATGAAAAATACTCATCTCACATAAAAACCCCCGGCTATTCAAACACGACGATCCAATATAATATATCCAGCAACACATAACATCACATGTCATCAACGTAAGTAAATATGTCCATCCCAATTGTTGTTGACATATAGCAACGAAACCGGCGATTTCACATATTACACTTACGGTCACAGAAAAGAAAGTGTAAAACTAAACAGTTGGAATCCGCAACCTCCTTAGACATCACATGCCTAATCAAATGAAATACTTAGACATCGCATGCCTAACAATTATAAACCCCGCATTTCAGTTTCATTATTAAAAACACTTTTCAATATCAAGTCGGGCAATTCAACAAGATTCCCGACATCCTGATCGAATGCTCGTCGCAAACTTTAGTAGGCGGCCGCATCCCCGATACCATCGACGAAGTGCACTACGGCGGAACACCGCTGCCGCGAGCATCCGAACGGATGCTTTCGGCGACGGGGTTCTCCTACAGTCACTTGGTCGGGGCTATGGAGCGAGGCTGTCTATTAAGTTTACCCGGCGAGTATCCGCGTACGCTACGTGATTGCGACAGACTTTTGATCACATCAAAATTCCGTGGCAACCGATCAAGTGAGACTAAACCGCTAGATTTATAACATTCATTCAGTTATCTCATAACTGTTTGTGAATTCCAAATGTTGTATCCCATTCCGGATAAGTAGAAAATGTTAAACTTTCCGATCGGACAATCGAACACCCAAGTTTTCCCGAAACAGATCAACACTTGAAATAAGTTTAAAAACATTCACTTCGTGCCTCAGTACCAACGGTCCAGCCGTAGAAGGGTCAAGCCAACGCCTCACATGTGGCACGCCGTACTGCCCCAAACCCGAAGGTTCAAAGGGCAGTTCAAGACGGTCACATAATCGAGTTAAGGTTTGTTGTCTTCTAGAGGGGCCATCGCGTTACTTGCATTACTTGGAACGTCCTTAAACCACAGAAAAATCCAACACTTGGAAATTTTCCGGCAGGGGAAAAGGTGGGTATTTATATCCGGTCGAACTTTTTAACATATTCTAAAATATCCGGAAAGCCACATGGACAAAATTAGACAATCCGATCGAAACATCGAGTCCCCAATACAACGCAGAAAACTCAACTCTTGAGTTCAGAAAAAAATATCCCAGGAAAACCAACACTGCAAAATAGGAATTACTGTGCAAAATTCAATGGGAGAAGAGACAAAATGGCCGCGGAACCGCCGCATTAGCACGCTAATGCCGCGGTTCCGCCGCACTTTAGACAGAACATTAGGTAATTTTTGTACCGTAATTCTTAGAATTTCCTGCTGAATTTTCTGCATATTTTTAATCTGGAAAAAACCCAATTTTTGGAAAAAGTCCAGAGAGCAAATTTGTGTTAGGGTTTCGGTTTAATTGGACTTCTAACTCCGTCTACGCATCGCCTAAGGCTCTAGCTAGGCTCTGATACCACTGTAGGGTTCCTAGGCACGCTAATGAGGTCTCAGAAGGCATCAACCATGCCAATTTCAAATTTTACAAGTGCCGAGAAACCCTAATACGGATCGTTAACTAGATTTTAGGCGAAACAAATACGAATAGTAAACAACTTAACTAAGTGAACGGAAATACAACCTTTGTAGATCCGGTTCTCCACCTCCATAGCTCCATGATGAAGTCCCCTTGCTGTACAAATCAAATCCCGGGCTCTAGCGTCGGCTTCATCGGAGAAATGGACGGGCTAGGTCATCGACTACGATGCCGAAGATGATCTACGTCGAGGCATCACTAGATCAAGCTCCCACTTCATCAAGTCATGAAACTTGTGAAGAAAACACCCTATACTACTTGGCAAGAGGTAGAGGATGAAGAAATAGAAGGTGGGTTCACTTTAGAATTGGATTTCTCACTCTTTTCATCAAATCACCATTGATGAAGCAGGGTTTTCTTCATGTGAAGATGAAGAAGAAGAAGATGAATATTATGATAAGTTAATTAGAAATAGAAAAGAAAATCAATACTTATCATAATACAACCATGGTCAAGTGTAGAGAATGAACTAGGGTTAAGTGGAATGGTTAGGGTTAAGCATGAGACAAAATGGTCACTTAGTCAAAGTTTCATGAAGCTTCAATATACAAACAAACAAAGCCACCATTTCCCCTTTTTCTTTTCCAAAATAAAATAAATGAAATAAATAAATAAATGAATAAGAAAATGAAAACCCTAACCATTACATAACCATGGTTTAATCTTTACACAAACCCTAGTGAGCATGTATCATCAAACATGATACAAACTTGTGTACAAAAGTATATCACATATACAATGTGCACAATCCAAGTGAGAAAATTCATTTAAAGTGAACCAACACTAGTTAATGCAAAGTAATATATCAAATATATAATTATGCATTAAATCATTAAATCAACACTTGATTCAATGATCCGGTCATGTCGCACACAACCGACTAGTATACAATGTATCGATTTTTCGATTCAATTCTTGATTCGATAACTAGGTTATATCGCATATAACCATTCGACACATTCATCGCGAGAATGAAATACGGTATCACATACACGCATTATTCTCGGTCCCGCACATATCTCATATGCGCTCCTATTTCGTTTCGCTTGAGCCAGGAAACCTCTGTGTAGGACTCTAAAGACTCGTCAATACGTCGGCAGCAGATGATGATCATATCAATCACCCACAAGCCGCCAGCGGTCTGCTAAACGTAACGGCCACCCGGGTATTGAGCGATCAGAAGATCGACGAGCAAGCCCGCTCACACTCCTGTGAATCCAACCAGTAATACTTACCGTACAGTCCGGTCTCGTCGTCTGATATGTCGCATATCTCGCCTAGGGGTGGTAAACGTCAGACCCCAATAGCTCGATAAGTCGTGTCGATATGAGGTCTATAACAATTCGAGAGACCACTGGTAACACTTACCAGTAAATCTCAGTAACCCTGGCCAGGGATTTCCGGTTATAGCCAATCGAACACAGCGCAACATCAACCCCCTATACCGGGAGAGACAAATCCCCTCCTATCGCTCATTGCCTCCATGTGACTCGGGACTGTACCCAAAAACCACCGTTTTGCACGCCCTCTTGGACGTGGTAAGGTGGAAATCAAAGCACAGTGGGAACCATACATGACTCTATGACGATCTCGGGTCAACAGACTACTCTGTACCAGTGTCATCAGAGAACTGTCATCTGACGTAAGGTATAATACCATCTGGGAGTTCTCGGCGAGTCCGTCCAGTGTACCCAGTCTCCACTGAGCACCCGTATATCATCTCTGATGTCAAACACCAATGGATATGGGATCATCCATCGCCCATCTGTATGGGTCAAGAAGGTATACACTAGTCTACACTGGTATATCGATGCCCCATCTCGATACACCCACGACTAGGAACCTTGAAGGATGTACTTATGGACTACCATGTCCCCACTAGTATGATCCGCATCATAGTCCAGGTAGTCAAGTACACATCCTAAGGGCTTTACCAATATGTAACAGAGAGACAATCAGTGTATACGTTAAGGTAAAGAGTAACCAGATAACATACTATCATGTCGAGCGAGAAAGTCCTCCCTATATACGTCCAAGCATCCACTACAATATACATCCTATGTATAGTAATAGCCTCTAGGGCATACATATAACTAACAGTGGTGACCTCTGTCTGGGATGTGGCGGCACCATCTACAGCTAGACAATAAAAAATGATTATCTTTGTAAGAGCAAAAAGAATGTGTGTATATTTATGATATAACATTCTAAATCAATATGCATGCACTATAAAATATATAAACATATCTGCAGGTGCGGTAGTGGCCTCTGCCTCTGATGTGGACGCACCACCTACAGCTAGACAATTAAACATTGACTATATAAGTAATTTAAAAATAATTATGCTTGTATATCTATAATATTACATTCAAAATGAATATGCGTGCAATATATCTGGAGGTGTGCCAAAGTCCACACGGAAGGAGTCATCCGAAAGGTATACGGATCGGGGTGCAAGACCAGCCCTCTGGAGCTTTCTACGCAGCTTCCCGGGTGGTAGAACCGCTCTGCCTCTGTCGCGGCTGGTGCTCCTGCCGCCCTTCGCTGCTTCGGGCGTCGTCATCAGACCTAGATAAGAGTATAATCATTACATATGTATGCAGTATATATGTAGATCGTAGAAATGTGAAGTAATAATATAACATTATTGATAACCTTTTTCGTTTCTTAGACGTATTAGACATATCTACTTGGATTTCATTATCGATATCATTTCTAACCCACATAATTTCATGATCAGCCGAAAACAACCCGTCTTTTGAAACAAATGGTCGAAGCACTCTAAATCTTCTCTCTTCTTCATTCTCATCGCTGTCCTCCATACGATCCTCGAATTCTGAGATATCGTAAACATCCCTGGGTTTCCAACGGCATACGACACTCCATCCCGTATGCTTTAAGCATTGTGAGTAGTATACTTGGAACGTTTGGTTCGGAAAGATAAATGGATCGTCCTGACCGTAAATTCGAAGTGTGTTCACACTAGCTAATCCATATTCATCTTTTCAAGTCCCGAGATTGTTTCTCCACTTATCCGTATCGGTTCTTGTATTGTACCAAATACACTGAAATATATAAAACAGTTCTGATCGTTCGGGATATTGGATATCAAATATGCAATTTAAGTATCCATAATAAATCACACTATCCGATCCTACCGTCGCAATCTTACTATTCTGAGTAGTTCGAGATGTTTCTATATCTTTAACTTCAAATTTGTATCCAAGGACACCGAACCTTTATAATATACAAGCTCCATACTAAGAAACTGAGCTAAACATCTTGAATCTCTCTAATGATGCAAACAAGTTCGGATCGTGGATCTGACAAAACAAATTTTAAGGCAAATACATAACAATATAAGTTTAGATTAAGACTGGTAGCGATAACATGTTATTCGAACAATTTACATGATCTGCAACCCAATCGCAAAAATTATCATGATATTTTTTCAATCGTTCATCATTCCAATCAGGATGCCATCACGTACCTCATCAATATGAATTCTGTTCTCAACAATAAATTATGACTTTAATATTATATCATTTCATACACACACAAAAACAAATATAACAATTAATCCAAAAAACCTACTCTCTAATTTCTTCAGGACATGCGCTATTGAGGAGGATAAACCGATATATTTTGTTGATAAACATAGTGTCTACTCTCTTATAATCAGCTTTACCATATGACCCGTCCTGAATTCTCCGAGACCGGTTGAGCTTCGTCTCAATGTTCTCGTTCAGATAGCGGGAACAAAATGTGGTTATTTCATCTAGAAGATAACGTGGGTTATGATATAACCCTCATGTCGATTTCTATTGCGTATATACTTTTTTTAGAGTATAGAGATACCTAAAGAAAAATATGTTAAATAAATAAATACATACATATAGGACAACAATAATTTTACATAATGCGTGAAAAGAAAAATTCAACGTACCTTTCGACGGGATACATCCATCGATATTTTACCGGTCCGGCAAACTTAGCATCGGTTGTAAGATAAACCGTCAGGTGTATTATGATATCGAAAAACGACGGTGGGAAAATACGTTCAAGCTTGCAAAGTATCAATGAAATAGAATTTTCTAGATTCTCCAGCGTCACAATATCTAAGGTTTTAGCATACGATTCTCTAAAAAAGCAATAAAGGTCATTGATTATTAGACCAACCGATTCGGGAAGAGAAGTCCTGAGGGCTAATGGGAGAAGGTGCTCCATAATAATATGGTGATCATGACTTTTCAGCCCACGGTCTTGCCTTTCACAATTTTTATCTTCTTACCAAATGATTCTGAGAAACCTGTGAAAACTTTCAAATCATGCAACATCGGCAAGAACCTTTTCTTTTTCGGTTGTGACATATGATACTCGGCATTGGGAAGTGCAAATTTGCCTGGTTTACCCGCTATCGGTTTAGGATGCAATTCACTTCTAATTTCCCAGCCCTGAAGATCCATCCGAGCACGGAGGTTGTCTTTCGATTTTTCGTCTTTACAAAGAAGCAAATTGAGTACGTGCTCGGATACTTCCTTCTCTATGTGCATGACGTCCAGACAATGCCGTACTAAATTTGTTGATCAGTATGGAAGCTCATAAAAAATGCTTAACTTGTTCCAGTAGGGTGGTTTGATCTGTTTTGCCGGATCTATCCCAAAAATTATATTATTGTAACCATCCCACTGAGCAATCACGTCCTCTCCAGACAATGAGGTTGGAGGCCCAAGAAGCTCCTGATGACCATTTAGGTAAACAACTTCTAATCTGTAGGGATGGTTTAATGGCAGGAAACGCCGATGAATGCAATAACAAACCTTTCTGCTAAAATTCAACCATTTCGATGTTGTATCTTGATGAAAATAAGGGCATGCTTTGTGACCATGTACGGACCAACCTGATAGAATTCTATATGCAGGAAAGTCATTAATTGTCCACATTAAAGCCGCACGCGTTGTGAAGGTTGTATCTGTGTTTGCATCATAAGTCTTTGCACCATCAATGAATAAAAATTTTAACTCATCGATCAGAGGTCGGAGATAGATGACGATATTGTTTTCCGGTGAGTTTGGTCCATCAATAAGAAGAGACATCATAAAATACGATTGATCCATAGCTAACCAAAGCGACAGATTATAAACTATCATTACAACGGGTCATATGCTGTGGCTTCCAGCCATATAGTTGAATAGGAAGAAGCCATCAGTAGCCAGTCCGAGCTTGATATTGAGAGGATCATTACTGAATATTTGGTGCCTCCTATCGAAATCCTTCCGTGCCGGTGCATCTCTTGGATGACTCATTTTTCCATTTTCGCTTAGAGCACCACAGTGATGCCAAATCATTATCTCGGTGGTTTTCTTGCACATGAATAACCTCTACAGCCTCTGTGTTATGGGAAAATATCGTGCTATTTTGACAGGTATATCGGGTTTTTTATCAGATTCTTTCGGCTTATACCTGGGCTTTCCGCATGTTGGACACTTTTTCAAATCTGAGTTCTCTTTCTGGTACAATACGCAATCTTTAGGACATGTATGAATCTTCTCACACTTTAGACCCAAATCAGACATCATCTTCTGGGTTTCGTACCAGCTGACGGGCACGTTATTTCTCGGGGCATAGAATTTTTTAGGAACTTCGGAAGTATCGTGAATGATTTGTTGCTCCATCCATTTAAGCACTTAATCTGGAAAATTTGGACGAACCATGATAGGGTGAAATACTTTGCATTCTCATAAATTGGTCTTCTAGTATCATTCATAAACTTTTCATACTTATCTGCATGCGGTCCTTGACCAGAAGGAATGTCATCTTCAGTAGGAATACTATCACCGAGAGCAGCCTCTACAATGTCTTCCATTTCTTCTCCTAGAAAAAAAGTTATCGTCTTTTTCTTATGCCGCATTACCGTCTTCTTCTTCTTCTACCGCATTCTCGTCTTCTTTTTGTCCTTCTCCGTGATATACCCAAGTTGTATAAAGTCTAGTAAAACCATGTTTAACGATGCGAAGCTCAACGATTTCTACCTTCTGTCAGAACTTATTTCAGATCTATCGTATGGACAGAGAATCTTCTCTAACACGATCTTATTATGTGCGCGTGCAAATTCAATGAAAGCAGCAACTTCTGCGACAAACTAAGATTGCATGCGTTGTTGCCAATCGACGTACATCTAGTCCTTAACTCTGATTTACTCATGGGCCATGTTAGACTGTATAATATATAAATTATAGGTTATGGTGACTATATTGAGAAATCTAAAAACGCGATGGTTACCGACAAAGAAGAAAATCTGTAGAGGCAAGTATGTCGTTGAAAAGAATAAATTATCGATTAACAAAGTTAAATTTGAAGATACCCAAGTATGAGTTGTATTCTGTGTATGTGTGTTTCAATTTATGATTTCGCTTAGGTGTAGAGTTGTTAGTGTGTATCTGCTTTGTGTGTGCGTTTGTTGTGTATTCGTGTTGTATGTGTGTGTTTCGGCTGTTGGGGGTAAGACTTCTATCCCATTAAGAATGTATAGAGCAGACACCAATTCGTTTGTGTTTTCATTCGTTTCGAGTAAATTTCGGCAGCACCTTCCCGCTGTTCTCTGAGTACATTATAATAGAATAGATAATCATTTCAATACTGTAAAACAACGTTGAAATGAATATCTAATCTATCTTTGTACACGGAGAACCAGCTGAAAAGTACCGACGAAATAATTCGAAACGAATGAAAACACAAGTGAATGCAGATGTTTGTTTTATGCATTCCTAACTTATCCACACTGGACAAATCTATCGGTCATCATACGATTGAATTTTCTCGTCACATAGACTACACGACGGTTGTTAGCACCGAACGATACCGTCCGATATTTAACAACGTTCGTATAGTTCTACGTCATGACGAATATCGAACGTATATTAACCGATAGACGGGGACTAAGTCGCGCTTTGATTTTCACATATGGCTATTGATGAGAATATGAAATTTTCATATTATCACCGAGTATCATATATTGGTTTTAACTTGAATATTTAACTTGAATAGGTTTTACGTTTACGTTTCGTTTGTAAGGGTTTGAAGTTTATAGTTTAGGGTAAAGTTTTCTTATATTTACAGTAAAGTTTTACGTTTACGTTATCATCGAGTATCCTACTGAAGAAACTAGTGCATCCTAAACCCTAACCCAAATGAACCCAAATCATCACCCTAACCAAATTATCCCTAATTAACTCATAATTAACCTAATTAAACCAAATTAACCCTAATCAACACCCTAACCCAAATTAACCCTAATTTATCTAATTAACCCAAATTAACCCTAACTCTAATCATCACTTAAACCCTAACCCAAACCAAAATTAACCCTAATTAATCTAATTAACCCTAACCTTAATCATCACCAACCTTATTTTACCTAATTAACCCAAATTAATCCTAACCCTAATCATCACCCAAATCCTAATCCTAATTAACCCTAACCCAAACCAATATTAACCCTAAGCATAATCATCACCAATCCTATTTTTTCTAATTAATCCAAATTAACTCTCACCCTAATCATCACCCAAACCCTAAACCTAATTAACCTAATTAACCCTAATCCTAATCATCACCAACCCTATTTTACCTAATTAATCTAAATTAACCCTAACCCTAATCATCACCCAAATCCTAACCCAACCTTAACCCAAACCAAAATTAACCCTAATCCTAATTATCATCATATAACCCAAATTAACCCCTAATTAACCCGGCTCTATAACCTTAAACCTAAACCTAAAATCAACAACAATAACACAAAAAACAACAAAATTATAAATTAATTCCTAATTAATTTACAGAAATAAAAAAACATAACTAATTAGGAAAATTCAATTTCAAATTAAATAAATTCATCTTGCTGCCAAAGACCGGCCGGCGGTAAAGAGTCCGAGGAGGTGGAGGTTAAGAGCTCGACGTGGTGGAGAAGGCCGGGAAGATGAAACTTGAAGAGGTGGAGGAGGCCGGGAAGATGGAGCTCGAAGAGGTGGAGACGGCGACGAGGAGCTCGATGTCGATTAGCGGCGACGAGGAACTCCATGACAAGCTCGATCGACGGCGATGGAGGAATTCACCGACGAGCTTGATCGGCGACGAGAAAGTCGATGACGAGAGGCGAGGAAGTCGACGACAAGATCGACGAGGTGCGGGAGAGATAAGGTTAGTGAGAAGTTTCGGGGGACGGTGGGAAATTACTTAGCTTTATTTTTTTAAGCAACTCTTTACTGTCCCTACAGTTCAATCCGTAGGGCCTTCTTTTGCGGCACCGTAGGGCCAAATAAAGAGATTATATTTTAATATTTTTAAATTTATTTATGCCCCTACAGTGTAAACCGTAGGGACAATAAAAAGTTTCCCCTATGAATTCCTCTATCCGTAGGGGCAACCCCTAATTGTAGTAGTGTATGACGGGCGATGACCATTTAGTGAGTTGTTGTAATCAATGATAGGAGAAACTGATAAACATGGCGTCTACTAAAATTTTATTGCGGGCTTTCAAGAAGATCAAGTGCCGAAATACTCTCCTTTTTTTTGCCTCCTTTGAGGACAACGATAATGCAGTTTGCAATTTTGGGTTTGGTTCTAATTGATGAGTTCAACTGTTTTTAAGCTTATTAAAAGACAAGCTAGAATGAAATTACGGGTTCGATTATCAAGGAATTGGTGAGAGGTTTAGTCCCGTTTGAGTACGGAGATGATTGGAATATAGGCCCAATAAGTTTGTGCCCGTAACTCCACTAGTGCTCTTTCATTTTTGGTCGAATTGGGTTCCAACTTTCAAGATTAACCCCAGTGCACAATTCCTGATTTGGGCCTTGGCCGAATTCCTAACACCGCCTCTCCTTCAGTAGAAATGGTCTCAAACAATAATGCATAAATAGTACTCCTGTATAAGTTGTTTTCTATGTTCCTTATACTAAAGGCGTTACTTGAATAGAAACCATTTCCAAGTAGAAGTGCTTGTCATGGTTGAAGGCTTTTTTCCGTGTTTTCACTTGATGGGTTATTATCATTCTTAGTCACAATGAATGCAAACATATGGGTGTAGCTATAGAAGTTTATAGTTTCATTTTAACCAAAGTTTGGCTTACACCATAAGTTCTATTATAAAAGAAATCTACATGCAAATTATTCATGAGCTATTGAACTCAGGTCTCATGGTGCAAGTTATGTGAGTAAGCAATAAGTTACGCCACTAGGTATATTGAATAAGTTATGGATATTGAACCCCACCATGCTAATGTTATCAGCCAACATTTACATAAAAAATATTACAGAACTTGACATACACTATAGGTCTATCCACTTTCAAGGTATTGTTTATACAATTTGAAGCAAATATTATTATCAATAAACTTAATCCATTAGAACTTTGAGAAATCATTACATTCTGAGTAACTAGCACAAAAACAGAAACGGTTAATTCATGCCACTGTTATCTGTTATTTCTGCACAGATTCAAAGACTCTAAAAGAGGAAAAGAGAGAGGAGTTGTTTGAAAATTTGAAAGCTGATGATTCTATTGGATGGGAAGTTGATGTCATAGATCCAAGAGAACTCTCGGCTAAGATGTTAAGAAAGTTAGTATTGATTTAAATAGCCTAGATCCAAACCGGACCTTGTATTCAAGATTTGTTCTCTTTTGGCAGGACAAAAGTCAATTTGAATGAAATATCCCATAATTCAGCTATTGGTCTTGTAAGGAGGGTTATTGATATGGGCGTTCTATTAACTGAGGTAGTCTCCATTTTTTGTTATTTTTATTTAGAAGACTGGAGTCTTCCTCTATTTAATTTACATTATGATTTCATGTATAGGTGTATGTGGATACTGTTGGAGATCCAGAGAAGTATCAGACCAAGTTATCAGAAATATTTCCTGGTGTGAAATTTGTGGTTTCGAAGAAAGCCGATAGCCTCTATCCAGTAGTTAGTGGAGCAAGCATCGTTGCAAAGGTGAACATGATTTCTGTAACATATGTTATGAAGGTTTTTTGGATACTTTAGAAAAGCTAGATTTTTCGTAGGGTAAATTTCACTGAAATGCCCTTAACTATCACTGTTTGTTCAGGTATTCTGCTACCTTAATTTTGTTTAATTATTGTAAACTTCCATAAAGTGCTACCTTTGAAGGTATTTTAATTTAAAAAAATCCCCTTCAAACCAAAATTTAAGGGAGTTTAAAATAATAGAACTTTAAGGCAGTTTACTTGAAAAACAGTAGTAGCCAAGGATATTATAGTGGAATTTATCCTTCATTGTTTTAGTTTCTATCTTCATAGGTATTCAGAAACCAAAAGGTATAATTTTTTTTTGTTCAAGTACAATCAATTGTTTTGAAAAATAAAATAATGAATGTAGGTGACCAGGGACAGGGCCTTGTGTGGCTGGGTTCTTGACGAAACTGCTGACAATATGCATAAGAATTTTGGTTCTGGATATCCCGGAGGTAACTATTACTTTTAATTTTAGATTTATGTTAGGAACTTTAGGTTCATGTCTTTATTTTAAATTACCTTTTATTTTTATTTTACTTTTTCTTCTATACGATGAGTATTAGAACCATATATATATATAATGACTTCAAGATATGAAACCTATGAGCAGATCCCGAGACTAAAGCATGGTTGGCGCATCACAAGCATTCTTTGTTTGGATTCCCGACATTGGTGCGCTTCAGTTGGGGAACATGTACGCCTTACTTCAAAGACTCCGTTGAAGTTCTTTGGTGAGCTTTTGCGGATTTTATATTTGAAAGTTGCAGTCAAATTTCTTCTTTGTCTCTACTCCTAAGATGCCTTTTTCCCCCTTCTTGATTTGCATCCAAAATGTTCTGTTACTTAAAACAACCCTTAATCACAATATTTTTATACTTCATCAGGAGATCTGTAAATTGATGGATATTTGACCTCTTAACACATTTTCTTTGAAAATCAATCTATCATCGGCTTAATTAAGTGCTTATTAACTAGCCTAGATATTTATAGCTGCTGATTATTAATGAGGGTTAAAGGCATATGTTGAGAATCTTGGTTTGAAGTTGAGTATAAGGTGAATTTTAACTAATTTAGACATTTAAGGGTGAAACTATTACTCGGAATGCGGAATGAAAATGGGAATACAGAACGCCACTTGATATGGAACATGGTATGATAGAGGTACTTTTCCTCCATACTCTTATAAGGAGCGGAAAACGTAGCTCTAGACTTGAGAGTATTTTTGGATCATAGGCATGTACTAAACATTCGTTTAATAATTCAACACAAAACCAACTTTATTGTCATTTAACTTTAGTTATTAGAGAGTTAGATCGGATTCTTCCAATCCTTCCAATCTGAGACGTGATTTATGGTAACACAGGGTGAAACCAAAAAAAAAACCCAAGGGGTTTCTTCTTTAGATGACAAAATAGAAAAGAGAATAAGGGGTGGTATAAGAAAAACCCTTTCCGTTGTTTGAAGTCGGCAGTCGTCGGTAGTAGTAGGAGTATCCGCTTCACTCTCTCTCCTGGCATACATTAGTAGTGTCCCCTCTAACATTTGTGATAGCAATACTTCAAGATTTCACCTGATATATAAGATATAATGCCCATTTGCAACAATTCCCTCCTTACTATCCATCATAAATCCAACTTATCCTTTTCACCACAATGAATGCTCAATTTATCTTTTCTTACAGTTGAGCAAGTATTGAGCTTTTGTTGTGGTTTATTAGGGAGGCTGACAAGCAAGATGATGAAAGTTCTAGCAATGGGAACCGCAAACGCCAGCTCAAACTTTCAAACGTCGGCTTCACGGGATACAAGAGAAAAGGCGAGGATATCGAATCCAGTGGAAAAGGTCGATGCAAATTCTTTCAAGCCCGAAAGCTCGAGTTACTCACAAACTTCCTTTGATAAACTATTTTGAGCATTTTGATCATGCTTCGTTTCAGTAATTCTGTTTGTATCGAGGAGTTATGTAACTTGAGAAACCCATAATAACAGTGGGTGCGGTTTGCTTTGGTTTGGTCTGGTTAAATACCAATCAGCTTCTAAACTATCATTCTTTGTCCTCTATTTATTTGTGCGGGACCCAACATTAAATCAAGTCACGTGTATATAAAGGGCCCCACAATCTATTGGAATTCAGCTTTGATGCAGATCCAGTCCATATTCACATCGGGACCCTTTATAAAATTAGACTTCGGTGTAGGTATGGCAAACGATGCGACTTGCCTCGCCTCACAACAAGCGTCTCATTGCTATGCAGGCTAGTCGACTAGTCTTGTCTAACCGAGTTGGACAAAGCGGGTAAGTTCCTAAATTTCCTGATGTTGTCTCGCTCCAGTTTGTCTTGACTAACTCGGCCGTCGTCTCGTCAACTCGCCAGTGACTCATCTTGCCTAGTCTTGTCAGCAACTTGTCTAGACTTGTCAACTGACTTGCGAGCCAACTCGCTCCAGTTAGTCTTGTCTCGCTTCTCGAGATGTCAATCCAACGGCCGAATTGGTTGAAATTTATGACAAATCGTCTCTTCTTGAAATCCGTATCCAATGGTCAAAGTCGTTAGATTTTGTGACGAATTGGCCCACATTGTCTCGTCTTGTAACAGCTGAAAATTTTTGAAATCTCTATAAATAAATTTTGAAATCTCTATAAATACAACCCGACACCCATTTCATCTCATTCCAAATCTCTCTCTTAATTTTTTTATAAAAAAAAACCTTCTCTCAGTTCTTTTCAAGTTTTGAAGAATTGAAACTCCAACTCGGAGTTTTCGGCGTTTCGACCGACTTATTTTACTCTATTGCTCTTCTGCTCAATTGCTCCGCTACAGCGTTTTAGCTATTCTTGCCTCTTGATTTTATTTTATTACCTCTCTACTTGCAGTTAAATTGGTATTGATAATATTTAGTATTTAATTTTTTTATTTAGTTAAAAAAATTATATGGAGAATACATCTGATAGACATCACACCCAAGTTCATAATCCTGAAATGCATGCAGAAGCAGAAGAACCACACAACCATTTAGAGAAACCAAAAAACGTTCACTTGGTAGTAATCTTTGGAAACACTATACAATTGAACATAGGAAAGGGGTTAGATACGCAGTATGCAAACATTGGCCCCTGCGTATAAACATAAGGAAGGTACCGGCACATGTACTTTACATAAATATGTAAAAAAACACTTGGAAAGTACGGCTGATTGCTCCTCCACACAATTACAAATTAATTTCTCCGGTGAAGATCTTTTTCAATATAATCATGATCTAAATGTTGAAAAAATGACAAGATTTATTATGGCAGATGAACACGTTCTCGGATTCGAAGAAAACCAAGCTTTTGAGCGGTACATTCAAAAGACATGACAACCGGGATACAGAAAGGTTCCGAGGAGTACACTTAAAAGTTGTTATCTTGGATTCTACGACGAAGGTAAACAACTATTAATTGCTACTCTTTCTTCTTTAGATACTAATATTTCATTAATTTTTTATGCTTGGACTGTTAGAAGAGAACTTCTCTGGATCTGTGTTATTGCACATTGAATAGATTCTGACTGGTATTTGCAAAAAAGAATTATTGCTTTTAGACAGCTTCAATTCCCACATAATGCTTTTAATATATCTTCTGAAATTAGATCTGTTTTAGAAGAATATTATTGTGTAAAAAAAAATTCTATTTCTTTCGATAATACAAGCAGCAATAATTCTGTTGTTACTGAACTTATTAGGCTGTGCAAACTAATTTGCAATAGTCGTTTTTTCATATTCGATGTGCATGTCATATACTAAATCTTTTTGTACATGATGTATATCAAGTATGTTCTTCAAATATTCAAACAATTAAAGATGCGTATAGAGTTATTAAAAGTTCCAGAAAAAGAAAATCTGAATATATAGCTAAATACCAGGCTGCAAGATTAAGGCCGTCTCTTAGATAAGATATTTTCACTAGGTGGAATAACACATATGGCATACTTCGTACTGCATAAAAAACTAACGGAATTATTAGTAATATGCGGAATGAGCAAATGCATATAGAAAACCGCTTAATAAATAGTCATTAGGCGGTTACAGAACTTTTCAAAGATTCTTATGACTTTTAAAATAGCAATTAAATATTTTTCTGCTGCTTATAACCCCACTTCTCATATTATTGTTTCTGAATCATATAATAAAGCTCAATGTTTTACTAGGCATTGTAATAATGAGATACTTCAGCAAGTTATACTTGCTATGCTAGCTAAAATTTCTAAATATTACTATGAAATTCCAATTGTTTACAGTTTGTGCTCGATAATGGACCCTATAATTAAATTAGAAGGTTTGGAGGCTCTTTTAAACGGGTTTCATGGATGTATGAGAGCATACTATAAATATTGATGCTTATATTAATACCATTAAATCTACTTTAAACGAAATGTTTGAATTATATGTTGTACATTCTTCTAGCGGTAGAAGTATTAGTGCACCGTCCGCAACCAGTTCATGTGCTTCGACTTCAACCTTTGCACTTATTCAACAGTCGAAAAGGGCACGAGACCCCATGGCCTCGTCATCGTCATTTTTAAATGAATTAACAATATATTTACATACTGAGTTGGTTAGACATGGATTATACTATAGATGAGATCGATATTTTAGCATGATGGAAAAACCACAAACATTTGTATCCGGTGCTTTCTACTATGACTCATGATTTACTAATCATTCCAGTGTCCACGGTACCGTCGGAAAGTGTTTTTAGTACAGGTGGCAGGATATTAATGTAGAAGATATGCGGTTTGGCGTACGACACCATGGAGTGTATGATTTGCTTGCAAGATTGGAAAGCAGCAGCTGTCAGGAAACAAAATGCAATCAATTTGGACTCTGATTATCTACCTGAGGAGCTTACAGGATCGGGAGAGTCCAATACCGAAGGAGGAACTATAACCGGCAGCGACGAGCAGTGCATAGGAAATGTAATAGTAGAAAAATAACTACGTTGACCTGATCCCCTCTTATTGAGCTCAATATTTGGAAGGAATACGTAGGTAGCCCGAACGGGTTCGGTCTCTAATGTAAAAAACAAAAAACAAATTGTATGATTTAATTGTAATTTGATTTATGTTAATAAAAATTTTAGTTTATTTTTTATTTATTTTAATGTTGACACTTGGATTCAAACTCTTTAAATTTTCTATCTGATTTCAAAATTCATTCTACCGCACACGTTTGGCCCTGACGTATGCTTAAGAAACTTTTAAAATACAGACATCTAGCATAGACTTTAAGAATTTTTTGAACTACATATGTCTGCTGAAGAAAAATTTCAATTAACTCAGTCTCTCTTTTTAACTAGAGATGTTTGGGGCAAATAAATTTTTGAACCGCAGACGTCTGGCCCAGACTTCTGCGGTTCAAAAAAAGAGTGAAAAAAAACCAGAGACTCGCCTGACTCGCGCGAATCACCTGGTGTCGCCTCGCGATTCGTCTAGATGAGACGGCGAGGCGAGCAGGGTCGGCAACGGCTACTGTTGAGCTCGTCTCGCTTCGCCTGGCCAGCTAAGCGAGGCGAGTTCAACTCGTCTCGTCAATGAACCGTGCCGTGCGAATCGGCCCGGCTCGCTTCATTTGCCGGGCCTACTTCAGTGCGTCTTAATAATATTTTAATGGGCTGTACGGATTGAATTTAAACCGTCCGTTGAATTTGCAAACTAGGCAACACATTCAGCCGGTCATCTATTCTTTCCTCAATCCCAAAAAATCCATACGGCCCTGCAACAAGTCATATCATTACTTGTCCTTTCCAAACATTAAAAAAAGGAAAGAAGAAGTCCCTTCTTCCACACAACCCAACTCCATCACCTCTGCTTTGGCCCAAGAATGAAAAAACAGAAAAAAGAAAAGGAGAAAAGAAACCCTTACATCATCCTTTTCCTGAAAGGAAAAACTCCATCGCCTTTGATCTCATGAGAAAAAAAGAAGCTCTTTTGTAATCCTTTTCCTCTTCAATTTCAATCAAACATCATCGTTTAAATTTCAAAATAGAAAAAATGTATATAAGAAGTTGATTGCAACTTGTAAAGTAAAACCACGTACCCATAAGTTTATTCAAGCTAATGTTTCCATACAAAACCCATTGTACTAATTTGGATTGTAAGCAAGGTCCTTACCGTCATGATTAATTTTATTTTAAAAAAAAAAGAAAAATGTTTTAAGTTCATTAAATTTTATTTGTAAGCAAGGTCTTTACCGTCATGATTAAAGATATATTCATTGTTTGGCTGTGAGCCTGCCTCTGATCTTAAGATGTTCAAGAAACCCTCTATTATAATGTAGTATGGCTTGATTAATTCTTGATTTCTTAATTGCAATGACAATGTTTATTCTTTATAGTTTAATTTCTTAAGCCAACCATACAAATGGTGGGTTTTTTTCCTGTAATTCTTAATTAAATATTTTAGCTTTGCTTTCTACGTGCTTCATCTTTGATTTCCCTTAAATTTCAGGTAGGTAAACCAAAAGATGAGGAAATCAACTTTGATCGAAGACCTTTATGGGGAAATTGACCGGCTTAAAGCAGATAATACAAGTATTTTGACAACTCATTCCATTCCCATTTTTGTATATATAACCGCGACTGAATTCTATTTATCAGAGCTTTATTCTACCCGTGAGAAAAATGGAGTCTACATTACATGCCAAGAGAACGATATTCCCAAGAGATGAGTGAAATAACGATATTTTAATATTCTATTTTGGTGAATTAGCTCTTATCATAATCGTGGATACACCAACACCACATGCACAAATAGAATTCATATAATATGATTTCTTTAATTATTTAGCATGCTGTTGACTAAACAATCATTGCCTTCCTCATTCTATATTTGCGGATGATACAAACTTCATATCTGTTAATTGTGTTACATTTTGCATATTCCTATTTTCTATAATTGGTTCAATCGTCAAAAAGACTCACCTCAGGCAACTGTATTATGCACCTAAGCCCCTTTTTAGTACGGTAAATTTCACTGAAATACCCCTTAACTATCACTGTTTTTTCAGTATTCTGCTACTTTAGTTTTGTTTAATTACAGCAAGCTTCCTTAGAGTGCTACCTTTTGAAGGTATTTAAATGGAAAAAATTCCTTTTCAAACCAAAATGTAAAGGAGTTTAAAATAATAAAACTTTAAGGTAGTTTACTGGAAAAACAGTAGCAAATTCACAGTAGTCTTTACGACCATGATCAAGGGAACCAGACACGCGGTTTTTACAGTAGTCTTTACGACCATCAAATTCACCGTATTAGGCTTCCGGAGCTTGAAGATAAATATATTTGTGGATCCTCCAACGGATGACTTATAACCGTTGGCTTTGACCGCGTTCTTCGTCTATTAGATCCTTTCTCAAGAACTTAGATCCAGTTGCCGACACCTCCACCAAACCAAAAACAACTCCTTGATTATGTCTATGAAGGTTCCACCAAGGAATACATAAGAGATAAACACATGAAAAAGGTTATTATGTCGTCTAATCCGCATACAAAACCCAGCTGACTGTATAATTATGGCCCTTGATGGTTTAGGTGATTTGGCCTATTGTAGATTGGGAGACGATTCATGGACTTTGCTCCCGAAAATGGTTTACTGTTTGAATGATATAATATATATTATAAAGGGAATTTTTATGTTTTAGAAATTCGATTTATTACAGAGACGTGGATTTTCGAAAACAATATAGGCGTGCATACATGGATATGGGGATCTTCCTTGTGAAGGACCGTGAGGTGCATTACTTCTACCTGAGGATCGGTTTTGATGATCTTACGGCCTCGCCGCCAATATGGTTGATCACGGGTCCCTCTCATATTCCTTGAAGCCGCTTGAGCTGAGTTTAGTATTATGAATTATTTGTTATGTCATCGGTTTCATGGTATGTGTGGTCGTTAGCCCTTTCTTTTCTCATATTTTTTGTGTTTTTTTTTTTGGTGTATGGAACACAATATACCACCATCAATGCAACAGTGCTGAAGAATGTATCCGCTTTTTTCCTTTTCCATTTCAAACATGCATAAGATGACTTGACAGGAATTTTGGTCATAAAAGGCATTAACATATGCAACAATTCTATGTGGACGGAGGTGATATATCAAGTTAGAAGGGAGAAAGAGATTACCTCCGTCCACATAGAATGCACAACACATAGTAAAAATAACCCAAAGCGAGTGTTCTTCGTAAACAGATGGCAGAAAGGAAAACTTTATCACAACAGAAGAAGAAAAACTTTATTGCTACTGCCAAACATAAGTTTTTTTACAAAGGTATTCTCTGGCTCCTCAGCCTTACAAAACCCATAAGAAAAACAAAATGAAGACAGGAGAGCGGGGGCTCTACACCTCGGGCCCGGACACGACCTCGAGGTCCTCAACCACCACTACTGGGGGCGCTGGGTCCTCGGCCTCCTCCCCACCGGGAGCCTCTCCGACATAGAATGCACAACCTGACATGAAGGCACAACACAAGTAAAAATAACCCAAAGCAAGTGTTCTTCGCAAACAGATGGCAAAAAGGAAAACGTTATCACAACTGAAGAAGAAAAACTTTATTGCTACTGCCAAACATAAGTTTTTTTACAAAGGTATTCTCTGGCTCCTCAGCCTTACAAAACCCAAAAGAAAAACAAAATGAAGACAGGAGAGCGGGGGCTCTACACCTCGGGCCCGGGCACGACCTCGAGGTCCTCAACCATCACCACTGGGGGCACTGGGTCCTCAACCCCCTTCCCAGCGGGAGCCTCTCCCCCTTGTTCGTCGACGCCCACGAGGGGGAACTCGGCCCGCAGATCTGCGTCGTCGAACTCCGGCAACCTAGACTTGACGGCATCAAGGGCATCGTGCCAAATGCGAGTCGTGGCCACGGCCAGGTCGTCGTAAAAGGCGCTCGAACCCTTGTAGCTCGCCACGGCTCTCGATTCCGTCGACTTATAGGCCTCGGCCGCCGCCCCCAGCTCGTTCCGGAGGGTCTTCACCGTCTTCTTGAGGTTGCCGGCGAGCACCTGGGAGTCCTCGAATTTGCCCTCGGCGATTGCGGCGGCGTCGCGATGCCGGGCGACCTTCCTTTTCCCGGCATTCACCTCGCCCTCCAGGGCGGCGATCCTCGCCGACATCGCCTCCTGCTCATGTCTGGAGCTCCCTTGCAACGCGGCGAGCTGGCCCGTGGCCTCCACCGTCGGTGCTACCACCTCGGTCTCCATGGGAAGGGTGAGGGCCACGTGCTAGAGAGTCTGGGAAGACATAAAAAGAAGAAGGATCAGAAATATGAAGGACAACACTAAATCTCACCGCGCACTGGGGGTTTACCTGCACGGCTTCCTGGGCGATCGACGCCAGCTGTGCTTTGAAGGTTCCCTCGGGAACCCAACCCCCGGCCGAGGTCTCTATCTCGTGGAGGAAGCTGTCTGCGACCGACAGCCCGGATGGCACTGTGAACCGGAGCCCCCCTTCCTCCACCACGGTCGGCGAAGACCGGCCCCAGGAATGTCCCCGGGAACTCCTCTTAAGTGGCTCCGAGGGGGAGCCGATCTCCTCTTCCGAGGCCGCGTCCTCCACAATCAGGGCCCGCTTCCGGCCCGACACTCTGCTAGGGCCCGGCGCGGGATCCGCCGCCGAGCGTCCTCGGTGCACCGCTACCGGGGCGGGAGGAACGGGGGCAGCCTGCGCCCGGGAAGAGCTGGCGCCCCCAGCCCTAGCAGGCTGCCTCGGTTGGCGCATAGCATTTTGGAGTACGCCGAAGTCCATGGATCCTGCGCAAAACAAACACCCCACTTATCAGCAACGCGAGTAAAACATAAAACCCAGAAAGCAAGCCTAACTTACCAACGAACTCAACGGGGCTAAGCCCGGCCCAGCTCAAAACCCTCTCGAACAGCAGCACGTCGTATCGAAGGATAGGTTCTCACGACGCCACTTTCACCGCGGCGGGGTCATCGGACAGGTTCCCCGGCAGACTCTTCTCCCTCGACCACTTGGTGGGCACCGGCCAGTCCTCGCCCTCGAGAGGGGAGACGAAGAAAAACTTCCTCTTCCAGTCATGAATGGAGGAGGGCAAGGCCACGACCCCAGTCCCGGTGGCGGCCCCGAGCCGCTTCCTAAAAGTAAAATAAACCCACCTAGGGTCGCCAGCTCGACCGCCGGGGTGACCCTTAAAAGCGAGGGAGGAATCGAGAAGGGAAAGACTGAAAGGAACTGCCTGCAGTCTCAGGCGGATCAGGAACCCGAGGAGAAGCCTCCACGCGTTCGGCACTAGCTGGCCAGGGGCCAAACCGAAGAAGTTCAGAGCAGCGATGACCTCAGGAGAGAAGGGCCGGCGCATTCCGCCCTAAAAAGCTTCCAAATACAGGGCGATCTCCTTGCCCCGTACCTGGTTTGCCCTCTCACCCTCCTCGGCCAGACGAAGCGTGTAGCCCGGGGGAATGTGGAAGTGAGCTCGAGCATTGGCGAGCTCGTCCTCATGCCTCACCCAGCACGAGGTGCTGGGGGCTACCTCTACCGCCTCATCCCTGTAGGCGGCCCCCGCCTCATGGCCCCGGGAAGAGGGCCCAGCCCCTGATCCCCGAGAGGACTCGGACGCATCTAAAGAAACCCTAACATCTACTCCTACAACGTATACTGATTCTACAGGGGAAGACATCTAACCTGGGAAAGAAATTCTTCAAAAGTTGGGAATAAGGGAGGGGAGACGAGCGCCGAGCTACTGGGGCTTGAGAATGAGAAAATATGAGAGAGTAAGGGCCCTAGGGCGGGCCCCACCCACATTTATTACATCACACGGTCTCATCCAACGGCGCCCATCGTCTCCTGCCGAAACGGCTCCTCACGCCCAGCGGCTCAGATCGTTCCACGTGGCAGCCCAGCGATTGACTGCGTCCCATCAGATGCCGCAGGCCTGCGCGCGTCACATCAGCCAGTTGGCGCTCGACACATGGACCGTCGCTTCGACTGTAGAGTGCACGAACCGGCGCACCCTCCTTAAATGCAAAGATCTCGCCTCAATTCGCTAGTAGAAAAGACAACCGACGGCTCGAAGACTCATCCCGGGACAACCATGAGGAGGAGCCCATCTCGGGGGGAGGGGGCGTCCACTCCTGACCCAACCCGCTAGATGGTCGGGGCAAGAGTGGGGGGCTAATGATGACACCCAATATCGACGACCTCTAAGATCAAGACACGTGGCATATGACGTGTCCCAGGACTGAGGAGGAAGGGCCCGCAAAGGCCGACCAGGCCGCCTCACACCCGACCTGCAAGCATAAGCTGGCCCTCCGTGAGGCCCCCTGCAAGTCAGCCTCCTTGGAAATTCAGCTCGCCTTGAGCCACCATAGGACCAAGACTCCTCGGCCTCCCCGCTCATCCCGAGCTCCCTGCCGAGGCCGTCTTCCTCGGCCTTCCGACCAACTCCACCACTCACAGGCGTAACCGCCGCTCCGCGAATCTCGCCATGCGCGGATTCTCCGCCCGCAACATCCCACGTTCCATGCCATCACGATCCCCATTAATGGGCGATCCGCTCTTTACGCGGGCGTGACGTCGGGAGCGTAACTGCCGACAAGATTCTCGCGCCTGCTGTTGCATGCCACCACGGCTATATAAACCCCCATCACAGAGGGGTCAAGTAAGCCATTCTTTACACTTTACGCCGTTACTCTGCTCGGATCTCATCACTAACTTGAGCGTCGGAGGGTCCTCGGTGGTACCAAACCACCTCGGGACTTCTTTGCAGGTACTCGGCGACTGCCCCCTCACCCAACCTTCTCATCTCAAAACCCATTGAGACCCACACGCAACGAAAGACAATCAACCAAGTTCATCTCGAGATTAACGGAAGACAACATCTGATGGAGGCCCGAAAAGGAGCTCCATCATATCTAGATAAAAGAGAAGATTTTCTCTTGGCAAGGGAGAGAAAAGATTTGTATTGATTTGATTTTTTATTCTGATTTTAATTTATTATAATTACCTAAAAACAAAGTAATCGAACTGGACTGTTAATCGCGATCCAACGGCTAACCTTATTTCTCTCATAGCTCTATATATATCAGTGTTCAAAATAGCGATGGCGTGTAGCATAGCGTTTGTTCCCCTCCGAATGACGGCGCACAGGACTGCGATGTCCTGACGCTGAGATTCGGGGCAGATGCTATTTGGTTTTATCCGTCCACCTCTCCGAAGATGCCAAGTTGATTTATGGCACCGTGTATCAGAGGTTTAGACGGATGCGGCCGGTGTAGCAGACTTCATCAGATTCCCCCTCGCTTGAGGGGTTTTTGATTATGGGGACGCTCTTCCCTGCAGGCACAAGCCCCTGCAGTTAATTACGCTACCGCATCGCTGTAACAACTTTCTCCTTCTCCAGAATTTCACTTCGTGTCGTGTGTGTTTGTTTTGTTTGTGGTTGCCCGCGGATTGTATACGGAGACTGAGTAATGCCGTCGCCCGTAGAACGTGGATTAGTCCAAATCCGCATTTACTTAGATTTAGGTTTGGTGTTTTTAGTTTAAGGATGCATTAGTCGCGTTGCGGCTAAGATCAACTTAAACGTTCGTTAAGGATACGATAGTCCTGTTTGAGACTAATATCAACTTAAGTGATAATCCATTTAATATCTGGCCATCGGGACTCGTCACCTCTCTAACGTCGTTGAAGGATTACAACGGCAGATGTCAGAGGAGTTCAGAGATGTACCCTTGAACCAAAGTTGATTTAGATTTTTACAGTCCTTTTGAATGTTTAAGGATACGTTAGCCGTGTTTGGGGGCTAAGATCAACTTAAACGGGATCGTTTAGATCCGGCAAAAGAGCATTTGGAGGCTCTATTGCTCCAGTTTAGGGACGTGGTGGTCCATATTCCAGTTTAGGGACGTGGTGGTCCATTATTAGTTTAAGGACGTTTCGGTCCATCGCCAGTTTAAGGACGTGGTGGTCCATCATTAGTTTAAGGACGTTTCGGTCCGATATTAGTTTAAGGACATTTTGGTCCAATATTCCAGTTTAGGGACGTGGTGGTCCGATATTAGTTTAGGGACGTTTCGGTCCAACATTAGTTTAAGAACGTTCCGGTCCAATATTCCAGGTTAGGGACGTGGTGGTCCAATATTAGTTTAAGGACGTTTCGGTCCAACATTAGTTTAAGGACGTTCCGGTCCACGAGTTTAAGGACCCCGCAGTCCATATTCATGTGTGGTCGTTGGGACCCGTCGCCTCTCTGACGTCGTTGAAGGATTACAACGAGAAGTGTCAGAGGAGTTCGGAGATGTACCCTCGAACCGGATATAAATTGATTTGAGGGGGCATTTGTGCTCAGTTCAATTTAATTTAAGGACTTACGGCCAGAATTGGGCTAAGTCCTGTTGGAAATGTTCAACATTTTTAAGCATTGCATTTCTTCCATTTTTTTTGTTTGGGCTTTGCCCATAAAAATGCAGAGCATCAATTTATCCTGGGCTCTGCTCATTTATAAATGATGCAAGGCATCTGTTTTGTCTGTGCTTTGCCCCCTTTATAAATGCATAGCATTTTTATTATTTCATTTGGGCTCTGCCCATTTATAAATGATGCAGAGCATCAATTTAATTAGGCCTGTTTAGACTTTTAATTGGGTCTGCCCCTTCAGGAAAGAAATGCATTGCATTTGTCAGACGCTTTGCGCCAATTACTGAGCGCAAGCGCTTGTGGTGAGGACACGTGTCATGCTCTGGTAAGCGCAAGCGCAACAGTGCAGTGCGCTGCGCTGTTGCGCTGCTGACACGTGGCGCGCTCTGGTGAGTTGTGCCAATTCCAGAGAGCAAAACTCTTTTTCAATAGCGCGTAGCGCAAGTGGTTCTATAGCCGACACGTGGCGCTCTCTTAAGAGCGCAACAACGCAGTTTGGAAGTGCAGAGCACTAAGAATCTTTTAGATTCAAGAACAGAAGTGCAAAGCACTATTTGATCTCTTGATCTAAATTAGATCAAAGAAAAATAAATTTTTTTGTTTCAAGAACCAGAGGTTCATAAAGGTGCAAAGCACCATTTTTATTTTGTTGTTTTCTTGTCTTTTAAAGAACCAGAGGTTCATGAGAAGTGCAAAGCACTGTTTATTATGTGAAGAACATTGATCAGGTTTTTTTAGATCAATAATTTATTAAAAGAGATTTCTTTCCTGTCTTGAAGGTCTTTACCTTTTTTTTCTTGAGGAGTTCTTCAGAGTTCTCTTTCTCTCTCTCTTTTTAGAAAATGTTCATCCCTTTTAATTGAGGTTTGGGGACCTTTTTATAGTGCCCATAAATTAGTTAAGTTTGTTAAAGAGATCTTTCTCTGAGTGATTTGGGGAATTTTCCCCACCGTTGGATCTTTGATCCAAGGGCTTCTGCTTTGCAGAAGAAAATCTTCTTGTTTTAACAAGAACAGAAAAGATTTCTTGAAATTTTAATTCTGTTTGGCGCAGATGCCCCAGCGCGTGACACGTGTCGCGCAGCGCACAGCGCAGCGCAACTGCGCTGACACGTGTCGCGCAGCGCAAAGCGCAGCGCAACTGCGCTAGCGCATCTGCGCTGACACGTGTCGCGCAGCGCAGCGCCTGCGCAACTGAAACGTTGCTTCCTTTAATAGAGCTTTGCTCTGATTGGGCGCGCCTTCTTGGGCGCTGCGCTGACGTATCAGCGCCTGACATGTGGCGTGTTGCGCCCGAGATTTGAAGCGTTGCTTCAAAATTTTGAACTTTGAATTTCAACAGAGCTTTGCTCTGATTGGGCGAAACAAATGCCCCCCCACCGTTGCGCTCACGTGGCACGCACGTGAGTGCAGCGGTGGCAAACCCCTGACCATTGGATCAAGGGGTGAGCTGAAGGGGCGCAAGCGCCTTATAAATAGGACCTATGGCCCTTTAGAAAGCTTCACCATTTTCTAGATTTTGATTCCAGAGCTTTGCTCTTGCTTAGAATTTCAGAGCTTTGCTCTCGTTTTCAGAACTTCAGAGCTTTGCTCATTTCCAAAGTTAAAAACTTTAGGTAAAATTAAATCAAATTAACTTAAATTAACCTTAACCAAAGAGTTTTGCTCTTACAGATCTTTTGATCTAAATAGATCCCCATTGGGGTTTCATAAACAGAGCTTTGCTCTCAAAAACTTGTAGATCTACAGGGATCTTATTCATAGGTTTTAACCCATGAACAGAACTTTGCTCATAGATCATCTGTGGATCTTTTAGATCTAAAAATGAAAAGTTTTCACAAGTTTTTCGTGGATTTTCCAAGATTTCAAAATTTTTAATTCTTTTAGGTGTAGACATTTTCTGATGGACCTTTCCATTATTACCATAGAGCTGTGCTCTTTTTTAAGGAATCTTATTTCCCTAGGGCCAGAGTTTGACAAGTGTCACTCTGTGACAGAGCTTTGCTCTGAAAGAGGAGATTTTCTTCTTGTCTTTAGGGATTCTTCCCAACCCCCTTTTTTTTATAAATGGGAATGTTTTCCTGGGGACCAACTGACAATCTCATCCAATGATGAGGTTGTCTGACGTATTGTCATCCAGATTTTGTGGGTCCCCCTTTGGTCTCCTACTCACTGCACTGCTGTGTGGTGTAATTAATTAATTTAAATTTAATTTAATTAATGAATTTTTTTAGATGCCAAACGTTGGAATTACAACACTAACGGCTAAATTGTTCTATTCGCAGCGATCATGTCTCTAGACACTTCATTCCCTTTCGTCCGCTCGGAGAAGGGGTTTCCCGAGGCACCCTCGGACCGTGAGGTCCTGACCATGATTAGAGAATACGACCCGGAGTACAAGAAACTCCACCTTTGGGGTAGGTGGTACAATGAGATCATCCAGGATCGCCGAAGTTTCGGTTTCGCCACGCCGTCTGAGCCAACATCTTCACTCCCCTATGCAGATGAACCCCAGGTGAAGTATGCCGTGGAGGTCAAAAATTGGAATTCGGATGACCTCCTCCAACCTGCGATTGGTGCTATCCCCGTACAGCCGCCGCCAGCAATAGATATTTTAGGGAGGAGAATTTGTCAGGGTGAAGCACGCCCTTGGGGACAGGCTTATAACATTGGATTGATCCCACGACCGCCTGCCGGATATTTACAATGGGCCCGGTACATCCTATCGGCGAAGAGGACTCATCTGATGAGGATTGGCTTGTACTCGGCCATTTACGTCTCGCTCTTTGAGTATCCTATTCCTCCAACATGGTGGGTTAAGGCTTTTATCGAGCAATGAAATATCCTCACCCACACCTTCCTGATGACGGACCGGAAAGTCTCTATCTCCTTGGAGGAGTTTGCTGAAATCTCGGATCTGCCGATGAGGGGAGAGCCTTACGAGGAGCTGCTTCTTCCCGATGAGTACGTCTTTGCCACCAAGCCGCTGGTGTTTGACCTGACGCCGGAGAACGCTATTCAGCACCAGTACCCAGGCTTGGTTAAGGTACTAGAGATCTATGAAGGACTCTATCTGGAATCGGGCATCCGGGGTGTCAGTTTCGCAGATTTTATTGCCCGCTTCATTCGACCGGAGTTCTTATCGGAGCGGAGCGAGAAGTTCGCCCAGCTCGACGACCCTTTTGGATTCGGTTTGGATCGCCGACCCACATCGGAGGATAACCACAAAGATTTTTACCTCCCTGGTACCGCCGTCGTCTCTTTTTCAGAAATCGCCGTCCCCGACATGGATGAAGAGACCTTCTTTGTAGGGTTCTTGGGCTTGTGGTTGTGCAATTTTGCGCTTCCTATGCATCCACGCTATATGCGGCCGACTGTTTTCTACCCAGCGCATCGGATGGTGGCTGGTTTGCAGTTGTCAGTAGAAATCGCTGGGCTGGCTTATCTTTATAACGGACTTAGCGTAGCGTCGGACGCTACTGAGCCTGGGGTGCAACCCGCCAACTTCCCGATGCACTACTTTATTTCTTGGATGGAAATGCACGTGCACGGGGTGTTTGGCGCCCATAGGATTCCTCCCTTTTTTGAGAAATGCAGGCTCCCAAGGGTCATACGGTTGGTCAGGGCTTCGATCGTTGTTGCACCTCCGCGGGAGGCTAGAGGGCTGCTCCTTCGACCACACCTGGTCGGGGCGAAAGTTTCCTTCTTGGATAAGGTCATAACAATAGGCTCAGAGACCACCAAGTTGGTAGTGTCGCTACGCGATGATTTTAAAGACGGGGCTTCCATACCGAAGGCTCGGGAAATCCTCCATCTCTACTCCATTCGGCCGGGCTACTTGGTATTCAGGCAGAATGAGACAGCACTCTTCATGAGGTATAACCCTCACCGGTTTGCTCAGCAATCGAGCTACAACCAAGGGATCCCGATGGAAGCCTTCTTGGAAAAGCCCGTGGTTAGCCGAGAGGGGATAAAGAATGCAATGCACCACTTTATGCGGCTCAACACGGGTTCTTATTTCTTCATCAGCGAACCGAGCTGCATCCACAAAGTCCTCAACGCGTATGTGGCTTGGTATGCGCATGCTATGGGTCCAGTTATCCAAATGGAAAAACGCATGCTGGTTGACCGCAAGGGTGCGCCTCCCGGCGGCGATCGCAAGGCTCCCTTGAAGCCGAGGACCCCGGTTATTTCTCCATTCAAAGGTGCTGGAGTCGGACCTCCGCGCGTGTTGAGCCCTCCGCGCGGATTGCCGCTTCGCGATATTGTGGATGTGCCACCAGCCTCCCGTGCTCCAGTGGAGGCGGTAAATGTGGTACCTCCAGAGTCTGGCGCAGGCGAGGATATCGGGACCCGCCGCCCCAAGGCGTCCGCTAAGCGTAAATCAGTCCCGGGTGCATCCAGAGCTGGCGGGCAAAAGAAGAAGAAGTCGCTCCTTTCCCTTGACGCGATTCTTGGCTTAGAGCCTGAGGCCTCTCTTACCGAAGGAATAAGTGAATATGGCAGCAATAAGGGCTTCGCGGTAGACCCCGCAGACACCGACCTGGCGGCCGCCATTGCGGCTTTTGAGCGATCAGCGAGACTTGAAGCGTGGTTGAGTAAACTCGCTGAGTCAGGTAATTATTAGCTGCTCTCCTCATCATTTCATCGCATTTTTCATCATTATTCTTGACTAATACTTTTCCCCATTTTCAACAGGTGTCTCTACCGAAGAAGCTATTGCTGCCTCTTTGAAAACCTTCCAAAAGGAGGAGGAGAAACGTGCTTTAGCGGGCGCCGGTATGTCCCACCCCCCTTTTTTTTAAAACAAATTTCATCGTTCTTTTCGACGATCAACCTAACTTTCTTTCCTTATTTCTTTCTAGGGGTTATACCAGTCGACGAAGATATCCTTCCAGAACCCATCACTGGAGTTCCGGTCTCGTCGGGGCTGCTGCAAGGGCCTCAACTTGACAAGTCGACGAGGGATGCCTTGAAGAGCTTGGAGGCATCCCTGTATACGGATGAGGATGCCTTAATGCGAGAGGCTCTGGTTAGGTCCGTCTCAACGGCCCAGGAGGAGAGAAAGCGGCTGAGGCGCGAGGTGAAGGCGCGCCGGGCTGCTTTGGCTATGGGAGCGGGCCCAAGCATCGTCCCTCGGGCAGATACTCCTTCCGAAGAGGCCCCTGTCGCCCTATCCACTGCTCGCAGACAAGTGGCGCGTGCCGCTCGAAGCGCAAATGATAAGTCCACTTCAGGTAACATTTCTTTCAGGATTTTTATTGTGAAAGTTATAATGCTGACGGTTCTTACGTATATTATTTTGCAGGGCCAAGTCCGACCGAGGGTGAGACGGAGACTGTTGATCCCAGGGGAACAGAGGAGGTGGTGCCTGCCGAACCCGAGCCGACAGCGGGCAACATCGTCGAGGCTTCGGGGCCCGAGATAGAGGTTGAGGGGTCTACAGCTGAGAGGGTCATTGATGCCCAGCCTGAAGTGGCGGCAGATAAAATGATCATTACAACTGAACCGAGGGTGGTAGCGGACGAGGCGCTTGAGGCCGGCGACCTCGTGGTGACGGTGGATGAGCCGATGGAGACGGCGGAGCCCGAAGACGTAGCGGGTGAGATGGGCACGACACTTGGGGAAGAGTTAGCCACTCTCTCCTAAGAGTCCTGCAATGCTCCAATCATTGCCCTCCCCGTCTACTATCTTCCGCCGTCTTCTGGCCGCGCGAGCACGACGACTGTTCCCATCGAGTCGGGTGATGAGGCTACGGGCGGTGGCCTCATGTCGATAGAGGAGGGAGTCGCTTCTGTTTCGGCCGGGAGCTCCTCAGGTAAACCTTAGGTTACTGTTTTTCTTATTTTACAATCCTTTCTGACAAGTTCACCTTTCTTGTAACGCAGGTGCAACCAGCGCCGATGCCCCACTGCTCGAGGGAGTGCCTTCAACGACTGCCTTGGCGGTGGTCACCTCTCAATCCTCTCTCATACCCTCGAAGATGTTGGAAGGTATGGGTTTGCAATTTATTAATCTTATCTTCCAGACGCATAATTTGTATACTAAAGTTATACTGTTGTGTCTTTCAGGAGTGCTTTTTGACCATCTCTATCAAGTGTTGCTCCCACACTTCTCCTTCCCATCGGAATTCGCCTCCCCCTCTGGTGGCGCTGGTGAGTATCGTTCCCGATTGATATCTTTGTTTTTCTTTAGTGGTAGAATTATTTCTAACTCTCTCTTGTCCTGACCGCAGTGTTACAAATCGAAAGGGGAGAAGAAAGATCGGTTGCGCCACCGGCCCTCCCGGCCTTGCCACCTGCTTCAACCGGTATAGTAAACTATGTTATCAATGACTTTCTCCGTATCTATTGAATCATCATCTAATCACATTTTGTCCTTTTCAGCCGTCGTTCCAGTCTCGGTGCCTTTTGAGTCTCACATAACAATACCGGGTGGCCCTTCCTAGAGACGTCCGTCCTCAAAAGGTGCAGCGAACAGTCTGCGCATGTTGAGTGACTACATCGAGGAACTCGACGTTGAGGCTCCTACATCTGCTGAGGACTTCGCTACGACGGTTAACCCGATGTTGGTGATATTTGCCACCTTCCATGACGAGGGCATTGTCGCCTCTTGGGTTAACCATTGTCCGGAGATTGAGGCTTGCCTTCATCAGCTGGAGTCGATGCGCCCATCCCCAGAGACTTTGGCCGTGAGCACTCAACGGGGAGCATGGCTCGAGCAAAGCACTTCTCATTTTCGTCATTTGGAACAAGAAGCAGCTTTGAGGCTGAAGGAGTGCCAAGAATCTTCAAGCGAAACTGCTCGCCTGCGTGCTGAAGTTGAGGCAAACGCCACTGAGGTGAAGGCCGTCTTCGAGGGCCTTCTGGAGCGCATCTCAAATGGGCTGAGACTGAAGCGGGCACTTGATGTTGCCGAGCATGACACTCCAGGCCGTGAAGCTGCTCATCAGGCCGTCAGGGATCAACTTGTATCTGTCGCACAGCAACGGGCCCAAATGGAGGCGGAGTTGGCAGTGGTGGCCAATCGGGAAAAGGCATGGAAGGAAGTGTGCGAACAACTGATAAAGCTACTTAAGACGCTTCCTTCCCAGTAGCTGCCTTTGTATCAATGTACTTGTAAAATTTTCCTTTTAAATAATATGTATCCATTCTTTATTCTTTTGTACGATTCATCTTGTATTTGATTGAAGTCAATGAATAAAGATACATATTTTCTTTTGCAATGTCTTGTATGCTCTTTTGCTTTCTGCCTTCTCTTATTATCAGCATGCTGTCTTTGATAAACATAATTGGCAGATAACTCAGTTTTTTTCCAAGAGATAGCGATGGCTTAGGCCGCAGGTTCAGATCTGCTGCCTAAGACTTTTCAACTCTATGAGCCGTGAGGGTCTCATAGAGACTTTTCTCCCTACGGATCGAGAGGATCTCGTAGGTGGGCTTTTCTCCTTAGGAATCGTGAGGATTCCTAAGTGTGGTTTTCTCTTGTAAGTCGTAAGGATCCTACAAGAGAATTTTTCCCTCTTACGAGTCGAGAGGACTTGTAAGCGGTTGTTTCCCTCCTTGTCGAAGTTCGATGTTGGAGAGTGAGACCCGTGGATGATATGCAAGAGACCGTTTTGGGCCAACTTGCAGGGTTCCAGTGCTTAGGAAGCAGGCTTCTTTTATGCCCACTGCCTAAGGCTTTATCTCACGAGTCGAGCCGCTTCAACAGTTTTTTTCGCAAGTCGAGACGAATCGAGCGTTTCTCGCAAGAACATCTTAACGTCGCATTTAACCTCTGCTCTTTACGACAGAAGCCCGTTAAGGTTGGTGGTACTTAGGGTTTTGGCCATCGTACCGTCGCATAAGCTGATATAGTCCTCGATAGGTAATCGTGCTGTTCGAGTAGCCCTGCGACTGCCGTGTCTCTGATCCCTTCGGGGGCTGGACAAGACGTCTTCAAGCAATCCTCCTTGGCAGTTTGACCGTCGGAAGAGCAAGCGTTAGGAATTTTCCATGTCGCTTTTTACTTGAGGTTAGGCTTATTTTGGTGAGCCCCGATGAGTCATAACCACTCCGCGCTGGTGTGGGGATGATCTCCGATAGTCTTTCGGGCTTTATATGAGTTGCCGTCAAGACCCTGAAGCTAGGAATTTGGCCTTTGCTTCGTTTGCTGGCATTGCGTCTGCTGTATCGAGACGAATGTTGCGGTGGGAACTAGGGATTTTGCCGTGGCTCCGTTTGTTTGATGACGTTGCGTCTGCTGTGTCGAGACGAACGTTGGGGTGACATCTCGTCTGCTGTATCGAGACGGACGTCGAGGTTGTCTCTAGGTTGCTGGTGAACCGCCGAGGTTTGGAACTAGGGATTTTGCCGTGGCTCCATTCGTTTAATGACATTGTGTCTGCTGTGTCGAGACGAACATTGGGGTGACATCTCTTCTACTGTATCGAGACGGACGTCGAGGTTGTCTCTAGATTGCTGGTGAACCGTCGAGGTTTGGAACTAGGGATTTTGCCGTGGCTCCATTCGTTTAATGACGTTGCGTATGCTGTGTCGAGACGAACATTGGGGTGACATCTCGTCTGCTGTATTGAGACGGACGTCGAGGTGGTGACCATTCTGTACTGGTGCGAGATGATCTCCGATTGTCTTTCCGGTTTTATATGAGTTACCGTCAAGACGTCGAAGCTAGGAATGTGGCCTTCGCTTCGTTTGCTTTGGTGTGTCCAAATCCTGTTGGAGGAAGAACGCTGGGGTTGACATTTCGTCTGCTGTATCGAGACGAACGTCAAGGTGGTGACCACTCTGTGCTGGTGCGAGATGATCTCCGATTGTCTTTCCGGTTTTATGTGAGTTACCGTAAAGACGTTGAAGCTAGGAATGTGGCCTTCGCTTCGTTTGCTTTGTCACGTCCGAATCCCTGCTGGAGGAAGAACGCTGGGGTGACAACCCGTCTGCTGTATCGAAACGAACGTCGAGGAGGTGACCACTCCATGTGAGATGATCTCCGGTGGTCTTTCAGGCTTTATATGACTTGCCGTTAAGACCTTGAAGCTAGGAATTTGGCCTTCGCTTCATTTGCTCACACCGCGTCTGGTGTATTGAAACGAATGCTGAGGTGGAGCTGGGATTTTGCCGTCACTCCGCTTGGTTTCGACCGTGGGGTCCTTTGTTAACTTTGCATGTACACCCTGCTGGACTGCGAAGGAACGCCGTTGTTGACATTGCGTCTGCTGTAACGAGACGAATGCTAAGGTGGAGTTGGGATTTTGCCGTTACTCTGCTTTGTTTCGACCGTGAGGTCTTTTGTTGACGTTGCATCTGCCTCCAGCTGGACTGCGGAGGAACGCTGTTGTTGACATCGTGTCTACTGTATCGAGACGAATGCTGAGGTGAAGCTGGGATTTTGCCATCGCTCCGCTTGATGGTGTAACATCTGTGTCCTGCTGGAATAAGGAGGCACACCGTTGTTTGTCTCCAGGCTGCAGATGTGGCCATTGAGATTTCGAACTAGAGACTTTGCCATGGTTCCGTTTCGTTGCGATTCTGAGGTCGGTTGTTGACGTCATGTCTGCATCTAGTTGGAGTGAGGAGAAAAGCCGTTGGTGATCTCTAAGTTGTCGATGTTGACGTCGAGACCCTGAAGCTTGGGATCTTCGTTTGCTTCATTTGTTGACATCGTGTCTGTAATATTGCGACAAATGTCGAGATTGTCTCTAGGTTGTCTATGAACCGTCGAGATTTGGCTTCGCTTTCTGATGGAGCCTGTTGGGAAGGTATGGTTCCCTCTTTATCTGTGCCCCTGGATTGTATACAGGGATCGATGTGATTTCACCTGTAGGGCAAAAAGTTTCATTCTTTCATTTTTTTTATTCTTTCCGCGATGCTCTATCATTTCAGCTTTTTATATCGCGAAAATCGCGATTGCCCAATCATTTCGGCTATTTTTCGCGGTGCCCAATCATTTCGGCTATTTTTTCTTTTTACTCGCTGCTTTTTATTGCGAGTTGCCTTATCATTTTGGCTATTTATTTTATTTTTACTCGCTGTTTTTTATTGCAAGTTGCCCAATCATTTCGGCTATATTTTGTGTGCATACGTTTTTACTTGCTGCTTTTGTTGCAAGTTGCCCCATCTTTTCGGCTATTTAATATGCATTTTCAGCTCGCTGATTTTTATCGCGAGCGTAGAACTTGGAACTTGGTGCCAATCTCAGCATCAGCATCGCTACAACCGGAATATTGCCAGGAGCGAATCATCATCTGCCATGAAAGGACTTGGAATTTGATACCGATTTAGGCATCAGTATCGCTACAACTGGGATATTGCCAGGAGCGAATCATCATCTGCCATGAAAGGACTTGGAATTTGATACCAATTTAGGCATCAGTATCGCTACAACTGGGATATTGCCAGGAGCGAATCATCATCTGCCATGAAAGGACTTGGAATTTGATACCGATTTAGGCATTAGTATCGCTACAACTGGGATATTGCCAGGAGCGAATCATCATCTGCCTCCGTCGATGTCGAACAAAGGTGGCTTAGCGAACAGGGTTAAGGTCCTGTTGACTAAGGCTTTTGACTTCATGAGCTGTAAGGGTTTCACAAAGGTATTTCTCCCTACAAGTCGTGAGGATCTTGTAGGTGTATTTTCTCCTTAGGAGTCGTGAGGATTCCTAAGTGTATGTTACTCGGTAAGTCGTAAGGATCCTACAAGAGGGTTTTCTCCTTGTAAATCGAGAGGACTTACAAGTGTTGTTTGCTGTACGAGCATATCCCTAGTCACGGATGGGACTTTGTTAGGGAAATGTTTATTCACGCCCGTGGATTGTATACAAGAGCCAGTGTTGGACCACTTGTAGGGCCATAACGAAAGTTGTGGAGGTTGCTTAAGCACAGGTTTAGGTCTCTGTAACTTAAGACTTTCAAATCTTATGAGCCGTGAGGGTCCCATAAGAGAGTTCTCCTTACGAGTCGTGAGAATCTCGCAAGTGTATTTTCTCCTTAGGAATCGTGGAGATCCCTAAGTGTGCTGCTCCCTTTGTGAGTCGTAAGGATCTCACGCGGGTGGTTTCTCCTTACAAGATCGAGGGGACCTTATAAGTGTCTTTTAACGAGGTTGTGCCCTTTCGGGTTTTCACGAACACTCGCCGGTAGCCCTGCTGTTTTTACTCACGGAGCCCTTTCGGGTTTTCATCTGTGCCCGTTTCGCTTATGGACATACCGTCTTTTTTTTTTAATTTTAATTTTAATTTTTTATTTCTTATTTACGAGGTCGCGCCTTTTCGGGTTTTCACGAACACTCGCCGGTAGTCCTGCTGTTTTTACTCACGGAGCCCTTTCGGGTTTTCATCCGTGCCCGTTTTGCTTATAGACATACCATTTTTTACTTTTTTTTTATTTCTTTTTTTTTATTCTTTATACATATATATTTTTTTATTTTTTATTTATCTCGTCAGCCTAAGGATGCTGCGGTAGTAGTTTAAAGACATTTCGGTCATTTGCAAGTTTTAGGACATTGCGGTCCATCATTAGTTTAAGGACATCTCGGTCCGCCGTCGCCGTATTTGAGGCGAATATCTAGTTTATTGACTTTTCGGTCTATGGGTCTTTCTCTATGACTGACCATGATACCCCCGGCGTATCCATCTTTCTCGGAGCATGCGGTTGTGGCGGGTTCACCTTCCAATTTTCGGACAGCGCGAACTTGCCTTGTTGGTATTGGTTTTCAACCCAGTTCTTGAAGACGCAGCAATCGTCGATCAGATGACCTACCGTTTGATGGTAAGGGCAATAATTAGGATTATTAACATCGCCTAGCCGCAACGGACGTTTTGGACTCGGCAGATTGATGAGTCTGTCGCACACTGCCAACTTGAATTGTCCCCTTGTTTTATCTTGCGGAAATGAGTAAGGACGTTTCAACTTATCCTGGAGGGGTTGCCGCTTGTTGCTTTGGCGAGCAACCGGTCTAGGGTCACTTAATTGTTGTTGAGCGCTGGCGACGAAGGCCGTTTTTCCTTTTCCTTTATCCTTTTTGTTCGCTCCATTGTTTGCGGGGCCGGGATTTTTTCCGAGTAGCGTGCGATTGCATGGCTGAACGTTCTCGCAGCTCCTCAATTCCTTCATTTTTGAAATAGATTCCCTGAGGGAAGGGTTGGGGGTAGCTTCTTCGTCAGAGTCGCTTCCAAAGGTGATAATTTGCGATACCTTAGAGTTGGCCGTATGACAATCGTCGGCGGCTCTTTTGCGATCATCTATCGCATTTTTTTGACGTCTACAAGCTTCACATTTTGTCCTATCGAAGTGTTGCTTTTGAGCGACATACCCTTACCACCAACAGTTAAAAGATTCGCAGTCTTCGGTATGATGAATGATCTTCTGATGATATAAGCAGAAGTTAGGGTGCATCTCTACCTCAGCGAGAGTATTTTCTTCAAAGGGCGGTAGCTTCATTCCTACCGATAAAGCTTTGGCGAACCTTTTCCTCGTCTTGAATTTGTTTTTATCCGCAGTGGATGGCTTTTGATTTGACGGGAATGCCTTGGCTTTTTCCAGTATGGCCATTTCACGCTCTTGATTGGCTTTTGCTTTCAGACGAATTTCATTTAGGAAGACATCGATCAGCTCGTCTGATGGCTGTAGAATTTTCGGTTCGGGGTTCGCCATTGGTTTCTCGGCGCAAGAAACTTCTTTATTATCTGTCAGTGAGTGAGAAATCACATGACAAGTCGCTACGTAGTCTTCGGATTCATCTGATGAGTTTTCTCCATCGTTTTCATCCTTGACTAAAGAACAAACTGCCCCCGGCGTGTCCGTCTTCTTTGGAGAGTGCGGCTGTGGTGGGTTTACCTTCCAGTTTTCCGACAGCGCGAACTTGCCTTGTAGGTACCGATCCTCGATCCATTCTTTAAAGACGAAACAATCCTCAATCGGGTGACTTACCGTTTGGTGGTAAGGGCAATAATTGAGATTATTAAGATCGCCTGGCTGCGACAGACGCTTTGGACTCGGAAGATTAATGAGTCTGTTGCGCACTGCCAGCTCGAACAGTCTTCTCGTTTTATTCTGAGGAAACGAGTAAAGACGTCCTAGCCTCTCTTCGAGGGAAGGGCGTGGACGCACGTTGTTTTGGCGAACGACCGACTTTGAGTTGTTCGACTGTTGCTGAGCATTGGCGACGACGATCGCTTTCCCTTTTCCTTTCTCATTTCGGGAATCTGGTTTTGGAGGAGACGGTCTATGGCCCATCTGGTCCATTTGGGCTAATTTGTCGATCAAGGCCTGGAAGGTAGTCGGCCTGAAGAACATCATGAATTGTGAGATGATCGCCTGCGGATCGAGAGTGCCCACAAACATGCCTACCGCAGGTGCCTCTTCTATGCGTTGTTCGCATTTCGACCATAGGTTTCGCCATCGTGTTGCGTATTGGACCCACGTTTCGCCTGGCCTTATTCTGGCATTTATTAGTGCTGTTATCGGGGTGCGTTCACTAGAACTCGCGAATCTTTGTGTGAACAGTAGCTCCATCTCCGCAAATGTTTTGACAGAGTCGTTAGGTAGCTCCGAATACCATTCAAAGGCTGTTTCTGCTAAGCTGTTGACGAATTGACGTAGCAACAATTTGTCATCGCCTCCAGTATTGCCGCATAAGGCCCTGAATTGAGCGACATACTGATGCGGATTCCCTGTCCCTTTATATACGTGGAATTTAGGGATCGTATATCCCGGCGGGTAACTGATTTGGTCGTACCAGCTCGGATACGGTCATCCGGTTCTAGCAATTTGCCCAGCCGCTTCATTCACCTGATGAACCCGGATCTGCTGAGCTATATATTCGTCCAAGTCAGCTTTGGAGATTGCCTCCTCCTTGGCTGTTGACAGAGCCGGTGGAGGATTTGACGTTTCTCCCCTGTCGTCTTCAAGGACGATCGGAGGATCTTCAGCAGGAGGGTCCGGCTGTAACATCATCCCTACCATATCTTGGAAGAGAAGCGCCATCTGTTTTATGTTAGCCGCTTGCTCTGCAGCTTCTTTGTCCCTCTTTTCGAGGACTCTGCGTAAAAAGTCAGCGTCGGTTTCTTGTTCTTGACGCTCATCCGAAGACGTTTCAGAGCTTTCTTTTGGCTCAGTGAGTGCAGCCATTGTAGTCATCATTTCCTGAAGCTTTTGTTGTTGCTCCTGGGCTTTCGTCACGGATCGGGTGAGCGGTTGGTGACCCGTAGAAGTGCGGCTTTCCTCCTTTCCAGAAGCCATATAAACAGTGTGCACCACCATGCCCCCAGATTTGGGGCGTTTGTGTTCAGCGCTTTTATGCTTCGCCATGTTCACAGGGGCTTTTTGCGGCCTCCTTTTCTTCTGAGTGATTGGAGTTAAGGGGGCCGTTGTAATGGGCACCCGGGTAACTATTGGTTTTTCGGGCTTGACGGAGTAATCCTTCTCTTGCCGAACCTTCATTTTTTTCCGTTGGCGGAGATAGTTTTCATCAATCACTGACTCCTGGACCTGTCGCCAGACTCTGTAAATTTTAGAGGACAGCCGTTGAGGGGGCTGTTCTAGCTTTTTCTCTGGAGTACTCTTCGCAGCTGAAGGAGTTCGTTTCAACATTGCAGTAGAAGAGTTTCTGCGCACCGTGTTCAGCAATTCAAAGCTGTTCCCGATTGGAACAGCAGTACTGATCCCCACCATTGGAGCTGGAGGAGTAAATCCAGAGGGGAAGTTGCCCCCAGCCTTCTTTACTCGGTGCCAGTGGCGACGTCGAGCATGTCGTGCTAATGGAGTTGTTTCAGCTATAGGGGTGACCTCCTCATGCCCCCCGTGTTGGTCAGAGTATGCTGGTACCAGTCTTTTAAAGATCGACGTCCGTTGAACGGGGACGGCCAACCTGTCAGAAGCGGACTTCCGAGCATGGGAAGCAACCTTGGTGACTTTGCCATGAACGGGAGCTGGGATGGCTATCCGCTTCGGGATAACGTCTTCTGGTATGGCAGGCTTCTTCATGGGCCCGATGGAGCTCTGGCCTAATCCATTAAAACCTGAAGCAGTGGAGTTGGGCGACCTGTTGAGAGGGATCGCGGCAGTGGTAAGTCGATCGAAGACCGACTTCTTTGGAGCTTCTTGCAATGTCATTGGGGCGTTGAAGCTCATTGGTGGGAGCATGGTCCCAAAAAATAGTCCAGTGGTGGTTTGAGCCACCTGCTCCACCGGCATTTTGAAAAGGGAGGCCGCTTGGGGCCCATAAGTCACTCCTCCAGCAAGGACCGAGCGAGAATTGCAGTTGTAGGCAGTGCAGTTTGAAGCCATTGATCTTCTGTTTTCTGCACGGAGCAAGACACCAAATCTTAGTACCTTGAATCCACAGGCAACCACAGTAAACCGTGATTCGTTCGCGAACACGACACACGAAGTGTGGAGTGGAAAGTGGAAAAGGTCCCACCGGGCGTGCCAGAATCTGTTCCCCTCCGAATGACGGCGCACAGGACTGCGATGTCCTGACGCTGAGATTCGGGGCAGATGCTATTTGGTTTTATCCGTCCACCTCTCCGAAGATGCCAAGTTGATTTATGGCACCGTGTATCGGAGGTTTAGACGGATGCGGCCGGTGTAGCAGACTTCGTCAGATTCCCCCTCGCTTGAGAGGTTTTTGATTGTGGGGACGCTCTTCCCTGCAGGCGCAAGCCCCTGCAGTTAATTACGCTACCGCATCGCGGTAACAACTTTCTCCTTTTCCAGAATTTCACTTCGTGTCGTGTGTGTTTGTTTTATTTGTGGTTGCCCGTGGATTGTATACGGAGACTGAGTAATGCCGTCGCCCGTAGGACGTGGATTAGTCCAAATCTGTATTTACTTAGATTTGGGTTTGGTGTTTTTAGTTTAAGGATGCATTAGTCGCGTTGCGGCTAAGATCAACTTAAACGTTCGTTAAGAATACGATAGTCCTGTTTGAGACTAAGATCAACTTAACATGATAATCCATTTAATATCTGGCCATCGGGACTCGTCACCTCTCTAACGTCGTTGAAAGATTACAACGGCAGATGTCAGAGGAGTTCAGAGATGTACCCTTGAACCAAAGTTGATTTGGATTTTTACAATCCTTTTGAATGTTTAAGGATACGTTAGCCGTGTTTGGGGGCTAAGATCAACTTAAACGGGATCGTTTAGATCCGACAAAAGAGCATTTGGAGGCTCTATTACTCCAGTTTAGGGACGTGGTGGTCCATATTCCAGTTTAGGGACGTGGTGGTCCATTATTAGTTTAAGGACGTTTCGGTCCATCGCCAGTTTAAGGACATGGTGGTCCATCATTAGTTTAAGGATGTTTCGGTCCGATATTAGTTTAAGGACATTTCGGTCCAATATTCCAGTTTAGGGACGTGGTGGTCCGATATTAGTTTAGGGACGTTTCGGTCCAACATTAATTTAAGGACGTTCCGGTCCAATATTCCAGTTTAGGGACGTGGTGGTCCGATATTAGTTTAGGGACGTTTCGGTCCAACATTAGTTTAAGGACGTTCCGGTCAACGAGTTTAAGGACCCCGCAGTCCATATTCATGTGTGGTCGTTGGGACCCGTCGCCTCTCTGACGTCGTTGAAGGATTACAACGAGAAGTGTCAGAGGAGTTCGGAGATGTACCCTCGAACCGGATATAAATTGATTTGAGGGGGCATTTGTGCTTAGTTCAATTTAATTTAAGGACTTACGGCCAGAATTGGGCTAAGTCCAGTTGGAAATGTTCAACATTTTTAAGCATTGCATTTCTTCCATTTTTTTTGTTTGGGCTTTGCCCATAAAAATGCAGAGCATCAATTTATCCTGGGCTCTGCTCATTTATAAATGATGCAAGGCATCTGTTTTGTCTGGGCTTTGCCCCCTTTATAAATGCATAGCATTTTTATTATTTCATTTGGGCTCTGCCCATTTATAAATGATGCAGAGCATCAATTTAATTAGGCCTGTTTAGACTTTTAATTGGGCCTGGCCCTTCAGGAAAGAAATGCATTGCATTTGTCAGGCGCTTTGCGCCAATTACTGAGCGCAAGCGCTTGTGGTGAGGACACGTGTCATGCTCTGATAAGCGCAAGCGCAACAGCTTAGTGCGCTGCGCTAGTGCGCTGCGCTGCTGACACGTGGCGCGCTCTGGTGAGTTGCGCCAATTTCAGAGAGCAAAACTCTTTTTCAAGAGCGCGTAGCGCAAGTGGTTCTATAGCCGACACGTGGCGCTCTCTTAAGAGCGCAACAGCGCAGTTTGGAAGTGCAGAGCACTAAGAATTTTTTAGATTCAAGAACAGAAGTGCAAAGTACTATTTGATCTCTTGATCTAAATTAGATCAAAGAAAAATAAAATTTTTTGTTTCAAGAACCAGAGGTTCATAAAGGTGCAAAGCACCATTTTTATTTTGTTGTTTTCTTGTCTTTTAAAGAACCAGAGGTTCATGAGAAGTGCAAAGCACTGTTTATTATGTGAAGAACATTGATCTGGTTTTTTTAGATCAATGATTTATTAAAAGAGATTTCTTTCCTCTCTTGAAGGTCTTTACTTTTTTTTTCTTGAGGAGTTCTTCAGAGTTCTCTTTCTCTCTCTCTTTTTCGAAAATGTTCATCCCTTTTAATTGAGGTCTGGGGTCCTTTTTATAGTGCCGATAAATTAGTTAAGTTTGTTAAGGAGATTTTTCTCTAAGTGATTTGGGGAATTTTCCCCACCGTTGGATCTTTGATCCAAGGGCTTCTGCTTTGCAGAAGAAAATCTTCTTGTTTTAATAAGAACAGAAAAGATTTCTTGAAATTTTAATTCTGTTTGGCGCAGATGCTCCAGCGCGTGACACGTGTCGCGCAGCGCAACTGCGCTGACACGTGTCGCGCATCGCATCTGCGCTAGCGCATCTGTGCTGACACGTGTCGCGCAGCGCACAGCGCAGCGCAACTGAAACGTTGCTTCCTTTAATAGAGCTTTGCTCTGATTGGGCGTGCTTTCTTGGGCGCTGCGCTGACGTATCAGCACCTGACATGTGGCGCGTTGCGTCCGAGATTTGAAGCGTTGCTTCAAAATTTTGAATTTTGAATTTCAACAGAGCTTTGCTCTGATTGGACGAAACACGCAACGAAAGACAATCAACCAAGTTCACCTCGAGATTAACGGAAGACAACATCTGATGGAGGCCCGAAAAGGAGCTCCATCAGATCGAGATAAAAGAGAAGATTTTCTCTTGGCAAGGGAGAGAAAAGATTTGTATTGATTTGATTTTTTATTCTGATTTTAATTTATTATAATTACCTAAAAACAAAGTAACCGAACTGGACTGTTAATCGCGATCCAACGGCTAACCTTGTTTCTCTCATAGCTCTATATATATCAGTGTTCAAAATAGCGATGGCGTGTAGCATAGCGTTCTCCTACTAAATAGCAAAAAACATAAAATATGTTGCGCATAGCGCAAACTACACGAATTATTAATTATTGCTATGATCATCTCATTTACAATAAATTATGTTATTATAAAGATATAAAATTAGCTTGAGAACACAGAACAATAAGTAATATAACAATAAGTTTTGCGGTTGCGGTTTCTTTGCTTCCAAAATTCCCCCCAAAAAAACAATATTTTCAAAAATTTTAATCCTTGAGTTCATATATATGGTTCATACTAGTATTAAATCTATCGAAAATCAATTAATAATCTCTATTTGAGAAACATGACTACTAAATACGATTTCAAATTGAGAGGTTAGAACTTTAATGAGACCGTCTTTATATAATTTAAGATTAGATAATGAAATCTTAAAAACTTCAATAGAAACTCTTATATGAAAATAGTGTAGCGTATACTATTTTTTAAAAGCGTATACTATTTGTTAAAATCGTAAGCTATTTGAAGAAAAAACGTAAACTAATTTGTATTTAAGCTTTTTTCCAAATCTACGTAGCGAATAGGCTAAGCTACGCTACATAGCGCAAAATAGCGAGCTATTTTAAACATTAATATATATGTGTGTGTGTGTGTGTGTGTGTTTTTCAGGGAATATTCCCTCTTTTTTAAGACATGGATGCAAAATTAATCTTAGCCCCCGGTTTTCTTACAATTACAGCTTGCGCCTAAAAATATCAATGTTTGATTAAATAGTTTGATATTTCATCACATCAATAAATGTCTTCTTTTATATAAAAAATTCTATTCAAAAAAGCCTTTTGTTTATAATTTGAAAAATGTTATTTGATAGAAAGAAAAATATCGTAAAACCGAAGGAAACAACATAATTTAAGATTTTTGAATTTTTGTTGATTTTTGTATAATCATGCAAATAATGAAAAACGGAAGAAAACAAAAAAAATTAATAATTCTGAAAATTTGTGAATTTTCGTTTGCAACAAACAAAATATTGAAAGGCTAAAGAGAAAAAAAAATTATTGAGCATTTTGTATGGTATATTTAGCATACAAAATATTGAAAATTTTGAAATATTTGAAAATATCGCAATTTTTATGTGCAAGCAAGCAAAATATTTTTAAAAAGGAAGAAAACAAAAAAAAAATGATATTTTAAAAGATGAGATTTTAAAAAATTTCACAATTTTGGTCCTTACATAAATAGAATTGCGATTTTTATATGTTATGCATACAAAATATTGTAAAGTCTAAAAATACAAAAAAAAATTGAGTTCTTAGGAAATTTTGCGATTTTTTGTGCATTTACAAGCAAAACATTGAAAAACTGAATAAAACATAAACCTTTTGCGATGACTTATGCTATACCATGCAAATTATTAAAAATTTGAAGAAATTTTAGGATTTTTGAAAATTTCACGATTTTCATGTGCTATATATAGCAAGAAAATATTGAATGTCTTAAGAAAATAAAACAAAATTTAAATTTTTTGAAGCTATGTAATTTTCATGTGCTATTATAGCAAGCATAATTTTTAAAACGGAACAAAACAAAAACTTTTACGATTTCTGAAGATTTCACGATTTTTGTGTGTCATGTGAATATTGAAAACCGAAGTAAATATAATTTTTTTTAAAGATTTTTGAAAATTTCGTAATTTTTGGTTGCTATAGCAGGAAAAATATTAAAAATCCATAAAAAGAGGTTAATATATTTTTGAAAATTTTGCGATTTTTATGTATTATAACATGCTAAATATTTAAACTTTTAGGATTTTTGAAAATTTCCTGTGTTATTTCATGCAAAATATTGAAATACGGAAGAAAACAAAATATTTAAGATATTTGAAAATTTCACAATTCTGGTGTACTAAAGAATGCAACATATTGAAAAACTAAAAAAAACTAAAAAAAATTGAGATTTTTGAAAATTTTAGAGCAAACAAAATATTGAAAAAATTGAAAAATACATAAAATTTTGAAAATTTTCCGATTTTCGCACGCTAAGCAAAATATTGAAATACCGAAAAAAATAGAAAATTTTAAGATTTTTGAAAATTTCGCCGTTTTCGTGTGTTATGAAAAGCAAAATATTGAAATAACGAAGGGAATAGAATCCTTTTCATAATTTTGAAAATTTCGGGATACTTGTGTGTTATATAATAAGCAAAATATTGAAAAGTGAAGAAAACAGAAAAATTGGTGATTTTTAAAAATTTCTTGATTGCCGAATGATATATTAAAATATGACGATTTCCTATGCTATAACATACAAAATATTGATAAACCCAAATAGAACAAAATAATTTGGGATTTTTAAAATTTCGCGGTTTTCGTGTAACCATATCAAACAAAAATATTTATTAAAAAATTCAAAGGAAACTGGTATTTTCTGAAATGTGGTGATTGTCATATGATATATAGCAATCAAAATATTGAAGAACTGAAGAAAACAAAATAGTTTGAGATTTTCTAAAATTGATAAACCGAAGAAAACAAAACAGTTTGAGATTTTCTAAAATTGATAAATTTTTGTATACTATAATATAGAATGCAAAGCATCGAAAAATGAGGAGAAATTTAAGAGTTTCCAAAATTTCACTTCGTATACCACAACAAACAAAAATTTAAAAAAGGGAAAAATTCAGAAAATTTTAACATTGTACTTGAATCTGGAAGTGGGATCAACTATCACTTAAAGAAAACAGAACATAGGATTATCAACACAAATGCCAAAGATACTAGCTGGTACGAGTAGTATCCGCAACATAAGCAAGATGAGATATTATTGCAAGTCATGAACAAACGATTTTCGATGCTACGTATTTCGATGCTTCCAATGTTGCTAAAGATATCACATGAAACACAATTCAAACAAGTTTGTCACAGAAAATCAAATTCCAACCCATTATCCTGTACAATCATGCATGCAACAAGCTTAGTGATATAACATGGCACCTCCAAGTGCTAGAGCAACTTTGGTTTGCTGCAATATATATATATATATATATATATATATATATATATATATAGATAAAAGGTTAATGGAGGAAAGAGACCATAGGTTGGAATTTCCTCCTATGACGTCGAAAAAATATACCCTCGTTCATTTTTTCCGACAATCGGTACCCACCATCTTTATCGTTATCATCTAACATGTGGGTACACCAAATTTCATGTGATTCTGCAACCTTTTCACCGTTGATTTATTGGGTTCAAAATTAACGGTTTACCGATAATAGAACGTTTTACATTTCTAAATTAACGGTGAAAAAGTTATAGAATCACATGAAATTTGGCGTACCCACATCTTAGATGATAACGATAAAGTTGATGCATTCCGATTGTCGGAAAACACGATTGAGGGCGTGTATTTTCGACGTCATAGGAGGAAATTCCCTCCTGGCATCTTTCCTCCATTATTCTCACACACACGAAAAAATACACTCTCCCTTATTTTTTCCGACGATCGGCACCCACCATCTTCATCGTTATCATCTAAGATGTGGGTATACCAAATTTCATGTGATTCTACAACTTTTTCACCGTTGATTTAGTGGCTTCAAAATTAACGGTTTACCGACAATAGAACTTTTTACATTATTAAATCAACGGTGAAATGGTTGTAGAATCACATGAAATTTGGTGTATCCACATCTTAGATGATAACGATGATGATGGTGGGTGCCGATCGTCGGAAAAATTGAGGGAGCGTGTATCTTTTCGATACCATAGGAGGAAATTCCCTGCATCTTTCCTCCATTATTCTCATATATATATATATATATATATATATATATATATGCTTGTGCTAAAGAACATGGCTTTGGTTTGCTGCTGGTTTGCTGCACGATGCATGTGGTGGTTGTTGTGGTGGCTGCCATCAACATGTAAACCTTAGATGCTGTCAGCTAACCTATATCATTTGATGATACCACATGAATCGCTAAGAACGTGTGAACTGTATGGCTAACTCAATAACGAAAGTTTCGAAAGGGAATCGAGCAGGCTACTATGAGACAAAAGATCTTCTCTCTAAAAGAGATTCGATTCGGAACTATTATACGTCCAAGGTCCAATATTGAAATCATTTCAGAGGTTTTCCTTGCTTTGTCCGTCTTAATAAACAATTCGAAATACCTCAATTTTTTCACAACAGGTGCGAGTCAAATAGCAATAATTTGAAGCACTTCTTTTTAGATTATACTAGTTCGGAAACCCAACGACTCGATCATATGGATATGTAAAATACAGGATTTCCAATCCTTGCAGGAAAATGAGAGAAATGGATACTCAATTTAAAGTGAGTAAACAGAATTCCATACTCGATCTCATAGATACATATAGAATTCAGTGGAAATCCTATCTGCAAATAATTACATACTCGATTGTTTGGATATGTATAAATGATGTTCCGCCGCCGTCGCCGCCGTTTCCACCACCTCTAGATATTTTCATGATCACGATCATGTTCTTATCTGCAAATAAGGCTCGAAGCCGTTGTCAAAAACCCCACAATAAAAAATTTCATATCTCTATAGCTGCCTGCTATATCTAAATAAGTCATAGATGTTATAGACAACTGTATAGATATCGCATAATAACAAGATATATCGGTTTTTTTTCACAACTGAAAATTTTGCATGGGGCTTTTGACAAGCGCTTTAAGATTAGAGGGTTCGTCAACGGCAAAAATTGTTTGGTGTTTTTTGATGCTTTACCCGTCTTCTTTTCTTCTCTCCTTTGAACTTAGTCCATGCTAACATTGTTTTTTAAATGTTAAATTGCAATAAAACTCCCTCGAGGAAGTAATTTGAGTTTAACGTGGTTGCGCTCAACAAAAATGAATTAGCTGCAGTCAACATAGCCAATTAGGGTAAACAGAGATGGGCCAAGACAAAGGGAGTAGTTAGCGACTAAGCGGATCGAAACGGAACTAAATAACCGAATTTTTTAGTTTTTGATAATTCGTTTCGGTTTCGGTTTTGAAAAAGAAAGAAACCCAGTTAACTGAAAATTTCACGATCTAGAGTTTTGTAAAAAAAATCGTGATTAAGTTTAAGCAAGCAAACTATTTGAAAAACAAAGAAAATAGAAATTTTTGAAAATTTCGTGATTTTCATGTGTATAGTAAACAAAATATAGAAGTATGAAAGAAAATAGAAAATATTTAGTTTTTTGAAAATTTCACGAATTTCAAATGCTATCACAAAGCTAAGAAAAAGGAAAATTTAGATATTTTTAAAGATTTCACAATTTTGGTATAATATAATATGCAACATATAAAGTTTTTTGAATGGAATAGAAAGTTTTTTATTGTGGAAAATTTCGCGATTTTCATATAATATATCGAGCAAAATATTGAAAACCGAAAAGCTAAAATACAAGAAAACTCCCTCGTTTTTGCTCGAAATTAAAGCTGAAAACCCGCATAAACCGGAAAAACATGTACTTTACCCCAAAAAACCGTTGGTGTTTTCATCCATAAGACTTTTACTACCAAAAATGCCCCTCTAATATATTCAATTGACTAATCTAATATTCTCCTTTTTTTCATCTTTTGAGATTTTTGAAACCCGATAAATATTGAGATTTTTGAAAATATAGTGATTTTTTTTTTACAAGAAGCAAAATATTGAAATATTTGGGATTATAGAAAATTTCGTGATTTTCGCATACAACGACAAACAAAATTTTGAAAAACCAAAGAATATATATTTTTTTGGGATTTTGTTAAATTTCACAATTTTTATGAAAACCAAAGAAAACAGAAAATATTTGGATTTTCTAAAATTTAGTAATTTTCATGTGTGCAAAACATTGAAAAATCAAAAAAGAATTTTTTTTCTTCCAAGAGTAGACGATCTTCATTTGTTATAGCAAAAGGTAAAGGCAAAAGAACACAAAATCTTTTAACATTCCAGTTGAATCTGGAAGCGGGATCGACCATCATTTCAAGAAGACAGAACATAGGATCATCGACGCAAGTTCGAAAGATACTAGCTGCTGACGAATAACATAAGCAACATAAGCAAGATGAGATAATGCAGGTCATGAACAAAAGATTTTCAATTGCCATCACTTCCTCTGCTTGCATCGTTACCAATGCTACATTAAACATAATTCTAACAAGCTTGTCGCAGCGGGAAAGAAACCAAATTCTAATCCACTATCCTGTACAATCATGCACGCAGCAAGCTTAGCGATATAACATGGCAGCTCCAAGCGCTAGAGCGACAAAAATATTTGCCAGGGAAAGAACACATCTTTGGTTTGATGCATTATGCTTGTAGTGGTTGTTGCTGTTGCTGCCCCCACCTCCATATATAGGTACAAATGAACCTCTACCACCCCTGCTCCTGCCGCCGCCGCCGCCGCGTGCACTTCCACCGCTGCCGCCGCCTCCTCCACGTCCACCTCCTCCAGATATTTTCATGGCCACAGTTATGTTCCTCGCTGCAAATAAGGGTCAGCAAAATGAGTTTCTAAAAGAAGCATTTGGTGACAAAACAGTCTATCATCGTTCCCGATGACAAGCTATTTTGAAGTGTTGCTGTTGGTGTATATTTGTTTAATTTCTAGTGTTACCGATAAATTACCGGGACAAAATTTTGAATTAAACATGCATTCACAAGACTTCTCTTAGATTTTTGCAAGTAACCGTACCGCTAAGGCACTAATAAATTTATTTCATTAGCACTTGTTGAATAATATCAGAGTCCACCGAGGTTTGATTGGACCAGAAAGTTGGTCGGATATGTAATGAGAATAAAGAGAATTGTAATAAGAAATACAGAGGAGCCAAATATATACAAGTACATAATCAAAATAATGGATTGAGTTGGAAATCAGAAGGAAATGGATATGATTAAGGCAGATTAAGATTTTTGGGTAAGGCCGCAACAAATCTAAGTGCAGAATTGAATTTTTTTTTATAGGTTTTCAGTTGGATGATTACTCTAAATTTGAAACCACCTCCCTTTAAGATGTGGCATCACTATCATTATCATTCTTTTCTAGTAACAACGATTTGCTATGTATTAAACTAAATTCATAGGAAAGCATAAGCAAAGACCCCATGACTACTTGGCGGTAAATTGTGTAAAATAGCTAGTGGAGCCTCCGAAATATTTATTGTGTAAAATAGCTAGTGGAGCCTCCGAAATATTTGCGACAAATCACTGCACCAAAAGCTTAAGCACGCTATGAGCTCACTATGTATATCGAGCTGACATAGCGATCAAGACTTCCTCTCACGTGGAAAGATATCCAATAGAAACTCTGGCAATTCTGGCAATTCGCTTGCAATTATAGAATAAAGGGGAGTAAATAAATCTCTCTCTAAAACAAACGAGGTTTGAGCCTAAGACCTCTTGGAAATCCGGTTCCATGATACCATGTCAAGAACCACTTTACTCAAAGATTAAGTTGTTACTCTCCGGCTAGCATAACACCTACATACACTAGCTTAGCCTCTTTACACAATCATTCCCATGGAAACAGTTTGGCTCAAGTTACTTTGGAGATTTGAACTAGATTTAAGAATTCGAGGATGAGTTGGTCAGTAAAAGATGCAGCTTCATAGCCAGGATTTTCTTATCTTTACATATGTTTTTCCATCATGCTAGAGTGCACCATGAAGAAAAGAGTGCCATGAGGGAAAATCTTTACGAATGACCCTAATTAAGATTTGACATAATTTTATGCCAAATATCATGCTTCATGATTCGACGATATTTTATGACAAGCTAGCAACTTGACCTTATCCCTCTTTGGGGTGAATCCCTTAGCCAAGAGAAGAACTTGCTTTGATACATACCAAGGCAAACCTATTTAGGCGATGGATTGACTAATAGGTTTGGAAATGCACGACCTAGAAGTGAGAAAAAACCGATGGAGTTTTGGGTCCAGGCTAAACTATCCATAATTTTTCCAAAGTCTATATACTATACAGGACTAAAATTACCTATGGAATTTGCTACATTGCCTCTTCTACCTCACGAATGAACTTTGAACTACTAAACATCAATAATCTCTCTGGTGCTGCATCGATTTGAACATATGCAAAACTATAAGCTCCACTTTAATCTTGACTTTGCTATCCATTACCTCAGTCTCAAACCTTACCAGAACTTAATTTAAGCAAATATCTAGCTTAGTAGCATGAACCGTTTGTTATGACAATATGATGATTAAGGTGATGGTGTAACTACTCAAGATCCCAAATGACCCAAAAGAAAATTTTCGTGTTGAAGTCTCGAGCCCAAATTCACTGAATAAATAATTTTATTTTTTTCCTATTCCGTGCGGACTAAACTCACCCTTCCGTCTTGGCATTCGTATGTTGTATTTCGACTTCCTGCTTTAAGAAAAGTAAGAGGTTGCCTAAAATTATCACCTCTCTATATAATCAATAGAATAATATAAACAATATGCAGTATATTTACCTATATACAAGCAAGAACAAAACGGAAATCGGATCTAGGTACCAACCTAATGTGATTTTCTTATGACATGTTTAAAGGAATTTAACATGTCAAACAATTAATCAACAAACATTATCTTGTAACTCCATGAATTAAAAATACCATAATACTTCAACCTGCTCATTTTTCAGTCAAAGCTCTTGGGTGCCCTAATGTTCTGGGGTCATTTTTCAATCAAAACTATTGGTTAATCTTTTGGATAATATAAGAAGTAACTACCCCACATACATTACGCACAGATGAACGAACGAACGAAAACAAGCTACTTTACGATTTCCATTAATTTATGTATTTCTCCAAATTTCTAAAACCCATATCAAATCTACTGAAATCAAACAAAACCAAAGCACAACAAAACAAATCAATGGGCAAAACTTGAAGTACCTGAAGCAAGAGGATCGAGGGAAGGCGACCCATGAAGGAGAGAGAAGAAGAGTGAGAGTAATGATACTCGTAAGTGGGATCCCTCTATCACGGAACGTAGCAGATGATGTGTCACCCATGTAACCCATCCCCTATCACGGAACATAACAGATGATGTGTCACCCATGTATGCCAACTAAATTTTTGGGGCTACTAAACTGGAATAAGGGAACATTCCTCGGTACCTCACCTTCGAGACTTCGTCCGAGAAATAGGCTCCGACCTCTCGAGGCCTCCCCCTGGATACATTCCCTATTCGCCTAACCACCAACCAATAGCTCGTTTCCGAGCAATCATAAAGCTGAGTTTTCTCAGCTTTCTTGCTCGTCTCCAAGCTATCATATAGCTGAGATTCTTCAGCGTCCCTATTTAGCCGGGAGCATGGAGCACGAGCGTCCTCATAACGGCTCCGTGTATCTCGCCATGACGAGATCTCCGCCGCTCCACGTCCCGCATCCCATGCTAGCATATCTCACCATCAATGCGGATGTGACGCATGGACGAAACGGGCGGTGAGGATCTCGCACCGGCTCGCTCTCAGGCGACCCCTATATAAACCCCACCTCCAGAAGATTCAGGTAACTGGAACTAATTCCAATGTGTCGCTACTCTGCTGAATATTTCCCGATATTTACTTGATCGTCGGAGGGTCCTACGGTGGTTTTCCACACCGGGACTTCTTATGCATATAGCTCGGCGTCAACATCAATCAACAAGTCATTGAGATCCACACTCTCTCTCCAAATCATAGCCCTTCAACCCCATTAACCACAAGATCGACGGAGGACAACATCCAAGGGAGATTCTGACCTCCATCAGAGAAGAAGAAGCACAGAACAATTTTCTTGCAGAAATCAACCATTTTTGCTGCAAACCCATTGAAAAGAAAAGAAAATTTGTGTTTTTAAAGAAGGGTTAGGTTTGAATAAATGGCGAAGGAGAAATGAGATTGCAACCGCTTCTGATCAACACGCCTTTCTTCGTTTTGGGGGGACTGGGTCTAAATTGCATGTAGCTACCAACTGACTTTCTCTTTTTCTTTTCACAACTTTAAACCTATTAGTCCATGCACACATTTTTTATTAGGGTCCGGTCCTAGGTCCAACATTGGATAAAGAAATTTATCCAACAAATCAGGACAGTTCAACGCTAACCGTTTCTTAAAGAAGAGATTAAAATCCAACGGTCGATATTTAACTACTTCTTAAAGTAGGGGTTAACATCAAAAGTTAATTTATCCAACAAATCTGGACCTTGCAAATACAACCGCTACTTTAAAAAACGGTTAAGGTCCAACGGGTATTATTAAACCGCCACTTAAAGTAGCAGTTAAAAATAAATATTAAACCGCCACTTCAATAAAAAAAATTCTAGCGGTTAAAGAATATATCACCTATCGATGTTGGAACCCTAGCTTCCGCCAGAGCACTTTACTTCTTACTCAATGTAGTTGTTTGAACTAATCTGTTGATTTGGGAACCCTAGCTTCCGCCAGAGCACGTCTACTTCTTCCTCAATGGAGTTTTTCAAAATGGTTGTAAATTAATATAGTCTATAAGTGGACTATCCCTGATTATGAAGAAGAAGATGACGGATTAGCAACGGAAATAGACGAAGATGAATGCTCGAAAAAACCTATTATTCCTATCGACCTAGTAACTCATGAAGGGAAAACGCTGAGTTTATATCGTCAAGTAGTGGAAGTAAATGTACGAATGTTTCGTCTCCTAAAATTAAATTTATATCGTCAACTAGTGAAAACAAATGTAAGAATGTTATGTCTCCTAAAGTTGAGTTTATCTTGTCAACGAGCAGAAGCAAGTGCAAGAATGTGCCGTCTCCTAAAGTAAGTCCTGACGAGCGGAAGCAAGTGCAAGAATGTGCCGTCTCCTAAAGTAAGTCCTGATGAGGATAACGAGTAAGGTGTAACAAGTGATTTGGTAGAACCTGAAATTAGCATGATATTCAATTCACTAAATGATGCTTATGAATATTATTTGGCTTATACTTGAAACATAGGGTTTGCTATCATAGTTCGTTCTACTCGTCATGCAATTCGCAGTATTGAACCTGTCTCCAGACTATATGAATGCAACAAGGTCGCAATACCTAAACATTTCAAGCCCGATGTAAAACGTAAAATATCTTTTTCGACGTTCCGGAGAAATAATTATATTAGATCCAAGTGTAAAGCTCGTAAGTTTGCTGTTAAAAAGAACGATCGATGGAAAGTAACTTCTTACAAGAGATATCATAACCATCCATTTGTACCGCAGTCAATGGTGCAATACCCATCTTGTCACAAAATTATTTCCAAATTCGACAGAAGTTAAATCCGTAATTTGAATGAAAAAGGGGTTGGTCTAAGCAAAACATATACGATACTAGGACAAGGTCATGGCGGGTAGAGAATCTTGGTTACGGGCTAAATGATGTAAAGAGTGAATTAAGAAAAATGCGTTGGCATCAATTAATGGACGTATAGGATGCCCAAGCTACTTTAGCTTATTTACAATCCATTCAAGTTGATGAGACTAATTTAACTTATGTAGTAAAATATGACGAAGAAAATCATATCGAAACCCTCTTATTTGTCAATGCACGCTTAAAAGCTTCCTATACAACTTTAGGTGATGTAATTACCTTTGACACCACATATCAAAAGAACAAATATCAAATGCCCTTCGCCCAGTTCACTGGTATTAATCATCATAATAAATCACAGATATTTGGTTTCGCGTTAATGCGGAATAAGTCCGAAGATTCTTTCACCTGGTTGTTTCAGCAGTGGTTAATTACGATAAATAATAAGGCACCGCTATCTATAATTACCGATCAGGATCATGCTATGACAAATGTTATTGCCAAAGACAAGACATCATTATTGCATATGGCACATTAGTCAGAAGTATATCGGTTTTCCAAACGACTTCAATTGTTGCGTGGAAAAAAGTATGACAGTTGAGAAATTTGAAGATTAATGGACTGTGCTTGATGTAAAGTACCAAATTAGTAGGTATAAATGACTTTCAATAATGTACGATATACGGAAGAGATGGATACCAACTTATACATCAAAATACTTTTCTGCAGGAATGCGAACAACCGGGCTTAGTGAGAGCATGAATGCTTTTTTTTATGTCTATCTTAATTGGAACACCACAATTAAAGAGTTTGTTATAAAAACGAGAAGTGCACTACGGATATAATACAAGCATGAGAAAAGAATGGATTTGGTTACGCTATACAAGAATTGTATGTGTGCAACAAATATGCCATGGAATTAGACACTTCCAAAGTTTACACCAAAAGATTTTTTGAAAAAATTCAAGTAGAGCTACCGAAATCTCAATCATTTAATATAGAGAAAGTTTCAAAAGTCGACGGGACAACAAGATATAAAGTTCGCAACGTGCTGCCTGGTCCGAAGAAAGACAAGCAAAGGGTATATTATGTCCAATATACGGCAAAAGGCAATTTTCCAAGTGCATTTGCTATTATTTTGAATCAACCGGACTATTATATAGGTATATATTCAGAGTTTTTATCCAAAAATGTGAATAGCATACCGTCTGAATATATTTTGCTAAGATCGACGAGAAATATTGATCAAAACATTATCATGACGAGTATCGTACCACCTTCTGTACAGATGAATGAAACGTCGCGGTATAGTCATTTGCAACGAGTTTAATCTACTTGCTGTGAAAGGTGCTGCGTCAGAGACCAGATACAAAATTATGCTTGTGGAAATGTCCAAACTTGCGATACGATTATCTGAACTTCTAGTTGAAATACCGAGTGTGAAAGAAGACTTTATAAATGAAGCAACAGATGATTTGAAATCCATGAAAGATATATTTCAAAAATTCAAAATCCTTTGCAATCTAACCCTAAGGGTCGTAAAAAGAATCGGTTGAAATCTTGGTGTTTACTGCCGGAAACCGGACCGAGGCTTGGGGAATGCATCCAGCCTGAATCTGAGGGCAGATACTATATGGAACATATTCATCCACCTCTCTGAAGATACCAAGCTGATTTATGGCACCATATATCGGAGATTTGAATGGATGCGACCGATTTAGCCGAACTTATCAGACCCCCTCTCGCATATGAGAGGTTTTTAATATGGGGACACTTTTTCCTGCAGACGCAAACCCATACTGTTAATTACATTATCGCCAAGCGATAACTTTCTCATATATCACTTCGTGTGTCATATTATAGTTTGTTTATTTTGGAGTTGCCCTTGGATTGTATACAGAGATTAATGTATATCGTCGTCCGTAAGACGTGGATTAGTTCAAATCCGTATGTATTAGATTTGGGGTTGAACTGAGGACGCATGTCATATAAATGAGGTCCATCAGTTCAAGAGGATATATGAGTTTGATCTAAAGATCATAAGTCGTATATGGGACTAAAATCATCTTAGAAGATTTGGCTAAGGATCGCTAGTCGTATATGAGACTAAGATCAACTTAGAAGATTTGGCTAAGGATCGTTGATCGTATATGAGACTAAAATCAATTTAGATAACATGGTATAAAGATCTTCAGTCGTATATGGGACTAAGATCAACTTAGGTAACAGTCGGCATATGGGCTCAACTGATCATCTGATCGCATATGAAGCATAAGCTTCCATATTTGACATATTTTGGCTAAGTCATCAAGTTTTGTCTTATCATCAGGTGCGCTTTACTATGGGTAGCCTATGGATAGTATATGGTAGTAAGTAAAGAGACGGTCCACAGAGCAGAATACTAGTTTAGGTACATAGCAGTCCATCTTCCAGCGTGCGCGCACATGTATATCACGTCGCGAAGCGCATAATGTGAGCCTCTAAATGGGATGCACCCAATATTGGGGTGCGATCCAATTCGAAGGTATTTATATTTCCTTCAAAGGTATACATATATACATATATGTATGCTTTCATAGAGCCAGGCTCTGTTGTACTTTTATCTGATGGTGTGCACGTATGTATGAAGTGCATCTCAATATGGGGTGTGCATCTGTATGGGGTGTGCATCAATATGAGTGCGCATCAAGAGTTAGGGTATTCCCTGTCTTGATGAAATTTTATATCTTCCAAGAAATTGGGACGAGGAAGGACGACTTGTTGGTTGTCGGGACCCGCCACCTCTCTGAAGACGCTGAGGAATTACAACGCCGTATATCAGAGATGTGGAAGAATATACCCTTATACCAAATCCCGTATATAAGGGATGAGAACATGTTCCGATTTGCTGAAAGGGTTTCTTAGCGAACTTATATTTTATCCAAAAATTATTAGTCTTATATGAGACTAAAATCAACCCAGAAATATAAGCTAAGAATCTTTAGTCGTATTTGTGACTAAGATCAACCCAAATATTGTAGATTAAGAATCGTTAATTTTGTTTTAGATTAAGATCAATTTAAATAAAGGTGTTTGTTTGATCATAGTATCACATATGAGAAGCATAAGTTTTTATACTTAGTTTATTTTAACTAAGTATTCAGACAAAAGCTTGTTGGTCCAAGTGCGCATGCACATTTGAGATGTGCATGCATATGTATCTTCTTTAAAGAGGGTGCACGTGCATATCACGTGGTTGTGCACATCTTTATCAGATCAAATTTCCATCTGTGCATATAGATGCGCGTATGTATTGAGGGGTGACGCACGTGCATATCACATGGCTGTGCACCTCTTCAAAAGGCCAAATTTCCATTTGTGCATGTATATATACGCATATGTTCAAAAGTCGACATTTTTCATTTGCGCACACGTGCATGTCATATGATGAGCATATCTCCAGGGACATTATTTTCCCTGATGCGCACACATGCATATCATGTGATGCGCATGTCTTCAAGGGCATTTCTTTACCAAGTGCACCCTGGATAGGGTGCGCATGTTTAAACAGAAAGTTTTGCCTTTCAAGAAGAAACATAAGTTTCTGATCATTGATTTTTGGGTGCATTTATGGTGCACATCCAAATTTATGAAGCTTTATGTTCTTCATAAAGAGTCAAAACTCAAAAGAAGCGAAATGTTCTATCTTTCACGTCTCGAAATACTTATTTTATTTTATAAGGGGTCATTTCTTCAAGTCTTAGATCTCATGATTGATCTCTCATAAAAAATCGAAACTTTTATTATGAAGAGAGACCGGTCATAAGATCTTTCGATCTTGTTTAATGAATCGATGGATTCAACAAAAGGCAAACACTTTTATATAAAGCAAAAGCTTTTTAACATGAAGAAGAGAGGTTTTTCTCTTTTTCTTTATCTAGCTTTTTCTAGGGTTTTGCCAAGAAAGGAAGAAGATGAAAAAAATCTTCTTGTTTGAAGAAGTGCGCACTTTATAACGGCGGCTAATATTAATCTATTTCTTCTTCGTTTCTTCAAAGGGGTTTCTATTTATAAGAGAAGGGTTTGTTAGGGTAAATCCCTAACAAAAAAATCTAAACTGATGCATATCAATTTAGAAAGCGCGTGCCGTTGAATCAGCTTAAAGTGCATGCACACCATTGGATCAGACGCCATATCAATCTCTTTATTAAGAAATATATTTTTAAATTAACAAAGAAGATTTTTCTTCTTTATCAAAAGCGCGTGTTTCGTTGCGCACCGCAAGGATGTGCGTACATGCTATGCACGTATCGCAGCTATCACATACATCAGCTTACACATGCGCATGTATATTGATGTGCATGTCATCAAAGTGGCTTTCGTCATGTGCGCACTTGGTATGCTTGCACCAGTTTCTTGGTCTCTTTATTATAGGTGCGCACCTAGTAGCTTGTGCATTAAAATTGGTGTGAACACTTGGCTCGATAACAAAAATAGTGATGAGAAAAAGAAGGTATGCGGAGGATGCGGCCAATCAACATTCTATAGCAAAAGAACTTGTCCAAAGAAACCAACACAACATGTAGAAAATATACACCCTGGTCTACCGAGTCCGTCATGAGACTTGAATGAACCGTCTGGTTATTCAAAATAGTTTGTTGTAAATGAATGATTTTGATGTAAATAAATGACATCTGATATAAGAAATGCCTAGTTTTTTGTTTTTTTTTGCAAATGAAAGACATTTGCTGTAAATGACTGATATTTGATGTGATGGAATGATACTCGATTCAGCGTTAGTTGTTGATATTGGCTGTGTGAATTAATGTTGTTGACATTGGTTGTGTCAATCAATGTTGTTAAATTGTTTGGTGCAGAGAATTTAACGACTACTTAATTTAATGGCTAAACAAGTGTGGTATCAACTCATTAAGTGAGCTCAAATTTAACCACTACTTAAACTAGATGTTAAATAGTCAGAGACCACAAACACCAACTACGCCAAAACATAACCGCTATTTAAAGCAGATGTTAACTATTACCTAGAGAATATAACTGCTGATTTAAGTAGCGGTTAACTTTTGTCTGGACTGATCTCGAAATTATCTGGTTAATATAAAGTAGCGGTTAACTTTTTCTTGGAGTGATATAAAATTATCTGGAGAATATAACCGCTTTTTTAAGTAGCGGTTAAATATTTGACCTAAAATATTCACAAATTTACATCATCTATAGTAAACAAATATCAGACTTCAGATCCAATACAAACATCAACACATCATATATACAAAACATCAACACACCATTTATAAATGGGGAATAAAAACAAATATCATACAAATTTACATCATTTGGGATAATTCTGTGAAATCTAATATTTAGTTGTTCAACACACAGCCACACTTAATATACATATCAACAATATAAAATTTATTACTTTATTTAGGTACTTACTTAGCAACCATACACATAATATGCATATTAGGAAGTCAGAATGAGCGCTAAGAAACGGTTTTGCAAAAGACATGCTTGAGCGACTCTTCCACAGATACGTCACATACCATAAGATCAATCTTCTTGAGGAAATTTGGATGCAAAGATATCAATGATGCATTAGAATGTTGGAAGGGATATTATCAGTCACATCGCATTCCTCAGTGGTATCTGACCGATTCATCCCATTAGTAACAACTACTTCATAGCATAGTTGGTTCAAATCTCTTATTGGATTTGCTTGTACGAATTCTTGTCATTCTTCTCAAAATATCTTTAGCTGGACAACTTCAATGTCGGTTACTGTATTTATTTCCATTTGTAATGATTACTGATATTTTTTTGTGGGTCCAGGTATAGCTTTCTTTAAGGTCTAAAGCTTGTCTTTTTATAACTAGTTTGTCAGCCACATTTTTGTCGGTTCCCGTAGAAATCGCCGCTATCTTTGTTTGTGTTTGATTAATTTTTCTAGTATGTCTTTTTAGAGCAAAGCTCGTTCAATTCGCTTACTGAGTTCATTTCCATTACTTCAACCGACGTTGAGGCAACGGAAATGAACCCAGTAACCGATATTGAACGAGCTTTGTCCTTAAAAAACATACGAGAAATGTTAATAAAAAACAAACAAAGATGACGTCCCTTCATTTAAAACGCCAGCTGAAGCAAATGGCACGGTTTATACGGCGATTTCTATAGGAACCAACAAAAATACAGCTAACAAACTAGCTATAAAAAGACAAGCTTCAGATCTTAAAGAAAGCTATACCTGAACTTTAAACATTAGGAAGCCAGAATGAGCGATCTTCCATTGATACACCACAGTATCTAGATCATTCTTCGCGAAGGAGAAATGGTTCTCAATACTATTTACATGCAACAAGACGAACCGTTTCATGTTTTGAATGTGAAGGGTGTTGAATGTCGGTTACTGGATTCATTTCAGGAAAGCCAAAATGAGCGCTTTATTGCTAGAAGTGTCCTTTATAAGTAGTTGGTCTCGTGATAGCTAAGCTTTGCAAGAAACACATAGCAGAGATTAGAATGAGAAGGACGTTCAATGTCGGTTACTGGGTTCGGTTGAAACCGCAGAGAAACACATAGCAGAGGTTAGAAGGAGAAAGTTCTCCATACGAGTTGGTATACATAACAAAATGATGATGTTAGTCAAATTCTTGATCCAACAATAGGAATTTTCCACAATAGTAAGTCCTTCCACCGCCAAGAACTATATTTAGTAAAATTCCATAACCCTAACAAAAATCCCCCAAAAAGATCGTTAACCCTAATTTAGAACTCAAAAACCCTTGAAAAAATCCCCCAAAAATTAACAAACCCTAAGCTCAAGAACCAGATTATGAATTGAAATAAAAAATAAAAACTACCATAACCGTCACAAAAATCAATAAAAAAATTAGCAAACCCCAATTTAGATCTGAAAACCCTAACAGAAAATCAACCAAAAATTACCAAACCCATAGTAATTAAAGTAAATAATTTACCTTATGAGATCGATCCACGAATCAAGAGAATTTCAGAAAGAATCACAGTAAAAATCACAGCAAGTATTGCAGTAAAAAATCAGCAGTGAAAATCACAGCAAGAGCCGCAGTGAAAATTAGCAAACCCTAATGCTCTTTATAGTAAATAGGAACCGCTACTTTACGTAGCTGTTAACTCTGAACCGTTCGATCTAACCGCTATTTTAAATAGCGGATAAAATTAACGGTTCAGATTTGTTGGAAATAACTGGATTAAATTTCAACCACTTAATGATATAACCGCTACTTTAAATTGCTGTTAAATCTGAACCGTTCGATTTAATCGCTATTTTAAATAGCGGGCAAAAGTAACTGTTCAGATTCATTGGAAATAATACTGGATTAAATTGCACTGAACTGGGTTCAAATTATAATCGCTACTTTAAGTAGCGACTAAATAGTCAGAGAGTCAAAATTTAACTGGATCAAAATATAATCGCTACTCAAAGTAGCGGTTAAATAATCTGCTCGAAATAGAACCGCTTCTTAACCTAGCGGTTACTTAGTTTGCTTTCTGTACCTGCAGTTTAAATAATCTTCTCAAATTTTAACCGCTACTTAAAGTAGCGGTTAGTTTTTTCTTAATGAATACAACCGCTATTTAAAGTAGAGCTTAAATAAATTGCTCTTTGTTCATTTAAAGTTTGCAAAAAATAAAGCAGCTATTTTAAGTAGCGGTTAGGTTTTCTTAAAGAATATAACCGCTTCTTAAACTAGCGATTACTTAGTTTGCTCTTTGTACCTGCAGCTTAAATAATCTGCTCAAATTTTAACCGCTACTAAAAAGAGCGGTTATTTTTTTCTTAAAGAATATAACCGCTACTTAAAGTAGATGTTAAACAGTTTGCTCTCTGTTCATTTAAATTTGCACAAAATATAACCGCTTATTAAGTAGAGGTTATGTTTTCTTAAAGAATATAACCGCTACTTAAAGTAGAGGTTAAATAGTTTTCCCTCCGTTCATTTAAGTTTGCACAAAATATAACCACCATTTAAAGTAGCGGTTACATAGTTTGCTCTCTGCCAAAAGATTGCTCAAAATATAACCGCTACTTTAAATAGCGGTTGAATTTTGAGTAGAACCAAAAAAATATACGTCAGAAATCTTATATCGGAGTTCATATACATAAATGTAGATTATTAACAGCCAAATGTACACGACTTTCTCACAAATTTACATCATGTACAACAAACAAATATAAGCGATCAGGTAGAAAGATCACCATACATCATATATGCAAATTTAAGCACACATCAACAAGACATCAACACACACCCTATATGAAGATTAAAAATGAAATCTATAATTTATTACATCATTTGGGTAGTTTTTGATTAATTACCTCATAACAAATCTTATATCTAAAATTATTTATAGTATTGTGTTCCATTTTTCGTCGTTCAGTGCAATTCCCTGCAATAAGCAATCCATGTATTTCATTACAAGTACACCGCAATCGACTGATCTGGTGTCTTGTCTCGTTTGTCCATGTTCGCACCAATTTGTTAGAAAGTGCAGGGCTACTAAGGCCCTAACGAGAGATTTTGTTCGCGAAAACCACAATACACGAAGTGTGGAGTGAAAAGAGAAAAATCTCCCACCGGGCGTGCCCGAATCGCCCAAATAAACAAACCATAGCATGATACAAAATGATATATCTGGAGTAGAGAAAATTGTTATCGTGTGGCGAGTGGCGATAACATAATTAACTGCAGCGGCTTGCGCCTGCAAGAACAAGCGTCCCCACAATCAATAAACCCCTCATCCGTGAGAGGGATCTGAAAAGTCGGTTACAACGGTAGAATCCATCCAAATCTCTGATATACGGTGCCATAAATCAACTTAGTATTTTCGGAGAGGTGGATGGATATGATTCATAAAGCACCTACCCCCAGATTTAGGCTAGACGCGCTTCCCGCGCTTTAGTCCGGTTTCCGGCAGTAAACAGATTCCGGAGTCCCCGACTCCTAAGGAAAAAATGCACTTAGAAGATCCTCTCGACTCGTAGGGAGAAGTACTTTTATGAAACCCTCACAGCTCATAAAATTGAAAAGCCATAGTTGGCAGGGATCTAAACATGTCTTCTAAGCCATCGATGTCCTACGGACTGTCTCCATACTGACTACCGTATACTATACATGGGCCACATTCAACAAAGTTGTACCTAAGACATCCTTCATTGGCTAACCAAGCTACCAATGATAAGAAAAAGTTCTTTACGTGTCCTCGACTCGTAGGGAAAAAAATACCTAAGTGAGATCCTTACGACTTACAAAGGCGAAGTACACTTAGGATCCCCTCGACTAGTAAGGAGAAAATATCTCTATGAGACCCTTACGGCTCATAGAATTCAAAAGCCTTACGTTACAAGGATCTAAACATATTCTTAAGCCATATTATCCCCAAAACTGCCCTACAAGTAGTTCAATACCAATTCTTGTATACAATCCACGGACACAAACAAATATATTTTCAACGAAGTACCGCCAATCGCGAGAAAAATCCCCATATAGTGAACGGCACTGTGAGTCCTTTCGACTGGCAAGGAGAAAATGCACTCGTCGGATCCTTACGACTTATGAGGGAAAACCAACTTGGGAGCCCTCACGGTTCCTAAAAAGAAAACACACCAATGAGATCCTCTATACTCATAGGGAGAAATACCTTTATGAGACCCTTACGACTTATGAAAGATGAAAAAAGACTTAGTCGGCAGGGACCTAACTTGTCTCCTAAGCCATCTAATCTCTAGCAGTACACTACTTAACCCACATACATACTTACATGGGCAAAATAGTGGAGGGCATTTGTTCGCACCAATTTTGACGCGCAAACATGCTAGGTGCGCACCTATCATAAAAATGCACGAGTACTTGCATAAGCATATCAAGTGCATACATGGCGAAAAGTCATTTTAATGACAAGCACAACAATATACATGCGCATGTGTAAACTGAGAGATGAGACAGGGTTCGCCACGTGATATACACATGCGCACATCCTTACAGTGCGCAACTGTATCCAACAAAGTATGCACTTCTGATAAAGAAGAAAAATCTTCAGTGTTAATTTAAATATATATTTCTTAACAAAAAGATCCAACGGTGTATGATCCAACGGTGCGCATACACTTTAAGTTGATCCAACGGTGCATAGGGCTCCAAAATTGATATGAATGAATTTAAAATCAAATAAATCCCTAACTAATTGCATTAAACCCTAATCGACCCTCAATCATAAATAGGATCCTCAAAAGAGGAAAAAGGGCATCATAATCATACGGACAGAGATTTTTATATCAAGCCGCCATTAAAAAGTTGCGCACCTTCTCCAAACAAGAAGAAAATTCATATTCTTCAATCTCCTTTCATCAAAAAAGGGAAAAAAGAAAAAAAAGAGAAAAGAGAAAAGATCCCTCTGTTGATAATAAAGCTTTAGCTTTACATGTAAAAGCGTTTGTTTTTTGTTGAACCCATTGATTCATTGTATAAGATCGAAAGATCTTATGATCGGTCTTTCTTCATGATAAAAATTGACTTTTTATGAGAGATTGATCATGAAATCCAAGACTTAAAGAAAAGGACCCCATACAATAAAATTAAGTGTTTCGACACGGAAAAAATAGAAGATTTTACTTCTCATGACATTCGACTCTTTATAAAAAAACATAAATCTTCTTAAATTTAGATGCGCAACATGAATGCACGCCAAAATCAATGAATGCACGCCAAAATCAATGAACAGAAACTTTTGTTTCTTCCTGAAAGCCAAAACTTTCTGTTTAAACATGTGCACCCTATCAAGGGCGCATTTGGTAAAAAAATGTCTATGAAGACATGTGCATCACGTGGTATACACGTGTGCGCATAAGAGAAAATAATATCCCTAGAGACGCACGCATCACATGATATACATGTGTGCGCAAGTGAAAATATTGTATTTTGAACACATGCACATATATATACACAGATGGAAATTTGACCTGATGAGAAGGTGCGCAAAGACGTGATATGCACGTGCGCAACCCCCTAGCTGTACGCAAGTGCGCATTATATATAAAGCATATGCGCATATGCGTACTTGGACAGCAAGCTTTTGCTTGACTACTTAGTTAAAATAAACTAAGTATAGTAGCTTATGCTTCCTGTAAACAAGATTAACGATCCGTAGATAAAATATGAATTTTCTAAGAAGCCATTCTCCAACATGCTCTCTTCTATCATAAACAGGATTTGGTTCAAGAGTACATCCTCTACACCTCTGACATTCTGTAATTCCTCAATGTCTTCAGCGAGATGATGGGTCCCAATAACTAACGAGTCCTCCTTCCTCGTCCCAACTTCTTGAAAGATGAAATTTCATCAAGAAAGTGAATGTCTTAATTCTGAATGCACACCACATACAGATGCGCACCTCATATTGATGCGCACCCTATACAGATACACACTTCATATTGAGGCGCACCTTAAGAGACGTGCGCACCATCAGATAAAAGAACCGAACCTTGGTTCTATGAAAGCATATATATATGTGTGTGTATCTTTGGAGGAAATATAAATACCTTCAAATTGGATCGCATCCCAATAGTGGGCGCATCCCATTTAGATGTTCACATCATACACTTCGCCACGTGATATACACGTGCACGCAAACTGAAAGATGGACTGTTATGTCCCTAAACTAGTATTTTGCTCTGCGTCCCGTCACCAATTGACTACCGTATACTATCCACGGGCTACTCATAATAAAGCGCACATGATGACAGGCCAAAACTTGGTACTTAGCCAAAATATACCAAGTATGGAAGCTTATGCTTCATATATGATCAGATGATCGATTGAGCCCATATACTTACCGTTACCTAAATTGATTTTCGTCCTATATACGACTAACGATCCTTAGCCAAATCTTTTAAGTTGGTCTTAGCCCCATGTACGACTAACGATCCTTAGATCAAACATAAGTATCCCATGAACTGGGCGACCTCATCGATATGAGAAATGCGTCCTAAGTTCAACCCCAAATGTAATGTATACGGATTTGGACTAATCCGCGCCCTGCTGGCGACGACATATATTAGTCTCCGTATACAATCCAAAGGCAACCTAAAATATACAACATATAACACAATACATGAAGTAAACTGGAGTATAGAAAGTTATTATCGCTTGGCGATAACATAATTAACTACAGGGGCTTGCGTCTGCAGAAAAAAGCGCCCCCACAATCAATAAGCTCTTTATCCGTGAAGGGAATCTGAAAAGTCGGTTACAACGGTCGCATCCATCCAAACCTCTGATATATGGTGCCATAAATCAACTTGGCATTTTCGGAAAGGTGGATGGATATTTCCATATAGCATCTGCTCCTAGATTCAGTCTAGACGCGCTCCCCGCGCTTCAGTCCGGTTTCCGCCGGTAAACGGTCTCTTATTCTCAATCCAATCCAAAACCTTTCCTAAATCAATTTTGCCGGGATTGGGTACTTCTTCAGCACATACTTAACAAAATGATTTTGCTGCAAAAAATTATTAAGTTAAATTAATACAGATTATAAGCAAATGAAAATAGTAATCGTTATAAAATTGGATTAACCATTGGTGTTAGTCAGTCACCAAAGATTGTATACAGGTGCTCATTAGGTTATGAGTTACACTGGACAGACTCACCGGGAACATACTAGATAGTATTATACCTATCGTCAGATAGCAGTTCTCTGGTGACATAGGTACAGGGTAGTCTGTCGCTCTGAGATCGTCATTTGTCTCGTGTAAGCTCCTACTGTGGTTTGATTACTACCTTACCACGGTTCTACTGAGTCGTGCAAATAGGTTTTAGTTGGGTACAGTCCCGAGCCACATGGAAGCAGTGACCGGATCGCTGGGGATTTGTCTCGCCCGGTATTGGGGGTAAATGTCGCGCTATATTCGGTCGGCTATCACTATAAGTCTCTGGCCAGAGCGTACTAGGGGCCTGACGTTTTCCACCCCTTAGACCCGGTATGCGATACTCTTAGAAGAACATGCCGAACTGTACGGAGACTGTCACTTATAGGCTTAGTAGGGGTTTGGACGAGATTGTTTGTCGACCTTCTTTCCGCTCAATAATTGGGTAGCCGTTACGTACAGTTAGTACCACTGACATGCTTGTGGTTAAACCCACTGCCGCGTATTGTCGAATCTTTAGAGTCCAACACTGAGGTTTTTCCGACTCTAGCAATATGATATAGATTCACGCATTGGATACGTACCGAGGTTCGATTAAAACTAGTGTAGTGATGCACTGACGGTAATCGGACACGAGGATATTCTGGCCGGTCTTTTTAGAAAGACGGATATTAAATCAAGTGTTGATTTAATATATTGATACATTTATTGAATATATGTATTTACTAGTATATTGTCACTATTTATTTATGTCTCATTAATGTATTTGTAATACATAAGGAAATTATATAAACATATATATGTTATATATATATATATATATATATTTGTTAGTTTATATTTTTTCCTTTTTCCTTTTAATTCTCTTTAAGTTAACGTGTTCCATAGGCATAGCATATGCATAGCCATTCTCTACATAGTGATATGTGAAGGGGAGAGAAGAGAGTGGACACTTGCATGATGGATTAAATCAAATGGATGAGATTAGTTTATGTTATGATAAATATTAGTAACCATTTTCTAAAATGGTTAAGGTTTTTATTCTAGCATAATAACTCTCATCTTCTTCAAGCTCCTCTCTTTTTCTTCCTCCAAAATTCAAAGGGAATTCAAAAAGAAAAATGGAATGGTGAGACAAAATTGAGTGACTTGCTGCATCCCTAACGCTACAAAAATGGCAAGCTTGTATGGTTAGTTTCTTCACAAGTTGCTTGGAGTTTCAAGTGTAGATGGAGCTAGAGAAGGGTTTTCTCAAGTGGATCCAACTATGACCAAGGGAGGTTCTCACCAAGTTTTTCACTCATCCAAGGAGTTTACCTAGAGTCCAACACAAATTGGAGTATATGAAGTTACTACAAAGGTTGTAAGATTCTAACCTTGTATGAAAACTCCTAGTTTATTAGTTTTCAAGTTCAATTCTTTAGCATTGATTTAATGTTTGGACATTTTGCTCTCTTGATTTTTGAAAACCATATAAGTTTTAAAATTGCTATCGAGAGTACAAAAGTTCTTTCAATAATATCAGAGCCAAACTAAAAATTTGAACTTATTTTGGTGACTTTAGAATTTTCAAAACCCATTTTAGCAAAAACTTGTTTTGAAAATTTGCATGAAATGCTCTTATTTTCACTTGTGCTGGAGCCACCGGATTATTAGTTTGGGCCATGATTTCTAGTAAGCTAACGACATCCAAATATCCATCCAATATGTGCTCAGTTCGGCCCCAAAACGGGGCAGGACAACCACCTAATTATTCCCCATTTGGGGCCGTTCCAGCCCCAATACGGGGCCGTTTCCCTCATGATTCGTCCCATAGCTCATATGGTGTAGGGGTTTTGGGGGCTGACATGTTTCGATTTCGTGCAAAAATGTGGGGATTTTTATCGCCGGGGGTGTTTGAATTTCAATGTCTGGAAATTTCGAGTGCCCGCCGTTTAGGTTTTGTAATTCTAATAGTCGTTTTTTGGTTTTTTCTGCGACTGTGAGTATCATAGCGTTTGGTAAAATGTCATCTAACTGCTATAGATATTAATTAGACAGGGTTACGAAATTGATAATCGCATTGATGTTCTGTGATGAATGTTTATGATTGGAAAAATTGCGGTCGTCGTGGTGAATAGCCGGGGGGTTTAGTGAGATGAGAGTTTTATATTTTCAAGTGTATTTATATTCAGCGCAAGCGTCCGTATTTGTGGTCGTCGCTTCCGTGCCTATATATTTATTCATTTGGGGGGCACTTTCGGGCTGAGGTTGTGTCTTCTATGTATTATATTTGTTTTATCTCTTGTACCTAGGATAGACCCAGAAGGAGTGTTCAAGTAGCCGGGTTCTAGAATCCAACAGATGTCTATCTCAAGACGTTGCGACCGGCTCACCTAATTCTAGAATTGGTAGGAATACTTGCCGTGCTCGTAGGGATCTAGAGGCTAGGGTTCTGGCTATTCACATGACCGTGGAATCCGTGTTTCATTCATGGCTAAAATGAAACACGAAATTCCTATTATACCCTATATTTCATTGTTTGTGCTTCTGCTGTTGTGTTTGTGATATATCATGCCTGAGATGTGTATATATATTATATATATTAGATGTTGCATATGTTTTGCATCCGCGCTAGCCCTACCCCCGCCCTGTCGTAAGTTAAGTAACGTTATGGTGAAAGACCCGGGACCCCATAGCAAATGCGGATGGTATGTACGTACATTATATTTTCGTTTCTTCTGGTGTGATAGGTTAACTGATGGGACTGTATTAATTCTGATCAATACAAAGAAAACAAACCTAAATTGATGTTGCGGGAACAAAAGTTTCAAAAACTATAGATGTTTCTTTTTGCTTTGCATGGCAGTATCGGTTAGGAGTATTATGCACCTCATTCGACGAGAAAAGAGCCTTAATCCCTTCATGGGGATTTCGTTCTTAAGCAAAAGCTTACATGACTATAAACTACCCGGTTTTTTTCAAAACCACTCGTTTGAAAAGCGGAGCCTAAACCACTCATTTTCAAAACTACTCGGTTCCTTCAATGAGATCAAGTTCATTACGTTAAACGTTTTTCGCAAAAATCCAGTCGTAACCCTCCGTCATTTCAAATTAGTATTCATGCTGCGTTTGTTGAGCTCGTTAAAGAGTGGTGTACGGTAGCTAAATTATACTTTTCTGTCCATGGTAATGCGATTAACTAGGACAGTCGTACGACTTTGTTGACCTTGTTAAGGGTCGTACGTGTGGGTATATGGTAATTAAGATAATGACGGGTTGAACTTGACCAGCGGCTTATGATTTGTTAATCTCGTTGAGGTCATAGGCCGTTAGGAGCAAAAACTATATCGGAAGTTTCAAACATAAAGGGAACTTGTCAGGCACGCGCATATCTTCTGGAGTGTGGTGATGTGGGTGGCTTTCGTTGGGTTATCACGCGATGATAGTTGGGTCCCGACTCCCATTGATGAGTAGGTATTACTACTCGGGTTATCCCGACTAGTTCTCCTTTTAAGGTTTGAAAGAGAATTAGAGAAAACGGTGAGAGTCATCCTGATTAGATAAAGTAATTAACTAATCTAATTAGATAAAGCAATTAACTAATCTAATTTAGATTTGAGTGCACGCTGAGTGTTTCTTTTCTTTCTCTGTGGTAGCGATCATGACCCCCTTAAACTGAAACTCGTAACCAAGTTAAACTGAACATTTTTACCATTTTGGGTTTGGATCATTGCGATTCACGACAAAGTCGCATATATCATTACCACTCCTACTTCTCCTTTACTTTTCCCCAAAACATACCGTATCACTACGAAGATCCACTTTATTTAGATAAAACCATATCGTATAGTTATATACGGACTCGAACAAAGTTGATTTAGTTCGAAGATGACCACCGGTTCTGGAGAAATTAAGTTGTATAATTCTGATGTTGACCCTCTTTCATCTTCTCTCCAATTGCGAGCTCATTTTATTAGGAAGTACACAAGTTACGCTTGTTGGATAGTTTTCTTCCAAACCTTCGGCAGGTGCCGAAAGGTAGAGAAGGAAGAAAACCAGCTAGCTTAAATATGGTGTACAGAAGGTAAGTTGTGGAGACATATAAAGGGGTTGAAGTGAGGGCAGAGAAAATTGCGACGACCCTCATGAGTCTGGTATTGGAAGAGGTATTACTAGGAATCCCCGACCACCTCCTACGAAACATTCTTATGTTTCAGTTTTCCTATGCAGTGGTAATTAAAAACCGTTTCTCATTTATTCTGATTTCAGGGTATGTATATACCGGCTTAGAGTCTCATATCTGTACGGCGTTATAGATGATGAGTGGGAGTAGAATATTGGGAATTGAATGATTGGATCCTCAATATCACAATTCGTTGTAATTGGTGATATTAGGGAAATCACCAGGTTTTTACCTGTTGGCAAATATTTGGTCTTGAACATCCGTTATTATGTACCATTTTTAAAATGAAATATCTGTATTTTTATTTTATAAAGTGAGATATGAATTTTGAAAATATGTCTTGGACATTTACCTTTATCGGTTGAGAATAAGGTAAGGTACATTGAATAACAGTATAGACGTTCTTGACTAGAATACAGTTTCAACTAACGACATACAGATTTTGAGTTAGTAAAACTCTTAGTACTTATACATTATAATGTATGTTGTCCAGTGTCCATTTGGACAAGGGGTTGGTACCCGTATTATATTCCGTTTACTTATGACTTCTCTGGTTTTAAATACGTATTTCATTGAAATGCAAGATCCAAAGATTTTGATAAGTTCGTAGGTATAAGAATAAAGTAGAGAACTATGCGTTGGAAGTATTAGGATTCTTCGAAGTGATAGAAGATGTAGATACTTATGCTAGGTATTCCGTCATAGTAATTATGAGAATTAGATTCCTTCACCGATTACTCATCCGTGGGTGCGCTTCTTGATGAGTAATGCTGCATGGGCTTCTTCCATTTAGTGGATATGCACAGGAAACAGCTGCATAATATTTGAATCTGCTTCAATCTAAATTAGTGCATTTGTTTCTATATTGGATATAGAATGGATTCATATCTTAGCCATGTTAAGGTATATGGAGTTGTACGGGTTATGCTTAAAACCAGAATCCGGATAAACTCAAGGCATGTTTCAATAATGGCAGTTTGTGGATTATCCCAGGTATAGACGAGAGATTAACTTTCAACCATTTGCAAGATAAAAAGTTATTTTGTTCTTGACTCGCCACATTTTTAGTAAAATGGATTCTTTTCAAAGGACATTAGTAGGAGTATGGTGAATTGAAAGTGATTCCAGAACCACAAATGGTTACTGAAAATTTAGTAGAACCTAAATATTCAATTGGACTCGACAATCCATTAGCCACTCCGCAGATTTAGATGGTAGCCTCAACCACCAGAGAGGTACTTCAGTTTCCTCACAGACGGTGACAAAGAGGTTTGCATCATGACAATGATGACCTTAACTTGCCCCCGGTGTTGTCCTTGACTATAAGATCTGGCAGGTGGATGATTATAACGTTGTTCTAAATTGGCTTTAGAAGTGTGCATATATATGACTCTGCCTGAGGGTTGTAGTTAGTGGAAGCAGCGGAAGTGTGGTGAGCAATATGCTTATGTCTATTTATACACTAAAGCATGCATAACGGAGATGGATCATCTATTTTTGGTGTGAAAGTCCTGGTGTTTGACTTCCTCAGAACGGATGAACCAGGTAAGAAAGTAGCGTAGGGAGTAATGTCCTGATATCTAGATGACATCCTCATGATAGGAAGTGATGTTCCTATACTATGATCGGTTAAACTGTGGTTGTCACAGGTGTTTCTCCACATATGATCTGGATAAAATATCAAGGATTCTGGTGACTAGATCTATGTTTTTAGATTTAGAATTATGAAGTGTCCTAATCCGGGTACTTTGACACTATTCTAAAGTATTTTAGAATGGACAACTCTTGGCGTAGTGGTGTACTTGCAGGTGATTGGGTCACCCTCTCTAAAGAGAAGACTTCTAGACTGATGAGGAAAGAGATTTGCATGAATGACATATCACTTGTTTAGGCAATTGAGTCAATCATGAGATGTCAAGTACCGGACAAGATATTGCTTTTGAATTGGATATAGTAAGCGGACATTATCCAATCCTGGAAAAATAAAGGGAACCAGTTATGAACATAAGAGAATGTTCTTGGTATATGATAACGGCACCCTCCTGTAGGAGACGGTTATCGGTTATGACTTCCAAGGTGAACTGGATGACAGAGTGACTGTCAGGATTATAAGTTTACCCTCTTATGAGGAGCAGTATGTTGTACAGAGATCCAAACAGATACTAAGGTAGGCATGGCGCTGGATACTGATTAAATTCAGTGAAAAATGCAATTTAAGAAGTTTGTTGGATTTGGTGTTCATATTATGAACATGGTCCCATCAGATATCCAGACAAGTTCTAAGACAGGAATCGCTCATTTCGGGAGATAGTCGTTCTCTGCGAAATTGAGATATAGAGAGATAAAAATAGAAACATAGGGCGGATCCACTCACTGAGGCTATTTCTCGAACACGAATATTTCAAAAACACGGTATGTGAAGCTGATTAGTAAAGAAGTTGGATATTCGGTAGCACACAGGCTGTGGGTACGTGATACCGTAATAATTAGCCTTAAGTGCAAGTGAGAGATTGTTGGTTATAGTGCACTCAAAGCTATTATTGTGATTACAGGCAGGCGATTATGATAATTGAGGGATGAGCTATACGGGTAGAACGGTCTTACTCGAGATGATAGTATGCTATCTGGTTTGACTTTATCATCATGTACATATCTTGTGTGGTATTACGTATCACTATTACATATTGATAGAGCTCATAGGATTCATACTTGACTATCAGGGTTATGATGACGACCATACTAATGAGGCATGAGTAGTCCATAAGCGTATCTTTAAATGTCCCTAGTCGTAGGAGTATCGAGACTGAGCATCAATATTTCAGAGTAGACTAGCATATACGTTTCTTGAGCCCGACGAGAGGCGATGGCCGGTCTCACAACCATTGGTGTTAGTCAATCACCAAAGATTGTATACGGGTGTTCATTAGGTTATGAGTTACACTGGACAGTGTATGGTGTTTTCGTCACCCCGTTGAGAGGGGAATACGCACGCGCTTATCAGGCGTACTACAGATTCCCCCTGCCTAGGGTAGACCGGGGTTTAATGATTGTGGGAATCCGAATTTCCGGCAACCGCGGACTAAGCTGCCGTTAATTACCCCTCGCCTTTGGAGCGAGAGAACCTCCGATTGACGGGTTAAACTGGTCATGCGAACTCAATGTGCAGTATATATGTGTTTTGTTTTGGAGGGAGGCTTGGATATATTGGAAGCCACGCAGCGTTTTTTACGGGGGTCCCGCTATCCGGATAGCGGGCTGGGGTCAAGGGGGCTAGCAGCCCCCTTGCGGGATGCGGGATGTGGGGCAGCGGCCCGGTCCAAATTTTTTTGAGAGGGACAGTGTTGTAGAGTATGTGTGTGTATGTATATATATATATATATATAAAGGGGGAAAGCATCCAAAGGACGCGTGGGGCCAGCGTCTCACGTGCCTAGCACGCGAGCGCTGGCGCACCACGTGCCCGGCACGTGGGCGCTGGGCGCTCGAGCGCTGGCGCACCACGTGCCCGGCACGTGGGCGCTGGGCGCTCGAGCGCTGGCGCACCACGTGCCCGGCACGTGGGCGCTAGGCGCTCGAGCGCTGTGCGCTTAGGCGCGAGCGCACCACGTGCCGGGCACGTGGTGCGCCAGCGCTCGAGCGCTAACGCACCGCGTTTCCGGCACGTGGACGCTGGGCGCTTGAGCGCAAAGCGCTCGAGCGCTAGCGCACTACATGGGCACTGGGCGCTTGGGGTGCTGGGCGCTCGGGCATTTGGGCGCCGGTGAGGAAAAGGGGATTTTAGCCCCAAAAATAGGATTTAAAATCCCAAAAGAGGATTTAGAGTGGAGTTAAACTCCTAAGATGTTTTGGAGTTGATGAAAGGGGTTCTTCTTTGGAGCCCTGGGTCTTCGTAAAAATGGGGTTTTCGGAGATGGGCCTCCTTCTTCCTCCTCTGTTGGCAGGATCTTGAAGATCAAGAGATGTGGGATTTTAAAAATCTCTTCTTTTTGAGATCTGATGGAAGATCTAAACTCCCCTTTGTGGGTTTTGTGGTGAAAAACTATTTAGTTTTGGAAAAGGAAGAGTAAAACTCTTGATTTAATTTCAAAAGAAAGAAGAAGGTTTAGAACCATCAGAAAGGGGAAAGAGGCACAAACCCTAGATTTTGAGGGGAATGAAAAAGTCTATTAGATATTTTCATCATATTGCCTTATATAGGCTTACATATTTACATGTAGCCCCTTGGGCTTTACAAAATGGCATTTTGCCCATCTCATGGCTCATGTGTCATTTCTTTTTGCACATAAGCCATGGGCTTTACAAAAATTTGGCTTTATGCCCATTCATATATAAAAAATTACATCAAAATTATTTATTATATGATTTTTTATTTCAGCATGGGGGAGGCCGGCCGCTTCATGTTCGGGCTCGACTCGGGTATGAGCCCACTTGATCTGGACTTAGGCCCACTTGGCTTGGGGTTGACCTTGACTTGGTCAACTAGGGGTGCAAATTTTGACCCCAACAAAGTGCCCCCATCAATGAATGCACGCCGCATGCATGAGTTGTGTGCACGAAATTGATGGAGCTTGAAATTGGACTTCGAGGTGGAACATCATTCCAGGGGCGGAGTACCATCCCGGGGAGCGTGATTCCCGGGGATCGGAGCATCATTCTGATTCGCGGAGCATAATTCCAGGGTCGGAGTATCCCTCGGGGAGCATGATTCCCGGGGATCGGAGCATCATTCCGATTTGCGGAGCATAATTCCAAGGTCGGAGCATCATTCCAAAGAGTCGAAGCATAATTCCGAAGAGTAGAGGCATGATTCCGAGGATCGGAGCATGATTCCGAGGATCGGAGCATCATTCCGACGCGCGGAGCATGATTCCAGGGATCGGAGCATCGTTCCGAAGCGCGGAGCACGATTCCAAAGATCGGAGTATCATTCCGAAGAGTCGGAGCATAATTCCGGGATCAGAGCATCATTCCGAAGAGCGGAGCATGATTCCAGGGATCGGAGCATCATTCCGAAGATCGGAGCATGATTCCAGGGATCGGAGCATTATTCCGAAGAGCGGAGCATCATTCCAGAGGGATCGGAGCATCATTCCGAAAAGCGGAGCATGATTCCACGGATCGGAACATCATTCCGACGAGCGGCAGACATTCAGACCGAAGCATAATTTCGATGCAGAGATTGATTCCCAGGCCAAACATAATTCCGACGGAGAAGGCAAATACTCCGAGGCGAAGCATGATATCGACACGGGGTACATTCTGAGACGGAGCATGATTCCGGCGCAGAGCTTGTTGGCCGACTTGATTCCGAGACGAAGCATAATTTCGACAGGGAAAGCAGATACACCGAGGCGAAGCATGATTTCGACACGGGGTGCACATTCTGAGACGAAGCATGATTCCCACGCAGAGCTTGCTGGTTGACTTGATTCCAAGGCGGAGCATAATTCCGACGAGGAGGTCGTTGGTTGATTCCGAGCCGAAGCATAATTCCGACATGGAAGGCAGATACACTGAGGCGAAGCTTGATTTCGACGCGAGGTACACTCTGAGACGGATCATGACTCCGACGCAGAGCTGGTTTGTTGATTTGATTCCGAGGCGGAGTATAATTCCGGCAGGGAAGGTAGATATCCCGAGGCGAAGCATGATTTCGACACGGGGTAAATTCTGGGATGGAGCATGATTCCGCCGAAGAGGTTGTTGGTTTGATTTGATTTGGGTTGATGTCAGCATCGCTATACTGGAATATGGTACCAGACGCGAATCATCATTTGTCATGAGAGAATTTGGGAATTGGTTTTGGTTTGGCATCTGTATTGCTGCACTGGAATAATGCCAGGAGCAACTCATCATTTGCCCCGGGAGGATTTGGGAATTGGTTTTTGCTTGGCATCAGTATCGCTACACTGGAATATGGTACCAGGAGCGAATCATCATTTGCGCTTGCTTATTAGGAAGCAATAGCTTAGGAGACAGGTTTTAGGTCCCTATCACCTAAGACTTTTCAATTTTGTGAGCCGTAAGGGTCGGTCTCACAAAGCATTTTCTCTCTACGGGTCGTAAGGATCCCGTAGGTGTATTTTCTCCTTAGGAATCGTGGGGACTCCTAAGTGTGTTGCTCCTTTGTGAGTCGTAAGGATCTCACGCGGGAATTTTCTTCTCTCAAAGTCGAGAGGACTTTGTGAGTGCATTTCATCTCTTTTTTACGAGTTTGCGCCCTTTTGGGTTTTCACAAACTCGCCGGCAGTCCTGCTGTTTTTACTCATGGAGTCCTTTCGGATTTTCATTCGTGCCCATTTTGCTTGTGGACATACTCTTTTTTTTTAATCTTCACCGCCGGTAGGAGTTTGAATGTGGTCTCACCGGTAGGACTTGGGAGGGATTGGGATTGTTTTACGCCCGTGGATTGTATACGGTTTTGCAGGATGTATGATCCAGACCGTAGGGCCGGAAAAATTTCGGGGCTTTGTCGGCGTCAGCATCGCTGCACTGGAATATGGTACCAGGAGCGACTCATCATTCGCCGTTTAGGGATTGGAATTTGGAATTTGGTTAGCGTCTACATCGCTGCACTGGAATATGGTACCAGGAGCGACTCAGCATTCGCCATTTAGGGATTGGGATTGTTTTACGCCCGTGGATTGTATACGGTTTTGCAGGATGTATGATCCAGACCGTAGGGCCGGAAAAATTTCGGGACTTTGTCGGTGTCTGCATCGCTGCACTGGAATATGGTACCAGGAGCGACTCATCATTCGCCGTTTAGGGATTGGGATTTGGAATTTGGTTGGCGTCTGCATCGCTGCACTGGAATATGGTACCAGGAGCGACTCATCATTCGCCATTTAGGGATTAGGATTTGGAATTCGGTTGGCGTCTGCATCGCTACACTGGAATATGGTACCAGAAGCGACTCATCATTCGCCACTTGGGAATTGGGGAGCGATGGCTTAGGAGACAGGTTTAGATCGCTATCATCTAAGGCTTTTCAATTTTATGGGCCGTAAGGGTCCCATAAAAGCATTCTCCCTACGAGTCGTAAGGATCCAGTAGGTGCATTTTCTCGTTAGGAGTCGTGAGGACTCTTAAGTGTGTTTTTCCTTTGTAAGTCGTAAGGATCCCACGTAGCTTTGTTCTCCTCATGTATCGTGAGGACACATGATTGGGTCTTCCCAATGGAGCATAATTCCGAGGGCGGAGACCAGCCGCGTAACTGGTGATTGCGGTGGGGCATGGGTATACTGAGAATCATTTGAGCCCGTGGATTGTATACGGCAGTCAATTTGGGGACTAACCGTAGGGCCAAGAGAATTTTGAGAAATTGGATTTTGGTTGGTGTCTGCATCGCTGCACTGGAATATGGTACCGAGAGCGACTCATCATTCGCCGTTGTTTTGTTTTTTTTGTTTTTTTTGTTTTACCGCCATTGCTCTATCATTTTAGCTTTTCTTATCGCGAAAGTCGCGATTGCCCTATCATTTCGGCTATCTATTCGCAGTCGCCCCATCATTTCGGCTGTTTATTTTTACTCGCTGATTTTTATTACGAGTTGCCCCATCATTTCGGCTCTTCTTTATTGTTCTTTTATTTACACATTTTTTTGTTTATTTACATATATATTATTTTTTTTACATTCCCAGTTTAACGACTTAGAGGTCGACTATTCCCAGTTTAATGACGTGGTGGTCGACTGTTTTCAGAGAAAGGTAGATGCCTGAGAGAATTAGTTTCACGAAGAACTTCGGTCTCCGTTTGTATGAAATTGGCGGTCGCAGCTGGACTGTTTGTTAACACGCCTTTAGACAGTTCTATCTCTCCTGCCTTGTATTGCTTTTCGACCCAATCTTTGAAGACAATGCAGTCCTCAATGGCATGACCTATCACTCTGTGATAGGGGCAGGGGCAGTATTTGGGGTCGTCGGTCATATTCGCTTCCTGCGGTCTTTTTGACTCTGGCAGTTGTAGACCGTTCCTCAGGGCGTCTTTGAATATTTTACGGATTTTGTCCCTTCTGAAAGAATAGACCTTATCTAGCTTCTTTTTGAGTGGAGATTCTCCTCCCTCTCCGAACACTGGCTTCCGAGGCTGGTTGGCACTTGGCCCGCTCATCCCTTACTTATTTCGGTTAGCCGAAGTGTTAAAAGATTCAGAATCGTCGAAATTCCCGCCTTTGCGATTATCATCCTTTCGGTTTCTCCAGGACCTATTGTTATTTTGGGAATCCAAGGAGAACTTCTTCTTTGAGCCCTCCAGCATCTGAACTTTCCTGGTCAGCTCTTGGAATGTTTTGAGACTCGCGGTGCATAGAAACGGGGTCATCCAATTGTTGAGATTTCCGACGAGGAGACAGACAGATTGGTCCTGCTCTATCGGCGGTTCGCATTTAACGGAGAGATTGCGCCATCGGGTTATGAAATCCGTGCTGCTTTCGTTGTTCTTGGGCTTGGTCCTTACGAACTCGGCAATGGTGATCTTATCGCTGACACTCATGAACCATTGTCGAAACAAAAAGTCCATTTGGACGAAAGTAGTAACGGAGTCATCCGGTATGCTCGCGTACCAATCAAAAGCAACATCGGTCAAGCTATTAACGAACTGGCGGAGGAGAAGCGCATCGTTGCCCCCAGTATTCCCGCATGAGGCTTTGAAGTGGGCGATGTGCTGATTCGCATTTCCCGTCCCATCAAATCTTCCGAATTTAAGGATGACATAGCCGCTAGGAAATTCTACCAGATCATATTGAGCAGGATATGGTCCCCCACTGCTGCTGATATCTTTTTGCGCTTCAGTTTCGGCTACCAATGTTTTGATTTTGTTGGCAACCAAATCCATGATTTGATCTTGAGTTAGCGGGCTACTGTCATCAGTAGCCAAGATATTTCCCGAGATAGGATGCGACTGATTTTCATGCGGTCCGCCCACTTTTGGATTTGAGGGAACGGGCGTCGGCTGTTTCGGGACACCGTTTCCCGGTTCATGAGAGCCCTGCGCCTGATTGGGCGGCTGAGAGGCAAGTTGGGCCGTGAGCTATAAGACGACGTTTGTCAAGTCGTCAATTTTTGAGTAGAGCTTGGCCATCTCCTTGTCTTTGCTTTGGAGCTGTTTTCGGAGCTCTTGGAGAAGTTGTTGCTCTGCGTTCTTGGGACGGAAAATTGGCTCATTTTCGCTTTCCGAGCCCGACTCCTCATGAACCGAGGGCTCTCTCTACCTATCAGCTTCACTGGGAGGATTTTCATCACCCTACGGAGGATGCTGGTCTTGAGAAGTGAGCTATATTCGCACCAGGTTGGATTTGAGATGTGGTGGCCTCATCCTTGCTTTTGCTGCGAAGGTTGTCGCTGGGACGCGTGCCCACCATGTAGACGGTGTGGTAACACATTCAGCCATCCTTTCATCACTGGCAGCTGATTTCGCGAAGCGGTCCGGGCTTTGTAAATTCATAAATTTTAACATGGCCGGAGCCCTAGCCCGTTTGTTGGCTTTGTATCTGAGCCGCTTCTGCCTCAGCTTCTCTGCCTTTAGCGCTTGGCAGGCTTCTGCTCTTCGAGAAGTCGCCATAGGCTGAGTGATAGGGAGGCTTGAGAAGACACCAGGTCGAGCAGTTGTCGGAGGCGCCGCTGGAGCTTGCCCAAGATGCCTTGTTGCTTTGTTGGTGTTGATGGCCTTGCCCCCAGCTGGGGCCAAGAAAAGTCGCTCAAACACCGACTTGCGTTTGAGTTGAGGCGCCTTCGAGACCACCATATTTGGCCTCTTGCCTTTCGAGACCGGTTTGTCTGTCACCGGGGCTTGAGGAGATGGGATGGCGTTAGCTGACATGAGCAGAATAGAGCCGAATGGTAGCGGCGGCTCTTCCCATTGTCACCCAAGACTGGCTTGGAGGACCGTCCTGGCGTCCATCTTCATCGTGTAGGAGATGAGAGCTGTGTCGAGAGCTGAGCTGATCCTTGGAGACATCTTTGTTGCGTCCGAAGATTGCAATTGGAGAACGTTAACCTGCACAAAAAAACATGATTTTAGTACAGGCAATTGATATGCATATTAATTGAGTTCGCATGAAAGCTTAACCCGAAATATGGGAGGAGAGATTATTCCCACCGGGCGTGCCAGAATCTGTAGAGTGTTTTTCGTCACCCCATTGAGAGGGGAATACGCGCACGCTTGTCAGGCGTACTACAGATTCCAGATGCCTAGGGTAGGACGAGATTTAATGATTGTGGGGATCCGAATCTCCGGCAGCCGCGGACTAAGCTGCCGTTAATTACCCATCGCCTTTGGAGCGAGAAAACCTCCAATTAACGGGTTAAACTGGTCATGCGAACTCAATGTGCAGTGTTGTGTTTTGGAGGGTTTTGGATGAATCGGGGGAAAGCATCCAAAGGACGCATGGGGCCAGCGCCTCACGTGCCTAGCACGTGGGCGCTGTGCGCGAGCGCCAGCGCACCACGTGCCCGGCACGTGGGCGCTGTGCGCGCGAGCGCCAGCGCACCACGTGCCCGGCACGTGGGCGCTGTGCGCGCGAGCGCCAGCGCACCACGTGCCCGGCACGTGGGCGCTGGGCGCGCGAGCGCCAGCGCACCACGTGCCCGGCACGTGGGCGCTGGGCGCGCGAGCGCCAGCGCACCACGTGCCCGGCACGTGGGCGCTGGGCGCTCGAGCGCCAGCGCACCACGTGCCCGGCACGTGAACGCTTGAGCGCTGGGCGCTAGCGCACCACATGTCCGACATGTGGGCGATGGGCGCTTGAGCGCTAGCGCACCGCATGTCCGGCACGTGGGCGCTGGGCGCTTGAGCGCAAGGCGCTCGAGCGTTAGCGCACCCTGTGCCCGGCACGTGGGCGCTGGGCGCTAGACGCTTGGGCGCCGGCAAGGAAAAAGGGATTTTAGCCCCAGAAATAGAATTTAAAATCCCAAAAGAGGATTTAGAGTGGAGTTAAACTCCTAAGATGTTTTGGAGTTGATGAAAGGGGTTCTTCTTTGGAGCCCTGGGTCTTCCCAAAAATGGGGTTTTCGGAGATGGGCCTCCTTCTTCCTCCTCTGTTGGCAGGATCTTGAAGATCAAGAGATGTGAGATTTTAAAAATCTCTTCTTTTTGAGATCTGATGGGAGATCTAATCTCCCATTTGTGGGTTTTGTGATGAAAAACTATTTAGTTTTGGGAAAGGAAGAGTAAAACTCTTGACTTAATTTCAAAAGAAAGAAGAAGATTTAGAACCTTCAGAAAGGGGAAAGAGACACAAACCCTAGATTTTGAGGGGAATGAAAAAGTCTATTAGATATTTTCATCATGTTGCCTTATATAGGCTTACATATTTACATGTAGCCCCTTGGGCTTTACAAAATGGCATTTTACCCATCCCATGGCTCATGTGCCATTTCTTTTTGCATATAAGCCATGGACTTTACAAAAATTTGGCTTTATGCCCATTCATGTATAAAAAATTACATCAAAATTATTTATTACATGATATTTTATTTCAGCATGGGGGAGGCCGGCCGCTTCATGTTCGGGCTCGACTCGGGCATGAGCCCACTTGATTTGGGCTTGGGCCCACTTGGCTTGGGGTTGACCTTGACTTGGTCAACTAGGGGTGCAAATTTTGACCCCAACAGACAGATTCGCCGGGAACATGCTAGACGGTGTTATACCTAACGTCAGATAGCAGTTCTCTGGTAACATGAGTACATGGTAGTCTGTCGACCGGAGATCGTCATTTGTCTCGTGTGAGTTCCTACTATGTTTTGATTACTACTCTACTACAGCTCTACTGAGTCGTGCAAACAGCTTTTATTTGGATACAGTCTCAAGTCACATGGAGGTAGTGAGCGGATCGTTAGGGATTCGTCTCTCCCGGTATTGGGAATAGATGTCGCGCTGTATTCGGTCGGCTCACCATAAGTTTCTGACAAGAGCGGATGAGATTTACTGATTGTAAATTAGTAATCTCTCGGTGGATGATGAGCTTGACACTGACACGACTTATCGGGTTATTAAGGACATGACGTTTTCCACCTTCTAGACCTAGTATGCAATACTCTTAGACGAACAGACCGGACTGTACGGAGACCGTCACTTATAAGTTCAGTAGGGGTTTGGACGAGCTTGTTTGTCGACCTTTCTTTCGCTCAATACTTAGATAGTCATTATGTACAGCTAGTGTCGTTGACGTGCTTGTGGTTAAACCTACTGCCAGCGTATTCTCGAGTCTTTAGAGTCCCACATAAAGGTTTTTCTGACTCTAACGACATGATGTAGATGTGCGTATTGGATACGTACTGGGGTTCGATTAAAACTAGTGTAGTGATACACTGACTGTAATCGGACATGAGGATATACTAGCCGGTCTTTTTGGAAAGACGGGTATTAAATCAAGTGCTGATTTAATATATTGATACATATATTGGATATATGTATTTACTAGTATATTGTCACTATTTATTTATGACTGAAATTACATAAACATGTATATATAGAGAGATTAATGGAGGAAAGGTGCTATATGAGGGGATTTCCTCCTATGGCGTCGGAAAAATGCACCCTCCGTGATTTTTTTCGACGATCAGCATACATCACTTTCATCTTTATCATCTAAGATGTGGATACACCAAATTTCATGTGATTATACCATTTTTTCACCGTTGATTTAGTTGGTACAAAATTAATGGTTTACCGACAATAGAACTTTTTACATTAATTCAACGGTGAAAAAGTAGTGGAATCACATGAAATTTGGTGTATGCACATCTTAGATGATAATGATGATGGTGGTGGATCCCGATCGTCGGAAAAAATGGTGGGGGTTGTATTTTTTCGACGCCATAGGAGGAAATCCTCTCCTATGGCCTCTTTTCTCCATTATTCTTATATATATATTTGTTAGTTTATGTTTTTTCCTTTTAATTCCCTTTAAGTTAACGTGTTCCATAGGCATGGCACATGCATAGCCATTCTCTACATGGTGACAAGTGAAGGGGAGAAAAGAGGATGGACATTTGGATGATAGATTAAATCCAATGAATGAGATTAGTTTATGTTATGATAAATATTAGTAACCATTTTCTAAAATGGTTAAGGTTTTTTATTCGAGCATAATAACTCTCATCTTCTTCAAGCTCCTCTCTTCTTCTTCCTCCAAAATTCAAAGAGAATTCAAAAATGAAAATGGAATGGTGAGACAAAATTGAGTGACTTGCTATATCCCTAACACTACAAAACTAGCAAGCTTGTATGGTTGGTTTCTTCACAAGTTGCTTAGAGCTTCAAATGTAGATGGAGCTAGAGAAGAGTTTCCTCAATTGGATCCATCTATGACAAAGGGAAGTCATCACCAAGTTTTTTCATTCATCCTAAAAGTCTGGCTAGATTCCAACACAAATTAGAGCATGTGAAAATGCTACAAAGATTGTAGGATTCTAACCTTGTATGGAAACTCCTAATTTATTAGTTTTCAAGTTCAATTCTTTAGCATTGATTCAATGTTTGGACCTTTTGCTCTCTTGATTTTTGAAAACCATATCATGCCAAGTTATAAAATTGTTGTCTAGGGTGCAAAAGTTCCTTAAGTACAGGCGTCACAAATTTCTTTTTCTTCTTGTATGGATTTGTGTACAGCGAGATCAAGAAAGAACTTGGCTTCTTTTCTCTCTTCGCATTTGCAATTTCCTCTCTTAAAAAATCTTACCACGGTTAGATTTACACCCATTGCACGGACACGTTCAGTACAATCAACATTTTCGGCTACTTCCGCGGCATCTGTCCGACTAACCGGGGTCATCTTCCCTGCATTTTGATCAACAGCCTCCCCTAAATTTCCCTCATCGGCCACATCAATATTTTCCTCACTTGGCAAATTCCTGACGACCTCTTCCACGACGGTCTTCTCCCCCGTATTTGCCTTACTTGGATCCTTCAAGACGGGGTCCTCCATAACGATCTTCTCTCCCGCATTTGCCTTACTTGGCTCATTCAAGACGGGGTCCTCCACGATGGTCTTCTCCCCCGCATTTGCATCATCGGCCGGATCATACTCATTTTCAACAATGGGAAGATTATTCCCGGCATTTTGATCCCTTTCTGAGGCTTCATCCCCTTCTCATCAATCTCATCTTTTATCACTCTTTTGATCTGTTCGTGTAATCTATTAAGCTTGTCGTCATCCAACAAAGATATCTTGTCTTCAATCTCGTTCACCTACAAGTAATAAGTAATAAATATCAATAATTGGATCGAATCTGTTATAAGTGGTATAAAACAAAATATAAACAATACTTACATAATCCATAAGTAACCGACGGTTAATCTCGATGTTAGGCTCGTAGATCTTAGTTAGTTGACTAGGGGATATATTACCTTCCTGGTAATACTAGTGTACCAAGCAATGTAGCCGTCTGCCACATCCTCACCTTCCGCTTTAGGAGCCCCAGGTGCAACTCCCTGTACGGCGATATCATTTTGGACCGCGTCTTACAACCCGATATAAGCCAAAACCACATCGTATACTGGTCTCTTCTTGGTTGGTTTCTCTTTCTCAGCTTGTATACTATGAACGTCAACTGGTACCCTCTGAATACCGCTGAACTGTCGGATTATCCTATCAGGATATTACCACTAGACAATGGCGAAACATATGAGAGGAACGCGTAACAGTCCAGCGTGCCTACTGTGCTCGAAAAATTGTCGGGGAACATCACCATACTCAGTGTACGGATCCCATGTGAACTGTCATTAAAGAAATGGTTGAAAATAAAAACCGCCCCCTAAGCGTAGCCGGAGATGCGTTCCCTATCCGTCAAAAATCCAATCCATTTAGGATGAACTAAGTTCTTGGAGCGTGTAGAGAATAATGCCATGCAAATGTTGTACAAAACATAAGCTTTTGTACAACAAACAATTTCCTCGTATGCGGCATCAGTCTCGAGAGTACCGAAGGTCTCATACACCTACGTCGCAAGTACGGTGCAGTCTTTCCTCCTCCTTCGGCTGTTCAACTCCTAATACGGCGTCAAAATGTAAGAAGGAACTCATGAATCCTTCATAAACAATCGGAGAACCTGTAACCGGGAGACCGAGAATTCATCAAACGTCTTCAAGAGTGATCGACGCATCTCCAATAGGTAAATGAAAATTGTTCATCTCATGTCGCCATCTTTCAACTAATGCAGATATCAACTGTAAGTCATGTTGTTGGTGGCTAACTTTACGATACACACCAAAACCCTAATCGTCCAATATTCCGATCTGTTGCTTAGTCAGAGACCATTGCGCAGATATGCTCGTCGATTCAAACGCAATAAAAGGTCTCCTGTCTTTACCACTCCAAATAGCTTCGGAAATGTGATTTTCTTAATTATACAAGACAACATTATTCACGGAGCCAGGGTTGTATTGAATTGATGATGTCTAGGATGCTGATGGCTGTATAAGATTGAGTACATTTTTCTTTGACTGGATTTTTCTTCTTTTGCTACGTTCTTCAAAAAGTTCTTGATGAGTATTTTTTGGCGGAGGAGGAAGAAGAGTCGGTCTAGCCCTCTTTTGTGTAGGTTTCTTCGATATAAGCTTCTTGGATGTATGTTTGCATTTAGCGGCCATTATATCTACATAATAAGTCAAAAATCCAAAATTTATTAACAAAAAACCCTATCATAATCAAAAGTAAAAGAGAAGCACTTAACAGCCATTTGCATAATCAATAATGAACATAGGATAATACATGATAAGCTAGGGTTCCAAATTCGATCCAATAAATATGATTCCATCCACAGAAAAAAGCCCCAAATTATATCTGATAACCCAAACAAATATCGCATAAATATTAGGAAATCCTATACTAATTAAAGTAAATTAATTACCTGATGAGATCGATACACCAATGAAGAGAATTCCAGCAAGATCGCAGTTGAAATCACAGCAAAAATCGCCTTTGATTTGGATCCCTAACACTTTAACCGCTGAAACAATACTGAAGCTATTCGGGCGGTGACTCTTTATATTTAAAGATAACTGCTACTTTAACTAGCGGTTTAATCTGAGTCGTTCGATTTTAACCGCTAGTTAAAGTAGCGGTTTTAATTAACGGGCCAGATTTGTTGGATAAGTCTATTTTATCCAACATTGGATATTGTTCTGCCCCCTTTTTCTTAAAAAATAATAATAATGCTAAATTGCAATAAAACTCCATCAAGGATAATTTTTCCGAGCTTATGTAATTTGAGTTTGATGTTGATGCGCTTGACCATAGCGAAGTAGCTGTAATCAACATAGTCAATTAGGGTAAAGCAGAGGAGCTGAGCCCGAGGGTGATCGGGTATCGGATTGGACCAATTGAATCAATAAAATCAAACTAAATAACTGATTTGAAAAGGAAGGAAATCATTTACAGCTCTAAAAAAGGCATACACGGCATCAAATATATCTGTTTCCATACATAGTATGATATGAACGTTTTACGTCGTGCTCCTTCCTATTCCATAGGGTTTCCATATTAAGAAGGGCCCATTTCAACAACTATTATTCAAAGAAAAAATTTGGGTAAATTGTTGGAAAAAAAACCAGCCCATTCAAAACATGTCAAGAAAACCCTAGTATTCTAAAAATAGAGGATAAAGGCCTACTATTTAAAAAATTTGTGAAATAACCCCTGGGCCCATTACAAATTAGGCTGTTATGTTTTTAAAGAGGGGGTGACCAAAATACTCCTCTCTTTCTTCTCCTTTATTTCTCTCTCGCTCTCGCAACAGCCTCCTCTCGTCCTCGCAAACTCTAACCCTTCCCTCATCGTCGCTGCCATCCTCACCACCGGACCTTCGCTGCCATCTCCTCGACCACCTCGCTCACCGCCCCAAGTCGTCGCCCTAAATTCATTTCCCTAACTCACCACTCCCTATCAAGCCGTCCAATCGACTGTCCATCAACTCCCCACATCATGGCCTCCCCCATCGTCGACCCATCTTTGTCATCCCATCGTCGTCCTATCCTTACCACCCCATCGATCTCCATCCCGAGTAGCATATTATGCAACTGGATAGATGTTGCAGGCAACAGCTTAAATGTTGCAGGCAACTGAACATGGACTTCTTAGATATTAAGACATGCAACTGGATAGATGATACATGCAACAGCTTAGATGTTTGATTAGTCAAAAATATTGCACATTTGAATGAATATTTTCCCTACTACTGTTAAGTAATAAAAGGTGTTTATTGTAAATATAGAACATATGAGGGTTTATTTGTAAAAAGTTTATTATTATATATTTCTACATTATAATTAACATTATGAGGGAAAATATATGCATATAATATTTAAATAAAATATCATATCATATCAAATATTTCTAATTAATATTCTTAAAGATTTATTATCATATAAAATGGTTAGGAAAATATCTCAAAATAATACCAAATACCACTAACACTATGACTTGAGATATTGTGCAGATGTTAGCTCAGCTCTGGAATCCAAGAGATCCGAGATGTCGGAATCAAATCTGCCGAAATATTGAAGCAAATCATAAGATCTAGCAACGACAGAGACTCGGAGTAAGATTTGCAAAATATAGACAACGAAGGGATCTCCACATGTCAACACCAGAGAGCATAAAAAATCACAAGTCCTGATACCACTAGGGCGCCGCAGTTGGGCGACCAAAGACTATGATTCGCGGCGGATCCACGACCCTTTGATGGCCGTAGGATTTGAGATTTGGTGGATGTGATCGTAACAACAAATCATCAGATATGGCAACTAGGTTTTCTAGTTTCTGTGACTATTTAAGGAACCGAGAGCTTCACATCAAAAATCATCACCGAAGAGATCAAGAGATCCAGAACGATCCACGCATCCGAGTGATCATCAACTAGTTATCTACTTCCAATAAGATAGAGATCTTGAGCAACTAGGGTTCTTGTACTCTATTTTCAAAAGTTGTATCCAATAGTTGATTAATAAAGGTAGTGTTTTTATTATTCTTTCTGCATTTAATTTCTGTATCTTAATCATGTTCTCATTCTTCATCCTTTCTTCTAACTCTCAAACCATAAGTGAGTCATTCCTAACTTGTTAGGGTTCGTAGGCTAGGATAGATCAATGGATAAGAAAATCATTTAACTTATTTTATACATTTTAAAGTTTATACATTTTAGCAAAATAAATGTAACATCCTTATTGGGCGCACTACCAATTTATGATAATCTCGACCACGATTTGAGATTGGATCAACACTTGTTTTGTTAGGGGCTAGACATGAATAAAGATCAATGCAAGGACAAGGGTTAGAAGTAAGGAAACCCTAGTTTCTTCCAAAGAACCCTAATCAATATTCATCACTATCGATCTACTTTTAAACTATTAAAAAATAAAAAGAGTCATTTTTAATTATCATCCATTACCACTAAGTCCTATGAACCCTACGAACCTTTTTTTTTATAAATTCTACATCCGTATTAAAATAGATCTACAACCAATCATCCTATCTTCCATCAACTCGTCTAAAGTAACTAAAAGGTTCACGTTTCACTACGGAGGACCCGTCCTCATCTCGGCTAGCTACTAGCGACACCGTCTTGATTGCGGTTATTTACACGAACACTTTTTGCACGATCAATCAAATGGCGCCGTTGTCGGGGAAACGGTCGTAATTTTTTTCTTATTATTCGGGTTGATTTCTTAGAAAATCCGGCAACCATAAAAAAAACCGCATCTTGCATATTTAACGAATATTGTGCGAGATTTGCAAGAGAATCTGGAGTAACGGGAGTAAGAAAACAGAAATTCAGAGGTATCAACTTGGACCATAGGAGTATAAGGGGGCACTGAAGAAATTTCAGCACAAGAGCACACAAATCGGCGGCAGAACCGCAGCATTTGGTGAGGGTTTGCGGCGGAACCGCGGCAGATTGTTGGAATTGGGCCCCTAAATTTCTGTGGTAATTTCCTAATATCTTTCTCCCTCCTCTAAACCTCCAATAAATTGATTCTATTTGCGGGATTCTTTGCAAATATCGCCGCTAAAAATCATTTTGCGTGTTTTAAATTTTGGTTTGTTTTGCATATCTAAAACGGACATAAAGGGGCAAGAAACCCAAATTCAGATTAGGTGGGGATTTCATCACCCTCCCTAAACCCCACAAATCACAAACGTGCATACGCACAACCCTACATTAATAAAAATATCTAGACCAAACCCCTAAGGACCGTCACGTTCAAATAGGACAGAGGAAGGATGTGGGTAATCTATTACTTATCCGCATTTTTCTGGTGGTGTCTAAGGCAAGCGTGACGAAGAAAATTGGTTACTTAATTAGGCCTGCTATTTTCGGTGATTCGTATAGCGGATACCTTCCACTTACCTGACACTTACCTGACCACAAGATTGATAAGGAGATAGTAGAGAATTGATCCTGCGACTTGTCCTTTAGAAGTCTATGAGCGGTTTAGTGACTTTACCTAGGTAACTCTAGTTCTAGGGATTGATTGTGCATTTTGTGAATTGTTGAGTCACGCCTAAGTCCCTCTTCCAAGCAAACAATTTTCAAAATCCAAAAAGAGCTTAAATCATTACCCTTTCACCTTCTTTTCTTTTCGCTTTCTTATCATGGGTAACCCAAACAGACGAACTCTTGCCGAGCTTTGCTATCCAGAACCAGATATTTCTTGTTTTCGTAATTGCTTCGGTACAAAATCCGACTCTACTATGTTTTTAAGAGATATGATAGAGCAAGCGGAAAAGAACAGTTGGAAGCCTCACTCAAGGTCCTATCAACCGCATCAAAATTCCACATTTTTTTATGTTGATAATCCGTTTAAGGCGAGTGAGGGAATTTCTAAACGCATGTCCATCGCTTAGCATATTGAGAAGGCTGAAACCCAAAGTTTCGATCCTTTCAATAATCCAAAACCGTTAGGACAACAAACACCATTATTTCCATATGAAAATATTGATACTCGTTTTGAGGCGAATATGACATCTTTTACACCATGACCATTGCTGAACAAATAACAATTGTCAGTCGCCAACTAACCAACCAATCTCAATATTCTTCATATCACAGTGTTGATCCTAATCCTGTTTATGAAACTTGAGTACACCCTTCTAATTCTTATTCACAGTACCAAACTTTCACACGCTTTCATATTGACACTTCTCTTGAGGCTAATAGGACAAGTCATAAACGCATGTCGATTGCGGAACACATTGAACTCGCCCGTAGCCAACAATTAAAGGCATCTCTTCTTAACATTTCTCTTCAGGCTAATGCGGTAAACCATAAAAGCGTGTCGATTGCGGAACACATTGAATTCGCTCGTAACCAACAATTAGACACTTTCCAACCATACTCAACTTCCTCACCTTATCTAGACAGTGCTTCTGAAAACCAATTAGGAAGTTCCACGGTTCAAAGAGAATTTTTCATTAGAACTTCTTCACAACCCATGTCTAATCTTGAAATAGAGTTGGAATTGAGTAGTGAAAAGATCAAGAGATCAATCAAGTCAAACCAAAACCAATTCTTTTGATCTCGATACCTTCCATCCTGCACCCAAACCGAATATATTCGATGTTCAGCCGCTTCATAGTCTAAGTGATGAGGTGTCCGAGAATAACATGGTTGACTTTTCCAATAGTGAGCGTAAAAGAGAGCTTTACACCATTTCAAATCAAACCAATTTATTCGACTACACTTGATATTTCAAACCTTCCAACTCCATCAAGTAAACCAAGTGATTTATCGATTGAGAATAGTATAATTGATGAATTTTTAAATACATATTCGTTTGATTTGACTGAAGGTGTTAGTGAGAGCGGGGATGAGAATATCGTTGAAGATGAACCCGTTATATTGGATAAGTTGGATTCTCCGACCCATTATGTCCCTTCTATTATCTATGAGCATCTTCCTGTACATTTAACCGATCATATTCTTACCACCGACCTATCCGGTATGCAAAATGATATCCGGCCTTCATTTTCCACATCTGGTTCAACAATGCTCGACAACCAAATTTGTTTACCTATTTTATCATCCACTTTCTTTGGTTCTTCTAATTTTCTTTCAATTCTACCTTGTTTTGATGAACCACTTCGATATTTCAAGTTATATGATTCTTGAAAAACCACCCGATTTAGATTATTTTGAGAAGGAGGGAGACGACCATTTCGAATATCTTACCTCCATAATTTCTGATGAATCGAGTGCTTTGAATTCTGGCGCGAAACAGATTGACTTTGAAACTTGCAGTCTTCCTAGAGAATCTGCTTATTCCACCGAGTCTTTTCTTTCCGATGGGATCATTATCGATGAAAGTTTCGAAAATATTTTCGCCGAAAAACTCGCGTTTCTTAAAGACTTGGATGTTGTGATAAATCTACCTCTATTGGAAATTCGTGCGCCTACATTTGAGGCCGGAGAAGTTGAACCACCACCCATTCTTCTTATCCCATACGAGAATGTGACTATTCCACCCATAAATGATCATTCACATTCTCGTTTTCGTCCACCATCATTGTTTCGTCTCTACCAACCGAGACGTAAACCCATTCGATTACGCCTTTTATCTCTCCACTTCTTCACATCTATGATCTTCTACCAACTATATTGTTATATCGATAAAATATTCGAATGGTTGGTGTTAACTTTTGGTCTTTGTAAAGCTTTACATAGACCAATAATTTTACCCCCCTCTTTATGATTTTAAATGCTTAAAACTGTTTTACTCAAGTTTGGGGGAGGGAGAAAAATATTTTGGCTCTTAAAAGAAAAACAAATTTTTGCACAAGTACAACAACAACAACTGAGCCTTTTATCCCAAGCATATGGGGTAGGCTACATGAACAAACATGAGAATCACGCCGGGTCCAGCACATGAATCCTCCGCCTCCACTCACTCCTATCGAACAATATACTTTCATTGAGTCCTTTGGCAACCATATCGTTTCGTATCACCTTCATCCATGTTTTCTTCGGTCTCCCTTTTGCCCTTTTGCCATTGCCCATATCAAGAGTATCTATTCGTCGAACCAGTGCTTCCATAGGTCTGCGTCGCACATGACCAAACCATCTTAGCCGGTTTTCCCGCATCTTCTCCTCCACAGGTGCTACACCAACTTTTGCACGAATATCCTCATTTAGCACCGTATCCTTTCTAGTGTTACCGCACATCCAACGAAGCATGCGCATCTCCACTACGTGCATCTTCTGTGTATGATGCTTCTTAGGAGCCCAGCATTCTGTACCATATAATAAGGCATGCCGAATAGCGCTCCGATAAAACTTCCCTTTCAATTTTAACGGAAAGTTACGATCACACAAAATCCCTGTTGCACTCCTCCATTTCAACCAACCAGCTTGGATCTTTGGATTAACATCACTATCGATCTCCCCATTCTTTTGGATGATGGAACCTAGATATCTAAACTGGTAGCTCGGTGATATCTCTTGCCCTTCCAATGTTATACCAATATGGTTTTGACTTCTCTAGTTACTAAATTTGCAATGCATATATGCTGTCTTGAACCTGCTCAATCTGAATCCCCGAAATTCCAATGTTTGCCTCCATAATTCCAATTTGGCATTAACCCCTGCTTTCGTCTCATTTACTAGAAAAATATCATCAGCGAATAGCATACACCAAGGTACCTCATCTTGGATAGTTCTAGTAAGCTCATCCATCACAATGGTAAACATGAATGGACTTAATGCAGATCCTTGATGTAAACCAATTGTAATCGGAAAATCACTCGTTAAGCCGCTGCAAGTTCTGACATTTGCCACTACTCTATCGTACATATCCTTGATTATGTCATCTGAAATTTTTGCACAAGTGTGAGCCAAAAATAAGTTTAGGAGAGGATTTCACTGTTATTGACTTTTTGCCCCCTTTAACAATCATTGAGAACGTTTTCCTCCCAAGTCAACAGGTTTGCGATTAAAAGATGACATCAGTGAGGACACTGCTGCAAATAGGTTTGGAGGAGGTTTGTGCTTATTCACGCATCATTTTGCATTATACTAAAAAATGCACAAAAAATTTGATAATAAAAATTAGGAAGTGAAAAATACATATGAAAGATATGAAGAGGTTTTAGAAAAGCACGAAAATTAGATGTTTTAAAACAAAGCTAGATATGAAGAGGTTTTAGAAAAGCACGAAAATTAGATGTTTTAAAACAAAGCTAGTAAAAGATAGTCATAAGTTGTTGTCCCAAGGGTTAGTAAGATAAAGAAAATTACTAATCTGAGAATAGAAATAAGTCTGAAAAATAGTCTCTATTCTTGAGTCCAAACTTCTGAATGTTGATACCCTACTATACGCACTTGCACACATCTTGAAACTTGGGATAGTAGAGAATACATTCAAATGCTCTTGTCTAAAAGCCTTGGTATAAAGAAAAAAATATATAAACAAAAATATAAATGAAACATAAAAAAATAAAATGGTAAAGAAAAATGAACACTGGTTTTGTAATTACTTAAGGCAGCATAAAAAAATATAGTAAGGGTGCTTTAACACTTAGTGCCTTAGACCAATTGGTTTGGGAGTCACTGCTAAGCCTTAGGTGTTGCAAAACTGATATTGCTAATTACACCTAAATGAGTGAGCATATTCGATAATCGGTTGGTTAATACCTCAAGAAGTATTAACGATCGCATAAAGAATGTGTGAGCAATTCCATCTGAAAATATTCACTGACTAAAAAATACTTAAGAAGATGGACAAGAGTATGATAGCTTGAATTGAATTCTCTGAGTGTAGAGATGTCTTTTACACACACGTTGGGGTATATGATCGATGTTTGGAAGAAAGGTGGGGAGGAAGACTAAGGCGATGTTTTATTGAGGGATGGTGTGATTTCTGACATCTTTTCAAGACCATTAAGATAGAGCTCATGGCAACTAAAAAGCTAATGTAGTTTGAAACTCTTATTTTCAAGTTCTTTCTTTTATATGTTCCTATCTTTATATGTAACTTTCATCATCTTTCTTTTATTATGGGATTTTGTGGGTGTAATTCGCTGAAAACCCTCAGGAGACAACACTCCTCCTATTAGGGACACCTAGAGGTTTAAAAGCTTGTTGCACGTGCTAAGTGCAATCATATTGCCTATGAAAGTGTGCTACTTAGGTTTTTCTTTTTCTTTCTCTCTTTAATAACTAGTTTGCTCGAGACGATCAAATTTAAGTTTGGGAGTATTTGATTAGTTTAAAATATTGCACATTTGAATGAACATTTTCTCTACTACTGTTGAGTACTAAAATGTGTTTATTGTACATATAGAACATATGAGGGTTCATTTGTAAAAAGTTTATTATCATATGTTTCTATATTATAATTAACATTATGAAGGAAAATATATGCATAAATATTTAAATGAAATATTGTAATTAAAATATGCTATCATATCAAATATTTCTAATCAATATTCTTAAAGATTTATTATCATATAAAATGGTTAAGAAAATATCTCAAAATAATACCAAATACTACTAACACTATGACTTGAGATATTGTGCAGATATTAGCTCAGGTCTGGAATCCAAGAGATCCGAAATGTCGGAATCAAATCTGCCGAAATATTGAAGTAAATCATAAAATCTAGCAACGGCAGAGACTCAGAGTAAGATTTGCAGAATATAGACATCGAAGGGATCTCCACATGTCAACTCCAGAGAGCATAAAAAATCACAAGTCCTGTGCCACCGGGCGCCGCGATTGGATGGCCAAAGACCATGACTCGTGGCAGATCCGCGGCTCTTTGATGGCCGTAGGATTTGAGATTTGGTGGATGTGATCGTAACAACAAATCACCACATATGGCAACTAGGTTTTCTAGTATCTATGACTATTTAAACGACCGGGAGCTTCACATCAAAAATCATCACCGAAGAGATCAAGAGTATTGGACGATCCACGCATCCGAGTAATCATCAACTAGTCATCTACTTCCAATAAGATAGAGATCTAGAGCAACTAGGATTCTTGTACTCTACTTTCAAAAGTTGTATGCAATAGTTGATTAATAAAGATAGTTGTTCAGTTGATAAAACTGCACATTTGTATTACATTTTTCCTACCATTTTCATATAAAAAAAGGACTTTATTATAATATATTATACATATGAAGGTTTATGTGTAAAAACATTATTTTCCATGTGTTAATATATTTTAATTAGCATTTGGTAGGAAAATGTATGCAAATAAATTCATTGACCTAATCCTAGTAGAACTAGGTCTACTAAATCTTATTTGAATTGTTGTGCAGAATTTTCCAAGTTGTTATGCAGAATTTATCAAACAAATCAAGTTGTTGAAGAAAACTTGCCAAATTAAGAAGCAAAACTTGGAGACCAGGTCTGGAAGCAACCGAGAAAAGATATTTGAATTCTGAAGGTACCTAGGATTGCCACATGTCATAAGATGCAAGCTCAAGAAAACTCATCAAGAGATCTCACCCTTTGAGCGCGGATCCGCGGCCAAACCCCCCCTTGGGCCGCGGATCCGCCGCAATTTTATGGAGTTAGAGCAAAAGATTTTTTGGGGTTAATCTCTGCTGAAATTTACCAAGTCTTCAATCAAAAGATTCTGGTTTTGCACTATAAAAAGGCACCGAGAGCCTCTTGGAAAAGTTATCAAGCCGAAGCGATCACGAAGCTCCAGACGCTCACGTATCCAGGCTGATCATCAACGGTTCATCTACCTCCTTGGAAAAGATCAAGAAGAAACTAGTTTGTAATCATTTTCTACGGATTAAAGTGTAGTTTGTTCAAGTTGATTAATAAAGATAGTTATTTTATTTAATTCTTTTTGCATTTTACATTATGTTTTCCCTCTCTTTCTTTTCATCTTCTTCTCCCAACATGCGCGAGTAATTCTCCGCTTGTTAGGGTTCGTAGGATTAGGGTAGGCTAATGGACGATGAAAATAACTAAACCCTTTTTAAGTCCTATAAAGTTTAGGAACTTTATCAAAAGAATCATTAACATCCTAATCGGGCGCGCTAGCAATTCTTTGCTAGTTCCAACCGCGATTAGATATTAGATTAATGATTGTTTTGGTAAAGGCTAGATATGAACGGAGTTCCGTGTCGAGATAAGGGTTAAGAGTGGGATTCCTTTTCCTTCCAGAAACCCTAATCTACACGCATCACTGTCGTTCTAGTTTTAAATCTATTAAAGGATAAAAAGGGTAATTTTTAATTAATCATCCATAACTACTAAATCCTAACGAACCTTACAAGCCCTCTTCTTATATAAACTTACATTCATAAATAATCTAGATCTATATTTTGCATTAATGCTTAACGTAGATCTAGAACCCATTCTACAATATTCTTTATTCATCCTCTCTTTTTCTACACATCTAAATTAAGAGTAAAAGATTCAACGTTTCCCTGAGGACGACCCGTACTCATCTCGGTCTAGCTACACGCAACACCGTTATTGATTGCGGTTATACTACAAACACTTTTTCACATCAATCAAATGGCGCCGTTGCCGGAGAAACGTGCGTAATTTTTTATTCTTGCTATTTGTGTTGAATTCTTAGACGATTCATATCATTATTAAAACAAAACTGCAAATTGCATATTTAACGATTTGTGTGTGAATTTTGCAACGAAATCTGGAGTCACAGACTTGAGGAAACAGGAGATCTAGGGTTTCACACTTCTCTGGTATCTTTCTTAACTACTTCTCTCTCCTCTCAAATCCAATAAAATCTATTTTCTGCAGGATTCTTTGCAGAATATCGCCGCTCAAAAATCTTTTTGCAAAGTTTTGTTTTGCGGTTTGTTTTTGCATATTTTAATACGGATCTTTAAGGGGCAAGGACCAAATCAAGATTAGGTGGGGATTTCACCCTTCCTAAGCCCCACAAATCACAAACCAAGCATATAGATCAACCCTTCATTAATTTAAAAAAATATCTAGACCAGACTCTAAGGACTGTCGCGCTCAATAAGGACAGAGGAAGGTCGTAGGTAATCTATCGTTTATCCGCATTATTTTTGTAGTGCCTAGGCAAGTGTGTCGAAGGCTAGTGGTTTTTAATTAGGCCCACGACGTAGTTCCTTCCCACTTACCCGGCACTTACCTGGCTACAAGGGTAGTACGGAGGCGGTAGAGGATTTATCCTGCGGCTTGTCCTTTGGAAGTCTATGGGCGGTCTAGAGACTGGACCTAGGTAACCATAGTTCTAGGGTTGTGCATTTTTGTGATTTGTCTAAATCCGTCCTTTTTTTTAAAAACAAACCAATTACTTTCTCTCCTTTTTACCCCTTCCCCCTTCTTCTCTTCTTATAATGGGTGACCTAAACAGAAGAACACTTGCCGAGCTTTGTTGTCCACAACCAGATATCTCTTGTTTTCGAAATCCCTTCGGCATACCGTCCGGCTCTTCCATGTCCTTAAGAGATCATATAGAACAAGCAGGAAGAAACAGTTGGCCACCTCAGTTTAGGTCTTATCAACCGTATCATAATCCTACACCTGTTTCAGTTCATACCCAGAGTGAGGAAGCCCCTAGACGAATGTCCATTGCTGAGCACATAGCTAGGTCTTGAGGCCAAAGTTTCAACCCGGACCAATATCAACCATCACCACCACTGTCCGGAGAAGAGTTTGATATGCGGTTTGTATATAGCCAACCAACCAACCCATATCAATATTCTTCTTATCATAATATTGATCCTACTCCTACCCAAGTTCAGCAACCATTCTGTTCCTATCAATCCAATCCGACTTTTCCACCTACTCTAGACAGTTCTTCTAATCGGTCATTTAGGAGTTTTAATTATCCACAGGAACTTCAATCTTATACTGAAACCCCTTATCAACCCAAGACTAGTCTGGAGCAGACATTAGAAAAATTTATGGAATTGTCGAACCAAATTATGAAGGATTTGGGTAGTAAGACAGAACTGTACACCCTTCCTAATCAAATCTCCCCATTCCAAACTGAAATCCACAACTCCAGTTTCATAGATTCATCAAGTACAATGTCTGATAAGTTGTGTGACTTTGTAGTATTTGATTTACCTAACTGTGAAGGGTCCATTTCAAGTGAAACCATACCCAACCCTTGTGATCTCTACACCTCCACTCTTGAACCAAAACTGATTGAAAACAATAATTTTGATGAGGTGTTTGAGAATTTTAACCTTCACTTGAATGAGGTGATTGACGTTGGGGATATATTGATTGATGAACCCGAAATTTTGGATGATTTTGTCCCACCAATTCATCAAATCCTTTCACTTCCTTGTGGTCATCATCTTGAGCCTTTAATTCTTCCCGAATCCCAAATATGTCTTGAAATTGATGATAAAGGTATACCCGAAGATCAGATCGAAATACAGCCTCCATCTTCCACGTCTGGTTCAGCAACACTCGACACACCAATTTGTTTACCCATTTCACCTTCTACTTTCTCCGGTTCTTCTTCTGTTTCTATAGTTTCAGTGAGTTTTGATGAATCGCAATCCGTTAATTCAAGTTCAACAATACCAGAAATTCAACTTGATTTGGATATTTTTGAAAATGAGGTAAATGAGTTTTTCGAGTCCTCTACCTCAATGATTTTTTATGAATCAAGTAGGATAAATTCTGGCATAAAACTCTTTGACAGCAAAATGTTCAATCACACCATCGATAAAAGTTTTGAAGAACTTTTTGCTGACGAACTTGAATTTTTAAACAATACGGATTTTGTGACTAATCAATCTCCACTTATAGAGGTTGAACCGTCCCCATTCTTTCTTCCTAATCATTCACATTCATCCTCATTCTTTCTTTTCTCTAATTTCAAACCCTTTCCAGACCACCTCTTATCCCTTCCCCACTTTTTCTTGCCTCGATACAACACATTCTTCCACCAACCTATACGATATACTGATAAAATCTTTGAATGGTTGGTGTTAACTTTTGGTCTTTGTAAAGTTTTATTTTGATCAAAAGACTCACCCCCTCTTAAAATGCTTCGTATTGTCTAACTCATGTTTGAGGGGGGTATATTTTTGGCTCTTGAACATAACTTTTGTCCTCAAATTTGTGAGCCAAAAAATAAGTTTGGGGGAGGATTTTCACTTTCATATATTTTTCCCCCATTAATAATTTCCCCCCCAAGCTTACAGTTTTTTATGATCCAGCGGATAGCAACAGTGAGGACACTGTTGAAAACAAGTTTGGGGGAGGTTTGTGCTTATTTACACATCAATTTGCATCATATTTTGCATAAGCACAACATTTTCAAAAAATTTCAAAAATTTTCTTTTATAACAAAAGAGTAGAAAGTGAAAAATTACATCCAAAAGATAGGAATAGTTTAAGAAAACCAAGAAAATTAGAAGTTTTCTTAAACGAACTAGTAATAAGTAGTTATGAACTGTTGTCCCAAGGGTTAGTAAGATGAAGGAAGTCACTAATCTGAGAATAAAAATAAGTCTGAAAAATAGTTTCTATTCTGGAAGCCAAATATTTGAATGTTGATACCCTACTATATGCACTTACACACGTCTTGAAACTCGGGATAGTAGAGGATACCTTGAAATGCTCTTGTCTAAAAGCCAAAGTATTTAGGAAATGAAAAAAAAATGAAGAAAATATAAAAATGGTGAAAAGAAAAAAAAATGAACACTGGTTTTGTTATCGCCAAGGCAGCAATAAAAAAATATAGCGAAGGTATCTCTTCACCTAGTGCCCTAAGGCCAACTGGTCTGGGAGTCACTGCTAAGCCTTAGGTGGTGCAAGACGAGGAAAATATTATCACCTAATCAGCAAGCACATAAGTAATCGGTCGGTTAGTACCTCAAGAAGTATTAACGGTCGCATGAAAATATGTGAGCAAATATTCATCAAGTTAAAAAGTACTGAGGTAGATGGACAAGAGTATGATAGCTTGAATTGAATTCTCCGAGTGTAGGGATGTCCATTACACACACGTAGGGGTATATGATCGATGTTTGGATGAAAGGTAGGAATGAAAAATAAAGACGATGTTTTATTGAGAGATGATGTGATTTCTAACATTTTTTCATGACTATTAAAATAGGGCTCATGACAACTAAAAAGCTAGTGTAGTTGGAAACTCTAAATTTTCAAAGTATTTCTTTTATGGTTCTTATCTTTATATATAAATTTCACCACCTCTCTTTTGTTATTGGATTTTGTGGGTGTAATCCGCTGAAAACCCTCAGGCGAAACACTCCTCCTACTAGGGACACCTAGACGTTTAACGGCTTGTTGCACGTGCTCAGTGCAATCGTGTTGCCTACGAAAGTGTGCTTAGTTTTCTCCTTTCTTTTTCTCCTCTTGAATAAACTAGTTTGCTCGGGACGATCAAAAATAAGTTTGGGGGTATTTGTTCAGTTGATAAAACTGCACATTTGTATAACATTTTTCCTACCATTTTCATATTAAAAAGGACTTTATTATAATATATTATACATATGAGGGTTTATGTGTAAAAACATTATTTTCCATGTGTTAATATATTTTAATTAGCATTTGGTAGGAAAATGTATGCAAATAAATTCATTGACCTAATCCTAGTAGAACTAGGTCTACTAAATCTTATTTGAGTTGTTGTGCAGAATTTTCCAGGTTGTTATGCAGAATTTATCAAACAAATCAAGTTGTTGAAAAAAACTTGCCAAATTAAGAAGCAAAACTTGGAGACCAAGTCTGGAAGCAACCGAGAAAAGATATTTTAATTCTGAAGGTGCCTAGGATTGCCACATGTCATAAGATGCAAGCCCAAGAAAACTCATCAAGAGATCTCACCCTTTGAGCGCGGATCCGCGGCCAAACCCCCCTTGGGCCGTGGATCCGCCGCAATTTTATGGAGTTAGAGCAAAAGATTTTTTGGGGCTAATCTTTGCTGAAATTTACCAAGTCTTCAATCAAAAGATTCTGGTTTTGCACTATAAAAAGGCACCGAGAGCCTCTTGGAAAAGTTATCAAGCCGAAGCGATCACGAAGCTCCAGACGCTCACGTATCCAGGCTGATCATCAACGGTTCATCTACCTCCTTGGAAAAGATCGAGAAGCAACTAGTTTGTAATCATTTTCTATGGATTAAAGTGTAGTTTGTTCAAGTTGATTAATAAAGGTAGTTATTTTATTTAATTCTTTTTGCATTTTACATTATGTTTTCCCTCTCTTTCTTTTCATCTTCTTCTTCCAACATGCGCGAGTAATTCTCCGCTTGCTAGGGTTCGTAGGATTAGGGTAGGCTAATGGACGATGAAAATAACTAAACCCTTTTTAAGTCCTATAAAGTTTAAGAACTTTATCAAAAGAATCATTAACATCCTAATCGGACGCGCTAGCAATTCTTTGCTAGTTCCAACCGCGATTAGAGATTAGATTAATGATTGTTTTGGTAAAGGCTAGATATGAACGGAGTTCCGTGTCGAGATAGGGGTTAAGAGTGGGATTCCTTTTCCTTCCAGAAACCCTAATCTACACGCATCACCGTCGTTCTAGTTTTAAATCTATTAAAGGATAAAAAGGGTAATTTTTAATTAATCATCCATAACTACTAAATCCTAACGAACCCTACAAGCCCTCTTCTTATATAAACTTACATTCATAAATAATCTAGATCTATATTTTGTATTAGTGCTTAACGTAGATCTAGAACCCATTCTACAATATTCTTTATTCCTCCTCTCTTTTTCTACACATCTAAAGTAAGAGTAAAAGATTCAACGTTTCCCTGAGGACGACCCGTACTCATCTCGGTCTAGCTACACGCGACACCGTTATTGATTGCGGTTATACTACAAACACTTTTTCACATCAATCAATAATGCTTTTATTATTGTTTTTGCAATTAATTTCTGCATTTAATTTCTACATCTTAATCATGTTCTCATTCTTCATCCTTTCTTCTACCTCTCAAACCATGAGTGGATAATTCCTAACTTGCTAGAGTTCTTAGGCTAGGGTAGATCAATAGATAACAAAATCATTTAACTTCTTTCATACATTTTAAAGTTTATAAACTTTAGCAAAATAAATGTTAACATCCTTATCGGGCGCACTACCAATTTATTGATAGTCTCGACTACGATTTGAGGTTGGATTAACACTTGTTTTGTTAGGGGCTAGACATGAATAGAGATCAATGCAAGGACAAGGGTTAGAAGTGGGGAAACCCTAATTTCTTCCAAACAACCCTAATCTATATTCATCACTATCGATCTAGTTTTAAACTATTAAAAAATAAAAGGAGTCATTTTTAATTATTCATCCATTACTACTAAATCCTATGAACCCTACGAGCCTTTTCTTTATAAATTCTACATCCGTATTAAAATAGATTTACAACCAATCACCTTATCTTCCATCAACTCGTCTAAACCAAGTAAAACGTTCACGTTTCCCTGCAGATGAACCGTACTCATCTCGGCTAGCTACTAGCGGCACCGTCTTGATTGCGGTTATTTACACGAATATTTTTAAATGACCAATCAATGTTACAGGCAAGTGTATAGATGTTGCAGGCAACGGCTTAGATATTAAATGAAAAATGAAAGACGTGTAAATGAGAGAAGATAATGGATAATGAAGAAAATAAATTGAGATAATTGAACTTCTGGAGGGAAAAATAGTGAATTTGGAGAGAGAAATGGTTGGTAAGAACATTTAATACTCAGTTTTTTAAGCGAAAAACATCACAGAACAGATGTTGGAGGCAAACCCCTAGATATTGCAGACAATGTTACAGGAAAACCTCTAAATGCTATAGACAACTTAACCGCTCCTTAACAGCTCCTTAACTGCCACGAATTTTCAGCTGTTTATTGTATTGCGCACACATGGGCACTGACATGGGCAATTGGGGAATATACTAAAATACAAATTGCTTTCTGTATACCAGAAATTATTCCATGGGCCTAGGGATTTTTCAACATGGGGAAAGATCCAAGGAATTTTTCACATGTTTTCAATGGGTGGGGGGTTCAACAATTTAACCAAAGATTTTTAATAAAAGATGCAATTAATTTGCAGTGTTCAAACTTTCGTGTGCTATATCAAACAAAATATTGAAAAACCATAAAACAGAAGGAAAAAAATTGAGATTTTTTAAAGTATGGCGATTTTCATTTGATGTAACAATCAAATATTAAAAAACAAAATAAAACAGAAAATTTAACGATTTTCATGTGTTACAATAATCAAAATATTAAAAATTAATAAACCAAAAAAAAGTTTTGGATTCTTAAATTTCATGATTTTCATGTGATACAGTAAGCAAAAAATTGAAAGGAAAAAAGAAGAAAATATTAGGATTTTCTAAAATTTAATAATTTTTGTGTGCTATGTAGCATGTAAAACATTGAAAATCAAAAAAGGTTTTTTTTAGAGTTCGCAATTTTCATTTGTTATAGCAAACAAGAACGAACACAAAAGAACATAGAAAATTTAAACATCCTAGTTGAATCTGAGAGTGGAATTGACTATCACTTCAAGAAAACAGAAAATAGGATTATCAACACAAATGCCAAAGATACTGGTTGCTAAAGAACAATATCAACAACATAAGCAAGACGAGATATTGCAAGCCATGAACAAAAGATTTTCAATTGCTATCACTTCCTCTGCTTGCAACGTTGCCAAAGCCATCACATGAAACACAATTCTAACAAGCTTGTCACAGAAAAAAAAATAACAAATTCTAACCCACTATCATATTTGCAATTATGCAAGGAGCAAGCTTAGTGATATAACATGGCAGCTCCAAGTGCTAGAGCAACAAAAACAGTTGCCAGGGAAAGAATACAGCTTTGGTTTGCTGCACTATGCTTGTGGTGGTTGCTGCTGTGGTCGCTGTTGTGAAGGTGTCTTATATATCGAGACTGCACACCATCAAGTTTCAGGTGTTGAGCCGACTCATGCTTGACATGAGCCATCAAATACATCCAGAGAATCCATGCACTTTATGAGCCATCTCAACGAAAGGTTGAGCCGTCTCATAGAGGCAGAGAACTAGGCAAGTTCTGAGCCGGCTCAAGAACTCTGTTGCGGTTCGGTTGCGGAAATCAAGTTTCGAATTTATCTTGAAAATTACGTTTGGATGGCAGTTTCGTAATTAAGGGTACTCCTATTTTATATAGATCTGTATAGGATATAAATACGATGCAAGGGTTAAAGTTAAATGAGAATCTTGAACATAAAATTTAAAGGAGACAAAACGATGGCTCCATAAGAGATTAAGACGCCATCAAGAAAACTTAGAGAGGGAAGAATAAGATCTCGTTGGAGATCTATAAATAAAGGTTTTTTATAATCTTCATAAGATTTTTTCTCTAAAGTTCTAATAAAAATATTCTTCCATTTTTCTCGAATTTCTTGTTTGCTATTTGATTTGCTTTTCTGTTTGTTATTCATTCAAAGGGATCTCTACATCCATAAGGTCATCCGATGCGTCAATTTATCAACAATTGGTATCAGAGCCCTTTCTTTGGCTTTACGATCTAAGTCTATGATGGGTGGCAACGTTTGTGTCCACTCCCCATTTTCTTAGATTGTGATTCTATTGAATTGGTTTATAAGGATCCGAAAGAAAATTGTTTGCTTTGAAATTAAAGGTGACGAATAACAAGGTCAATAGCATCAAGTTCGAGGTGGAGCAATTCAATGGGAAAGGGAACTTCTCGATGTGGCAGAGAAGGGTTAAGGCATTTCTTATAAAAGAAAGGTTATTTAAAGTTCTTGGCGGTAATAAACCTACCGACATATTACAAATGATACATGGCAAGACATGAATCAAAAGTCACAATGCACGATATAGATTTGTCTAGCGAAAAACGTGATGTATAACGTCGTGTCAGAAACTTCTGCGGCAAGTTTATGGTTGAAGTTAAAGAGCTTGTATATGACAAAATCTTTGTCTAACAAGCTGTATTTAAAGAAGCAACTCTACAGTCTACGCATGAAGAAAGATACTCTAATTCACGATCACTTGAATAGTTTCAACAAGATGATAAGCGATCTTCTATGCCTTGAAGTAAAGTTATAGAAGGAGGACCAAGAGCTTTTGCTCTTTTCTTCGCTTCTAAATTCGTATGAACACTTGATGACAACAATTCTCTATGGGAAGGAGACTCTCGAGATAGAGGAGGTTACAGCTAAGCTTCTCAACAATGAGATCATGAAGAAATCAAATCCATCAGAATAGTCATCAGGGTTGTTTGCCGGTGAAAGGGGAAAGTCAAAGACTAGAGACGGAGACAAGAGCATAAGGAGGAAATTAAATCATCCGGACGAGAGGGAGAACCATGCTTCTTTTGCAAACAAGCAGAGCATATGAAGAAGCAATACCAAAAGTACAAACAATGATTGGAGAAGAGGGATAAATGTGCTAGTACAAAGAGTTCGGATCAAGCTAGTGTTGCAACTGAAGCAAAAGAAGATCCGTGTGATGTACTCGCAGTACATACCGAGAAGGAAGAAAATTCTGATGCTTGGATACTTGACTCCCGATGTTCTTATCATGTGTCCCAAAAAGGAGTTGCGCAACACCTATAAGGAGTTCAATGGCAGTAGTGTTTTCATGGGAAACAATACGGTGTGCAAGGCCATTGGCATAGGGAACATCAAAGTCTGCATATTTGATGGGATGGTGCGAACACTTGTGAACGTGCAATACGTTCTGGAATTAAAGATAAATATGATTTCTGTAGGAGCATTGGATGCGGAAGGATGTAAATTCGTAGGTCAAGATGGAGTGCTAAAGGTTGTCAAAGATGACCTAATGGTCATGAAAGGACAACGACCAAAGAACTTGTATCATTTGGACAGCAGCACAGTTACTGATAGTGCAGCCGTGACTACAAAGAAATAGGTGGAGGATACCGTAAAGTTGTGGCATATACGTCTTGGCCACATAAATGAAAGGGAGCTTCGTGCGTTGCACAGAAAGGGGTTGCTTAAAGGAATTACCACGTGCAAGCTATACTTCTGTAAATATTACACGATGGGGAAGCAATATAAGGTCGGCTTCAAGTAAACCGTGCACAAGACTGAAAGACTTCTCGACTACATTCATTCAGACATGTGGAAGCCATCACCAGTTGCATCAAAAGGAGGTACCATATATTATATCACTTTCATTGACGACTTCTCACGGAAGGTATGAGTTTATTTCCTCAAACACAAGTCAGATGTGTTTGCCAGATTTAAGAAATGGAAAACGGCCGTAGAGAAGCAAAATGGACGATCGATGAAGTATTTGCGGACAGATAATGAAGGTGAATACACCTCGAAGGAGTTTACAGATTACTGTAAAGAACAGGGTATACTTAGTCAATGGACAGTTCCAGGACATCCAGGGCAAAATGGGGTAACGGAGCGCATGAACATGACACTATTAGAGAGAGTCAGAAGTATGCGGTTGCAATCCGGAATTTCGGATGACTTCTGGACAAAGGCGGTGAATCATACGTACTATTTGGTTTAACAGGTCTCTATCCAGAGCCATGGATCTTCATATCCCAAAAGAAATTTGGGAAGGAGAGCCGGTCAGTTATGATTCATTACGAGTGTTTGGATGCCATGCTTACTCACTTCATAAATCAGAATGATAAAACCAAGCTGGAATCAAAATAAAAAAATGTGTATTTTCTTAGGATTCAAATTTGGAGTCAAATGGTGCCTGTTATGGAATCTGGAAAACAGAAGAACGTTCACTAGCCGAGATGTGATCTTCGATGAGGAATTCATGTTGAAAGACGTGGCTAAAAACAATGAGACGGTAAATGGAGCATCATGTAACAATGATCCGATGGTGATGGAGTTTTCTGGCACTCATAAAGATACAGACACTGACACACAAATTCAGCCTATTGATGCAGAGGTGGACGGGCAGAATATGGAGACAGACGGTGAGAACCAACACCAGCATGACCCACAAACAATGACATTAAGGAGATCAGCACGTATACATAAAGCTCCAGTCATGTACGGCTTCGAAGATATGCCCGCATTTGCTCTAGTCACCGAAAGCGGAGATCCCGGCTCTTATCAGGAGGCCATTAGACAGGAGAATTGGGATCGATGGGTTGTTGCGATGACAGAGGAAATGAAGTCACTTCGAAAGAACGGCAAGTAGAAGCTGATTGAGCTACCGAAAGAAAAAAGGGCTATTGGCTGCAAGTGGTTATTCAGGAAAAAAGATTTTGAGCAATACAAAGTAAGGTTAGTTGTGAAGAGTTTTGCTCAAAAGGAGGGGGTTGACTACAACGATATTTTCTCACATGTAGTCAAACATACATCTATTCAAGTTTTGTTGGCAAAGGTAGCAGTTTAGGATTTAGAATTGGGGCAAATGAACGTGAAAACGGCTTTTCTGCATGGTGAGTTGAAAAAGACAATCTTCATGAAGCAACCTGAAGAATTTGTAGAGTCCGGTAAGGAGGATCATGTATATAAACTCAAGCGGCCTCTATATGGGTTGAAGCAGTCTCCCGGGCAGTGTTACAAGCGCTTCGATTCTTTTATGCTGAAGATCAATTACTCTCGATGTGCGTATGACCGCTGCGTGTACTCGAAGCGGCTTAAGGATGGTTCGTCGATATATCTACTCCTATATGTCGATGATATATTAATTGCTGCAAAGAGCATAGCGGAAATAAATACGCTCAAAGCGTCATTGAGTGCAGAATTTGATATGAAGAATTTAGATGAAACAAAGAAGATTCTTGAGATGGGGATTTTGCGAGACAGGAAGGCTGGAAAGTTATGGCTATCCCAAAGAAAGTATATTGAGAAGGTGTTGTAGAAATTCAACATGAAGGACTCAAGACAGTGAGTACCCCTATCGCCAGTCATTTCAAGCTATCCTCCAAAGAGTGTCCGAAATCAGCGGAGGAGAAAGAACAGATGTCTCGAGTACCATGTGCAAGCACGGTGAGATCACTAATGTACGCTATGGTATACACACGTCCAAATATATCGTATACGATAAGTCTGGTTAGTCGGAACATGTCAAACCCAGAAAAGATCCATTGGGAAGCTGTAAAGTGGATACTTCGGTATCTAAAAGGAAGTAAAGATCTCGATTTATTCTTTCACAAGTCAGAAAATAAATTGAGCCAATTGCAGGGATATGTAAATATGGATTAAGTTGGTAATTTGGACAAGAGAAGATCAACCACAACCTATGCATATATAGTTGCAAAATCTCCAATCAATTGGAATTCGACACTTCAGGATACTGTGACGCTATCAACGACGGAGGCAAAATACATGGCAGCAGTGGAAGAATTTAAGAAAGCTTTGTGGTTAAAGAATTTAGTTGGCGAGTTCGGATTCGATAAGGAGTCAGTTCCTTTATTTTGTGACAGTCAAAGCGTTATTCATCTGACGAAGAATCGGTTATGCCACAATCAAACTAAGCACATCGACGTGTGATATCACAAGATAAAGAAGTGGGTCGAAAAGGAGATCAATTTGATCAAAATCGATACTAAGGTAAATCTGGTGGACATGCTAACGAAGTTTATTCTTACGGAGAGGTTCAAGACAACCTTGGCATCTATTCAGGAACTCAAATGTAAGGAAGGCACGCAACCTCGGCAGGAGGGACGCAACACTTTCATGGTTCTGAGGGAAAACTGTGACAGTTTGCAGTTTCAAGTTTGGGAGCTATGCCAGAGGGGGAATGGAGAGAACTAAGGAAACCCTAAAGGATACAAAGACGAAAGCAACAAACTTTCAAAGTGGCTATAAGGATATACAAGCCAAGGTGGAGACTGTTGTGAATGTGTCTTGTATATCAAGACTGCACACCATCAAGTTTCAGATGTTGAGCCGGCACATGCTTGACGTGAGCCTTCTCATACATCCAGAGAATTTAGGCACTTTATGAACCGTCTCAACGAAGGGTTGAAATGTCTCATAGAGACAGAGAACTAGGCAAGTTCTAAGCCGGCTCAAGAAGTCTGTTGCGGTTCGGTTGCGGAAATCAAGTTTCGAATTTATCTCGAAAATTAGGTTTGGACGGCAGTTTCGTAATTAAGTGTATTACTATTTTATATCAGATTTGTATAGGGTATAAATAGGATACTGGGGTTAAAATTAAATGAGAATCTTGATCATAAAGTTTAAGGGAGACGAAATGACGGCTCCATAAGAGATCAAGACGCCACCAAGAGAACTTAGAGAGAAGGAGATCTCATTGGAGATCTATTAGAAGAAGATTTTTGTAATCTTCATAAGGTTTTTTCTCTAAAGTTCTAATAAAAATATTCTTCCATTTTTCCTGAATTTCTTGTTTGCTATTTGATTTGCTTGTTCTAGTTGTTATTCATTTAAAGGGATCTCTAGATGGTCATCCGCTGCGCCGATTTTTCAACAGCCGCCCCCACCTCCATATAAAAGTATGAATGGATCTCTACCACCACTGCTCCAGCCCACCGCCACCGTCTTGTGCACCGCCACCGCCTCCATGTCCGCCGCCGCCGCCTATTTTCATGGTCACGGCTATGCTCCTCTGCAAATAATGCTCAGAAATGAGTTTCTGAAAGAGCTTTTTGGTAATTATACAGTCTATCATTGTTCTCGATGACAAAGCCATTTTGGTTTGTTATCTGCGTTTGCAGTGTTGTTGCCAGTGCATATTCATTTAATTCTAACGAAAAGGAAAAATTACCAGGACAAAAAATTGAATTAAACGTGCAATAATAAGACTTCTATTAGATTTTCACAAGTAACCGGACAGCTAAGGCACTAATCAACTTATTTCATTAGAACCTATTGAATAATATTAGAATCAACCGAAGTTTGATTGGACCAGAAAGTTTGGACACCTATGAGAATAAAGAAAAATATAATAAGAATACAGAGCCGCCAAATATATACAAGTGCATAATCAAGATAAATGATTGAGATGGAAATCAGAAGTAACCAGATAGGATTAAGTTTCATTCAGATTTTTGGCTAAAGCCACACTAAATCTAAGTGCAGACTTGAACCTGTTATAGGTTTTCAGTTGTGGACAATAGCTCTTATTTTGAAACCACCGCCCTTTATGATGCGGCATAACTATCAGTAGCATTATTTTCTATAACCGATGATCTGCTATCTATTAAACTAAATTCATTGGGCAGCATAAGCAAAGATCCAATGTCTAACTCGGGGTAAATTCTGTAAAATAGCTATCGGCACCTCCAAAATTTTGCTGTCATGAACCACTTTACCAAAAGCTTGAGCAGGTTATGGTTAACAATGTACATCAAACTAACATAACATTTAGCACTACATCACATGGACCTTTGGGTCAGGTGGAAAGGCCTCCTACAGAAACTCACACAACCTCGGTTGTCAATACAGAATAAAGGAATTTCTAAAACAACAATAACAAGGTTTGCGCCCATGACCTCTTGAAAACTGGTGCTCTGATGCCACGCTAAAAAACACTTTACTCAAAAACTTATGTTGTTAGCACTTAACACTAACTAGCCACTTTACAGTCTCTACACTATCATTTTCATGGAAACACTTTGGTTCAAGTTACTCTGGAGATCTACACTAAATTTAAGAATTCAATAATGAGTTGGTCAGGAAAAAAACGAACAAACTTCATATCAAGGATTTCATTATCTTTACCTATGCCATTCCCATCAAATTAGAGTGCACCATGAAGGGAAATCTGTAAGAATGATCCATATAAGATTTGCAAGAATTCTATGCTATATATCAAGGTTCACGATTCAACATTATTTTAGGTCAAGCTATCAACTAGACCTTATCCTTCTCTAGGGTGAATCCCTTAACCAATAGAAGGGGTTGCTTCAATACATGTCAGGGCAAACCTAATTAGGCGACAGATTGACTAATAGGTTTGGAATGCACAGACCTGGAACGGATAAAAGCCTGTTGCAGTTTTGCGTCCAGGCTTAAATCTCCATTTTTATCTTAATATTCTATGTGGGCCTAAAATCACACTTGCATCGTGCTACATTGCCTCTCCAACCTCTTGTGTGAACTTTGAGGTACTAAACATCAATAATCTCTCGATGCTACATCGATTTAACACATGCAGTGCTATCAAACTCCACCTTATGCTTGAATATGCTATCCGATACTTCAGCTTCAAACCGTACCTCAGCTTAATTCGAGCACCTATCTAGCTTAGTAGTACAAACCTGTTATGACAATATGATGATTAAGGTGATGATGAGAAACAACACCAACATGACCCAAAAGATAAATTCCATGTTAAAGTTTCGAGCCTAAACTCGCTCTTGCATCTTGGCATTGTATGCTGTTTTTTAACTTCCTGCTTAAAAAAATAAGTTGCCTAAAATCTTTGCCTCTATATATATTTTAGAGACTAATAAAAACAATATGCACGTGTTTTTACCTATATACAGGCAAAAAACAAAACGAATAATCAACATTAACCTAACTTGTAACTCCATGATTTTAATTACAAAACACCCTAATACTTCAACCTGCTTTTTTTTAAATCAAAACTATTTAAGCTAATTTCTAACCATCAAGAATTGCCCAGATATTGTAAAATTTTGAGGTCATTCCCAATGAGTCCTCAACACATAATTCCAATTATATGATTTGCTCAAAACAATGACCTGGTCAAGGCTTTGCACACTAAGCCTAGAAATCCCCCAATAATCCTAACCCTAACCCTAACCCAAGAAATAAAAACCGCCATGATTCTTGCTTTGCACAATAAAACGAGCAACTAAGCACAGATGATCAATGAGTGAACCCAAAACAAGTTTCTATACAATTTCCATTAATTTCATTTCTCCAAATTTCTAAAACCCATATCAAATCTAACAAAATCAAACATAAACCAAAGCACAACAAAACAAATCGATGCACCAAACTTGAAATACCTGAAGCCTGAGGATCGAGGGAAGGCGACCCATGAAGGAGAGAGAAGAAGTAGAGAGCGAGGAAGAAGAAGCACAGAACAATTTTCTTGCAGAAATTAACCATTTTTGCTGCAAACCCATGAAAAATGAAAATAAAAATTGAGTTTTTAAAGAAGAGGGTTAGGTTTAAAAATTAAGGCAAATAGAGATATGAGATCGCAACCGTCTCTGATCACGCGCCTTTCCTGTTTGGGTGTGGGCGGGTGGGGAGGGGGCGGGGGTTTGTTTAATTGCAAGTTGCTGCCAACTTAAATTTCTCATTATTTTTCTTGCACATTTTTTTTTCAAATTTTAAATTGCAATAAAACTCCATTAAAGATATTTTTTTCCCTGGCTTACATAATTTGAGCTTGACGTATTCATGTTCAACCACAGCCAATTAGCTGCGGTCAATATGGTTAACAAAGGGGCTGAGCCTGGAGACGAGCAGTTGTCTAATCGGACCGACTGAGACAAAATTGAACTGAATAACCGGTTTTTTTGGCTTTTTGGTAATTTGGTTCGGTTTCGGTTCTCAAAAAGAAAGACAACTGGTTAACTGACATACCAAAATCCTAGCTTATTAATTAAAGAAGTATGCATGGCATCAAACATATATGTTTCCATACATAGTGATAGTATCATCATTTTATGTCGTGGCACATATTCCATATCAAGATTGACTTGTTTCAATAGCTTATTATTGGGGGAAAAAAAGATATTTAATAAAATATAAAATTATTTTGTCCGAATCTATTTCTCACATAAAGAGATTTTCTACAAAGTTGTGGTGATTTCGGTATGGTTTCTCAATCGAGATGCCACTTTCTCAATTAATTAAGCGTGATTCTTTTGACGTGCAATTATTTTTCTATTAAAGCAAATATCTAGTGCCTGTTTGCAATTTATTCTTACATATTAAAGTTAGAGAAATCTTTTTGCAAGTTTTACTAGTTTGACCGGTCAAACTTAGTGGTGAAAAACCAAGTTTTTCCAGGTGATCCTAAAAAGCAGCCAATATTCTATTGGTTTGAGCAATCATGACTTTTGTGTTGCTGGAAGAGGTGCTGGGCATATACGAAAGAAATAATAACAGGGGCCCATCAAGCTAAGGATTTCCCAAAAAGAAACAGTCCACAGTATTCAGTCAGCCACAACTTAGCTTACTGAAAGAAATAAACAACATGACTAAAACGCTACAGAAAAAATAGGAAAATATCAACCACCTTAACATCTTTATTTGACTAAGTTAACTCTAAGAGTTGCAACCTTGGTGTAGTGAGCGTTGCGTGAGACGTTGCATGTCTCACGTGGCAAAAATATAGAAAGAGAAAAAGCATCCAGGATTGCGGTCGCATCAACCAGTCTTGACGGGTGGGACTCGCCCGCTCATTTGCCCTCTTGTTTTACCTTCTTTGGGGCTGCACGATCGCCGTCTCATGGGTGCGGAGCCACCCTATCACACATAGGCAAAACCAATTGAAGGAACTTGCACTTCATGATTGGATATTCAAACGACACCCAAGCAAATCCGACTCATATCAGCCAACCCAAATCAAAAATGCTGGCAATATAACAATTTCTATTCCTATGACTTCCTTTATGAAAAAACATTCCGACACCCTAACATCTATGGAATTTTGAATCGATCTTAGTGATGCAAAATGGCAGCTTCAGGTGCTGCAGCAGCAACAACAGTCGATAAGAAAAAATCACAGCTTCGGCTTGCTGCGTTAGGGACGCGGCCATATCCATGAGTCCGCCGCCCAGCTCTCCACCAGCCACGGCCACGGCCCCGATCCCTACCGTGGCCATATCCACCATCGTTTGATGACCGTGCTTATCTTCCTGTCTGCAAGTGAATTAATAGAAATGAGCATCTAAAAGAGCTTCTCTCGAAACAAGAGAGTTTAGCATCGTTTCTTCACGACAAGCTATTGGTTACTTATCTAAGTTTGATAGAACCGAGCATCGGATGCACCATGTCAAGCTGACATGGTAGCTAACAACTTAACGCTCCTTTTCGTGTGGGCTTTTTAATTGGGCCAGCCGAAAGGCCCACAGTTAATTTTAAAGTGCTCATTTTAAAAGGCCAAACTAGGGCACCATGATGTCCTATCAAGCTAGTTTTCTTTTTAGGGTGAGCTGGCTCGTAAGCGCTAACATAACACAGTACATCCACACGCCACACACAAGCACACAGCACACAAATACGCACTCTCCCCAGGAGAGGAAGTGTCCATACCAACCGAACCACTGCTCATTGGTAAAGCTATGATTATCAAAAGTTTAACATAGATTATGAAGGATTGGCGTCCTGAACATAGACACGGGATACAGATATGACACAATATGGATATGGTGAGTTAGCAATTTTCTAAAAAGATTATGACATGGTGACACGACAATTTTGTGCGTGTATATGCAAGTGGTGTGCATTTGTAAAAATAAATATATTATCGACTTCGAAACTATTATATGATCTACATTAATAAATTAAGAATAACAAAATAAACTACATCTCAACATATATAGGACTACGCAGCTAAAATCACATGATCAATATTTATGATATATAAACACTAGAAATTAACCATACTTAAAAAAAAAAACCAACAATAAGAAACTAAAATCAAATTATAAAAACAAGTTGTCGACTATTTTTTATGCAGACACGTTGGCATGAAAAAAATTCTCATTGCTTTGAGAAAATTAATTTATGAAAACCATAATCACTTTTCAAATCTTCCAAAATCTGTTAGATTAATAGATTTATAAGAAATTTAAGTACCAAAAAACCTTTTTATATATTATTGCTCCTTTGCCACCCACTGTAAAATAGAAACCGATAAAGGACTTTTCTGAATAAAGCACTCATTAAATAGCTGTGGGTTTTTTCCTATGTCACCCACAAAACAACAACAACTTAGCCTTTTATCCCAAGCATATGGGGTAGGCTACATGAACCAACATGAGAATCACGTCGGGTCCAGCACATGAATCCTCCGACTCCACTCACTCCTGTCAACCAATACACTTTCATTGAGTCCTTCGGCAACCATATCGTTTCGTATCACCTCCATCCATGTTTTCTTCGGTCTCCCTTTTGCCCTTTTGCCATTGCCTATATCGAGAGTAACTATTTTTCGAATCGGTGTTTCCATAGGTCCGCGTCGCACATGACCAAACTATCTTAGCCGGTTTTCCCGCATTTTCTCCTCCACAAGTGCCGCACCAACTTTTGCATGAATATCCTCATTTCGCACCTTATCTTTTCTAATATTACCGCACATCCAACGAAGCATGCGTATCTCCGCTACGTGCATTTTCTGTGTATGATGTTTCTTAGGAACCCAGCATTCTGTACCGTATAATAAGGCAGGCCGAACAACGCTCAGATAAAACTTCCCTTTCAATTTTAACGGAAAGTTACGATCACATAAAATCCCTGTTGCACTTCTCCATTTCAACCAACCAGCTTGGATCTTTTGATTAACATCACTATCGATCTCACCATTCTTTTGGATGATGGAACGTAGATATCTAAACATATAGCTTGAAATGGGTAATTTCATATTTAGAACAGAAGGATGGTAAATAACGGCTATACCCTCAAAAGGTCTTCTTCTTCTTTTTTGGACTTCATAAACTGCAGCCAGGTTAGGATTTAACACAATTTTAGAATTGAGGATTTTCTTTTTTTAAATAAGGCCTATACCCTTGGTTACTTTTAATAGTAATTTTAGACGGAAAAAAAGTTGGTGGCATCTTTAGAATTGATTCACAAAAATAGGAAGAATTATTTGGAATAGGGAGCGTAATGCAGAGCAAGAGAGAGAAATATATGAGATTTTTTAGGTTCAAACCAAAGGTAGAGCTTAATATATTTTTAATAACTAAATTCAATCCTATTGAGATAAAATAAAGAAAAAATGCAAAATGAATGAAAATACATGGATCTAATAGGTAAAAGAGAAACAAAAGAATAACCCTCTTCATGGTTCTTTTTTGAATTTCTACAAACTTAATGGCTTGACTTCTAACACGAACAAATTGTAAGAAATAAGACATGGAGAAATGTGAAAATATTTCTTCATAAGACTGTTGCAAGTACCCCTATAAAACAGTGACTTCGCTGCAAAACCTCACTTCTGAGCAGGTATTCTCACCAAAATCTCCACATGGCGGTGATCATCTCTCTTTATATTTAAACATGCACACAAGATATTCGAATAAATGCCAGCAAAACGCCGCCAATGTTCAAATTCAAATCTCCAACGTCCTCTAAACCTCTCAATTCACCAAAATTTCCCCTTTTCTCATCTCTTTCAGCTTTGTTTCAATCTCAATCACAACAACAAGAACAAAAATCAATACCCGTTTCGATATCGCAAGCCCGAATCCAAAACACCCACTTTCTCTCACTCTCCCCTGATCCAAGATCGTTCATTTCGTCCTTAATCCAATGCCGAACCCCAACCCAAATCAAACAGGTCCATGCACAAGCTATCACCACTTTGATGATCCGAAATCTCGGCGTAGCCAACAAAATTCTTTACACTTGCGCACAACACAAATCGCTCTGCGATGTGCAAACCTTCTTTCTTCGTATGAAAGAGAGTGACAATGTCTCTTGGAGTGTGATTGTTGGCGGGTTTGCGAAGATCGGAGATTTCAAGAATTGTTTGAAGTTTTTCTGGGAATTTTTTTTGTTCGGGTTCGCGAATTGATAATTATACTCTGCCATTTGCTTTAAGGGAATGTTGATACTCAGTCTGTAAATACTGGGATGGAGATTCACCATCTTGTGTATAAGTCTGGGTTGAGTTCGGATCTTTTTGTCTCGGCAGCTCTTGTTGCTATGTATGCGAAATGTGGGCACATTGAAGATGCTTGCAAGGTGTTTGATAAAATGTGGAAAAAGGATTTAGTTACATGGACTGTTATGATTGGGGGATATGCTGAGTGCGGGAAACCTGAAGAGGCGTTTTTCTTGTTTGATCGAATGAAAGAAGAAGGAGTTGTGCCCGATAAGGTCGCAATGATGACTATAGTCTTTGCTTGTTCGAAGCTAGGAGCCATGCATAAGGATAAAATGATCCACGACTATATATCGAGCAAAAAGTATTCTTTGAACGTAATTTTGGGGACTGCTATGATCGATAAGTATGCTAAGTGTGGTAGTGTCGATGCTGCTAGAGAGATATTTGATAGTATGAGGGAAAAGAATGTAATTACTTGGAGTTCTTTGATATCAGCTTATGTAATTCATGGAAATGGAAAAAAGCCCTCGAGCTATTTTCTCGAATGTTGGAGAATGGAATTCGGCCGAATAGGATTACATTTGTTTCAGTATCGTCTGCTTGTAGTCATGCAGGGTTGGTCGATGAAGGACGAGAATTTTTTCAATCGATGGAGAAAAAGTACTCATTGAAACCAGATGTGAGACATTATACTTGTATGGTTGATCTTTTCAGTCGAGCTGGGAAGCTCGAAGAAGCAATAGAACTAACTGAGTCCATGACAATAGAGAAAGATGAGGGCTTTTGGGGTGCGATCTTAGGCGCTTGTAGAATTCATAAAGATATAGCATTGGCAGAAAAGGCTGCAAAAAGCCTTCTTGAATTGCGCCCGAAACATTCGGGTTATTACATTTTGCTTTCTAATATTTACGCGAATGCCGGTAAATAGGAAGATGTGGCAAAAACAAGACAAGTAATGACTAGAAGCAGAGTGAAGAAAATTCCTGGTTGGATTTTGATCGAGATTAACAATTCAACACATCAATTTAGAGTCGGTGACAAGACTCATCCACGATCTAAGGAGATTTATGATGTGTAGAAGGTTGAGTGAGAAATTGGAGCAGGCCGAATATGTTCCTCATACGAATTTTGTGCTGCATGATATTGATGAAGAACTTAAAGCAGGCTTCCTGTACATGCACAGCGAGAAATTGGCGATTGCATTTGGGCTTATTGCGACACCTGAAGGATCAACTATTAGGATCACAAAGAATCTGAGAGTATGTGGTGACTGCCATAATTTCACGAAGATGGTATCAGCTATCGTGAAGAGGGAGATTGTTGTAAGAGACGCCAACAGGTTTCACCATTTTAGTGGAGGATCATGTTCTTGTGGGGACTATTGGTGATAAATTGAATGCTGAAATGAAGTAATCCTTCTCTCCCATTCTAATTTATAACTGATTATTTGACAGATAATTTGCTCAGATGTATGCCGTTATGCTTTATTTGTTTGAAAGGTATATTTAAATTCTTGAAAGGGACAACCTTTGAATCCTTAGCAGTTGATTGAGTTGAGGTACTTTAGTTTGGTACTTCGAAATAGAGGATAAGGTCAAAGTAAAACTGAAATGCCGAAACATTGAACAAAAGTGTGGTAACCAATAAGACAGCAAGAATAGAAACTTATCGAACTAACGAACTTATTGCGAAACAGAGGCAGGATGAGACCTGAGTAAGAGTTAATGACCAAGAACTAAATCAGGGCTGATGTTCTTACATCTTGAACCTACTATATGTACCAACATAGACTTATCTCACCAGTAGGTTTAATTAAAATGTGATCTATCGAAGTTTCAGAAGTGTTCTCAGCCTTTTCACATCCCGCTATTGTCCCTTATAAAATTGGTGCCGAATTCTTAGACAAATAACAAGCCAAGAGAAAGGACTGTCTTAAAAACTGGAGATGAAACCTCCCAACTTTAATGGAAGCCCTTATTGGGTCTCTCTGTGTGTGTAGAGACAGGCACGCACGCATGCACATGCATGCATATAATAACAATAGCAATAGCAATTGCAATAATATTGGGTGGATAATTAGCCACCTTTTCTCTCAAAAAAATAAAATAAAAACAACAACAACAATAATATCTGCAACATTGAAGAAACCAAGCAGCTGGAGTAAATCATTTGTAGAAATACAATTTCCACTTTGTCCCATTCGTATCCGTTTGTTGAGGTTGGATTGAGATAATAGACCCAGTCAACTCATCATCATCAACAACAACAACAAATGAGCCTTTTATCCCAAACATATGGGGTAGGCTACATGAACCAACATGAGAATCATGCCGGGTCCAGCACATGAATCCTCCACCTCAACTCACTCCTATCAAATAATATACTTTCATTGAGGTCTTTGGCAACCATATCTTTTCGTATCGCCTCCATCCATGTTTTCTTTGATCTTCTTTTCGCCCTTTTGATATTGCCTATATTGAGGGTATCCATTCGTCGAACTAGTGCTTCCATAGGTCTGCGTCGCACATGACCAAACCATCTTAGCCGGTTTTCCCGCATCTTCTCCTCCACATGTGCTACACCAAATTTTGCATGAATATACTCATTTCACACCTTATCTTTTCTAGTGTTACCACACATCCAATGAAGTATGCGCATCTCCGCTGCGTGCATCTTCTGTGTATAATGCTTCTTAGGAGTCCAGTATTCTGTACCATATAATAAGGCAGGCCGAATATCGCTCCGATAAAATTTACCTTTCAACTTTAACGGAAAGTTATGATCATACAAAATCCCTGTTGCACTCCTCCATTTCAACCAACCAGCTTGGATCCTTTGATTAATATCGCTATCGATCTCCCTATTCTTTTGGATGATGGAATCTAGATATTTAAACCGATCGCTCGGTGATATCTCTTGCTCTTCCAATGTTATACCAATATGGTCTCGACTTCTCTATTTGCTAAATTTGTAATGCATATATGCTGTCTTGGACTTGCTCAATCTGAACCCCCAAGATTCCAACGTTTGCCTCAATAGCTCCAATTTGGTATTAACCCCTGTGTTCGTCTCATTTACTAAAACAATATCATCAGGGAATAGTATACACCAAGGTACCTCATCTCGGATAGTTCTAGTAAGCGCATTCATCACGATGGTAAATAAGAATGGATTTAATGCAAATCCTTGATGTAAACCAATTGTAATTGGAAAATCACTCATTAGGCCGTTGCAAGTTCTGACATTTGCCACTACTCCATCGTACATGTCCTTGATTATGTCAATATACTTGGTAGGGACCCCCTTCTTCATCATTGTCTCTTATAATACCTCTCTCGGTAGCTTGTCGTATGCTTTCTCTAAATCAATAAATATCACATGCAAATCTCTTCTCCTCTCTCGAAAACGCTTGACAAGTTAACGAAGCAAATGAATAGGCTCTGTCGTCGATCGTCTAGGCATGAATCTAAACTGGTTTTCTATTATATTAATATCCTTTCTTAGCCTGTGTTCAATCACTCTCTCCCACTGCTTCATGGTGTAACACATAAGTTGTATTCTACGATAGTCTGAGCAATTTTGAATGTCAGCCTTGTTCTTATAGACATGTATAAGGGTACTTTTTCTTCATTCATTTGGTATCTTTTTGATCTGCCAAATCTTATTAAACATATCTGTCAGCCATTTAATGTCTATTTTTCCTAAGCATCGCTAAAGCTCGATAGGAAACCCGTTTGGACCAACCGCTTTTCTTGATCCATTCTTCAAAACCTCTTTAACCTCAGGAAGTCTTATTTTACGTATGAAATCAGGTTTATATTTTGAGATTGAATGACACGTCCATCTAAATTCTTAGTAAAGTTCTCATCGAACAATTTATCAAAAATAATTTCTCTACCTTTTCTTGATATCCTCATCTCGAACTAAAATCTTCTGATCTTTATTTTTAACACATTTCACCGCACGTAAGTCTCTGGTCTTCCTTTTCTGCATCCGAGCAATCCAGTATATATCATTTTCAGCCTCCTTAGTGTCTAACTTCTCGTATACCTCCTTATAGACCTTAGTTTTAGCTTCCCGAACAGTTTTCTTAACTTCCTTTTTAGCAATTTTATACTTCTCAGATCTCTTTGCATCTCTACTTTTCTTCAAATTTTTATAAGAATTTCTCTTAATTTTAATAGCAGTATTTACTTCTTCATTCCACCATAATATGTTCTTAGATGGTGCGGCACCACCTCTCGACCCACCAAGTAGATCTTTACCTATCCTCTTGATACAACTAGCTATCTTTTTCCATGTTCTGTCTGAATCATTTTCAGACTGCTAATCCGCCTCTTAAACGACACGATTTATAAAAGCCTTTTGGTTACCTTCTTTCAGCCGCCACCATTTAATTTTAGGCTTTACCTTACATTTAATCTTCCTAGGTTCTCTTCTAAATCGAAAATCTAGAATTAAAAGTCTATGTTGAGTGGTTACACTCTCATCTGGCACTATTTTACAGTCGATACAACAATCTCTATCTATCATTCTTGTCAGAAAAAAGTCTATTTGCACTTGATCCGCTCCTAAGATGATAAGACGAGACTCTCTTTTCCTAAACCAAATGTTTGCTAAGATCAAGTCATAAAATAAGGTAAAATTTAGAATCGAGCTACCTGTTTCATTCCTTTGTCCAAAACCAAAACCTCCATGGATAGTATCAAATCTACTCCACTACGAGTAGTACCTACATGTCCATTGATATCACCACCAATAAGTAACTTCTCTCCACCAGGTATCTTTTGCACCATCTCGTCTAAATTCTCTCAGAATAAACGCTTACTAGCTCATCAAGATCTATCTGTGGTGCATAAGCACTAATAATATTAAGGATCTTCCCACCTAAAATAAGCTTAACCAATGTAACTCTATTATCTTTTCTCCTAATCTCAAATGCATTCTCAAGCAACCGCCTATTTATGATTAGGCCTACCCCATTACGATTTTTATCTCTACCCGTATACCAAAACTTATAACCCTAAGGCTCAATGACTCTATCTTTTTCACCTACCCCCTTAGTTTCTTGCAAACACATAATATCAACTCTTCTTCTAATCATCACCTCCACTAATTCTGTTAGTCTAATCGTAGGGAAACTTATGTTCTAAGAAACTAGACGGATCCTATAAAACCTTGCTTATTTGTCACTATCTAGGGTCCGATGTAGCGCGCCGTTTCCGGACGATGGCCTAAAGGCTCCTACATACTTAACACTACACCCGGGATCCGATATAGCGCGTCGCTGAGTAGGGGACACCCCAACGATATTCTTATTATGGTTCATGTCATAGAATGCGATAGTTTTACGTTGGCTGTCACAAGCCTACCATAACTCTCACCCTTTCTCATCCTGACTTGGGACCTGCAACGGTGGGTTTAGACCCAGTTAACCGATATGCTTCAGAATATTCTGCATTGGTATAATATTTAAATTGCTTCATTTTTAATATTTATATTTCCCTTTAGTTGTAATCTATGATAATTCATGTTGTACTTTTCTATTAGCTTATGATGAATCCAAAGAATTAAACTGTATCATCCTCATTCAGGCCCTAGTTATTTCCTCCAAAACAAAATTAAAGTCCATCCAACCCTATATAAATCCATGGCTAACAATACGCACATACAAACCAAGTAACACTTTCCTAACAAGTTACTTACCATGGCCTTGAATCTTATCCATTTCGCTTTTTTTTTTACACTCGCATTCATATCCTCTCCAATAGCCAATGCGGGTGATCCTGATATCATCACCGACTTCATTTTCCCACCAAACTCCAACGTTGTCAATGGTAGCTTCTTCACTTTCACTGGAATGCGCCCTTTGATCACTTCACCACCACCAAGTACCTTCACGGTTACTAAAGCATCGATGGCTGAATTCCCTGCTCTCAATGGCCAAAGCGTGTCTTATGCTGTACTCATGTTTCCTTCCGGATCAGTCAACCCTCCTCATACTCATCCTCGCTCTGCTGAACTCCTCTTTCTCGTTGATGGTTCTCTTGAGGTTGGGTTTGTTGACACTACCGACAAGCTCTATACTCAAACACTGCAAGCAGGGGACATGTTTGTTTTTCCTAAAGGACTTGCTCACTTTCAGTTTAATAATGGGCATGGCTTGGCTACTGCCATCTCTGCCTTTGGCAGTGCTAATGCTGGCACAGTATCATTACCTGCAACTCTCTTCACTACTGGAATCGACGACTCCATTCTTGCCAAGTCCTTTAAAACCGATGTCGCGACTGTTCAAAAGATCAAGGCTGGTTTTGGTCCTAAATTCTGAAACCGCAGGCCGTGCTAATAAAAGAATCTCCCTTTAGTTCGTTTGTTTTATGAGAGGTTCAGTCTTGTGTTTTATTTGATTGGTCTATTGATAAAAGTTTTCCTTATTGTTATCTGCAATGACTATGGTGAAAAACGAGCAATTAATTCATATATCGATTTTTGGGAAATTATCATTTTTAAGAAAACAATTTTAAGATGAAGATAATGTGTCTGGGAATCATGAGAACAAAGGTATGTGGATGCAGTGTAATTTTTTCCAATGATCGTAATAGCCAGGTGTTCTAGTTCTCTAGTCTATAAGCCCCTTGGTGTTTCATTTCTCCAAGGTGTAACTTCTACTCTCATCCCACCTAGGAAAATTAACTTAACAACAATAACACTTTTAAAACGAGTAGCCTGATAAGTAGTTACTTTTTCATAATGTAAATCGGTAAAAGTAATTGAGCAAGTTGGTAAGGTGCTTGACTTTGAAAGCACTGGTCATAGATTCAAGGCACGAGAGTAACAAAATTTACGTAGGGACTGGCATGTGAAAAAGCAGCAAGTTCTCATTCCTGTCACTGCGCACTCGCCTGCGCGCGTGCACGTATGTTATTAAGAACTGCAATATAGTTAAGATCTCACACCTAAGCCCTCTAAACAACAAATCTTGGGGAAGAAGGCGACAATTTACTGAACAACATGACACTAGCTGGATAGCGATAAGGTTTTAAGGCAGACCTAGTTTCCATGTGCTAGAGATCATCTTCAATGCTAGTCCTGCTTTAGATCAGCATGAACTTGAAACTGCATGTTCTTTGCTTAAGTTCATGTTCTTAATATATAACTTTCCGAAAGCATTCCTAATCTGCGGGGAACTTTGTCACATTGGGGACCTAATTTATCTTTTCTGGTATATTGAGAGAGGAGTGAAGACAAATAATAATACTGATATTACGGTGATAAAAGCAAGCCATGTTTTTTCTTCCTTTGTTTTTGTGTGTGAAAGGGTGAAGACAATTAATAGGATATGTTAAGGTGATAAAAAGCATGAAGGTGCTTTCTTCTGCCTTTTTTTTATTGTGTGATATCTGCTATTATATAGAACACAATCACAAATGGAAGGATCAATTGTCGGAGAAAAATATGATAAAGATGATCAAAACATGAGATCAAGTCCTGAAATATTGTCGAGAGTAACTACTGGCTAAGTGAAAATGCAATTAGAAATGAGTAAATACAGGAAAAGTAGAAACAAATGCACTAGATGTAAATGCCTTGGTGAATTGAAGTGGTTGGTATTGAATATCTAACAAATGGAAACAACATAGAAGATTTAATCTTGGATATAGAAGTCATAGAACATTTTTAAATTTTTATGGTGTTTAACTTGTATTGACTTCTACGGTTAGGTCCTAGGTCGAGAATTTGACATCCCAATCTCTGACTGAAATGAAATTGCATCTACTTATATTAGATTAGAATGTGATTTGTGTATTATGTTTGTAGCTGATGGAAAAATCTAGCACTTGGTTACTAAAACGAGTCTGATTTGATTTTATCCTATAAATGACATACAATAACTTGTGGACCATCTCCTTTCGCTTCTTTTTGTTGATTGATCATTTTCTCTATCTTGTTCTTCTTAATCTGATATATTCATCATTTTTTGGTTGTTTTTTCTGTTGTGTTTGAGCATCACTTGGTTTATCCTGAGGTATGATGTATTTTCGCAATTCTAGAAACAATTTGCTCATATCACACAAATAGCAATCAAATAAATATATCTTTTTTGACTGATTAACTTTGAATTCCCCTATGTACATACTATTGTCAGGATATCTTTTGGCATAAAATGAATTTGAAATATAACCGAAAGCTATAAATGATTGCATGCGATTAGAAGGTCCAACAAGAGAGAAGTGGAGACAACTTTCCCTACTTTATGTGAATAAGTACAACAAATAACTGGAATTTTACCCTTCGATCCAAAATTCTATCTCTTGACCTGTCTGTCTTTATTCTGCTCGACTCTAAACTGTATCCAGTAAATGAAGGTATATCGATTGAAAAGGAACATCATTTCACAATATGGGCATGTTGGCATATGTGTGAAAGTCCAATTAACCCTTCAATTAGGAAAATTGCAGTTACTTTGAGCTTTTTGACCCAGAGTGAATCAGGTGCCTTGTGTGACAAAACCATTAATGGGGGGCTCCGGGATTTCTTATGGGTACAGGCATCGTAGATAATTCGGTCTGACGAAGTTTCTCCCCTCATTTGTGATAGATTTAATGTCATCTATCCTGCATCGGTCCTTCCCTTTATCGCTATAAAGCACCATCTCTTTGTAGTCTATGTTAGCAGTTGACTTTTTGCTTACATTCATGGATGGAGCCAAATTATATATAAAAACTAATTCTCATTGTTATTTCCTTCAGACCTTATTTAATGTTTTCAGCCGGCGATGAATACATTGCAAACAGACTTTAGAACTCATCCTATTGTCTTTATAAATACATGGTTACAAGTACCCATATCTCACAAATCCATCCTCTAGAGAAGATCATACACACAGAGACACATTGCATAGTTACTAACCTTGGCCTTGAATCTTCTCCATTTTGCCTTATTCTTCGCACTTGCACTCACAATCTCTCCAATAGCCAACGCAGGTGATCCTGATATCGTCTCCGACTTCATTTTCCCACCAAACTCCAACAATGTCAATGGTAGCTTCTTCACTTTCACTGGGATGCGCCCATTGATCACTTCACCACCACCAAATACTTTCACGGTCACCAAAGCAGCGATGGCAGAATTCCCTGCTCTCAATGGCCAAAGCGTGTCTTATGCTGTACTTGAATTCCCTTCTGGGTCAGTCAACCCTCCTCATACTCACCCTCGCTCTGCTGAACTCCTTTTCCTCACCGATGGTTTTCTCAAGGTTGGATTTGTTGACACTGCTAACAAACTCTATACTCAAACACTGCAAGCCGGGGACATGTTTGTTTTCCCTAAAGGACTCGTTCACTTTCAGTTTAATAACGGGCATGATTCAGCTTTTGCCATCTCTGCCTTTGGCAGTGCTAATGCTGGGACTCTATCGATGCCAGCAACTCTGTTTAATACCGGAATCGATGACTCCATTCTTGCTAAGTCCTTTAAGACCGATGTTGCCACAATTCAGATGATCAAGGCTGGACTTGCTCCTAAGGTCTAAATATGTTGGTCTTTCTTATTAAATAGGAAAAATAAATTCTCCCTTTAGTGTGTTTGTTTCATGAGAGGCTTAGTCCTGTGTTCTATTTGATTGGTGAATTAATAAAATGTCGGTGTTGTTATTCCGGGATGACAATGAAGCAATTGTAGCAGTCATTTTTAAAATTTTTTTGCAACAATCTATTTAATAATAGAAGTCTTCATTGTTTGATATACCCAGGTGCCCTAGTTTTCTAGATTATAAGCTCCTGCTGTGGATTGTTGGCAAATCTAATGCCAATGCCCTAAAAATAGTAGTAAGATCGTTGGCAAAACTGACGCCGATGTCCTCGAGATCATCGACAGTGTTAGTCCTGCTGTGGATCAGCATCAACTTGAAACTGCATGGTTCTTAAATTAAATATGAATTGTCACACGTCCTGCTTCCCGAAATACGGAATACAGGGGTAACTAGGTTAGCCATGCTCCTACGGTCAAGGAATAATCTTATTGTAGCCACATTTCGGCTTATGGTATTACATGGTAATCAGTAAACACAGCACATAAATAAAGGAAACGCATCACTAGTTTATTACATCGACTTTCATTGTTCACAATTTACAATAGTTCAACTGGAAAGGAAATTACTAACTAAGTGTAAATACAAGGTTACTTTAGAGAATGCAGTAAAAGTGTTGAAAGTAAACCGTCTAGACCTCTGCAAACTTGAACGGTAGATCTGACTCCTGAGCAGCGGCGTTCTCTCCAAGCTCTGAGCATACATACTCATGTCGTCAGGACGACACAATAGCAAATATATAATAGCAATATAATAAAGTATGAAACAAAAGGCGATAACAGCGGAGACAGTGAATACAGATAATCAGTTTATCAATGCAACATATGATCTATATTCCTATTGGTCTCTAAGTCAATTTGAAATCGAACTGTGGAAAAGAGTGATCGTATTTAACGAGGGTGTCGTGCACACTCGAGACTACGACCCGCGCCAGGGACATAACCCTGTCAGCCGGACTACGAAGTTCATAACCTAAAATATATATAAGAGTCGTTGTTCGAATGATCATCCTCTAAATCTCTAAACCTCGCTAAATACAAGTTCCATTCCACTTCGATTTTCCTATTTTCCCCAGGTTTCAATAATTGTATGTATGGGGCTAGTTGTGTACAAGTACGCATCAATAACACTGTTTTATTCACTTTTCACTGCATGATTCACTTTCCTAAATTATTCACTTATCACTGGCGTACTTGACACAACTAATCCGATACCATTCACGTTCGATAATGCAATAATCGCTAAGAATCAATAAAAGCGTCCACTGTCACTAGAGGCATCACGGCCGGGTAAATATGTGAATTATACCACTAATCAAGTCATGTACAATATGAATCATAACGTACATTATGAGTTCAGAAAAATCATAATAAATTGTCTGATCATAACTAGAAAAAATTACATAAAAGGGCTAGAAAGTAAACTTAAACAGTAATCCAACAAAATTAGTTTCAGATCAATCAGGTTTCAGGTTTGCGAGTTACGGTCATTTTATTTTAAGTGTTCACTGCTGGAAATCCAGTTCTTGAACTGAAAGTCCGTTTCGTAACACATTTTACTCCCTATTGGGATCATAATTAGACGATGCTACAGTTCAACTATTTGTATGACTATGAGTTAACTTTACAGAGCAGAATACAGATCAACAATAGTCTTCTTAGTTTAGGAGTTATGATCAGTTTACTGATGAAGGGTGCAAACTGAAATTTGCAGAAATCTGCCATACATGTCATTAGTTTAAAATATGTTTAAAATACCAAATGATACTGGAATTCAGTGAAACCAGTACCATTGGAAAGTTAAAACAATTTTCTATGCAGAGGTAAATGGCTCTGCACATTATCACAATTAAACAATAAGATTTCAAGTGTATAAAAGCATCCCAAGAGATGAATTCCTGCTTTGGACTGCAGTCCAAAATCAGGTAAGTTTTTTGTTTTCGATGTTCAGAGTATATATTTAACAGCAAACCTATATATCATGTTAAAGATTATGCAGTACACTTTGCAACGAATCCAAGCACGTTGGTATTATATTTTTCTGGAATTAATTATGAATTTAACGGTGTCAAGTGTTCGGTAAAGCACGAGTTTCGGTATAGACACTAGAGACGTCATATGTGTGAAATCTCGTTATTTTGCTTCCAAAATTTCACAAGACATTTGTTAACAGTAAAGAGATTTGTTTATCATGACTTCCACCATATTAGATTAGGTTTTCGATTAGGGTTTACATCGAATACCTAGGTTAAACATTCGGTATCAAACAAAACATACGTTTTCCTTAATTAATCAAAACTAGTTGTTATCCCTAAAATTTCACTGCTACAAATATGGCCAAAAGTAACGGGGAATTGGTCACGGTTACAACCGTGACCAATTTACAGTCACGGTTTCCATAGTTACGGTCACGGTTAAGACTGTGACGAAACCAAAATTATGGTGGACCACACAACCCTAGCGTGATAAAACCCAATCCCTTCCTAAAAATCTCATTCGTGCCCCAAAAATTTCCCTGTGCCTTCAAAATTTTCCCTCCGCCCAAATTTCTCCAGACTCCTTCCCTCCTCGCCGTAGCCGCCGTCGAAGCCTCCATTGTCGAGGCCGGCCCCTTCAAATCCCTTTGTAGATGAGCCCTGCCCTATCGAAGCCCTTGATGCCTCGCTCGGCTCCGTGATCGACGCCGTCGCCGTCTCACCCTAGCCCCAGATCGAGCTCGTCGAAGCTCGCCGCCGCCGCTCGAGCTGTCTTTAGTCCGTGACCGTCTACAGGTAAGTATAAAAGTAGTTTAATTTTAAAATTGTCTTTGGTCCGTGACCGTCTACAGGTAGGTATAAAAGTAGTTTAATTTTAAAATTTTGGATATAATTTTAAAATTTTAATTTGCTCCCAAAAATTAAATTTTGTTTGGATTGATCTTGTTACTGCTGCTGATGTTTATACTGTTGTTGATACTTCATGTTGTTGCTGTTGTTATCAAAACTTAAATTTTGGAGTTGTTGTTGTAGGGGCAGGATCATATGGGTTAGGTTTAGGGTTTTGGGGGGGGGGACGGGTTAGCTAGAGTTTAGGTTAGGGTTAGGGATAAAGATTAGGGTTATGGTTAGCTAGGGTTTATGGGTTAGGGTTAGGGTTAAGAGTAGGTTAGGTTTAGTGTTAGGCATAGGGTTGGTGTTAGGTTTAGGGTTAGGGCTTAGGGTTAGGTGTTTGGATTAGGGGCTAATTAGAGCCGGTTGGAGTTTAGTTAGGGTTGGGATTAGTGGGTTATGGTTAATTAAAGTTAGGTGTTTGGGTTGGGGGTTAAATCGTTGTCAATCTTTATTAAATACTTTTGTATAGAGTTCGCAAAACAAAAATGTTGCTTTTCACCGTTACCGCAATTGTCACTCCCGAAGGCCTAGAGATTACTAGATCTTGAAACGAGACTTTTTGTCATGCCCTGCTTCCCAAAATACGTAAACATGGCACGTGACAGAGCCAACCATGCTACATATGGTTATGAATCATCCCTTCACAGTCACATTACGGCTGTCAATCGGATATCAAGAACAGTAAAATATATAATCTAGCTAACACATATCCATCTGCCACAATAAATAAAACCAAGAAATAGGTGTAGCGGAAACGAATCAAGATCCAATAAACAATAGTATCTGAATCACGTCCCAATATGGGATCACATTAATAAAATAAAACTACGAAAATAAATAAACTAATCATCTCTAAACTAAATAGCTAGCTCTTCATTGCCCGGCTTGATTGCTAAGTAATCCTGATCTGCCTGCGATAAAGGTAGAGGAACTGGGCCATGCAAAATCCAGACGTCAGTGCGTCATAATATCAAAACAATAGTAATAACCAGGATATGATGATATGATTATACAGGCGTATAAATAATTAACACATGGGTAAAATAATGAGATATATGTATGTGGTGTGTATCCTAAACTCTGTGTTTCTAAGTTATCTATTCTATAAATCTTTGAAATCAATTAATATAATTCTCATCATAACTCAACAATATATATCCCGTTCAAACCCCCATGGGACCACAATACAATGATTATTTCTTAACGCCCGGAATTATGGCAAACAATGATTTATTCCGTAACGTCTGGAATCACGACAAACAATAATTTATTCCGTAACGCCCGGAATCGCGGCAAATAATAATAATACCGTCTTGAGTTACATTTCGGTTACATTCTTGATTTCCTCTTTTCTTCCAAGGTTCTGTGTTCAAGTTAGGTATTACCAATATAATCTAATGCAAACACAGAATCAAGCAGGTACCGGTCTTGTCTATGCAGACACAAGTCACGTCCATCAAGACAACAATCAGGATTGTTGGTATTAACAATAAGAACCAAGTAACAAGTCTGGTAATGTGTCGTGAACATGTCATGTACTCTATATTAACCAAAATAGATATCAATGTAAAACTGTGATCAATATCGAAACACAATTAATGCCAGGATGTATATGTATCTATCTGTAATAACCGTTATAAGTCCATTACCATATATGATACAATCTAGAAATCATATTGAACTGATATAGTAATATGATAATATCGTGATATTCCGGCATTCAACGGGATAAGCTATTATCAGTACGAATATAGACGGATACTGTAAAACTGTAAATCGGTAATTTCTACTGGATAGTAAAACATGCACTATAATTCATCAAATAAATATTGATATAATAACACAGCATGTTACAAGTTTAGAACTTGCCTGATCGGATCTCGCGTCGAGATACGGATGTCACGTTCCGACGTCGAAATAAAGTTACGGCGCAAACTTACGCACGCAAGACCGAACCTGACTGAGCAGCTGCATGACGTGATGAATGGGCTAGATGACGATGGTGACTGGATCGTCGGCGACGTGCGCAACTCCGGCGAGACGATCAGGGATCAAGAAAAGAAAAGAGAGAAGAAGAAGAAGGGGTTGCTGCTGTTGTTGGGTTACTGGGTTGGCGAGAAGAGAGGAGATGGTGGCGACAAGGCAGTGATGACGAGGTCGTCGTGGACGAGGGGTGAAAGGTGATCGGGGAAAATAGCAAGGGTCGGTGGTGGTGGTGTATGGGTGTTCTGGGAGACAAAGAGGGTGAAGAGATGATCGGTAGTGATGGGTTTCCTGACGACGAGGGGTTGCCGGCGGTGGGAGATGGTTCTTGGTGTGATCGGGAAGAGGTGCAGGCGAGGTGGGTTTGGGGCTTAAGGTCGCCGGGAAGAGGAGGAAGAGGTGGAGGTGATGGCGGCGAGGTAAAGGAGGTGAAGGCAATGGGGACGGCGACGGTGAGGGCTATGACGGGAAGATGGAGATGGGTTAGGGTTCGCGGCGAGAAGACGTGAAGAAAAGAGGGGGTGAGAGAGAGTAAGGTTTTATAATGGATTTTTATATTATAATATATATTATATATATATATAGTGAGAGAGACACAGAGAGAGGCGAGAGAAAGAGAAAGAGAGAGAGAGAGAGAGTTATTTATAAATAATATTATATATATATATTAACAATTTTATATATATATATATATATATATATATATATATATATATATATATATATTGTAGGATTTTACAGAAGATTGCTCCGAATATTAACCGTGTCCCTTCAAAAATCTAGTTTTTCAATATGGAGAATATACGTAAAAGTTTAAACCATAATGCGATATCCTGATAATAAAAACATATACCCCCAAGTACGGATCTACGTAAATATACGTAGGAATCAAGAACGAGTTTGTTTAACAATTAGGACATGAATCATGATATATGGTGCCACCACATGATATGGGATAGTAAGACATGCAAGGCTAGATAAGAAACTATATTATTTGGTTTTATACTATATTTTAAAAAGATATTTAGATTCTAAAATATATTTATATGTTTATAAAATCTAGATTTGCATGGATCCTCTATACTAGCCAATATTTGATATAATTTTGAACCATGATGGGTTTCAAACATTCGGGTCGGGTCGGATAATAACCATAACTACCAATTGCACTATCCGCAACCTAAAAGCAACAATAGTCAAGAATTTTACCGCAAGATTTGAAATACCCTAAATAAACATGGTATAACAGTGCTAGGGTATTACATTATACTTAACTACAAAAGAATTTCATCATCGAAATTCCCGGAACAAGAAAAACAAGAAAATACGGATTTAAGAAAAGAGGTGTGGAAACTTCTGTCGGATCTCGTCTTCACGTTCCCAAGTAAATTCTCCGTGCGAACGATTTCCCCTATGAAACAAGTACTAATGGGATAAATCTATTCTTGAGGACATTTTCTCGTCGATCCACAATCGCTATTGATCGCTCTTCATAAGTTAAATCTTCCCTTACTGTCAGTTCCGACTAATTTAGGATGTGCGTCTCATTTCGAACATACTTGCGGAGTTGAGATACATGAAACACGTCATAAACACCCGTCAAAGATGGTGGTAAAGCCAATCGATAAGCTACCTTTCCAACACACTCGATAATACCGAAAGACCCCATGAATCGAGGACTAAGGTTGTCTCGACTACCAAATTGGATTATTCCTCTGGTCGGTGATATCTTCAAGAATACAAGATCACCGACTGCGAACTCCAGAGGTCTTTGTCCAGTATCAACCCAACTTTTCTGCCGATCATGTGCCGCCTTCATATGATTTCGGATCACGTTAACTTTCTCCACCGTTTGCACAATAAAATCTGGTCCCAATAATTTTCTTTCTCCAATATCGTCCCAACAGACCGACGAGCGACACGTACGACTGTATAATGCTTCGAATGGAGCCATTTGTATAGTCGCCTTAAAACTGTTATTGTATGAAAACTCCACCAAGTGCAAATGATCTTTCCATGAACCCTTGAAGTCTAACATGTATGCTCTCAACATATCTTCAAGAGTTTGGATCGTTCTTTCAAACTGGTCATTTATCTGCGGATGATAAGCCGTGTTAAATTTCAAGCGAGTTTCCAAACTTTTCTGTAGACTCCTCCAAAAGTGTGATAGAAATTGAGTATCACGATCCGAAACGATACTCACGGGTAATCCATGCAATCTAACGATCTCCTGCATGTGCCGCTCTGCCAAAGTCTCTGTCGACCGACCAACTCGAAACGGTATAAAATAAGCCGTTTTGGTCAATTGATCGACAATGACCCAAACTGCATTATTGCCATTTGGACTCCGTGGTAAAGTTGTGACGAAATTCATGGTTATATGTTCCCACTTCCATTGAGGAATCAGAAGTGGTTGCAACAAACCAGCTACCATTTGATATTCAGCCTTGACTTGCTGACACACCAAGCACTTCGATACGTAGTGAGCGATCTCCCTTTCCACGCCTTCCCACCAGAAATGTTGTCGCAGGTCTCTGTACATCTTTGTGCTTCCCGGATGTACGGGATATGCGGAACTATGAGCCCCCTTCATGACTTCTTCACGAACATCTCATTTAGGCACACATAAACGACTATCATATCGTAACGAACCATTTTCATGAATTAACAGATCCGTTCGAAGTCCCGCTTCTACTTGTTCTCGAAACTTTTGCAATCTTGGATCGTGCGACTGTGATGCTTTAATGTTATCGATCAAGGATGACTGTACTTGTAATTACATTAACTGTCCCAAGAATCTGGTAGTACAATCTCCAATTCGAACCTCTGAAGATCAACTATAATCTCCTTATGTGCAGTTAACATCCGTATCGCTGGCAACCGACTTAGAGCATCCGGCACTACATTAACTTTTCTCGGATGGTATTTTAGATCAAGATCATAGTCAGCCATCGGCTCTAACCATCTACGTTGCCTCATATTGAGCTCTTTCTACATGAATACATACTTTAGGCTTTTATGATCGGTAAATACTTCTACCTTTTCGCCCAATAAGTAATGTCTCCAAATCTTCAGAGCAAAAATCACTGCTGCTAACTCCAGATCATGAGATGGGCAGTTCTTCTCGTGAGGTTTCAATTGTCTTGACGTATATGCTATGACCTTCCCGTGCTACTTTAGAACACATCCCAAACTTTTCCCAGATGCGTCGCTGTGAAAACTAACCCTCCGGAACCGTCTGGCACTGTCAAAATAGGAGCGGTAGTTAATCTTTACTTCAGCGCTTCAAAAGCTGACGCACATTTCTCGGTCCATACGAACGGTACCTCCTTTCGTATTAGCTTGGTCAATGGTTTTGCTATTCGAGCGAAGTTCTCCACAAACTTTCTATAGTATCCAGCAAGCCCAAGAAAACTTCTGATCTCCTCCATGTTCTTTGGAATTGGCCAATCATGAACAACCGCAATTTTTTTGGGGTCAATGGCAATTCCATCTCCGGATACAACATGACCCAAGAACTTCACTTCTTCGAGCCAAAACTCGCACTTTTCTTATCTTAACGTCTGTAGTGCAATCCTCAAGTGTTTTGCATGCTCTTCTTTATTTCTCGAATATACCAGAATATCATCAATGAACACCACTACGAACTGGTCCAGATACGGTGAAAAGATTTGGTTCATCAAGTCCATAAATATTGCCGGTGCGTTAGTAACTCCGAATGGCATCATTAAGTACTCGTAATGCCCATATCGAGTTCGGAACGCCGTCTTGCAAATGTCTTCTGATTTCACCCAAACTTGATAATACCCAGATCGCAAATCCAACTTCGAGAATACCCTCGCGCCACTGAGTTGATCGAATAATTCGCCGATGCGAGAGATTGGGTACTTATTCTTAATAGTCACCCGATTTAATTCTCGATAGTCAATGCACATCCTTCCCGTGCCATCCTTTTTCTTGACTAGAAGAACTGGGGCTCCCCATGGCGAACCGCTGCTACAAATCCAACTCTTCTCCAGTAATTCGGCAACTTGTTTCTTTACTCCTTCCAATTTCACCGGTGACATCGGATAGATGCCTTCGAATTGGCGCTGCTATAGAAATAAGGTCAATCACAAACTCCATATCTCGTTTAGACGGCAAACTCGAGATGTTCTTGAAAACATCCATGAAATGCCGAACTGCTATCAGCCTGCAACTTGTTTATGAACTTCTCCCTTCAGTAAACGGTTCCTTTCATCATGAATTTGTAAGTTTGTTCTAAAACTTGTGGGTTATTAGCCCACCACTCTTCCACTGCACTACTCTAAGGAGGGTCGGTCAAAACTTCTTCAATCAATCATCTGATCGGTCTTGAAGCGGTCTGTACCAGCTACCGCTAGGGTTAATCTCAAACTCCTGCAATCAGCATATGTTCTCCTGTGTTTCTCCTTATTCTTTGAAATGCAGACGGACTGGTCACTACGGGACAAGGGGAAAGATGAAGGATATATCGTGGGCGTTGGTTTCAAGTTCGTGATAAGATATAAACTCGTAAGTAATGATACCAAGAGAAAATAAGGTAATACAATGACCATAAGTCAAGAAAATGAATCAAAATAGGACTCCGGCTTATCTAAATAGAGTACCGTATTGTAACTATGCCGCGATACATGGTTACAATCACATAACTCCATTCAAGTCGTCCAAATTCTACTATCAGAATCGAAGGAATAAAAAAGGAGAAACAATAAGGAATCGGGAGAATTCTAAGTTGAGATGCAAAGTCATTTCCATATCGTCAAGATACAAGAGTTAAGCGAAAGATAAGATTCAAGAATTTGAATGACAAGACAATAATGTGGCAGGACATGTTCCTAATTCCGGATTTTCTGGTTAGTGTATTGGGTTCAATACCCAACTACAAAAAGAACCAAATCCGACTAACCCTAAATCTTATGGCTTTGATATCAAATAAACCCTGTCACACCCCGCTTCCCAAAATACGTAAACACGGCATTTGACAGAGCCAACCATATTACCTGTGGCTAGGAATTATCCCTCCACAGTCATATTACAGTTGTCAATCAGATATCAAGAACAGTAAAATATATAATCTAGCTAACACGTGTCCATCTGCCACAATAAATAAAATCAAGAAATAGGTGTAGCGGAAACGAATCAAGATCCAATAAAAAAAAGTATCTGAATCACGTCCCAATATGGGCTCACATCAATAAAATAAAACTACGGAAATAAATAAACTAATCATCTCTAAACTAAACAGCTAGCTCCTCATTGCTCGGCTTGATTGCTAAGTACTCCTAATCTGCCTGTGATAAAGGTAGAGGAACTAGGCCATGCAAAACCTAGACGTCAGTGCGTCATAATATTAAAACAATAGTAATAACCAGGATATGATGATATGATTAAACATGCGTATAAATAACTAACACAGGGGTAAAACAATGAGATATATGTATGTGATGTGTATCCTAGAGTCTGTGTTTCTAGATTATCTATTCTACAAGTCTTTGAAATCAATTAATATAATTCTCATCGTAATTCAACAGTATACATCCCGTTCAAACCCCCACGGGATCACGAAACGATGTTTAATTCCATAACGCCCGGAATCAGAGCAAACAATGATTTATTCCGTAACGCCCGAAATCACGGCAAACAATAATAATATCCTCTTGAGTTGTGTTTCGGTTATATTCTTGATTTCCCCTTTTCCCCTAAGGTTCCGTGTTCAAGTCAGGTATTGTCAATATAATCTAATGCCAACACAGGATCAAATAGGTACCGGTCTTGTCTATGCAGACAACAAGTCACGTCCATCAGGACAATAATTAGGATTGCCGGCATTAGCAATAAGATCTAAGCAACAAGTCTGGTAATGTGTTGTGAACATGTCATGTACTGTATATTAACCAGAATAGATATCAAAGTAAAACCGTGATCAATATCGAAACACAATTAATGCCAGGATGTATATGTATTTATCTTTAATAACCGTTATACCCCCATTACCATATATGATGCAATCTAGAAATCATATTAAACCGATATAGTAGTATGATAATATCGTGATATTTCGGCATGCAACTGGATAAGCTATTATCAGTGCGGATACAGACGGATACTGTAAAACTGTAAATCGGTAATTTCTACTGGATAGTAAAACACATGCACTATAATTCATCAAATAATTATTGATATAATAACATAGCATATTGCAAGTTTAGAACTTGCCTGATCGGATCTCGCGTCAAGATACGGATGTCACGTTCCGACATCGAAATAAAGTTACGGCGCAAACTTACGCATGCAGAACTGGACCTGACTGAGCAGATGCGTGACGTGGTAACTGAGCTAGATGACGACGGTGACTAGGTCATCCGGATCGTCGGCAACGTGCGCAACTCCGGCGAGACGATCGGGGATCAAGAAAAGAAAAAAAAGAAGAAGAAGAAGAAGGGGCTATTGTTGTTGCTGGATTACTGGGTTGGCGAGAACAGAGGAGATGGTGGCGACGAGGTGGCGGCAACGAGACAAGGTCGGCGGTGGCGAGGTCGTTGTGGACGATGAGTGAAAGGTGATCGGGGAAAATAGCAAGGGTCGGTGGCGGTAGTGTATGGGTGTTCTGGGAGACGACAAGAGTGAGAAGGCGGTCGGTAGTGATGGGTTTCTCGGCGACGAGGGGTTGCCGACGATGGGGGATAGTTCTTGGTGTGATCGGGAAGAGGTGCAGGCGAGGTGGGTTTGCTGCTTGAGGTCGTCGGGGAGAGGAGGAAGAGGTGGAGGTGATGGCGGCGAGGTAGGGGAGGTGAAGGCAATGGAGACGGCGGCGGTAAAGGCTGCGACGGGGAGATGGTAGTGGGTTAGGGTTCGCGGCGAGAAGACGTGAAGAAAAGAGGGAGGGAGAGAGAGTAAGGTTTTATAATGAATTTTTATATTATAATATATACATTATATATATTATATATATATAGTGAGAGTGAGGGAGAAGAGAGAGAGGAGAGAGGAGAGAGAGAGAGAGTTATTTATAAATAATATATATATATATATATATATATATTAACAGTTATATATATATATATTAGTTATCGGAAATATTTTATATATATATTGTGGGATTTTACAGATAATACCAGATTGCTTCGAATATTACTCATGTCCCTTCAAAAATCTAGTTTTTCAATATGGAGAATATACGTAAAAGTTTAAATCATAATGTGATATCCTGATAATAAAAACATATACCTTAAAGTACGGATCTACGTAAATATACGTAGCAATTAACGAGTCTGTTTAACAATTAGGACATGAATCATGATATATGGTTGCAACCACATGATATGGGGTAGTAAGACATGGAAGGCTAGATAAGAAAATATATTATTTGGTTTTATACTGTATTTTAAAAAGATATTTAGATTCTAAAATATATTTATATGTTTATAAAATCTAGATTTGCATGGATTCTCTGTACTAGCAATATTTAATATAATCTTAAACCATGATGGGGTTTCAAACATGCGGGTCGGGTCGGATAATTACCATAACTACCAATTGCACTATCCGCAACCCAAAAGCAACAATAGTCAAGAATTTTACCGCAAGATTTGAAATACATCAAATAAACATGGTATAACAGTGCTAGAGTGTTACACTTTTTGTAACCGATCAGAGCTATATATCATTAACATAGCATATAATATAATATTTCACTTGTCTAACATCAATCAACACATTCAGGATACGTCAAGTTTCGGAAATAACCTTACATCATTGATTGTGATATCCTCATTATTCTTTTTATGCCAACCTATATACAATCCATCCTCATTGAGCATTGTCGTATTGAGTATTGTTAGAGGGTTAGAGACACACATACACACACAAGGCCGAACCTTAATTCATCATCGTTCTCCTCTAGATAGAACCATTGTCAAATCACATCCTAACCTCAAACCTAAATCCAAAATCTTAAATTCGATTAAGAAAACCCTTAACTTTAAAAAACTGTACCATAAACCAAAAACTTCGAAACCTTGAAATTGATACGCAAACGTAAAACCAATTCAAATTAAATCTTAAAGTAAGCGTATGAAACTTGATGATAATATGAAATTTTCATATTCTCATCGATAATAATATGTGAAAATGAAAACGCGACTTAGTTCCCGTCTATCGGTTAACATACGTTCGGTGTTCGTCGTGACATAAAACTACACGAATGTTATTAAACACCGGACGTTATCATTCGGTTTCTAACAACGCCCGTAGTCTATGTGACGAGAATTAATATTCGATCTTATGATAACCGATATATTTGTCCCGTGTGGACAAGTTAGGAATGTATAAAGCAGACACCTGCATTCACTTGTGTTTTTTAATCGTTTCGGGATATTTCGTCTGTACCTTTCCGCTGGTTCTCCATGTACAACGATAGATGAGATATTCGTTTTAATGGTGTTTCATAGCCTTGAAACGACTATCTATTCTATTACAGTGTACTCGAAGAACAGCGGGAAGGCGCTGCCAAAATTTTCTCAAAACGGATGAAAACATAAGTGAATCGGTGTATACTTTATACATTCTTAATGGGATAGGTGTCTTACCCCCGACAGCCGCTACGCTCGACATTTAATATAAAACATTTAATATTATCATCATCTTTCTTGGAAGAAGAATCCAACTCCCTGCCTATGAGCATTTGCTCTCGGTCCTTAATAATCTTTATAGCTAAATCGTCAATTGAAACTTAAATTAACCAAGTCGTCAATTAAACCTAGCATTAACGCTTTTTAGTATCCCGTCTATCACGTATCTGTCAAGGAATCTTAATCCGATGTGTCTTGTCTATAGGAACCTTACTTCGTCCGAGTTGTTCCAATATGGCATTCCCGTACCTCCACGACAAGAGTTGGATGTACGTCGATACTCTCTTGAGAGTCAACCGTTTTTCATTGATGGTGTTATCTTTTTCACCAATTTTTCCTACGCTTGTCTTGGGTTACCGAAAGAGCACGAAATCTATTGTCCTTACTCTAAGTGTATGAATAAGCGATTGCTCAAAAAATCAGAAGTTGAGTTACACATCGTGAGATACGGTTTCGTTAGAGATTACACCACGTAGGAACTTCACGGAGAAAAAGTCGTTGTAACGGGAGGCGAGGCATGGGTGCAAGAGATAAGAGACGAATTCATTGAAACGGAAACCGCAGAGTGGTAAGGGATAGTAGAAGAAGAGGAGGAAGAGGAATGACAGTTTGAAGAAGACGAAGCCGTCGAAGAAGATGATGTTGTATTCGTGTTGATCGATGACATGGATGACCTTATAAATGCCGCTGGACTTTCTTATGATATGGAAAGCATTGGACCCTCGTTATTGGAGAAATACAAGCCTGACTCTAGGACCCGCTATATCCAAAATGCAAAGGGTTTTCAAAACTGTCATTTTGTGTACGTCTCTTACAGATCAAGTGTAAGAATAGATGGAGTGACCAGTTTTTCACCGATCTTCTAAAACTCCTGAAGGAAGCTTTTCCCGACGAAAATGAAGTGCAACCGAGCTGGTATGAGGCACAAAAAATAATCACAAATATCGGCTTGAAGTATCATAAGATACATGCATGTGAGAATAATTGTGTTTTATTCCGGAATGAACACGCAACACTCAGAAACTGCCCCGTGTGCGGCACCAGCTGATTCAAGCCTAAGAAAGACCCTCGGTCGAGCGATGTGCCCGTGAAACTTCTTCGTCATTTTCCATTAATACCGAGAATGCAACTGTTATTTATGTATGAGGAGACAACGTCCGAAATACAGTAGCGCCATAAAGCGCCTCGTGAAGAGCGAAAAATGAGTCATCCCAAAGATTCAATATCGTGGAAAGTTTTAGATGAAAAACATCCTTCAGTCGGCGTAGACCCCCATAACGTGAGGCTGGGAATTGCGAGCGACGGTTTCAGTCCATTTGGGATGGTTCACGGCCGGCGTACTCACAGTACTTAGCCCGTTGTGGTAACTATATATAACCTACCGCCATGGAGGGCTATGACACAGTCTTATTTTACATTGGTGCTTTTAATCGACGGTCCATCGTCTCCTGGGAAAAATATCGACGTGTACCTTCAATCCTTGATCGATGAGTTAAAGTTGTTATGGGAACCTCTCGTGAGAACGTATGACACAGATGGTAAACAATTTTTTCAGATACGGGCTGCTTTGTTGTGGACTATTAATGATTTTCCAATTTACGGCATGCTGTCGGCGTGGACAACTCAAGGTAAGCTTGCTTGCCCCAGTTGTTATACGCATACGAGCGCCGTACACTTGAAGTTTAGTTGAAAAGAGTCGTTTATGGGCCATCGACGTTTCTTGCTTATAACTCACATATTCAGAAACAATAAAGAATTGTTCAACGGTAAGACGGAGACTAGTAGGCCTCCTAAACCATTGTCCGGTAACGATATATTGCAACAATGAAGAGATTATCATAATATCACATTCGGAAAAAAACAAAACAAAAATGTTATGCCATGCCCAACTGGTTGGAAGAATTTAAGTGGTTTATTTCAACTTCCGTACTGGTCCGATCTACCGCTCCACCACAATTTAGATGTTATGCATATCGAGAAGGGCATCTCTAAACACGTCATCAATTTTCTGCTTTGTAAGGATGGACCAAGAAGGACAATCTCAACGCTCGCCGTAATTTGACGGATTTGGACGGTTTGTCCATTAAAGAAGAATTGCATTCTTGGCCTGTGGCTGGTAAACCGGGTTATTACGAGATCCCGCCAGCAATTTACAACATGAACAAAGAGAAGCGGCGGTGCCTGCAGGTGTTGAAAGAATTGAAAGTCCCTGATGATTTCTCATCAAACATTTCCAAATAGGTACAAGTAGATAATGGAAAAATCGTAGGACTCAAGAGGCACGACTACCATATATTGATGCAATATCTTCTTCCTTTATGCCTGAGAGTATCGATAAAATTCGAAGTTGGTCTCGTTCTTAACGACTTCTGCATGTATTTTCGACAACTGTGTTCTAAAATCGTCTACGTCAATGAGATAGGAGAGCTCGAAAAAGATATTCCTATGATCCTTTGCAAGCTCGAAACTATCTTTCCACTTTCATTTTTTGACATTATTGTTCAAATGTCCGTCCATTTGGCAACCGAGGTCAAGATTGGCAGTCCGGTACATTACCGTTGGATGTATCCTATCGAGAGGTATGAAAATGTTTATTATTATTCATTTAAATTGCAAAACATTATCGCGGATTATTAATATTTATTATTTTCAACAAATATTTATTACCTTTAAAAAACTATATCCGCAACAAGTATCATCCTGAAAATTCGATTGCGGAAGGTTATTTTTTGGAAGAAGTGACGTCTTTCTGTGCTTGTTTCTTTAACGACGATGTTAGAACGAAACTAAACAAACCGCCGTGTGTTCTTAACGGTCCAATTGAAGCAGGATGGCTAAAAACATGTCTTACAATCTCATTGGCGGTTTACATGCGTTCATCTTGCTAAACAACGAATGTTTTGCTAAATATGTAGAGTAAGTTTTTCTAATTTCATCCATTTAAACCGTTTGAAATTGAGTATAATCTAACCGATATAACTATAAATTAATGAACAGAGGACACAAAACTATACTCAAAAGATCGAATCTTAGGACGTGGTCGGATGACAGAATCGAGGAAGAACAGAGACACACTTTTGTCACTTGGTGTAGAGAAGAAGTTGACGGACAAAAGAATCGCGGTGAGCAGATTGATAGTATAATACCCCAGGTATTATCCGGTATACCCATATATACCAGATTAGTATGGGGACCCTGTTTCCCCCAATCAGAGCAAGGCTCTATTTGAATTTCAAAATTCAAAATTCGAATCAACGCTTCAGATTCAATGCGCTGCGCGCAATGCGCCACGTGTCAAAATCTGATACGGCAGCGCAGCGCCCAAGGCAGTATGCCCAATCAGAGCAAAGCTCCGTGTTAAACAAAGCAATGCTTCAGTTGCGCAAATACTGCAATGCGCGACATGTGTCAGCGCAGATGCGCTGCGCTGTGCGCTGCGCGCTGCGCGACACGTGTCACGCGCTGGGGCATCTACGCCAAACAGAATTAAAATTCTAAAGAAATCTTTTCTGTTTTTATTAAAACAAGAAGATTTTCTTCTGTAAAACAGAAGCCCTTAGAACAAAGCTCCAACGGTGTGGAAAATTCCCCAAATCACTCAGAGAAAGATCTCTTTAACAAATTTAACTAATTTATGGGCACTGTAAAAGAGACCCCAGACCTCAATTCAAAGAAGGAACATTTTCTGAGAAAAAAAAGAACTCTGAAGAAATTTCAAGAAGAAAGGTAAAAGACCTTTTAGATAGAAGAATTTCTTCTGATAGATCATTGATCTAAGAACAAGATCAATGATCTTTAATAAAAAACAAAATAAAAATAGTGCTTTGCACTTTTCATGAACCTTTGGTTCTCTGAGATAAGAAAAAACAAGAAAAACTTATTTTTCTTTGATCTAAATTAGATCAAGAAATCAAATAGTGCTTCGCACTTCTCTTATGAACCATCGGTTCTGGAATCTAAAAGATTCTCAAGTTAATAGTGCCTTGCACTTGCAAAACTGCACTGTTGCGCTCCTGGGTTGGCGCAAACCACCAGAGAGCGCCACGTGTCAGCATCTGAACCAATTGCGCTATGCGCTTTTGAAACAGAGCCTTGCTCTCTGAAACTGGCGCAACTCACCACAGCATACCACGTGTCAGCAGCGCAAGCGCAGCGCACTAGAATAGCGCTGTTGTGCTTGCGCTCGCCAGAGCATGACACGTGTCATCACCATATGAGCTTGCGCTCATTACTAGGCGCAAAGCGCCAGACAAATGCGTTGCATTGCTTAAGGGCCAAGCCCAATTAAAGAAGGCCTAACAGGCTTAATAAAATGCAATGCATTATTTTAAAAAGGGTAGAGCCCAAACCAAAACAGATGCTCTGCATCATAAATAAAGGGACAGAGCCCAAATCAAAAAGGCCTAGCAGGCCAGAATAAAATGCAGTGCATTATTAAATATGGGCAAAGCCCTAGCACAGGCCTAATAGGCCAAAGATCAAGAAAAATGTTGAATATTCTCAACGGGACTTAGCCCAATCATGGCCGTAAGTCCCCAAATTAAATTGACTGAGCAAGATTGCTCTCTTAAATCAATTTACGACCGGTTTGAGGGTACATCTCCGAACTCCTCTGACACCCATCGTTGTAATCCTTCAACGACGTCAGAGAGGTGACGGGTCCCGACGAACACGCATCAATATGGACTGCGGGGTCCTTAAACTCGTGGACCGAAACGTCCTTTAAACTAATATTAGACCGAAACATCCTTAAACTAATATTGGACCGAAACGTCCCTAAACTAATGTTGGACCACCACGTCCCTAAACTGGAATACGGACCACCACGTCCTTAAAATGGAACATGGACCACCACGTCCCTAAACTGGCAATAGACTACCACGTCGACATGGACCACCACGTCCCTAAACTGGCAATGGACTACCACGTCCCTAAACTGGAACATAGACCACCACGTCCCTAAACTGGCAATGGACCGAAACGTCCTTAAACTAATATTGGACCGAAACGTCCTTAAACTAATGTTGGACCACCACGTCCCTAAACTGGAATACGGACCACCACGTCCCTAAACTGGCAATGGACCACCACGTCCTTAAACTGGAACATGGACCACCACGTCCCTAAACTGGCAATGGACTACCACGTCCTTAAACTGGAACATAGACCACCACGTCCCTAAACTCGCAATAGACCGCAACGTCCTTAAACTACCTATGGACCACTACGTCCCCAAACTGGAATAATAGAGCCTCCAAATGCTCTTTTGCCGGATCTAAACGATCCCGTTTAAGTCGATCTTAGCCCCAAATACGGCTAACGTATCCTTAAACATTCAAATGGAATATAAAACTCCAAATCAAATTTGGTTCAAGGGTACATCTCTGAACTCCTTTGACACCTGCCGTTGTAATCCTTCAACGACGTTAGAGAGGTGACGAGTCCCGATGGACATATATTAAATGGATCACCACGTTAAGTTGATCTTAGTCTCAAACAGGACTAACGTATCCTTAACGAATGTTTAAGTTGATCTTAACCTCAATACGGCTAACGTATCCTTAAACTAAAAAATACCAAACCCAAATCTAAGTAAATACGGATTTGGACTAATCCACGTCCTACGGGCGACGGCATTACTCATTCTCCGTATACAATCCACGGGCAACTACAAACAAAACAAACACACACGACACGAAGTGAAATTCTGGAGAAGGAGAAAGTTGTTACCGCGATGCGGTAGCGTAATTAACTACAGGGGCTTGCGCCTGTAGGGAAGAGCGTCCCCACAATCAAAAACCCCTCAAGCGAGGGGGAATCTGACAAAGTCTCCTACATCGACCGCATCCATCTAAACCTCCGATACACGGTGCCATAAATCAACTTGGCATCTTCGGAGAGGTGGACGGATAAAACCAAATAGCATCTGTCCCGAATCTCAGCGTCAGGACTTCGCAGTCTTGTGCGCCGCTTTTCGGAGGGGAACAGATTCTGGCACGCCCGGTGGGACCTTTTCCTCTTTCCACTCCACACTTCATGTGTCGTCCTCGCGAACCAATCGCGGTTTGTTAAATGGTTGCCTTCGGATTTCAAGTTACTAAGATTTGGTCTTTTGCCTGGCGCAGAACTTAAGAATCAATGGCCTTTAACTGCACCAACTGCTCGAAGTGCCACTGCAATGGACGCTCCACCTCACCGGGAGGTGGAGCATATGGGCCCCAAGCGGCTTCCTTCCTCGCTCTGCCGGTAGACCAGGTGACCCAGGCCACCACCGGCCTGTTTTTCGGGACCATGATCCCGCCTACAAGCTTCTCTATGCCAATACCTACATCGGAAGTGAACAAGAGGTCAGTCTTCGACCGGATCACTGCCACGACGGCCCCTGTCAACGGGTCGTCCACCACTAAGCCGACAGCCTCTGTCTTTGCGAAGCTGGATCAAAACTCTGAAGGGACCGCTAAGAAGCCCAGGAACTCTAAAATGGCTGTCCCAAAGAGGGCAACGGCCGCTACTCCGGAAGTCGTTAAGGCGGCTTCCCCTGTCAAAGAGTCAGTCTTTTCAAGACTGACGATTCCTGCTCCTGCCCTTGCTCGAGGATCTGTCTTCGACAGGTTGAATATCACCCCTCAAAAGACAACCTCAGTCTTTAAGAGGTTAACACCGGCGGCGCCTTATTCAGACAGGGGGCAAAAACAAGATGTCTCAATCTCCGAGCCAGTCCCAACAGCTCGTCATGCTCGACGTCGCCATTGGCAACGAGTGAAGAAGGCAGGGGGCAACTCCCCCTCAGGGCTAACTCCACCGGCTCCAGTGGTGGAAGTCAACACTGCTGTTCCAACTGGGAACAGCTTTGAACTGCTGAGGAGGGTACGGAAGAACTCTCCAACCGCTACACTGAAGAGATCTTCTCCACCTGCGGAGAGAGCTCCAGAAACAAAGCAAGAACAGCCCCATTAACGGCTATCCTCAAGAGTTTATAAAGTTTGGCGAAGGGTTCAAGACTCCGTGATCGACCCAGATCACTCTCGTCAACGAAAGAAGACGAAGGTGCAAAAAGAAAATGACCAACAGATGACAACCATCGCTAGGGTACCCACTGCAACGGCCCCCTCCACTTCAACGGCCCACAAAAGAAGAAGGACGGAGAAAACCCCCGCGCCCGCGGCAAATGCTAAAGATGGTGAACCTAAACGCCCTAAGTCCGGGGGCATAGTAGTTCACACCGTCTATGTGACATCTGGTAAGGAAGACAGTCGCATATCAACAGGTCATAGACAGCACACGCGGTCAGTGACCAAGGCGCAGGAGCAACAACAAAAGCCTTAAGAAATGATGAGCGCTATGGCCGCACTTACAGGGCCAAAAGAAAATCCTGAAACGTCCTCAGATGAGCGCCAGGAGGAAGAAACCGACGCTGAATTCCTTTGTCGGATATTGGAGAAGAAGGACAAAGAGGCTGCTGAACAAGCAGCCAACATACAGCGTATGGGCCTCCTCTTCCAAGACATGATAGGGATGATGATACAATAAGATCCTCCGGCTGAAGAGCCCCCGATCGTCCTTGGAGACGATAGGGGAGAGACATCAAATCCTCCGCCAGCTCTTTCCACGGCTAAAGAAGATACAATCTCCAAAGCTGATTTGGATGAGTACATCGCCCAACAAATACGGGTTCATCATGCGACCGAAGCAGCCGGCCAAGTCGTAAAAACGGGGCGGCCATATCCAAGTTGGTACGATCAAATCAAGTACCCACCCGGTTACACAATTCCCAAGTTCCATGTCTACAAGGGGACGGCCAATCCTCACCAGTATGTTGCCCAGTTCAGAGCACTCTGCGGTAACACCGGAGGTGATGACAAGCTGTTACTTCGACAGTTTGTTGGAAGTTTATCAGATACAGTGTTCGAGTGGTACTCTGAGCTCCCGAACGACTCTATCAAAACCTTCGCGGAGATGGAGCTACTGTTTACTCAGCGTTTTGCAAGCACCGGTGAACGTACCCCGATGACGGCACTGATTAACGCCAGGGTAAAGCCAGGCGAGACATGGGTTCAGTACGCTATACGATGGCGGAACTTATGGTCGAAGTGCGAGCAGCACATTGAAGAAGCTCCCGCGGTGGGTATGTTTGTGGGAACCCTTGATCCGCAAGCAACCATCTCACAATTTATGATGTTTTTCAAGCCAACTACCTTCCAGGCCTTGATTGACAAACTAGCACAAATGGATCAAATGGGCCATAAACCCCCTCTTCCGAGGTCGGACTCCCGAAATGACAAAGGGAAGGGAAAAACGATCGTCGTCGGTAATGCTCAACAACAACCGAGCGACTCGAAGCCGGTTGCTCGTCAAAATAATATGCGCCCGTACGTACCCTTTGAGGATAGAATGGGATGTTCTTATTCCTTTCCCCGCGATAAAATGAGGAGGTTATTCGAGCTGGCATTGCGCAACAGACTCATAAATCTGCCGGATCCAAAACGTCCGTTGCAACCAAGTGATGTCAACGAGCCCAACTACCGTCCTTATCATCGAGTACTAGGCCATCCGATCGAAGATTGCTACGTTTTCAAAAATTGGCTTGAAAACCAGTACCGACAGGGCAAGTTCACGTTATCTGACAAATGGATGGTGAATCCCCCGCAGCTCCACACCTCTAAGGGAACGAATACACCGGGGGCAACATGCTCCGTCGTTGAAGAAGCTCCTTGGGAGGTTGTATTATCAGCCAAGACAAAGAGGATACTAAACGATCTTCAGACATGTCCAGCGATCAAGTGGAAGAACCCGTTGGAACCGCATGTCATTGAAGGGTTGTTGAAGCCATGTCCAACTCCAAAGACCGATGGTGGTGGCTCAAGCACTCGCAACCAGCCGTCAAAATCCTCGAAGAAGAAGAAGAAAAAGAAGTCAAAGAAGCCCGTGAAGCCTGGCGACAAGCGAACGGACCTGCAAAAACAAATTGACGCGCTGGAAGAATACAACCAGAAGGCACGGACTCCCATTACATTCCAAGAGTTTCTCAACCACAAGAGGAAGGCGAGGGAGAAAGTTCGTCAGATGAATCCGAAGAATGCGTGGCGAGCTGTCATATAATTTCTCATTCGTTCATGAATGATGAGGAGACTTCTTGTACTGAAACGCTGGGGCAGATACCGAATCAAAAATTCCGGTGCCATCAAATGAGATAATTGATGCATTCCTTAATAAAGCTCGGTTGAAAAGTAAAGCTGATCGAGAACGCGAGACGACCATATTTGAAAGGGCCAAGCGCCAGCGACTTGATGAAAGAGCTGAGATGATCCCGCTGGAGCAAAACACCTCCGCTGCCGACAAAAGCCAATTCAAGATGAGGAAAAAGTTTGCTAAGGCCATATCAATAGGCATAAAGCTACCATCCTCTGAAGGAAACATCACCGGTGAAGTGGCAACGCACCCCTCCTATTGCTTATATCATCAAAAGATTTCGCATCCCACACAAGAGTGCAAAGCTTTCGATAGATGGTGGCAAGGGTATGTAGCTCATCGACAACACTTTAAACGGGAAAAGCGTAAAACTCGTCGGGAGCAAAGAAATACGACCGGAGGGCTTAAAAGAACTACCGGCGATTGTCGCGTGGTTAACACCAGCGGGTCACAAGTGCTTACATTCGGGAGCGATTCTGATGAGGAGCTGGAACTTTCCCCTCTCTTTAAAGAATCCACTTCGGGAACAGAAGAAGAGCCGAAGGTCTGTGAAAATATCCGGCTGCGGAATCGAACACTGCCTGAAAAGAACCTCGGACCCTTAGACAGAAAAGATAAAGGGAAAGAAAAGGTCTCTGAAGATATCGTCTTAGATGAACAAGTTCTGGAGGAGCTAAGCGCCAACAACCCGCCGAAGAAGAATAAGGTGGATTACAACGTCCTAGCGCACCTGAGGAAACTACCCTCAAAGCTCAGCATTCTCGACGCCCTTTTGCTATCAAAGGAGGCGAGAGATTCGTTAATCAAGGCATTATAAGATCCGGAACAATTCCAAGCTTTCTTGGCCGAGGAAAAGATGAAGGATGAATTGGAAGAAGTGCACACAGCCGATGTCACCTTCGGCGACGAGGACCTTCTCCTTGGGACTTGCGAACACAACCGCCCTCTCTATGTCTCAGGATACTGCCACGATATAAAGATAGGCAAAATCCTGATCGACAATGGATCCTCCATTAATCTCGTCAATGTGCGGGTGTTAAAAGAAATCTGCATGAGCGTTCAGCATCTTGCTCGTGACAAGATCACCATCTCCGGGTTCGACTCCCAGTCTTCAAGAACTCTTGGGTCTGTGATACTAACGCTATGCTTCGGACTACTCGTCACGGACGTTAAGTTCCACGTCATAGACGCCAAGACATGCTACAACGCTTTGCTCGGCCGACCATGGTTACACGAGTACAACATCATCCCTTCTACACAACATCAGTGTATGAAGTATTTTAAGGATGGTTTCGAGTATACCGTGACGGGAGAACTGAACCCGTTCTCTGTCAATGAAGTCCGCAAATACAAAGATGCCAAATACTTCTTACCGGATTTCGAAGACACAGAAAGGTGTCACAAGCCGGAGAATAAAGCTAACGCCACCATCCCTGTCTTCGGCAGTGATACCGAGGAGGAAGAGGAGATAGTGTATTCGGGTCAGCCCCAACACAACAAGCCAGGACTGTCCACTCCTACGTTGATCTTTGGTAGCGACTCGGAAGATGAGATCCGTGTTGTATTCTCTGCTCGACCTTCAATACGAACGTCCGCTGACGAAGAGCAAAGTCTACAAGTCGCCATAGTGCCGCTTAAACACCATAAAGAACTAGATGCACTTAATATTTACAATGTAGAAGAGCTGCAAACATTCTATATCCCTCCTAGGCGAGAAAGCGAGAGAGCAATTCTGTTCTACCGCTCTGAAGAAACCCAGGTAGAAAAAGAAATCTGGCATGGCGCGGATCCTACGCTCGACAGGCTTCAGCCTATCCGTCTTCCCAGATATTATACAGAGGGTTTGAAAAAGCTGCTGAAACGCCAGGGGATATCCTTCAAGCAGACCGTTCGAAAAGCCAGGTTCTATGACAAAATCTGGAACATTCCCGGGACTCAACGCAAACTGCCTAATGGGAGAATGGAAACAATTGGACTTGGATACATCCGGTCAAAGAAACGAGAGTTACTAAACAGCTGCTATGTCATGTATGACTTCGATGAAGAGGTGGATGCTCAATGGGAGGACGTTAATCCTGAGACAATGAAAATTCCAGATGTAAAAGTGCCCAGTCCGTCGTTCGAAGAACAAATGGACAAGCTCATAAGGGAAGCACGTCAAAAAATCCGGGATGACCATAACCGCGAAATGGCCATCTACGAGAAAGCCAGAACGCAATGCCTCCTTCAACAGGCCGTGAAGGATGAAAATGCCGCTCCTTGTCAACCTACTTTAAAGAAGGCTCGACGCAAAAGCAGAAATAAGTCGGAAAACCAAAAAGGCGCTCAACAGCAACAAAGCAGGGCTAAGAAGCCACGCAAACGGGAGTCAAGTGTTATTGATCTATCCTTTATGAAGAAAATGGGTCGAGCATACTCGTTTTCTCGGGACAAGACGAAGAAAATACTTGACTTCGCTTTAAAACATCAGATGCTTACACTGCCGGAGTCCAAACACCCCGAACAAGCAGGTGAAGTCTCATACCCAGACTATTGCTCTTATCACCGAGTGGTAGGGCACCCTCTCGAGGACTGCTTCACCTTCAAGAATTGGGTCGAAGATCAGTATCAGCTTGGCAAGTTCGCTCTGTCCGACAACTGGAGGGTAGCACCGCCACAAAAGCACGAGCCCAAGCCCATGAAAGAAGAACCAGTTCCGCATTGGGATTGGAAGCGAATTCGTACTTGTCACGTGATAATGATATCAAGGGAAGAGCCCGAGAACATGGATGACCTTCCCTGGTGCTTCGAAAACAGTAACGACGAGTTAATCTCAGAATTCCCACCAGCGCCAAAAGAGCTGGAAGATGGAATCCATACCACTGCAGATAACCTCAAGAAAATTGAGTTGGGGACGGCAAATGATCCACGACCGACATTCATCAGCGAGTTACTATCCGAAGAAAGGGTAGCTGCGTTAAAGTACGTGCTTCTACAGCATAAAGATTGCTTCGCATGGAACTATTCCGAAATGCCGGGACTGGACCCAGAAATTGCTGTGCATAGATTGGCGATATCCCCGGACGTTAAGCCGGTCAAACAAGCACCAAGAAGAATGCAGCTCGAGCTTGAGATGAGTATCAACGCCGAGGTCAAGAAGCTGATCGACTCTGGCTTCATCCAGGAGGTTCAATACCCTGAATGGATCGCCAATATCGTCCCGGTGATGAAGAAAAATGGGATAGTGCGCATATGCGTGGATTTCCGGGATCTCAATAAAGCTTGCCCGAAAGACGATTTCCCAGTGCCAGTCACCGAACTGATGATAGACAATACGTCCACTCATGAGGTTTTCTCCTTCATGGATGGCTCATCAGGGTATAATCAAATAAAGATGCATCCCGAAGACCAGAAGCACACCGCCTTCAGGACTCCTTTGGGTATATTCTGCTACAAGGTGATGCCCTTCGGTTTAAAGAACGCCGGTGCTACTTATCAGAGAGCCATGACGCAAATCTTTGATGACCTTATACACGAAATCGTCGAATGCTACATCGACGATCTCGTGGTTAAAAGCAAATCATACGAAGAACATCTCGAGCATTTGAAGACCGTGTTTCAACGCCTTCGACAATACAAATTGAAGATGAACCCGCTCAAATGTGCATTCGGAGTTTCCTTGGGCAAATTCTTGGGATTCATCGTCCGACACCGAGGTATCGAGATAGATCCGTCAAAGATCAAGGCGATCATGGAAATGCCTCCGCTAAAGACTCTCAAACAGCTGCGGTCTCTCTAAGGGAAGCTCGCATACATACGGCGATTTATAGCCAATTTTTCAGGCAAGTGCCGTCCTTACAGTCACCTGATGAAGAAGGGAACTCCGTTCGTCTGGGACCAAAAATATCAAAGCGCGCTGGACGAGATTAAACAGTACCTGCAGAACCCGCCGGTGTTGGCTGCTCCGGTTAAGGGAAAGCCTCTCATTCTTTACACAACAGCCCTCGAAGGTTCTTTAGGCGCATTATGGGCGCAAGAGAATGACAGGGGAAAGAAAGAGCACTCTACTATTTAAGTCGAGTTCTTCTGGGGGCAGAAAGCAACTACTCTCCTATCAAAAAACACTGTCTGGCGTTGATCTTTGCGATAACAAAGCTCAGGCATTATGCATTAGCACATGAAGTCCGTCTCATTTCGAAGGTGGACCCTCTTAAGTATTTAATGTCAAAGGCCATACTGACAGGGAGACTCGCTAAATGGGCCCTACTCTTGATGGAATTCTCGATAACCTATCAACCCTTCAAAGCAGTGAAAGGCCAGGCCATTGCCGACTTCCTCGCTGAGCACCCGATACCTGCCGATTCTCCTCTGAATTGCGATTTGCCGGACGAACATGCGTTCGACGCAATCGACGGTGGTAATACCCGATGGGAGCTCTATTTTGATGGAGCATCTTCCATAAAGAAGCGCAAACAATGTACCCCTATAATCAAATCGGGAGTAGGCCTCATCTTCATAACTCCACAAGGAGGGATTATGCGCTTCGCCTTCTCCTTAACAGAGCCGAGGACAAACAATGAAGCCGAATACGAAGCTCTGATAGCAGGCCTCGAGATCGCCATCGATATGGGAATTGAAAATCTCCTCATATATGGAGACTCTCAACTGGTCGTTAGTCAAGTAAACGGCGACTACCAGACATGCAAACCAGAATTGGTGAAGTATGGCGAAAAGGTGCAACAGCTGTTGACCCAAATCCCCTCCTACACTTTGGAGAACATACCGCGTGCGGAAAACAGCAAAGCAGACGCGTTGGCCAAACTTGCTAAAGAACTGGTCGACGAGAACCTCGATGACGTAAGAATCGTGGTACAAAGCCGTCGGGTGCTTGCCCCAGCGGAAATATCTCTGGAATCACCCGAAGAGAAGGGAGCGACTGAGCAGATGACCTTACAAATAGAAGACCAGGAAAAGGTTGAGAATTGGAGGGAAGTCTTCATAGATTACTTTAAGTCCCACCGAATGCCTGAAGAAGCGTCCACAAGACATCAGCTCATGAAACGAGCTCTGTCTTTCGCCTTCGTCAATGATACTCTGTACAAGAGGTCATTTGATTCTCTGTGGCTGAGATGCTTAGGACCTGACGAAGCGAAAAGCGTCGTCCAGGAAGTTCATGACGGACTCTGCGGTTCTCACCAAGGAGGCCCAAAGATGAAGTTGAAGATCAAACGGATGGGCTACTACTGGCCCATGATGATTCAGGACTGTCTCGAATATGCGAAGCAGTGCCACTCATGTCAAATTCATGGGGATTTCATCCATCAGCATCCAAATCCATTACATCCAACGGTGGCTAGCTGGCCATTTAAAATGTGGGGAACTGACATAGTCGGCCCCATCGAACCAGCATCGTCCAGGGGACATCGTTTCATCCTGGCGACGACTGATTACTTCTCCAAATGGGCAGAAGCAGTACCGTTAAGAGAAGTTAAGACGGAAAATATCCTCCATTTCTTCAAGACGCATGTCATATATCGGTTTGGAACTCCGCGACGGATCATCTCCGATAACGGGCCAGCCTACAGAAGCCACAAAATCAGTCGCTTCGCGCAACAGCATAATATAGACTGGAGGTATTCCTCAGTTTATAATCCGCGAGCTAATGGTCTAGCCGAAGCCTTCAACAAGACCTTGACAAAGATCATAAAGAAAACGGTGTCCCGAAATAAGAAGGACTGGCACGAAAGACTGCAAGAAGCTCTCTGGGCGTATCGAACTACGTTTAAAACGGCCATGAACGCAACGCCATATGCGTTGGTATTCGGTACAGAAGCAGTACTCCCTCTAAAGATAGAATTACCCTCTCTACGAGAGGCAGTCCACTATGAGCTGACGGATAAAGAAAATGCTCACCTTCGGCTTGAGGAGCTTGACGCCCTTGATGAAACCCGGCTCATAGCATAGCAAAATCTGGAAGCTTATAAAGCAAAGATGACGCGCTTGTTTCCTGATTTAAAATCAGAAAAGCTTATGGGAAAAGCTTCAGAAAAGAGTCACGTGCTTACACGTGACCAGCAGTCACGTGTGGGCACGCGACACCTAAAAGTATCGACAAGGCAAATTCAGTTTCCCAAATACGTCAAAGAAAGGGGCTTCAAAAAGGGTCACGTGCTCCCACGTGACCTGGGTCACGTGTCGGCACGTGATATTTAAAAGAAGCGGCAAAGACACAACGGTTCCCTGATCGAATCAAGAAAAAGGCTTCAGAAGAGGTCACGTGCTCCCACGTGACCAGGATCACGTGTTGGCACGTGACACTCAAAACATCAGGCTCATTCTCCGGTTAAATCGAGAAGAAGGCTCCATGCCAGGGTCACGTGCTCACACGTGACCAGTTGTCACGTGGTGGCACGTGACAGCTAAACAGAGAACAGAAAGCAAAGCGCAGAAAGAAAGAAGAAGGCTCATTCCAAAGGGGGTCACGTGCCCACACGTGACCATGGGTCACGTAGTCACACGTGACCGGCTTTCAAATCCCATTTTGTTAACAGAATTAAATTCTGAAGGAGATTCAAATCCTTCCAAAGGAAAGCGACTATCTAGAAACAATTAAATTAAAGGTTCAGAGGTGATTAAATATCACCTATTTATGGGAAAATCTCGGGTTTGGAAAGATTTCCCCTTTAAATCTAACCGAGATAACAAAAGAGAATCCCTGGATTTGAAATCCAATGGTGAATAAAATTCACCTAATAATCCAAAGGTCAAAAACGAATGATGGATGCAAATCAAATCTCTCAATGAAGATTCGTCAAAAACTAATTGATTCGGCTGCTTCTCCTATAAATAGGAGCCAAGAGACACAAAAAAAATATATATACGCAGAGGGAAGAAAGGGAGAGAGAGCCTTGATACTTCGAGGAACTTGGATCTTCTGCAAAAGAAAACCCTAGGTAAGAAAGGGAAGGCTCCTTGAAAGAAAGGAGAATTTAATTCTCAGCAGAGTTTAACTCTGATATATAAAACAGAAGAACATATTTCTTCTCTCTTTGATAGAGGATCTGCAAAGTGCACATCTCCCATTGAAGTTGAGAATTTAATTCTCAATGGGTCGAGATCCTGCCATGCAGATCCAAAACATAGAGAGGGAACGGAAGCACGAGAATTTAATTCTCACAGAACTATAGGAATTTAATTCCTTTAAAATAAAACTAGGGCTTGACCCTGTGTTATGGGAATTTAATTCCTTTAGAACAAAAAGAAACAGGGTTTAACCCTAATTAAGAACCTAGTTCTTTTGGAACAGCGGTGATTTAATTCCCTTGATCATAATTTAACAGAGAATGGGAATTTAATTCCTTAAAAGCTTTTATTAGGGTTTAACCCTATTTAGTTCTTCACATGTATGAGGAATTTAATTCCTACAGAAAATTCAGAGTCCAACTCTATTCAGAATATAAATCTTCAAAAGGAAGTAGGAATTTAATTCCTCTGAAATTACTGTCAGGGTTTAACCCTACGAGGAATTTAATTTCTGGAAAAGATTAACAGATCCTCTAAACAACATACATAGAGGCAGGGTCACGTGTCACCACGTGACCCCCCCAAGAGATCTACAGAAAGCCCCTTTGAGGCAGCACCCCACGTGACCCACGTGACCCTCGGCAGAAGCTTTAACATATAAGCATTTAAATGCCCTTCACGTGAGGGCACGTGATGCGATAATCTCAGCAGAATAAATGAAGGGAGGGCGCTCTCACGTGTTGCCACGTGACCCCTCTTGCCTTAGTGTTCAACACTAAATTGGAACTCTCGAATCCAGTATTGAAACACTGTTGGGCCCTAGTGTTCAACACTAATCAAAGAACTTTATTCGCAGTGTTCAACACTGATTACCTTAGTATTTAACACTAATCTGAGATCTCCATTGCCAGTGTTCAACACTGATCTGTTTTAGTGTTTATGATAATTTGAAAGCCTTGTTGTTGGTGTTTCACACCAATTATCTTTTAGTGTTAAACACTAACTTGTCAACCTCATTCCCAGTGTTCAACACTGATTGCTATGTAGTGTTTAACACTAGGCTTTGGCCCAATTGGCTAAATGGATAGAGGCAAAGCCTCTCCTTCAATGGACCAACAAGAAGCCAATATTCCAGACATGATCGGACTTAGCCCAAGCTAGGCCATAAGTCTTCAATTCGTAATTAACTGGGCTAATGGGCTCATAACATAATTAATCGGCCTTGATCCCAAATTGGGTCAATGACTATTTAAGCCATTCCAGTTCTAGGGTACATCTCTTCACTCCTTTGATACTTGGCATTGTAATCCCTCAATGTCTTCAAAGAGGTGACGGGTCCCGACGACCACACATTGATATGGACTGTGGGGTCCTTAAACCCGTGTCTAATGCAAAATTCCTGGTTACGTGGAACGCGGATAACGTCACTCTTTGACCCCGCGGAAAACGCCCAGAGCGGAGCCTAGTCCTCGCCAAGCACGGCAGTGAACCCGTGTGAAGCATCTAGTGCAAAATTCCTGGTTACGTGGAACGCGGATAACGTCACTCTTTGACCCCGCGGAAAATGCCCAGAGCGGAGCCTGGTCCTCGCCAAGCACGGCAGTGAACCCGTGTGAAGCATCCATAGCACATACCGGACTATGGAGTCCTTAAACCCATGGACTACGACGTCCTTAACCTCGACCGAGATGTCTTAAAACTAACAATGGACCGCAATGTCCTTAAACTACCTATGGACCGCAATGTCCTTAAACTACCCATGGACCGCAATGTCCTTAAACTAGAACAATAGAGCCCCGCATGCTCTTTTGTCGGATCTAAACGGTCCCGTTTAAGTTGATCTTAGCCTTAAAGATGGCTAACGTATCCTTAAACCTTCAAACAGACTGGACTATGAATCCCCCAATCAACTTCGGTTCAAGGGTACATCTCTGAACTCCTCTGATATCTGTCGTTGTAATCCTTCAACGTCGTCAGAGAGGTGACGGGTCCCGACGGCCATACATACGATGGACCACTATGTCCCTAAACTGGAACAATGGAGCCTAAAACGCTCCTTTGTCGGATCTAAACGATCCCGTTAAGTTGATCTTAGTCTCAAAGTTAGACTAACGTATCCTTAACAAACGTTTGAGTTGATCTTAGCCTCAAGTATGGCTGACGTATCCTCAAACCAAACCCCCAAACCCAAATCTAAGATAATACGGATTTGGACTAGTCCACACCCTACGGGCGACGACATAACCCAGTCTCCGTAAACAATCCACGGGCAACAAAACACAAAACAAACACCCACGACACGAAGTGACCATCTGGAGAAGGAGAAAGTTGTTACCGCAATGCGGTAGCGTAATTAACTGCAGGGGCTTGCGTCTGCAGGGAAGAGCGTCCCCACAATCAAAAACCCCTCAAACGAGGGGGAATCTGACGAAGTCTGCTACATCGGACGCATCCGTCTAAACCTTCGATACATGGTGCCATAAATCAACTTGGTATCTTCGGAGAGGTGGACGGATAGCACCAATTAGCATCTGCCCCGAGTCTCAGTGCCAAGACATCGCAGTCTTGTGCGCCGCTGATTGGTGTCAAAAACATGAGTTTACCGCAATCAGAAACGGCGTCGCTTCGCAGCTAGCCGGTGAGTGCGGGTCGATCCACAGAGACGGGTAAATTCCTTTAGTGTGTTTTAACGAGTTGATTCTATTTGTCGTTTTGATTGGTTTATATCTAATTAATCTAATTAAGAGTCTTGCTAGGGTTAGGCTTAGGGGAAGTTTTGGAGATTAATGTTTCCTTCACCGCTTTCAATGCCTTCTTTTTTAGATCTATTAGATGTTACATTAATTATCAATAAAGTGGATACAAATCTTTTGGGAAGATGTTTCTTCCTCTAGATTTGTATCCTTCCTTTGTTGATAATTACCCTAACCCCCATGGAAAACGCGCGCAACCGGCCCTTTATACTACGGTTCACCGTTACCTCGAGGGGTAGGGTGTCGTAGGGAGCGGATGTGTGCGTATGCATGGAGTTCTAACTCTAAAGTGAAGATGGCATTGAAAGGGGTGAGAGATCTCATCTCTCAACCCTTTCGCTAAGGCTAACCCTAACAAGCGAGGAGACTACTCGCTCATTAGGGGATGATAAATTATACTAGAAAATAAAAGCAAGGAAATAAATTACCTACAGATTTGATGGCTCCCTCCAAGTAGAAGACAGAATAGATCTGAATGTCACTTCCAGAAATTCTGAATTTTATTTATTGAAAAGAGGCATAGATTTTACAGATCTAAAATCACAATTTATAGGAAAATAGGAAACCTAGGGTTACAGACTCTCGCACATGCGAAATTACAGATTTGCCCACGTAAAATCCTAACATCTGCACCGACGCGCCGACTCATAAAATATGCACCGACACGGGCCTTGTATGGCCGCGGATCCGCGGCGGAAGGCTGGGTTTGGCCGCGGATCCGTGGCCAAACTAGGGAATTGGGCTCTGTACGTTTTGGGCTTGGTTCAGTGGCTCTTTGGGCTTCTGTTTCTTCACTTATTTTCTCTTTTGGGCTTCTGGTTCTTCTCCAGATGTTTCAGTGAACACTTGTAGCGATCTTTTAACCGTTCACTTGATTTTTTTGGACCTTGCACTGTTCTTCGACTAGGCTTGACTAGGATCCGTCTACTTGTTGATCAAAAGTCCCTTTTTCTGTTGTTTTGTGTCTTTTTCACTGTATTTGCTCCAGAAACCTGTATCCTGTAATATGCAACAAACGTGCGTCAAGAGTACCTGTTTATTTATAAAAAGGATAAGAATAGGGGAATGATAAATGCAATATTATGGTCTAAACAAATACCCCCAAACTTACCTTTTGCTCGTTCTCGAGCAAACTTATTAATTATTCACTAAAATCCTAACCGCACTTTCGCGGGGAAACGCGATTGCACTGAGCACGTGCAACAAGCCGTTAAACCTCTAGGTGTCCCTAGTAGGAGGAGTGTTGTCTCATGAGGGTTTTCAGCGGATTACACCCACAAAATCCTATCAACTTGGCCCATTTGACTTTTGTTCTCCAATTAAGTTTTCTAACAAGGAATTCTATTACCTTTTGACTCGCAAATTATCCACCCATATTCTTCACACTTCCTCATTATTTAACTTAAGATTATATATGTTATGTAGACCTACTTAGCTTTCGGCATCTCTTACGTCTTCCTTCTAGGGTTTGATCTCTACTTAGGAATTTCTATCAATCCTTACTAAAGATACAAGTTCTATTCTTCATTCCTCTCTCTTATCTAAATTCCAATTACATATCCCCTACGTGTGTGTATAGATCACCCCTACACTTGGAAATTCAAATCAAGCAATCGTACTCTCGTCCGTTGTCCAAAGTACTAATTAGTTGGTGAATTTAAATGAAATTTGCTTACACATCCTTCATGCGACCGTTAATACTTCTTGAGGTACCAACGACCGATTACAAAATGCGTTTGCACTTTAAAGCGTACTTCCTAGTCTTTGCAACACCCAAGGCTTTAGCAGTGACTCCCAAACCAGTTGGTCTAAGGCACTAGGTGATGAAGCACCCTCGCTAAATATTTTTCTATTTTTACAGCCTTAGGTAATCACAAAAACCAGTGTCCATTTTTCTTTCTTTCTTTTTTTCACACTTTTTTTTTTATTTTCTTCGTACTAAGGACTTTAGACAAGAGCATTTCAAGGTCTCTTCTACTATTCCAAGTTTCAAGGTGCGTGATTGTGCAAATTGTAGGGTATACGTTTTCAGAATCTAGACTTAAGCTAGGAACTATTTTTCAAACTTATACTCTAATAAGAACATCAATACTCTTTCCTTGTTTCGACTTAGCCCAAGAAGTGAACCCAAAATTTGCCTATTTCTAAATAAACTACAAGGCATATACTTTCTACCGTTAAACTTTAAGGAATGTTATTTTTAGGGTTTTTAATTCAGTAAGTCTAAGATCTAGTTGTTCCTAGCTAGTTAACCTATCTGTCAAACTAAAGTCAATTAGCCAAAATTGAATACATTAATTTTTATAATTTTAAAATTTTTTCAAATTTTTATGGGTTTTCAAATAAATATGCAAATGCAAAAATATATACAAATGAATGCGAAGGAAGAAGACGTACCGAGCATACCCCCAAACTTGAACTTGACAGTATCCTCACTGTCATGCTAAATTAAGAGGGTCAAAATACCGGCACTTCCCTGTTTATTTATTTACAACCTTTTTTAATGTTTTGAATTTTTTTTTTTATATAGAAAAAGAAAACAAAAGGATATATACATATATACAAAGGTTCCCCCCAAAGTTAAGCTTGGCCTTACACAAGCCAAATGTTAGCACCAACCATTCAAAAATCTTATCATGGTAATGGTAGAGTTGGTGCAAGAATGGGATGGAAAGAAAAGAGATGAAAAGCACGCGAGACCGTGTGGGAAGAGGGGTAGAATACGATCTCGGTGGAGGAGAAGAATGGCGGAAAGGAGAAAGAAGTGGAGTACGATCTTGAGGGTGTAAATCGAGTGAATAAATTAGCGCAATATGTGATGAATGATGTGTTAAAAGCGATTGCGCTAACCTATCAACCCGTCGGGAAATGGGGTCAAATCCCTCAAGATTCGTAAGAAAACATGGGTACGCCGAACTTGGTATAGGAGATGAAAGCGTAACGGTCATTTGTTCGGTCGGAACAATAGGAAGGAGGGAGGGTGATATAACAGTCAAAGGTTCAGGAGGCTGAATTGGAAAATCTGACACATCAAATAAAAATGGTTCAACCTCGATATTATCCTCAAGACTCTCCTCAGTACTATCCTCAATATTTAATTCATCCATGCCATTATCATCAAAATCTAGACGCATATGAGATTCGGGGGAAACATTTAATAACTCAGAATGATGATTTGAACATAAAATTTCTATTAAATCGATAGGTTCATCATCCGAAATATTCCCGGCGTCTATATCCTCAATCAAGTGAAAATCAATTTCTTTAGACACTTCATCCACAGCATGGATATTTATCAATGTAGGTTCTAGAGTGGAGGTGTAAAGATCGAAAGGATTAGGTACGGTTTCACTCGAAAGGGGTTCCTCACAATTTGGCAAATCAAACACTACAAAATCGCACAACTCATTTTTATTTTCAACTGGTGAATCATTTGGAACAATCGATGGAAAACCGGAGTTATGGGCTTCAATTGGGTAAGGGTAGGTTTGATTTGAAAATCCTCTCTCATTCTCACTCTGTCCAACTGCCGCCTTATACATTGAAAAATTCGGAGCTAGCGGGACACTAGCTACCGGTTCACTAGGCTGCATAAGGGCGGCCATGGATGCTTCCACATTCCTCATTATTTTATTTGTTACAGCAATATATGCTTCCAACGACTCTTCCAAACTAGACTTAGGTGGTGAGGGGGTTTCAGTAAAAGATTCAAAATTGGTTGGGTATGTGAAACTCCCTAATGGCTGTGTCGAAACAGCGTCTAGTGAAGGTGGGAAGGTCGGGTAATGCTGGTAGGAAGTGGGTGGTAAGACAGGAGTAGGGTCAACATATGGATAAGAAGGTGAATAATCGTGCGGATCCCTAAAACTAGATGAGTGGAGAGGGGTGAAAGATCGACTGCGAGATTGAGCAATATGCTCAGCAATGGACATCGGCCTAGGAGTGACAGAAGGACTTGAAGAAGTGGTATCAACATATGTAGGTTGTAAAGGTTGACTTGGTTGACACGAGTGGGTTGAAAAGTCAAACTATTTCTCCTAGACGCCTCTATTTGATCTTTCAACGAAATTTTTGGCAAGGAGGGATCGTTTTTAAATTGACCGAAACAATTGACGAACGACGCAAAGTTAGGTTTGGGATACCAAGATTCGGCAAGAGATTTATGATGTGGGGTACCCATGATAGAAGAAATGCAAGGATTTCTTAGCGACAAAATTTTTGCAAGTTTTTAAAAGATTTTTCTTTAAATTTTTTATTGGAGAGTTTTGCAATAAGGCTTTAGAAAATAGGACTCGTGACACAAATGTATCAACCACACATGCACAATCAGGCCTAGATCTAGGGTTGCCTAGGTTTACTAGACAACTCTTAACTAGGGCTAGAAATAGACCTCGAACCGCCTCTTCACGGACAAGTACGGCCAGGTAAGTGGGAAGGAACCACCACTACAGTGGGCCTAATTAATAACCACTAGCCTAGACACCGCAATGTCGGTTAGGATAAACGGCCGATGCCTACCCTAATCCTTTTCCTATTGAGCTCGCTGTCCTTAGGTCTGAGTCTAATCTTTTTTAATTAATTGTGGTCGATGCAAAATGCCTTAGGTGTTTTCTGGGGTCCTGGGAAGGGTGATGAAATCCCCACCCAATCTGAGTTTGATCAATTAACCCCTTAGAGTTCGGTTAAATTATGCAAAACAATAAAATCACTTGCAATCAATTTTAGCGCGGCGCAAAGAAACCTGCAGAAATCTGTTATTTAGAAGGGGGAGAAAGACTTTTTACGCAAAGAACCCTGCAGAAAAGATTTTTTTTTACAGTGGATATATCGAGGTTACAGAGGGGAGGAAAAGAGAACAAACCCACAAAATTCCAAGTGCTGAAGTGTCAATAAAGGCGCGGATCCGCGGCAAGTTGCCTACAAATGCGGCTGAAGCGCGGCCAAGTAGTAAGATCAGGCTCTGGGAAAAATTCTGTGGATCTATACTTTCAATAACTCTCTGTTCTTATGTACCAATTTTTGTTTTGCCCTCTGTAAATTTTCAGATCTTCGATTCTTCGCTGTTCCTGCAAGATTCAAAAGATATACCCTTCAAACAGATCAAATTTGATAATTTTTATATTTTTTTATTTTTTCAGATTTTTATGATTTTTTAAAAATTTATATCAACCCGAAAATTCACAAAAAGAAAAATTACGCCGCCGCAATCAGAAACGGCGTCGCTTCGCAGCTAGCCGGTGAGTGCGGGTCGATCCACAGAGACGGGTAAATTCCTTTAGTGTGTTTTAACGAGTTGATTCTATTTGTCGTTTTGATTGGTTTATAAAAACTAGATCTAATTAATCTAATTAAGAGTCTTGCTAGGGTTAGGCTTAGGGGAAGTTTTGGAGATTAATGTTTCCTTCACCGCTTTCAATGCCTTCTTTTTTAGATCTATTAGATGTTACGTTAATTATCAATAAAGTGGATACAAATCTTTTGGGAAGATGTTTCTTCCTCCAGATTTGTATCCTTCCTTTGTTGATAATTACCCTAACCCCCATGGAAAACGCGCGCAACCGGCCCTTTATACTGCGGTTCACCGTTACCTCGAGGGGTAGGGTGCCGTAGGGAGCGGATGTGTGCGTATGCATGGAGTTCTAACTCTAAAGTGAAGATGGCATTGAAAGGGGTGAGAGATCTCATCTCTCAACCCTTTCGCTAAGGCTAACCCTAACAAGCGAGGAGACTACTCGCTCATTAGGGGATGATAAATTATACTAGAAAATAAAAGCAAGGAAATAAATTACCTACAGATTTGATGGCTCCCTCCAAGTAGAAGACATAATAGATCTGAATGTCACTTCCAGAAATTCTGAATTTTATTTATTGAAAAGAGGCATAGATTTTACAGATCTAAAATCACAATTTATAGGAAAATAGGAAACCTAGGGTTACAGACTCTCGCACATGCGAAATTACAGATTTGCCCACGTAAAATCCTAACATCTGCACCGACGCGCCGACTCATAAAATATGCACCGACACGGGCCTTGTATGGCCGCGGATCCGCGGCGGAAGGCTGGGTTTGGCCGCTGATCCGCGGCCAAACTAGGGAATTGGGCTCTGTACGTTTTGGGCTTGGTTCAGTGGCTCTTTGGGCTTCTGTTTCTTCACTTATTTTCTCTTTTGGGCTTCTGCTTCTTCTCCAGATGTTTCAGTGAACACTTGTAGCGATCTTTTAACCGTTCACTTGACTTTTTTGGACCTTGCACTGTTCTTCGACTAGGCTTGACTAGGATCCGTCTACTTGTTGGTCAAAAGTCCCTTTTTCTGTTGTTTTGTGTCTTTTTCACTGTATTTGCTCCAGAAACCTGTATCCTGTAATATGCAACAAACGTGCGTCAAGAGTACCTGTTTATTTATAAAAAGGATAAGAATAGGGGAATGATAAATGCAATATTATGGTCTGAACAGCCGCCATTAGGAGGGGAACAGATTCTGGCACGCCCGGTGGGACCTTTTCCTCTTTCCACTCCACACTTCGTGTGTCGTGACTCGCGAACCAATCGCGGTTCGCTAATGGTTGCCCTTGGGTTTCAAGATACTAAAACTTGGCGTCTTGCTTATTACAGAAAGCAAAGGATCGATGGATTCTACCTCTGCGAAATTCTCCAACTGCTTGGACTGCAATTGCAACCAACGCTCTGCCTCGTCAGGAGGTATAGCCTAAGGACCCCAAGCTGCTTCGCTATTCACAATACCCGTGGAACAGGTCACTCGCACCACCACAGGATTGTTCTTTGGGACCATGCTCCCGCCGACAAGCTTCACCGCTCCAGTGCCGACAACGGAAGCTCTCAAGAAGTCGGTCTTTGATCGTCTTACCCCTGCCGCGGCTCCTCTCAACGAGTCGCCCAACGTCAACGCCTCGGTCTTCTCTAGATTGGGCCAGAAATCCTGCGAACTCATCATGGGGCCTACAATCTCAGAGAAGGCTGCTTCTAAGAAAGTGGCCGCTCCTGCCCCCGAAATCACCAAGACGGCTTCTCCGGCCAAAAGGTCGGTCTTTACAAGATTGACGGCTTCAGCTCCCACTCCTGCTGCCCAAAGGACATCGGTCTTTGACAGGCTAATACCAACAGCGACCCCCCACCCAGACAGGGGGCAAGACGAAACCATTCTTACCGCTGACCCTACGCCGTCCGCTCGACACGCTCGACGTCGCCATTGGCGCCGAGTAAGGAAGGCTGGGGGCAACTCCCCCTCTGGGTTAACTCCATCAGCCTCGATGGCAGAAGTTAATGCTGCTGTTCCAACTGGGAACAGCTTCGAAATGCTAAATAAGGTGCGAAGGAATTCTCCCACTGCAGTGCTAAAAAGGTCTCCTCCCCCATTAAGAAAGGTTGTGGAAATAAGATCAGAACAGCCCCGATCCCCTCAACGGCTGTCTTCCAAAATCTACAAGGTTTGGCGACAGGCCCGAGACTCGATCATCGATCCAAACTTCTCCTGCCAGCACAAGAAGCAGAAAATCCAACCAGAAGCTGGTCACCAGGCTAAACCCCGAAAGGCTGTCTGGACGCCCACCTCAACGGCCCCCTCAACCTCCATGGCTCATGAAAGGAGGAAGCCAGAGAAGATCCCCCAGCATGCAACGACGACTAAAAGCACTGAGCCCAGACGCCCTAAGTCTGGGGGCATGGTGGTGCACACTATTTACATGGCCTCTGGAAAGGAGGAAAGCCGCACTTCTACGGGCCACCGACCGCTAACCCGATCCGTGACGGAAGCCCAGGAGCAGCAACAAAAGCTTCAGGAAATGATGAATGCTATGGCCGCACTTACCGGGCCAAAAGAAAGCCCAGAAACGTCCTCAGACGCGCGCCAGGAGGAAGAAACCGACGCTGAATTTCTTCGCCGGATACTGGAGAAAAAGGACAAAGAGGCTGCTGAACAAGCGGCCAACATACAACGTATGGGCCTTCTCTTCCAAGATATGATAGGAATGATGATCCAGCAGGACTTACCCGCCGAGGATCTCCCAACCGTTCTTGAAGACGACCGAGGAGAAACGTCAAATCCACCACCAGCCCTCTCAACGGCCAAGGAGGAGGCAATCTCTAAGGCTAACTTAGTTGACTACATAGCCCAGCAAATCCGGGTTCAACACGCGACTGAGGCAGCTGGTCAAATCGTGAAAACGGGACGGCCGTATCCAAGCTGGTACGACCAAATCAAATACCCGCAAGGCTATACGATACCAAAATTCCACGTGTACAAGGGGACCGGCAACCCCCATCAACATGTCGCCCAGTTCCGGGCCCTCTGCGGTAACACCGGCGGTGATGATAAACTGTTGCTCCGCCAGTTCGTGGGTAGCTTATCAGAAACTGCGTTCGAATGGTATTCAGAACTCCCGAACGATTCTATCAAAACGTTCGCTGAAATGGAGTTGTTATTCACTCAGCGATTCGCAAGTGCCAGCGAACGCACTCCAATAACTGCACTGATTAACGCCAGGGTAAAACCAGGCGAAACCTGGGTCCAGTATGCTATACGCTGGCGGAACTTGTGGTCGAGATGTGAACAACGCATTGAGGAGGCACCCGCAGTGGGCATGTTCGTGGGAACCCTAGACCCCCACGCAACTATCTCCCAGTTTATGATGTTCTTTAAGCCAACCACATTCCAGTCTTTAATCGACAAGTTGGCTCAGATGGACCAGATGGGTCATAGACCACCTCCCCCGAAGTCGGAACCTCGGAATGACAAGGGTAAAGGAAGGGCAACCTTTGTTGCGAATGCCCAACAGCAACCTAACGCCCCGAAACCGGCAGATCAACTGGAGGAAAGACGCCGGTATTATAATGAGAAGATGAAGCGTCCCTACTCGTTCCCACGAGACAAGACGAAATGGTTATTCGAGCTGGCAATACGCAACAGACTTATAAGCCTACCAAATCCAAGGCGACCGCCGCAACCCACCGAGGTGAATAACCCTAACTATTGCCCTTACCATCAAACGGTAAGCCATCCGATTGAAGATTGCTTCGTCTTCAAAGGATGGATTGAAGATCAATACCTCCAGGGAAAGTTTGTACTGTCCGAAAAGTGGAAGGTGAACCCACCACAACCGCATACTCCTAAGAAAGCAGATACACCGGGGGCAACCTGCTCCTTTATTGAAGAAGCTCCATGGGAGGTCGTGCTATCAACTAAAACCAAAAGAATGCTGAGAGACCTTCATGCGTGCCCTGCGATCGAATGGAAGGACCCTCTTGAACCTCAAATTATCGAAGGGATGCTAAGGCGCCGCCCAACTACGAAGACTCGCGATGAGGACCCAAATACTCATGCCCAACCGTCAAAATCTTCGAAGAAAAAGAAGAAGAAATCCAAGAAGACCGTGAAGCTCGGAGACGAGCACACGAACTTGCAGAAGCAAATCGACGCACTGGAAGAGTACAATCAAAAGGCGCGGACTCCTGTCACACTGCAAGAGTTCCTCAACCACATCTTTCAAGAGGAAGATGATGGAGAGAGCTCGTCGGATGAATCCGAAGGATATGTGGCGAGTTGTGACGTAATCTCCCACTCGTTTACCGATGATGGGAAAACTCCTGGCACCAAGAAGCTGGAGGCAGAGCCTGTACCAGAGCGTGCGTGGCCGACAAATGAAATGATCAATGCCTTTCTAGACGAGATTCGTCTAAAAAGTAAAGCCGACCAGGAGCGTGAGATGGCCACATCGGAAGGAGCCAAATGCGGGCAACTGAACGAAAGAGTTGACCTACCCCTGCCAGAGAGAAAGGCATCCGAAGTAGACAAGAAGATATTCAAGACGAGAAAAAGGTTTGCCAAAGCCATTTTAATAGGGATGAAGCTACCGCCCTCGGAAGGAAACACACACGATGGGGTGGAGAGGCATCCTGATTATTGCGCATATCACCGGAAAATATCACACCCCACGGAGGAGTGCGACGCCTTTAAGATATGGTGGCAAGGATATGTTGCTCATCGGCAATATTTTAAGCGCATGAAACGCAAGATCCGTCGGGAGCGAAGAAGTACCGTCGATGGGCACAACAGAACTACTGGCAACTGTTGTATGGCTCACGCCGGGGGGTCACAAGTTCTCACCTTTGGGAGCGACTCTGATGAAGAAATGGCTCTGGGCCCTCTCTTCAAAGAATCCGTTTTAGGGAAAGAGGAGAAATCGGAGATCTACGAGAACATTCAGCTGCGCAATCGCACACTCCCAGAAAAGAATCTCGGGCCCGTAAGTAGAAAAGATAAGGGAAAGGAAAAGGTCACTGAAGATATCACTTTAGATGACCAAGTCATGAGAGAGCTGGCTGCCAAAGACCCTCCTAGGAAGGGTAAGGTGGACTATAACATCCTCGCGCACCTAAGGAAGCTACCTTCTCAGCTTAGCATTCTCGATGCCCTCCTATTATCAAAAGAAGCGCGAGACTCACTAATTAAGGCGTTACAAGAACCTGAGCAATTCCAAGCCTTCCTCGCCACTGAAAGGATGAAGGATGAACTAGAGGAAGTGCATACGGCCGACATCACTTTCGGTGACGAAGACCTCCTTCTCGGGACGTGTGACCACAACCGTCCCCTATATGTCTCCGGATACTGCCATGATATCAGGATAGGCAAGATCCTGGTGGATAATGGATCCTCCGTCAATCTCCTTAATGTTCGGGTGTTGAAGGAAATCTGCATGAGTGTGCAACACCTCGCTCGTGACAAAATTACTATCTCCGGTTTCGATTCACAATCATCACGGACTCTCGGATCTGTGATACTAACATTACGCTTTGGACTTCTCGTCACAGACATCAAATTCCATGTCATTGACGCCAAGACCTGCTATAACGCCCTGCTCGGTCGTCCTTGGCTACACGAGTACAACATCATCCCTTCTACACAACATCAGTGTATGAAATATTTTAAGGATGGTTTCGAGTATACTGTAACAGGAGAGCTAAACCCATTTTTCGTGAACGAAGTCCGCAAATACGAAGATGCGAAGTACTTTTTGCCAGATTTCGAGGATACAGAAAGGTGTCGCAATCTGGAGAACAAAACCGCCGCCACCATCCCTGTTTTCGGGAGCGATACCGAAGAAGAGGAAGAGATAGTTTATGCAGGGCCATCTCAACGCAACGACCTGGGGACGCCCGCCCCCATGTTAGTCTTCGGAAGTGATTCAGAAGATGAAGTTAATGTTGTGTTCTCCAATCGGCTGTCAATACAAGCACCCCCTGGCGATGACCATAGTTTGCAAATCACCATGGTACCGCGAGAACACTACAAGGATCTCGACACGCTTCAGGCTCACAATGTGCAGGACCTGCAAACATTTTACGTCCCTCCCAGGCAAACGGGTGAGAAGGTGATCCTATTCTACCGATCCTCAGAGTCGAAAATAGAGAAAGAGATCTGGCATGGCGCGGATGCTACACTTGACAGGCTCCAACCCATCCGTCTGCCCAGATACTATACAAATGGATTAAAGAAGCTATTGAAGCGCCAAGGAGTACCCTTAAAACAGACTGTTCGGCAGGCTCGGTTCTACAACAGGATTTGGGATGTCCCCGGGACTCAACGCAAATTGCCCAACGGGAAAATGGAAACACTCGGGCTTGGATACGCAAGAGCCGGAAAACGAGAACGGGCCCACAGTAGCTACGCCATATATACCTTTGATGAAGAAGAGGACGCCTCGTCGGGAGATGCCAACCCCTCATCAAAACTAGACCCCGCGATTGAAGCGCCGAGTCCGTCGTTTGAAGAACGAATGGGCAAGCCTATCAGGAAAGTGGGTCAGAAAGCTCGGGAAGACCACAGCCGCGAAATGGCCATCTACGAGAAGGACAGGACGCAACGTCTATTTCAACAGGCTGCAAAAGACAAAGACGCTCATCCTCGTCAATCCGTTGTACGAAAGGCCCGACGCAGAGACAGAAATAAATCAAGAAGCGGAAAGAGGAGCCGACAACAACGACGCAGGGTTAGAGGGTTACGTGGTCGGGTGTTGCACGGCTCGGATTTGTCCCTCATGAAAAAGATGAGTCGAGCGTACTCCTTCCCCCGAGACAAGACGGAGAAGTTACTCAAGCTCGCTATAAAACATCAAATGATCGCGCTTCCAGAGTCTAGACATCCTGAGCAAGCTAACAAGGCTTATCATCTGAGCTATTGCTCTTATCACCGAGCCATAGGACATCCTACCGAAGACTTCTTCACCTTCAAGAACTGGGTCGAGGACCAGTACCAACAGGGCAGATTCGCTTTATCCGACGGCTGGAGGGTAACGCCGCCACAAAAGCATGAACCCAAGGCCGCAAGAGCAGAACCGGGCCCACCTCAGTCCGGGGAGCGGGTTCGCACCTGTTATACGATTACGATATTAAGAGAAGAGCCCGAGAACGTAGATGACCTTCCCCGGTGCTTTGAGAACAGCGATGATGAGGTGATCTCAGAATTTCCGCCCGCTCCGAAAGAACTGGAAGATGGTATACATACTACTGCAGATAACCTCAAGAAGATTGAGTTGGGATCGGCAGACGACCCGCGACCGACGTTTGTTAGCGAGCTGCTATCCGAAGAAAGGGTGGCTGCGTTAAAGAACGTGCTTCTACGGCATAAAGACTGCTTCGCGTGGAACTACTCTGAGATGCCAGGATTAGATCCGGAGATTGCTGTGCATAAATTAGCGATATCCCCAGATATCAAGCCAGTCAAGCAGGCGCCAAGGAGGATGCGATTCGAGCTTGAGATGAGCATCAACGCCGAAGTCAAGAAGCTGATCGATTCTGGATTTATCCAAGAAGTCCAATATCCTGACTGGATCGCCAATATCGTCCCGGTAATGAAGAAGAATGGGACGGTACGCATATGCGTGGATTTCAGGGATCTCAATAAAGCCTGTCCAAAGGATGATTTCCCGGTACCAGTAACCGAGCTAATGATAGATAACACGTCCACTCATGAGGTTTTCTCCTTTATGGATGGTTCGTCAGGATACAATCAGATAAAGATGCATCCCGAAGACCAGAAGCACACCGCTTTCCGCACCCCATTGGGTATATTTTGCTACAGGGTTATGCCCTTTGGTCTAAAGAACGCTGGCGCTACCTATCAAAGGGCCATGACAAAAATCTTCGATGACCTCATACATGACATCGTCGAGTGCTATATCGATGACCTCGTAGTAAAGAGCATGTCATATGATGATCATTTAAAGCATCTGGAGACTGTATTTCGACGCCTTCGGCAATATAATTTGAAAATGAATCCTCTCAAATGCGCGTTTGGAGTCTCCTCGGGCAAATTTCTGGGATTCATCGTTCGACACCGAGGTATTGAAATAGATCCGTCAAAGATTAAAGCGATCATGGAAATGCCTCCGCCAAGAACCCTCAAGCAGTTGCGGTCTCTCCAAGGGAAGCTCGCATACATCCGGCGGTTTATCGCTAATCTTTCGGGCAAATGCCGTCCTTACAGCCACCTGATGAAAAAGGGAACTCCATTCGCTTGGGATCACAAATGTCAAGGTGCACTAGACGAGATCAAGCAGTACCTGCAGACCCCTCCGGTGTTGGCTGCGCCGGTCAAGGGAAAACCCCTCATTCTTTATACGACCGCCCTCGAAGGTTCCTTGGGCGCATTATGGGCACAAGAGAACGATCAGGGGAAAGAGAGGGCACTCTACTACTTAAGTCGAGTTCTATTGGGGGCAGAAAGCGACTACTCTCCCATTGAAAAACATTGCTTGGCGTTAATCTTCGCGATAATAAAGCTCAGGCACTATGCGTTGGCGCATGAAGTCCGTCTCATTTCAAAGGTGGATCCCCTTAAATACTTGATATCGAAAGCCATATTGACGGGACGACTCGCTAAGTGGGCCCTGCTCTTGATGGAGTTCTGGATAATGTATCAACCTCTCAAGGCAATGAAAGGCCAGGCCATTGCCGATTTCCTCGCTGAGCACCCGATACCGGCCGATTCTCCTCTGAACTGTGATTTGCCGGACGAGCATGCATTTGATGCGATTGGCGGCGGTAGCGCCCGATGAGAACTCTATTTCGATGGAGCGTCCTCCGTAAAGAAACAGAAACAAGGTATCCCAATGACCAAATCGGGGATAGGCCTCGTCTTTGCAACTCCACAAGGAGGGATAATGCGCTTCGCCTTCTCTTTAACAGAGCCGAGGACAAACAATGAAGCTGAATACGAAGCTCTGATAGCAGGCCTCGAAATCGCCATCGACCTGGGAATTGAAGACCTCCTTATATACGGGGATTCTCAACTGGTCGTTAGTCAAGTAAAAGGTGACTACCAAACGTGCAAACCAGAGTTGATGAAGTACGGCGAAAATGTGCAACAACTATTGACCCAAATTCCCTCCTATATTTTGGAGAACATACCGCGCGCGGAAAACAGCAAAGCAGACGCGTTGGCCAAACTTGCTAAAGAACTGGCTGACGAGAACCTCGATGACGTCAGAATCGTGGTACAAAGGCGTCGAGTGCTCGCCCCGGCGGAAATATCTCCGGAATCATGCGAAGAAAAGGGAGCGACTGAGCAGACGACCCTACAAATAAAAGACCATGAGAAGGCCGAAGATTGGAGGGAAGTCTTCATAGACTACTTTAAGTCCCACCGAATGCCCAAAGAAGCGTCCTCAAGACATCAGCTCATGAAACGAGCTCTATCTTTCGCTTTCGTCAACGATATTCTATACAAGAGATCGTTTGATTCTCTATGGCTGAGATGCTTAGGACCTGACGAAGCAGAAAGAGTCATTCAGGAAGTTCATGACGGACTTTACGGTTCTCACCAAGCAGGCCCAAAGATGAAGTTAAAAATTAAACGGATGGGTTACTACTGGCCCACGATGATCCAGGACTGCCTCGAGTATGCGAAGCAATGCCACTCATGCCAGATTCATGGAGACTTCATCCACCAACATCCGAATCCACTGCACCCAACGGTGGCTAGCTGGCCGTTCGAAATGTAGGGGACTGACATAGTCGGCCCCATTGAGCCAGCATCATCCCGGGGACACCGTTTTATCCTGGCGACAACTGATTACTTCTCCAAATGGGCAGAAGCAGTACCACTGAGGGAAGTGAAGACGGAGAATATCCTCCATTTCTTCAAGACGCACGTCATCTATCGGTTCGGAACTCCACGGCGGATTATCTTCGATAATGGGCCGGCCTACCGAAGCCATAAGATTAGCCGCTTCGCACAGCAGCACAATATAGACTGGAGATATTCTTCGGTTTACAATCCACGAGCTAACGGTCTGGCCGAGGCCTTCAATAAGACCTTGACGAAGATAATAAAAAAGACCATTTCCAGGAATAAGAGAGACTGGCACGAAAGGCTGCAAGAAGCCCTTTGGCATTATCGAACTACATTCAAGACGGCCACGAACACAACGCCGTACGCGTTGGTATTTGGGACGGAAGCAGTGCTCCCCCTCGAGATAGAGTTACCCTCTCTACGAGTAGCAGTCCACCACGAGCTGACGAACGAAGAAAATGCTCACCTTCGGCTTGAGGAGCTTGATGCCCTCGACGAAACCCGGCTCATAGCGCAACAACATCTAGAGGCCTACAAAGCAAAGATGACGCGCTCGTACGAAAGATTGACCAGGCCGAGGACATTCCGCCAAGGCGAACTCGTACTAGTGGTCAAAAGACCTATGATCCCCAATCGTGCCAAGCGAGGAAAATTTGAGCCAAACTATAAAGGCCCGTACATCATAGACAAGGTCTACCAGGGTGGAGCCTACCTACTCACGGACATGCACGGTGAAAGGCCTTTCAGGCCAATAAACGGCCGCTTCTTAAAGAAATACTACGCTTAATAAGCCACAGCCTGAGTCAATGATAGATGACGACGACTATGTCCGCGCACTATCTTCTTAGGTTCAGACTTTACAAGCAGCAACCGGCCTTCCCATAGCGACGGACCGAAACGTCCTTAAACTAACGATGGACCGAAACGTTCTTAAATTAACGACGGACCGAAACGTCCTTAAACTAACGACGGACCGAAACGTCCCTAAAACTACTACCGCAGTACCTTTAGGCTGACGAGATAAAAAAAAGGAGAGAGAAAGAAAAAATAAAAAAAATATATGAAAAAGAATTTAAAAAAAACGGTATGTCCATAAGCAAAATGGGCACGGATGAAAACCCGAAAGGGCTCCGTGAGTAAAAACAGCAGGGCTGCCGGCAAGTGTTCATGAAAACCCGAAAGGGCGCGACCTTGTAAAAAAAAAGTGAAAAAGAATAAAAACGGTATGTCCATAAGCAAAATGGGCACGGATGAAAACCCGAAAGGGCTCCGTGAGTAAAAATAGCAGGACTACCGGCGAGTGTTTGTGAAAACCCAAAAGGGCACAACCTCGTTAAAAGACACTTGTAGGGTCCTCTCGACCTTGTAAGGAGAAACCACCTGCGTGAGATCCTTACGACTCACAAAGGAGCAACACACTTAGGGATCCTCACGATTCCTAAGGAGAAAATACACTTACGAAATCCTCACGACTAGTAAGGAGAATTCTCTTATGGGACCCTCACGGCTCATGAGATTTGAAAGTCTTAAGTTACAGAAACCTAAACATGTTCTTAAGCAAATCCTCTACAACCTTCGATATTGCCCTACAAGAGGCTCAATACTGACCCTTGTATACAATCCACGGGCGCGAAAAAACATTTCCCCAGCAAAGTCCCACCCGTGACTAGGGATATGCCCATATGATGAGCAACCCTTGTAGGTCCTCTCGACCCATAAAGAGAAAGCCCTCTTGTAGGATCCTTCCGACTTGCAGAGGAACATACACTTAGGAATCCTCACGATCCCTAAGGAGAAAATACACCTGCAAGATCCTCGCGACTTGTAGGGAGAAATACCTTTGTGAGACCCTTACGGCTCATGAAGTCAAAAGCCTTGGTCGACAGGACCCTTAACCCTGTTTACTAAGTCACCTTTATTCAATATCGACAGAGGCAAATGATGATTCGCTCCTGGCAACATCCCAGTTGCAGCGGTGCTGATGCCGAAATCGGTGTCTAAAATCCAAGCTTGCGGCGAAAAAGCTAGTAAGCCACACATGCCTACCAAATAGCCGAAATGATGGGGCAACTTGCAATAAAAAGCAGCAAGTAAAAATGTATGCATGAAAAATAGCCGAAACGATGGGGCAACTCGCAATAAAAAGCAGCGAGTAGAAAATAAATAAATAGCCGAAATGATTGGGCACCGCGAAAAATAGCCGAAATGATGGGGCAATCGCGACCTTCGCGATATAAAAGCTCAAACGATAGAGCATCGCGGAAAAAGAAATAAAATAAAAATAAAATGTATGCCTTGCAGGTGATGTTCCATCACACCCTGTATACAATCCAATGGCATAAACAAAAAGGGAACATACCTCCCTCCCCCAGGTTTCACCAAAGAAAGAAGCTAAATCTCGACGGGCCACAAGCGACCTAGAGATCATCCCAACACTCGTCTTGTAACGACGGACACAACTTCAAGCTAAGCGGAACAGCGGCAACTCCCAGTTCCACGGCTCGGTGGTATACATATCGCCAACAGTCAAACCTCCATCCCGTGAAATGCGGATACAATCAGCAAAATTCCTGGTTACGTGGAACGCGGATAATGTCACTCTTTGACCCCGTGGAAAACGTCCAGAGCGGATCCTGATCCTCGCAGAGCACGGCAGTGAACCCGTGTGAAGCATCCAGAGCGGAGCCTAGTCCTCGCCGAGCGCGGCAGTGAACCCGTGTGAAGCATCTAGTGCAAAATTCCTGGTTACGTGGAACGCGGATAATGTCACTCTTTGACCCCGTGGAAAACGTCCAGAGCGGATCCTGGTCCTCGCAGAGCACGGCAGTGAACCGTGTGAAGCATCCAGAGCGGAGCCTAGTCCTCGCCGAGCGCGGCAGTGAACCCGTGTGAAGCATCTAGTGCAAAATTCTTGGTCACGTGGAACGCGGATAATGTCACTCTTTGACCCCGTGGAAAACGTCCAGAGCGGATCCTGGTCCTCGCAGAGCACGGCAGTGAACCCGTGTGAAGCATCCAGAGCGGAGCCTAGTCCTCGCCGAGCGCGGCAGTGAACCCGTGTGAAGCATCTAGTGCAAAATCCCTGGTCATGTGGAACGCGGATAATGTCACTCTTTGACCCCGTGGAAAACGTCCAGAGCGGAGCCTAGTCCTCGCCGAGCATGGCAGTGAACCCGTGTGAAGCATCTAGTGCAAAATTCCTGGTTACGTGGAACGCGGATAATGTCACTCTTTGACCCCGTGGAAAACGTCCAGAGCGGATCCTGGTCCTCGCAGAGCACGGCAGTGAACCCGTGTGAATCATCCAGAGCGGAGCCTAGTCCTCGCCGAGCGCGGCAGTGAACCCGTGTGAAGCATCTAGTGAAAAATTCCTGGTCACATGGAACGCGGATAATGTCACTCTTTGACCCCGTGGAAAACGTCCAGAGCGGATCCTGGTCCTCGCAGAGCACGGCAGTGAACCCATGTGAAGCATCCAGAGCGGAGCCTAGTCCTCGCCGAGCGCGGCAGTGAACCCGTGTGAAGCATCTAGTGCAAAATTCCTGGTCACGTGGAACGCGGATAATGTCACTCTTTGACCCCGTGGAAAACGTCCAGAGCGGAGCCTAGTCCTCGCCGAGCGCGGCATTGAACCCGTATGAAGCATCTAGTGCAAAATTCCTGGTCACGTGGAACGCGGATAATGTCACTCTTTGACCCCGTGGAAAACGTCCAGAGGCTCGGAACGCGGATAATGTCACTCTTTGACCCCGTGGAAAACGTCCAGAGCGGAGCCTAGTCCTCGCCGAGCGCGGCAGTGAACCCGTGTGAAGCATCTAGTGCAAAATTCCTGGTCACGTGGAACGCGGATAATGTCACTCTTTGACCCCGTGAAAAACGTCCAGAGCGGAGCCTAGTCCTCGCCGAGCACGGCAGTGAACCCGTGTGAAGCATCTAGTGCAAAATTCCTGGTTACGTGGAACGCGGATAATGTCACTCTTTGACCCCGTGGAAAACGTCCAGAGCGGATCCTGGTCCTCGCAGAGCACGGCAGTGAACCCGTGTGAAGCATCCAGAGCAAATACCGGACTGTGGAGTCCTTAAAATCCACGGACTATGACGTCCTTAACCTCGACCGTGATGTCTTAAAACTAACGATCAACCACCCCGATTCCCTACGGATTCTGCCTTGGTTTAAGGGTACATCTCTTCACTCCTTTGATACTTGGCGTTGTAATTCCTCAACATCTTCAAAGAGGTGACGGGTCCCTGCAACCAAACACCGGACTGTGGAGTCCCTAGATCCACGGACTATGAGGTCCTTAACCTTGACCGCGATGTCTTAAAACTAACATCAGACTGTGGAGTCCCTAAATCCACGGACTATGAGGTCCTTAACCTTGACCGTGATGTCTTAAAACTAACATCGGACTGTGGAGTCCCTAAATCCACGGACTATGAGGTCCTTAACCTTGACCGTGATGTCTTAAAACTAACAGCGGACGGTGGAGTCCCTAAATCCACGGACTATGAGGTCCTTAACCTTGACCGCGACGTCTTTAAACTACGATACCTGGAGCAACCTTTGACCCCGTGAAACACGGATAAGGATGACCACATCCAGCACTTGCAGGTCCTCACAACCTGTAAGGAGGAAAAAACTCCCTTGTGAGATCCTTACGACTCTCAAGGGAAAACCCGCTTAAGAATCCTCACGATCTCTAAGAAGAACTTACACCTATGGGATCCTCTCGACCTGTAGGGAGAAAAACTCTTTATGAGACCCTCGTGGCTCATAAGATGCAAAAGCCTTAGAAAGCAGATCTTAACCCTGAACCCTGAGCCATCGCTGTCCTGCAAGGAGATCAAGATAGAATATCCGCAGAATACATTCAATAAAAAGGGGACACACCATTGAAGAGAAGAATATGTCTTCATTTATAAACCTCCCTTCAACAAACAATACTCGATCTAAAGCCAGCGCAAACCACCCGACACGGGAGATAACATGGCAAGTTTCTGATCTGTATCCTATCAGGCACGCATTTGCAACTGTACGAATGTTTAAAAGGAAATGTTGCTTGAGGCACTGATGTGCATGCAACGTAACGATGGTGCTCGTAATTAAAGAAAAACAAACGGCTCATTTACGCAAGCAAGACACACGTACGACTATCTGACAAGCATGAAAATTCAACAGAAAGCATACAAACCACCAATGATTAAAGGAGTACATTGATTCAAATACACTACATTGGTGGGAAAAGATCACCAAACAAGGGATCAGAAATACAAGGGTTAACAAAACAAAGAACAAGGTTCTCCATCTCTCTCTCTGCTCTCTCCAACACATCAAAGCGACGGTTCTCGCGAGAAGTCGCTCCCCATCGATTGGCACCATGGCCATCTGCAAAAGAAGACATAATAGCCCGTCGGGCTCTTATTTCGCTCAAAAGATGAACTGAGCGATCTTTCAAAGCCTGAGTAATCAGGCACGCTTCATGAAAGCCCTCGAGCTTTTCTTCTGCCGCATCGAGCATCGCTAGGGTCATCTCCGCCGGGTGAAGAAGGACGTCGGCAAGCACAACAGCAAGAATCATTCGGAGCCAGAGAGAGCCCATTGGAAGAGGGGACCCCCTGCGAGTCGAGAGCTCATATGCCGCTGAGTCACATTCTTCGTCGGTCAAGAGAGGTCCACCAATCGTGCAGCAAAGCGAGGAATCATCTCCTCGATAGGCACTTCCCATGGCTTTCGACGGGCGTGTAAACGATTGCAGGCCATGGCACTTAGTTATTCTCGAATTGAATCGCGTCAAAATGGGAATAAAAGTTCTCTGTGAAGAGAAAAGGAAGGCCATTGCCTCAGATATAAAGAGGTGCATTAAGTGCTATGCGCGGAAAATCTTGCATGCGAAAGCTGTTTCCAAGGCCCAAAAAAGGAAAGGCATCGAAAATCAAGGAGATGGAGCTATTTCCAAGGCTCCTTTTCTGCATCTGATACTGCGCGCTAAAAATGCGGCATGGAAAATTTTGTGAACAGTCCCATCAAATGATCCCACGTGCGGAACACGTGAGGCCCAAATTTGACGTGCACTAGAAAATAGAATAGCACCATGCATATTAAAAGCACCAGCAACAACAATAGTGAAATGATAAAATCCCACAAAAAAGCATGCAAACATACAAAAACACAATAGAACTTATCATCCAGACTTCAAGAAGGTCATACAAAATAAAAAGAAAACTTTTACAATGGCAAGGCTTCAGACGCGGGGCATGGGTTGAGAAACTCGAGATTAACTTTGTCCAAAATTCTCCAAGCACTTCGAACCTCCCGAGTATGCTTCCTCTCGCGGTCGCAAGCGTCGGGGTCCTCACGAATGTCCTCCACCCTCCGATAGGCGGCAAGTATGGCCGACTACTGGAACGCCTGGTGCAAAAGATCGATGAGGTGATCTCGCCTCCTCTTTGAGATCAAGCCCATAAGGTACACCGAATGCACCTTATCATCGGCAGTGTCCAAGGCCCCGAGCGGTATGCCGGTGCAAAAGAGAGGAAGTGCCTCCCGGATCGCCAGCACAATCAGCCTCAGAAGAAAAGAGCGACGGGGGAGTAGACGATGGTTGTACTCGTCAAAGCGGCTCATGATCTCGGCACACTGAGCATCGGTGAACTCCTGGTTCTGACTGCGGCCCAGCGCACGAATATTCCCGTAGGAAATGATCTCGTCAAGACTGTACAGATGGACATCCATGATACCTGAAGTAAAAGTCACGAGAATCATTACAAAACTCCCATTGCATTAATTGCAGAAGAACAACCTCGGGCCAAGAGACCCCAGGAAGCCTCCGTGTGAAGAAATCGAGTTCTTCATTGGAATTAAAATTCCTTACTAAGAAAAGGGAATTAAATTCCCAGAAATATTTTTGGATGAAATTAAATTCCATGGAGTTGAAACGCCATCATCATCTCCCCAAAGATCATCTAAACCCTAAAAGATCTACAGTTTGAAGGTTAAGCGGTTTCATGTTCTTATGGAAAAACATGAAGAAAAAAAGGGTAAAAACCCTTGTTTTGGATTTAAAATCCAGAGGAATGTGAAGGTCCATCGTTTGTCCAAGAACATTACCTGAGGAAAAGAATTCTTTTCGAACAGAGTTAAACTCTGAAGATTGTTTCAAGACAGAGAACTAAGCTCTGGAAGCGAGAATTAAATTCTCAAGGAAAAAGTTCTTAGAAGAAGAAGATGAGCAAAATGAAGGCTCCTCGGAAGAGACGGTGGTATTTATAGAAGGCGATGGAAACGCTTCATCTCCCCAAATCCCTAAAGGAATCCAACGGTCACAAAAGGTGACAGCGTTGCACTCACGTGCTGACACGTGAGAACAACGCTGTGGGGGCATTTGTTTCCTGATTTAAAATCAGAAAAGCTTATGGGAAAAGCTTCAGAAAAGAGTCACGTGCTTACACGTGATCAGCAGTCACGTGTGGGCACGCGATACCTAAAAGTATCGACAAGGCAAATTCAGTTTCCCAAATACGTCAAAGAAAGGGGCTTCAAAAAGGGTCACGTGCTCCCACGTGACCTGGGTCACGTGTCGGCACGTGACATTTAAAAGCAGCGGCAAAGACACAACGGTTCCCTGATCGAATCAAGAAAAAGGCTTCAGAAGAGGTCATGTGCTCCCACGTGACCAGGGTCACGTGTTGGCACGTGACACTCAAAACATCAGGCTCATTTTCCGGTTAAATCGAGAAGAAGGCTCCATGCCAGGGTCACGTGCTCACACGTGACCAGTTGTCACGTGGTGGCACGTGACAGCTAAACAGAGAACAGAAAGCAAAGCGCAGAAAGAAAGAAGAAGGCTCATTCCAAAGGGGGTCACGTGCCCACACGTAACCATGGGTCACGTGGTCACATGTGACCGGCTTTCAAAGCCCATTTTGTTAACAGAATTAAATTCTGAAGGAGATTTAAATCCTTCCAAAGGAAAGCGACTATCTAGAAACAATTAAATTAAAGGTTCAGAGGTGATTAAATATCACCTATTTATGGGAAAATCTCGGGTTTGGAAAGATTTCCCCTTTAAATCTAACCGAGATAACAAAAGAGAATCCCTAGATTTGAAATCCAATGGTGAATAAAATTCACCTAATAATCCAAAGGTCAAAAACGAATGATGGATGCAAATCAAATCTCTCAATGAAGATTCGTCAAAAACTAATTGATTCGGCTGCTTCTCCTATAAATAGGAGCCAAGAGACACAAAAAAAATATATATACGCAGAGGGAAGAAAGGGAGAGAGAGCCTTGATACTTCGAGGAACTTGGATCTTCTGCAAAAGAAAACCCTAGGTAAGAAAGGGAAGGCTCCTTGAAAGAAAGGAGAATTTAATTCTCAGCAGAGTTTAACTCTGATATATAAAACAGAAGAACATATTTCTTCTCTCTTTGATAGAGGATCTGCAAAGTGCACATCTCCCATTGAAGTTGAGAATTTAATTCTCAATGGGTCGAGATCCTGCCATGCAGATCCAAAACATAGAGAGGGAACGGAAGCACGAGAATTTAATTCTCACAGAACTATAGGAATTTAATTCCTTTAAAATAAAACTAGGGCTTGACCCTGTGTTATGGGAATTTAATTCCTTTAGAACAAAAAGAAACAGGGTTTAACCCTAATTAAGAACCTAGTTCTTTTGGAACAGCGGTGATTTAATTCCCTTGATCATAATTTAACAGAGAATGGGAATTTAATTCCTTAAAAGCTTTTATTAGGGTTTAACCCTATTTAGTTCTTCACATGTATGAGGAATTTAATTCCTACAGAAAATTCAGAGTCCAACTCTATTCAGAATATAAATCTTCAAAAGGAAGTAGGAATTTAATTCCTCTGAAATTACTGTCAGGGTTTAACCCTACGAGGAATTTAATTTCTGGAAAAGATTAACAGATCCTCTAAACAACATACATAGAGGCAGGGTCACGTGTCACCACGTGACCTCCCCAAGAGATCTACAGAAAGCCCCTTTGAGGCAGCACCCCACGTACCCACGTGACCCTCGGCAGAAGCTTTAACATATAAGCATTTAAATGCCCTTCACGTGAGGGCACGTGATGCGATAATCTCAGCAGAATAAATGAAGGGAGGGCGCTCTCACGTGTTGCCACGTGACCCCTCTTGCCTTAGTGTTCAACACTAAATTGGAACTCTCGAATCCAGTATTGAAACACTGTTGGGCCCTAGTGTTCAACACTAATCAAAGAACTTTATTCGCAGTGTTCAACACTGATTACCTTAGTATTTAACACTAATCTGAGATCTCCATTGCCAATGTTCAACACTGATCTATTTTAGTGTTTATGATAATTTGAAAGCCTTGTTGCTGGTGTTTAACACCAATTATCTTTTAGTGTTAAACACTAACTTGTCAACCTCATTCCCAGTGTTCAACACTGATTGCTATGTAGTGTTTAACACTAGGCTTTGGCCCAATTGGCTAAATGGATAGAGGCAAAGCCTCTCCTTCAATGGACCAACAAGAAGCCAATATTCCAGACATGATCGGACTTAGCCCAAGCTAGGCCATAAGTCTTCAATTCGTAATTAACTGGCTAATGGGCTCATAACATAATTAATCGGCCTTGATCCCAAATTGGGTCAAGGACTATTTAAGCCATTCCGGTTCTAGGGTACATCTCTTCACTCTTTTGATACTTGGCATTGTAATCCCTCAATGTCTTCAAAGAGGTGACGGGTCCCGACGACCACACATTGATATGGACTGTGGGGTCCTTAAACCCGTGTCTAATGTAAAATTCCTGGTTACGTGGAACGCGGATAACGTCACTCTTTGACCCCGCGGAAAACGCCCAGAGCGGAGCCTAGTCCTCGCCGAGCACGGCAGTGAACCCGTGTGAAGCATCTAGTGCAAAATTCCTGGTTACGTGGAACGCGGATAACGTCACTCTTTGACCCTGCGGAAAACGCCCAGAGCGGAGCCTGGTCCTCGCCAAGCACGGCAGTGAACCCGTGTGAAGCATCCAGATCACATACCGGACTATGGAGTCCTTAAACCCATGGACTACGACGTCCTTAACCTCGGCCTAGATGTCTTAAAACTAACAATGGACCGCAATGTCCTTAAACTACCCGTGGACCGCAATGTCCTTAAACTACCCATGGACCGCAACGTCCTTAAACTACCCATGGACCGCAATGTCCTTAAACTAGAACAATAAAGCCCCGCATGCTCTTTTGTCGGATCTAAACGGTCCCGTTTAAGTTGATCTTAGCCTTAAAGATGGCTAACGTATCCTTAAACCTTCAAACAGACTGGACTATGAATCCCCCCAATCAACTTCGGTTCAAGGGTACATCTCTGAACTCCTCTGATATCTGTCGTTGTAATCCTTCAACGTCGTCAGAGAGGTGACGGGTCCCGACGGCCATACATACGATGGACCACTATGTCCCTAAACTGGAACAATAGAGCCTAAAACGCTCCTTTGTCGGATCTAAACGATCCCGTTAAGTTGATCTTAGTCTCAAAGTTAGATTAACGTATCCTTAACAAACGTTTGAGTTGATCTTAGCCTCAAGTATGGCTGACGTATCCTCAAACCAAACCCCCAAACCCAAATCTAAGATAATACGGATTTGGACTAGTCCACGCCCTACGGGCGACGATATAACTCAGTCTCCGTAAACAATCCACGGGCAACAAAACACAAAACAAACACCCACGACACGAAGTGACCATCTGGAGAAGGAGAAAGTTGTTACCGCAATGTGGTAGCGTATTTAACTGCAGGGGCTTGCGCCTGCAGGGAAGAGCGTCCCCACAATCAAAAACCCCTCAAACGAGGGGGAATCTGACGAAGTCTGCTACATCGGACGCATCCGTCTAAACCTTCGATACATGGTGCCATAAATCAACTTGGCATCTTCGGAGAGGTGGACGGATAGCACCAATTAGCATCTGCCCCGAGTCTCAGTGCTAAGACATCGCAGTCTTGTGCGCCGCCATTCGGAGGGGAACAGCGCTCATATGAAAGATTGACCCGACCGAGGACATTCCGCCAAGGCGAACTCGTGCTAGTGGTCAAAAGGCCTATGATCCCCAATCGCGCCAAGCGGGGAAATTCGAGCCAAACTATGAAGGCCCATACATCATAGATAAGGTTTACTAAGGTGGGGCCTATCTACTCATGGATATGCACGGTGAAAGGCCTTACAGGCCAATAAACGGTCGCTTCCTAAAGAAATACTATGCTTAATGAGCCACCGCCTAGGTCAATGGCAGATGACGACGACTATGTCCGCTCGCTATCTTCCTAAGCTCAAACTCTATCAGCAGTAGCCAGCCTTCTCAAAGCCGGACCGAAATGTCCTTAAACTAATAGCAGACCGAGACGTCTTTAAACTACTACCGCAGCATCTTTAGGCTGACGAGATAAAAAAAACATATAAAAATAAAATAAAAAAAGGGTATGTCCATAAGCAAAATGGGCACGGATGAAAACCCGAAAGGGCTCCGTGAGTAAAAACAGCAGGGCTACCGGCGAGTGTTTGTGAAAAACCCGAAAGGGCCCAACCTCGTTAAAGAACACTTATAAGATCCTCTCGACCTTGTAAGGAGAAACCACCCGCGTAAGATCCTTACGATTCACAAGGGAGAAGCACACTTAGGGATCCCCACGATTCCTAAGGAGAAAATACACTTGCGAGATCCTCACGACTCGTAAGGAGAACTCTCTTATGGGACCCTCACGGCTCATAGGATTTGAAAGTCTTAAGTTACAGAGACCTAAACTTGTGCTTAAGCAATCCCCACAATTTCCGATATTTCCCTACAAGTGGCTCAATACTAACCCTTGTATACAATTCACGGGCGCGAATAAACATTTCCCTAACCAAGTCTCATCCGTGACTGGGGATATGTTCGCGTGGTGAACAACCCTTGTAAATCCTCTCGATTTACGAGGAGAAAACCCTCCTGTATGATCCTTACAACTTACAGTGGAAACAAACACTTAGGAATCCTCACGATTCATAAGGAGAAAATACACCTACAAGATCCTCACGACTTGTAGGGAGAAATACCTTCGTGAGACCCTTACGGCTCATGAAGTCAAAAGCCTTAGCCGACAGGACCTTAACCATGTTCGCTAAGCCACCTTTGATCGACATCGACAGAGACAGATGATGATTCGCTCCTGGTAATATCCCAGTTGTAGCGGTGCTGATGCCGAAATTGGTTTACAAAAAAAAAGCCAATAGACCGCACATGCATATAAAATAGCCGAAATGATAGGGCAACTTGCAATAAAAAGCAGCAAGTAAAAATGTATGTATGCAAAATAGCCGAAATGATTGGGCAACTCGCAATAAAAAGCAGCGAGTGAAAACAAAATAAACAGCCGAAATGATTGGGCACCGCGAGAAATAGCCGAAATGATTGGGCAATCGCGACCTTCGCGATATAAAAGCTGAAATGATAGAGCATCGCGGAAATAAAATTAAAAAAAAAGAAGAAATGATAAAACTTTGGCCCTACAGTTAAGATCACATCGATCCCTGTATACAATCCAAGGGCGTAAACAAAGAGGGAACCATACTTTCCCAACAGGCTCCGCCAGAAGACGAAGCCAAATCTCGACGGTTCAGTCCAACTCCGAAGAAACCAGTGTCTTTAGCAAATTCCTCGACTCACGGATACAAACACTCCTTGACGAGAGCCTCCTGATCCACGTCGACTCGCAGAGCCACCAGTGCCTCCGTGGGAAATTCTCGACTCGTTTCAAACCCCAAGGAAACAAATAATCCTTGGCGCTTGGGAAACAAATAATCCCTAGCAAATTCCTCGACTCACGAATACAAACACTCCTTGACGAGAGCCTCCTGATCCGCGTCGACTCGCAGAGCCACCAGTGCCTCCGTGGGAAATTCTCGACTCGTTTCAAACCCCAAGGAAACAAATAATCCTTGGCGCTAGGGAAACAAATAATCCTTAGCAAATTCCTCGACTCACGGATACAAACACTCCTTGACGAGAGCCTCCTGATCCGCGTCGACTCGCAGAGCCACCAGTGCCTCCGTGGGAAATTCTCGACTCGTTTCAAACCTCAAGGAAACAAATAATCCTTGGCGCTAGGGAAACAAATAATCCTTAGCAAATTTCTCAACTCACGGATACAAACACTCCTTGACGAGAGCCTCCTGATCCGCGTCGACTCGCAGAGCCACCAGTGCCTCTGTAGGAAATTCTCGACTCGTTTCAAACCTCAAGGAAACAAATAATCCTTGGCGCTAGGGAAACAAATAATCCTTAGCAAATTACTCGACTCCCGGATACAAACACTCCTTGACGAGAGCCTCCTGATCCGCGTCGACTCGCAGAGCCACCAGTGCCTCCGTAGGAAATTCTCGACTCGTTTCAAACCCAAGGAAACAAATAATCCTTGGCGCTAGGGAAACAAATAATCCCTAGCAAATTCCTCAACTCACGGATACAAACACTCCTTGACGAGAGCCTCCTGATACGCGTCGACTCGCAGGCTACCAGTGCCTCCGTGGGAAATTCTCGACTAGTCTCAAACCCTGAGGAAACAAATAATCCTTGGCGCTAGAGAAACAAATAATCCCTAGCAAATCCCTCAACTCAAGAAAACAAACAATCCTTGACGAGAGCCTCCCGATTCGTCTCAACTTACAAGATGAAGCCTCAGGCAGCATGGACTAAAAAACTTGCTTCCTGAACAATGGGACCCTACAAGTCGATCTAAACGGTCTCTTGCATACTATTCACGGGTCTCACTCTCCAAAGTCGAGTTTCGACGAGGAGGGAAACAACCACTTACGGGTCCTCTCGACTCGTAAGAGGGAAAAATTCTCTTATACGATCCTTACGACTTATAAGAGAAAACCACACTTAGGAATCCTCACGATTCCTAAGGAGAAAAACCCCCTACGAGATCCTCTCGATCCGTAGGGAGAAAAGTCTCTATGAGACCCTCACGGCTTATAGAGTTGAAAAGTCTTAGGCAGCAGATCTGAACCTGCGGCCTAAGCCATCGCTGATTCTTAAGAAAGTCAAGATGCGTGCTCTATTATCTGTTGACCATGTTTACTAAGGTGGCGTCCTGATAATAAAAGAAAGAAAAGGCGGAGAAATGACACAAGACATTACAGAAAATGTGTATCTTTTATTCATAAACTTGATTGGGTACAGAATACGTTGTGTTAAAGAATAAAAAAAAAATTATATATACACATTCTTTCATCTACAAGCACAAACATACAAAGAGGGATAGCTACTGAGGAGGAAGTGTCTTTAGTAAATCCACAAGTTGCTCTCGCACTTCCTTCAGCGCCTCCTCCTGAGCGGCTGCCGCGGCCACCTCCGCTTCCACCTGGGCCCGCTGCTGTAAAAAGGATGAAAGTTGCTCCTCGGCCGCCTTCTGGGCTGCTTCTTGGCTGGGTGCATCCCGCTCAACAACGTCAAGCTGTTGCCTCAAGCATAATCCTTCAGAAAGACATTGCAGAAGACCCTCAAAGGCAGCCTTCAGCCGTACAGCATTGGCCTCTACCCGAACACGCAGCTGGGTAGACTTGCTTGAGGTCTCACCGCGCTCCTTACGCCTCGAAATAACTTCTTGTTCAAGATGGCGGAAGTAAGAAGCGCTCCGCTCAATCCACGCTGCTCTTTGAATGCTGGCAGCCAAGGTCTCAGGAGCGGGACGCAACGACTCCAGTTGATGAAGGCGAGCCTCAATCTTCCGACAGTGATTAACCCAAGAGGCGACGATGCCCTCGTCATGGAAGTTGGCAAATATTACCAAAATCTGGTTAACCGTCATAGCAAAGTCCGCAGCAGACGTAGGGTTCTCGACGTTGAGTTCCTCAATGTAGTCGCTCAACATGCGCAGACTATTCGCCGCACCTTTTGAGGACGGACGTCTCTGAGAAGGGCCGGCTGGCATTGTAATATGGGACTCAAAAGGCGCCAAGACCGGAACGACAGCTGAAGAGAAGCAAGATGTGATCAGATAACAGTTCACGAACTAAAAGAGGGGGAAGTCATTTATGCGATAGTCTCCATACCAGCCGAGATAGGTGGCAAGGCCGGAAGGACCGGTGGCACAGCCGATCTTGTATCCCCTCCTTCAATCTGGAGCGCTGCAGTCGAGATGAGAAAAAGGGTTAGAAGTAATTCCATCAATAAAAAAGAAAGATATCAATGGAAATCATACTCACCAGCGCCACCAGAGGAAGAAGCGAGTTCGGATGGGAAGGAGAAGTGTGGGAGTAACATCTGATGTACATGATCGAAAAGTACTCCAGAAAAGACACAACAGCATGACTTTAGTACACAAATTGTACGTCTGAAGTACAGGATTAATGAATTGCAAACCCATACCTTCCAACATCTTAGATGGTATGAGAGAGGGTTGAGAGGTGGCCACCGCCAAGGCAGTCGTGGAAGGCGCTCCCTCAAGCAGTGGGGCATCAGTGTTGGCCACACCTGCGTTACAAGAAAGGTAAATTTGTCAGAAAGGATTGTAAAATAAAGAAAAACAGTAACCTAGGGTTTACCTGGGGAGCTCCCGGCCGAAACGGAGGCGACTCCCTCCTCTATCGACATGAGGCCACCGCCCGTAGCCTCATCACCCGACTCGATAGGGACCGTTGTTATGCTCGCAAGACCTGGAGATGGCGGAAGATCGTACACAGGGAGGGCAATGACTGGAGTGTTGCCGGACTCTATGGAGGGAGCGGCTGACTCTTCCCCAGGAATCGTACCCATCTCGCCCGTTACTCCTCCGGGTTCTTCGACCTCCATCGGCTCATCCGCCGTCACCGCGAGATCGTCGGTCTCAAGTGCCTCGTCCGCCACCATCCCGGGCTCAGTTGTAATGATCATTTCATCTGCCGCCACTTCAGGCTCGGCATCAATGACCTTCTCGGCTATAGGCCCCTCAACCTTTGCATCAGGCTCCAAGGCCTCAACGATGTTGCCCACTGTCGGCTCGGGTTCGGCAGGCACCGCTTCCTCTGTTCCTCTGGGTTCAACGGTCTCCACCTCACCCTCGGTCGGACTTGGCCCTGCAAAATAATATATATAAGAACCGTCGGCATTATAACTCTCATAATAAAAATTCTGAAAGAAATGTTACCTGAAGTGGATTTATCATTTGCGCTTCGAGCGGCGCGCGCCACTTGCCTACGAGCAGTGGATAGGGCGACAGGGGCCTCTTCGGAAGGAGTATCTGCCCGAGGGACGGTGCTTGGGCCCGCTCCCGTAGCTAAAGCAGTCCGGCGCGCCTTTGCCTCGCGCCTCAGCCGCTTTCTCTCCTCCTGGGCCGTTGAGACGGACCTCACCAGAGCCTCTCTCATTGAGGCATCCTCGTCTATATACAGGGATGCCTCCAAGCTCTTCAAGGCATCCCTCGTCGACTTGTCAAGTCGAGACTCTTGCAGCAGCCCCGACGAGACCGGAACTCCAGTGACGGGTTCCGGAAGGATCTCTTCGTCGACTGGTATAACCACTAGAAAGAAACAAGGAAAGAAAGTCAGGTTGATCATCGAAAAAAAATGACGAAATTTTTTTTTAAAAAAAAGGGGGGATAGGATATACCGGCGCCTGCTAAAGCGCGTTTCTCCTCCTCCTTTGGAAGGTTTTCAAAGAGGCAGCAATAGCTTCTTCAGTAAAGACACCTGTTGAAAATGGGGAAAAGTATTAGTCAAGAATAACGATAAAAAAAATGCGATGAAATGATGAAGAAAGAAGCTAATAATTACCTGACTTAGCGAGTTTACTCAACCACGCTTCAAGCCTCGCTGATCGCTCAGAAGCCGCAATGGCGGCCGCCAGGTCGGTGTCTGCAGGGTCTACCGCAAAGCCCTTATTGCTGCCATATTCACTTATTCCCTCGGTAAGAGGGGCCTCAGGCTCTAAGCCAAGAATCGCGTCAAGGGAAAGGAGCGACTTCTTCTTCTTTTGCCTGCCAGCTCTGGATGCACCCGGGACTGATTTACGCTTGGCGGACACCTTGGGGCGGCGGGTCCCGACATCCGCGCCTACACCGGACTCCGGCGATACCACAGTTACCGTTTCCACTGGAGCACGGGGGGCTGGTGGCGCATCCACAGCATCGCGAAGGGGCAATCCGCGCGGAGGACTCAACACGCGCGGAGGTCCGCCTCGAGCACCTTTCAATAGAGGAATGACCGGAGTCCTCGGCCTCAAGGGAGCCTTGCGATCGCCGCCGGGAGGTGCACCCTTGCGGTCAACCAGCATACGTTTCTCCATCAAAATGACGGGCCCCATTGCATGCGCATACCAGGCCACGTACGCGTTGAGGACTTTGGGGACACAGCTCGGCTCACTGATAAAGAAATAAGAACCCGTGTTAAGCCGCATAAAATGGTGCATTGCATTCTTTATCCCCTCCCGGCTAATCACGGGCTTTTCCAAGAAGGCTTCCATCGGGATCCCTTGATTGTAGCTCGATTGCTGAGCAAATCGGTGAGGGTTATACCTCATGAAGAGGGCTGTCTCATTCTGCCTGAACACCAGATAGCCCGGCCGAATGGAGTAGAGATGGAGGATTTCCCGAGCCTTCAATATGGAAGCCCCGTACTTAAATTCATCGCGTAGCGACACTACTGACTTGGTGGTCTCTGAGCCTATTTTTATGACCTTGTCCAAGAAAGAAGTCTTCGCCCCGACCAGGTGTGGTCGAAGGAGCAGCCCCCTAGCCTCCCGCGAAGGTGCAACTACGATCGAAGCCCCGACCAGGCGTATAACCCTCGGGAGCCTGCATTTCTCAAAAAAGAGAGGAATCTTATGGGCACCGAACACCCCATGCACGTGCATTTCCATCCAAGAAGTAAAGTAGTGCATCGGGAAGTTGGCGGGTTGCACCCCTGGCTCACTAGCGTCCGCCGCTACACTAAGTCCATTATAAAGATGAGTCAACCCGGCGATTCCTACTGACAACTGCAAACCAGCCACCATCCGATGCGCTGGGTAGAAAACAGTCGGCCGCATATGGCTTGGATGCATAGGAAGAGCAAAAATGCACAACCACAAGCCCAAGAACCCTATAAAGAAGGTCTCTTCATCCATGTCGGGGACGGCAATTTCTGAAAAAGGGACGACGACGGCACCGGGAAGATAAAAGTCTTTGTGGTCATCCTCCGATGTGGGTCGGCGATCAAAACCGAACCCAAAAGGGTCGTCGAGCTGGGCGAACTTCTCGCTCCGCTCTGATAAGAACTCTGGTTGAATGAAGCGAGTAATGAAATCTGCAAAACTGACTCCCCGGTCACCCGATTCTAGATAGAGTCCTTCATAAATCTCCAATACCTTCACCAAGCCCGGGTACTGGTGCTGAATAGCATTCTCCGGCGTCAGGTCAAACACCAGCGGCTTAGCGGAAAAGACGTATTCATCGGGAGGAAGCAGCTCCTAGTAAGGCTCTCCCCTCATCGGTAGACCCGAGATTTCAGCAAACTCCTCCAGGGAGATAGAGACTTCCCGGTCCGTCATCAGGAAGGTGTGTGTGGGAATATTCCATTGCTCGATAAAAGCCTTAAACCACCACGTTGGAGGAGAAGGATACTCAAAGAGCGATACGTAGATGACCGAGTACAAACCAATCCTCATCAGATGAGTCCTCCTCGCTGATAGGATGTACCGGGCCCATTGCAAATATCCGGCAGGCGGTCGTGTAATCAGTCCAATGTTATAAGCCTGTCCCTAAGGGCGCGCTTCACCCTGACAAATTCTCCTCCCTAAAATATCTATTGCTGGCGGCGGTTGCACGGGGATAGCACCAATCGCAGGCTGGAGGAGGTCATCCGAATTCCAATTTTTGACCTCCACGGCATACTTCACCGGGGGTTCATCTACGTAGGGGAGTGAAGATGTTGGCTCAGACGGCGTAGCGGAACTGAAACTGCGACGACCCTGGATGATTTCATTGTACCACCTACCCCACAAGTGAAGGTTTTTGTGCTCGGGGTCATGATCCTTGATGAGAGCGAGCACCACGCGGTCCACCGGTGCCTGAGGAAACCCTCCCTCCGAGCGAACAAACGGAAAAGACAAATTGGCAGACATGTCTCCTGCAAAAAGACAAACATTAGCCGTCAGTATTATAATTCCAACGCTCAACATTTTAAAATTTTTATACCATACCACAATGCAGTGGATAAGGGGACCAAAAGGGGGCCCATAAAATCTGGACGACAGTACATCATTTAATAAGACAGCCCCATCATTGGATGAGACTGTCAATTAATGAAAAGATCCCCAAGAGAATATCCTCATTGATGGGAAATCCCTAGAGACAAGGAGAAAATCTCCTCTTTTAGAGCAAAGCCCTGTCACAGAGTGACATTTGTCAAACTCTGGTCTCAAGGGAATAAAAATTTCTCTAAAGAGAGCCTAGCCCTATACTAATGATGGAAAATCCATCAAAAAAAAACTTCAACTCTTAAAGATTAAAAATTTGGGATTTTAAAGATCAATGAAAACTTTTAGGAGTTCTCCATTTTCATATTAGAAAAGATCTACATTTGATCCATGAGCAAAGCTCTGTTCATGAGTTAAAACCCATGAACAAGATCTCTGTAGATCTATAAACTTTCCAGAGCAAGGCTCTGCTGATGAAACCCCAAAAAGGGTTTTAGATCAAAGATCTATGAGAGCAAGGCTCTATTAATCAAATTTAATTTAATTTAATTATTATACCTAAGATGGTTTCAAGTTCTGAACTCTGGAGTTCTTGTGAAAAAGCAAGAGCAAGGCTCTAAAATTCTTAAACAAGAGCAAGGCTCTGAAAATCAAGATTCTTAAAAGTGGTAAAAAAATTACCAAGGACCAAGGGTCCTATTTATAGACGCCTGCGCCCCTTCAGCTCACCCCTTTGATCCAACGATCAGGAGTTTGCCACCGCTGCACTCACGTGTGCGCCACGTGAGCGCAACGGTGGGGGGGCATTGTTTACCCCAATCAGAGCAAAGCTCTGTTCAAATTTCGAGGCGGGAGATGAAGCAACGCTTCATCTTCCCCCAATCAGAGCAAATCTCTGCTTTGAAAATTTAAAATTTAATAAAGGAAGCAATGCTTCAAATACCGTGCGCTGCGCGCAACGCGCCATGTGTCAGAAATTGATACGACAGCGCAACGCCCAAGGCGGTGCGTCCAATCAGAGCAGGGCTCTTTTAAAAAACTAAAAGTAAAAGAAACAACTTTCAGTTGCGCAAACGCTGCGCTGCGCGACACGTGTCTGCGCAGCTGCGCAAGAGCTGCACCGTGAGACACGTGTCTGCGCAGCTGCGCAAGCGCTGCTGCGCAAGCGCTGCACCGCGCGACACGTGTCTGCGCAGATGCGCAAGCGCTGCACTGCGCAAGCACTGCGCTGCGCGATACGTGTCTGCGCAGGTGCGCAAGCGCTGCGCTGCGCGACACGTGTCTGCGCAGTTGCGCAAGCGCTGCTGCGCAAGCGCTGTGCTGCGCGACACGTGTCACGCGCTAAGGGAGTTGCGCAAAACAGAATAAATCTTTTCTGTTCTTATTAAAAATAAGAAGATTTCCTTCTGTAAAACAGAGACCTTTGGATCAAAGATCCAACGGTGGGGAAAATTCCCCAAATCACTCAGAGAAAGATCTTTTTAACAAATTTAACTAATTTATGGGCACTATAAAAGGGACCCCAGACCTCAATTCAAAGAGAGGAACATTTTTAAAAAAAAAGAGAGAAAGAGGACTCTGAAGAACTCCTCAAGAATAAAAAAGGTAAAAACCTTTGAAAGAAGAGAAATTTCTCTTATGAACAGATCAGTGATCTAAGAACAAGATCATGGATCTTCAATAAATAAATAAGCAAATAAAATAAAAATAAAAATAGTGCCTTGCACTTGTTATGAACCTTTGGTTCTCTGAAACAAGGAAAAACTTGTTTAGATCAAGGGATCAAAAAGTGCTTTGCACTTCTGTTTTGAATTTAAAAAGATTCTTAGTGCTTTGCACAAATGCAGTGCATTACTTAAAGGGCCAGGCCCAAGTCAAAAAGACCTAATAGGCCTAAATAAATTGCAAAGCAATAAAAGGGCAGAGCCCCATTTAAATTGACACTCTGTTTGAGCAAAGTCCAAAATAAATAAACAGCCATGGCACAGATCTAACAGACCAACAACAAATAAAAGTGCTTCCAATTGGACTTAGCCCAATTTTGGCTATAAGTCCTTAAATTAAATTGACTGAGCAAAATTGTTCTCCTAAATCAATCTACATCCGGTTCGAGGGTACATCTCCGAAATCCTTTGACATCTGTCGTTGTAATTCCTCAACGACGTCAAAGAGATGATGGGTCCTAACGACCACACATCAATATGGACTGCGGGGTCCTTAAACTCGTGGACCGAAACGTCCTTAAACTAATATCGGACCGAAACGTCCCTAAACTAATATCGGACCGAAACGTCCCTAAACTAATATCGGACCACCACGTCCTTAAACTGGAATATGGACCACCATGTCCCTAAATTGGAATATGGACCACCACGTCCCTAAATTGGAATATAGACCCCCATGTCCCTAAACTAGCAATGGACCGCAATGTCCTTAAACTACCTATGGACCACTACGTCCATAAACTGGAACAATAGAGCCTCCAAATGCTCTTTTGTCGGATCTAAACGATCCCGTTAAGTTGATCTTAGTCTTAAATTGGACTAACGTATCCTTAACAAACGATTAAGTTGATCCTAGCCTCAAATATGGCTAACGTGTCCTTAAATCAAACCTTCAAACAAACTTTAGTCCCAAATTGGACTATAGATCTCTCAACCAACTTTGGTTCAAGGGTACATCTCTGAACTCCTCTGATATTTGTCGTTGTAATCCTTCAACGTCGTCAGAGAGGTGACGGGTCCTGACAACCACACATTAATACGGACTGTGGGGTCCTTAAACTCATGGACTTATGTCCTTAAACCAATATCCGCCCCCAAAATGGGAATGTTGGACCACTATGTCCCTAAACTGGAACAATAAAGCCCAAACGTTCTTTTGTTGGATCTAAACGATCCCGTTAAGTTGATCTTACTCTCAAACTGGACTAACGTATCCTTAACGAACGTTTAAGTTGATCTTAGCCGCGACACGACTAATGCATCCTTAAACTAAAAACACCAAACCCAAATCTAAGTAAATACGGATTTGGACTAATCCACGTCCTACGGGCGACGACATTACTCAGTCTCCGTATACAATCCACGGGCAACCACAAACAAAACAAACACCCACGACACGAAGTGAAATTCTGGAGAAGGAGAAAGTTGTTACCGCGATGCGGTAGCGTAATTAACTGCAGGGGCTTGCGCCTGCAGGGAAGAGCGTCCCCACAATCAAAAACCCCTCAAGCGAGGGGGAATCTGACGAAGTCTCTACATCGGCCGCATCCGTCTAAACCTCCGATACACGGTGCCATAAATCAACTTGGCATCTTCGGAGAAGTAGACGGATAAAACCAAATAGTATCTGCCCCGAATCTCAGGCCAGACGCAAAGTCTAGACCGCCATTCGGAGGGGAATAGATTCTGGCACGCCCGGTGGGACCTTTTTCTCTTTCCACTCCACACTTCGTGTGTCGTGTTCACGAACGAATCGCGGTTTACTGTGGTTGCCTGTGGATTCCAGGTACTAAGATTTGGTGTCTTGCTCCATGCAGAAAACAGAAGATCAATGGCTTCAAACTGCACTGCCTACAACTGCAATTCTCGCTCAGTCCTCGCTGGAGGAGTGACTTATGGGCCCCAAGCGGCCTCCCTTTTCAAAATGCCGGTGGAGCAGGTGGCTCAAACCACCACTAGACTATTTTTTGGGACCATGCTCCCACCAATGAGCTTCAACGCCCCAATGACATTGCAAGAAGCTCCAAAGAAGTCGGTCTTCGATCAACTTACCACTGCCGCGACCCCTCTCAACAGGTCGCCCAACTCCACTGCTTCAGGTTTTAATGGATTAGGCCAGAGCTCCATCGGGCCCATGAAGAAGCCTGCCATACCAGAAGACGTTTTCCCGAAGCGGATAGCCATCCCAGCTCCCGTTCTTGGCGAAGTCACCAAGGTTGCTTCCCATGCTCGGAAGTCCGCTTCTGACAGGTTGGCCGTCCCCGTTCAACGGACGTCGATCTTTAAAAGGCTGGTACCAGCATATTCTGACCAACACGGGGGGCATGAGGAGGTCACCCCTATAGCTGAAACAACTACATTAGCACGACATGCTCGACGTCGCAACTGGCGCCGAGTAAAGAAGGCTGGGGGCAACTTCCCCTCTGGATTTACTCCTCCAGCTCCAACGGTGGGGATCAATACTGCCGTTCCAATCGGGAACAGCTTTGAATTGCTGAGCACGGTACGCAGAAACTCTTCTACTGCAATGTTGAAACGAACTCCTTCAGCTGCGAAGAGTACTCCAGAGAAAAAGCTAGAACAGCCCCCTCAACGGCTGTCCTCTAAAATTTACAGAGTCTGGCGACAGGTCCAGGAGTCAGTGATTGATGAAAACTATCTCCGCCAACGGAAAAAAATGAAGGTTCGGCAAGAGAAGGATTACTCCGTCAAGCCCCAAAAACCAATAGTTACCCGGGTGCCCATTACAACGGCCCCCTTAATTCCAATCACTCAGAAGAAAAGGAGGCCGCAAAAAGCCCCTGTGAACATGGCGAAGCATAAAAGCGCTGAACACAAACGCCCCAAATCTGGGGGCATGGTGGTGCACACTGTTTATATGGCTTCTGGAAAGGAGGAAAGCCGCACTTCTACGGGCCACCGACCGCTCACCCGATCCGTAACAAAAGCCCAGGAGCAACAACAAAAGCTTCAGGAAATGATGACTACAATGGCTGCACTCACTGAGCCAAAAGAAAGCTCTGAAACGTCTTCGGATGAGCGTCAAGAACAAGAAACCGACGCTGACTTTTTACGCAGAGTCCTCGAAAAGAGGGACAAAGAAGCTGCAGAGCAAGCGGCTAACATAAAACAGATGGCGCTCCTCTTCCAAGATATGGTAGGGATGATGTTCCAGCCAGACCCTCCTGCTGAAGATCCTCCGATCGTCCTTGAAGACGACAGGGGAGAAACGTCAAATCCTCCACCGGCTCTGTCAACAGCCAAGGAGGAGGCAATCTCCAAAGCTGACTTGGACGAATATATAGCTCAGCAGATCCGGGTTCATCAGGTGAATGAAGCGGCTGGGCAAATTGCTAGAACCGAACGACCGTATCCGAGCTAGTACGACCAAATCAGTTATCCGCCGGGATATACGATCCCTAAATTCCACGTATATAAAGGGACAGGGAATCCGCATCAGCATGTCGCTCAATTCAGGGCCTTATGCGGCAATACTGGAGGCGATGACAAATTGCTGCTATGTCAATTCGTCGGCAGCTTAGCAGAAACAACCTTTGAGTGGTATTCGGAGCTACCTAACGACTCTGTCAAAACATTTGCAGAGATGGAGCTGCTGTTTACACAAAGATTCGCGAGTGCTAGTGAACACACCCCGATTACAGCACTGATAAATGCCAGGATAAGACCGGGCGAAACGTGGGTCCAATACGCAACACGATGGCGAAACCTATGGTCGAAATGCGAACAACGCATAGAAGAGGCACATGCGGTAGGCATGTTTGTGGGCACTCTCGATCCGCAGGCGACCATCTCACAATTCATGATGTTCTTCAGGCCGACCACCTTCCAAGCCTTGATTGACAAATTAGCCCAGATGGACCAGATGGACCAGATGGGCCATGGACCGTCTCCTCCAAAACCAGATTCCCGAAATGAGAAAGGAAAAGGGAAAGCGAGCGTCGTCGCCAATGCTCAGCAACAGTCGAGCAACTCAAAGCCGGTCGTTCGCCAAAACAACGTGCGTCCACACCCATCCCTCGAAGAGAGGCTAGGACGTCCTTACTCGTTTCCTCAGAATAAAATGAGAAGGCTGTTTGAGCTGGCAGTGCGTAACAGACTTATTAATCTGCCGAGTCCAAAGCGTCTGTCGCAGCCAGGCGATCTTAATAATCCCAATTATCGCCCTTACCACCAAACGGTAAGTCACCCGATTGAGGATTGTTTCGTCTTTAAGGGATGGATCGAGGATCAGTACCTACAAGGCAAATTCGCGCTGTCGGAAAACTGGAAGGTAAACCCACCACAGCCGCACTCTCCAAAGAAGACGGACACGTCGGGGGCAACTTGTTCTTTCGTCGAGGATGAAAACGATGGAGAAAACTCATCAGATGAATCCAAAGACTACGTTGCGACTTGTCATGTGATTTCTCATTCACTGATAGATGATGAGGAGGCTCCTTGTGCTGAGAAATCATTGGCGAACCCTGAGCCGGAGATTCTACAGCCATCAGACGAGTTGATCGATGTCTTCCTAAATGAAATTCGTCTGAAAGCAAAAGCCAATCAAGAGCGTGAAATAGCCATATTGGAAAGAGCCAAAGCATTCCCGTCAAATCAAAAGCCATACACTGCGGGTAAAAGCAAATTCAAGACGAGGAAAAGGTTCGCCAAAGCTCTATCAGTAGGAATGAAGTTACCGCACTCTGAAGAAAATACTCTCGCTGAGGTAGAGATGCACCCTAACTTCTGTTTATATCATCAGAAGATCATACATCCTACTGAAGACTGCGAATCCTTTAACTGTTGGTGGCAAGGGTATGTCGCTCAAAAGCAACACTTCGACAGGACAAAATGTGAAGCTTGTGGACATCGGAAAAATGCGATATATGAGCGCAAAGGAGCCGCCGCCGACTGTCATATAGCCGACTTCAAGGGATCGCAAATTATCACCTTTGGAAGCGACTCTGACGAAGAAGCTACCCCCAACTCTTCCCTCGGGGAATCTATTTCAAAAACAAAGGAACTGAAAAGCTACGAAAATGTTCAGCCATGCAATCGCAAGCTACTCAAAAAAAATCCCGGCCCCGCAAACAACGGAGCGAACAAAAAGGATAAAGGAAAAGGAAAAACGGCTTTCGTCGCCAATGCTCAACAGCAATCAAGTGGCCCTAGACCGGTTGCTTACCAAAGCAACAAGCGGCAACCCCTCAAGGAAAAGTTGAAACGTCCTTACTCATTTCCGCAAGATAAAACAAGGGGACTGTTCGAGCTGGCAGTGTGCGACAGACTCATCAATCTGCCAGGTCCAAAACGTCCGTTGCAGCCAGGCGATGTTAATAATCCTAATTATTGCCCTTACCACCAAACAGTAGGTCACCTAATCGAGGACTGCTACGTCTTTAAAAACCGGGTTGAAGACCAATACCAACAGGGCAAGTTTGTGCTGTTTGAGAACTGGAAGGTGAGTCCGCCACAACCGCACACTCCGAAGAAGATGGATATGCCGGGGGCATCATGTTCATTCATGGAGAAGGACTCATAGACCGAAAAGTCAATAAACCAGATATTCGCCTCAAATACGGCGACAATGGACCGAAATGTTCCTAAACTAATAGCGGACCGAGACGTCCTTAAACTAATAGCAGACCGAAACGTCTTTAAATTAATACCGCAGCATCCTTAGGCTGACGAGATAAAAAAAACGGTATGTCCATAAGCAAAAAGGGCACGGATGAAAACCCGAAAGGGCTCCGTGAGTAAAAACAGCAGGACTACCGGCGAGTGTTCGTGAAAACCCGAAAGGGCGCGACCTCGTAAAAAAAGAGAAGAAGAAAATAAAAAGAATAAAAGAAAAAAAAACGGTATGTCCATAAGCAAAACGGGCACGGATGAAAACCCGAGAGGGCTCCGTGAGTAAAAACAGCAGGACTACCGGCGAGTGTTTGTGAAAACCCGAAAGGGCGCAATCTCGTTAAGAAACACTTATAGGGTCCTCTTGACCCTATAAGGAGAAACTACCCGCATGAGATCCTTACGACTCACAAGGGAACAACACATTTAGGAATCCCCACGATTCCTAAGGAGAAAATACACTTGTGAGATCCTCACGACTCGTGAGGAGAACGCTCTTATGGGACCCTCACGACTCGTAAGATTTGAAAGTCTTAAGTTACAGAGGCCTAAACCTGTGCTTAAGCAACCCCCACAACTTTCGACATTGCCCTACAAGTGGTCCTATATTGGCCCTTGTATACAATCCACGGGCATGAATAAACATTTCCCTAACCAAGTCCCATCCGAGACTAGGAATATGTTTGCATGGTGAACAACCCTTGTAAATCCTCTCGACTTACAAGGAGAAAACCCTCCTGTAGGATCCTTACGACTTACAGAGGAACAAAATACTTAGGAACCCTCACGATTCCTAAGGAGAAAATACACCTACAAGATCCTCACGACTTGTAGGGAGAAATACCTTTGTGAGACCCTTACGGCTCATGAAGTCAAAACCCTTAGCCGACAAGACCTTAACCCTGGTCGCTGAGCCACCTTTGTTTGACATCGACAAAGGCAGGTGATGATTCGCTCCTGGCCATATCCCAGTTGTAGCGGTGCTGATGCCGAAATCGGTGTCTAATTTCAGGTTTACGGCGAAAAGCCAGTAAGCCGAACATGCATACGAAATAGCCGAAATGATGGGGCAACTTGCAATAAAAAGCAGCAAGTAAAATGTATGCATGCGAAATAGCCGAAATGATTGGGCAACTCGCAATAAAAAGCAGCGAGTAAAAATAAAGTAAACAGCCGAAATGATTGGGCACCGCGAAAAATAGCCGAAATGATTGAGCAATCGCGACCTTCGCGATATAAAAGATGAAATGATAGAGTATCGCGGAAAGAATAAAAAAAATGAAAGAATGAAACTTTTTGCCCTATATGTGAAATCACATCGATCCCTGTATACAATTCAGGGGCACAGATAAAGAGGGAACCATACCTTCCCAACAGGCTCCATCAGAAAACGAAGCCAAATCTCGATGGTTCATAGACAACCTAGAGACCATCTCGACATTTGTCGCAATATTACAGACACGATGTCAACAAATGAAGCAAACGAAGATCCCGAGCTTCAGGGTCTCGACGTCAACATCGACAACTTAGAGATCACCAACGGTGTTTCTCCTCACTCCAACTAGATGCAGACATGACGTCAACAAAAGACCTCACGGTCGAAACAAAGCGGAGCGATGGCAAAATCCCAACTCCACCTTAGCATTCGTCTCATTACAGCAGACGCAATGTCAACAACGGCGTTCCTTCGCAGTCCAGCAGGGTGTACATGCAAAGTTAACAAAAGACCTCACGGTCGAAACAAGCGGAGCGATGGCAAAATCCCAGCTTCACCTCAGCATTCGTCTCGATACAGTAGACGCAATGTCAACAACAGCGTTCCTCCGCAGTCCAGCTGGAGGCAGATGCAACGTCAACAAAAGACCTCACGATTGAAACAAAACGGAGCGATGGCAAAATCCCAACTCCACCTTAGCATTCGTCTCGTTACAGCAGACGCAATGTCAACAACGGCATTCCTTCGCAGTCCAGCAGGGTGTACATGCAAAGTTAACAAAAGACCTCACGGTCGAAACAAGCGGAGCGATGGCAAAATCCCAGCTTCACCTCAGCATTCGTCTCGATACAGTAGACGCAATGTCAACAACAGCGTTCCTCCGCAGTCCAGCTGGAGGCAGATGCAACGTCAACAAAAGACCTTACAGTCGAAACAAAGCGGAGTAACGGCAAAATCTCAACTCCACCTTAGCATTCGTCTCGTTACAGCAGACGCAATGTCAACAATGGCGTTCTTTCGCAGTCCAGCAGGGTGTACATGCAAAGTTAACAAAAGACCCCATGGTCGAAACAAAGCGGAGTGATGGCAAAATCCCAGCTCCACCTCAGCATTCGTCTCAATACACCAGATGCAGTGTGAGCAAATGAAGCGAAAGCCAAATTCCTAGCTTCAAGGTCTTAACGGCAAGTCATATAAGGCCTGAAAGACCACCAGAGATCATCTCACATGGAGTGGTCACCTCCTTGACGTTCGTTTCGATACAGCAGACGAGTTGTCACCCCAGCGTTCTTCCTCCAGCAGGGATTCGGACGTGACAAAGTAAACGAAGCGAAGGCCACATTCCTCGCTGAAACGTCTTTACGGTAACTCACATAAAACCGGAAAGACAATCGGAGATCATCTCGCACCAGCACAGAGTGGTCACCACCTTGACGTTCGTCTCGATACAGCAGACGAAATGTCAACCCCAGCATTCTTCCTCCAACAGGATTTGGACACACCAAAGCAAACGAAGCGAAGGCCACATTCCTAGCTTCGACGTCTTGACGGTAACTCATATAAAACCGGAAAGACAATCGGATATCATCTCGCACCAGCACAGAATGGTCACCACCTCGACGTCCGTCTCGATACAGCAGACGAGATGTCACCCCAATGTTCGTCTCGACACAGCAGACGCAACGTCATTAAACGAATGGAGCCACGGCAAAATCCTTAGTTCCAAACCTCGACGGTTCACCAGCAACCTAGAGACAACCTTGACGTCCGTCTCGATACAGTAGACGAGATATCATCCCAACGTTCGTCTCGACACTTCAGACGCAACGTCATCAAACGAATGGAGCCACGGCAAAATCCCTAGTTCCAAACCTCGGCGGTTCACCAGCAACCTAGAGACAACCTCGACGTCCGTCTCGATACAGCAGACGAGATGTCACCCCAACGTTCGTCTCGACACAGCAGACGCAACATCATCAAACAAACGGAGCCACGGCAAAATCCCTAGTTCCTACCGCAACATTCGTCTCGATACAGCAGACGCAATGCCAGCAAACGAAGCAAAGGCCAAATTCCTAGCTTCAGGGTCTTGACGGCAACTCACATAAAGCCCGAAAGACTATTGGAGATCATCCCCACACCAGCGCGGAGTGGTTATGACTTATCGGGGCTCACCAAAATAAGCCTAACCTCAAGTAAAAAGCGACATGGAAAATTCCTAACGCTTGCTCTTCCGACGGTCAAACTGCCAAGGAGGATTGCTTGAAGACGTCTTGTCCAGCCCCCGAAGGGATCAGAGACACGGCAGTCGCAGGGCTACTCGAACAGCATGATTGCCTATCGAGGACTGTATCAGCTTATGCGACGGTACGATGGCCAAAACCGTAAGTACCACCAACCTTAACGGGCTTCTGTCGTAAAGAGCAGAGGTTAAATGCGACGTTAAGATGTTCTTGAGAGAAACGTTCGATTCGTCTCGACTTGTGAAAAAATTGTCGAGGCGGCTCTGTAGGGTGTTTTTCGTCACCCCATTGAGATGGGAATACGCACACGCTTGTCAGGCGTACTACAGATTCCCCCTACCTAGGGTAGGCGGGGGTTCAATGATTGTGGGGATCCGAATCTCCGGCAGCCGCGGACTAAGCTGCCGTTAATTACCCCTCGCCTTTGGGGCGAGGGAACCTCCGATTAACGGGTTAAACAGGGCATGCGAACTCAATGTGCAGTGTACGTGTGTTCTGTTTTGAAAGGGGGGTTTTGGATATATCGGGAGCCACGCAGAGTTTTTACGGGGGTCCCGCTACCCGGATAGCAGGCTGGGGGTCAAGGGGGCTAGCAGCCCCCTTGCGGGGTTCGGGGCAGCGCCCCGGCCCGAAAATTTTTTGGAGGGGGAGAATGTTGCGGAGTATGTGTATGTGTACATTTGTATATAAATGTATATATATACATATATATATAAATAAAGGGGAAAAGGCATCCAAAGGATACGTGGGGCAGCACCTTGGGCGCTGTGCGCTTAGGTGCTGTGCGCTCAGACGCAAGCGCGCCACGTGTCGGCATGTGGCATGTGGGCGCTTTGCGCATGAGCGCTGCGCGCAGGAGCGCAAGCGCGCGCGCCACGTGTCGGCACTCGGGCGCTTTGCGCATGAGCGCTGCGCGCAAGCGCGCGCGCCACGTGTCGGCACGCGGGTGCTTTGCGCATGAGCGCGCAGGTGTGCAAGCAAGCACGCGCGCCACATGTCGGCACGCGGGCGCTTTGCGCAATGCGCGTTGCGCGCAGGTGTGCAAGCAAGCGCGCGCGCCACGTGTTGGCACGCGGGCGCTTTGCGCACTTGCGCAAGAGCGCAGGTGCGCAAGCGCGCACGCCACGTGTCGGCACGCGGGCGCTTTGCGCACTTGCGCTGCGCGCTGGAGAGGACAAGAGGCTTTTAGCCTGAAAAAAAATTTCTCAAAGAGAAATCAGAGAGGAGTCGGGCTCCTGAATGTGTTCTGGGTTTAATGGAAGTGGTTCTTCTTCTTCCTCCTGTTGCTTGCTGGATCTTGAAGATCAAGAGATGTGAAATCTCAAAATCTCTCCTTTTTAAGATCTGATGACAGATCCAAGTTCCTCTTTGTGGGTTTTGTGGTGAAAAACTAATTTGTTTTATAAAAAGAAGAGTAAAACTCTTGATTTAATTCAAGAGAAAGAAGAAGGTTTTGGAACCTTGAAGAAGAAGAATAGATCTCAGATCTGGAAACTTTTTTAGAGAGAGAAAAGTTGTTTGATATTTTCATTATCTTTGCCTTTATAGGCCATACATTTTACACATAGCCCCTTGGGCTTCGCAAAATGGCATTTTGCCTATCCCATGGCTCATGTGCCATTTCTTTTTGCACATAAGCCATGGGCTTTACAAAAATTTGGCTTTATGCCTATTTTTTCTTACATTTATCCAAAAATAAAATAAAAGAAATACAACAAAATTATTTATTACAAAATTTTTATCTTGGCGTGGGGGAGGCCGGCCGCTTCATGTTCGGGCTCGACCCGGGCATGGGACCCACTGGGTCTGGGCTTGGGCCCACTTGGTCTGGGGTTGACTTGGATTTTGACTTGGTCAACCGGGGTGTAAATTTTTACCCCAACAAATTGCCCCCCATCAATAAATGCACACCACATATGTGGGTCGTGTGCATGAAATTGATGGATCTTCTTTCACGTGGAGGCGACTTGATTTGGTTCCCACCTTTTGGGAAGCTGGCACTGCCCTTTTCACGACATGGACGGTCGTTGCTTGACATGTCTCCGAGACGGAGTGTCCGTGCTAGACGTTTTCCCCAGCCCAGAGTTATCTGGTTCCCGCTTTGTAGGAATCCTGCGCTGCCCTTTTTGCGAGTTGGACGGTCGGTGCTGCCCTTTTTGCGACTTGGACGGTCGTTGCTGCCATTTTAGCGACGTGGACGGTCGATTCTGCCCTTTTTGCGACGTGGACGGTCGGTCTGCCCTTTTTGCGACTTGGACGGTCGGTTCTGCCCTTTTTGCGACTTGGACGGTCGATGCTGCCCTTTTAGCGACGTGGACGGTCGGTGCTGCCCTTTTTGCGACATGGACGGTCGACGCTCTGTTACGAAGCGATTTGGGTTCCCAATTTGCGGGAGCCTGCACTGCCCTTTTTGCGACATAGACGGTCGACGCCCTGTTACGAAGCGATTTGGGTTCCCAATTTGCGGGAGCCTGCACTGCCCTTTTTGCGACATAGACGGTCGACGCTCTGTTACGGAGCGATTTGGGTTCCCAATTTGCGGGAGCCTGCACTGCCCTTTTTGCGACATAGACGGTCGACGCCCTGTTACGGAGCGATTTGGGTTCCCAATTTGCGGGAGCCTGCACTGCCCTTTTTGCGACATAGACGGTCGACGCCCTGATCCGGAGCGATTTGGGTTCCCAATTTGCGGGAGCCTGCACTGCCCTTTTTGCGACATAGACGGTCGACGCCCTGATCCGGAGCGATTTGGGTTCCCAATTTGCGGGAGCCTGCACTGCCCTTTTTGCGACATAGACGGTCGACGCCCTGATCCGGAGCGATTTGGGTTCCCAATTTGCGGGAGCCTGCACTGCCCTTTTTGCGACATAGACGGTCGACGCTCTGTTACGGAGCGATTTGGGTTCCCAATTTGCGGGAGCCTGCACTGCCCTTTTTGCGACATAGACGGTCGACGCCCTGATCCGGAGCGATTTGGGTTTCCAATTTGCGGGAGCCTGCACTGCCCTTTTTGCGACATAGACGGTCGACGCCCTGTTACGAAGCGATTTGGGTTCCCAATTTGCGGGAGCCTGCACTGCCCTTTTTGCGACATAGACGGTCGACGCCCTGATCCGGAGCGATTTGGGTTCCCAATTTGCGGGAGCCTGCACTGCCCTTTTTGCGACATAGACGGTCGACGCCCTGATCCGGAGCGATTTGGGTTCCCACTTTGCGGGAGCCTGCACTGCCCTTTTTGAGACATAGACGGTCGACGCCCTGATCCGGAGCGATTTGGGTTCCCAATTTGCGGGAGCCTGCACTGCCCTTTTTGCGACATAGACGGTCGACGCTCTGTTACGGAGCGATTTGGGTTCCCAATTTGCGGGAGCCTGCACTGCCCTTTTTGCGACATAGACGGTCGACGCTCTGTTACGGAGCGATTTGGGTTCCCAATTTGTGGGAGCCTGCACTGCCCTTTTTGCGACATAGACGGTCGACGCCCTGTTACGAAGCGATTTGGGTTCCCAATTTGCGGGAGCCTGCACTGCCCTTTTTGCGTCATAGACGGTCGACGCCCTGATCCGGAGCGATTTGGGTTCCCAATTTGCGGGAGCCTGCACTGCCCTTTTTGCGACATAGACAGTCGACGCCCTGTTACGAAGCGATTTGGGTTCCCAATTTGCGGGAGCCTGCACTGCCCTTTTTGCGACATAGACGGTCGACGCCCTGATCCGGAGCGATTTGGGTTCCCAATTTGCGGGAGCCTGCACTGCCCTTTTTGCGACATAGACGGTCGACGCCCTGATCCGGAGCGATTTGGGTTCCCAATTTGCGGGAGCCTGTACTGCCCTTTTTACGACATAGACGGTCGACGCTATGTTACGGAGCGATTTGGTAGACGTGCCCCCGGCACGGAGTGTCGCTGTTTGACGCAAAGGTCGATGTTGGAATTGGATGGTTTGATTTGTTTGACTTGAGTTGACATCAGCATCGCTATACTGGAATATGGTACCAGGAGCGAATCATCATTCGTCATGAGAGAATTTTAGGATTGGTATTTTTGTCGGCATCTTCATTGCTGCACTGGAATAATGCCAGGAGCAACTCATCATGTGCCCCGAGAGGATTTGGGAATTGGTGGCTTACGAGACAGGTTTAGATCCCTGTCACCTAAGGCTTTTCAATTTTATGGGCCGTGAGGGTCCCATAAAAGCATTTTCTCCCTACGAGTCGAAAGGATCTCGTAGATGTATTTTCTCCTTAGGAGTCGTGGGGACTCCTAAGTGTATTGCTCCTTTGTGAGTCGTAAAGATCTCACGCGGGAATTTTCTCCTCACAAAGTTGAGAGGACTTTGCGAGTGCATTTCATTTCTTTTTTTTTTTTTTTTACGAGTTTGCGCCCTTTCGGCTTTTCACAAACTCGCCGGCAGTCCTGCTGTTTTTACTCACGGAGCCCTTTCGGGTTTCCATCCGTGCCCATTTTGCTTGTGGACATACCGTTCTTCTTTTTTTTTGTTTTCCTTTTTCTTTCTCTTTTTTTTTCCTTTTTTTCTTTTTTTTTTTTTGGAATCTTCCCTGCCGGTGGGACTTTGAATGTGGTCTCGCCGGTAGAACTTGGGAGAAATTGGGATCGTTTTATGCCCGTGGATTGTATACGGTTTTGCAGGATGTATGATCCAGACCGTAGGGTCAAAAACATTTCCGGACTTTGTTGGCGTCTGCATCGCTGCACTGGAATATGGTACCAGGAGCGACTCATCATTCGCCGTTGGTATGAGATTTGGAATTTGGTTGGCGTCTGCATCGCTACACTGGAATATGGTACCAGGAGCGACTCATCATTCGCCGTTGGGGATTGGGATTTGGAATTTGGTTGGCGTCTGCATCGCTGCACTGGAATATGGTACCAGGAGCGACTCATCATTCGCCATTGGGGATTGGGATTTGGAATTTGGTTGGCGTCTGCATCGCTGCACTGGAATATGGTACCAGGAGCGACTCATCATTCGCCACTTGGGGATTGGGGAGCGATGGCTTAGGAGACAGGTTTGGATCCCTATCACCTAAGACTTTTCAATTTTATGGGCCGTGAGGATCCCATAAAAGCATTTTCTCCCTACGAGTCGTAAGGATCCCGCAGGTGTATTTTCTCCTTAAGAGTCGTGAGGACTCCTAAGTGTGTTTTTCCTTGGTGAGTCGTAAGGATCTCACGAAGGTTTGTTCTCCTCATGCATCGTGAGGACACATGAGTGGGTCTTTCCAATGAAGCATAATTCCAAAGGCCGAGACCAGCCGCGTAACTGGTGGTTGCGGTGGGGCATGGGTATGCTGAGAATTATTTGAGCCCGTGGATTGTATACGGTAGTCAATTTGGGGACTGGCCGTAGGGCTGAAAGAATTTTGGGAAATTGGATTTTTGTTTGGCGTCTGCATTGCTGCACTGGAATAATGCCAGGAGCAACTCATCATCCGCCCTTTTTTTTTTTTACCGCGATTACTCTATCATTTCAGCTTTACTTATCGCGAAGGTCGCGATTGCCCTACCATTTCGGCTTTTATTCGCGGTTGCCCCATCATTTCGGCTTTATTTTCATTTTTCTTTTATTTACACATTTTTTTATTTACATTTTTTTATTTACATTCCCCAGTTTAACGACTTAGAGGTCGATTGTTTCCCAGTTTAACGACGTGGTGGTCCTCTTTGCTTATCCCAGCTCCTTGAACATTGATCTTGGCGGAGCTGTGTTGATGACCTAGCTCTGTGGCTTGCCGATACATCCGAGGGTTGAGAGGTTTTTCCAAGCTTATATTGGTCCTCTGCCCAATCTTTGAAAACACAGCAGTCTTCAATGGTGTGACTCAGCACTCTATGGTATGGGCAGTATATGGGATTGCCAGTCATATTCATTTCATGTAGCCTCTTTGGAATAGGCAGTTGCAGGCCATTGTTCAGGGCTTCCTCGAATATATCGCGGACCTCATCCCTCCTAAAGGAGTACACCTTCTTCCTTCTCTCCATTAGAGTGGGTGCCCTCACTGACGCCGGTCCCTGAGGCCGATCAATCTTTGGTTCGCCCTGCACATGTCTGGGAGGGTTAGGTTCCCGAAAGGTTTCGGTCTCCATTTGCATGAAATCGGCGGTCGGAGCTTGACTGTTTCCTAACACGCCTTTAGACAGTTCTATCTCTCCCGTCTTGTATTGCCTTTCGACCCAATCTTTGAAGACGAAGCAGTCCTCAATGGAATGACCTATCACCCTGTGATAGGGGCAATATTTTGGGTCGTCGGTCATATTCTCTTCTTGCGGTCTCTTTGATTCTGGCAGTTGTAGACCGTTTCTTAGGGCGTCCCTGAATATCTTATGGACCTTTTCCCTCTTGAAGGAATAGACCTTTTCCAGCTTCTCTTTCAGAGGCGATCCCCCCCTCCCGGCGTATGTACCGGAGGGACTGGAGGCTGATTGCGGCCGTTTTTCGCGAAGGCGCTCCGCTTTTAAATTTAAAGGGATATCAGTTGGCTGCTCCGGGTACCAATCCCTGGCTCATGAGCCAAAATTTGATTCTGCTGTGATTGCAATCGGGCGACTTGGGTCGCGAGATCTGCCACGACGTTTGCCAGCTCGTCGACTTTGGAATAGACCTCGGCCATCTTCTCATCCCTGTCCTGAAATTGCCTTTGAAGCCATTGGAATAATGCCTGTTCTGTAGTTCCGGCTATGACAACCGGGTAATCTTTATTGCCTGAGCTCCATTCCATAGGAACCACGGGATCCTCTGGCTTATCGGCCTGAGCGGGCTCTTTATCATTTAGATCGAGCCGATGCTGGGTAGCGTCAACCGTATCATCACCATGGCTGTGAAGAAGAAGAGGGTTCGTTTCTTCATATCCGGCCATGTAGACAGTGTGGATAACACATTCAGCCATTCTTTCATCACTGGCAGCTGGTTTCGCGGAGCGGCCCGGGCTTTGGAAATTCATAAATTTTAACATGGCTAGAGCCCTAGCCCTTTTGTTGGCTCTATATCTGAGCCGCTTCTGCCTCAGCTTCTTTGCCTTAAGCGCTTGGCAGGCTTCTGCTCTTTGGGAAGCCATTGTGAGTTGATTAGCGGGGAGCTTAGAGAAGACACCCGATCGAGCAGTTGTCGGGGGTACCGCTGGAGCTTGCCCGAGATGCCCAATTGCTTCGTTGACGTTGATGGCCATGCCCCCAGCTGGGGCCATGGAGAGTCGTTCGGAAACGGACTTGCACTTGGGCTGAGGTGCCCTCGCGACCACCACATTCGGTCTCCTGCCTTTCGAGACCGGTTTGTCTGCCACCGGGGTTTGAGGAGCTGGGATGGCGCCAACTGGCATGAACACAATAGAGCCGAATGGTAGCAGCGGCTCCTCCCATTGTCGCCCGAGACTGGCCGGAAGGACCGTCCTGGAGTCTATCTTCATCGTGTAGGAGACAGGAGCTGAGTTCATCATCGAAGACATCGTCGAAAGGTGATTGCTTGAAAATCTGCATGAAAGAGCATTATTTTAGTATAAATATAGACATGTAAATTGATTGAGTTCGCATGAACATTTAACCCGAAATATGGGAGGAGAGATAGTCCCACCGGGCGTGCCAGAATCTGTAGGGTGTTTTTCGTCACCCCATTGAGATGGGAATACGCGCACGCTTGTCAGGCGTACTACAGATTCCCCCTGCCTAGGGTAGGCGGGGGTTCAATGATTGTGGGGATCCGAATCTCCGGCAGCCGCGGACTAAGCTGCCGTTAATTACCCCTCGCCTTTGGGGCGAGGGAACCTCCGATTAACGGGTTAAACAGGGCATGCGAACTCAATGTGCAGTGTACGTGTGTTCTGTTTTGAAAGGGGGGTTTTGGATATATCGGGAGCCACGCAGAGTTTTTACGGGGGTCCCGCTACCCGGATAGCAGGCTGGGGGTCAAGGGGGCTAGCAGCCCCCTTGCGGGGTTCGGGGCAGCGCCCCGGCCCGAAAATTTTTTGGAAGGGAAGAATGTTGCGGAGTATGTGTATGTGTACATTTGTATACAAATGTATATATATACATATATATATAAATAAAGGGGAAAAGGCATCCAAAGGATGCGTGGGGCAGCACCTTGGGCGCTGTGCGCTTAGGTGCTGTGCGCTCAGGCGCAAGCGCGCCACGTGTCGGCATGTGGCATGTGGGCGCTTTGCGCATGAGCGCTGCGCGCAGGAGCGCAAGCGCGCGCGCCACGTGTCGGCACGCGGGCGCTTTGCGCATGAGCGCAAGCGCGCGCGCCACGTGTCGGCACGCGGGCGCTTTGCGCAAGAGCGCTGCGCGCAGGTGCGCAAGCGCGCGCGCGCCACGTGTCGGCACGCGGACGCTTTGCGCAATGCGCGTTGCGCGCAGGTGTGCAAGCAAGCGCGCGCGCCACGTGTCGGCACGCGGGCGCTTTGCGCACTTGCGCTGCGCGCTGGAGAGGACAAGAGGCTTTTAGCCTGAAAAAAGATTTCTCAAAGAGAAATCAGAGAGGAGTCGGGCTCCTGAATGTGTTCTGGGTTTAATAGAAGTGGTTCTTCTTCTTCCTCCTGTTGCTTGCTGGATCTTGAAGATCAAGAGATGTGAAATCTCAAAATCTCTCCTTTTTAAGATCTGATGACAGATCCAAGTTCCTCTTTGTGGATTTTGTGGTGAAAAACTAATTTGTTTTATAAAAAGAAGAGTAAAACTCTTGATTTAATTCAAGAGAAAGAAGAAGGTTTTGGAACCTTGAAGAAGAAGAATAGATCTCAGATCTGGAAACTTTTTTAGAGAGAGAAAAGTTGTTTGATATTTTCATTATCTTTGCCTTTATAGGCCATACATTTTACACATAGCCCCTTGGGCTTCGCAAAATGGCATTTTGCCTATCCCATGGCTCATGTGCCATTTCTTTTTGCACATAAGCCATGGGCTTTACAAAAATTTGGCTTTATGCCTATTTTTTCTTACATTTATCCAAAAATAAAATAAAAGAAATACAACCAAATTATTTATTACAAAATTTTTATCTTGGCGTGGGGGAGGCCGGCCGCTTCATGTTCGGGCTCGACCCGGGCATGGGACCCACTGGGTCTGGGCTTGGGCCCACTTGGCCTGGGGTTGACTTGGATTTTGACTTGGTCAACCGGGGTGTAAATTTTTACCCCAACAGGCTCGACTCGTGAGATAAAGCCTTAGGTAGTGGGCATAAAAGAAGCCTGTTTCCTAAGCATTGGGACCCTGCAAGTCAATCCAAAATGGTCTCTTGCATACTATTCACGGGTCTCACTCTCCAAGGTTGAGTTTCGACAAGGACGGAAACAACCGCTTACGAGTCCTCTCGACTTGTAAGAGGGAAAATTCTCTTATAGGATCCTTACGACTTATAAGAGAAAACCACACTTAGGAATCCTCACGATTCCTAAGGAGAAAACCCGCCTATGAGATCCTCTCGATCCGTAGGGAGAAAAGTCTCTATGAGACCCTCACGGCTTATAGAGTTGAAAAGTCTTAGACAGCAGATCTGAACCTGCGGCCTAAGCGATCGCTATTTCTTAAGAAGGTCAGGATACTCGTCCTAATCATCCGTCAACCATGGTTACTAAAGTGGCATACTGATAATAAAAGAAAGAGAAGACGGAGAAAATGACAGAAAAAACATCCGATTTACATTTAATCGAGCATTCGAGATACACTCATTCATGCATGGGCAGAAGACTCAGGACGAGAAATAAGACAAGCTGAAATAAAAAGTTTCCATTCATATTGCCAAAAATTCTTACAATCATAAAAAAGCAGTGAACGAAAAATATTATTACAATGGAATAACTTCAGATCCAGGGCACGGATTGAGAAAGTCAAAAGTAAGGCCATCCAGAGTTCTTCTGGCCTTTCTGATTATTCTTATCTCCTCTGTGTCAAGATCATCGGCAAGCCCTCCCGGCCTTCGATAAGCAGCAACTATCGTCGTCTGCTGGAAGATTTGATGTAGGATGTCAATGAGGCTGTCCCGCCGTTTCTTCGAGATCAGCCCTGTCAGGTACACTGAATGCACCTTGTCCTCGGCATCATCCAGCGCATTGAGCGGTAGGGCCTCGTGAAGACCCGGAAGTGCTCTCCATATTGCTCCCAGCACGACTTTCAAAAGAGCCGAACGACGGGGTAGCAGCCAACCACCGCTTGCGTTCAGACGACCCATAACCTCTGCACATTGAGCGTCTGTAAACTCCTGGTTTTGTTGACGACCCTGTGCGCGGATATCGTCATAGGTGATGAACTCGTGCAAACTGTATAGATGCACCGCCATTATGCCTAGAGGAAATACCACAGGAAGATTAGCGATAGAAGAAAAATAATATACATAGAGGGCTAAATTCATAGAGAGCAAAGCTCTGTTCAGAGATTAAAACCCATGAACAAAAGCTCAATGAAACCCCAATGGGGATCTCTTTAGATCAAAAGATCTGTGAGAGCAAAGCTCTTTGACTGAGATTAATTTAAATTAATTTGATTTACATTAATTTTACCTAAAGTTTCTAACTTTGAAAATGAGCAAAGCTCTGCTAGTGAAACCCCAATGGGGATCTTTTTAGATCAAAAGATCTATGAGAGCAAAGCTCTGCTGGTTAAGATTAATTAAAATTAATTTAATCTAAGAATCAATTCTACCTAAAGTTTTTTCTAAAAACTTTGGAAAGAAGAGCAAAGCTCTAGAGTTCTTGAAGGCAAGAGCAAAACTCTGAAGTTTTTTGAAAATAAAAATCTGAAAGATGATAAGCATCTGTGGGGGACCAAAGGTCCTATTTATAGGCATCAAGTGCCTGTTCGACTTCCAAAAGTTGTCACGGCGGTTGGAATTCCGCCACCGTTGCGCTCACGTTTGGGGCCACGTAAGCGCAACGGTGGGGGGCATTTGTTTACCCCAATCAGAGCAAAGCTCTGTTCAAATTCCGAGGCGGGAGATGAAGCAACGCTTCATCTTCCCCCAATCAGAGCAAAGCTCTGCTTTGAAAATTTAAAATTTAATAAAGGAAGCAATGCTTCAAATACCGTGCGCTGCGCGCAACGCGCCATGTGTCAGAAGTTGATACGACAGCGCAACGCCCAAGGCGGTGCGTCCAATCAGAGCAGGGCTCTTTTAAAAAACTAAAAGTAAAAGAAACAAGTTTCAGTTGCGCAAGCGCTGCGCTGTGCGACACGTGTCTGCGCAGCTGCGCAAGCGCAGCGCCGCGAGACACGTGTCTGCGCAGCTGCGCAAGCACGGCTGCGCAAGCGCTGCGCTGCGCGACACGTGTCATGCGCTAAGGGAGTTGCGCAAAACAGAATAAATCTTTTCTGTTCTTGTTGAAAACAAGAAGATTTCCTTCTATAAAACAGAGACCTTTGGATCAAAGATCCAACGGTGGGGAAAATTCCCCAAATCACTCAGAGAAAGATCTTTTTAACAAATTTAACTAATTTATGGGCACTATAAAAGGGACCCCAAATCTCAATTCAAAGAGAGGAACATTTTAAAAAAAAAGAGAGAAAGAGGACTCTGAAGAACTTTTCAAGAATAAAAAAGGTAAAAACCTTTGAAAGAAGAGAAATTTCTCTTATGAACAGATCAGTGATCTAAGAACAAGATCATGGATCTTCAATAAATAAATAAGCAAATAAAATAAAAATAAAAATAGTGCCTTGCACTTGTTATGAACCTTTGGTTCTCTGAAACAAGGAAAAACTTGTTTAGATCAAGGGATCAAAAAGTGCTTTGCACTTCTGTTTTGAATTTAAAAAGATTCTTAGTGCTTTGCACAAATGCAGTGCATTACTTAAAGGGCCAGGCCCAAGTCAAAAAGACCTAATAGGCCTAAATAAATTGCAAAGCAATAAAAGGGCAGAGCCCCATTTAAATTGACACTCTGTTTGAGCAAATCCCAAAATAAATAAACAGCCATGGCACAGATCTAACAGACCAACAACAAATAAAAGTGCTTCCAATTGGACTTAGCCCAATTTTGGCCATAAGTCCTTAAATTAAATTGACTGAGCAAAATTGTTCTCCTAAATCAATCTACATCCGGTTCGAGGGTATATCTCCGAAATCCTTTGACATCTGTCGTTGTAATTCCTCAACGACGTCAAAGAGATGACGGGTCCTAACGACCACACATCAATATGGACTGCGGGGTCCTTAAACTCGTGGACCGAAACGTCCTTAAACTAATATCGGACCGAAACGTCCCTAAACTAATATCGGACCGAAACGTCCTTAAACTGGAATATGGACCACCATGTCCCTAAACTGGAATATGGACCACCATGTCCCTAAACTGGAATATGGACCCCCATGTCCCTAAACTAGCAATGGACCGCAATGTCCTTAAACTACCTATGGACCACTACGTTCCTAAACTGGAACAATAGAGCCTCCAAATGCTCTTTTGTCGGATCTAAACGATCCCGTTAAGTTGATCTTAGTTTTAAATTGGACTAACGTATCCTTAACAAACGATTAAGTTGATCCTAGCCTCAAATATGGCTAACGTGTCCTTAAATCAAACCTTCAAACAAACTTTAGTCCCAAATTGGACTATAGATCTCTCAACCAACTTTGGTTCAAGGGTACATCTCTGAACTCCTCTGATATTTATCGTTGTAATCCTTCAACGTCGTCAGAGAGGTGACGGGTCCTGACAACCACACATTAATACGGACTGTGGGGTCCTTAAACTCATGGACTTATGCGTCCTTAAACCAATATCCGCCCCCAAAATGGGAATGTTGGACCACTATGTCCCTAAACTGGAACAATAAAGCCCAAACGTTCTTTTGTCGGATCTAAACGATCCCGTTAAGTTGATCTTAGTCTCAAACTGGACTAACGTATCCTTAACGAACGTTTAAGTTGATCTTAGCCGCGACGCGACTAATGCATCCTTAAACTAAAAACACCAAACCCAAATCTAAGTAAATACGGATTTGGACTAATCCACGTCCTACGGGCGACGACATTACTCAGTCTCCGTATACAATCCACGGGCAACCACAAACAAAACAAACACCCACGACACGAAGTGAAATTTTAGAGAAGGAGAAAGTTGTTACCACGATGCGGTAGCGTAATTAACTGCAGGTGCTTGCGCCTGCAGGGAAGAGCGTCCCCACAATCAAAAACCCCTCAAGCGAGGGGGAATCTGACGAAGTCTGCTACATCGGCCGCATCCGTCTAAACCTCCGATACACGGTGCCATAAATCAACTTGGCATCTTCGGAGAGGTAGACGGATAAAACCAAATAGCATCTGCCCCGAATCTCAGGCCAGACGCAAAGTCTAGGCCGCCATTCGGAGGGGAACAGGCATTTGTTTCCCCCAATCAGAGCAAGGCTCTATTTGAATTTCAAAATTCAAAATTCGAAGCAACGCTTCAGATTCAATGCGCTGCGCGCAATGCGCCACGTATCAAAAGCTGATACGGCAGCGCAGCGCCCAAAGCAATGCGCCCAATTAGAGCAAAGCTCTGTGTTAAACAAAACAACGCTTCAGTTGCACAAACATTGCGCTGCGCGACACGTGTCAGCGCAGTTGCGCTGCGCTGTGCGCTGCGCGACACGTGTCACGCGCTGGGGCATCTGCTCCAAACAGAATTAAAATTCTAAAGAAATCTTTTCTGTTCTTGTTAAAACAAGAAGATTTTCTTCTGTAAAACAGAAGCCCTTGGATCAAAGATCCAACGATGTGGAAAATTCCCCAAATCACTCAGAGAAAGATCTCTTTAACAAATTTAACTAATTTATGGGCACTGTAAAAGAGACCCTAGACCTCAATTCAAAGGAGGAACATTTTCTGAGAAAAAAAAGAACTCTGAAGAAATTTCAAGAAGAAAGGTAAAAGACCTTTTAGATAGAAGAATTTCTTCTGATAGATCATTGATCTAAGAACAAGATCAAAGATTTTTAATAAAAAAAACAAAATAAAAATAGTGCTTTGCACTTTTCATGAACCTTTGGTTCTCTGAGATAAGAAAAAACAAGAAAAACTTATTTTTCTTTGATCTAAATTAGATCAAGAAATCAAATAGTGCTTCGCACTTCTCTTATGAACCATCGGTTCTGGAATCTAAAAGATTCTCAAGTTAATAGTGCCTTGCACTTACAAAACTGCACTGTTGCGCTCCTGGGTTGGCGCAAACCACCAGAGAGCGCCACGTGTCAGCATCTGAACCAATTGCGCTATGCGCTTTTGAAACAGAGCCTTACTCTCTGAAACTGGCGCAACTCACCACAGCATACCACGTGTCAGCAGCGCAAGCGCAGCGCACTAGAACAGCGCTGTTGTGCTTGCGCTCGCCAGAGCATGACACGTGTCATCACCATATGAGCTTGCGCTCATTACTTGGCGCAAAGCGCCAGACAAATGCGTTGCATTGCTTAAGGGCCAAGCCCAATTAAAGAAGGCCTAACAGGCTTAATAAAATGCAATGCATTATTTTAAAAAGGGCAGAGCCCAAACCAAAACAGATGCTCTGCATCATAAATAAAGGGACAGAGCCCAAATCAAAAAGGCCTAGCAGGCTAGAATAAAATGCAGTGCATTATTAAATATGGGCAAAGCCCTAGCACAGGCCTAATAGGCCAAAGATCAAGAAAAATGTTGAATATTCTCAACGAGACTTAGCCCAATCATGGCCGTAAGTCCCCAAATTAAATTGACTGAGCAAGATTGCTCTCTTAAATCAATTTACGACCGGTTCGAGGGTACATCTCCGAACTCCTCTGATACCCATCGTTGTAATCCTTCAACGACATCAGAGAGGTGACGGGTCCCGACGAACACGCATCAATATGGACTGCGGGGTCCTTAAACTCGTGGACCGAAACGTCCTTTAAACTAATATTGGACCGAAACGTCCTTTAAACTAATATTGGACCGAAACGTCCTTAAACTAATATTGGACCGAAACGTCCTTAAACTAATGTTGGACCACCACGTCCCTAAACTGGAACATGGACCACCACGTCCCTAAACTGGCAATGGACTACCACGTCCTTAAACTGGAACATGGACCACCACGTCCCTAAACTGGCAATGGACTACCACGTCCTTAAACTGGAACATAGACCACCACGTCCCTAAACTGGCAATTGACCGAAACGTTCTTAAACTAATATTGGACCGAAACGTCCTTAAACTAATGTTGGACCACCACGTCCCTAAACTGGAATACGGACCACCACGTCCTTAAACTGGAACATGGACCACCACGTCCCTAAACTGGCAATAGACTACCACGTCTTTAAACTGGAACATGGACCACCACGTCCCTAAACTGGCAATGGACTACCACGTCCTTAAACTGGAACATAGACCACCACGTCCCTAAACTGGCAATAGACCGCAACGTCCTTAAACTACCTATGGACCACTACATCCCCAAACTGGAATAATAGAGCCTCCAAATGCTCTTTTGCCGGATCTAAACGATCCCGTTTAAGTCGATCTTAGCCCCAAATACAGCTAACGTATCCTTAAACATTCAAATGGAATATAAAACTCCAAATCAAATTTGGTTCAAGGGTACATCTCTGAACTCCTTTGACACCTGTCGTTGTAATCCTTCAACGACGTCAGAGAGGTGACGAGTCCCGATGGACATATATTAAATGGATCACCACGTTAAGTTGATCTTAGTCTCAAACAGGACTAACGTATCCTTAACGAATGTTTAAGGGGGTCAGGATCAAATAGGAATGATCCTGACCCCCTTATGGTATCAGAGCCAAGTGCTCTAGTAATTCCACTCTTCGTTGAGAGCAACGAGTGACCTATTCATAGTGAGTATCCTGAGCGTTGGTAAGACGTTGGTAAGCTCGTGAACCCGTTGGTAAGCCCGAAGAGAGCGTGGTGTTCCCGGTGGAGTGTTCCCGTTGTTCCCGGTCAAGGTATGATCTATGTCTAGTTCATAAAATTGCTATTGATGATGGCTGGTTTTATTAGAAAATTTTTCTCTGGTTCTGGAAGTAATTCAGGACACATAATACAAAGCAAAGAAGAGATGATTAATGAGGACTTTTCAAACTGGACTCTTCCTAATGAAAATATAGAAAATATTTACAAAATTGGTACTTTTGATTTCAAAAGCGCTTTTAGCGTAAAAATTCATGAAGAGACTTTAAACATTCAAAATAAGTTTCAATCAATTCCTCTTTTATCTCATATTTCTATACGAAAATATTTAGAGAAAGGATTTCGTTATATTCATTTTGGTATGATTCAAGTAGCAGTCAAACCACTTGCTCATATTGGTATAGACATTCCTGTTTACATGGCTTTACGTGATAAACGTTTGCGAAGATACAAATCGTCAATTTTAAGTATGATTCAAACTAATATTTGTAATGGTCCTATTTATTTCAATTGTATTCCTAATTTTCCAGTTTCATTAACTGATCCTTTAATTATGAATTCCTTAATTCTCGATGTTCATCTGCAAGGAGAAGAATTTGAAAAACTTGCAGAACAATTTGTAAGTATTTATCGCATTTACTTTAGATTAATGAGTTCTGCTATTAATCCCAAATGCAAATTAATTAATAACTTTACCGATGAGACAATACTATTACAAATTGATGCTGACTATTCAAAGACCTTTGTCCCTAAACGCCTGAAATGGAATGAAATTACCATTCCAGAAGCCTTTCAAATAGATGTTCCTCAGAGACCAAGAAATCTCGAAAGAACAGAAATTCAAGAGATAGTTGAAGAACAAGATGGTACAGTCCTGGTTCGTTTCAACTCACTCAATGAAAATAGGAGATCCATCAGACCCTACTCTATTCCTAGAAATTCATTTAGAGAATCTAGATCTTTCATAGTAGAAACTCCCTCTCTTCAAGAAGATCCTTCAATAAGGATTCACAATCAAACACCTATACCTGACATTTCAAATGAACTCAATTTTTCTCCTAATAATTCTCCTAATTCCAGTCAGATGCATGGAGAATTCCACGGTATTAATGTTATCACTAAACTTGGTGTTAAGATTGATATCGAAGAACTAGAAAAAGATTTCAAAGAAGAATCTGAATACTACACATGGTATTCTAAGCTTGATGCTTACTGTCAAGCTAAGATTCGACTTCAATGGATAAAAGACATTCAAAAATATCATGCTCCCTTTCATTTTGAAAGCTGGTTAGACTTCTATTTTACAAAAAATGAAATTTCTGAACCATTCAAAAAATCTACTATTAATGTACAAACAAGTTTGTACAAGAAATGGCAACTTCAAGATGGCACTATTATTTCTGCCATCACTCCTCCCTTACAGACCTTGAAACTCCATTCCAAAGAAGGAGAAGTCATAGCTACACCTTTCAAAAAGGGTCGTGAAAGTATTGACCCTAGAGGAAATGATCAAGTTAATCTGGATGATATCAAGAAATTATATCACCAGAATAACTATTCCAATCAAGTTTTACACACGATTTCAACACAAATAGATTCCTTATCTACCGACATCAAGGCTATTTCAAAACCAACAAGTTCAACATTCCCTCACAGTACCTCTTTACCACATTTTCAACCAAGAAGTATTCCTAGAGCCTTAGAAAATAAGCTCACGTTTGAGAACGAGTCATTATTATCTAAACTAAATCAAACACTTGATTCAATTAACAAGAACCTTTCCGGTCCTTCAAAAATCAATAATATTGATACTATAGAAGATAACGAAGAATCGGATTCTTCAAATTCCTCATTAAAATCTGATTCCTCTGACAACTCAAATTCCTCATTAAAATCTGATTCCTCTGACAACTCTGTAATTCAAAAAATCAATAATGTTGAAAAAGATATCTTACAAAATAACTCTAATCAGGATATTAATAAAATTGGAAGAGAAAGGAAACCAAATTTCAATAAACCTCGTAAAAATTGGAACAATAGTAGAACTAAAGACTATTATCCACGACCTACTCCTCCTGACATTATGTATGAAGAAAGAGCAAAATTCCATACGAAAGATTATGATGGAAATTCCATATATGAATGGAATATTGATGGAAAAAGTGAGTATGAAATACTCAACACATTACAAGAAATGGGTATGGCCAAATTAGCATACAAAATGAAAAGATGTTCCGAACAAGATATTGCGAGTTTATTCATAACTGGTTTTACTGGACAGTTAAAGTATTGGTGGGACAATGCTTTGACCTTGCAAGACAAAACAGCAATTCTTGAGCATACTATAGACGTAGAAAATGCCCAAGGAGAAATTACTACCCAAAACGATTCAAGTGATTTCCTCATAGTTACCATAGCTATGCACTTTGTAGGAAATCCTCAGGAAGAATTAGCTTCTTCAAAGATATTCCTTACTAACATTAGGTGTCCAACACTTAGTGATTTCAGGTGGTACAAAGACATGTTTTTAACTCATGTTCTTAAACGAACAGATAGTACCGCACCATTCTGGAAAGAAAAATTCATTACTGGTTTACCAACTCTGTTTTCCCAAAGGATTATGATTAATTTACAAAAAGAAATGGGAACAGAACAGATTGATTTCACTTCAATGACCTTTGGTCAACTTTTTGCTTTTGTCAAGAAAGAAGCCCTTGCAGCTTGCCAAGAGCTTAAATTCCAAGCTAAATATGGCAGTAAGAGGAAAGAAATGGGATCTTTCTGTCAAGCGTTTGGAATTACTGGAATCAGTGCTCCTTCCACTGAAAGAAAGAAAAAATTCCTTCAAAAATCTTTTTCACAAAAAAGATATTCAAAGAAAAAGGAATATAGAGAAGATTCCTTTTCCCCAAAGAAATTCAGGAGATTTAATAGAAAAAAGAATTCAAATGATTTCAAGTGCTTTAAATGTGGCAAGAAAGGCCATATTGCTAGCAAATGTCGAAGCAAAGGAAAAGGAAAGATAAATGAAATCATTGAGGGCATTTCTGATATTGAGGAAAATATCAGAAACAAGTTAAAAGACAGATTGCAAATCTATTCTGAGATCAATTATATTACTGACAATGATAATGGCAATTATGATTCCTCTAGTGAAAGTCAGGATGACTGTCACTGTAAACAGATTAATATGATTAAGTCTTCTACTGATAAGAAGAAGATAAAATCCGATACAAAAGAATTCATCTTTGATATGATTCAACAATTACCTGATCCTATTAAACAAAAGGAACTTTTTGAAAGATTAAAATCTTTAATTCTGCAAGAAGATGAGAAGTTTAATATCATTCAACCTTTCAGTATATCAAAAGTTTTTGAAAAATATCCTATGAATCAAACCTCTGGTATTAAGTCCATCTCTACCAGAGAATTGCAAACAGAGATTCATATTCTGAAAGAAGAAGTCAAGTCATTAAAACAGACTACTAACAATATAGAAATAAAAAATCTCTCTTTAGAAGCTCATATTGCAATTATTCAATCTAGACTTTCCAAAGGAAAAGAAACTTATGTAGAAGAAGAAGAAGAAGAAACACTTATTCCTCCACAAGAAATAAATATTACCCCTACTCAACCTTCAGCTTCTCAATTCATTTCTACGATTGAGAAATTCCAATTTCAAAAGTGGTTAGTTCATCTAACAATTTCTATAGGAAATTTCAAACAAACTTTTGTTGCAATGCTAGACAGTGGTGCAGATCAAAGCTGCATCAGAGACGGTCTAGTACCAACAAAATACTATAGTTTTACTAATGAAGTTCTTATAGCCGCCAACAACTCTCCCCTTCGAATCAAAGGAAAATTGACAAAAACTGAGATATGTAATCAAAACTACTGCTTTAAACATCAGTTTATTGTAGTAGAAAATCTCAACACTGATATTATTTTAGGTACTCCATTCCTTACTCAAATTTACCCTTTTGTTGTTGATAACAAAGGTATCAGCACTAACATTATGGGTAATACTATACATTTCAGATTCTTGATTCCTGTTCGACAAAAGGAGTTAAATGCTTTGCAAAATAACTCCATATATCAACATATCAACCTTATTCAAAGGAAGCAGAATAAGATAAATTTTCTCAAAGAAGATTTGTCTTATGCTCAAATTGAAGAACACCTACAATTACCCAGCACAAAACAAGAAATTCAACAGTTAGAGGATCTATTCAAAAGAGAAGTCTGTGCAGATCTTCCTAATGCTTTTTGGGAAAGAAAAAGGCACATCGTTGAATTACCATATGAAAAGGAATTTTCAGAAAGAAATATTCCTACAAAAGCAAGACCCATTCAAATGAATCATGATCTATTAGAAGTTTGTAAAAAGGAAATTCAAACTCTTTTAGATAAAGAGCTGATACGGCCATCCAAATCACCTTGGAGCTGTGCAGCATTTTATGTCATAAATCAAGCAGAAAAGGAACGTGGTGTCCCTAGGCTTGTTATTAATTATAAACCTCTCAACAAGGTTCTTCAATGGATTCGTTACCCTATTCCAAATAAAAGAGATTTATTAAAACGTTTAAGCATTGCAAAAATCTTTTCAAAGTTTGACATGAAATCTGGCTTTTGGCAAATTCAAGTTGCTGAAAAAGACAGATACAAAACCGCCTTTACTGTACCCTTTGGCCATTACGAATGGAATGTAATGCCTTTTGGACTCAAAAACGCCCCTTCAGAATTCCAAAGAATAATGAATGACATTCTGAATCCATATTCAAAGTTTATGATTGTTTATATTGATGATGTATTAGTTTTCTCTGAAAACATTGATCAACATTTTAAACATTTAAAAACCTTCTTATATACTGTAAAGAAAAATGGCTTAGTTCTTTCAGCCACAAAAATGAAATTATTTCAAAACAATATTCGTTTTCTTGGACATTTCATAAATCAAGGTACCATTATTCCTATAAATCGAAGTATTGATTTTGCTGATAAATTTCCTGATGAAATTAAAGACAAAACTCAACTCCAAAGATTTTTAGGCTGTTTAAATTATATTTCTGATTTTATTCCAAAGATGAGACAAACTTGTGCGCCTTTATTTCAACGACTTCAAACAAATCCTTCACCTTGGACTTCGATTCATACAGGTATTGTTAAACAAATCAAAAGAACTATTCATTCTTTACCTTGCATTAATATTCCTCATCCTGATGCTTTCATGATTGTTGAGACCGATGCTTCAAATATTGGTTACGGTGGTATTTTAAAACAACGGCTACCAAACTCTTCAAAAGAAGATCAAGTCAGATATCACTCTGGTGTCTGGTTAGGACCTCAGAAAAATTACTATACTATTAAAAAGGAAATGCTTTCAATTGTTAATTGTATTTTAAAATTTCAAGATGATCTTTTTAATAAAAAGTTTCTCCTTAGAATAGACTGTCAATCTGCAAAATTCATTTTAGAAAAAGACGTAAAAAATCTAGTTTCAAAACAAATATTCGCTAGATGGCAAGCTTTACTTTCTGTCTTTGATTTTGATATTCAATATTTAAAAGGTACTGATAATTCATTACCAGACTTTTTGACTAGGGAATTTCTTACAGGAAAAAATGGGTGATCCCAATTCAAAAGTTCGCACTTCAAAGGACTATGAGATGAAAAAATTGACAACAGCAACTTCATCAACAAACAAATTCCATATTCTCCAAGATTTCCCTGCTCTAACTTACGCATCGGCAGTGGAAAGCAAGAAACCTCAAAATTCAACTCCACAAGTTCAAACTTCTCCAAAAGATCAAGACAGCCCATATTTCACAAAATCTGGTGTTCAACACATCTGCTTGACCACCTTCAAAGAACCTCCCCACTACAACACACTTCAAATCTACACTCATCAATTATTCCCGCCAAACTCCTATTGGCTGGATGATCCCCTCAAAACTCAACAATTCTATGAGTTGATCTTAGTTGACTCTGGGTCAGCTGAAATCACTCATACTCCTGATAGAAAAACTCCTTCACTGATTTCTTATTCAAAATGCGTCATAAAGAAGGTTATTCTACCAAATGAATGGTCCAGCATCTGGACTACAAAAGAATTCTCAATTACTTACATTCCCAAAGGTTATACATACCAAGACTATCAAATGGCTTGGTTTCGAACCTTATTCTATAGGCCATTCAATCATTCATGGTTCCTTACCTTCCATTCAAATTGTGCTGACAATATTCCTATCTGGTTCTATGAATGGTGGCTACGTTTTGGCCCCGTTCCAGACATACTTCCACCTGTTGTTCTAAAGGCCTTCCAAACTTGGGTCCAAAGAACGGGAGGTGAACATTTCAAAAAGGCTTTCCTATTCCACAAATCCTTCAAAGTCCCATGGATATTTTGTTGGACATTTACATTATTCAAACATTACAACGATGACTACCCTCTCAGTCTGGGTAGAGAATTCAAAGTCAAATGGTGGACCCGTTACACTCAAGATTACTGCAATGAGAAGGCAGTAATACATTACATTCAAACAGGGAAGAAACTTCAACAAGAAATTCAGCAAATTCCAAAAGAACCAGCAAAACCTGAACCAAAAACTCCTGCAAAAGAAGTGAAGACTCAAAAGAAGGCAAAAGCAGTCATAGATTTCAACTCCTCAGATTCAGAGAATGATGATATGAAGATTTTTCTGGAGTTCCAAAAATTCAAAAAAATGCAGAAACAAATGAGAAGCTCAAAATCAAACTCCAAGCATTCCTCAGAAGGATCCTCTACTGATCCTATGGGAGGGCCTTGTGCTCAAGACCCTTTCGAATTGTAAATTTAAATAAAAAAAAATGTATATGTATATTATCTTATCTTTCTAGTGTTCTCTTCTCTGTAGTGAATGGTGACTACAGCTAGTCCGGAGCAAACGGCTACCGGTAAAGACTTATCAAATCCGTTTTTGAAAAAAGGTTTGCTCCTAACCCAAAGGAGTATGGCTCTTAAAACAGCCAATTTACTGGAGAAGTAATTCTCCACAACAACGTCATATGTAGAACGGTTCAAATCTACATACTAGCCCAATCTCAAACGGTGATTGGTAAAGGCATATTAAATCCGTTAATGGCTGCGGATTTGCCCAAAATTCGATTACTAAAGATTCCTCTCAAAAACAAGAACAGCTCAAAAGAAAACAAAAAATGTCTAATCAAAGATGCCAAAAGAAGACGAAAGATGTCCACTCATGGCAAAAGAAGACGAAAGATGTCCACTCAAAGATGCCAGCTCAAAAGTAAAACAACCATTTTCAAAAGTAAAAGATGCTTTCTAAAAGGAAGAATGGACAAAAACCACTGTTCAAAAGATGCTTTCTACAAAGAAGACGAGACAAGACAAGACACCAATTCATAAGATTCTTTCTGCAAAAGAAGAAGACAAGAAGGCCACTCAAATAATTGAAGACAGCTAAGGCAAATGGCCACTCAGCTTTTCAAAATGCAAGACAAGACATCCACTCAAAAGATTCGTGCTCATCCAACTCAAAAAGGATTCAAGTCTATATAAACTAGGTTCATTCATGTAACTAGACAGAGGTTTTTTTTTTGGAAAGGTTTCAGAGAGAGAGTTCAGAGTGTTGTAAACTTTGTGATTTCTACTCTTTGCTTCTGTATCCAATTCCTTTCAATTCAAATAAAGATCAAAGCCAGTTCTCATTCCATCCTCTGGTTTACTCAGTTTTATGATTTACTCAGTTTTATGATCCTGACCCCCTTATGGTATCAGAGCCAAGTGCTCTAGTAATTCCACTCTTCGTTGAGAGCAACGAGTGACCTATTCATAGTGAGTATCCTGAGCGTTGGTAAGACGTTGGTAAGCTCGTGAACCCGTTGGTAAGCCCGAAGAGAGCGTGGTGTTCCCGGTGGAGTGTTCCCGTTGTTCCCGGTCAAGGTATGATCTATGTCTAGTTCATAAAATTGCTATTGATGATGGCTGGTTTTATTAGAAAATTTTTCTCTGGTTCTGGAAGTAATTCAGGACACATAATACAAAGCAAAGAAGAGATGATTAATGAGGACTTTTCAAATTGGACTCTTCCTAATGAAAATATAGAAAATATTTACAAAATTGGTACTTTTGATTTCAAAAGCGCTTTTAGCGTAAAAATTCATGAAGAGACTTTAAACATTCAAAATAAGTTTCAATCAATTCCTCTTTTATCTCATATTTCTATACGAAAATATTTAGAGAAAGGATTTCGTTATATTCATTTTGGTATGATTCAAGTAGCAGTCAAACCACTTGCTCATATTGGTATAGACATTCCTGTTTACATGGCTTTACGTGATAAACGTTTGCGAAGATACAAATCGTCAATTTTAAGTATGATTCAAACTAATATTTGTAATGGTCCTATTTATTTCAATTGTATTCCTAATTTTCCAGTTTCATTAACTGATCCTTTAATTATGAATTCCTTAATTCTCGATGTTCATCTGCAAGGAGAAGAATTTGAAAAACTTGCAGAACAATTTGTAATTATTTATCGCATTTACTTTAGATTAATGAGTTCTGCTATTAATCCCAAATGCAAATTAATTAATAACTTTACCGATGAGACAATACTATTACAAATTGATGCTGACTATTCAAAGACCTTTGTCCCTAAACGCCTGAAATGGAATGAAATTACCATTCCAGAAGCCTTTCAAATAGATGTTCCTCAGAGACCAAGAAATCTCGAAAGAACAGAAATTCAAGAGATAGTTGAAGAACAAGATGGTACAGTCCTGGTTCGTTTCAACTCACTCAATGAAAATAGGAGATCCATCAGACCCTACTCTATTCCTAGAAATTCATTTAGAGAATCTAGATCTTTCATAGTAGAAACTCCCTCTCTTCAAGAAGATCCTTCAATAAGGATTCACAATCAAACACCTATACCTGACATTTCAAATGAACTCAATTTTTCTCCTAATAATTCTCCTAATTCCAGTCAGATGCATGGAGAATTCCACGGTATTAATGTTATCACTAAACTTGGTGTTAAGATTGATATCGAAGAACTAGAAAAAGATTTCAAAGAAGAATCTGAATACTACACATGGTATTCTAAGCTTGATGCTTACTGTCAAGCTAAGATTCGACTTCAATGGATAAAAGACATTCAAAAATATCATGCTCCCTTTCATTTTGAAAGCTGGTTAGACTTCTATTTTACAAAAAATGAAATTTCTGAACCATTCAAAAAATCTACTATTAATGTACAAACAAGTTTGTACAAGAAATGGCAACTTCAAGATGGCACTATTATTTCTGCCATCACTCCTCCCTTACAGACCTTGAAACTCCATTCCAAAGAAGGAGAAGTCATAGCTACACCTTTCAAAAAGGGTCGTGAAAGTATTGACCCTAGAGGAAATGATCAAGTTAATCTGGATGATATCAAGAAATTATATCACCAGAATAACTATTCCAATCAAGTTTTACACACGATTTCAACACAAATAGATTCCTTATCTACCGACATCAAGGCTATTTCAAAACCAACAAGTTCAACATTCCCTCACAGTACCTCTTTACCACATTTTCAACCAAGAAGTATTCCTAGAGCCTTAGAAAATAAGCTCACGTTTGAGAACGAGTCATTATTATCTAAACTAAATCAAACACTTGATTCAATTAACAAGAACCTTCCCGGTCCTTCAAAAATCAATAATATTGATACTATAGAAGATAACGAAGAATCGGATTCTTCAAATTCCTCATTAAAATCTGATTCCTCTGACAACTCAAATTCCTCATTAAAATCTGATTCCTCTGACAACTCTGTAATTCAAAAAATCAATAATGTTGAAAAAGATATCTTACAAAATAACTCTAATCAGGATATTAATAAAATTGGAAGAGAAAGGAAACCAAATTTCAATAAACCTCGTAAAAATTGGAACAATAGTAGAACTAAAGACTATTATCCACGACCTACTCCTCCTGACATTATGTATGAAGAAAGAGCAAAATTCCATACGAAAGATTATGATGGAAATTCCATATATGAATGGAATATTGATGGAAAAAGTGAGTATGAAATACTCAACACATTACAAGAAATGGGTATGGCCAAATTAGCATACAAAATGAAAAGATGTTCCGAACAAGATATTGCGAGTTTATTCATAACTGGTTTTACTGGACAGTTAAAGTATTGGTGGGACAATGCTTTGACCTTGCAAGACAAAACAGCAATTCTTGAGCATACTATAGACGTAGAAAATGCCCAAGGAGAAATTACTACCCAAAACGATTCAAGTGATTTCCTCATAGTTACCATAGCTATGCACTTTGTAGGAAATCCTCAGGAAGAATTAGCTTCTTCAAAGATATTCCTTACTAACATTAGGTGTCCAACACTTAGTGATTTCAGGTGGTACAAAGACATGTTTTTAACTCATGTTCTTAAACGAACAGATAGTACCGCACCATTCTGGAAAGAAAAATTCATTACTGGTTTACCAACTCTGTTTTCCCAAAGGATTATGATTAATTTACAAAAGGAAATGGGAACAGAACAGATTGATTTCACTTCAATGACCTTTGGTCAACTTTTTGCTTTTGTCAAGAAAGAAGCCCTTGCAGCTTGCCAAGAGCTTAAATTCCAAGCTAAATATGGCAGTAAGAGGAAAGAAATGGGATCTTTCTGTCAAGCGTTTGGAATTACTGGAATCAGTGCTCCTTCCACTGAAAGAAAGAAAAAATTCCTTCAAAAATCTTTTTCACAAAAAAGATATTCAAAGAAAAAGGAATATAGAGAAGATTCCTTTTCCCCAAAGAAATTCAGGAGATTTAATAGAAAAAAGAATTCAAATGATTTCAAGTGCTTTAAATGTGGCAAGAAAGGCCATATTGCTAGCAAATGTCGAAGCAAAGGAAAAGGAAAGATAAATGAAATCATTGATGGCATTTCTGATATTGAGGAAAATATCAGAAACAAGTTAAAAGACAGATTGCAAATCTATTCTGAGATCAATTATATTACTGACAATGATAATGGCAATTATGATTCCTCTAGTGAAAGTCAGGATGACTGTCACTGTAAACAGATTAATATGATTAAGTCTTCTACTGATAAGAAGAAGATAAAATCCGATACAAAAGAATTCATCTTTGATATGATTCAACAATTACCTGATCCTATTAAACAAAAGGAACTTTTTGAAAGATTAAAATCTTTAATTCTGCAAGAAGATGAGAAGTTTAATATCATTCAACCTTTCAGTATATCAAAAGTTTTTGAAAAATATCCTATGAATCAAACCTCTGGTATTAAGTCCATCTCTACCAGAGAATTGCAAACAGAGATTCATATTCTGAAAGAAGAAGTCAAGTCATTAAAACAGACTACTAACAATATAGAAATAAAAAATCTCTCTTTAGAAGCTCATATTGCAATTATTCAATCTAGACTTTCCAAAGGAAAAGAAACTTATGTAGAAGAAGAAGAAGAAGAAACACTTATTCCTCCACAAGAAATAAATATTACCCCTACTCAACCTTCAGCTTCTCAATTCATTTCTACGATTGAGAAATTCCAATTTCAAAAGTGGTTAGTTCATCTAACAATTTCTATAGGAAATTTCAAACAAACTTTTGTTGCAATGCTAGACAGTGGTGCAGATCAAAGCTGCATCAGAGACGGTCTAGTACCAACAAAATACTATAGTTTTACTAATGAAGTTCTTATAGCCGCCAACAACTCTCCCCTTCGAATCAAAGGAAAATTGACAAAAACTGAGATATGTAATCAAAACTACTGCTTTAAACATCAGTTTATTGTAGTAGAAAATCTCAACACTGATATTATTTTAGGTACTACATTCCTTACTCAAATTTACCCTTTTGTTGTTGATAACAAAGGTATCAGCATTAACATTATGGGTAATACTATACATTTCAGATTCTTGATTCCTGTTCGACAAAAGGAGTTAAATGCTTTGCAAAATAACTCCATATATCAACATATCAACCTTATTCAAAGGAAGCAGAATAAGATAAATTTTCTCAAAGAAGATTTGTCTTATGCTCAAATTGAAGAACACCTACAATTACCCAGCACAAAACAAGAAATTCAACAGTTAGAGGATCTATTCAAAAGAGAAGTCTGTGCAGATCTTCCTAATGCTTTTTGGGAAAGAAAAAGGCACATCGTTGAATTACCATATGAAAAGGAATTTTCAGAAAGAAATATTCCTACAAAAGCAAGACCCATTCAAATGAATCATGATCTATTAGAAGTTTGTAAAAAGGAAATTCAAACTCTTTTAGATAAAGAGCTGATACGGCCATCCAAATCACCTTAGAGCTGTGCAGCATTTTATGTCATAAATCAAGCAGAAAAGGAACGTGGTGTCCCTAGGCTTGTTATTAATTATAAACCTCTCAACAAGGTTCTTCAATGGATTCGTTACCCTATTCCAAATAAAAGAGATTTATTAAAACGTTTAAGCATTGCAAAAATCTTTTCAAAGTTTGACATGAAATCTGGCTTTTGGCAAATTCAAGTTGCTGAAAAAGACAGATACAAAACCGCCTTTACTGTACCCTTTGGCCATTACGAATGGAATGTAATGCCTTTTGGACTCAAAAACGCCCCTTCAGAATTCCAAAGAATAATGAATGACATTCTGAATCCATATTCAAAGTTTATGATTGTTTATATTGATGATGTATTAGTTTTCTCTGAAAACATTGATCAACATTTTAAACATTTAAAAACCTTCTTATATACTGTAAAGAAAAATGGCTTAGTTCTTTCAGCCATAAAAATGAAATTATTCCAAAACAATATTTGCTTTCTTGGACATTTCATAAATCAAGGTACTATTATTCCTATAAATCGAAGTTTTGATTTTGCTGATAAATTATACAGAAATCGTTGGGTTAACTTTGTGGATTATTTATGCAGGATCAATGTAAAAGGAAAAATAATTCAGGAGCTGATGTTTATTACTTCTAACTCTGTTTATATGTTTCAATGTAGCCACAAAGGTAACAGCAACAAAAATATGAAGTTCGGAAGGATTACCCTCCCTTTACTTCAAGCAAATGACGACAAATCTTATAAAGTCGCAAAAGGATCATCAGTTGATGAGCAACAACAGTGTATTCTTAACGCACTGTGGATGGCAAGAACACCACAAGAGAAATTAAAAGCTCTTAGTGCTCTTACATATTATTTTACAAAAATTATTACAAAGCCCACTTCAAAGAATTTTACTCATTATGTACTCTTCAACGGCCCAAAGCCCGGAGTCTATATCAATTATGGTTCTTTGATGAATACAGTCGGCAACAGAAAAGACTGTAGATGGAAAGGTTATTACAACCTTGAAGAAGCATTGAGGGATTTTTCGCTCTCAAACAATAATGTTCGTAACTTCTTTGTGGAAGACGAACGTGATAAAGAGCAATTAAAGCTCATAGAGATCTTGAAATCTCAAATTGGTAGTTCATCACCAATTAAAATAAATGATGAACATAGTCCTTTTCAAACGGTAAAAGGCAAAGACATCTCAAATCCGTTGATGGTTGATGATTTACCAAAAATCATAGTAGATCCGTTGGGATCCCCAATTCAAATGAATGAGGATGAGAGTTCCACTAAAATGAGTGAGTACAAAAAAGAAAGTGAGCGTTTCAATTTGCAGGTTAAAAGGCTGAAGAAAGAAAATCTTTACTTCAAGGAGATGGCCAGAAAAACTCAAGAAGCTTATTCTTCAGTTACTCACAATATTGAAGATTATGTCGAAGAAATTTCCAGATTAAATGACATAATTTATCATTTGGATGCACAATTAAGGATGGAACCTATTCCCTTCCTACAATTCAAGAAGAGGATGACATTGAGTCATTCATTCCGACAAAATTTCTTGGAAAAACTTCCTTATGAAATCCAAGAAAAAATCAAAGATATGGCAAAAAAATCACATTATGATAAACTCATAGAACTCCAGAATATTCTAAAGAAGAATGCAGAAACAGACAGGTGGTACACTCATAACAATGTTGTTCAAGAAGTAATCCATTTTTTCGATCTGGAGCCCTTAATTTTGAATATTACATTCAATGAAGGAGCAATGCCATACTTATTACAAAATCTTCAGGATTTTTATTGGGCAGGTATGATTAGGGAAATTGTTATTACTGACAGAATCCCCGAATTCTTTGGAGAAAAAATTTATAATGCTATCCAGGAATTTGCCCCTGAAGGAAGATATTACTTAACAATATTTTCAACATTCCCACATCAAGAAGGCAGGATCTTCTATCCCGCAGAAAGAATTATAATAATGTCCTCAGTACATATACCCTTGGGAGGATTCAGTGCTCAATATGATTTCAAGGACATCAATGATCGATCAAAATATTTCAAGTTCCGAAGAAATCTGAAAGACGTCGATTTAACAAATTTGGAATTATTAGCCGAATCCAATACTACAAAACTGTTCTCATATATCTATGGACAAGAAGACGGAGAAGAAGATCAATCTGAAGAACCAGCAAATCCAATGAATTATTAGCAGAGGGATCTTCCACCCCAATAATTGAAACTCAAAAGATGCCAGAAAACAAAACATGTCTACTCAAAGATGCCAGCTCAAAAGTAAAGTTGTCTACTCAAAGATGCTTTCTCAAAGAAAGACAAAGAACAAAAGGTGCCTACTCAAAAGAAAGGACAAGCTCAAAAGAAAGATTCCTCTCAAAAGCAAAAGATGACCACTCAAAGACGCCAGCTCAAAAGAAAAAGATGCCTATTCAAAAGATGCTTTCTAAAAAGAAGAATAGACAGCCACTCAAATAATTGAAGACAGCATGGACAGCCACTCAAAGAATTGAAGACAGCTAAGGCAATCATTCAAAATGCAAGACAAGACATCCACTCAAAAGATTCGTGCTCATCCAACTCAAAAAGGATTCAAGTCTATATAAACTAGGTTCATTCATGTAACTAGACAGAGGTTTTTTTTTTTGGAAAGGTTTCAGAGAGAGAGTTCAGAGTGTTGTAAACTTTGTGATTTCTACTCTTTGCTTCTGTATCCAATTCCTTTCAATTCAAATAAAGATCAAAGCCAGTTCTCATTCCATCCTCTGGTTTACTCAGTTTTATGATTTACTCAGTTTTATGATCCTGACCTTTTATATTCCATCCTTAAACATTCAAATGGAATATAAAACTCCAAATCAAATTTGGTTCAAGGGTACATCTCTGAACTCCTTTGACACCTGTCGTTGTAATCCTTCAACGACGTCAGAGAGGTGACGAGTCCCGATGGACATATATTAAATGGATCACCACGTTAAGTTGATCTTAGTCTCAAACAGGACTAACGTATCCTTAACGAATGTTTAAGTTGATCTTAGCCTCAATACGGCTAACGTATCCTTAAACTAAAAAACACAAAACCCAAATCTAAGTAAATACGGATTTGGATTAATCCACGTCCTACGGGCGACGGTATTACTCAGTCTCCGTATACAATCCACGGGCAACCACAAACAAAACAAACACACACGACACGAAGTGAAATTCTGGAGAAGGAGAAAGTTGTTACCGCGATGCGGTAGCGTAATTAACTACAGGGGCTTGCGCCTGTAGGGAAGAGCGTCCCCACAATCAAAAACCCCTCAAGCGAGGGGGAATCTGACGAAGTCTGCTATATCGGCCGCATCCGTCTAAACCTCTGATACACGGTGCCATAAATCAACTTGGCATCTTCGGAGAGGTGGACGGATAAACCAAATAGCATCTGCCCCGAATCTCAGCGTCAGGACTTCACAGTCTTGTGCGCCGCCTTTCGGAGGGGAACGGACCCACTGTAAAACAATGGGGAATCTTCAAAATACATTCCGAAAGAGGACGGATATGTACTATAAATGGAATGGTACTACTCTTTAATACAGATGCGCTTTTTAAGTGAACTGGCACTACAGGAGTTTGAGAACTCCGTAGTTAAGCGTGCTCGGGTCAAGAAAGTTCTGGGATGGGTGACCTCCTGGGAAGTGGCCTCTGGTCAGGTCCGGGTAGCTTCGAAGGACAAAACCGTGTGGTTTCGGCCAGAGCGGACAATACTCCCTGTATTGGGGGTGGGGCGTGACAGAATGGTATCAGAGCCAGGTTCCTCAATAGTAGGTCTGTGGTTTGAGGACAAACTATTGTTCTAACTGGGGAGAATATAATACCCCAGGTATTATCTGGTATACCCATATATACCAGATAAGCGTGGGGACCCACCATAAAACAATGGGGAATTTTCGGAATACATTCTGAAAGAGGACAGATCTGTACTATAAATGGAATGATACCACTCTTCAATACAGAGGCGTCTTTTAAGTGAACTGGCACTACAGGAGTTTGAGAACTCCGTAGTTAAGAGTGCTCGGGCCAGGGAAGTCCTGGGATGGGTGACCTCCTGGGAAGTGGCCCCTGGTCGGGTCTGGTTCGTTTTGAAGGACAAAACTGTACGATTTCGGCCAGAGCGGACAATACTCTCTGTATTGGGGGTGGGGCATGACAGATAGAGAGGTTCAGGACCCTTTTAATCGGTCCATCAATTGTATCTACGTTTTACAACGGGTATGGAGTTTTCGGCTACAAATTTGAGATCGAAAGGACGAAACGCTTTAGAGCTATGCAAAATAGCGGCATCGCAACCTCCGACAACAAAGGAAATCCCTATTACGGTGTTCTTGAGCAAATTATAGCGGTCTCATACATTCATAAGTCTGCCCCATTTTTTATATTTCAATGCAGATGGTATGATTCCAAGTCTGAACGGGATATGAAGGTCGATGAATACAAACTCACTTTGGTAAATACCAAACGGACAGCCTACGAATGCGATAATCTTATCTTTTCATCGATGGCAACACAAATATATTATTCTCGAGACCTGAAGAAAGCTGACTGGGGTGTTGTTTGTCGTTGGAAACCAAGAGATTATTATAATATGTCGACGTTGATGACTCTGAAGATGAGAGTGACGAGAAAGAGGCGATAACACGTCTCAGTCCGTCTATTGAACGTACCAACAATCCAAACCATTATGTGCCGTCCATCAATACGTTAATAAGACGTGATTTCGGCCAAGTGATTGTCACGGATCAAGATTTTAATAATCCACCCAACGAATTTTCAGCTAATGCACCGAGCAAACGTGTTAGATAATGAAATTGAACTAAATATTTTAAATTGTATAATGTTTATAAGCAAAATTTTAATATTTGAATAAATATGTACGGTCTGATGGAAGGCTGTGGATCCGGCTCTAAATGTCATAGGAAACGACGTCTAGATGAGATTGGCAAGATGTCAGTAGCTGCAGTAGCAGCGGCAGAAACGCCTACCCTTATCCGTGCCCCACGTACTAGCGCCCCTTCTACCGGAAACCCTTCTACCATGGCCCCTCCTATCGGCGCCTCTACTACAGAAGCCTCATCATCCTCAGCAGCCACAGCGCCACAGGACCCGCTGCCTACCCTATTAGCAGGGTAGCAGAACCTCCTACCCCAGTCACCCCTCCTGCACATGCTATATAACTATCTATTCATATTTCAGTTTTCTATTAAAATAATTCTATCGAATCATCTAACAGATTATTGTTTGCCGTTATACATGGTATTGATGGGACAGGGTCTGACGTCGGTTCTAGCGCAATACTGGGGACGTCAGGTATAATCATTATTGCTTAAATCTTTTAAATAACGATTGTAATATAAATTTGTCAAATTCTATGTACATACTCTGAATATTATAATATTGTGTCCGTATATCTATCTTTTTTCAGGCTCCACCAGTGTTAGGACGAGGGGTCCTACTGGGCCCTCCTCCTCCAGGCCAGCCCCAAGCGCTGCTCCATGGACACTGGATTGGATCGCGTCAGGTATGCTCGTTGGTGACTACTCGACCAAGTGAGGGATTACATGAGAGCGGAGATCCGTACCTACTAGAGGCACCCGTTCCATATTAGATAGAGCTCACGCCAGACCGACTATGTTCGGCAATTTTTTGCAGCGACCACGGTATAACATAACCTTTTATTCATTTAAATTTAATCATCGTTATATATATATATATATATATATATATATATATATATAATTTTTTGTAATTTCAGACGCATGGACATTACAGATTCATCGGCACCATCGACGAGGATGGTGTTTCTACGCCATTCGATGCATATCGGGACATAGAATGGGTCATATCCGAATGCCAGGCTATCAAGAGGAGACGCCGATATGAAATAAGGAAGCAACATTACATTCCCTGGGCCACGACTACTGAGGAGGAGCGGGAGGCGATGATGGAAGCCATTTTTCGGGATGTCCCGAGAGAGGATTGAACGCGGCTGGTTGCGTATTACAAGCACGATGATGTTCAGGTATAAATTTAATTTTTAAGATTATAATAACATAACATGAAATCATATTTTGTGATATATAATATTATCTTATTTATATTTGCAAGGCGGCGTTGGTTTGCAACAAGGAGAACCGGAACAACGGCGTTAGAGAACACGCTATCCCGATCCAAGGGAAGCGGTCGCAGGCTAGCGTTCAGCACCAGATCGTGAGTATTTTGATGTTTAAGAATATATGTTTTCTTTGTCGAAAATTACTTATTGAAATAAATCCTAATTTTATCGTAGAAAAAAAGACCCCGCCAACTACATTGCTGCCAGGGGATGGTCCGCGTTACACAAGGACACGGGCGAGTATATGGTAAGTTTCATATAATCAAGTCGATACTGTATTTAAATTAACACGTTTATATATATCTATATATCTTCTTCACGGACCCAGTTCCAGGAGAGGATGGACGCCTTAGGACTTGGTCCCGATGACCCGATTACCGCCTTTGTCTCTGTTCTGAATTCTATATCTGGCGGACATCACGGTGGCTATGAGCGTGGGGTTGGTCCCAGGGCCCACCGACACTTTTCCAGACGTCCTTCTGTCCACGATTACGCTATGGCTCAGACACATACAGATGCGGCTGCTGCGTCGCAGGAGGTGATTCGTCGGCTCCAAGATCGGGTGGAGCAGCAGAATGTGCGGGTGGATACGCTTTAGACGCAGATCGACAAGCTTAGGCGATCGAACGCGGAGGCCTTCAGACAGGCTATACAAGAGTTTGGGAGTATGTTCAGGTCACGGGATAATGGGGCTGGATCGTCCCAACGACCATAGATTATTAATTTATTTATACAAACATTTGTTTTATTGCTTTATTGATTATACCGTTTGGTGTATATATTTTGTTTATAATTGTGTTTGATTTTAATCATATTACTTCTTCATTGTTAAAATTGCGTGAGATTTGGTCATATAATTATTATCAATCGCTGGTTGTAATTGAAAAGCAGCGGGTGTGGGACGCGCAGATTTCAGTTTAAAAAAATTGATATTGTATTTGGTCATGGTTGTAACCGTGACCAAATAATATATGGTCACGGTTACAACCGTGACCATAGAATATAGTAACGGTTACCTGCTAGTAGCAGGTAACCTTCGCTATGATTTTTTCTTATGGTCACGATTTAAATCATGTTAAACCGTGACCATAGAGACTAGTCATGGTTACCTGCTATAGCAGGTAATCCACATTACGCTTTACCCTTTTAGTTACGGTTATAACCGTGACCATATATCACCAATTGTCACGGTTTACACCGTGACTATAACGTGGTCACGGTCTTAACCGTGACCATATATGTGGACACCACATAGGTTTCATTTAGTTGTTTGAACCGTTTTTGGTAACACCATATATAAGGTCACGGTTATAACCGTGACGTAAAAAATATATGGTCACGGTTACGGGTGTGACTACGGTTCTCGTGACGGGGTTTTAGGCGACGATTGTGTCACGGTTGTAATAGTGACCATATATCTGTGGTCACGGTTAAAATCGTGACCAAATCCGTACTCTGTAGTAGAGTTTCTATGTGATATCAACATGGTCATATGTAGTCGAGCTCCATCAGCACAGTTAACACAGACGTTCGCTATAGGATTCGAATCATGATTCAAATATGTCTATAATTAATTATAATAATAATTATAGCATGATAAGCCAGCTTTGCCTGACGACGACGAGCGCGGCAGGGACACATCGCACGCACGGGCTACGCACGGCGACAACGAGACAACAGCATCAGTACGACACCGATAACTGCACGGCCGTAGCGACAACTCGGCAGCAGTGCAAGCTCGGGTGGTCTCGGTTAGCTATGGGAGCCTGGGCGATGAAAACTTAGACAGCGATAAAGGATGTTGAGGTGACGGTTGAGGGTGTCCGGCGATGATGCTCCAGTGACGGGCATCAAGGTGGTCGAGGCTAGTGGTGTTGGAGCTCGGAGTTGGGTACTCGTTGATGATGGGTTAACGTTGGAGAATGATCAGTGTAAGGGTTGGGGGTTACTATAAGGTGAAGGGTGAGCTGGGTTAGTGATGGTGGTCGCCGGCAGTGGGGTGGCTCAGTGGCAGAGCAGAGAGAGGGTGTGAGGGAGTGAGAGAGAGAGAAAGAGAAAGTTCGTCGGAGACAACGTCAATGGGCAGAGGTGCCGTCGTCGGAACTGAGGGGTCGCGGTGGCTGGAAGAGGCTGTGGTGGTGCTGGGGGAACTCCGGTGGTTGTGAGGTAGCGTCGGTGAGGGGCAGGAAGAGGAGATGGGTTTTGAGGGGAGAGAGGAAGTGAGAGTGGTGGAGAGAGAGATAAAGAGAGGAGCTCGGTTGGGGAGGCGAGGATCTGGAGGAGAGGATCTCGGGTCCATTGGGGGCGAGCGGCGACGTGGGGGGAGAGCGGGTCTCGAGGAAGACGTGGGTGATGAAGAAGGAGGGGAAAACGTGCTGGGGTGGGGGGTGGGGGTTGAAAGGGAAAAGAAAAATAAAAAGAGGAAGAGGAGGAGGGTCGGGTTCGGGGTTTGGGTTAGGGTTCACGGGCTTTGGCCGGGTGGTTGGGTTTGAGGTTTTATTTAGGAAAAGGGTTAGGGTTTAATTAGGGTTTTGGTTTTAATTAATTAGGAAATATTAGACATTTAAATGGGATTTAAAATGGAAAAATTTAGGAAAAAAAATATTTATTCAAATACGGGGAAAGTTTACAAGGAACTAGGGATTTACATGAATCCTAGTTTTCTAGTTTTATCATTTTCCTTACAAATATGTAAAGCGTGGGGGGATTTAAACAGAATGGGAGTCCTAATAATGCCATTTTATGGAATGAGCTGTGGTTTATGAACTGTGATATAAAAACACACAAGACATAAGAAATGGGATGATCTATGGTTCTAAAAGTGCGATAAAGATTATCAAACACACAAAATCAAGTCTTGGATATATAATGCTATAGACTAGTTCTGGGTAACTTCAAAATGATCCGATTAGAGAAGGAGACATGGGAGCTGATGATGCTCTATATTGGCGATCTCCCAGATCAGGACACGTGGCAGATGACGTGTCCCAAAACTTAGAAGAAAGGGCCCACAGGGGCCGACCAGGCCATCCCTGTACCCGACCTGCAAGCACAAGCTGGCTCACCTCAGAGCCCCCTGCAAATTGGCATCCTCAGCCTCTCAGGTCGCCCCCGAGCTACCACAGGACCAAGATGCCTCGGCCCTCCCGCTCGTTCCCGAGCTCTCCTGCCGAGGTCATCTTCCTCGGTCCCTCCGACAGACCAACTCCGCCACTCACAGGCGTAACCGCCGCTCCGCAAATCTCACCATGCGCGGATTCTCCGCCGGCAACATCCCACGTTCCACGCCATCACGATCCCTATTAACGGGCGATCTGCTTATTACGCGGGCATGACGTTGGGAGCATAACTGCCGGCGAGATTCTCGTGCCTGCTACTGCGTGCTGCCGCCACTATATAAACCCTCATCACAGAGGGGTCAAGTAAGCTTTTTTCACCCCACTTAGCCGTTACTCTGCTTGGATCTTGTGCTAACTTGAGCGTTGGAGGGTCCTCGGTGGTACCAAACCACCCCGAGACTTCCTTGCAGGTACTCGGCCCAAACTCCTCAAAACCACCAATCTCCTCAAAACCCATTGAGACCCACACGCAACAGGAGATCACCTCCAAGATCCACCGAAAGATCGACGGAAGACAACATCTGACGGAGACCCGAAAAGGACCTCCATCAGCTGGCACTGTCTGTGGGAAACTAAAACTCCACAAAAACAAAAGTTGGCCTTCCGATCTCCATCCATATGGCAAGCGATCACCCTGAAGATCCAAGCACCCGTCGTCGCCTCCCCCTCAACGGAGGCGCAGATGAACCTCCACCGAATGTCATCAACCCCTCCGCCGGCCACCGCCTCGCAGACTCCAGCGGTCGCAGGTCCCTCGATCCGTCCCATTCAACCTCGAGGTCCCACGTTGGAGAGCCTCGCCTCGAGCCTCGTCGCACCCCTGTCCCTACCAAGGCAGTGGCGGTCAGCTCGCCTGCTTCTAGGCATGACCGGCACCCCCTCCCTCGACGGGGTCGCGCCTGCGGGGCCCGCCAAGGCAGCTCGAAGACAACCTCACCACGGGGCCTATGGGACCTCGCCGGAAGGAACCGATGCCCATCAAGAACTATGGTCATGACGACAGGGGGTCAGTCGAACGCCTGCGAGACTCAGCATCCCACGCCGGCAACGAAGGCCAACGGCCGCCCTAGCGAAAAGGCCAGGGACCACGAGCCTATCACCTTTGGCGATGGGGATCTCCATGGCATATCCATGCCCCACAACGACCCTCTGGTGATCAAGGCCCGAATCCACCGATACGAGGTCCACCGGATCTTGTCGACTCGGGCAGCTCGGCAGACATCCTCTTCCACGACTGCTTTCTGCACATGGGGCTCACCCCAACAAACTTGAAACCGACCTCCTACGTCCTTTCAGGGTTCACCAACCACTCCATCCTGGCGGAAGGGGTGGTCATCCTGCAGTTCAACGTCGGGGAGCCCGGCCGCACCCGTACGTTGCCTATGGACTTCATCGTAGCAAAGGTCCCATCGGCCTACAACGTCCTCCTCGGCCGCCCAATGCTGGACTCCCTTCGGGCCCAGATATCGACTTACCACCTGGCGATGAAGTTCCCTCTCGATCAGGGCGAGATAGGTCGGGTCTACGGAGACCAGCGGGTCGCTAAGGTATGCCTTACCGAAACATCTTCTTCCGAGCAGCCGGCCGACGACGTTGAGGTAAAAGTCGACATCAAGGGTTCTCTGGACACCCGAGATGAGCAGAAGGAGGTCCGGGGGAACCCGGTCGAACCACTGACCGAGGTGCCCCTGACAGAGGGGGACGATGAAAAAACCATTCAGGTCGGATCACTCCTAACAGGAACTCAGCGAGATGACCTGGTCGGTTTCCTCAGAAATAACTCCGACGTCTTCGCCTGGGCGCCTGCTGACATGCCTGGGATCGACCCCAAAATCATTTCTCACAAGCTCGGGGTTGATCCTACGGCCCGACCCGTCAGACAAAAAAAGTGAAGCTTCGCCCCGGTCAAACAGAAGGCTATCGAAGACGATGTAAATGTTTTCTATAAATCCTTTCCATTCAAATAAAGGGAACGTCAGAACATTGCAAATAGAGTTCTGTCTTTGTGATCCGAAGCCCTCACCAAAGAGGCAACCGCGCAGCTTCACTGCCCGGTTATCCTTAGCAGGCCTCCTACGGCCCTCCAACGCTAAGGGTCAAAGTCCTCCCTAGAGGCAGCCGAGCGGCTTCCCTGCTCGGCTATCCCTGGCTGGTAGCTTCCTTACTCGCAATGCCAGGGATCAAAGCCCTCGCCAAGAGGAAATCGCGCAGCTTCACTGTCCGGTTATCCTTAGCAGGCCTCCTACGGCCCCTCCAACACTAAGGATCAAAGTCCTCCTTAGAGGCAGCTCAGCAGATACCCTGCTCAGCTATTCCTGGCCGGTAGCTTCCCTACTCGCAACGCCAGGGATCAAAGCCCTCGCCAAGAGGCAACCGCACAGCTTCACTGTCCGGTTATCCTTAGCAGGCCTCCTACGGCCCCTCCAACGCTAAGGATCAAAGTCCTCCTTAGAGGCAGCTCAGCAGCTACCCTGCTCAGCTATCCCTGGCCGGTAGCTTCCCTACTCGCAATGCCAGGGATCAAAAAGTCCTCCCAGAGGCAGTCGAGCCTGACCTTCGCTCGGCTATCCCTGGATGGTATCTTCCTACCACAACCGACAGGGATCAAAAGCCCTCCCAGAGACAGTCGAGCCCGACCTTCGCTCGTCCATCCTTCAGGACAAAAGCCATCGCCAAGAGGCACCGGGCAGTAACCCTGCCCGGCCAAGGGTCCTTGGTAGGCTTCTTACAGCCCCTCCCGTGCTAAGGACCAAAGTCCTCCTTTGAGGCGGTCGAGCCCGACCCTTGCTCGGCTATCCCCGGCTGGTAGCTTCCTACCACAACCGACAGGGATCAAAGTCCTTGGTAAGAGGCACTGGGCAATAACCCTGCTCGGTCCCTGTCCTGAAGGATCTAAGCCCTCGCAAGAGGCAACCGAGCCCAACCCTTGCTCGGTCATCTCCGGCTGGTAGCTCCCTACCCACGACGCCAGAGATCAAAGCCCTCGCCGAGAGACAACCGCGCAGCTTCACTGCCCGGTTATCCTTAGTAGGCCTCCTACGGCCCCTCCAACGCTAAGGATCAAAGTCCTCCTTAGAGGCAGCCGAGCAGCTTCCCAGCTCGGCTATCCCTGGCCGGTAGCTTCCCTACTCGCAACGCCAGGGATCAAAGACCTCGCCAAGAGGCGACCGCGCAGCTTCACTGCCCGGTTATCCTTAGCAGGCCTCCTACGGCCCCTCCAACGCTAAGGATTAAAGTCCTCCTTAGAGGCAGCTCGGCAGCTTCCCTGCTCGGCTATCCCTAGACGTTAGCTTCCCTACTCGCAACGCCAAGGATCAAAGCCCTCGCCAAGAGGCAACCGTGCAGCTTCACTGCCCGGTTATCCTTAGCATGCTTCCTACGGCCCCTCGAACGCTAAGGATCAAAGTCCTCCTTAGAGGCAGCTCAGCAGCTACCCTGCTCGGCTATCCCTGGCCGGTAGCTTCCCTACTCACAACGTCAGGGATCAAAAAGTCCTCCTAGAGACAGTCGAGCCCGACCCTCGCTCGGCTATCCCCGGCTGGTAGTTTCCTACCACAACCGACAGGGATCAAAAGCCCTCCCAGAGGCAGTTGAGCCTGACCTTCGCTCGGCTATCCTTTAGGACAAAAGCCCTCGCCAAGAGGCACCGGGCAGTAACCCTGCCCGGCCAAGGGTCCTTGGTAAGCTTCTTACATCCCCTCCCGCACTAAGGACCAAAGTCCTCCTTTGAGGCGGTCGAGCCCGACCCTTGTTCGGCTATCCCCGGCTGGTAGCTTCCTACCACAACCGACAGGGATCAAAGTCCTCGCCAAGAGGCACTGGGCAGTAACCATGCTCGGTCCCCGTCCTGAAGGATCAAAACCCTCGCAAAAGGCAACCGAGCCCAACCCTTGCGCGGTCATCTCCGGATGGTAGCTCCCTACCCATGACGCCAGGGATCAAAGCCCTCGCAAGAGGCATCTGAGCGGCTACCCCGCTCGGTCATCCCAGGCTGGTAGTTACCTACTCACGATGCCAGAGATCAAAGCCCTCGCCAAGAGGCAACCGCGCAACTTCACTGTACGGTTATCCTTAGTAGGCTTCTTACAACCCCTCCAACGCTAAGGGTTAAAGTCCTCTTTAGAGGCAGCCGAGCGGCTTCCCTGCTCGGCTATCCCTGGCCGGTAGCTTCCCTACTCGCAACGCCAGAGATCAAAGACCAAGCCAAGAGGCAACCGTGCAGCTTCACTGCCCGGTTATCCTTAGCAAGCCTCCTACGGCCCCTCCAACGCTAAGGATCAAAGTCCTCCTTAGAGGCAGCTCAGCAGCTACCCTGCTCGGCTATCCCTGGCCAATAGCTTCCCTGCTGGGTCATCCCCAGCGGGCATCCTCCGGCCCAACAGACGCCGCGGGTTTGTAGCCCTCATAACGAGGCCACTGAGCCCCTTTTATGCTCGGCACAAGTACGGCGGACATCCTTTCGCCCATCACATGCAGCGGATCCGAATCCCCAACAAGAGACATCAGGTCTATCCAAGTCTGAGTGATCCCCACTCGACTCCGGGGCCATGGAGATGCCTCCTTCTCAGCAGTTGGCACACTCGGCAAGTGATCGAAATCAACTCGACGAACGATCGCTAGACGGATAGCCGACCTGACATGGAAGCCCAACAGTGCAAGCAAGGATATTTTACGAACATTCTTCACAAACAGAAGATAAAGTGCAAGCTGATGAAATAAAAAGTTTTACTACCAAAAGAGAAGTCTTTGCAAAGGGTATTTTGGGCTCCTCAGCCTTACAGACTGTCCGGAGGCTTACAAAAATTCCAAAAGCGGCAAAATAAAAGGAGGAAGACGGGGGCTTTAGGCCTCGGGGCCAGGCACGACCTCGGGTTCCTCAATATCTACCACGAGTCGAGCAGGGTCCTCGACCACCTCCTCGTCAGGAATCTCTTCCCCCTGCTCATCGGCGTCCGCGAGGGGGTATTCGGCCAAGAGCTCTTCATCAGCGAACTCCGGCATCCGGACCTTAACGGCGTCGAGGGCCTCGTGCCAGATGCGGGTGGTGGCCACGGCTAAGTCATTGTAGAAGTCCTTCAACTTCTTGTAGCTCTCTACCGCCTTCGCCGCCGAGAGGTCGGCCCGCTTCGCCGTCTCGACCGCCGCCCCCAGCTCCTTCCGGAGGGTCCTCACCGTCTTCTTCATGTTGCCAGCGAGCGCCTGAGCGTCCTCAAACTTGACCTCGGCAGCCACGGCGGCCTCGCGGTGCCGGGCGACCTCCCGTTTCCCGGCCTCCACCTCGCCCTTCAGGGCAGCAACCCTCGCCATCGCCGCCTCCAACTCCCGCTTAGAGCTCTCTTCCAGCGAGGTAAGCTGGTCCGCAGCCTTCATCGCCGGGGCTATCACCTCGGCCTCAAGGCGTACGGCAAGGGCGACGTGCTGGAGGACCTGAAATAATCAGAAAGAGGTCAGGAAAACGTAGGAAGCACCAAATCTCACAAACAACCGAGCACTTACCTGCACGGCCTCCTGAGCGATGGATGCCATCTGGGCCCTGAAGGTCCCCCCGGGGACCTTACCCCCTGCCGACTTCTCTATTTCGTGCAGCAGGCTATCCACGACAGATAGCCCCGAGGGCACCGCGAACTGGAGGCCCCCCTCCTCCACCATGATCGGCGAGGGCGGGCCCCGAGGAGACCTCCGAGGACCCCTCTTGAATGGCTCCAATGGAGAACCTGTCTCCTCCTCCGAGACCGGGTCCTCCAGAATTCGAGCCCGCTTCCGGTCCGGCACTCTGCTAGGCCCCGGGGCGGGATCCGCCCCCGAACGCTCAAGGGACGCAGCCACCGGAGGCACTGGGACGGAGGCCGAAGGAGCCAAGGAAGGCTTCGAACGAGAAGAGCTGGCACCTCCAGCCCTCGTGACCTTCTTCGGCTGGCGCATGGAGGCTCGAAGCTCGTTCATGTCCATGGGTCATGCACAAAACCAAATGCAAAGAAGTCAACGACACTGCAATATAAAAGCCAAAAAGCAAGCCTAACTTACCGACGAACTCGACGGGGCTGAGCCTGGCCCAACTCAGGACCCTCTCAGACAGCAGCACGTCAAATCGGGGAACGAGCTCCCACGACACCACTCTCACCGCGGCGGGGTCATTGGACTGGTTCCCCGGCAAGCATTTTTCCATTGACCACTTGGTGGGCACGAGCCAGTCCTCGCCCTCGGGCGGCGCGACGAAGAAAAACTTCTTCTTCCAGTCGTGAATGGAAGAAGGCAGGACTACAACTCCTGTCCCAGCGGCACCCCCCTGTCGCTTTCTAAAAGAGAGGTAGACCCACCTCGGGTCGCCCGCTCGACCCCCAGGATGATTTTTGAAAACAAGGGAAGAATCAAGGAGGGAGAGGCTGAAGGAAACAGCCTGTAGCTTCAGGTGGATCAGGAAACCGAGGAGAATCCTCCATGAGTTCGGCACTAATTGGCCAGGGGCTAACCCGAAGAAGTTCAGCGCTTCGACGACCTCAGGAGAGAAGGGCAGGCGCATTCCTCCCCAAAAAGCTTCCAAGTACAGGGCGATCTCCCTATCCCGTACTTGGTCTGTCCTCTCTCCCTCCTTGGCCAGACGAAGCGTATAACGTGAGGGGATGTGGAAGCGAGCCCGAGCATTGGCAAGCTCGTCCTCATGCCTCACCCAACACGACGCGTCGGGAGTAGCGTCTACACCTCCTCCCTGAGGGCTGCCCCCGCCGCGCGATCTCGGGAAGAAGATCTGATCCCTGCTCCCTGGGAAGACTCAGGCTCAACTAGAGGGTCCCTAGAACCCACTCCCACGACATCTATAGATTCTACGAAGGAAGACATCTAAGCTGGAGAAGAGGGATCCTCGGGAAACGAAAACAGAAGAAAGAAGACGAGCGCCGAGAAACCATGACTTAGAGCGAGGAAATATGAAGGAGTAGGGGCCCTGAAGTGGGCCCCGCCCCTATTTATCACTGCAATCGCCCTCATCCAACGGCGTCCTTCATCTCCCGCCAAAGCGCCTCCTCGCGTCCAACGGCTCGGATCGCTCCACTTGTCGTTCCCACACTGGGCCGCATCCCATCAGACGCCGCAGGTCTGCACACGTCGCGTCGGCCAACCGATGCTTGACACGCGGACCGTCGCTTCAATGACAGGATGCACGAACTGGCGCACCTTCCTTAAATGCAGAGATTTCGCCCTGATTCGCTGGAAGAAAAGACAGCTGACAGCCCGGGGACGCGTCCCGACTAAATCTTAGGAGGGAGCTCACCCCGGGCGGCCTGGCAGTCCATTCTTGATCCGACCCGTCAGCTGGTCGGGACAAGAGTGGGGGGCTAATGATGATGCTCTATATTGGCGATCTCCCAGATCAGGACACGTGGCAGATGACGTGTCTCAGAACTCAGAAGAAAGGGCCCATAGGGGCCGACCAGGCCACCCCTGTACCCGACCTGCAAGCACAAGCTGGCTCACCTCAGAGCCCCCTGCAAATTGGTCTCCTCGGCCTCTCAGCTCGCCCCCGAGCTACCACAGGACCAAGATGCCTCGGCCCTCCCGCTCGTTCCCGAGCTCTCCCGCCAATGCCATCTTCCTCGTTCCCTCCGACCGACCAATTTCGCCGCTCACAGACGTAACCGCCACTCCGCAAATCTCGCCATGCGCGGATTCTCCGCCGGCAACATCCCACGTTCCACGTCATCACGATCCCTATTAACGGGCGTGACGTCGGGAGCGTAACTGCCCGCGAGATTCTCGCGCCTGCTACTGCGTGTTGCCGCCACTATATAAATCCTCATCACAGAGGGGTCAAGTAAACTTTTTTCACCCCACTTAGCCGTTACTCTGCTCGGATCTTGTGCTAACTTGATCGTCGGAGGCTCCTCGGTGGTACCAAACCACCTCGGGACTATTCAGCGCAAACTCCTCAAAACCACCAATCTCCTCAAAACCCATTGAGACCCACACACAACAGGAGATCACCTCCAAGATCCACCAGAAAATCGACGGAAGACAACATTTGACGGAAATCCGAAAAGGACCTCCATCAGGAGCAAATCCATTGGCGAAAATGTGGTGGTGAATTGAAGTGGATGTTATTAGAATAACAAAGGAAGACAGCGTAATAGAATGACAGAAGTTTTATTCCTGGATGCAATTGTCACAGAAGAGGTTAAAATTTCAAGGCGTTCAACTTGTATCAACTTGTGCAGTTATAATCAGCTTTAAATTCACTATCATTCGGTCCTGTGATGTGAATTTGACATCCAAATTTCTGACTGAAATGAAATAGCATCTACTCCTATCTAAATATTATGCGAGCAAGTGATGGGAAAATCAAGTAATTAGAACAATTTGAGTTTTGATTTCACATCGGAAATTATTTACAGTAACTTGCGGATCATCTCTTTTCCGTTGTTTTTGTTATTTGATACATTATCCATTCTTCTCTCTTTCTTCTTCTTTTGCTTTATGTGTTTCCCTTTCATCCTCCTCCTCCTCATCATCATCACCGTGTGCGTGCTCGCGCGCGTGTTTTCTATACCATGACAGGATGTATTTGGCTATTCTAGAAGCAATTTGCTTTTTGAAAACATAAATGTCTATAGGACACAAATAGTCTTTCAAATAAATATATCATTTATGATTGATCTAACTATAATTAATAGCCCTTTATTTATTAACAATATCTGGAGATCTATTGGTATTTATAAAAAAAAAATGAATTAGCAACGGCAGTTAAAGATTTCTGTATGGGATTGTAAGGTTCAACAAGAGAGAATAACTGGCCCTACTTTTTGTATAAATACATGACATAAGATTAGAATATACCTACTGAATTATCTTAAAATATATATTTATATACCTGTTGAATGCAAATCCTATTTCTATACCTATCTGTCTTATTTCCCTGCTTATGAAACTAAAATAGAACAAAAGCATATTCCGTATTCCTAGTTGGAAATCATTAACATAACAATCTAGAAGGAACAACAGTTCATCTATCGGACCAGTTAACGACAGTTAAAGATTTCTCTCCAATAGCCAAAGCAGGTGATCCCGATATCATCTCTGACTTCATTTTCCCACCAAACTCCAACAATGCCACTGGTAGCTTCTTCACTTTCACTTGTTGTTGTTGTTGTTGTTGTTGTTGTTGTAGGATATGGGGTTGTTGTAGGATATGGGGACCGGTATGTATACACACATTTACACGCGTGCGCGCGTGCGCACACAAATACATAAATTGTATTACATAAGAGTAGGACCATTAGTCGGACTACCCCCATTTTTTAGCCTTTGAATTAGTGATCCAACAGTAGGATGCATATGTGAAGTCGATAACATCATCCAAAAGAAGGAGACGATGTTGTCACCTTAGATATACTTTTCCCATACACGCACGCGCGCTCACGTACACATAGAACTCACAAATTACTCGTTATATATTTCGATCTCATACAGTAGTGTACAATTCACAGGGCCAGTTCAGAAAAAACTGATGCAATAGAACATTCATTGAATCAACAAAATATCATTCTAAAAAGTAATCACTCAAATAACTAGTCGCAAACTATCAAATAGAAGATTTAATTAGTCCTGGAAACCTCTGCCGAAGAAAATTTCTGAATTTCTAGGTGTTCGGCTTGCATTGACTTCAGTGGCCATAGTTAGCATGAAATTCACTATCATTAGGTCCTGCAACAAGTTTTGACAGCCAAGGAAATGAAATAGCATATACTCCTATTAAAATAGCATGTCCTGTGTATATAATCTTGTAGCTGATGGGCACATCTAGCACATAGTCGCTAGGTAAGATTAATTTTACTCCCAAAATGATTTACTAACCCGCAGACTGTCTCTTTTCCATCCTTTTTGTTAATTAATACTGTGTTGTGGGGCGTGTGCGCACGAGCGCGGGTGCGTGCGTTAGTTATCTCATTGTTATTTTTTTGTTCGTCAGTTATCTCAGTATCCAATATGAATCCGGACATCCTCTTATTTTATATATATGTTGGTATGAGAAGATGGATTGGACTGAAATAAGTTGAATAAGCAGCTAGTGAAAGATAATTGAATGGGATCGTAAGGTCCAACAAGAGAATTGGTGGTGATTTCCCCTACTTTGTCTATAATTATATGACATAATATTGGAACATAGCTTCTGGAATCCAAAATCCCATCTCTATGCACGTTTGTCATATAAAAATGTTTTTTTTGTTGGTTGTGGCATGGATGTGCACGGTGAAAGGTCTCGTGCACGCATAGGGTATTTCCCCTTCCCTCCTTTCTTTCTTTAATTAAATGCGCACGCGCAGTTTCGATCCTGGGCATGCGCGCGTGGGTGTGTGTGTCACGGTATCCCTGGGCTAGCCAGGGATGCTCGGTTGTAAAAAAAAAGATGTTTTTTTTTTGTTAATGAATAAATAGAATATCAGAAGGAACATTAGTTGACATTTTTGTGACTCGAGGTTCAACCTTTTTTTTTTATTGGAAAAGATTTCAATTGCTTTGTAACTTTGTTTCATAATTGCTTGTATGAAAGCAGGCTTCGGCATCTCCGCCTCATTTAAGAGATGCATGCAATTCTAATTGTTAGGGCTCCACTTCATTGTAGTCTATGTTATTACTTAAACCTTTTGTTTCCATCCTTATACGAAGCCAAATTAGGAAAAATATCTCCTTGTAATCTCCTTCAGGCCTTTATTATTTCCTTCATCCAGCAATAGATAAATTACAGACAAAATTTAGAACTTTCCCAGTTTACATATAAATACTACTTCACCACAAGATCATTCTAGAACATTGCAGAACTACTAACCATGGCCTTGAATCATCTGCACTTCGCCTTGTTCATCATACTCGCCTTAATCGCCATTCCAATAACCAAGGCGGGTGTTCCCCTCCGAATGGCGGCCAAGACAGGGACGTCTCGCCTGAGATTCGAGGCAGATGCTATTTGGTGCTATCCGTCCACCTCTCCGAAGATACCAAGTTGATTTATGGCACCGTGTATCGAAGGTTTAGACGGATACGACCGATATAACAGACTTCGTCAGATTCCCCCTCGTTTAAGGGGTTTTTGATTGTGGGGACGCCTTTCCCTGCAGGCGCAAGCCCCTGCAGTTAATTATGCTACCGCATCGCGGTAGCAGCTTTCTCCTTCTCTAGAATTTCATTTCGTGTCGTGGGTGTTTGTTTTGTTTGTGCTTGCCCATGGATTGTATACGGAGACTAATTTATGTTGTCGCCCGTAAGACGTGGATTAGTCCAAATCCGTATTTTCTTAGATTTGGGTTTGGGGTTTTGGTTTGAGGATACGTTAGCCATATTTGAGGCTAAGATCAACTCAAACGTTTGTTAAGGATACGTTAGTCTAATTTGAGACTAAGATCAACTTAACGGGATCGTTTAGATCCGACAAAAGAGTATTTGGGCTCTATTGTTCCAGTTTAGGGACATAGTGGTCCATCGCCAGTTTAGGGACATAGTGGTCCATTGCCAGTTTAGGGACATGATGGTCCATTGAATGTATGGCCGTCGGGACCCGTCAACTCTCTGACGACGTTGAAAGATTACAACGACAGATATCAGAGGAGTTCAGAGATGTACCCTTTAACCAAAGTTGGTTGGGAGATTTATAGTCCAATTTGGGACTAAAATCTGTTTGAAGGTTTTGGTTTAAGGATACGTTAGCCATATTTGAGGCTAAGATCAACTCAAATGTTTGTTAAGGATACGTTAGTCTGATTTGAGACTAAGATCAACTTAACAGCATCGTTTAGATCCGACAAAAGAGCATTTGGGCTCTATTGTTCCAGTTTAGGGACATAGTGGTCCATTGCCAGTTTAGGGACATGGTGGTCCAACATTCCCATTTTGGGGCGAGTGTTGGTTTAAGGACACATTAGTCCATGAGTTTAAAGACCCCACAGTCCGTATTATCAGTTTAGGGACATGGTGGTCCAACATTCCCATCTTGGGGACGAATATTGGTTTAAGGACACATTAGTCCATGAGTTTAAGGACCCCACGGTCCGTATTAGTGTGTGGTTTTCGGAACCCGTCACCTCTATGACAACGTTGAAGCATTACTGTCACGACCCGAAAGTACGGAACGTGATCGGCACTTAGATTACGAAGCGTCTAGAGGCGCAACGTAACCTAAGTAAGCCGAAACCCAGAAATCTAAACCATAAAAGAAGAAGAAGAAGTAAAAGAACATGAAGAAAAACAAGTTTAAAAATATCAGCAATTTTTCCCAAAAATTTCGGCAGAGTCTCCTCTGTAAAAACTGGCCCCCAGACGGGTACAACAAGTATAATATAAATAAACAATAAAAAGCATCCCCAAACGGGTGCTAGCATCAACGCCAACAGGCGGAAACAACCACAATAAGCACAATAATATACAACGCCAAAGGGGCGAGGCTCAAAACTCAAAAGAAAACAAAACCACCAGATCAGAATAATACATGCGCGACTCTAAGGTCGAAATAAAAGACTGGTCCAATAAACTTATCAAGTAATACAAGTATGGTTGATGGAGCTTACTAGATACAAATGAATGAATAAAAGTACAATGGTGGTTCGGATACAAGTGAACCAACCTACCGTGCAAATCACCCTGAAAGAATAGATATGCCAGCAAGCTGCCAGGGAAACCTGTACACCGAACCTGTAATAAAATTTGGCACAACGGGGGTGAGTTGCCAACTCGTGAGTAGAAGACATCTACGAAAAGAAATCGAATGCACGACGCTATCCTAGGTCATAATAATACACTATAATATCCTAATCATCTAGTAATAGCAGGGTATAACTTCGTGTAAGTGCAGATACTCCGTGCTTGTGTCAGTGCCTCATATAATACTATGTCATATGAAATGAAATGCATGCACCATGAATGTAAAGTAACAAATCCTGAAATCCAGATATATATGTATAAGAAATCTTTAGCTGTTATCATAGTAAAATGTGTATAAGAATCTGAAATCTCAACAATGAAATCCATGGAAATCCGTGTCAAGCGTCGACACAACACATGTAATCTCAAGTCTCAATATCTCGGGCTCCGTCAGTCCGGATCGGCCCATATCATCAAATCTCACGACAACGGTCGGTATCCTCCGGATATCCGCCGTGCCAGACATCACCGGTAGGTAGCCTTCCCCTGCCAGGCTCATCGTCTACAACTCGATCTTCTTGCCCCGGGGTACCATACCGGGCCCACCATGTACCCGAGACGGTTCATCCACTCCTCTAATCGGGTCTCGAAATCCATCAGAAAACATGAAATCTCATGGTGGACGATACATACATCATGAGAAAACCGCATCTTATGTTTTTAAAAAGAAAGGAGGAGGAGAGAGAGAAGTTTTTACATATTCTTGCGGTTTTCCCCAAAATTCAGAAATCTCATAGAAATCCAAATCTCAAAATCATGAGTAACTATATGATAAGTGTCGGCATATGCCCATAATACTGCATGATAACATGAAAATATGAATGCATGAATGTCTAAGCAATAAATATCATGTCTGTACTAATGTCAGAGAATAATCACAATATTATAGCGGTCTAGTTGTTAACTGATTCTATCCATAAAAGACAATATGATCTAAAGTGTACGTGACATAGCAATTACCGATAATGATGTGTGTGAGCCGGCAAATAAGTGTGTGTGGAGTATGCGCATCATCGGTAATAGTGCTGGTGTCCTAACAGGTAAAGTTTATACTGATTATAGCAACATATAAAAGAACATGCACCATGATGATTACAGTATGAATGCAAGACAGATGTGCATTATCCACCCCTCTGCGACATACGAGAACAACTATCACTATACAAATCGAACCTAACCTAGTGTCCATCTAACCTCCTAAGAAACTTAACCCAAGAAACTAGTCATTAAGAAACAAGAGTCTACCTAGGTCTGAATCAATATCTCTAATAGTCGGCGATCCAGCCTCAATAGCGTCACGTACGAAGTACGGCTTCCTCGAATCAAGAGTGCGGATCAATCATCATATCTATGCCTCGTACGGTAAAATCCATCGTACGGCATCCCAATATCGGGGTACGGGTCGAGTACCTCCTAGATGTCTCATTATTCGTATAATGTCATCACCAACACATCTCATGATCAAGGTGCTAAACTGTAATCGCCTACATCAATCATATATCATTGCCATCATAATAAGCATCATTAGTTTATCCTCAGAAATATCATGTCATATGTATCATATTGTGATTAAGTCATACTGATATCATATCGTCCTCAAGTCACACCTCTATGATATCGACATCAGGTCACACCTATATGATGTCGTAATCAAGTCATACGTATCCCATATCGTGATCAATCACAGGTTACAGTCCGGGTACTATTTTAGAGTCCTATGTACCTCAATATCATCACTACCCCTTATAATTTAAGTATACATGTTCATTATCTCATTCTCTAATGATCCGCTAACACTTAATACGACCGTATAGCCAAGAATCACGGCATCAACCCCAGTTACACTGTTTCATCATATCTCGGATATCATATCACATCAATGTATCCCATATACGTGTTGTATATATATGTATATACCTATACCTAGTTCTATATATATACACACATACACGTATACCCCATGTCGAGTTTCAGTGTGTGCGTGTGTATGTTTCTATCTGAAACCTACGAACCTCTTCCAAGGTACTCATCCTCAGATATGGTTTTCCTAAATCAGTCTAGTCCAGCCTAGGGTCATTACTAGGGTCCTACTCATTAAGAATCTAGGGTCACATCTGGTTTCCTAATGTCAATAAGTACTATTCCTATTCTACGTTGCGGGGGTGCTAAACGCCATCCATCCGACTTCCCCCCGTAGATATACATCTACTCACCTGGTCCATGTCTGCCGAAGACAGTGTCGCCATCCTCCTCTTCATCGCCTGCAGTCCACGTGAGGGGTACCTAAACGCAAACATATAAATAGTATCGTAAATTGAATCGCATACGAAAGTCAAACGATACAAAGAACAAGCATAGGTTAAAACCTATATCCCGTCCACGCAAAAGAACCAAATATCGCTCGATATCGGCGTACAAACTCCGATGGATCGAAATAAACATCAACAAATAACTCGTAGTTTTAAAACACCTTACTTATATTATAAAACATGATTAAATCCATCGAAACCCTAAAATCCATCAAACCGTCCAATTTCGTAAAACCCGAAAATACCAATTTACCGTTTTTCATCAAAACTTGACATTTAAATGAAACCAATGGTCATAAAACTCATTAAATAACATAACTAGACTATACAAACCATTACTATATTTTTATTACACAAATTTGTATAAATTTGAAATTTCTAGTTTGCAACCTTTAACAATTTTCAACATTTTTCAAGCAAAATACCACAATTCCACAACAAAACTTGATTTTACATGGATTAATGTTTTAAACTACAATTCATGATGATAATGATATAATGAAACCATAAATTATATTTTTAATCTCATTTATTTAGGAATTTCCAAAATCTAGTTTACAAAAATAGCATTTTATTAGTATTTTTCCAATCATCAAAAGAAACTAGTGATCAAACTAAGTTTTTCTTTCCATTAACATACTAATATTCTCACTAAAACTACAATCTAATGATAGCAACCTTAATTAGAATTTTATATTACCCACAAACACATTTTATAAAAACCTAGTTAGCTAAATAGCTTAATTAAATCAATTTTGGATAAAAAAATTATTATACAACAACCATGCAAAATTTTTCCACTCTAAAAATGTTAAACTAGCTATTATAACCTTATTTAATTAATAAAAATCACAACTTGATTTTTCAAACCCTAACTTGAATTTTAAAAGTAGCAAATAGAATTAATATATTAAATCTAATTATGCTTAAATGAACATCTAATAACAATAAATCAAAAGAAAAAAATTTATACCTCCAAAATATGAAACCCAAACATGAAATAAGCCTCCAAAATGCATGCTTTCCATCTCCAAAATCCATGCTAAATAAGTAAAAGGAAAATGGTAGAGGTTGAATGTTGATTTTTGAGATTTATTTTTGGAATTTTTGATGAATTTTGATGATTTTTAATGCAAAAATGATGGGGGAAAAATTTTGGGGCTATCCATGGAGGGGAGGCCGGCCATGGAGAGGGAGGAGGGTGGAGAGAGAGAAAAAATGTGTGGTATTGTGTAGAAAGTTCATAAATAATGCATTTTTTTCACTTAAACCCTTTATTATCTAGCTTTTTCAATTTAACCCTTTTCCTAGAAATTTCTAGAACCATGGAGAGATTTTGGAAAAGATTTTGCATATTACACACTTGATTCTAATATACCATGGCTCATTTTTATAAATTAAAATCATTCAAATTTGTAATTTACACTAATTTAAATAAAAAATAAAGCTTATGTTAATATTTAAAATATTTAATTTAGGAAAAATATTTAATTGAACTAAAAATTTATAAGTGGCTAAATAAACACTATTTACTAGTAATTACATAATTAAAATAGGTATTTTTTAAATTATAATGAAAAACAATCACGGTTTAGTTTTTCGAAAAATACATTTTATTTTACCGAAAATCATAAAATTCACTTAAACAATTTTATTCATTTAATTATTTATTTAATTATTTTTAAAACGTTACAATTACAACGACAAATATTAGAGGAGTTTAGAGATATACCCTTGAACCGGATGTAAATTGATTTGAGAAAGCAGTTGTGCTCAGTTCAATTTAATTTGAGGACTTACGGCCAGAGTTGGGTTAAGTCCATTTGAAAATGTTCAACATTTTATTCAGGATTGACCTATTTAGGCCTTTGATTGGGTTCTGCCCTTTTTAAAGCATTGGGCTTTTAATTAAATGCACAGCATTTATTTTGGCTTGTTAGGCCTTTTTAATTGGGCTCTGTCCCTTTTCTTTTATAATGCAGAGCATTCAATACGCCATGTGGCCTGTCAGGCGTTCTGCGCCAATTAAAGAGAGCAAGGCGCTAGCGCATGTGGAGGTGACACGTGTCACGCTCTGGTGAGCGCTACGCCAGTGCGCTGCGCTATTGCGTTGCTGACACGTGGCGCGCTCTGGTGCAATGCGCCAATCCAAGAGCGCAGCGCTCTGTTTTTTGAAGCGCAAGGCGCAGATTGACACGTGGTGCTCTCTGGTGACTTGCGTCAGTCCAAGGAGCGCAACAGCTCAAATCAAAAGTGCAAGGCACTGTTCAAAAGTACCGAGCGCATATTGATCTATTTTAGATCAAATAACAGAATCTTTTTTGATTCTAAAGAGGTTCTACCTCAAGTTTTAAGAACCAGTGGTTCATCAAAAGGCAATGACTTTTGTATAGATCAAAAGATCTAGTAAAGAAGTAAATTACTTCTTTTTTATTATTATTATTTTTTTTATTGAAGATCTTGATCTTGTTTTTAGATCATTGATCTTTTTTTTTAGAAGAAATTCTTCTTTTTTTCCCAAAGGTTTACCTTTTTCTTTCCCTCTGAGTTTCTTCTCAAAGTTTTTTTTAAGAGCTCTGTATCTCTCTCTCTTGATGTCAATGTATCTTAGACTTGGAGTCTAGGGGCCTTTATATAGGGCCAATTAGTTTGTTAGGTTGGTTACAGAGATCTTTCTCTGGTTGATTTGGGGATATTTTCCCACCGTTGGATCTTTAATCCTAGGGCTTCTGTTTTACAAAAGATAATTTTCTTGTTTTTAACAAGATTGGAAAGAACTTTCTGGAATTTTAATTCTGTTTTAGTGCTGGCACAGTTGGCGCAAGCGCACCTGCGCTTGACACGTGTCGCGCAGCGCAGAGCGCAGCGCAACTGTGCCGACACGTGTCGCGCAGCCCAGAGCGCAGCGCAACTGCGCCGACACGTGTCGTGCAGCAAGTCAGCTGAAGCGTTGCTTCCTTTATTTATTTTAAAGTTTAAATTTTAAAACAGAGCCTTGTTCTAATTGGGGGAAACAGAAGCGTTGCTTCATTTCCCGCCTTGGAATTTGAACAGAGCTTTGCTCTGATTGGGGGAAACAAATGCCCCCCCACCGTTGCGCTTACGTGGCCCCAGACGTGAGCGCGGCGGTGGCAGAATTCCAACCGTTGTGCCATCTTTTGGAAGCTGAAACGGCTCTCAATGCCTATAAATAGGACCTTTGGTTCCTTAGATGATTTTCATCTCTTCATAGGAATTTTTATTCAGAGCCTTGCTCTTTTGTTCAAGCACTTTTAAGAGTTGCAACTCTGAAAAAATTTTAGGTAAAAATTAAATTAGATTAGATTAAATCAATTTTAAGAGCCTTGCTCTCAATAGATCCCTGATCTAAAAAAAACCTATTTAGGGTTTCACTAGTAGAGCTTTGCTCTATAGGTCTAAAGGGATCTAAAGAGAACTAAAGAGAACCCTATAAGGGTTCCATTAATAGAGCTCTGCTCTTTAAAAAAATTTCCTTGTATTTTCTTAATTCATCAATGGAGTTTTGCTCCTTCCAAATCATATAGAAGAACTCTTAAGAGTTTTCCACGGATCTTGGAGGTTAAAGAATGAGATTTTATTTCTTGATGAATCGTATCACCTTGCTTAATCAGTGTGCCTGCTAATTTCGCTGATTTTCTTTTACAGGAGTAATGGACGCCCACATGTATGACCTCGATGAGATTATCTCTTACGGGGACATCCGCCAACTCGGTCGTTCGCAGAACCGAGAACTCACAAACGCCGAGTGTGCCGAAATCATGAGCCGTTTCGACGCATACAATCGTCAACTGCTTCATCGACGCTCTCCTCTTCTGAAGCTTATTGTGGGAGCAATTTGGGAAGCGCTCCCCCTATTCTTTACCGGAGTGCCGCTCATGGCGTTAGATGTCGCCGAGGATAAGGTGCACTCAGTGTACCTGATGAACCTAATCTCGAAGAGACGGCGAGACAATCTTGTCGATCTCCTGCACTAGGCCTTTCAACAGTCCGCCATTCTTGCTGCCTATCGGAGAGTGGAGGACATCAGTGGGGATCCAGACGCCCGTGCTCGCGAAAGGAAGCACATTAGGATGGTTCTCCAGGCTTGGAAAGTCCTGGACAAGGTCACTTTTGAGTTCCTCAATCCATGTCCTGGATTTGAGGTTTTGCCATTGTAATAGCATTCCAACAATGTTGTTTTTGTTTATTGTCTTTATTGATGTAAGAATTTTCCAAGTATGAATGACAAATCTTTTGCCTCCTTCTTTTCATTTTCTGCTTTATTATCGGCATATTCCTTAAGTACGCGTAGCCTGTAGGTGATATAGAACATTTTGTCTTGAATACTTTGAGGAGTAGTGATGGCTTATGAGGCAGGTTCAGATCTGCTGCCTAAGACTTTTCAACTTTATGAGCCGTGAGGGTCTCACAAAGACTTTTCTCCCTACGGATCGAGAGGATCTCGTAGGTGTATTTTCTCCTTAGGAATCGTAAGGATTCCTAAGTGCGTTTTCTCTTATAAGTCGTAAGGGTCTTATAAAAGAATTTTCCCTCTTACGAGTCGAGAGGACCCGTAAGCGGTTGTTTCCCTCCTTGTCGAGATTCGACTTTGGAGAGTGTGATCCGTGAATAGTATGCAAGAGTCTATTTTGGATAGACTCGCAGGGTCCCAGTGCTTAGGAAACAGGTTTTTTAATCCCCGTTGCATAAGGCTTTACCTCATGAGTCGAGACGAATCGAGAAGGTCTCGCAAAGACACTAATTTCCTCACAAGTCGAGACGAATCAAGCAGTTCTCGCAAGAATATCCTAACGTCACAGTTAACCTCTGCTCTTTACGACAGAGGTCCGTTGGGGTCTGTGGTACTTAGGGTTTTTTCCGTCGTACCGTCGCGTTGGCTGATGTATTCCTCGATAGGCAATCTTGCTGTTCGAGTAGCCTTGCGACTGTCGTGTCTCTGATCCCTTCGGGGGCTGGACAAGAAGCCTTCAAGCAATCCTCCTAGGCAGTTTGACCGTCGGAAGAGCAAGCGTTAGGAATTTTTCCATGCCGCTTTTTACTTGAGGTTGGGCTCATTTTAGAGAGTCCCGATGAGTCATAACCACTCCGCGCTGGTGTGGGATGATCTCCGATAGTCTTTCAGGCTTTATATGACTTGCCGTTAAGACCCTGAAGCTAGGAATTTGGCCTTCGCTTCGTTTGATGGCATTGCGTCTGCTGTATCGAGACGAATGTCGTGGTTGTCTCTAGGTTGCTGGTGAACCGTCGAGGTTTGGAACTAGGGATTTTGCCGTGGCTCCTTTTGGTGATGTTGCGTTTGCTGTATCGAGACGAATATCGAGGTGGTGACCATTCCGCCCTGCTGTGAGATGATCTCCGCTTGTCTTTCAGGTTTTATATGACTTACCGTTAAGACCCTGAAGCTAGGAATTTGGCCTTCGCTTCGTTTGTTTTGTCATGTCTGAATCCTGTTGGATGAAGAACGCTGTAGTGACATCTCGTCTGCTGTATCGAGACGAATGTCGAGGTGGTGATCACTTCATGTTGGTGCGAGATGATCTCTGATTGTCTTTCAGGCTTTATATGACTTGCCGTTAAGACCCTGAAGCTAAGAATTTGGCCTTCACTTCGTTTGTTTTGTCATGTCCGAATCCTGTTGGATGAAGAACGCTGTAGTGACATCTCGTCTGCTGTATCGAGATGAATGTCGAGGCAGTGATCACTTCATGTTGGTGCGAGATGATCTCTGATTGTCTTTCAAGCTTTATATGACTTGCCGTTAAGACCCTGAAGCTAGGAATTTGGCCTTCGCTTCGTTTGTTTTATCATGTCCGAATCCTGTTGGAGGAAGGACACTGTTGTTGACATTGCGCATGCTGTAACGAGACGAATGCTGAGGTGGAGCTGGGATTTTGCCGTCACTCCGCTTTACTGACCATGGGGCCTTTTGTTGACGTTGCATCTGCATCCTGCTGGACTGCAAAGGAACGCCGTTGTTGACATTGCGTCTGCTGTAACGAGACGAATGCTGATGTGGAGCTAGGATTTTGCCGTCACTCCGCATTGTGTTCGACCATGGGGTCTTTCATTGACGTTGCATCTGCATCCTGCTGGACTGCAAAAGAACGTCATTGTTGACTCTTGGGCTGTAGATATTGCCGTTAAGATTTGGCACTAGGGACTATGCCGTGGCTTCATTTCGTTGCGAATCTGAGGTCGGTTGTTGACGTCATGTCTGGATCTGGTTGGAGTGAGGAGAAACGCCGTTGGTGATCTCTAAGTTGTCGATATCGACGTCGAGACCCTGAAGCTAGGGATCTTCTTTTGCTTCGTTTGTTGACATTGTGTCTGCAATATTGCGACAAATGTCGAGGTTGTCTCTAGGTTGCCTATGAACCGTCAAGATTTGGCTTCGCTTTCTGGTGGAGCCTGTTGGGAAGGTATGGTTCCCTCTTTGTTTGTGCCCCTGGATTGTATACAGAGATCGATGTGATCTCACCTGTAGGGCATAAATTTCATTGTATACTTTTTTTTATTTCTTTTCGCGATGCTCTATCATTTCAGCTTTTATATCGCGAAGGTCGCGATTGCCCAATCATTTCGGCTATTTTTTGTAGGGTTCCTAGGCACTCTAGTGAGGTCTTCCAAGCCATCAACCATGGCAATTTCAAAAATTACGGTGCCTACAAACCCTAAAGTACGGATCGTTTGCTAGATGTCTAGGCGAACAATAACTAGTTAACAACTTAACTATTGGGAATACGGAAATACAACCTTTGTAGATCCGGTGCTCCACCTCCATAGCTCCGCAACGAAGTCCTCTCCGCTGTCCAAGTCAAATCCGGGCTCTAGGATCGGCTTCGTCGGAGAATGGGCAAGCTAGGTCGTCGATGTCCATGCCGAAGATGATCTACATCGAGGCATCGCTAGATCAAGCTCACAACTTCACCAAGTCAAGAAACTTGTGAAGTAAACACACTCTACTACTTGGCAAGAGGTAGAGGATGAAGAAATAGGAAGTGGGTAGACTTTAGTTTTGGATTTCTCACTCTTTTCCAACAATCACCATTGATGGACTTCAAGCTTCTTCACTTAAAGCATGGAAGAAGAAGAAGGAAAATGATATGATAAGTTAAAAGAATAAGAAAAGAAAATGAATTCTTATCATAATTTTAACCATGGTCAAGTGTAGAGAATGAATCATGGTTAGTGTGAATGGTTAGGGTTAAGGATGAGATAAGTATGGTTGACTTTATCAAAGCTTCATGAAGCTTCAACTAAACTCCAAATCTAGCAACCATTCTTTTCTCTTCTTTTCCAAAATGAATAAATAAATAAATAAAGGAATAAATAAAGGAAATGAAACCCTAGCCATTCTTTTAACCATGGTTTAATTCTTTGCACTTAACCAAGTAATCATGTATCAATAAACATGATACAATCAAATGCACAAAATCATATCGCATATGTAATGCGCACACCCGAGTGAGAAAATCCATTTAAAGTAAACCGATACTAGTTGATGCAAAGTAATATATCAAATATATAAATATGCATTAAATCATTAAATCAACACTTGATTCAATGACCCGGTTATGTCGCACACAACCGACTAGTATACAATATATCGGCTTATCGAATCAACGCTTGAATCGATAACTAGGTTATATCGCATACAACCATTCGATATATTTATCGCGAGAATAGAATGCGGTATCACATACACGCATTATTCTCGGTCCCGCACATATCTCATATGCGCTCCCATTTCGTTTCGCTTGAGCCAGGAAACCTCTGTGTAGGACTCTAAAGACTCGTCAATACGCCGGCAGCGGATGATGATCATATCAAACATCCACAAGCCGCAAGCGGTCTGCTAAACGTAACGGCCACCCGGGTATTGAGCGATCTGAAGATCGATGAGCAAGCCCGCTCACACTCCAGTGAATCCGACCAGTAACACTACCGTACAGTCCGGTCTGATCGTCTGATCTGTCGCATATCTCGCCTAGGGGTGGTAAACGTCAGACCCCAATAGCTCAATAAGTCGTGTCGATATGAGGTCTATAACTGTTCGAGAAACTACTGGTAACACTTACCAGTAAATCTCAGCAACCCTGGCCAGGGATTTCCTGTTATAGCCAATCGAACACAGCGCAACATCAACCCCCTATACCGGGAGAGACGAATCCCCTCCTATCGCTCATTGCCTCCATGTGACTCGGGACTGTACCCAAAAACCACCGTTTTGCACGCCCTCTTGGACGTGGTAAGATGGAAATCAAAGCACAGTGGGAACCACACAAGACTCTATGACGATCTCGGGTCAACAGACTACTCTGTACCAGTGTCACCAGAGAACTGCCATCTGACGTGAGGTATAATACCATCTGGGAGTTCTCGGCGAGTCCGTCCAGTGTACCCAGTCTCTACTGAGCACCCGTATATCTCCTCTGATGTCAAACACCGATGGATATGGGATCATCCATCGCCCATCTATATGGGTCGAGAAGGTATACGCTAGTCTACTCTGGTATATCGATGCCCCGTCTCGATACACCCACGACTAGGGACTTTGAAGGATGTACTTATAGACTACCATGTCCCCACTAGTATGATCCGCATCATAGTCCAGGTAGTCAAGTACAGATCCTAAGGGCTTTACCAACATGTAACAGAGAGACAATCAGTATACACGTTAAGGTAAAGTTCAACCAGATAGCATACTATCATGTCGAGCAAGAAAGTCCTCCCTATATATGTCCCAGCATCCACTACAATATACATCCTATGTACAGTAATGGCCTCTAAGGCATACATATAACTAACATTTTTCGCGGTGCCCAATCATTTCGGCTATTTTTCTTTTTACTTGCTGCTTTTTATTGCGAGCTGCCCAATCATTTCGGCTATTTTTCTTTTTACTCGCTGCTTTTTATTGCGAGCTGCCCAATCATTTCAGCTATTTTTTTTTTTACTCGCTGCTTTTTATTGCGAGTTGCCCAATCATTTCGGCTATTTTGCATGCATTCATTTTTACTTGCTGATTTTGTTGCAAATTGCCTCATCATTTCGGCTATTTCATATGCATTTTTGGCTCGCTGATTTTTTATCACGAGTGTGGAACTTGGAATCTGGTGCCAATCTCAGCATCAACGTCGCTACAACTGGAATATTGCCAGGAGTGAATCATCATATTTCATGAAAGGACTTGGAATTTGATACCGGTTTAGGCATCAGCATCGCTACAACTGGGATATTGCCAGGAGCGAATCATCATTTGCCTCTGTCGATGTCGAACAAAAGTGGCTTAACAAACAGGGTTAGGATTCTGTCGACTAAGGCTTTTGACTTCATGAGCCGTAAGGGTCTCACAAAGATATTTCTCCCTACAAGTCGTGAGGATCTCGTAGGTGTGTTTTCTCCTTAGGAATCGTGGGGATTCCTAAGTGTATGTTCTCGTATAAGTCGTAAGGATCCTACAAGAGTGCTTTCTCCTTATAAGTCGAGAGGACTTATAAGGGTTGTTCATCATATGGACATATCCCTAGTCACGGGCGGGACTTTGTTAGGGAAATATTTATTCGCGTCCGTGGATTGTATACAAAGGGTCAGTGTTGAGCCACTTGTATGGCAATATCGAAGGTTGTGAGGATTGCTTAAGAACAGTTTCAGGTCTCTGTAACTTAAGACTTTCAAATCTTATGAGCCGTAAGTGTCCCATAAGAGAGTTCTCCTTACGAGTCATGAGGATCCCGTAAGTGTAATTTCTCCTTAGGAATCGTGAGGATCCCTAAGTGTGTTACTCCCTTGTGAGTCGTAAGGATCTCACGCAGATGGTTTCTCCTTAGAAGGTCGAAAGGACCCTATAAGTGTCTTTTAACGAGATTGCGCCCTTTCGGGTTTTCACAAACACTCGCCGGTAGCCCTGCTGTTTTTACTCACGGAGCCCTTTCGTGTTTTCATCCGTATCCACTTTTGCTTATGGACATACCGTCTTTATTATTTTTTTTTGGTTCTTTTTTTTTCTTTTTCTTTTTTTCTAACGAGGTTGCGCCTTTTCGGGTTTTCACAAGACTCGCCGGTAGCCTTACTGTTTTTACTCACGGAGCACTTTCAGGTTTTCATCCGTGCCCATTTTGCTTATGGACATACCGTTTTTTTTGTTTTTTTTTAACACCACGTCAACCTGGGGATGCCATGGGTTGGTAATAGTGTAACGACATTTCGGTCATTTGCAAGTTTTAGGACATTGCGGTCCAATGCTAGTTTTAGGACATAGTAGTCCGTCGTCGCCGTATTTGAGGCGAATCTCTAGTTTACTGACTTCTCGGTCTATGGGGCTTTCCCTATGAATGAGCATGATGCCCCCGGCATATCCATCTTTCTCGGAGCATGTGATTGTGGCGGGCTCACCTTCCAGTTTTCGGACAACGCGAACTTGCCTTGTTGGTATTAGTCATCAACCCAGTTTTTGAAGAAGAAGCAATTTTCGATTGGATGGCTTACTGCTTGATGGTAAGGGCAGTAATTAGGATTGTTGAGATCACCTGGCTACAACGGATGTTTTGGACTCGGCAGATTGATGAGTCTGTTGCGCACTGCCAGCTCGAACAGTCTCCTTGTTTTATTTTGAGGAAACGAGTAAGGACGTCCCAGTCTCTCCCCGAGGGATGGGCGTGGATGCATATAACCGGCTTCAAGTTGCTCGGCTGTTGTTGAGCGTTGGCGACGAAGGTTGTTTTCCCTTGCCCTTTTCATTCCAAGGCTCTGTCTTTGAAGAGGAAGGCCTATGGCTCATCTGGTCCATTTAGGATAATTTTTCAATCAAGGCCTGGAACATGGTTGGTTTAAAGAACATCATGAACTGTGAAATAGTTGCATGAGGATCTAGGGTGCCCACGAACATACCCACCGCTAGCGCTTCTTCGATGCGCTGTTCGCACTTCGACCACAGATTTCGCCATCGAATTGCATATTGAACCCAAGTTTCGCCCGGCTTTATTCTTGCATTGATGAAAGCTGTTATTGGAGTACGCTTGCTGGTGTTCCCCTCCGAATGGCGGCCAAGACAGGGACGTCTTGCCTGAGATTCGGGGCAGATGCTATTTGGTTTTATCCGTCCACCTCTCCGAAGATGACAAGTTGATTTATGGCACCGTGTATCGAAGGTTTAGACGGATGCGACCGATATAGCAGACTTCGTCAGATTCTCCCTCGCTTGAAGGGTTTTTGATTGTAGGGACACTCTTCCCTGCAGGCGCAAGCCCCTGTAGTTAATTACGCTACCGCATCACGGTAACAACTTTCTCCTTCTCCAGATGGTCACTTCGTGTCGTGGGTGTTTGTTTTGTTTGTGGTTGCCCGTGGATTGTATACGGAGACTAATTTATGTTGTCGCCCATAGGACGTAGATTAGTCCAAATCCGTATTTTCTTAGATTTGGGTTTGGGGTTTTGGTTTAAGGATACGTTGGTCTCATTTGAGACTAAGATCAACTTAAACGTTAGTTAAGGAAACATTAGTCTAATTTTAGACTAAGATCAACTTAACGGGATCGTTTAGATCCAACAAAAGAGCATTTGAGGGGGCTTTATTGTTTAGTTTAGTGACATTGCGGTCGATTGCCAGTTTAAGAACATGGTGGTCCAACATTCCCATTTGGGGGAAGAGTATTGGTTTAAGGACGCATTAGTCCATGAGTTTAAGGACCCCACAGTCCGTATTACCAGTTTAAGGACATGGTGGTCATCATTCCCATTTTGGGGACGGATATCAGTTTAAGGACGCATTAGTCCATGAGTTTAAGGACGCATTAGTCCATGAGTTTAAGGACCCCACGGTCCGTAGCAATGTGTGGTTGTCGGGACCCGTCGGCTCTCTGAAGACGTTGAGGGATTACAACGAAAAATATCAGAGGAATTCAGAGATGTACCCTTGAACCGGGTGTAAATTGATTTGAGAGAGCAGTCGTGCCCAGTTCAATTTAATTTGAGGACTTACGGCCAGAATTGGGCTAAGTCCAGTTGAAAATGTTCAACATTTTATTTGCATTTGTCCTGTTAGGCCTTTACTAGGGCTCTGCCCCTGCATGGCATTTTTGTTTGGTCTATTAGACCTTTATTTGGGCTCTGCCCTTTTTTAAATGATGCACAGCATCTGTTTTGGTCTGACAGACCTTTGTTTGGGCTCTACCCCTTTTTTAATAATGCATTGCATTTTATTAGGCCTGTTAGCCCTTTTTAATTGGGCCATGCCCTTCTTTTTAATAATGCACTGCATTAATTAGTCTGACAGAGCGCCACGTGGCTTGTCAAGCGCTTTGCGCCAATTAAAGAGCGCAAGGCGCAAGCGCATGTGGAGGTGACACGTGTCACGCTCTGGTGAGTACAAGTCTGTTAGCGCAGTGCGCTGCGCCAGTGCGCTGCGCTAGCGCGCTGCTGACACGTGGCGCGCTCTGATGACTTGCACCAATTTAAGAGAGCAGTGCTCTGTTTTAGAAGCGCATAGCGCAGTTATTCTGGGGCCGACACGTGGAGCTCCTTGGTGGCTTGCGCCAATCCAGCGCAACAGTGCAGACTCAAAAGTGCAAGGCACTGTTCCATAGCGCAGAGCGCATCTTGATCCAATTTTGGATCAAAGAAAAGAATCTTTTAAGATTTCAGAACCAATGGTTCATCAAAAGGCAATGCTTTTATGTAGATAAAGTGATCTGTGAAGTAATACTTCTTTTTATCTTTTTGTGATTGGATCTTTTTGATCTTTTTCCTTTTTAATTGAAGATCTTGATCTTGTTCTTAGATCATTGATCTTTTTAGAAGAAAATTCTTCATTTCTTTTTTTTCTAAAGGTTTACCTTTTTTCTCTTTGAGCTCTTCTCAAAATTTTTAGAGGAGTTATCAATATCTCTGTGTGTGTGTGTGTGTTAGACTTGGAGTCTAGGGGCCTTTATATAGTGTCAATTGACAAGTGTCGCGCAGCGCAACTGCGCTGACACGTGTCGCGCAGCGCAGAGCGCAGATCATCTGAAGCGTTGCTTCCTTTATTTTTATTTTAAATAGAGCCTTACTCTGATTGGGTGCACTGCCTTGGGCACAGCGCCGGCGTGTCAGCTTTTGACACGTGGCGCGTTGCGCGCAGCGCAAGGAATCTGAAGCGTTGCTTCAATTTTTGAATTTTTGAAATTCAAACAGAGCTTTGCTCTGATTGGGGAAACAAATGCCCCCCATCGTTGCGCTCACGTGGCGCACACGTGAGTGCAGCGGTGGCAAGATCCCAACCGTCAGATCAACTGAGGAGTTGAAAGGGCGCACAAGCGCCTATAAATAGGACCCCTGATCCTCAACAGATGATCACCATCTTCAAGATTTCTCATTTTCAGAGCCTAAGTTAGAACTTTTTAGAAAAAAACTTTAGGTAAAAATTAAACTTAAATTAAATTAATTTTAATTAATAGAGCCTTGCTCTCATAGATCTTTTAATCTAAAGGAAACCCCTTTGGGGTTTCACCAACAGAGCCTTGCTCTCAAGAATTTGTTTCAAGGTTTCTTAACCCATGAACAGAGCTTTGCTCTTTGGCAAAACATAGATCTTTTGATCTAAAAAAATGAAGAACTCTTAAGAGTTTTCATGGATCTTTAAGATCCCAAAATTTTTTAATTTTTTAATTTTTTAAGAATTAATTTTCCTTTGATGGATATTTCCATCATTATCACAGAGCTAAGCTCTTTTAATCTTTTGAGGAATTTTATTCTCTTGAGACCAGAGTTTGACAAGTGTCACTCTGTAACAGAGCTTTGCTCTGAAAGAGGAGATTTTCTCCTTGTCTTTAGGGATTTCTCATTAATGAGAATATTCTTTTGGGGATCTTCTCATTAATTGACAGTCCCATCCAATGATGGGGCTGTCTTATTAACCGATGCATTGTCATCTAGATTTTATGGGTCCCCCTTTGGTCCCCTATCCACTGCATTGCAGTGTGGTACAAATCTTGAAGTTCCAAGTGTCAGGCTTTTTTTTTTAAATTAAATTAAGATTCTGACGGCTGAATCTCGTTTTTCTTTGCAGGCAATCATGTCTACTGATCTGTCTTTCCCATTCGTTCGCTCAGAGGGAGGATTTCCTGAGGTGCCGGTGGACCGGGAGGTGCTCGCTCTCATTAAGGATCATGACCCCAAGTATAAGAACCTTCACCTGTAGGGTAGGTGGTACAGTGAAATCATCAAGGGTCGCCGAAGCTTCGGTTGCGCGACGCCGTCAGAGCCTATCTCGTCGATCCCCTATGCGGATGAACCCCCGGTGAAGTATGCCGTGGAGGTCGTGAACTGGAATTCAGAGGATCTTCTCCAGCCTTCGATTGGTGCCATTCCCGTGCAGCCGCGGCCGGCCGTGGACATTTTAGGGCGGCGCATATGTCAGGGTGAGGCACGCCCTTAGGGACAACCTTACAATATTGGACTGACTCCTCGACAACTGGCCGGATACTTGCAATGGGCCAGGTATATCCTATCAGCGAAGAGGATGCATCTGATGAAGATTGGTCTGTACTCCGCCGTTTACGTCTCACTGTTCGAGTACCCTGTTCCTCCGACGTGGTGGGTTAAGGCATTCATAGAACAATGGAACATCCCCACCGATACCTTCCTTCTATCGGACAGGGAAGTCTCCATCTCCCTGGAAGAGTTCGCTGAGATCTCAGGTTTCCCGGTGAGGGGGGAGCATTATGAGGAGTTGCTTCCTCCTGACGAGTATGTCTTCGCCACCAAGCCACTGGAGATGGGCCTAACACCCGAGAACACTATTCAGCACTAGTTTCCGAGTCTGGTGAAGATGCTGAATATATATGAAGTTCTTTATTTGGAATCGTGAGTCTGGGGAGTTAGTTTTGCAGACTTTATCGCCCGCTTCCTTCGACCGGAGATTTTAGCGCAGCGGAGTGAAAAGTTTGCCAAGCTCGACGACCCTTTCGGCTTCGGCTTAGATCATCGACCAGTATCGGAAGACGATCAAAAGGATTTCTATCTCTCCGATGCCGCCATCATGCCCTTATCAGAAATCGCCGCCCCGGGCATTGATGAGGAGACCTTCTTTTTAGGGTTTCTGGGATTGTGGCTGTGCTGGTTCGTGCTCCCCATGCACCCGCGATACATGAGGCCATCCATTTTCTACCCAGTGCATCGGATGGTGGCTGGCCTACAGTTGTCGATCGGAATCGCCGGGTTGGCCCACTTATACCATGGACTTAGCATGGCGGCGGACGCAAATGAACCTGGGGTGCAACCTGCCAATTTCCCGATGCACTACTTCACTTCATGGATGGAAATGCATGTGCTCGGGGTATTCGGCATTCATAAGAACCCCTCGTTTTTCGAGAAGTGCAGACTCCTAAGAGTCATGCGGCTGATCAGCGCCTCGATTGTGAATCCGCCTCCGCGGGAAGCTAGGGGGTTGCTCCTTCGTCCGCACATGGTCGGAGCGAGGATTTCTTTTATGGACAAAGTCGTGACCATCGGCTCGGAGACCTCTAAGGCGGTGTTGGCGCTGCGTGATGGTTTTAAGGACGGGGCTTTCGTATTGAAAGCCCGGGAGATTCTTCACCTCTACTCTATCCGGCCGGGCTTCCTGGTGTTCAGGCAAAACTACATGGCGCTCTTCATGAGGTACAACCCCCACCGGTTCGCCCAACAATCAAGCTATAACCAGGGGGTCCCATTGAAGGCGTTTTTAGAAAAGCCCGCGGCCACCATGGAGGGGATACGGAGCGCGATGCACCATTTTATGGGGCTGAATACGGGCTCCCACTTCTTTATCAGCGAGCCGAGCTGCGTCCCCCGGGTCCTCCACGTGTACGTGGCTTGGTACGCGTACGCGATGGGTGCCGTCGTCCGAGAAGAGAAGCGCATGTTGGTTGAGTGTGCCTCCCGGCAGCGACCGCAAGGCTCCCGTGAAGCCAAGGACCCCGGTCGTTCCTCCGCTGAAAGATGCTGGAGCTGGGCCCCCGCGCGTGCTGAGCCCTCCGCACGGATTGCCGCCTCGGGATACCGTGGACGCGCTCTCAGTGCCCCATGCTCCAGTGGAGACGGTGAATGTAGTTTCGTCCGAGTCTGGTGTGGGCTCGGACATTGGGACCCGCCGCCCTTAGGTGCCCGCGAAGCGTAAGATGATTTTGGCGGCGACCGGGGCCCACGCGCAAAAGAGGAAGAAGAAGTCCGTTCTTTTTCTGGATGCCGTCCTCGGCTTAGAGCCTCAGGCCCCTCTCACCGAAGGCTTAATCGAATACGGGAGCAACGAGGGTTTCTTGGTAAATCCAGAAGACACCGACCTGGCGGCCGCCATTGAGGCTTCTGAGCGATCGGCAAGGCCCGAAGCGCGGTTGGCTAAACTGGCTCAGTCAGGTAATCATTGGTTGCACTCTTCGTCATTTCATTGTACCTTTATTATTGGCTTTGACTAATGCTTTTCCCCCTTTTTTAACAGGCGTCACCACTGAAGAAGCTATCGCTGCTTCCCTCAAAACTTTCCAGGAGGAAGAAAGGAAACGCGCTCTGTCGGGCGATGGTATGTCTCGGCTCACCGAGTTTTTTTTTCTTTTTATGGCCAATCTAATCTTTTCTTTGTCTCTTTGCAGGGGCCGTGCAAGCCGATGCGGGAACTTTTCCTGGGCCAGCTGCTGAAGTCCCGGCCTCTTCGGGGCTGCCGCAAGAGAGCCGACTCGAAAAGCCGATGAGGGATGCCTTGAAGGCTCTGGAGGCAACTCTGAACACGGACGATGACGCCTCGATGAAGGAAGCTTCGAAGAGGTCCGTCGTGACAGCCCGGGAGGAGAGGAAGCGCTTGAGGCGCGAGGCGAAGGAGCGCAGAGCTGCTTTGGCCGTGGGAGCGGGCCCAAGCACCGTTATTCCCGTTGCTTCTCTTTCCGAGGAGCCCCCGGTCGCCTTGTCTACCGCTCATAGACAGGCGGCGCGTGCGGTTCGGGAAGCCAATAATCAATCTACCTCAGGTAATGTGTTTTTCGAGAGTTTTTGTTGTAAGAATTATAAACCTATCGGTTCTTATATATCTTGTCCTGCAGGGCTGAGTCCAACTGAAGGAGCGGCGGAAACCGTCGAGCCTAAGGGGACCGTGGGGGAAGTACTGGCTGAACCCGAGCCGATGGTGGGCGAACCCCCCGGGGTTACTGGACCCGAGCTAGGGGCTGACGAAACTATGCCAGAGAAGGTTGTCGATGCCGAGCCCGAGGTAGCGGAGGATGAGATGGCCGCTACAGCCGGGTCTGGGGCAGCAGCGGATGGAGCGGCTGAAACCGATGACCCTATGGCAATGGCGGACGAGACGGCCGCAACCATTAAGCTCGAGGGAGTAGCGGGTGAGACGGGCATGATTCCTGAGGACGAGCCGGCCGCTCTTTCTCAAGAGTCTGGCAATGCTCCGATTATTGCTCTCCCCGCCTACGGTCCTCCGCTGTCTTCTGGCCTCGCGAGCACGACGACAGCTCCCGTAGAGTCTGGCGATGAGGAGTCGGGAGGTGGTCTCATGTCAATGGAGGGAGACGCCGCCGTTTCGGCTGGATCATCATCAGGTAAATTTATGGTTACCTGTCCTTTCCTTTATTCTGCAACTTTTCTGACAGTGCTTATCTTGTTTCTAACTCAGGCGCGGCCAGTGTTGATGCCCCATTGCTCGAGGGAGCGCCGTCAGCTACTACCTTGGCGGTGGCTACCTCTCTACCTTCTCTCGCACCGTCGTAAATGCTGAAAGGTATGGATTCATGACCCATCAGTCTTATCTTTATTGTATGATCTATGTACTGATGTTGTATTACTGCATCTTTGCAGAGGTGCTTTTTGATCACCTTTATCAGGTGATGCGCCCACACTTCTCCTTCCCGTTGGAGCTTGCTTCCTCCAGTGGCGCTGGTGAGTATAGTTTTCAATTAATACTCTTTCTTTTTCCAATAATGAACTTGTTTCTGATTTTTCCTTGCCCTGATTGCAGTGCTACAGATCGAAGGGGGAGATGAAAGATCAGTTGCGCCACCGGTCTGTTTCCTGATTTAAAATCAGGAAAGCTGACGGAGGAGGCATCACGTGCTAGCACGTGACCAGCAGTCACGTGTTGGCACGTGACATTTAAAAGCAGCGGCGAAGACACATCAGTTCCCTGATCAAGTCAAGGAAAAGGCTTCAGAAAAGGTCACGTGCTCACACGTGACCAGGGGTCACGTGTTGGCACGTGACGGTTGAACAGCTGCCAGAAAACAGAGCGCGGAAAGGAGAAGAAAGCTCGTTTCAGGGGGTCACGTGCCTACACGTGACCAAGGGTCACGTGGTCACACGTGACCGGCTTTCAAAGCCTCTCTATTTAACAGAATTAAATTCTGAAAAGCATTCAAATCTTTCCAAAGGAAAATGATTATTTGGAACCGATTGGGTTAAACATTTAAAGGTGATTAAATATCACCTATTTATGGAAAAATCTTGAACTTGGAAAGATTTCCCCTTAAAATCTAACCGAAATAACAAAGAAATATCTTTGGATTTGAAATCCAATGGTGAATAAAATTCACCTAATAATCCATAGGTCCAGATGAATGATGAATGCAAATCAAATCTCTCAATGAAAGATTCACTAAAACTAATCGATTCTGCTCCTTCTCCTATAAATAGGAGCCAAGAGATATACAGAGACACACAGAGAGAAGGAGATAGAGAGACATAGAGAGAAAAAACATAGAGCCTTGAGACTTTAGAGGAATTTGATCTCCTGCAAAAGAAAACCTTAGGTAAGAAAGGAGATGCTTTTAAAAAGAGAATTTAATTCTCAAAGAGTTTAACTCTTATATTAAAAAGAAGAACTTAGTTCTTTCTCTAGTAGAGGATCTGCAAAGTGCACATCTCCCCATGAATTGAGAATTTAATTCTCATTGGGTCGAGATCCTGCCATGCAGATCCAAAGCATAGAGAGGGAATGGAAGTTTGAGAATTTAATTCTCACAGAATTATAGGAATTTAATTCGTTTGAAATAAAATTAGGGTTTAACCCTATATTATAGGAATTTAATTCCTTCAAAATGAACAGAACCAGGGTTTAACCCTAATTAAGAACTTAATTCTGTCAAAATAACAGAAATTTAATTCCCTCAAGAAAGAAGAAATTAGGGTTTAACCCTAGGATAGAATTCAGTTCTTCACATACATCAGGAATTTAATTCCTACAGAAGAAAAGCCGGGGTTTAACTCCATCTAAGCATATAATTCTTGAAAAAGAAAGCGGGAATTTAATTCCTCTAAAGTTATAGCTAGGGTTTAACCCTATGAAGGATTTAATTCCTAAAAGATAAACAAACATGCAAAGAAGCAGGGTCACGTGCTACCACGTGACCCCTGAAAAGTTCCACAGAGAAGGGCTTTGAGGCAATGCCTCACGTGCCCCACGTGACCCCTTGGCAGAAGCTCTAACAGACAGACATTTAAATGCCCATCACATGACAACACGTGATGCTCCAAAGTATTCAATACTTTTGGCAGAATAAAATGAGTTGGGGGCGCTCTCACGTGCTACCACGTGACCCCTCTTGCCTTAGTGTTTAACACTAAAGTTGAAACCTCTATATCCAGTGTTCAACACTGATTTTCTTAGTGTTTAAACACTAATTTGGAAAACTTTATTTACAGTGTTTAACACTGACTTTCTTAGTGTTGAACACCAATTTGGAAAACCCTGTTTCCATTGTTTAACACTGATCTGCCTTAGTGTTAAACACTAATTTGAAATCTCCACTGCCAGTGTTTAACACTGATTTGCGTTAGTGCATAAACACTTATTTGAAAGCCCTGTTGCTGGTGTTTAACACTAACTATCTTTTAGTGTTAAACATTAACTTGTCAATCTCATTCTCAGTGTTCAACACTGATTGGTCTTTAGTGTTTAACACTAATTTTAGCCCCATTGGCTAAGTGTCTAGAGGCAAAGCCTCTCCTCTAATGGACCAACAGAAAGTCAATATGCTAAACATGATTGGACTCAGCCCAAAATGGCCATAAGTCCTCAATTCAAATTCAACTGGGCTAATGGGCTCATAACATAATTAATTGGTCTTGGTCCTAAACTGGGTCAGAGACTGTTTAATCTACCTTGGTTCCAGGGTACATCTCTTCACTCCTTTGATACTTGGCATTGTAATTCCTCAACGTCTTCAAAGAGGGGACGGGTCCCTATGACCACACATTGATACGGACTGTGGGGTCCTTAAACTCATGGAATATGAGGTCCTTAACCTTGACCGTGATGTCTTAAAACTAACGTCGGACTGTGGAGTCCTTAAATCCATGGACTATGAGGTCATTAACCTTGACCGTGATGTCTTAAAACTAACATCGGACTGTGGAGTCCTTAAATCCATGGACTATGAGGTCCTTAACCTTGACCGTGATGTCTTAAAACTAATGTCGGACTGTGGAGTCCTTAAATCCATGAACTATGAGGTCCTTAACCTTGACCGTGATATCTTAAAACTAACGCCGGACTGTGGAGTCCTTAAATCCATGGACTATGATGTCCTTAACCTTGACCGCAACGTCTTAAAACTAACATTGGACCGCAATGTCCTTAAACTACCTATTGACCGCAATGTCACTAAACTAAACAACAGGGCTCCCTTAATTGCCCTATTGCTGGATCTAAACGATCCCGTTAAGTCGATCTTAGTCTAAAAACTAGGCTAACGTATCCTTAACAAACGTTTAAGTTGATCTTAGTCCTCAATGAGGCTAATGTATCCTTAAACCCAAACCCCCAAACCCAAATCTAAGATAATACGGATATGGACTAGTCCACGCCCTATGGGCGACGACATAACTCAGTCTCCGTATACAATCCACGGGCAACTAAACACAAAATAAACACACACGACACGAAGTGACCATCCGGAGAAGGAGAAAATGGTTACCGCGATGCGGTAGCGTAATTAACTGCAGGGGCTTGCGCCTGCAGGGAAGAGCGTCCCCACAATCAAAAACCCCTCAAGCGAGGGGGAATCTGACGAAGTTTGCTACATCGGACGCATCCGTTTAAGCCTTCAATACACGGTGCCATAAATCAACTTGGCATCTTCGGAGAGGTGAACGGATAGCACCAATTAGCATCTGCCATGAATCTCAGGCAAGACGTCCCTGTCGCGCCGTCATTCGGAAGGGAACAGATTCTGGCACGTCCGATGGGACCTTTTCCTCTTTCCACTCCACACTTCGTGTGTCGTGTTCGCGAACCAAACACGGCTCGCTAATGGTTGCCCTTGGGTTTCAAGGTACTAAGATTTGGCGTTTTGCTTATTGCAGAAAGCAAAGAATCAATGGCTTCCACTTGTGCGAAATGCTCCAACTGCAACTGCAACCGGCGCTCCGCCTCGCCAGGAGGTATAGCCTACGGGCCCCAAGCTGCTTCGCTGTTCACAATGCCTGTGGAACAAGTCACTCAAGCCACCACAGGATTGTTTTTCGGGACCATGCCCCCGCCAATGAGCTTCACCGCTCCTATGCCAACACCGAAAGCTCCTAAGAAGTCGGTCTTCGATCGGCTTACAGCTAATGCGGCCCTTCTCAACGGGTCGTCCAACTCCAGCTCCTCGGTCTTCGCCAGACTGGGCCAAAACTCCTGTGGGCCCACAATGAAGCTTGCAATCCCAGAGAAGGTTATTCCGAAGAGGATAACCATCCCTGCTCCTGAAGTCATCAAGGCGGCTTCTCCTACCAAAGGGTCAATCTTTACGAGATTAACGGTTCTGGCTCCCGCTACGGTTCCTGTCCCTGCTCAAAAGACTGTTTTCAACCGATTGGATAGTGCTTCTCAAAGGACATCAGTATTCAACAGGCTGACACCAGCAGCGATCCCCCACCTACACAGGGGGCAAGACGAGGCTATCGCCCTCACCGAACCGATTCCATCAGCACGACACGCTCGACGTCGCTACTGGCGCCGAGTGAGGAAGGCCGGAGGCAACTCCCTTTCTGGGCTAACTCCTCCAGCCCCGACGACAGAAGTTAATGCTGCTGTTCCAACTGGGAACAGCTTTGAGATGCTAAATAAGGTGCGTAGGAATTCTCCTACCGCGGTGCTAAAGAGGTCTCCCCCTCCGCTGAAAAAGGCGGCGGAAATAAAGCCAGAACAGCCCCAATCTCCTCAACGGCTGTCTTCTAAAATCTATAAAGTCTGGCGGCAGACTCGAGACTCGGTGATCGATCCAAATTTCTCCCGACAGCACAAGAAGCTGAAAATCCAACAGGAAGTCAGTCATCAGGCTAATCCACGAAAAGCTGTTTGGGTGCCCACCTCAACAGTCCCCTCAACTTCCACTGCTCATAAAAAGAGGAGGCCGGAGAAGATCCCAGGGCCGGCGACGAGAGCTAAAGGCGCTGAGCCCAGACATCCTAAGTCTGGGGGCATGATGGTCCATACTGTATACATGGCGTCGGGGAAGGAAGATAGCCGTGCATCTACGGGGCATAGACCGCTCACACGGTCGGTGACCAAAGCTCAGGAGCAACAGCAGAAGCTCCAAGAAATGATGACCGCGATGGCCGCACTTACTGGGCCGAAAGACAACCCCGAAGCGCCATCCGATCAACGCCAAGAGGAAGAAACTAACGCTGAGTTCCTTCGTAGGATACTGGAGAAGAAGGATAAAGAGGCTGCTGAACAAGCAGCCAATATACAACGAATGGCCCTTCTGTTTCAGGACATGGTAGGTATGATGATCCAACAAGAACCCTCTACTGAAGATCCTCCAATCATTCTTGAAGACGACAGGGGAGAAACGTCAAATCCCCCACCCGCTCTGTCAACGGCTAAGGAAGAGACAATCTCTAAGGCTGACCTAGACGAATACATAGCCCAACAGATACACGTTCACCAGTCAGCTGAGGCAGCTGGTCAAGTTGTCAGGACAGGAAGACCATATCCGAGCTGGTATGACCAGATCAAATACCCGCCGAGCTACACAATACCAAAATTCCATGTCTATAAGGGGACAGGCAATCCCCATCAGCATGTGGCCCAGTTCAGGGCGCTTTGCGGCAACACTGGTGGCGACGATAAACTGTTGCTTCGCCAGTTTGTGGGCAGCTTATCAGAAACGGCGTTCGAATGGTATTCAGAACTCCCGAACGATTCCATTAAGACGTTCGCTGAAATGAAATTGCTATTCACTCAGCGATTCGCAAGCGCCAGCGAACGCACTCCGATAACAGCATTAATTAATGCCAGGGTGAAACCAGGCGAAACGTGGGTTCAGTACGTTATACGCTGGCGAAATTTGTGGTCGAAATGCGAACAATGCATTGAGGAAGCGCCCGCGGTGGGCATGTTCGTGGGTACACTAGATCCTCATGCAACCATCTCACAGTTCATGATGTTCTTTAAACCAACCACGTTCCAGGCTCTGATCGACAAGTTGGCCCAGATGGACCAGATGGGTCACAGACCGCCTCCCCCGAAGCCAGAACCTCGGAATGACAAGGGTAAAGAGAAGGCAACCTTCGTTGCGAACGCACAGCAGCAACCCAGTGCCCCAAAGCTGGCGGATCAGCAGGAAGAAAGACGGCGGTATTACAACGAGAAAATGAAGCGCCCCTACTCATTCCCGCTGGATAAGACAAAGAGGTTATTTGAGCTGGCAATACGCAACAAGCTTATCAACTTGCCAAACCCGAGGCGGCCGCCGCAACCCACTGAGGTGAATAACCCCAATTATTGCCCGTACCATCAAACGGTAAGCCATCCGATTGAGGATTGCTTCGTCTTCAAAGGATGGATTGAGGATCAATACCTCCAGGGAAAGTTTGCGCTGTCCGAAAAGTGGAAGGTGAACCGGCCACAGCCGCATACTCCCAAGAAAGCAGATACACCGGGGGCAACTTGTTCCTTTATTGAAGAAGCTCCATGGGAAATCGTGCTATCAGCTAAAACTAAAAAGATGTTGAATGATCTTCGTACGTGCCCGGCAGTCGAATGGAAGAACCCGCTCGAACCTCAAATCATTGAAGGGATGCTGAAACCGCGCCCAACTCCAAAGATCGGCGGTAATGGCCCTAGTACTCACGCCCAACCGTCAAAATCTTCGAAGAAAAAGAAGAAGAAATCCAAAAAGCCCGTGAAGCCTGGAGACAAGCGCACGGATTTGCAGAAACAGATTGACGCGCTGGAGGAGTACAATCAAAAGGCGTGGACTCCCATCACACTGTAAGAGTTCCTCGACCACGTCTTTCAAGAGGAAGATAATGGAGAAAGCTCGTCGGATGAGTCCGAGGGATATGTAGCGAGTTGTCATGTGATTTCCCACTCGCCTACGGACGATGAGAAAATTCCTGGCACTGAGAAACTGGGGGCACAGCCTGAGCCAGGACTTGTATGGCCAACAGATGAAATGATCGACGCCTTTCTAGACGAGATTCGTTTGAAAAGTAAAGCCGATCGAGAGCGTGAGATGGCCGCATCGGAAGGAGCGAAACGCAAGCGGCTAAATGAAAGAGTCAAAGCACTCCCGCCAGATCAAAAGACACCCGATGTGGATAAAAATATATTCAAGACGAGGAAAAGGTTTGCCAAAGCCATGTCGATGGGAATGAAGCTGCCACCCTCGGAAGAAAACACGTTGGATGGGGCGGAGAGGCACCCTAATTATTGCGCATATCATCGGAAGATTTCGCACCCCACTGAAGAGTGCGACGCTTTTAAGATGTGGTGGCAGGGATATGTTGCTCACCGACAACATTTTAAGCGCATGAAACGCAAAACTCGCCGAGAACAAAGAAGTACTACCGACAGGCACAAAAGAACTACCGGCAACTGTTACATGGTCGACGCCGGAGGATCGCAAGTTCTCACCTTTGGGAGCGACTCTGATGAAGAAATGGCTCTGGGCCCTCTCTTTAAAGAATCCTTTTTAGGGAAAGAGGAAGAACCAGAGGCCTGCGAAAACATTCAGCTGCGCAATCGCACGCTCCCGGAAAAGAACCTCGGGCCCGCGAATAGAAAAGATAAGGGTAAGGAAAAGGTCACTGAGGATATCGCCTTAGATGACCAAGTCATGAAAGAGCTGACTGCAAGGACCCTCCCAGGAAGGGTAAGGTGGACTACAATATCCTAGCGCACCTAAGGAAGCTACCTTCTCAGCTCAGCATTCTCGACGCCCTCCTATTATCAAAAGAAGCGCGAAATTCATTAATCAAGGCGTTACAAGAACCCGAGCAGTTCCAAGCTTTCCTGGTTGAAGAAAAGATGAAGGATGAATTGGAGGAAGTGCACACGGCCGATGTCACTTTCGGTGACGAAGATCTTCTCCTCGAAACATGCGACCACAACCGTCCCCTATACGTCTCCGGATATTGCCACGATATCAAGATAGGCAAGATCCTCGTGGATAATGGATCCTTCGTCAATCTCCTTAATGTTCGGGTGTTGAAGAAAATCTGCATGAGCGTACAGCACCTCGCTCGTGACAAAATTACCATCTCCGGTTTCGACTCCCAGTCATCACGGACTCTCGGATCTGTGATATTAACACTACGTTTCGGGCTGCTTGTCACGGACATCAAGTTTCACGTCATTGACGCCAAGACCTGCTACAACGCCTTGCTCGGTCGCCCTTGGTTACACGAATACAACATCATCCCTTCTACATAGCATCAGTGTATGAAGTACTTTAAGGATGGTTTCGAGTATACCGTAACAGGTGAGCTGAATCCATTTTCCGTGAACGAAGTCCGCAAGTACGAAGATGCAAAGTACTTTTTGCCAGATTTCGAGGATACAGAAAGGTGTCGCAAGCCGGAGGACAAAGCCGCCGCCATCATCCCTGTTTTCGGGAGCAATACCGAAGAAGAAGAAGAGATAGTTTACGCTGGTCCGTCCCGACACAACAACCCGGGACCGTCCGCCCCTATGTTGATCTTCGGAAGTGACTCGGAAGATGAGGTTAACGCCGTGTTCTCCAGTCGGCCGTCAATACAAGCATCCCCTGGCGATGATCAGAGTTTGCAAATCACCATGGTGCCGCTGGAACACTACAAGGATCTCTACACACTTCAAGCTTACAATGTGCAGGACCTGCAGACGTTTTACGTCCCTCCTAGGCGAAAGGGTGAGAAGGTGATCCTATTCTATCGATCCTCGGAAACGAGAGCAGAGAAAGAGATTTGGCATGGCGCGGATTCTACACTCGACATGCTCCAACCCATCCATTTGCCCAGATATTACACAAACGGACTAAAGAGGCTATTGAAGCGCCAAGGGGTACCCTTAAAACAGACTGTTCAACAAGCTCGATTCTACAACAGGATTTGGGATGTCCCTGGAACTCAGCGCAAATTGCCCAATGGGAAAATAGAAACGCTCAGGCTTGGATATGCGAGATCCGGGGAACGGGGACGAGTCCACGGTAGCTACGTCATATATAACTTCAATGAGGAACAGGACGCCCTATCGAGAGATGCTAACCCCTCGTCAAAACTGGATCCCGCGAGCGAAATGCCGAGTCCGTCGTTTGAAGAACGAATGGACAAGCTTATCAGGAAAGCAGGTCAGAAAGCTCGGGAAGACCATAATCGCGAGATGGCCATCTACGAGAGGGCCAGGATGCAACGTCTGTTTCAACAGACTGCAAAAGACGAAGATGCTCCTCCCTGTCAACCCGTTGTGCAAAAGGCCCGACGCAGAGGCAGAAGTAAGTCAAGAAGCGGAAAAAGGAGTCAACAACAACGACGCAGGATTAGAGAGTCATGTGATCGGGTATTGCGCGGTCCGGATTTGTCCCTCATGAAGAAGATGAGTCGAGCGTATTCCTTCTCTCGAGACAAGACGAAGAAGTTACTCGAGCTCGCTATAAAACATCAAATGGTCGCACTTCCGGAGTCTAAGCACCCTGAGCAAGCTAACAAAGTTTCTCATCCGGGCTATTGCTCTTATCACCGAGCCATAGGACACCCCCTCGAAGACTGTTTTACCTTCAAGATCTGGATCGAAGACCAATACCAACGAGGCAGATTTGCTCTATCCGACAGCTGGAGGGTGATGCCGCCGCAAAAGCACGAATCCAAAGCCACAAGAGCAAAATCAGATCTACAACGGTCTTGGAAGCGAGCTCGTACCTGTCATATGATAACGATATCAAAAGAAGAGCCCGAGAACATGGATGACCTCCCTTGGTGCTTCGAAAACAATGACAATGAGGTAATCTCAGAATTTCCATCAGCTCCGAAAGAACTAGAAGATGGCATACATACTACTGCAGATAACCTCAAGAAGATTGAGTTGGGGTCGGCAGATGATCCGCGACCGACATTCGTCAGTGAGCTGCTGTCGGAAGAAAGGGTGGCTACGTTAAAGGACGTGCTTCTACAGCACAGAGACTACATCGCATGGAACTATTCCGAAATGCCGGGATTAGATCCATAGATTGCTGTGCATAAATTAGCAATATCCCCGGATATCAAGCCGGTCAAACAGGCGCCAAGAAGGATGCGGCTCGAGCTTGAGATGAGCATTAACGCCGAAGTCAAGAAGCTGATCGATTCTGGGTTTATCCAGGAAGTACAGTATCCTGACTGGGTCGCCAACATCGTCCCGGTAATGAAGAAAAATGGGACAGTACGCATATGTGTGGACTTCCGAGATCTCAATAAAGCCTGCCCGAAAGACGATTTCCCAGTGCCAGTCACCGAACTGATGATAGACAATACGTCCACTCATGAGGTTTTCTCCTTCATGGACGGCTCATCAGGGTATAATCAAACAAAAATGCACCCCGAAGACCAGAAGCACACCGCTTTTCGGACTCCTTTGGGAATATTCTGTTGTAAAGTAATGCCCTTGATGAAACACGGCTCGTAGCACAACAAAACTTGGAGGCTTACAAAGCAAAAATGACACACTCGTATGAAAGATTGACCAGGCCAAGGACATTCCGCCAAGGCGAACTCGTGCTAGTGGTCAAAAGGCCTATGATCCCTAATCGCACCAAGCGGGGAAAATTCGAGCCGAACTATGAAGGCCCGTACATTATAGACAAAGTCTACCAGGGTGGAGCCTATCTACTCATGGATATGCACGGTGAAAGGCCTTTCAGGCCAATAAACGGCCGCTTCCTAAAGAAATACTACGCTTAATGAGCCAGAGCCTAGGTCAATGATAGATGACGACTATGTCCGCTCGCTATCTTCCTAAGCTCAAGCTCTATAAGTAGTAGCCGGCCCTCTCCATGACGGACCGAAACGTCCTTAAACTAACGACGGACCGAAACGTCCTTAAACTAATGACGGACCGAAAGTCCTTAAAACTACTACCGCAGCATCCTTAGGCTGATGAGATGAATAAAAAAAATAATAAAATAAATAATTAAAAAAAAACAAAAAAAAACGGTATGTCCATAAGCAAAAAGGGCACGGATGAAAACCCGAAAGGGCTCCGTGAGTAAAAACAGCAGGGCTACCGGCGAGTGTTCGTGAAAACCCGAAAGGGCGCGACCTCGTAAAAATAAATAATAAAAAAATATATAAATAAAAAACGGTATGTCCATAAGCAAAATAGGCACGGATGAAAACCCGAAAGGGCTCCGTGAGTAAAAACAGCAGGGCTACCGGCGAATGTTTGTGAAAACCCGAAAGGGCGCAACCTCGCTAAAGGACACTTGCAGGGTCCTCACGACCTTGTAAGGAGAAACCACCCGCGTGAGATCCTTATGACTCACAAAGGAGCAACACATTTAGGGATCCTCACGATTCCTAAGGAGAAAATACACTTGCGAGATCTTCACGACTCGCAAGGAGAACTCTCTTATGGGACCCTCACGGCTCATAAGACTTGAAAGTCTTAAGTCACAGAGACCTAAACCTGTACTTAAGCAAAATCCCCCATAACCTTCGACAATGCCCTACAAGCAGCTCATACTGACCCTTGTATACAATCCACGGGCGCGAATAAACATTTCCCCAGCAAAGTCCCACCCGTGACTAGGGGTATGTCCATATGGTGAACAACCCTTATAAGTCTTCTCGACTTATAAGGAGAAAGCTCACTTGTAAGATCCTTACGAATTACAGAGGAACATACACTTAGGAATCCTCACGATTCCTAGGGAGAAAATACACCTACGAGATCCTCACGACTTGTAGAGAGAAATACTTTCGTGAGACCCTTACGGCTCATGAAGTCAAAAGCCTTAGTCGACAGGACCCTAACCCTGGTTTGCTAAGCCACCTTTGTTCAACATCGACAGAGGCAGATGATGATTCGCTCCTGGCCATATCCCAGTTGTAGCGGTGCTGATGCCGAAATCGGTGTCTAATTTCAGGTTTATGGAGAAAAGCCAGTAGGCCGCACGTGCATACGAAATAGCCGAAATGATAGGGCAACTTGCAAACAAAAGTAGCAAGTAAAAATGTATGCACACAAAATAGCCGAAATGATGGGGCAACTCGCAATAAAAAGCAGTGAGTAAAAATGAAATAAATAGCCGAAATGATTGGGCACCGCGAAAAATAGCCGAAATGATAGGGCAATTGCGACCTCCGCGATATAAAAGCTGAAATGATAGAGCATCGCGGAAAAAGAAATAAAATAAAAAAAAAGTTTTAATTTATGCCCTACAGGTGATGTTCTATCACACCCTGTATACAATCCAAGGGCGTAAACAAAGAAGTGATCATACTTCCCCCCAGGTTTCATCAAAGAAAGAAGCTAAGTCTCGACGGGCCGCAAGCGACCTAGAGATCATCCCAACACTCGTCTCGTTACAACGGACACGACTTCAGACAAAGCGGAGCAGCGGCAACCCCTAGCTCCATGGCTCGGCAATATACATATCACCAACAGCCAAACCTCCATTCCGTGAAATGCGGATACAATCAGCAAAATTCCTGGTTACGTGGAACGCGGACAACGTCACTCTTCGACCCCGTGGAAAACGTCCAGAGCGGATCCTGGTCCTCGCAGAGCTCGGCAGTGAACCCGTGTGAAGCATCCAGAGCAGAGCCTAGTCCTCGCCGAACACTGCAGTGAACCCGTGTGAAGCATCTAGTGCAAAATTCCTGGTTACGTGGAACGCGGATAACGTCACTCTTTGACTCCGTAGAAAACGTCCAGAGAGGATCCTGGTCCTCGCAGAGCTCGGCAGTGAACCCGTATGAAGCATCCAGAGCGGAGCCTAGTCCTCGCCGAACACGGCAGTGAACCCGTGTGAAGCATCTAGTGCAAAATTCCTGGTTACGTGGAACGCGGATAACGTCACTCTTTGACCCCGTGGAAAACGTCCAGTGCGGATCTTGGTCCTCGCAGAGCATGGCAATGAACCCGTGTGAAGCATCCAGAGCGGAGCCTAGTCCTCGCCGAACACGGCAGTTAACCCGTGTGAAGTATCTAGTGCAAAATTCCTGGTTACGTGGAACGTGGATAACGTCACTCTTTGACCCCGTGGAAAACGTCCAGAGCGGATCCTGGTCCTCGCAGAGCACGGCAGTGAACCCGTGTGAAGCATCCAGGGCGGAGCCTAGTCCTCGCCGAACATGGCAGTGAACCCGTGTGAAGCATCTAGTGCAAAATTCCTGGTCACGTGGAACGCGGATAATGTCACTTTTTGACCCCGCGGAAAACGCCCAGAGCGGAGCCTGGTCCTCGCCAAGCACGGCAGTGAACCCGTGTGAAGCATCCAGAGCAAACACCGGACCGTGGAGTCCTTAAAATCCACGGACTATGATGTCCTTAACCTCGACCGTAATGTCTTAAAACTAACAATCAACCATCCTGATTCTATATTGATTCCACCTTGGTTTAGGGGTACATCTCTTCACTCCTTTGATACCTGGCGTTGTAATTCCTCAACGTCTTCAAAGAGGTGACGGGTCCCCGCAACCACACATCGGACTGTGGAGTCCTTAAATCCACGGACTATGACGTCCTTAACCTTGACCGTGATGTCTTAAAACTAACATCGGACTGTGGAGTCCTTGAATCCACGGACTATGACGTCCTTAACCTTGACCGTGATGTCTTAAAACTAACATCGGACTGTAGAGTCCTTAAATCCACGGACTAAGACGTCCTTAACCTTGACCGTGATGTCTTAAAACTAACATCGGATTGTGGAGTCCTTAAATCCACGGACTATGACGTCCTTAACCTTGACCGTGATGTCTTAAAACTAACATCGGACTGTGGAGTCCTTAAATCCACGGACTATGACGTCCTTAACCTTGATCGCGATGTCTTTAAACTACGATACTTTGAGCAACCCCTGACCCCGTGAAACACGGATAAGGGCGACCACATCCAGCACTTGCAGGTCCTCACGACCTGTAAGGAAGAAAACTCTCTTGTGAGATCCTTACGACTCTCAAGGGAAAACCCGCTTAAGAATCCTTACGATTCTTAAGAAGAACTTACACCTATGGGATCCTCTCGACCTGTAGGGAGAAAAACTCTTTATAAGACCCTCGTGGCTCATAGAGCGCAAAGTCTTAGGAAGCAGACCTTAACCCTGAATCCTAAGTCATCGCTGCCCTGCAAGGAGATCAAGATAAATTGTCCGCAAAACACATTCAATGAAAAGAGACACACCATTGAGAATAAAAATGTATCTTTTATTCATAAACCAAAATGGATACAAAGTACAATTCATGAAAGAACAAAAAGAAGATACTCTCATTCATGAGTATGTACAAAAATAGAAAAGAAAGGAAAAGATACAATTCTACAAGCCGGCGGGCGATGTAGCAATTTTACCAGCTCATCTTTCTGTTGCTGAGTCACTGCTTCATGATTCAAGATCTCCAGAAGACGAGCCTCCGCCTGAGCCTGCTGGGCCTGATATGAAGCAAGCCGGCCCTTAAGCTCTTTCTCGGTGGCCTTATGGGCTTCGACCCTTTCGCGAGTGAACGTGGCAGCTTTATCAAGAGCTACCACCTCTTTGATGGACTCCTGAAGCACCCGCCAGAGTTCATATGCTTTGTTGGCCTTGGCAGTAAGATTAGCTTGAAGCTCGCTCAGCGCCTTGGAAGCTAGCTCCCTCTCTGAGAATTTACGGCCGAGCCTCTTCTCGCACGACGTCATATTTGCCGCGCACCGTGCTATCAGACCCCGCAACTCCGCTTTTGCAGCCACGGCTTCTGAGGAAAGGCGAGAACATTCAAGGGCATGCAAGCGAGCCTCCACCTGCCGACAGAACTCCACCCAGACTCGTACCACCTCTTCGCTATGGTAGGTGGCAAGAAAAGGAAGAGAACCGTTAGTTTCGGCGGCAAACGCTTCAGCTGTAGTCGAGCTGCCAGCACGGAGCTCCTCAATCAAAGATGATAAGGAGACAAGGCTTAATTGGGCCAAGCGTTCTGAAGCCCGCAAAGCATAAGGGCTGGGCGGCATCACGATGTGCGATTCCAACGCCGTGGAGACTGGCAGGGTTGTTCAAATTTGAAAGATGTCAATAAAATTCTTAAGCAAAGAACGAATGGGATTATAATAAAATGTCGCTTACCGACAGTCATGCAAGTAGGAGCCGAAGGTTCCCCTGGCCCTTCAACGACCTCGACCTCGTCGTCAGCTTCCAAAACTATAAGAGGCATCAACGTCATTTCACAAAAATGGCAACAATGCTATGGTAAAAAATGGCGAATGACGCTAACCTTGCCCATAGGAAAGGACAATGCGCTGAGGGGAGATCGCCTGCGGAGCTGCCATCTCCAATAAACGCTGAAACGATTGCCGAGGCGACAAATCAGCGATAGAAGCCGCCAGCCCGCGCAATTCTAAGGAAAACAAAAGAGTTCAGACCACGGAAAGATTGCTAATTTAAAATGCAGAAGGTTACCTTCAACACTCCTCCCGTTTTGAGTCGAGGGGATAGCGGCTTCGACGGCCTCTGCCATGAACTCGGGCTCCAACAAAGGAAGGGTAGTCCCGACTACCTCCATCTCAGCCTCTGGGCCGCCTTCGGGAAGAGTCAGTGGGGCGGTGACCACCAAAGGAGCCTCCCCCAAAGGAGCGGGCACTCCGTGATCAAGAACTACCACTGGAAGCTCTATTGTAAGAGGAGCAGCCTCATCAGCCCCCTCCACATTGAGCAACGCTTCATCGGGAATTTCAACAGGCTTTAGCTTCAACGAGCCCATAGGGAGATCCCCCAGCGTCGAAGATTCTGCACAATTCACACAAGAATAAGGATACATATATACAGGCGTAAATAATCTGAAAAGCTACAAAGAAGAACAAAAACGTACCGATGCACAGAGAGGCCTTCAATATGGCTTCTTCAAGTCACTGCTCCTTCTCAAGGAGGCGTGCCCACCGAGGTTCGAGGGTAGACTCGTGGCCGCCGGTCCATAAAGAAAGCGCGTCCGCTGTGTCCTCTGAAGCGGCCTGCTTCAGGGCCCTTTCCCCCCATTCCTCCAAAGGACCGATAAACCACCGCCAAATCCACGAAGGGTCTTCGTAAAAGATTACAGCGGGATAGAGCTTCTTCGGAACCCTGGCATTATGAGACGCGTCTTTGGAACGCCGTATGGCCTCGGCCAACTGTAAGGCTTCCTCATCGGCCGAACTCGGGAAAAGAAGTCCAGCGTCTGACTCTTGCAAGGCCAATGGCTCATCTTCAAGAATGGGCTCGGACTCCGTTAAAGAGTCGAGCAAGTTAGTAGCCACTTTCCTTCGGCGCTTAGACCCAGAGCCTGTCACCGAGGACGACCGCAACGCCGACCCACGTCACCCTCAGCACCCTCATCCCTGTTACCCTCGCTTAGTGCAACGGTTGAGGATGACACCGCCATTGTCGATGCCATGGGGGGCAGTGCTGCCGCGAGCGGTGGTACGGCTACTGGGGCCCGTCTACCCCGCGACCGGGTACCTAGAGGTATGCCAGCTGTTGGAGTAAGGTCCACCCTCGACTCCCCCGGAATGAGCGCGGTGCCAATATCCCTCAGAGGGAAGAGGACCGGAGCTCACGGTCGCAGCGTAGCTCCCATGGCCGGAACCTGAGGAGGAGCATCATGACCAAGAAGCACCCTTCTCTCCTCAAGAATAATTGGGTTGACTCGATAGAGATACCAACCCGTGAACGATCCCACGCACCGGGGCATGTGCTCAGCTTCAGGGATCATGAAGTGGGAGCCGGTGTTCAATCTCACGAAATGATGAGCGGCATCGCGAACGGCGTCGAGTGAAGGGACCGGCGCAACTATGAAAGCCTCGAAAGGAACGCCCTGGTCGTACCCAAACTGTCGAGCGAAGCGATGCGGATTGTACCACATGAAAAGAGCCGCACCATCCTGGCGGAATACCAAATAGCCTGGTCTAATGGCATACAAGTGCGCGGCCTCCCGAGGCCTCAAAGAGGGTACGTTGTCTTTTGACCGGTCCCAGAATTGTTGAACTGGACCTGAAGGAGAAGACAAGACCCGATCATTAAAAACCATCCCGCCAGCGGTAGCGTAGGGAGAAATCAGCACCCGAATAGCCCCGAATTGGGTCAGGTCGGCGGCAGAAGCATCCACCAATTGCATAAGTCGCGGGAAGGGGTAGGCGTCATAAAATGGGGGCCTCTGATGCATAGCAAAAGCCCCCAACACGTGCATCTCGATCCAAGACGTGAAGTAATGAAGCGCAAAGTTTACTACATCCACACCAGGAGTAGAAGTGTTAGTTGCGGTACCCAGCCCGTGATAAAGATACGCCAGCGCCGGGACACCAATGGCCAACCGCGTCCCCTCAGCGATACAATGCGCTGGGTAGAAAACCGAAGCCCTCATAAAGCGACGATGCATGGGAATAACAAACCAACTGAGCCAGACACTGACAAACCCCACGAAGAACGTCTCCTCATCCATGCCGGGAGCTGCAATGGATTCAAAAGACATCGGCGACATAATGGGGATGTAGTACTGCGGTAGATCCGATTCAGTGGTCGGCAGCTTCTTCGGACCAAAACCAAAGGGGTCTTTGATGTTAGCGAACTTCGGAGCTGTCTTCGACAAGACGTCCTCGCGAAGGAAGCAGGCAATGAAGCTCTTAAAAGTAACACCCTGCTCCTCAGATTCGGTGAACAATCGGTCGAAGATACCTAGCGCCTTGATCAAGCTAGGACGCTTGTGGCGGACGGCATTCTCAGTGGACAGGCCGTCAACCGGAGCGGGCTCGGGCTCAAAGACATACTCGTCAGGAGGCAGCAACTCCTCATACAATGTACCCCTGATTGGCAATCCCGAGATTTCATAAAATTCTGCCAAAGAGATCGAGACCTCGCGGTCCCCTAAAAGGAAAGTGTTGGTGGGGAGGTTCCACTAGTTCAAGAACGCCTTAACCCACCAGGCATGTGGGGATTGGTAGTGAAAGAGCGACGCATATATCGCCTGGTAAATCCCAACCTTCTGCAGCCGCGCACGATGGGTGGCAAGGATGTAGCGAGCCCAGAGGAGGTAGCCCGTGGGGTGTCGAGGTGTGAGGCCTATCTTATAAATCTGTCCCCAGGGGTGGGCCTCACCCTGACAAATACGTCGTCCCAGGATATCTATAGCTGGGATCGGATGGTTCGGGATACCGTTCGTCGAAGGCTCGAGCCGTCCCGTTGGAGTCCAATTTGGCATCTCCACAGCGAAAACCGTCCTCGGAGAGTCCATCGGCAAAAACGGGAAAGTAGGCTCTGTCGGTACTGCGCAAAGGAAACTCCGGCGACCCTGGATGATATGACTGTACCAAGATCCCCATAGAAGTAGGCTGGTACAGTTCGGGTCATGAGCCCGGATCATCGCCATCGCTTCCTCGTCAGATGGTGATTGAGGAAAAGCGGCTTCCGAACGAGTGAAGGGGAAGCACGAAACAGAAGCCATTGCACCTAAAATCGAATAAAAGAAAATTGTCAAAAGCAAAGCAGTAAGAAATATACATGCATGAACATGAAGACAGTTGAAGAAAGCGATAGCAGACTCTTTTCATGGGACCATTGGCTACAAAACACATGGGCCCCACAGAATCAGGATGACGGCTCATTAATAATGAGACTAAGCAGTTGTAATAAGACAATGGGGATATCCTCATTAAATAGGAAGTGGGTTTCAAATGGCCCTGCACATCCCCTAGAAGACAAATCTACCTTGGACTCTACAACAAATCAAACAGAATCAAGGGAATTAAATTCCCACAGAAGACATCATTGCAAACTTCTGCTTCATTAATTACAGAAGGACAACCTAGAGTAAAGAGACCCTAAGAAGCCTCCATGTGAAGAAACCGAGTTCTTCATAGGAATTAAATTCCTTATTAAGAAAAGGGGAATTAAATTCCCAGAAACTTTTTTTTGGGATGGAATTAAATTCCATAAATTTTAACCGCCACCATTATCTCCCTAAAGATCATATGAACCCTAAAAAGATCTACTGTTGAAGGAAAAATGGTTTCATACTTTGATTGAAAAACTTGAAGAAAAAATGGGTTCATATTCAAAAAGGGTAAAAACCCTTGTTTTGGATTTAAAATCCAGAGGAATGTGAGAGTTCATCGTTCATTCAAGAGCATTACCTGAAGAAAAGAGTCTTTTTGAACAGAGTTAAACTCTGAAAATGTTTCAAGGCAGAGAACTAAGCTCTGGAAGAAGAGAATTAAATTCTCAGAAAAAGTGTGCAAGGAGGAAGATAAGAAAAAGTGGAGGCGCTTCTGAAATGACCCCTATATTTATAAGATATGATGGAGACGCTTCACCTCCCCAAATCCCTAGAGGAATCCAACGGTCACAAAAAGTGACAGCGTTGCACTCACGAGCAGACACGTGAGAACAACGCGGTGGGGGCATTTGTTTCCTGATTTAAAATCAGGAAAGCTTACAGAGGAGGCATCACGTGCTAGCAAATAACCAGCAGTCATGTGTTGGCACGTGACATTTAAAAGCAGCGGCGAAGGCACATCAGTTCCCTGATCAAGTCAAGGAAAAGACTTCAAAAAAGGTCACGTGCTCACACGTGACCAGGGGTCACGTGTTGGCACGTGACGGTTGAACAGCTGCCAGAAAATAGAGCGCAGAAAGGAGAAGAAAGCTCGTTCCAGGGGGTCACGTGCCTATACGTGACCAGGTGTCACGTGCCTACACGTGACCAAGGGTCACGTGGTCACACGTGACCGGCTTTCAAAGCCTCTCTATTTAACAGAATTAAATTCTGAAAGGCATTCAAATCTTTCCAAAGGAAAATGATTATTTGGAACCGATTGGGTTAAAGATTTAAAGGTGATTAAATATCACCTATTTATGGAAAAATCTTGAACTTGGAAAGATTTCCCCTTAAAATTTAACCGAAATAACAAAGAAATATCTTTGGATTTGAAATCCAATGGTGAATAAAATTCACCTAATAATCCAAAGGTTTAGATGAATAATGAATGCAAATTAAATCTCTTAATGAAAGATTCACTAAAACTAATCGATTATGCTCCTTCTCCTATAAATAGGAGCCAAGAGATATACAAAGACACACAGAGAGACGGAGATAGAGAGACATAGAGAGAGAAAAAATAGAGCCTTGAGACTTTAGAGGAATTTGATCTCCTGCTAAAGAAAACCTTAGGTAAGAAAGGAGAGGCTTTTAAAAAGAGAATTTAATTCTCAAAGAGTTCAACTCTTATATTAAAAAGAAGAACTTAGTTCTTTCTCTAGTAGAGGATCTGCAAAGTGCACATCTCCCCATGAATTGAGAATTTAATTCTCATTGGGTTGAGATCCTGCCATGCAGATCCAAAGCATAGAGAGGGAATGGAAGTTTGAGAATTTAATTCTCACAGAATTATAGAAATTTAATTCCTTTGAAATAAAATTAGGGTTTAACCCTATGTTATAGGAATTTAATTCCTTCAAAATGAACAGAACCAGGGTTTAACCCTAGTTAAGAACTTAATTCTGTCAAAATAACAGGAATTTAATTCCCTCAAGAAAGAAGAAATTAGGGTTTAACCCTAGGATAGAATTCAGTTCTTCACATACATCAGGAATTTAATTCCTGCAGAAGAAAAGCCGGGGTTTAACTCTATCTAAGTATATAATTCTTCAAAAAGAAAGCGGGAATTTAATTCCTCTAAAGTTATAGTTAGGGTTTAACCCTATAAAGGATTTAATTCCTAAAAGATAAACAAACATGCAAAGAAGCAGGGTCACATGCTACCACGTGACCCCTGAAAAGTTCCACAGAGAAGGGCTTTGAGGCAATGCCTCACGTGCCCCACGTGACCCCTTGGCAGAAGCTCTAACAGACAGACATTTAAATGCCCATCACGTGACAGCACGTGATGCTCCAAAGTATTCAATATTTTTGGCAGAATAAAATGAGTTGAGAGCGGTCGCACGTGCTACCACATGACCCCTCTTGCCTTAGTGTTTAACACTAAAGTTGAAACCTCTATATCCAGTGTTCATCACTGATTTTCTTAGTGTTTAAACACTAATTTGGAAAACTCTATTTACAGTGTTTAACACTGACTTTCTTAGTATTGAACACCAATTTGGAAAACCCTGTTTCCAGTGTTTAACACTGATCTGCCTTAGTGTTAAACACTAATTTGAAATCTCCACTGCCAGTGTTTAACACTGATTTGCGTTAGTGCATAAACACTGATTTGCGTTAGTGCATAAACACTAATTTGAAAGCCCTGTTGCTGGTGTTTAACACTAACTATCTTTTAGTGTTAAACATTAACTTGTCAATCTCATTCTCAGTGTTCAACACTGATTGGTCTTTAGTGTTTAACACTAACTTTAGCCCCATTGGCTAAGTGTCTAGAGGCAAAGCCTCTCCTCTGATGGACCAACAGAAAGTCAATATGCTAAACATGATTGGACTCAGCCCAAAATGGCCATAAGTCCTCAATTCAAATTCAACTGGGCTAATGGGCTCATAACATAATTAATTGGTCTTGGTCCTAAACTGGGTCAGAGACTGTTTAATCTACCTTGGTTCCAGGGTACATCTCTTCACTCCTTTGATATTTAGCGTTGTAATACCTCAACGTCTTCAAAGAGGTGACGGGTCCCTATGACCACACATTGATACGGACTGTGTGGTCCTTAAACTCATGGACTATGAGGTCCTTAACCTTGACCGTAATGTCTTAAAACTAACGTCGGACTGTGGAGTCCTTAAATCCATGGACTATGAGGTCCTTAAACTTGACCGTGATGTCTTAAAACTAACGTCGGACTGTGGAGTCCTTAAATCCATGGACTATGAGGTCCTTAACCTTGACCGTGATGTCTTAAAACTAACGTCGGACTGTGGAGTCCTTAAATCCATGGACTATGAGGTCCTTAACCTTGACCGTGATATCTTAAAACTAACGCCGGACTGTGGAGTCCTTAAATCCACGGACTATGATGTCCTTAACCTTGACTGTAACGTCTTAAAACTAACATTGGACCGCAATGTCCTTAAACTACCTATTGACCGCAATGTCACTAAACTAAACAACAGGGCTCCCTTAATTGCCCTATTGTTGGATCTAAACGATCTCTTTAAGTCGATCTTAGTCTAAAAACTAGGATAACGTATCCTTAACAAACGTTTAAGTTGATCTTAGTCCTCAATGAGGCTAACGTATCCTTAAATCCAAATCCCCAAACCCAAATCTAAGATAATACGGATTTGGACTAGTCCACGCCCTACGGGCGACGACATAATTCAGTCTCCGTATACAATCCACGGGCAACTAAGCACAAAATAAACACACACGACACGAAGTGACCTTCCGGAGAAGGAGAAAGTGGTTACCGCGATGCGGTAGCGTAATTAACTGCAGGGGCTTGCGCCTGCAGGGAAGAGCGTCCCCACAATCAAAAACCCCTCAAGCGAGGGGGAATCTGACGAAGTTTGCTTCATCGGACGCATCCGTTTAAAGCTTCGATACACGGTGCTATAAATCAACTTGGCATATTCGGAGAGGTGGACGGATAGCACCAATTAGCATCTGCCCCGAATCTCAGGCAAGAAGTCCCTGTCGCGCGTCATTCGGAGGGGAACACGGTCCTCCCGGCTTTGCCGCCTTCTGCAGCTGGTATAGTAAACTCCCTCATTGATGACTTTCTTATATTTCTTGAACCGTCATCTGATTGTGTTTTGTTTTTTCAGCTGTCGTTCTGGTTCCGGCCCCCTTCGAGCCTCACATCATGATGCCGACCGGCCCCTTCTTGAGACGTCCATCTTCAAAGGGTGCTACGATGAGTTTGGGAATGCTGAGCAGATACGTCGAAGAGCTTGACGCAGACGTTCCGCTATCTGCCGCAGATTTTGCTTCGGAGGTTAATTCGATGCTGGCGACGCTTGTAAATTTTCATAATGAAAGCGTCATCGAGTCTTGGGTTAATCACTGCAGGGAGATTGAGACCCGCCTGCATCAGCTGGAGTCTATGCGTCCTGCCCCCGAGATCTTGGCCGCGAGCACTCAACGGGAGGCATGGATCGAGCAAAGCGCTTCTTACTTCCGCCATTTGGAACAGGAAGCATTTTTAAGGCTGAGAGAATGCTAAGAGTCCTCAAGCGAGACTGCTCACCTGCGTGCTGAAGTCGATGCGAACGCTGCCCGGGTAAAGGCTATCTTCGAGGGCCTTCTGCAAAGTATTTCTTATAGGCTAGCACTGAAGCAGAAGCTCGATGCCGCTGAGCGTGATGCCCAAGGTCGCAACGCAGCTCAGCAAGTAGTTGAGGAGCAGCTTTCATCCTTCCTGCAGCAGCGGGCTCAAGTGGAAGCAGAACTGGCGGTGGCTGCCGATCTGGAGAAGGCATTAAAGGAAGTGCGCGAGCAATTGATGAAGCTATTTAAGACGCTTCATTCTCCTTGAACATTTTCTACCATTTGCAATTGTAAATAAAATGTATTTGCTTCTTTTATTCTTTAACACGATGTATCTTGTACTCAATCAAATTTATGAATAAAAGATATACATTCTTTGTAATGTCTTGTGTCATTTCTCCGCTTTCTTCTTTCTTTTATTATCAGCATATTACTTTAGCAAACATGTTCGACAGATGATAGAACGACATCCTGTCTTGATTTCTTCAAGAGGTAGCGATAGCTTAGGCCGCAGGTTCAGATCTGCTGCCTAAGACTTTTCAACATTATGAGCCGTGAGGGTCTCATAAAGAATTTTCTCCCTACGGATCGAGAGGATCTCGTAGGTGTATTTTCTCCTTAGGAATCGTGAAGATTCCTAAGTGCGTTTTCTCTTGAGAGTCGTAAGCATCTCATAAGAGAATTTACTCCCTTACGAGTCGTGAGGACTCGCAAGTGATGGGTAAAATTGCCCTTATCCGCCTTTCACGGGGTCAGGAGTTTGACTCTCGGTCATTGATGTACTGTCGAGTCATGGAACTAGGAAATTTGCCGTGACTCCGCTTTACTGGCGTCGTATATTCCTGCAGAGACACTGATTTCTCTGCGGATCGGCGCGAATTGAGATGCTCTCGTCAAGGACGCTGATTTCCCTAAATCGAGGAGGTTGCCAAGGATGCTGATTTCCTCGGCGTTGAGACGAGTCGAGGTATTCCTGCAAAGACGCTGATTTCTCTGCGGGTCGACGCGAATCGAGGTGCTCTTGTCAAGGATACTGATTTCCCTGAATCGAGGAGGTTGCCAAGGACACTGATTTCCCTGGGGTTGAGACGAGTCGAGGTATTCCTGCAAAGACACTGATTTCTCTGCGGGTCGATGCGAATCGAGGTGTTCTCGTCAAGGACACTGATTTCCCTGAATCGAGGAGGTTACCAAGGACACTGATTTCCCTGGGGTTGAGACGAATCGAGGTAATCCTGCAAAGACACTGATTTCTCTGCGGGTCGACGTGAATCAAGATGCTCTCGTCAAGGACACTGATTTCCCTGAATCGAGGAGGTTGCCAAGGACACTGATTTCCCTGGGGTTGAGACGAGTCGAGGTATTCCTGCAAAGACACTGATTTCTCTGCGGGTCGACGCGAATCAAGATGCTCTCGTCAAGGACACTAATTTCCCTGAATCGATGTATTTGCCAAGGACACTAATTTCCTCGGAGTTGAGACGAATCGAGGTATTCCTGCAAAGACACTGATTTCTCTGCGGGTCGACGCGAATCAAGATGCTCTCGTCAAGGACACTAATTTCTCTGAATTGAGGTATTTACCAAGGACACTGATTTCCTTGGGGTTTAGATGATCTCTGGTGGTCTTTCAGGTTTTATATGAGTTACCGTCAAGACCCTGAAGCTAGGAATTTGGCCTTCGCTTCGCTTGCTGTGGTGTGTCCGAATCCTGTTGGAGGAGGGACGTTGTAGTGACATTTCGTCTGCTGTGTAGAGACGAACGTCGAAGTGGTGATCACTCCACGCTGGGGTGAGATGATCTACGATTGTCTTTTTGGCCCTATATGAGTTGCCGTCAGGACTTGGCTCCATTTTCTGATGGAGCATGGGGAGGGAAGATATATTTCCTTCTGTGTTTACGCCCCTGGATTGTATACAGGGATTGCTGTGACATCGCCTGTAGGGCGTAAATTTCATTATATATATTTTTCATTTTATTTCTTTCCGTGATGCTCTATCATTTCAGCTTTTATATAGCGAAAGTCGCAATTGCCCAATCATTTCGGCTATTTTTCGCGGTGCCCAATCATTTCGGCTATTTATTTTATTTTCACTCGCTGCTTTTTATTGCAAGTTGCCCCATCATTTCGGCTATTTCGTATGCATACATTTTATTTACTTACTGATTTTGTTGCAAGTTGCCCCATCATTTCGGCTATTTTGTATGCATACATGGCTCGCTGTTTTTTTTTTATCGCGAGTGTGGAACTTGGAATCTGGTGCCAATCTCAGCATCAGCATCGCTACAACTAGAATATTGTCAGGAGCGAATCATCATTTGTCATGAAAGAGCTTGGAATTTGATACCGGTTTAGGCATCAGCATCGCTACAACTGGGATATTGCCAAGAGCGAATCATCATTTGCCATGAAAGGGCTTGGAATTTGATACCGGTTTAGGCATCAGTATCGCTACAACTGGGATATTGCCAAGAGCGAATCATCATTTGCCTCTGTCGATATTGAACAAAGGTAGCTTAGTAAACAGGGTTAGGATCCTGTCGACTAAGGCTTTTGACTTCATGAGCCGTAAGGGTCTCACAAAGGTATTTCTCCCTACAAGTCGTGAGGATCTCGTAGGTGTATTTTCTCCTTAGGGATCGTGAGGATTCCTAAGTGTATGTTCCTCTGTAAGTCATAAGGATCTTACAAAAGGGTTTTCTCCTTATAAGTCGAGAGGACTTATAAGGGTTGTTCACCATATAGACATATCCCTAGTCACGGGTGGGACTTTGTTAGGGAAATGTTTATTCGCGCCCATAGATTGTTTATAAGGGTCAGTATTGAGCCACTTGTAGGGCCCTATCGAAGGTTGTGGGGGTTGCTTAAGAACAGGTTCGGGTCTCTGTAACTTAAGACTTTCAAATCTTATGAGCCATGAGGGTCTCATAAAAGAGTTCTCCTTACGAGTCGTGAGGATCTCGCAAGTGTAATTTCTCCTTAGGAATCGTGAGGATCTCTAAGTGTGTTGCTTCCCTGTGAGTCGTAAGGATCTCACGCGGGTGATTTCTCCTTACAAGGTCGAGAGGACCTTGTAAGTGTCTTTTAACGAGGTTGCGCCCTTTCGGGATTTCACAAACACTCGCCGGTAGCCCTGCTGTTTTTACTCACAGAGCCCTTTCGGGTTTTCTTCCATGCCCATTTCGCTTATGGACATACCGTCTTTTTTTTTATATATATATCCTTTTTTTATTCTTTTTATTCTTTATTCTTTTTTTTAACGAGGTCGCGTTTTTTCGGGTTTTCACGAACACTCGCCGGTAGCCCTGTTGTTTTTACTCACGGAGCCCTTTCGGGTTTTCATCCGTGACCATTTTGCTTATGGACATACCGTTTTTATATCTTTTTATTTTATTTTATTTATTTTTATTCTTTTTTTTATCTCGTCAGCCTGAGGATGCTACGGTAGTAGTTTAAAGACATTTCGGTCATCAGCCAGTTTTAGGACGTAGTGGTCCGTCATTAGTTTAAGGACGTTTTGGTCCATTGTTGAAGAAGGCCGGCTACTACTTATAGAGTTTGCGCTTAGGAAGATAGCGAGCGGACATAGTCGTCGTTATCTATCATTGACCTAGGCTGTGACTCATTAAGCGTAGTATTTCTTTAAGAAGCGACCGTTTATTGGCCTGAAAGGCCTTTCACCGTGCATATCTATGAGTAGATAGGCTCCACCCTGGTAGACCTTGTCTATAATGTACGGGCCTTCATAGTTCGGCTCGAATTTTCCCCACTTGGCGCGATTGGGGATCATAGGTCTTTTGACCACTAGCACGAGTTCGCCTTGGCGGAATGTCCTCGGCCTGGTCAATCTTTCATATGAGCGCGTCATCTTTGCTTTATAGGCCTCCAGATTTTGTTGTGCTATGAGCCGGGTTTCACCAAGGGCATCAAGCTCCTCAAGCCGAAGGTGAGCATTTTCTTCGTCCGTCAGCTTGTAGTGGACTGCCACTCATAGAGAAGGTAATTCTATTTCGAGGGGGAGTACTGCTTCTGTACCGAATACCAACGCGTACGGCGTTGTGTTCGTGGCCGTCTTGAACGTAGTTCGATACGCCCAGAGAGCTTCTTACAGTCTCTCGTGCCAGTCTTTCTTATTTCGAGACATTGTCTTCTTCACAATCTTCGTCAAGGTCTTGTTGAAAGCCTCAGCTAGACCGTTAGCTCGGGGATTATAAACTGAGGAATATCTCCAGTCTATGTTGTGTTGTTGCGCGAAGCGGCTGATCTTGTGGCTTCTGTAGGCTGGCCCGTTATCGGAGATGATCCGTCGCGGAGTTCCAAACCGATAAATGACGTGCGTCTTGAAGAAATGGAGGATATTCTCCATCTTCACTTCCCTCAGCGGTACTGTTTCTGCCCATTTGGAGAAGTAGTCAGTCGTCGCCAAGATGAATCGATGTCCTCTGGATGATGCTGGTTCGATGGGGCCGATTACGTCAGTCCCCCACATTTCGAACGGCCAGCTAGCCACTATCGGATGTAGAGGATTTGGCTGCTGATGGATAAAGTCCTCATGAATCTGGCATGAGTGGCATTGCTTCGCATATTCGAGGCAGTCCTGAATCATCGTTGGCCAATAGTAGCCCATCCGTTTAATTTTCAACTTCATTTTTGGGCCTGCTTGGTGAGAACCGCAGAGTCCGTTGTGAACTTCCCGAACGACTCTTTTCGCCTCTTCAGGTCCCAGACGGCTCAACCACAGAGAATCAAACGACCTCTTGTACAGAGTATCATTGACGAAGGCGAAAGACAGAGCTCGTTTCATAAGCTAATATCTCGAGGACGCATCTTCAGGCGTTCGACGGGATTTGAAGTAGTCTATAAAGACTTCTCTCCAATCCCCAGCCTTTTCCTGGTCTTTTATTTGCATAGCCATTTGCTCAATCGCTCCCTTTTCTTCGGATGATTCCAGAGATATTTCTGCTGGGGCAAGCACCCGACGGCTTTGTACCACGATTCTTACGTCATCGTGGTTCTCGTCGGCCAGTTCTTTAGCGAGCTTAGCTAGTGCATCTGCTTTGCTATTTTCCCCACGCGGTATGCTTTCCAAAGTGTAGGAAGGAATTTGGGTCAACAGTTGTTGCACTTTTTCGCCGTACTTCACCAACTCTGGTTTGCACATTTGGTAGTCGCCATTTACTTGACTGACGACCAGTTGAGAATCTCCGTATATGATGAGGTTCTCAATCCCCATGCCGATGGCGATCTCGAGACCTACTATCAAAGCTTCGTATTCGGCTTCGTTGTTCGTCCTCGGCTCTGTTAAGGAGAAGGCAAAGCGCATTATCCCTCCTTGTGGAGTTACGAAGATGAAGCCTACCCCCGATTTAATTATAGGGGTGCTTTGTTTGCGCTTCTTTATGGAAGACGCTCCATCAAAATAAAGTTCCCATCGGTTACCACCACCGTCAATTGTATCGAATGCGTGCTCGTCTGGCAGTTCGCAATTCAAAGGGGAGTCGGCCGGTATCGAATGCACAGCGAGGAAGTCGGCGATGGCCTGGCCCTTTACTGCCTTAAGGGGTTGATAAGTTATTGAGAACTCCATCAAGAGAAAGGCCCATTTAGCGAGTCTCCCCGTCAATATAGCCTTTGACATCAAATATTTGAGAGGGTCCACCTTCGATATAAGATGGACTTCATGTGCCAACGCATAGTGCCGGAGTTTCGTTATCGCGAAGATTAACGCCAGGCAGTGTTTTTCGATGGGGGAGTAGTTGCTTTCTGCCCCCAGGAGAACTCGACTTAAGTAATAAAGAGCTATTTCTTTTCCTTGATCGTTCTCTTGCGCCCATAATGCGCCTAAGGAACCTTCAAGGGCGGTTGTATAAAGAATGAGAGGCTTTCCCTTGACCGGAGCAGCCAGCACTGGTGGGTTGTGCAGATACTGCTTGATCTCGTCCAGCGCGCTTTGACATTTGTGATCCCAGACGAAAGGGGTTCCCTTCTTCATCTGATGACTGTAAGGGCGGCACTTGCCTGAAAGGTTGGCTATAAATCGCCGGATATACTTGAGCTTCCCTTGGAGAGACCGCAATTGCTTGAGAGTTCTTGGCGGAGGCATTTCCATGATCGCCTTGATCTTTGATGGATCTATCTCGATACCTCGGTGTCGGACGATAAATCCTAGGAATTTGCCCGAGGAAACTCCAAATGCGCACTTGAGAGGGTTCATCTTCAAGTTGTATTGCCGGAGGCGTTGAAATACGGTCTTCATATGCTCTAAATGCTCCTCGAATGATTTGCTCTTAACCACGAGGTCGTCGATATAGCATTCGACGATTTCATGTATAAGGTCATCGAAGATCTTTGTCATGGCCCTTTGATAGGTAGCACCGGTGTTCTTTAAACCGAAGGGTATCACCTTGTAGCAGAATATACCCAAAGGGGTCCGGAAAGAGGTATGCTTCTGGTCTTCGGGGTGCATCTTTATCTGATTATATCCTGATGAGCCGTCCATGAAGGAGAAAACCTCGTGAGTGGACGTGTTATCTATCATCAGCTCAGTGACTGGCACTGGGAAATCGTCCTTCGGGAAGGCTTTATTGAGATCCCGAAAGTCTACGCAGATGTGCATCGTCCCATTTTTCTTCATCACCGGGACGATGTTGGCGATCCAATCGGGATACTGAACTTCCTGGATAAACCCTGAGTCGATTAGCTTCTTGACCTCGGTGTTGATACTCATCTCTAGCTCGAGCCGCATTCTTCTCGGTACTTGTTTGATTGGTTTAACGTCCGGGGATATCGCCAATTTATGCACGGCAATTTCTGGATCTAGTCCTGGCATCTCGGAATAATTCCATGCGAAGCAATCTTTATACTGCATAAGCACGTCTTTTAATGAAGCCACCCTTTCTTCAGATAGCAGCTCACTAACGAATGTCGGTCGCGGGTCGTTCGCCGTCCCCAACTCAATTTTCTTGAGGTTATCCGCAGTGGTGTGTATTCCATCTTCCAGCTCTTTCGGCGCTGGTGGAAATTCTGAGATCACCTCGTCATCGTTGTTTTCGAAGCACCAGGGAAGGTCATCCATATTCTCGGGCTCTTCTTTTGATATTGTTATCATATGACAAGCACGAGCTCGCTTCCAAGACCGATGTGGATCTGGTTCTGCTCTCGTGGCTTTAGGTTCATGCTTCTGCGGCGGTATTACCCTCCAACTGTCGGATAGAGAAAACTTGCCGAGCTGATACTGATCTTCGATCCAATTCTTGAAGGTGAATCAATCTTCGAGAGGGTGTCCTACTACCCTGTGATAAGAGCAATAGTTCGGGTGTAAAACTTCGCCTGCTTGCTCAGGGTGTTTAGACTCCGGCAGCGTAATCATTTGGTGTTTTATAGCTAGGTCAAGTATCTTCTTTGTCTTGTCTTGAGGAAAAGAGTATGCTCGACCCATCTTCTTCATAAGAGATAAATCCGGACCGCTTGAATCCCGCTCGCGTGACTTCTTGGTCCCGCTTTGTCGCTGTCGAACGCCTTTTCCGCTCTTTGACTTGTTTCTGCCTCTGCGTCGAACCTTTTGAATGACGGGTTGACAGGGAGGAGCATTTTCATCTTTCGCAGCCTGTTAGAAGAGGCGTTGCGTCCTGGCTTTCTCGTAGAGGGTCATTTCGCGATTATGGTCATCTCGAACCTTTTGACCAGCTTTCCTTATAAGCTTGTCCATTTATTCTTCGAACGACGGACTGGGCCTTTTTGCATCGGGGACTTCTTCTGGCTTAGGGTCAGCATCTTCCCATTGAGCGTCCTCTTCTTCATTGAAGTCATGTACGACGTAGCAGTCACGGAGCAGCTCTCGTTTCTTAGACCGAACATATCCAAGCCCGATTGCTTCCATTCTTTCATTGGGCAATTTGCGCTGAGTTCCGGGAACGTTCCAGATCCTGTCATAGAACTTGGCTTTTTGAGCAGTTTGCTTAAGGGGTACACCTTGGCGCCTCAAAAGTCTTCTTAGTCCGTCCATATAATATCTGGGTAGACGGATGGGCTGGAGCCTGTCAAGTGTAGGATCAGCGTCGTGCCATATTTCTTTCTCCATTTTAGTTTCCCCGGAGCGGTAGAATAGGATCGCCTTTTCGCCTTCTCGCCTGGGAGGGACGTAAAACGTATGCAGCTCTTCTACACTGTAGGTATTGAGCGCGTCCAGTTCTTTATGATCTTTAACTGGAACCATGGCGACTTGCAGACTTTGCTCTTCGTCAGCGAATGTTCGTATTGGAGGCCGAGCAGAGAATATAGCATGGACCTTGTCTTCTGAGTAGCTGTCGAAGATCAGCATGGGAGCGGACGGTCCTGGCTTGTTGTGCTGGGGTGGACCTGAATAAACCATCTCTTCCTCTTCCTCAGTATCACTCCCGAAGACAGGGATGGTGGTGATAGCTTTGTTCTCCGGTTTGTGACATCTCTCCGTGTCTTCGAAATCCGGTAAGAAATATTTTGCATCTTCGTACTTCCGAACTTCGTTCACTGAGAACGGGTTCAGCTCTCCTGTCACGGTGTACTCGAGACCATCCTTAAAGTATTTCATACACTGGTGTTGTGTAGAAGGGATGATGTTGTACTCGTGTAACCAAGGTCGGCCGAGCAAAGCATTATAGCATGTCTTGGCATCTATGACGTGGAATTTAATGTCCGTGACAAGTAGTCCAAAGCGCAGCGTTAATATCACTGACCCGAGAGTCCGTGATGATTGAGAGTCGAACCCGGAGATGGTGATCTTATCCCGAGCGAGGTGTTGTACGCTCATGCAGATTTTTTTCAATACCCGTACAATAAGGAGATTGACGGAGGACCCGTTGTCAACCAAGATTTTACCTATCTTTATATCGTGGCAGTACCCTGAGACATAGAGGGGACGGTTGTGTTCGCATGTCCCAAGGAGGAGGTCTTCATCGCCGAAAGTGACATCGGCTGTGTGCACTTCTTCCAGCTCGTCCTTCATCTTTTCTTCGGCGAGAAAAGCTTGGAATTGCTCTGGCTCTTGTAGCGCTTTGATCAATGATTCTCTTGCTTCTTTTGATAGTAAGAGGGCATCGAGAATACTGAGTTGCGAGGGTAACTTCCTCAAGTGTGCCAGAACGTTGTAGTCCACCTTATTTTTCTTTGGCGGGTCTTTGGTGGTTAGCTCTTCCATGACTTGGTCATCTAGGGCGATATTCTCTGAGACCTTTTCTTTTCCCTTATCTTTTTTATTTGAGGGACCGAGATTCTTTTCGGGTAGCGTACGATTACGCAGCCGGATATTCTCGCAGGCCTTTGGCTCTTCCTCTTTTCTCGAGGTGGACTCTTTAAAGAGAGGGCTAAGAGCCATCTCCTCGTCAGAGTCGCTCCCGAATGTGAGAATTTGCGCTCCCTCAGCGTTAACCATGCAACAATCGCCGGTAGTTCTCCTAAGCTCCTCAGTTGTACTTTTCTGCTCCCAACGAGTTTTGCGCTTCTCCTGCTTAAAATGTTGCAGGTGAGCGACATACCTCTGCCACCATTTATTGAAAGCTTTGCACTCTTCGGTGGGGTGCGAAATCTTTCGATGATACAAGCAGTATGAAGGGTGCATATCTGCTTCACTGGAAGTATTTCCTTCAGAGGGTGGTAGCTTCATCCCCATTGATATGACTTTAGCAAACCTTTTCCTCGTCTTGAATTTGTTTTTATCCGCCACTGATGTCTTTTGATTTGATGAGGGTGTCTCGACTCTTTCGTCTAGTCGCCGGCGCTTGGCCCTTTCAAATATGACCGTCTCGCGTTCCCGATCAGCTTTACTTTTCAAAAGAGCTTCGTTGAGGAATGCATCAATTGTTTCATCTGATAGCCCCAGAAGTTCCGGTTTAGGATCTGCCCCCAGCTTCTCATTGCAAGGAGTTTTCTCATCATTTGTAAACGAGTGGGAGATCATATGACAACTCGACACGTAACCGTCAGATTTATCCGACGAGCTTTCCCCATCATCTTCCTCCTGAAAGACGTGGCTAATGAACTCTTGGAGCATGATGGGAGTCCGTGCCTTCTGATTATACTCCTTCAGCGCATCAATCTGTTTCTGTAAGTCCGTGCGCTTGTCGCCAGGTTTCACGGGCTTTTTGGATTTTTTCTTCTTCTTCTTTGAAGATTTCGACGGCTGGGCGTGAGTGCTTGGGCCATCACCGCCGATCATTAGAGTTGGGCGTGGTTGTAGCGTCCCTTCGATGATCTGAGGTTCGAGCGGGTTCTTCCACCTGATCGCCGGGCATGTCTTGAGATCATTCAGCACCCTTTTGGTCTTGGCAGATAGCACAACCTCCCACGGAGCTTCTTCAACAAGGGAGCACGTTGTCCCCGGCGTATTCACCTTTTCAGGGATATGAGGTTGCGGCGGGTTCACCTTCCACCTTTCGGACAACGCTTACTTGCCCTGTTGGTATTGGTCTTCAATCCAGTTTTTGAAGACGTAGCAATCTTCGATCGGATGACCCAATACTCGGTGGTAGGGGCAGTAATTGGGATCATTGACGTCGTTTGGCTGCAACGGACGTCTTGAATCCGGCAGATTGATAAGCCTGTTGCGCAGCGCCAGCTCGAACAGTCTTCTTGTTTTATCTTGAGGAAACGAGTAAGGACGTCCTAGCCTCTCCTCAAGGGATACGCATGGACGCATATTGTTTTAACGGACAACCGTCTTCAAGTTACTCGGCTGTTGTTGAGCATTGGCGACGACAATCGCTTTTCCTTTCCCCTTCTCATTTCGAGAGTCCGGCTTTGGAGGAGACGGCATGTGGCCCATTTGGTCCATCTGGGCTAGCTTTTCGATCAGGGCCTGTAACGTGGTTGGTTTAAAGAACATCATGAACTGTGAAATAGTTGCATGAGGATCTAAGGTGCCCACGACCATGCCCACCGCTGGTGCTTCTTCGATGCGCTGTTCGCACTTCGACCACAAGTTCCGCCACCGGATTGCATATTGAACCCAGGTTTCGCCCGGCTTTACTCTTGCATTGATCAACGTTGTTATTGGAGTACGCTCGCTGGCACTTGCGAAACGTTGGGTAAACAACAACTCCATTTTAGCGAAAGTTTTGACAGAGTCGTTCGGAAGCTCGGAGTACCATTCAAACGCCGTTTCCGATAAGCTGCCGACGAACTGGTGAAGCAGGAGCTTATCATCGCCGCCGGTGTTACCACAAAGAGCCCTGAACTGGGCTACATATTGATGGGGATTGCCTGTCCCCTTGTAGACATGAAATTTCGGTATTGTATAGCCCGGCGGGTATTTGATCTGATCGTACCAGCTCGGATATGGTCGCCCCGTTTTGACAACTTGACTGGCTGCTTCAGTTGCCTGGTGGACTCGTATCTGCTTGGCTATATATTCATCCAGGGCAGCTTTGGAAATTGTCTCCTCCTTCGCTGTTGACAGAGCCGGTGGAGGATTCGACGTTTCTTCTCTGTCATCTTCAAGGGCGATCGGAGGATCTTCAGCAGGAGGATCTTGCTGGATCATCATACCCACCATGTCCTGGAACAAAAGGGCCATTCGTTTTATATTGGCTGCTTGTTCTGCAGCCTCTTTGTCCTTCTTTTCCAGTATCCTGCGAAGGAACTCGGCGTCGGTTTCTTGCTCCTGGCGTTGATCCGAGGATGCTTCTGGGCTTTCTTTTGGCCCTGTGAGCGCGGCCATCGCAGTCATCATTTCTTGGAGCTTCTGCTGCTGCTCTTGAGCTTTAGTCACCGATCGCGTAAGCGGTCTATGGCCTGTGGATATACGGATGTCCTCTTTCCCGGGCGCCATGTCGACGGTATGTACCACAATGCCTCCGGACTTAGGGCGTTTGGGCTCACTACCTTTGACATTTGCCGCATGCGTGGGGACTTTCTCCGGCCTTCTTCTCTTGTGGGCCGTCGAAGTTGAGGGGGCCGTTGCTTTGGGCACCCAGGTGGTCGTCGTCTTCCATTACATGACAGGGGGATTTTCTTCCTGCCGGACTTTCGACTTCTTTTGCTGATGGGAGAAGTTCGGATCAATCACTGATTCTCGGACTCATCGCCAAGTCTTGTAGACTCTGGAAGACAGCCGTTGAGGAGACTGCCCCGGCTTTTCTGGTTTTGCTTCCACGACGGTTTCTACCGGTGGAGGAGATCTTTTGAGCACCGCAGTTGGCGAATTTCTGCGTACCCTGTTCAGTAGCTCAAAGCTGTTCCCAATTGGAACAACAGCGTTAACTTCCACCGTTGGAGCTGGTGGAGTTAGCCCAGAGGGGGAGTTGCCCCCAGTCTTCCTTATCCGGTGCCAGTGGCGACGTCGGGCGTGACGAGTTGTTGGGATTGGTTCGGCGACGGCTTTGTCTTGCCCCGTGTTCAGGTGAGGGGCTGTTGCCGGTGTCAGCCTCTTGAAGACTGACGTCCGTTGAGAAGCCGTGTCCAACCGGTCAAACACAGAAATCTGAACGGGAGCGGGACTGGGAGCAGTCAGCCTTGCGAAGACCGACCCTCTTACAGGAGAAGCCTCCTCGACGACTTTTGGAGCCGGGATAGCAATCTTCTCTGGGATGGCCACTTCAGGTATTATGGGCTTCTTGGAAGGCCCTTTGGAGCTCAAGCTCAGCCTGGTGAAAACTGAAGAGTTGGAATCGGACGACCCGTTGAGAGGGGCCGTGGCAGTAGCAAGTCGATCGAAGACCGACTTCTTTGAAGCTTCCGATACGGGCATTGGGATGGCGAAACTCGCTGGTGGGAGCATGGTCCCGAAAAACAGACCGGTGGTAGCCTGAGTCACTTGTTCCACCGGCATAGCGAAGAGGGATGCCGCCTGAGGCCCATAGGCTACACCTCCAGGTAAGGCGGAGCGTCGGTTGCATTTGCATTTGGAGCAGTTCGAGCAGTTGGATGCCATTGCTGTTTGATTTCTGCGCCAAGCAAGAGACCAAATCTTAGTAACTTGAAACCCGAGGACAACCATTAACAAACCGCGATTCGTTCGAGAATACGACACACGAAGTGTGGAGTGGAAAGAGGAAAAGGTCCCACCGGGCGTTCCAAAATCTGTTCCCCTCCGAATGGCGGCCAAGACAGGGATGTCTTGCCTGAGATTCGGGGCAATGCTATTTGGTTTTATCCGTCCACCTCTCCGAAGATGCCAAGTTGATTTATGGCACCGTGTATCGAAGGTTTAGACGGATGCGGCCGATGTAGCAGAATTCGTCAGATTCCCCCTCGCTTGAGGGCTTTTTGATTGTAGGGACGCTCTTCCCTGCAGGCGTAATCCCCTGCAGTTAATTACGCTACCGTATCGCGGTAACAATTTTCTCCTTCTCCAGATGGTCACTTCGTGTCGTGGGTGTTTGTTTTGTTTGTGGTTGCCAGTGGATTGTATACGGAGACTAATTTATGTTGTCGCCCATAGGACGTAGATTAGTCCAAATCCGTATTTTCTTAGATTCAGGTTTGGGGTTTTGGTTTAAGGATACGTTGGTCTTATTTGAGACTAAGATCAACTTAAACGTTAGTTAAGGATACGTTAGTCTAATTTTAGACTAAGATCAACTTAACGGGATCGTTTAGATCCAACAAAAGAGCATTTGGAGGGGGGTTCTATTGTTTAGTTTAGTGACATTGCGGTCGATTGCCAGTTTAGGGACATGGTGGTCCAACATTCCCATTTGGGGGAAGAGTATTGGTTTAAGGACGCATTAGTCCATGAGTTTAAGGACCCCACAATCCGTATTACCAGTTTATGGACATGGTGGTCCATCATTCCCATTTTGGGGACGGATATCAGTTTAAGGACGCATTAGTCCATGAGTTTAAGGACGCATTAGTCCATGAGTTTAAGGACCCCACGGTCCGTAGCAATGTGTGGTTGTCGGGACCCGTCGGCTCTCTGAAGACGTTGAGGGATTATAACGACAAATATCAGAGGAGTTCAGAGATGTACCCTTGAACCGGGTGTAAATTGATTTGAGAGAGCAGTCGTGCCCAGTTCAATTTAATTTGAGAACTTACGGCCAGAATTGGGCTAAGTCCAGTTGAAAATGTTCAACATTTTATTTGCATTTGGCCTGTTAGGCCTTTACTAGGGCTCTGCCCCTGCATGGCATTTTTGTTTGGTCTATTAGACCTTTATTTGGGCTCTGCCCTTTTTTAAATGATGCACACCTTCTGTTTTGGTCTGACAGACTTTTGTTTGGGCTCTACCCCTTTTTTAATAATGCATTGCATTTTATTAGGCCTGTTAGCCCCTTTTAATTGGGCTCTGCCCTTCTTTTTAATAATGCACTGCATTAATTAGTCTGACAGAGCGCCACGTGGCTTGTCAGGCGCTTTGCGCCAATTAAAGAGCGCAAGGCGCAAGCGCATGTGGAGGTGACACGTGTCACGCTCTGGTGAGCATAAGTCTGTTAGCGCAGTGCGCTGCGCTAGCGCGTTGCTGACACGTGGCGCGCTATGATGACTTGCGCCAATTTAGGAGAGCGGTGCTCTGTTTTAGAAGCGCATAGCGCAGTTATTCTGGGACCGACACGTGGCGCTCTCTGGTGGCTTGCGCCAATCCAAGGAGCGCAACAGTGCAGACTCAAAAGTGCAAGGCACTGTTCCATAGCGCATAGCGCATCTTGATTCAATTTTGGATCAAAGAAAAGAATCTTTTAAGATTCCAGAACCAATGGTTCATCAAAAGGCAATGCCTTTATATAGATCAGGTGATCTGTGAAGTAATACTTCTTTTTATCTTTTTTTGATTGGATCTTTTTGATCTTTTTTCCTTTTTAAATGAAGATCTTGATCTTGTTCTTAGATCATTGATCTTTTTAGAAGAAAATTCTTCTTTTCTTTTTTTTCTAAAGGTTTACCTTTTTTCTCTTTGAGCTCTTCTCAAAATTTTTAGAGGAGTTCTCAATATCTCTCTGTGTGTGTGTTAGACTTGGAGTCTAGGGGCCTTTATATAGTGTCAATTAATTTGTTAAATCGGTTAAAGAGATCTTTCTCTGAGTGATTTAGGGATTTTTCCCCACCGTTGGATCTTTGATCCTAGGACTTCTGTTTTACAGAAGATAATCTTCTTATTTTAACAAGATCAGAAAGATCTTCTGGGAATTTTTCTGTTTTAAATGCTGGCACAGCTGGCGCAAGCGCACCTACGCTTGATACGTGTCGCATAGAGCAGAGCGCAGCGTAACTGCGCTAGCGCAACTGCGCTGACACTTGCGCTGACACGTGTCGCGCAGCGCAGAGCGCAGATCATCTGAAGCGTTGCTTCCTTTATTTTTATTTTAAATAGAGCCTTGCTCTGATTGTATGAGCTGCCTTGGACGCAGCGCTGGCGTGTCAGCTTTTGACACGTGGCGCGTTGCGCGCGGCGCAAGGAATCTGAAGCGTTGCTTCAATTTTTGAATTTTTGAAATTCAAACAGAGCTTTGCTCTGATTGGGGAAACAGCTGGCGCTCGCGAATCGCTGAGTAAACAACAGCTCCATTTCAGCGAAGGTTTTGACGGAGTCATTCGGAAGCTCGGAGTACCATTCAAACGTTATCTCCGATTGGCTGCCGACGAACTGGCGAAGCAAAAGTTTATCATCACTGCCTGTATTGCCACAAAGAGCCCTGAATTGAGTGACATGCTGATGTGGATTCCCCGTCCCTTTATATACATGGAACTTAGGGATCGTATATCCCGGCGGGTAACTGATTTGGTCATACCAGCCCGGATAGGGTCGTCCAGTTTTAACAATTTGCCAGGCCGCTTCACTCGTCTGATGAGCTCGTATTTGCTGAGCTATATAGTCATCCAATGCGGCCTTGGAAATGGTTCCCTCCTTGGCTGCTGAAAGAGCCGGAGGAGGATTAGATGTCTCCCCTCTATCGTCTTCAGTAATGGTCGGAGGGTCTTCAGCTGGAGGATCCTGCTGTAACATTATTCCGACCATATCTTGGAAGAGAAGCGCCATTTGTTTTATGTTAGCCGCTTGCTCTGCGGCTTCTTTGTCCTTCTTTTCGAGGACTCTGCGTAAGAAGTCAGCATCGGTTTCTTGTTCGTAACGCTGTTCTGATGATGCCTCCGAGCTTTCTTTTGGCCCGGTGAGTGTGGCCATCGCAGTCATCATTTCCTGAAGCTTCTGTTGTTGCTCCTGGGCTTTCGTCACAGATCGGGTGAGCGGTCGGTGACCCGTCGAAGCACGGCTTTCCTCCTTTCTGGAAACCATATGAATAGTATGCACCACTATGCCCCCAGACTTGGGGCGTTTCTGCTCAGCGCTTTTACGGTTCGCCATGTTCACAAGGGCTTTTTACGGCCTCCTTTTCTTTTGAGTGATTGACGTTGAGGGAGCCGTTGCAGAGGGCACCCAGCCAGCTGTTGCTTTTTCTGGCTTGACAGAGTAGTCCTTCTCCTGCCGAACCTTCATCTTTTTCTGTCGGCGGCGATAGTCTTGATCCATTACGGAGTCTTGGACTTGACGCCAGACCTTGTAAATTTCAGAGGACAGTCGTTGAGGGGGCTGCTCTAGCTTCACCTTTGGGGCATTATCCACAGGTGTAGGAGATCTTTTCAATGCGGCAGTTGGCCAGTTTTTACGCACCCTTCTTAGCGGTTCAAAGTTATTCCCGGTCGGTACAGCAGCACTAATCTCCACTATTGGAGCTGGCGGAGTTAGCCCAGAGGGGGGGTTGCCCCCAGCTTTTCTCACTCGGCGCCAGTGGCGACGTCGAGCGTGTCGAGTTGTTGGAGTTGGTTCGGGGACGGGGATGGCTTTGTCTTGCCCCCTGTTCAGGTGAAGGGCTGTTGCTGGCGTCAGCCTCTTGAAGACTGATGTCCGTTGAGAAGCAGTATCCAACCGGTCAAAAACAGACTTCTGAGCGGGAGCGGGAGCAGTCAGTCTTGTGAAGACTGACCCTTTAGCAGGAGAAGCCGTCTTGACGACTTCAGGAGTAGAGATGGCTATCTTCTTTGGGATGGCCACTTCAGGTGTCATGGGCTTCTTCATGGGTCCACTTGAGCTTTGGCCCAGTTTGCTGAAAACTGAGGTATTGGACTTGGGCGACCTGTTGAGAGGGGCCGCAGTAATTGTAAGCCAATCAAAGACCGACTTCTTTTGAGCTTCTTGCGACATCATTGGGGCATTGAAGCTCATCGGTGGGAGCATGGTCCCGAAGAATAGTCCAGTGGTGGCTTGAGTTACCTGCTCCACTGGCATCTTGAAAAGAGAGGCCGCTTGGGGCCCGTAAACCACTCCTCCAGCAGGGACGGAGCGAGAGTTGCAGTTGCAGGTAGTGCAGTTTGAAGCCATTGATCTTCTGTTTTCTGCATGGAGCAAGACACCAAATCTTAGTACCTCAAATCCACAGGCAACCACAGCAAACCGCGATTCGTTCGCGAACACGACACACGAAGTGTGGAGTGGAAAGAGGAAGAGGTCCCACCGGGCGTGCCAGAATCTGTTCCCCTCCGAATGGCGGCCAAGACAGGGACGTCTCGCCTGAGATTCGGGGCAGATGCTATTTGGTGCTATCCGTCCACCTCTCCGAAGATGCCAAGTTGATTTATGGCACCGTGTATCGAAGGTTTAGACGGATGTGGCCAATGTAGCAGATTTCGTCAGATTCCCCCTCGTTTGAGGGGGTTTTGATTGTGGGGACGCTCTTCCCTGCAGGCGCAAGCCCCTGCAGTTAATTACGCTACCGCATCGCGGTAACAACTTTCTCCTTCTCCAGAATTTCACTTTGTGTCGTGGGTGTTTGTTTTATTTGTGGTTGCCCGTGGATTGTATACAGAGACTAATTTATGTTGTCGTCCTAGGACGTGGATTAGTCCAAATCCGTATTTTCTTAGATTTGGGTTTGGGGTTTTGGTTTGAGAATACGTTAGCCATATTTGAGGCTAAGATCAACTCAAACGTTTGTTAAGGATACGTTAGTCTAATTTGAGACTAAGATCAACTTAACGGAATCGTTTAGATCCGACAAAAGAGCATTTGGGCTCTATTGTTCCAGTTTAGGGACATAGTGGTCCATCGCCAGTTTAGGGACATAGTGGTCCATTACCAGTTTAGGGACATGATGGTCCATTGAATGTATGGCCGTCGGGACCCGTCACCTCTCTGACGACGTTGAAGGATTACAATGACAGATATCAGAGGAGTTCAGAGATGTACTCTTGAACCAAAGTTGGTTGGGAGATTTATAGTCCAATTTGGGACTAAAGTCTGTTTGAAGGTTTTGGTTTAAGAATACGTTAGCCATATTTGAGGCTAAAATCAACTCAAACATTTGTTAAGGATACGTTAGTCTGATTTGAGACTAAGATCAACTTAACAGGATCGTTTAGATCCGACAAAAGAGCATTTGGGCTCTATTGTTCCAGTTTAGGGACATAGTGGTCCATTGCCAGTTTAATTCCCATTTTGGGGATGAGTGTTGGTTTAAGGACGCATTAGTCCATGAGTTTAAGGACCCCACAGTCCGTATTACCAGTTTAGGGACATGGTGGTCCAGCATTCCCATCTTGGGGATGGATATTGGTTTAAGGACGCATTAGTCCTTGAGTTTAAGGACCCCACAGTCCGTATTAGTGTGTGGTTGTCGGGACCCGTCACCTCTCTGACGACGTTGAAGGATTACAACGACAAGTATCAGAGGAGTTCAGAGATGTACCCTTGAACCGGATGTAAATTGATTTGAGAAAGCGGTTTTGCTCGGTTCAATTTAATTTGAGGACTTACGGCCAGAGTTGGGTTAAGTCCATTTGAAAATGTTCAAAATTTTATTCAGGATTGGCCTGTTTAGGCCTTTGATTGGGTTCTGCTCTTTTTAAAGCATTGGGCTTTTAATTAAATGCACAGCATTTATTTTGGCCTGTTAGGCCTTTTTAATTGGGCTCTGTCCCTTTTCTTTTATAATGCAGAGCATTCAGTGCGCCACGTGGCCTGTCAGGCGTTCTGCGCCAATTAAAGAGAGCAAGGCACTAGCGCATGTGGAGGTGACACGTGTCATGCTCTGGTGAGCGCAAGCGCAGTGCGCTGCGCTATTGCGTTGCTGACACGTGACGCGCTCTGGTGCAATGCGCCAATCCAAGAGCGCAACGCTCTGTTTTTAGGAGCGTAAGGCGCAGATTGACACGTGGTGCTCTCTGGTGACTTGCACCAGTCCAAGGAGCGCAACAGTGCAAATCAAAAGTGCAAGGCACTGTTCAAAAGCGCAGAGCGCATCTTGATCTATTTAAGATCAAAGAACAGAATCTTTTTTTATTCTAAAGAGGTTCTACCTCAAGTTTTAAGAACCAGTGGTTCATCAAAAGGCAATGCCTTTGTATAGATCAAAAGATCTGGTAAAGAAGTAAATTACTTCTTTTTTATTATTATTATTTTTTTTATTGAAGATCTTGATCTTGTTTTTAGATCATTGATCTTTTTTTTAGAAGAAATTCTTCTTTCTTTCCCAAAGGTTTACCTTTTTCTTTCCCTCTGAGTTTCTTCTCAAAGTTTTTTTAAGAGCTCTGTATCTCTCTCTCTCTTGATATCAATGTCTCTTAGATTTGGAGTCTAGGGGCCTTTATATAGGGCCAATTAGTTTGTTAGGTTGGTTACAGAGATCTTTCTCTGGTTGATTTGGGGATATTTTCCCACCGTTGGATCTTTGATCCTAGGGCTTCTGTTTTACAGAAGATAATCTTCTTGTTTTTAAAAAGATTGGAAAGATCTTTCTGGAATTTTAATTCTGTTTTAGTGCTGGCACAGTTGGCGCAAGCGCACCTGCGCTTGACACGTGTCGCGCAGCGCAGAGCGCAGCGCAACTGCGCCGACACGTGTCGCGCAGAGCGCAAGTCATCTGAAGCGTTGCTTCCTTTATTTATTTTAAAGTTTAAATTTTAAAACAGTGCCTTGATCTGATTGGGGGAAACATATGTGTTGCTTCATTTCCCGTCTTGGAATTTGAACAGGGCTTTGCTCTAATTGGGGGAAACAGCGACTGATCCTGATATCACCTCTGACTTCATTTTACCACGAAACTAATCCTGATATCACCTCTGACTTCATTTTACCACGAAACTGTAGCTCTTGCTAATAATTTTATTTAACAGGCTTGTGTCTTGATATGTCATATGCTTGTTTTGATTGTTTAGATTATGTTTGTTTTGATTGTGTGATTAATAAACTTTGTTATTGTCCTTGATATTTGGGTGAAAGTAAGAGAAATTTATGACTCGTTTCCTTTTTCTGGGCATAATTCATAATCTGGTTAAGAAATTTTAAATGTGCTTTATTTCGGTTGTTGCAGATTCGAAGATTACTTTCTTTCTGAGTTCGTTGTAACATATGTATGTATGTGATGGGAATGCTCTATTGCAAACCTGATGGAGATCCTTTTCGGGTCCCCGTCAGATGTTATCTTCCGTCGATCTCCCGGTGGATTCTGGAGGTGATCTCCTGTTGCGTGTGGGTCTCAATGGGTTTGAGGAGATTGGTGATTTGAGGAGTTTAGCACCGAGTACCTGCAAAGAAGTCCCGGGATGGTTTGGTACCACCGAGGACCCTCCGACGATCAAGTTAGTACAAGATCCGAGCAGAGTAACAGCTAAGTGGAATAATAAGGGCCTACTTGACCCCTCTGTGATGGGGGTTTATATAGCGGTGGCGGCACGCAGTAGCAAGCGTGAGAATCTCGCCGGCAGTTACGCTCCCGACGTCACGCCCGCATAGAGAGCGGATCGCCCATTAATAGGGATCGTAATGGCATGGAACGTGGGATGTTGCTGGCGGAGAATCCGCGCATGGCGAGATTTGCGGAGCGGCGGTTACGCCTGTGAGCGGTGGAGTTGGTCGAAGGACCGAGGAAGACGGCCTCGGCCGGTAGGCTCGGGGACGAGGGAGAAGGATGAGGAGACTTGGTCTTGTGGCGGCTCGGGGCGAGCTGAGGGGCTGAGGAGGCCAATTTGCAGGGGCTCTGAGGTGAGCCAGCTTGTGATTGCAGGTCGGGTGCAGGGGTGGCCTGGTCGGTCTCTGTGGGCCCTTTCTTCTGGGTTCTTGGACACGTCATTTGCCACGTGTCGTGATCTTGGAGATCACCAATGTTGAGTATCGTCACTAGCCCCCACTCTTGTCCCGACCAGCTGACGGGTCGGGTCAGGAGTGGACTGCCGGGCCACCCGAGGTGAGCTATCATCTAAGGTTTCGTCGGGACACGTCCTCGGGCTGGTCAGCTGTTCTTTTTGCAAGCGAATCAGGGCGAGATCTTCTGCATTTAAGGAAGGTGCGTCGGTTCGTGCATCTTGCCACTGAAGCGACGGTCCACGTGTCAAGCAACGGTTGGACGACGCGACGTATACAGGACTGCAGCGTCTGATGGGATGTGGCCTAGTGCGGGAACGACACGTGGAGCGATCGGTGCAGTTGGACGCGAGGAGGCGTCCTGGCGGGAGACGGCGGGCGCCGCTGGATGTGGACGCTTGTAGCGATAAATAGGGATGGGGCCCGCCCATGGGCCCCTACTCCTCCATATTTCCTGCTTCTACATCCTAGTTTCTCGGCGCTCGCCTACTTTCTCTCGCTTTCATTTCCCGAGGATCCCCTTTCTCAAGGTTAGATGTCTTCCTTTGTAGAGTTGGTGGATATCGTAGGAGTAGGTTCTAGGGATCCCTTAGTTGTGTCCGAGTCCCCCCGGGGAGCAGGGGTTGGATCCTCTCCCTAGGATCGTGTGCTGGGGGCAACCCCCAGGGAGGGGGCGGCAGATGCGGCCCCCGGTACCTCGTGTTGGGTGAGGCATGAGGATGAGCTCGCCAACGCTCGGGCTCGCTTCCACATCTCCTTGCACTACACGCTTCGACTGGCCAAGGAGGGAGAGAGGGCAGACCTAGTATGGGATAGGGAGATCGCCCTGTATTTGAAAGTTTTTTGGGGAGGAATGCGCCTACCCTTCTCTCCTGAGGTCCTCGCAGTGTTGAACTTTTTCGGTTTGGCCCCTGGCCAGTTAGTGCCGAACTCGTGGAGGATCCTCCTCGGGTTCCTGATCCGCCTGAAGTTACAGGCGGTTCCCTTCAGCCTATCTCTCCTCGATTATTCTCTCGTCTTCAAAAATCACCCTGGTGGTCGAGCGGGCGACCCGAGGTGGGTCTATCTCTCTTTTAAAAAGCGGCCGGGGGCGCCGCCGGGACAGGTGTCGTGGCCCTGCCCTCTTCCATTCATGATTAGAAGAAGAAATTTTTCTTCGTTTCCCTTCCCGAGGGCGAGAACTGGCCTGTGCCTACAAAGTGGTCGAGGGAGAAATGTTTGTCGGGGAACCAGTCCAATGACCCCGCCGCAGTGAGAGTGGCGTCGTGGGAGCCCATCCCCCGATCCGACGTGCTGCTGTCTGAGAGGGTCCTGAGTTGGGCCGGGCTCAGTCCCGTTGAGTTCGTCGGTAAGTTAGGCTTTGCTTTTTGGCTTGCATATTGTTTGTGTTGCTGACTTCTTTGCATTTGTGTCATGCCCCGCTTCCCAGTGTATGGCGAAGAGGACGCGACGATGTCCACTATGTATATACTCAGAAGTACATATGCTAAGCGTATCTAAGCAATATAAAATAAATACACAAGAGACAAGAAATAAAAAGAACAGCGACTTTTATTTATTAACATTCTTTGTACAATACATGAAAGGAAATACAACTGAAGTAAAAAGATGCCTAAACAGTGGCATAACAGGAAATGAAAAGTACAGAGAGGAAAAGTGCACAATGAAACTAAAGTGCGGGGTCTTCGGCAAACTGCTCCAAGTCTTCTTGAGATGGCTCGATCTCTGCCGGGTCCAAATCACCTAACGACATTCAAAAAAGAAAGAAACAAAATGTCGTCAGCGAACAGGTCGCTCGGTAAGTCCCAAAGGTAAGAGAAAAGTAGAATAGACAGAATAAAAATGTATCTTTTAAATTTGTATTATCTTGTAGTAATATCATATTAACGTTGTTGTTTGTAGCTTGATACAGAAGAATGTCAGTGTATACGAGAAGAGTCTTTATATGCCAGAGACTAGAGACACGTATAGTACAAGGAACCGTTTATGCCACGGTACAACAGCAACTGGATTCATGTTAGGTGTATTAAATCTTACGGTCTCGTACCACTTTTAACACCTTTCGTACCAATCTACCCCTTAAAGCCCGCGATGTCTTATTTGTATTGTTATCTTGTAAATTGTATTGATTGTAAGATTGATTGACTGACTGACCGAAACCATGATATTAGGAAACGGTTGTAACCGTAGAGTCATGTAAATGGAATACCGAGAATCATGTAAAAGGAATATATATCCATGGTTCGGTTCGGTCAAGTTGTATAAATTGATATTTGGATTCATGGATTCATGTGTTCATATTGAATTGGAATCTTGTAAATTATAGATTGACTTGAATCATATTCAAGTCATATTAATCAGACTCAAACCCGAGTCAGACAATCAGAAATGTGAATCGAAGTCTTATAATTGCTAGGGTCCTTAGGGTAATTTATAAAACTTGAGGGGGTTTTATGTAAAAATACTTTTATATACTTTTCAAAATACACCTCAAGTATTTATTGTTCGTCTTTAGAGTTATAATGAGGGTGGATTTTATGTTGTGACATTTCTAGTGAAAATATCCTAATTTTATAAATAAGGGTATTTATCTGTAATATTCATTATTTGAAATTCATGGTATTTTAGTGTAAAATTTATTCTTGTGATTTTTAGGAAAATGTGGAAAATTTATATTATAATAAAATAGACATTTAAATGATAAATATACATATGTTTATACAAAATTAATTTTAATAAATATTTTATATTCCAAAAATCTCATTTTCTTAAGATGTCGTATTTTAAACCTTTCGAGACCGAATGCTCCTTGCGGAGGTCTGAATCTCGCACTACTAGCCCGAGGGTGCGCGATAAACTGCACAATCCCAAACAGGTTCCCCAAAAATAAGTTATAGCGGCACTTTGCAAAGATTGTAAAATTATAATCCTTTAGAAAACGGTTTTATAAAGTAAAAGGTATTTATTTGCAAAGTGTAATTTTCCGTATTTTAAATTCTAGGGTTTCCTAAGCCAACTAGCATATTTCTAAATGGTCTAAACGACAAGTCGTTAGAAGCCTCAAATCGCCTCTTCACCGCCAATTGCGGCCAGATAAGTACAAATGAGAAAAGGAGGGATCCGCTCACGAATCGTGAGACGGGCCTTTTAAAATTATCTTTGCTCACTTGCCTAGCCTAAACACCACAAAGTCAGATTTAGATAAACGATCGATGTCCACAACTTATCGTGTTTTCATAATAAGAGGTATTTATTTAAAAGTGTATCAAAACTAAAACTTCTAGAAATGATTTTTATTAAGAATATGGTATTTAAATGAAAATATTGTTTTATCGTATTCTAAGTTTTTTGATGATGTCGTTTAGGGTTGTATTTGCGTGTGTGTGGAGGTAGATCATTACCTCGTGCTCTACTTTAAATGTATAGCAAAGTTTACGGGGTTAAATGTGAAATCAAAACATTGTGGTATTAAAGTGAAAAATACGATAAATTGGAAAGGCTGTCATTTCATGTGAGAAAACTTGTTCAAATTATTTGTTAAGTGTTTAATAGTCAACAATAAGATGTTTAAGCATGATTGAATTGGTGAGAAGTGAAATTTTATAGAAAACCGAATCGGAAATCGGATTTGCTCCGATTCTGTCGGGTTTTATAGTTTCGTATTTTAGAGAATAAGAAAGGGGATAGAATGGGACTTATGGGTTCGATTAGGCAAAGGAGTGAAAGGGGGACTAGAGAGGTTGCCGAGGCATTGCTTCGTCGCCGGTTGTTCTTAAAAACGTCGCCGGAATTTCCGCTGGAATTTCGTCGGAGTTTCGCCGCGCACTTGTTTTCAAATTACACAACTTTGGAAAATTTTTGAGAGAGTGAGCTTAGGGTTTTGGGATGAGAGGGTAGAGGGTAGGGGATGTATTTATAGGGTAGACTAGGGTGGGGTATGTGAAGAGTTTTTAATTAAAAAAAATTATAAAAAAATATGGGGAAAACATTAAAAATCATAGTAATTAGGGTATATTAAATCCTCGGGAACCGATCCAAGTAAATGGTGTGTGCAGGGGAGTTGGGCAACTGAAAAGTCACAACTTTTCAGTTGCCGACTCGGCCGTCCGGCCGAGTCGGGCCAAGTCGGGGTGCCGGGATGTGGGGGGTCGTCAGGTGAGAGCTCTGGTATTTTTAGTTTTCTGGGTTCAGTTCAAAGTTTGGGCGTTATGGTCTGTGGACTGTTGGGCTTCCAAGAAATTTAAAGCAAAAATAATCTAAAAATAATATGGGGCAGGAGATTTGAAATCTGGTGACCTGGTTCAGCAGTGTAAGGTGTTACCAATGAGCTAAAAGCTCCTTCTTATAATTATTGTGGGAAAATAAATACTTATAGTGGTAACAGCAACATTAAATACCCCAAGTATACTTCAAATTTAAATCAATTTTATGTATACAAAAATTGGAGTTGTTACAATCCACCCTCCTTACAAAAATTTCGTCCTCGAAATTTACAACCTTTAGTTGAGGACTAGTTTACAAAGAGGTGAGGATATCTTGCACGCATTTCATCTTCCCTTTCTCAAGTGGATTCTCCTGGAGTATCTTTCCTCCACATTACCCGGACCAAGGTAACTTCCTTGTTCCGAAGTGTCTTCACTTTCCTGTCCAGGATCTCCACAGGCTGTTGCTCACAAGACAAGTCCGGCTGTATAGTGAGCTCGGAATGATCAAGAACATGGCTGGGGTCACTCACATACTTCCTGAGTTGGGATATGTGGAACACTTTATGCACTCCTTCCAATGAGGGTGGAAGCACTAAGCGGTATGCCACTTCACCGACTCGTTCGAGTATGTCGAACGGTCCAATGTATCTCGAACTTAATTTACCTCGTCTTCCAAATCGGATCACTCCACGGTTCGGAGATATCTTCAGGAATACGTGATCTCCTGGCTGGAACTCCAAGTGTTGTCTCTTTGCATCGGCCCAGTGTTTCTGTCGATCTTAGGCTATGCGCATTCTTTCCCTGATAGTACGAACCACATCAACGGTCGCTACTATCATCTTTGGTCCAAGAAGTTCCCTATCTCCGATGCCGTCCCAACTTAATGGTGATCGACACTTCCTTCCATACAATGCTGCAAAAGGTGCCATTCCTATGCTTGCTTGGTAGCTGTTATTGTACGCGAACTCCACAAGATGCAGGTGATCTTCCCACGATCCTTTAAAGTCTAGCATACACGCTCTGAGCATATCCTCCAAGATCTGAATAGTTCGTTCCGACTGACCATCTGTTTGTGGATGATAAGCCGTGCTAAAGTTCAGACTTGTTCTCAAGCTCGCTTGTAGACTCTGCCAAAATTACGATCAGAACCCGGTGTCACGATCGGAGACAATGCAGACCGGTACTCCATGAAGTCTCACAATTTCCTGTATGAGTTCATGGGTATCAGAGATAGTACATTATGAAGAGTTTAAATCGTAATTAGATTATTACCTCCATGTACTTCTTTGCTAGTGTCTCAGTTGATTGGCCAACCCGAAATGGGATGAAGTGAGCCGACTTTGTGAGTCGATCCACAATGACCCATATAGCATCGTTACCCTTTGTACTGCGAGGAAGAGCAGTCACAAAGTCCATCGTGATGTGCTGCCACTTCCATTCTGGGATTAGTAACGGTTGAAGTAGTCCAGCTGTCCTGTGATGTTCAGCCTTTACTTGCTGACACACCAAACATTTTGCGACGCTTCTGGCTACTTCACGCTTCATTCCATGCCACCAATAATTCTGACGTAGATCTTTGTACATTTTGGTACCTCCAGGATGTACTGAGTAGGGAAAGCTGTGAGCTTCTTTCATTAACTCTTCCCGAACAGGACCTTTTGGTACACACAATCTGCTGCCGTATCTCAAATATCTGTCTTCATGGATGATGAAGTCTGTTCTGAGTCCATTCTCCACTTGTTCTCTGATCCTTTGCAACTTAGCATCACTTGCTTGAGCTGCTTTGATCTGATTGACAATGGTTGATTAAACTTGTAGATTCATCAAACTTGAAGCATTACTTGGCATAACTACTTCAATCTCCATCTGATGCAAGTTTTGCTGAAGCTTCCACTGAGCGGTGAGATTCATCGATAATGGTTGGCGACTAAGAGCATCAGGTACTACGTTCACCTTCCCTGGGTGATATTGTAAGTTGATGTCAAAGTCCGCCATGAGTTCTAACCATCTTCTCTGCCGCATATTCAACTCCTTCTGAGTAAACACGTACTTCAGACTTTTATGATCTGTGTAGATGTTCACTCGTTCACCAAGTAAATAATAGCGCCAAATCTTGAGAGCAAAGATGACGGCTGCCAACTCCAGATCATGCGTCGGATAATTGCGCTCATGAGTCTTCAGTTGCCTTGAACCATAAGCCATAACCTTACCGTGCTGATGTAGAACACATCCTAATCCCTTACCGGATGCATCACAATGCACTTCGAATCCTCCAGATTGATCCGGTATTACTAGAATAGGTGCAGATGTCAATCTTGACTTGAGTTCTACGAAAGCTTGTTCGCATGCTTCTGACCACACAAATTCTTCATCTTTTCGTGTGAGCTTGGTCAGGGGTGTTGCAATCTTTGAGAATCCTTCAATGAACCTTCTGTAATATCCAGCTAAATCCAAGAAACTCCGAATGTCCTTCACTGACTTTGGTGTAGGCCATTCGCTAACTGCTGAAACTTTGGCTGGATCCACAGAAATTCCTTCTCCTGATACGATATGTCCAAGAAAACCAACTTGATTTAGCCAAAACTCGCACTTGCTGTACTTGGCATAAAGCTTATGTTGTCGAAAAGTTTCCAGGACAATTCGTAGGTGCTCTGCATGCTCTTTCCGACTCTTAGAATACACCAGGATGTCGTCGATGAAGATGACAACAAACCTGTCTAAGTACTCCCGGAAAACTTGATTCATTAGGTTCATGAATATTGCTGGTGCATTGGTCACTCCAAATGGCATCACTAGAAATTCGTAATGTCCATAACAAGTTCTGAAAGCTGTTTTGTGAATATCAGCTTCCTTGACCTTCATTTGATGATAACCTGAACGAAGATCCAATTTAGAGAAAACACAAGATCCACTTAGCTGATCGAATAAATCATCGATGCGCGGTAGTGGATACTTGTTCTTTATAGTGACTTCGTTCAAGGCCCTATAATCGATGCACATTCTGTATGAACCTTCCTTCTTCTTCACCAGTAGTACAGGCGCTCCCCAACTTGAAGTGTTGGGACGAATCCATCCTTTCGCCAATAATTCGTCCAACTGTGTTTGGACTTCCTTCAAACCTTCCGGACTTAATCTAAAGGTGCTTTGATCACCGGTTGTGCTCCTGGTACTAAATCAATACTGAATTCAAGAGCTCGATCGGGAGGCAAACCTGATATATCGTCAAGAAATACATCGTCGAACTCTCGTACTACCTCTGGTCTTAATTCTTCTTCTGCTTGAGCTGCTGCAACTACTGCTTCCCTTGGCTTCGCTTTGTAGGTACTTGGCTCCAGGGTACGGTCTCCGCTCTTGAAATAGAAGACCGGATGGTCTGGAATCTCTAATACTACCCTCCTTTGCCGACAGTCAATGGTAGCATAAAACGTTCCAAGCCAATCCATTCCTAGAACCACATCGAAGTTCGGTGTGTCCAGTACTTTGAAGTCAGCATAAAACTCTCTGCTGCAGACGTCGACTGGACACAAGCTGTATCCCATAGTTGCCTTTAGAACGCCATTTCCGGAACTGACATTCCAGCTGGATACAAGCGGTGAGACTGGAATCGCATGGGTTCGGACGAACCGTTGCGACATAAAGCAGTGGGATGCTCCAGTATCAAACAGTGCAAGTGCAGGTAGTGAGGATATTAGGATTGTACCTAAGGTATATGGGATATGTTTTAGGTATAGGAAAAGTGTGTATATAACCAAGACTAAAAGATAAGTTTGAGAAGGAAAGTTTACCAGTGATGACTTGGCCAGTGGCCTCAGCTTCTTCCACGGACATCGTGAAAGCCTAGCGCTTGGGTACATTCCTCCTGGCCTGAGGAGCATTCCTCGGAACGTTCTTTTGAGCTTGATGGAACTGACAAGGAGGTGGTGCAGCTTGTGGTCCTCTGAGTGGTGCAGGTGGTGCAAGTCTTGGAGCAGGGGCTTGGATGGCTGGACACTGTGGATAATTGTTTGCTGGCCTGGGTGCAGCAATTGGATTTTGTTTATGAGGACAAGCCCCAATACCATGAGCAGCTGAGCCGTAGATCAAGCAAAGGTTGTTCGCACGCCGGCAATCTCTCGTCAGATGCTCATTTCTCTTACAGTAGTTACAAAAGGCTGGGCTGAGCCTGTTGATTGGTGCTCCAGGACGTCTTGGCACAAAAGGTGGTCTGGACGAGGCTCCACCTGCCATCTGGTTGGCAGGGCGCTTGACTCCTGCAGACTCAGGTCTGTCCCTTGCTTTTATCACTGCCTCATAACTGTGGGCAGCTTCCAGAGCATCCTCATGAGTCAAAAATTTTCCTGTGGCTAGAGCAGCCTAAATCTCCGTGTCCAGTCCATGTTGAAAGCGATGGGCTCTGATCTCGTCCGTCGGTATCAAGTGTGCCGCGAATCTGTTTAAGGGTGGTGTTAGCTGTGTAGTATGTGATATTTAAAAATTGAACTATTGCGACATATCTTACCAGATTAACATGGTGAATTCAGTGTCGTATTCATCTACTGATTTATCCCACATCGATCCTTGTTGTAGATGAATGAACTGCTGCTCCATGGCAAACCTGGCAGTCACAGGGAAGTATTTCGCGTCGAACTTCTCGCGAAAAGTCTTCCATTCAATAGGCTGTACAAGACGGCTTTCTTCCGCCTTCCACCAGTTGCGTGCATTGTCCGTGAGCTGTAGTTTCGCCACACGGACCCAAACTATGTCTGGCATTTGAGCTGCTGCCAGATCGTCTTCTATGCTTTGTGCCCATTCTTCAGCTTCAAGAGGGCTTCCTTTTCCAGAGAACTGCTTCGGATGTAAAACCCTGAATTGCTTTACCCCCGGTGCGTCAGTCTCGGGACGGTTCAGGAGTTGTTGCTGTCCCTCGAGAAGGCTGCGGATCGCCTCAAGTAGCACAGTTTTCTCGGTAGGTGGCGTAGGAAAAGCTGGTGTGAGAGGTAGTGCTGAAGGTGTGTTGTTGACGTTGGTGCTGGTGTTGTTCGGGGAATCCATAACCCTGAAGAAAAATTTGGGTTAGGACAGATTCAAGTACATGAAATGATAACATTCAAGGAATATGAAATTGCAAGATTCAAGGAACATGAATTGTAAAGAATGTTTTAGTTGCTGGTTCTTGTGTTATATTGCTTAGGTTGTTCACGCAGAACAGAACTGCATGATAGGGTTTCATACAGCTCTGATCTGCATGGGCCACCAACAAAACCTGTCACGCCCCGCTTCCCAGTGTACGGCGAAGGGGACGCGACGAGATCCGCTATGTATATACTCAGAAGTACATACGCTAAGCGTATCTAAGCAATATAAAATAAATACACAAGAGACAAGAAATAAAAAGAACAGCGACTTTTATTTATTAACATTCTTTGTACAATACATGAAAGGAAATACAACTGAAGTAAAAAGATGCCTAAACAGTGGCATAACAGGAAATGAAAAGTACAGATAGGAAAAGTGTACAATGAAACTAAAGTGCAAGGTCTTCGGCAAACTGCTCCAAGTCTTCTTGAGATGGCTTGATCTCTGCCGGGCCCAAATCACCTGACGACATTCAAAGAAGAAAGAAACAGAATGTTGTCGCGAACAGGTCGCTCGGTAAGTCCCAAAGGTAAGAGGAAAGTAGAATAGACAGAATAAGAATGTATCTTTTAAAGTTGTATTATCTTGTAGTAATGTCGTATTAACGCTGTTGTTTGTAGCTTGGTACAGAAGAATGTCAGTGTATACGAGAGGAGTCTCTATATGCCAGAGACTAGAGACACGTATAGTACAAGAAACCGTTTATGCCACGGTACAACAGCAACTGGATTCATGTTAGGTGTATTAAGTCTTACGGTCTCGTGCCACTTTTAACACATTCCGTACCAATCTACCCCTTAAACCCCGCGATGTCTTATTTGTATTGTTATCTTGTAAATTGAATTGATTGTAAGATTGATTGACTGACTGACCGAAACCATGATATCAAGAAACGGTTGTAACCGTAGAGTCATGTAAATGGAATACTGAGAATCATGTAAAAGGAATATATATCCATGGTTCGGTTCGGTCAAGTTGTATAAATTGATATTTGGATTCATGGATTCATCTGTTCATATTGAATTGGAATCTTGTAGATTATAGATTGACTTGAATCATATTCAAGTCAGATTAATCAGACACAAACCCGAGTCAGACAATCAGAAATGTGAATCGAAGTCTTATAATTGCTAGGGTCCTTAGGGTAATTTATAAAACTTGAGGGGGTTTTATGTAAAAATACTTTTATATACTTTTCAAAATACACCTCAAGTATTTATTGTTCGTCTTTAGAGTTGTAATGAGGGTGGATTTTATGTTGTGACATTTCTAGTGAAAATATCCTAGTTTTTTAAGGGTATTTATCTATAATATTGATTATTTGAAGTTCATGGTATTTTAGTGTAAAATTTATTCTTGTGATTTTTAGGAAAAGGTGGAAAATTTTTATTATAATAAAATAGATATTTAAATGATAAATATACATATGTTTATACAAAAATAATTTTAATAAATATTTTATATTCCAAAAATCTCATTTTCTTAAAATGTCGTATTTTAAACCTTTCGAGACCGAATGCTCCTTGCGGAGGTCTGAATCTCGCACTACTAGCCCGAGGGTGCACGATAAACCGCACAATCCCAAACGGGTTCCCCAAAAATGGGTTGTAGCGGCGCTTTGCAAAGATTGTAAAATACTAATTCTTTAGAAAACGATTTTATAAAGTAAAAGGTATTTATTTACAAAGTGTGATTTTCCGTATTTTAAATTCTAGGGTTTCCTAAGCCAACTAGCCTATTTCTAAATGGTCTAAACGACAAGTCGTTAGAAACCTCAAATCGCCTCTTCACCGCTAATTGTGGCCAGGCAAGTACAAATGAGGAAAGGAGAGATCCGCTCACGAATCGTGAGACGGGCCTTTTAAAGTTATCTTTGCTCACTTGCCTAGCCTAGACACCACAAAGTCAGGTTTAGATAAACGATCGATCATAACTTATCGTGTTTTCCTAATAAGAGGTATTTATTTAAAAGTGTATCAAAGCTAAAACTTCTAGAAATGATTTTATTAAGAATATGGTATTTAAATGAAAGTATTGTTTTATCGTATTCTAAGTTTTTTGATGATGTCGTTTAGGGTTGTATTTGCGTGTGTGTGGAGGTAGGTCATTACCTCGTGCTCTACTTTAAATGTATAGCAAAGTTTAAGGGGTTAAATGTGAAATCGAAATATTGTGGTATTAAAGTGAAAAATACGATAAATTGGAAAGGTTATCATTTCATGTGAGAAAACTTGTTCAAATTATTTGTTAAGTGTTTAATAGTCAACAATAAGATGTTTAAGCATGATTGAATTGGTGAGAAGTGAAATTTTATAGAAAACCGAATCGGAAATCGGATTTGTTCCGATTCCGTCGGATTTTGTAGTTTCGTATTTTAGAGAATAAGAAAGGGGGATAGAATGGGACTTACGGGTTCGATTAGGCAAAGGAGTGAAGGGGGGACTAGAAAGGTTGCCGAGGCATTGTTTCGTCGCCGGTTGTTCCTAAAAACGTCGCCGGAATTTCCGCCGGAATTTCGTCGGAGCTTCGCCGCGCACTTGTTTTCAAATTACACAACTCTTGGAAAAATTTTGAGAAAGTGAGCTTAGGCTTTTGCGATGAGAGGGTAGAGGGTAGGGGGTGTATTTATAGGGTAGACTAGGGTAGTGTAGGTGAAGAGTTTTTAATTAAAAAAATTGTAAAAAAATGTGGGGAAAACATTAAAAATCATAGTAATTAGGGTATATTAAATCCTCGGGAACCGATCCAAGTAAATGGTGTGTGCAGGGGAGTTGGGCAACTGAAAAGTCATAACTTTTCAGTTGCCGACTCGGCCGTCCGGCCAAGTCCGGCCGGCGGCGCCGGCCCGAGTCGGCCAGTCCGCCGGCCGACTCGTCCGAGTTGGGGTGCCGGGATGTGGGGGGTCGTCAGGTGAGAGCTCTGGTATTTTTAGTTTTCTGGGTTCAGTTCAAAGTTTGGGAGTTATGGTCTGTGGACTGTTGGGCTTCCAAGAAATTTAAAACAAAAATAATCTAAAAATAATGTGGGGCAGGGGATTTGAACTTTGGTGACCTGGTTCAGCAGTGCAAGGTGTTACCAATGAGCTACAAGCTCTTTCTTGTAATTATTGTGGGAAAATAAATACTTAAAGTGGTAACAGCAACATTAAATACCCCAAGTATACTTCAAATTTAAATCAATTTTATGTATACAAAATTTAGAGTTGTTACAATTTGTTTTGTACAGGATCCATGGACTTCGACTCGCTCAAAGCCTCCATGCGCCATCCGAGGAAGGTTATGAAGGCTGGGGGCACCAGCTCTTCTCGCGCGAAGCCTGCCCCGGCTCCTCCTTCTCCGGTGGTTGCGTCCCGCGAGCGTTCGGAGGCGGATCCCGCCCTGGGTCCCAGCAGAGTGTCGGGCCGGAAGCGGGCCCTGGTTCTAGAGGACCCAGTCTCGGAGGAGGAGATCGGCTCTCCCTCGGAGCCGCTCAAGAGGAGCTCCCAGAGATCTTCCCGGGGCCGGTCCTCGCCGATCATGCTGGAGGAAGGGGAGCCTCCGGTTCGCAGTGCCATCGGGGTTATCCGTTGCGGATAGCCTTCTGCATGAAATAGAGGCATCGGCCGGGGGTAGAGTCCCCGGAGGGACTTTCAGGGCTGAGCTGGCGTCCATCGCTCAGGAGTCCGTGCAGGTAAGTGTTTGGTTCTTTGTGAGATTCGGCGCCTCCTTCATCTTTCTGATCTCTTTCCTATATCTCTGGTTCTTCAGCACATTGCTCTCACCTTGCGCATGGAGGCCGAGGTGGTAACCCCGGCGATGAAGGCTGCAGGCCAGCTCGCTTCGCTGGAAGAGAGCTCCAAGCGGGAACTGGAGGCAGTGACGGCGAGGGTTGCTGCCTTGGAAGGCGAGGTGGAGGCCGGGAAAAGGGAGGTAGCCTGGTACCGCGAGGCTGCCGTGACTGCCGAGGACAAGTTTGGGGACGCTCAGGTGCTCGCCGGCAACCTGAAGAAGACGGTGAAGACCCTCCGGATGGAGCTGGGGGCGGCGGCCGAGGCGGCTAAGTTGGCCGACCTGAAAGCGGCGAAATGGGCGGACCTCTCGGCGGCCAAGGCGGTAGAGAGCTACAAGAAGTCGAAGGACTTCTATGATGACCTGGCCGTGGCCACGACCTGCATCTGGCACGAGGCCTTTGACGCTGTTAAGGCCCGGATGCCGGGGTTCGCCGATGAAGACCTCCGGGCCGAATACCCCCTCGAGGACGCCGATGAGCAGGGGGAAGAGGTTCCTGACGAGGAAGCCGCCGAGGACCCTGCACGTCACGTGGTGGTAGTCAAGGACCCCGAGGTCGCGCCTGGCCCCGAAGCCTAAAGCCCCCGTCTTCCTCCTTTATTTTTTGTTTTTGGAATTCTTGTATGCCTCCGGGCATTTTGTAAGGCCGGGGGGCCCAAAAAATACCTTTTGTAAAGCCTTTGTCTTTGGTAGTAATAAAACTTTTTTCTTTGGTTTCATCGATTCGCATTTTATCATCTATTTGTGAAGAATACTTGTAAAATATCTATGCTCGCACCGTTGTGTCTCCATGTCAGGTTGTCCACCTGTCTAGCGATCGTCCATCAAGTTGATTGCGATCACTTGCCGAGCGCGCCGAGCGCTGCCGAGGAGGCATCCCCACGGGCCCCGAAGTCGAGGGGGGATCGCGTAGACTTTAGACAGACTCGATGCCCCTTATTGGGGCCTCAGATCCTCTGCATGTGATGGGGAGCTGCTCGGTGGCCCCACGGTGGGCGCCATCTTTTGACTTCTGGCGATGCGAGCAACGACCACTAGCCGGGGATGGTCAAGCGAGGGTCGGGCTCGACTGCCTCTGGGAGGACTTTTGGGTCCTTAGCGCTGGAGGGGCACTAGGGATGACTGGGCACTGAAGCTGCGCGGTCGCCTCTCGGCGAGGGCTTTGAACTCTGGCATCGTAAGTAGGCTATTACCAACCTGGGATGACCGAGCGGGGCAGCCGCTCAGATGCCTCTTATGAGGGCTTCGACCCCTGATGTCATGGGTAGGGGGCTACCGGCCGGAGATGACCGAGCAAGGTAGCTGCTCGGTTGCCTCTTTCGAAGGCTTTGATCCTTAGTGTTGGAGGGGCTGTTAAGAAGACCACTAAGGATGACCGGGCAGTGAAGATGCGCGGTCGCCTCTTGGCGAGGGTTTTGATCTCTGGTGTCGTGGGTAGGCACCTACCAGCCTGGGATGATCGAGCGGGGTAGCCGCTCGGGTGCCTCTTGCGAGGGCTTCGATCCCTAGCGTCGAGGGTAGGGAGCCACCAGCCGGAGATGACCGAGCAGGGTAGCTGCTCAGTTGCCTCTTGCGAGGGCTTTGATCCTTCAGGACGGGGACTGAGCAGGGTTACTACCCAGTGCCTCTTGGCGAGGACTTTAATCCCTGTCGGTTGTGGTAGGAAGCTACCAGCCGGGGATAGCCGAGCAAGGACTCGACTGCCTCTGGGAGGACTTTGGTCCTTAGCGCGGGAGGGGCTGTAAGAAGCCTACCAAGGACCCTTGGCCGGGCAGGGTTACCGCCCGGTGCCTCTTGGTGAGGGCTTTTGTCCTGAAGGATAGCCAAGCGAGGGATCCTCGGGCTCGACTGCCTCTGGAAGGGCTTTCTGATCCCTGGCGTTGCGGTAGGGAAGCTACCCGTCAGGGATAGCCGAGCGAGGGATCCTCGGGCTCGACTGCCTCTGGGAGGGCTTTCTGATCTCTGGCGTTGCGGTAGGGAAGCTACCCGCCAGGGATAACCGAGCAGGGTAGCCGCTCGGCTAATTCTTCATAAGGTTTTGCCCGACCATCCCGTTGCATGTACGGGGAACAGGAACAGCAGCGGCGACCGTGCGCGCAGCATGCGCATTGAATGCCGGGGGAGGAGAAGCGCTAGGGTCGCGTCGTTTCGATTCCGCCGGAAGCGGGCGACTGTTGAGCTCCATTAGGCGCAGTGGGCTATATAAGGCTGAAGCCGTCGTGGCGATCCCCTTCCGTGCGACCTCGTCGAGGGAGGGGTGTAGGGTGTTTTTCGTCACCCCATTGAGATGGGAATACGCGCACGCTTCTCAGGCGTACTACAGATTCCCCTTGCCTAGGGTAGGCCGGGGTTTAATGATTGTGGGGATCCGACTCTCCGGCAGCCGCGGACTAAGCTGCCGTTAATTACCCCTCGCCTTTGGGGCGAGGGAACCTCCGATTGACGGGTTAAACTGGTCATGCGAACTCGATGTGCAGTGTACGTGTGTTTTGTTTTGGAGGGGGGTTTAAATATATCGGGAGCCACACAGAGTTTTTACGGGGGTCCTGCTACCCGGATAGCGGGCTGGGGGTCAAAGGGGCTAGCAGCCCCCTTGCGGGGCAGCGTCCCGTTAGAAATTTTTTTCTAACAGGGACAGTGTCGTGGAGTATGTGTGTATGTAAATATGTATACATATGTACAGATATACATGTGTATATATAAAAAGGAGAAAAGACATCCAAAGGATGCGTGGGGACAGCACCTTGGGCGCTGTGCGTCTAGGTGCTGTGCGCTCAGGCGCTAGAGTGCCACGTGTCGGTACGTGGGCGCTCTGCGCTGGAGCGCTGGGCGCTGGAGTGCGAGCGCGCCACGTGTCGGCACGGGGGTGACTTGCGCTCGAGCGCTTGCGCTCGAGCGCGAGCGCGCCACGTGTCGGCACGGGGGCGACTTGCGCTCGAGCGCTTGCGCTCGAGCACTTACGCCTGAGCGCAAGCGCGCCACGTATCGGCACGCGAGCGCTCTGCGCTTGAGCGCCGGCGAGAAAAAGAGGCTTTTAGCCTAAAAAAATTTCTCAGAAGAGAAATCAGAGAGGAGTTGGACTCCTGAGTGTGTGTTTTTTTTTTGGTTTAGTGAACGATGTTCTTCTTCCTCCTCCTCTGTTAGCTGGATCTTGAAGATCAAGAGATATGGGATTTCTAAAAATCTCTTCTTTTTGAGATCTAATGGAAGATTTGAGTTCCCCTTTATGGGTTTTGTGGTGAAAAACTAATTTGTTTTATAAAAAGAAGAGTAAAACTCTTGGTTTAATTCAAGAGAAAAAGGAAGGTTTTGGAACCTTGAAGAAGGAGAAAAGATCTCAGATCTGAAGAAAATTTTGAGAGAGAGAAAAAGTTGTTGAGATATTTCATTATCTTTGCCTTTATAGGCTATACACTTTACACATAGCCCCTTGGGCTTCACAAAATGGCATTTTGCCCATCTCATGGCTCATGTGCCACTTCTTTTTGCACATAAGCCATGGGCTTTACAAAAATTTTGCTTTATGCCTATTTTTCTTACATTTATCCATAAAATAAAATAAAAGAAATACAACAAAATTGTTTATTACAAAATTTTTATCTTGGCGTGGGGGGAGGCCGGCCGCTTCATGTTCGGGCTCGACCCGGGCATGGGCCCACTGGATCTGGGCTTGGGCCCACTTAGCTTGGAGTTGACTTGGATTTTGACTTGGTCAACCGGGGTGTAAATTTTTACCCCAACAAATTGCCCCCCATCAATAAATGCACACCACATATGTGGGTCGTGTGCATGAAATTGATGGATCTTCTTTCACGTGGAGGCGACCTGATTTGGTTCCCGCTTTTTGGGAAGCTGGCACTGCCCTTTTTACGACATGGACGGTCGTTGCTTGACATGTCTCCGAGACGGAGTGTCCGTGATAGACGTTTTCCCTGGCCCGGAGTGATCTGGTTCCCGCTTTGTAGGAATCCTGCGCTGCCCTTTTTGCGACTTGGACGGTCGGTGCTGCCCTTTTTGCGACGTGGACGGTCGGTGCTGCCATTTTAGCGACGTGGACGGTCGGTGCTGCCATTTTAGCGACGTGGACGGTCGGTGCTGCCATTTTAGCGACGTGGACGGTCGGTGCTCCCTTTTAGCGACGTGGACGGTCGATGCTGCCCTTTTTGCGACTTGGACGGTCGATGCTTGATTTGGCTTGCTCTGCTTCTTGCAGTGTCAGGGGTAGACTTGACTTGCTCCGCTTCTTGCGGTGTCGAGATTGGATTCTGACTTGCTCCGCTTTTTGCGGTGTCGGAGTGAAAGTTGACTTGTTGATTTTGATTTAGGTTGACATCAGCATCGCTATACTGGAATATGGTACCAGGAGCGAATCATCATCTGTCATTTAGAGGATTTTGGGATTTTGGTTTTTGTTTGGCATCTGCATTGCTGCACTGGAATAATGCCAGGAGCAACTCATCATTTGCCCCGGGAGCATTTGGGAATTGGTTTTTTTTTTGTTTTTTTTTTTGTTTTTTGGGGACTTTGAATGTGGTCTCACCGGTAGGACTTGGGAGAGGTTGGGATTGTTTTACGCCCATGGATTGTATACGGTTTTGCAGGATGTATGATCCAGACCGTAGGGCCGGAAAAATTTCGGAACTTGGTCGGCGTCTGCATCGCTGCACGGGAATATGGTACCAGGAGCGACTCATCATTCTCCGTTGGGGTATGGGATTTAGAATTTGGTTGGCGTCTACATCGCTACACTGGAGTATGGTGCCAGGAGCGACTCATCATTCGCCATTTGGGGATTGGGGAGCGATGGCTTAGGAGACAGGTTTAGATCCCTATCGCCTAAGACTTTTCAATTTTATGGGCCGTGAGGGTCACATAAAAGCATTTTCTCCCTACGAGTCGTAAGGATCCCGCAGGTGTATTTTCTCCTTAGGAGTCGTGAGGACTCCTAAGTGTGTTTTTCCTTTATGAGTCGTAAGGATCCCACGAAGGTTTGTTCTCCTCATATATCGTGAGGACACATGAGTGGGTCTTATCAATGGAGCATCATTCCCAAAGCGGAGACCAGCCGCGTAACTGGTGATTACGGTGGGGCATGGGTATGATGAGAATTATTTGAGCCCGTGGATTGTATACGATGGTCAACTTGGGGACCCACCGTAGGGCCAGAAAACTTTGAGAAATTGGATTTTGGTTGGCGTATGCATCGCTACACCGGAATATGGTATCAGGAGCGACTCATCATTCGCCGTTTGGGGACTTAGAATATGAATCTTATTTAGCATCAGCATTGCTGCACTGGAATAATGCCAGGAGCAACTCATCATTTGCCTTGGGAGGACTTGGGATTTGGGTTTTTGGTCGGCATCAGCACCGCTAACACTGAAGCGAAATGCCAGGAGCGACTCATCATTTGCCGTTGCCCGTTGGGGAACGATGGCTTAGGAGACAGGTTTGGGTCCCTATCACCTGAGGCTTTTCAATTTTATGGGCCGTGAGGGTCCCATAAAAGCATTTTCTCCCTACGAGTCGTAAGGATCCCGCAGGTGTATTTTCTCCTTAGGAATCGTGAGGATTCTTAAGTGTATTGCTCCTTTGTGAGTCGTAAGGATCTCACGCAGGGGTTTTCTCCTCATAAGGTCGAGAGGACTTTGCGAGTGTATTTCATCTCTTTTCACGAGTTTGCGCCCTTTCGGGTTTTCACAGACGCGCCGGTAGTCCTGCTGTTTTTACTCACGGAGCCCTTTCGGGTTTTCATCCGTGCCCGTTTTGCTTGTGGACATACCGTTTATTTTATTTATTTTTTTAAATTATTTCTTTCCCTTTTTTTTCTTTTCTTCTTTTTTATTTGCCGCTGGTGGGACTTTAAAAGTAGTCTCACCGGCAAGATTTGGGAGAGATAGGGGTCATTTACGCCCGTGGATTGTATACGGTTTTGCAGGATGTATGATCCAGACCGTAGGGCTAATGTGCTCAATTTGCCTGCGACTTGGAGCATTCACGTGTAGTATTTCTTGAGATATCGGCCATTGATGGGTGGCATAGGCCTTTCTCCCTCGGCACTTATCAGTTGGTAGGATCCTCCGTCGAACACTTTCTCAATGACGTATGGTCTTTCCCAGTTTGGCTCGAATTTTCCCTTGGCATGTCGATTGGGGATGATCGGTCTTTTGAGGACCAACACCAATTCACCTTTCTTGAAAGCGCGGAGATGAGTTATCTTGTCATAGGCCCGTGACATTTGGGCTCGGTATAGCTCCAGATTTTGCTGCACCGCGAGCCTCTTTTCTTCGAGGGCATCAAGCTCTTCAAGTCGAAGGAGCACGTTTTCCTCCTCCGTCAACTCGTGCTGAACGACCATTCTTAAGCTTGGAACTTCGACTTCGAGGGGGAGGACCGCCTCCACTCCGAAGAGCAATGAGTTTGGAGTGGACTGAGTTGGAGTACGGTGCGTGGTACGATATGCCCACAACGCCTCGTGAAGTTTGAGATTCCAATCTCTTTTGTTGGCTGAAGCATTTTTCCTCAGGAGCTTGCATAGAGTCTTATTGAAGGCTTCGGCTAGCCCGTTGGCTCTTGGATTATAGATGGAGGAATATCTCCAGTGTATCTTGTGTTGAGTAGCGAACCTTGAGCTATTGAAGCTCTTGAAAGAAGGCCCGTTGTCAGAAATGATTCTTCTTGGTGTACCGAAGCGGTATAGAATATTATGCTGGAAGAATGTCAGAATATCTTTTGTCTTGACTTCTTTTAGCGGGACAGCTTCAGCCCATCTGGAGAAGTAGTCTGTCGCGGCCAGTATGAACCGATGGCCTTTGGATGACGGAGGATCAATTGGGCCAACAATGTCAGTGCCCCAGACTTCGAAGGGCCACGACGCCACCGTAGGATGCAATGGATTGGGATGCTTGTGAATAAAATCACCGTGAATTTGGCAGATATAACATTTCTTTGCATGCTCTCCGCAATCCCGTATCATGGTGGGCCAGTAATACCCAAGCCGTTTAATCTGCAGTCGCATCTTGGGGCCAGATTGGTGTTAGTGTTTATGCCCTAGAAGGCCATTACTGTATCATTCTAGCTTGTATATTACTTAATGGAAGCTTGGGATATTCACATGTATATAACAGTCTTGCTAAACATAGTAGTATGCTACTTGGTTTTTCTATCTTAATATGTGAGTATACGTATTGATAGAGCTCTTAGGATCTTGCTTGTCTACCAGCGTTGTGATGGCAGTCGCACTAGTGGGGGCTGGGTAGTCTACAAGCACATCCTTATTCAGGTCCCTGGTCGTTGGATTATCGAGACAGAGCATCGATACTCCGTAGTAGACTGGTGTGTACGCTTCTCATCCCAGTTGGGGAGATGGTCTGTCCCACAGCCGTCAGTACGTCGTACTGGAGATAGTATGCAGGTGCTCGTTAGGTTACGGGTACACCGGACAGGACTCACGGGGAACTGTTGGTTGGTTTGATACCAGTCGTCAGTGAGCAGTTCCCAGGTGACATGAGTACAGCTTAGTCCGCAGACTTGACACTGCTACTTCGCCTCGAGTGTGTCCCACTGTTCTTAGATTGCTACCCTACCACGGCTCAAAGGAGTCGTGCAAACAGGTAGCAGTTGGGTGCAGTCCCGAGCACTTGGAGGCAGTGGCGGTTAGACAGGATTCGTCCCTCCGGTATTGGGAGTAGATATCGTGCTGTGTCAGAGAGCCATTACGCAAAGTCCCTGGCCAGGGCAAGCGAGATTTGCTGGTAGGTTCCAGTAGTTTCTCAGGGTGTAATGGGCTTCACTCCGACACGACTTATACCGCTATTAGGGGACTGACGCTTGCCGCCCCCTAGGCCCGATATGCGATAGTCTTGGACGAACGGACCGGACTGTATGGAGATTGTCACATCAGACTCAGTAGGAGTTCGGATGGGTTTCCTCATCGGCCTTCTTATCGACAACTACCTGGGGACCGTTACGTACAGCTAGTGCCGCTTGCGGTCTGTGGTTAAACCCACTGCCAGCGTAGTAGTCGAGTCTCTAGAGTCCCACACAGAGAGTTTCCTATTCCAGGCGAAACGATATAGAGGTCGTATGGTTTTACGACAAGGGTTCGGACGCATAAGTGCGTTTACGCACGTACGACTTTCGGACAGTTTTTACCAGTCGGCTTTGGTTTAAGCCAGTTACTGGTATCCGGTTATTGGATTTTTACAGTCTAAAGTTTTTCCGTATTTTTTCGGATCGGAGGGGCGTTCTCGTAATTATGCGAGAAGCTTCTAGAAGATGTGACTAAGGAGGTTACTTTGGATAAGATTGTGAGTCATGAGGGTGATTCATCATTATCATTATTGCACCATAAATGATAATGACACATGCTTAATGAATCACCACTTAGCATTTATGAAGCATGCTTATTCATCACATTTATTCATTTATCTTTTAAATGAGAATGCTTCATAATATATTATGATACTCACAATCTCATCTCATTATCATTATCATCTTCTCTCTCCTCAAGCTCTCATCTTCAAACCCTAATCCTTACACCTCATGAGTTGAGATCAAAGGATTAGAAAGACTAATCAATCCATAACCATCACTCTATTTCATTCTAGCTTCTTTGATTAGCAATCCAAGAAGGTTAGTTACCTCAAGTTAGAGGTTTAGCTTGGAGTTTTGCTCTCGGGTGGATCGTCTACTACCTAGAGAAGGCCGAGGAGAATAAGGAGATCGTAAAGACGAAGGACTAGTTTCGATAGGTATAATCCTTAAGCATAGTAGTTTAGTATAACTATATGTTTAGTTAGTTATCGTTTAGCTTCGATTTAAGCGGTTAGTCGATGTTCGTTCACTAAACAAGATCGTTTTTGAAATTTCCGCCTCCCCACAAGTACTGGGGTGTAGTACATCGACTTACAGTGGTATCAGAGCCTCGCTAAACAATAAATAACTTAATTGCAAATTTGTACGAATTTCGAACGGAAAAACGAAGCCGGAAAACCCTAAATCTGTCAAGTTTCTGTCGAAGTTAAAATGATGTCCTAAAATTTTTCAGGTGAGTGCAGAGAGCTTGTAAAGAGTCCAGAAGAACACCCAAGAAATTCGAGCCCATGAATCGGCTAAAGCGCCGCGGAAGCGCGGCGGATCCCACCGATCCGCCGCGGTTCCGCGGCCGAGTTGCCGAGTCATGGACTCGTATTTCGTGTGTGGGTCCTCTCTGGTATTTGGGGTTTTCTGGAATATTTAATATTTGCCCAGATTTCAGTTTAACAGAGCAGTTTTTGGAGCAATATTAATGTTGTTTAATCGATCGAAATTGTACAGTATTTGCATGTTGGATTATATCTGTGATTGTTTAATGTGTTCGTAAACCTCCCCTAACTGCTAGTATGTCGGTTGGCAGGGGGTTGCACATTTCTGTAATGGTTATATCTGTTTGTGCATATAAACTGTATTGGACTGTTGTGGTGTATAGCCGGGGTTTGCAATGGGTTATTGTTTAATTCATTTGTTGTAAATGTAAATTGTTGTAATATTATTTTTGCGGGGCACATCCAGGTTGCGGTTGTAGCCACCGTTGTATTATTTCATTTTACTGTTTTTGCTCCTAGGACTGACCCAAGGTGGGGTACACAAAGTGCCGGGAGGGTAGTTTGCCGTACCCGTAGGGGTCGAGGGTGGGGTAACGGCTATTCATCACAACTGTGTAATCTGTCTTTTCTTGCAGGCTCAAAAGAAATACAGATTGCTTGCAAATCCAATATTGTTTATCTGTGTTCTGGAATGAATATCATTGCGTCAGACGAATGTAAAATATCTATATTTATTGTAGCTATTTAGACGTCACTTATGTTTTACACCCGCGCTAGCCCAGCCCCCGCTCTGTCGTTAGTTAAGTAACCTAACGGGTGATGACGGGACCCAGTGGCGAATGCAGATGGCATAAGAGGACATCATATTTTCGTTGTTTTCTGCAATGATAGGTTAATGATGGGACGCATTATCTGTAATGCAAAGAAAATAAACCAAGCTTAAATCGTTGGAACAATTTAAAAGAAACCACTCGGTTATTTTTAAAACAGATATTTTTAAATGCGGAGATTTAACCACTCCTTTTAAAAGCTATCAGGTTCCTTCGGTTATATCAAGTTCACTACGTTCACGGTTTCGCCAAAACCAGTCGTAGCCCTCCGTCATTTCTTATGGATAGTCAGTAGTATTCAAGCTATGCTTGTTGGCATACGTCAAGGCATAGTGTTTGGTAGCTGCTGGGGTATTCATTTGTTGCATAGATAGATGTGTTGGTTTAGGACAGTCGCATTACCTTGTTGGCATACGTCAAGGGTATATACGGGTGGGTTCAAATTAACAAGATAATGATGGGCAGAACTTGACATGTGACTTATGATTTGTTGGCATACGTCAAGGTCATAAGAGCATGGGGCAAAAACTTATATCGGGAATTTCTAAAGAAACTGAAATTTGCAAAGAGATGCATACCATTTGGAGTTTGATGAATGTTGGTAGGATTCCTTCAACATTATCATACGATGATATTTGGATCCCGATCCTACTGTGAGTATATGCTACTTATCAGGATATTCGTCACTTAACGATCAATGCTATAAACCTAGTAGGTGTCCAGAAAGGTGTCAGCGGGGTTACGCCCCCAGAGAAAAGAGGTTATTTAATTAAGGAACTTCGCGAAAGCGTTGGAAAACCTCCCTCGAAGTATCGACACTGGCCTGGCTGAACGGTTAAGCAAGTATTGTACGGTGAGAATAGTCCTGGCTAATTCTTCTTTTATGGTTTGAGGAAGGATTCGAGAAACAGTGGGAGCCATCCAGTTTAGATAAACTAAAAACCACTCTAAACTTGCAAGAGCATCATGCTAAAGAGTTTTCTTCTCTCTCTCCTAATTGCAGCGACCCTGAAAATGACTGGACTTAAGTTACTTTTAGAAAAAAATATACTGACGGGGCCAAACTATAAAGATTGGCTGCGGAATGTCAAAATGGCCTTGACCTATGACAAACTGGGGTACGTCCTCACCGCTACGGCACCTGCTGTCCCTGGTCCCAAATCCAGCAATGCGGATAAGGAAATCCGCAAAACCTGGGATTTAGATTGCGCGAGAGCCAAGTGCGTCGTGCTTGCCTCTATGGACAATGAACATCAGAGGAGGCACGAGGATATGTCCCTAGATGGCATATTTCTCCATACAAAGGAACTTTATGGAGAGCAATCTAGTATAGCAAGATACGAGACCTCTAAGAACTTGTTTCGAGCGAGGTTGGCTGTCGGGTCATCGGTAGGTGAACATGTCCTACAGATGATCGGCTATATTGAAGAGCTCGCGGACCTTGGGACGACTTTGGATAATGAGCTGTATACAGACCTTATTCTCCAGTCCCTTCCTCCCACCTACGCCCAGTTTATCCTCAACTTCAATCTTCAAGGAAAAGAAGTTGAACTTGCGGAACTCCTGAACATGTTAAGGGGTGCAGAGGGCACCTTGAAGAAAGCAAGGGAAACACCCGCTATGTTTGTTGGCGGTGCATCTTCTTCCGGGTCCAAGGCTAGGTCCAAAGGAAGGAAGAAGAAGGCCGCACCCAAACCTAGAGGAGGTGTTAGTAAGGTGGGAAAGAAGGGAAAGAAAAAGATAGCAGTACCGATAGTTGGCCCGGATGAGTGCTTCCATTGTCACAGGAAAGGGCACTGGAAGAAGGATTGCAAGGCATGGAACGCCAAGAATCAGGAACCGAAGCAAGCTGTGGCTTCGACTTCAGGTGTGTTTGTAATTGAGAATTGTCTGTCGATCAACTCTACTTTCTGGGTATTGGATACCGGATCAGGATCTCATATTTGCAATTCATTGCAGGCACTGAGAAACCGTAGAGTGCTGAAGGAAGGTGATATGATCCACAGGGTTGCTAACGGAGCTAGCGTGGGAGCTGCGTCCGTCGGGGATTATCACCTAGGATTGACGAGTGGACATATTTTGGTTTTGCATAACTGTTATTTTGTACCAAGCTTAACGTGTAATATCATATCAGTTTCCTTGTTATCTAATAAAGGTTATGATTTCACGTTTGTAAGAGATGTTGTTAACATCCACCTTAATCATGGTTTGATTGGGTCCGGTACTCTAAATAACGGCATATATGTTTTAAACCAACTCCAAATTTTCAATGTCCAGAACACACTAAAAAGAAAGTCTCCAGATTTAAATAAAGCTTTCTTATGGCATTGTAGACTGGGTCACATCAATGAGAGAAGGTTGACTAAGTTGCATAGAGAAGGATATTTAGACTCGTTCGAATATCAATCTTATGACACTTGTCAATCTTGTCTCAAAGGAAAGATGACAAAGACTCCATTTACTGGACAAGGAGTAAGAGCGAGCGAGCTCTTAGGACTCATACACAGTGATGTATGCGGTCCAATGTCTACACATGCGAGAGGTGGTTATTCCTACTTCATTACTTTTACAGATGATTTCTCTAGGTTTGGACATGTCTTCTTGATGAAGCATAAATCCGAGGCCTTTGAGAAATTCAAGGAATACAAGAGTGAAGCGGAAAACCAAACAGGCAAAAGTATTAAGACACTGAGATCTGATCGAGGTGGAGAATACTTAAGTGCCGAGTTCCTAGGTTACCTAAAAGAGAAAGGAATTCTCTCTCAGCTTACTCCTCCATACACTCCACAGCATAACGGTGTATCGGAGAGACGGAATCGAACCCTATTGGATATGGTACGATCCATGATGAGTAATGCTGAGTTACCACGATCTTTCTGGGGTTATGCGCTAGAATCAGCGACATATCTTTTGAACAGAGTTCCAACCAAGACTGTGCCTACCACACCATATCAGATGTGGAGTGGGAAGAAACCCTATCTTCAGTACCTGAAGACATGGGGATGTCCAGCTTTTGTAAAAAAGCAGCATCCGGACAAGCTCGAGGCATGCTCAGTAGAGTGTAAGTTTGTGGGATATCCAAAGAACTCTCATGGATATTGTTTCTATTACGCAGAGGAACAAAAGGTTTTTGTTTCTCGTCATGCCCGCTTCTTAGAAACTGAATTTTTGGAAAATCAGAAGAGTGGGAGCGTAGTAGAACTGGAAGAAATTCCAGAACCACAAACTGTTACTGAAAGTTTGGTAGAACCAGAGGTTCAAGAAGAACAGAACATTCCCGCACCCCTCCGCAGGAGTAGTAGGCCGTCTCATCCGCCTGAGAGATACTACGGTTTTCTCATAGACGGGGATAGAGAGGATTGCATCATAGATGATGATGAACCTACTGACTTCCGGCAGGCCATCCAGAGCGGCGACTCGGTACGATGGCTAGATGCAATGCGGACCGAAATGGAGTCCATGTACACCAACAAAGTATGGACTTTGGACTTTGCTCCAGATGGGGTAAAACCCATAGGATGCAAATGGATCTTCAAGAAAAAGATTGGTGTAGATGGACAGGTGGAGACCTATAAGGCTAGACTTGTTGCAAAGGGTTTTCGTCAAAGACCTGGTTTGGACTATGACGAAACTTTTTCTCCAGTGGCTATGCTCAAATCCATTCGGATCCTTCTTGCTATTGCTGCCTTCCATGATTATGAAATCTGGCAGATGGACGTAAAGACGGCTTTTCTGAATGGAAATTTAGAAGAGAGCGTCTATATGGATCAGCCAGAGGGTTTCAATCAGAGTGGGAGCAGCGGGAAAGTATGCAAGCTGCTTAAGTCTATTTATGGACTAAAGCAGGCATCGCGGAGCTGGAACATCTGTTTTGATGAGACAGTCAAAGAATATGACTTTATCAAAAATCCAGATGAACCGTGCATATATAGTAAAGTTGTGGCCAGAAGTGTCGTATTCCTCGTCTTGTACGTGGATGACATTCTATTGATAGGAAATGACATTCCTATGCTACAATCTGTCAAAGGATTCTTGTCACACAGGTTCTCCATGAAAGACCTGGGTGATGCCTCTTACATTCTGGGGATCCGGATCTATCGTGATAGATCCAAGAGGATGTTGGGACTTTCGCAGTCCAGGTATATCAACACTGTACTGAAAAGATTCAGTATGGAAGATTCTAAGCGCGGTAATTTACCGGCTTGTCACGGAATCACCCTCTCCAAAGAGATGTCTCCCAAGACTGATTTGGAAAGGGAACGCATATCTATTATACCCTACGCTTCTGCGGTAGGCTCTATAATGTATGCGATGTTGTGCACCAGACCAGATGTAGCTTACGCACTGAGCGTGGTAAGCCGGTATCAGTCAGACCCAGGGGAGAAACACTGGATAGCAGTAAAGAACATTCTCAAGTACCTGAGGAGGACTAAGGAGATGTTCTTGGTTTACGGCAGAAAAGACCTCAGGTTGGAGGCCTTTGCTGATTCCGGTTTCCAGAGTGATAAGGACGATTCCAAGTCCATGTCGGGTTATGTCTTTACCCTCAATGGAGGGGCGGTGTGCTGGAAGAGCTCCAAGCAGGACACCGTTGCTGACTCGACGATGGAAGCGGAGTATATAGCTGCTTGCGATGCTGCAAAAGAAGCAGTCTGGATGAAGAAGTTCCTAACAGAACTTCAGGTGGTTCCTACCATAGTTGATCCAATACCTCTGTATTGCGACAACAACGGAGCTATAGCTTTAGCGAAGGAACCAAGGTCCCATCAGAAGTCCAGACACATCTTGAGGCGGTATCATCTGATCAGGGAGATCATTGATCGTCAGGAGATCGAGGTTCGGAGAGTTGCTACTGAAGAGAACATTGCTGATCCATTCACGAAGGCCCTACCTCAGATTCAGTTCGAGAGGCTACTCGAGATCATCAGTCTACGATATGCCAGTACATGGCCCTAGTGCAAGTGGGAGATTGTTAGTGTTTATGCCCTAGAAGGCCATTACTGTATCATACTAGCTTGTATATTACTTAATGGAAGCTTGGGATATTCACATGTATATAACAGTCTTGCTAAACATAGTAGTATGCTACTTGGTTTTTCTATCTTAATATGTGAGTGTACGTATTGATAGAGCTCTTAGGATCTTGCTTGTCTACCAGCGTTGTGATGGCAGTCGCACTAGTGGGGGCTGGGTAGTCTACAAGCACATCCTTATTCAGGTCCCTGGTCGTTGGATTATCGAGACAGAGCATCGATACTCCGTAGTAGACTGGTGTGTACGCTTCTCATCCCAGTTGGGGAGATGGTCTGTCCCACAGCCGTCAGTACGTCGTACTGGAGATAGTATGCAGGTGCTCGTTAGGTTACGGGTACACCGGACAGGACTCACGGGGAACTGTTGGTTGGTTTGATACCAGTCGTCAGTGAGCAGTTCCCAGGTGACATGAGTACAGCTTAGTCCGCAGACTTGACACTGCTACTTCGCTTCGAGTGTGTCCCACTGTTCTTAGATTGCTACCCTACCACGGCTCAAAGGAGTCGTGCAAACAGGTAGCAGTTGGGTGCAGTCCCGAGCACTTGGAGGCAGTGGCGGTTAGACAGGATTCGTCCCTCCCGGTATTGGGAGTAGATATCGTGCTGTGTCAGAGAGCCATTACGCAAAGTCCCTGGCCAGGGCAAGCGAGATTTGCTGGTAGGTTCCAGTAGTTTCTCAGGGTGTAATGGGCTTCACTCCGACACGACTTATACCGCTATTAGGGGACTGACGCTTGCCGCCCCCTAGGCCCGATATGCGATAATCTTGGACGAACGGACCGGACTGTATGGAGATTGTCACATCAGACTCAGTAGGAGTTCGGATGGGTTTCCTCATCGGCCTTCTTATCGACAACTACCTGGGGACCGTTACGTACAGCTAGTGCCGCTTGCGGTCTGTGGTTAAACCCACTGCCAGCGTAGTAGTCGAGTCTCTAGAGTCCCACACAGAGAGTTTCCTATTCCAGGCGAAACGATATAGAGGTCGTATGGTTTTACGACGGGTTCGGACGCATACATGCGTTTACGCACGTACGACTTTCGGACAGTTTTTACCAGTCAGTTTTGGTTTAAGCCAGTTACTGGTATCCGGTTATTGGATTTTTACAGTCTAAAGTTTTTCCGTATTTTTTCGGATCGGAGGGGCGTTCTCGTAATTGTGCGAGAAGCTTCTAGAAGATGTGACTAAGGAGGTTACTTTGGATAAGATTGTGAGTCATGAGGGTGATTCATCATTATCATTATTGCACCATAAATGATAATGACACATGCTTAATGAATCACCACTTAGCATTTATGAAGCATGCTTATTCATCACATTTATTCATTTATCTTTTAAATGAGAATGCTTCATAATATATTATGATACTCACAATCTCATCTCATTATCATTATCATCTTCTCTCTCCTCAAGCTCTCATCTTCAAACCCTAATCCTTACACCTCATGAGTTGAGATCAAAGGATTAGAAAGACTAATCAATCCATAACCATCATTCTATTTCATTCTAGCTTCTTTGATTAGCAATCCAAGAAGGTTAGTTACCTCAAGTTAGAGGTTTAGCTTGGAGTTTTGCTCTCGGGTGGATCGTCTACTACCTAGAGAAGGCCGAGGAGAACAAGGAGATCGTAAAGACGAAGAACTAGTTTCGATAGGTATAATCCCTAAGCATAGTAGTTTAGTATAACTATATGTTTAGTTAGTTATCGTTTAGCTTCGATTTAAGCGGTTAGTCGATGTTCGTTCACTAAACAAGATCGTTTTTGAAATTTCCGCCTCCCCATAAGTACTGGGGTGTAGTACATCGACTTACAATTGGTGAGCACCGCAAACGCCTGAGTGAACTTCTTTCATGACTTTTTGGGCTTCGGCCGATGACAGGAACCTGAGCCAGAGTTGGTCATATGACCTGCGGTATAACGTATCATTTACAAACACATATCGGAGAGCACTCTTCTTCAGCTGAATCCTCGCAAATTTTTCTTCGGACAGCCTGTCGTATCGGAGGTACTCTATGAAGGGTTCTCTCCAATCGGACTCATCTTGGATGATCGAAGCTTCTTCGGCAGGACTGCTCTTCTGTTCCGCGCTTTCCTCTTCTCGTAGAGAGACTGGGGGTAGAATTTGTCGGCTCCTGACTATGATCAGAATTTCGTCCATGTCAGGATCAGCCAGCTCCTTGGCTAAGCGAGCAAGTACGTCAGCCTTTCCATTCAACGCTCTAGGGACTCTCATTAGTTCAATGTGAGTGAACCGTTTCATGAGTTCCACCACTCGGCCTCTGTACCGAGCTAACTCGGGTTTGTATATTTTATAATCACCGCTTACTTGGTTGACGACGAGCTGGGAGTCACCGTAAACTCGTAGCCGACGGATTTCCATTTCTATGGTGAGCTCCAAACCAGCTATCAGAGCTTCATACTCAGCTTCATTGTTTGTCCGAGGCTCGGTGAGAGCGAAAGAACGCCGTAGGGTTCCCATTGATGGTGTGATGAACACCAATCCTATCCCTGCTTTTATCTCCGAGACGCTTGATTTACTGGAGGTCCTTATCGATGAGGCCCCATCGAAGTAGAGCTCCCAACATAGCTCATCTCCCTCGAGGTGCAGCACTTGTTCGTCGGGTAACTCACAATTTAGCGGCGACCCTTCTAGTATAGGATGAGCGGCGAGGAAGTCTGCAAGAGCTTGCCCTTTCACTGCTTTCTGAGGAGTATAAACTATGTTAAACTCAAGTAACATGACAGCCCATCTTGCCATTCTGCCGGCTAGGCTTGCTTTGGTCATCAAGTGTTTGAGCGGGTCGACCTTGGAGATCAGCATAACCCGATGAGCGAGCAGATAGTGCCTCAGCTTCTTCACAGCAAATATCAGAGCCAGGCATTGCTTTTCGATTGGGGAATAGTTGTGTTCCGCCCCGACTAAAGTTCGACTGAGATAGTAGAGGGCATTTTCTTTTCCCTCCTCGTTATTCTGGGTAAGGAGCGCACCGAGTGACTCATCTAGCGCGACAGTATAGAGAATCAACGGTTTATTTGGAATGGGAGCGGCCAGTACTGGAGGGTGCAACAAGTATTGTTTGATGCTTTCGAACGCTGCTTGACATTCGGCATCCCAGATAAAAGGAGCTCATTTCTTCATGAGCTTTGAGAAGGGCCTACATTTCCCCGATAAATTTGAGATAAACCTCCTTATATAAGCAAGCTTGCCTTGAAAAGATCTTAGCTGCGTCAGACTTTTCGGAGGGGGCATCTCCATGATGGCCTTTATCTTTGATGGGTCAACTTCGATCCCTCGATGTCGAACTATGAAGCCCAGGAATTTTCCCGATGACACGCCAAAAGCGCATTTCAGAGGATTCATCTTCAAGTCAAATTCCCTCAGTCTGGTGAGAACGGTCCTAAGATCCTGGATATGATCGGCCTTGGTTTCAGTCTTAACGACCAGATCATCAACATAACATTCGACGACTTTATGAATTAGGTCATCGAAGATATTGGTCATTGCCCTTTGATATGTAGCACCTGCGTTCTTCAGTCCGAATGGCATTACCTTGTAGCAATATATTCCGATCGGGGTTCGAAATGCTGTGTGTTTCTCATCCTCAGGCGACATCTTGATCTGATTATATCCAGACGAGCCATCCATAAAGGTGAACAGTTCGTAATTTGAGGTGTCATCGACCATCATTTCCATGACCGGTAGCGGGAAGTCGTCTTTAGGACATGCCTTGTTGAGGTCCCTGAAGTCGACACAAACTCGGATCTGCCCATTTTTCTTCTTCACTGGGACTATGCATGCGATCCAGTCCGCATATTTCTCTTCCCTGATGAAGCCGGCATCGATGAGCTTCTTGGTTTCCTCGATGACTTTTTCTTCTAGTTCCCTTCTCATTCTTCGAGGAGCTTGTTTGACTGGCTTAGCATCAGGAGATATAGCCAACTTATGTACGGCCACTTCAGGGGAAAGGCCAGGCATTTCTTTGTATGTCCACGCGAAGCAGTCGACGAACTCATGCAGCAGGGCAATTATCTGCGCTTTCATTTCCTCTGACAAGAGCGAGCTGATGTAGGTCGGCCTTGGATTATCGGGCGTTCCTAAGTCAATCTCGGTTAGCTCGTCAAAGGTTGCTTGTCCGCCATCTTCAAGCTCTTGAGGAGCTTCTTCTGGCTCGGTTATCTCGTCGTCATCATTTGATCTTTCGCTGGCCTCACCAACATGGATCATGTAGCACGCTTTGGAATCAGGTTGAATGTAGCCTATGCCCCGTCTATCTGGAATTCGTCCATCGATGAGTGCTCGGACCTGGGGCGGATGCCATAGCCCTTCGTAAAACTTTGCTTCGGACTCCGTTTGATATAACCGGCATCCGCACTTCTTAAAGTATTCCCGCATCTCGGGCGCATAGTATCTGGGATTAAGGACGGCTCTTATGCCTCTCTCATATGGAAGGCACGCGACAGACAAATCGTCCGGGTGCGCAACGGGGTTTGACCCATAAAACAAGATGCCCTTCTGTCCACTTTTCCTCCCAGGAATGTAGAAAGTTTTCAGCTGGTCCATGGTGGAGATTGATAATGCATCGAGCTCTTTGCACATTTGCTCTGGTACCCTTGTAACGGCTAGGGACCCTTCTGCAACCTCGAAGGTCTCTCATAGTTTCGCTTGTTGCGTGGGGGTCCAATCTGCACCGCTGTTGCACGAAAGGTCCTCCTCCTCTGACTCTTCAGTGTCGCTGCCAAGATGAGGGCGGACTTTACTCCTAGATGAGGCTTCAATGACGGATTCATCCGTATCGCTGCCGAAACGAGGGCGAGTTTTATGGAAGGACGGGCTTCCAGCGTCGGACTCATCAGTGTCGCTACCGAAATGCGGGCGCACTTGGGCATTTTTGCTTTTGAAAGTGACAGCCGGCGCAGATTTGCTTTTGAGCCTTGGGGCTGGTCTATCCTCAGTCAGTTGTGGCTTAGCATTTTGGTGGTTCATAAAGTACTGAGAATCTTCATATCGGACTTCATGCACACCGAACGGTTGGATGTCTCCGTCAATGCGTCTTTCTTCGCCATTTTTAGTATACTTCATGCATTGATGGAGAGTTGACGGAATGATGCCGTAATCGTGGAGCCACGGCCGCCCCAAGAGAATCTTATAAGATGTGTCGGCGTCGATCACGTATATCTTAGCTTCAGTTTGCAGATCCCCGAATTTGATTGGCAGAGCTATGGACCCCAGAACTTGCTGGCAATTTTGGTTGAAGCCTTGAATGACAATCCTTTCCCTTGACAGGTGTCAGACGTCCATTGATAAACTCTTCAGAGTTCGCAAGTTCATGATGTTCACTGAGGACCCCGGATCAATCAATATGCGATTAATTCGATCTCCGTCGCTGTACCCGGTCACGTAAAGCGGCCGATTATGCTCAGCCGTTCCCAGTAGCAAGTCTTCATCCTTAAATGTGACTGCGGCGGCATGCCAAGCATGCTGGGCTTCTTTCATATTAATTTCCGCAAAGTGAGCCTGATACCGCTCGGGGTTTTGTAGAGCGTGAATGAGAACATCTCTAAGCTCCTTAGATAGGACCAAGGCGTCGTAGATGCTCAGGAGAGACGGAAGCTTCCGGAGATGTGCCAAGACATTATAGTCCACCGAGGAAGGACTTATGTTTTCATCAGCCGGTTCTCTGCCATCTTCTTCATTAGCGACTTGTTTTTCCTTCCCTTTTGGGGCGTTGCCCTGATTTTGCGGTAGAGCCCTGCCGCTTCTGAGCTGGATTTGATTGGCCTTTGTGGTGAGCTCCTCGTCCTCTTCGGAAAAACAGAGCTCATCCTCGGAGTCGCTGCCAAGATGGATGGCATAGCAGGTTACTACTGGGATCTCTTCATTGGAGTCTTCTTCTAACTCCTCCAGAATTTCAGCCGCTCGTACAGAGAAGAACTCCTTCAATTGAATCAATGTTCTTTCCTTTTGTTCATATTCTTCGAAGGAATCGATGTATTTTTGAATGGTTGATCTCCCTGCAGACTCTTTTTCACGCCGAGCTGCACTTTTCTTCTTCTTGAGCTTCTTGGATTTTGAGCCTAATGGAGCCGCATTGGCAGCTGGACTGGTAGGCTTCTTCTGCCCTTCCCATTCCGTCCTGGGTTCTTTCCGAAGTAGCTTTATCATCTTCTTCGTCTTATTAGATATGCGCGTACTCCACGGAGGCCGCGATGAGTCCGTTTCATTTCTCAGGGCAGCGGGTTCGGCTGTCTGCTCCCAGAAGGCTTCAGTTTCTGTCTGTATAAAGTTGGTGGTTGCAACTTGATTGTTCACCAACACGCTTTTGGACAGCTCGATCTCTCCAGCTTTGTACTGCTTCTCGACCCAGTCTTTGAAGATATAGCAATCCTCTATCGCATGGCTCACTACTCGGTGGTACGGGCAATACAGAGGATTGTCGGTCATTTTTGCTTCTTAGGGTCTTTTCGACTCCGGCAATTATAGGCCGTTGTTCAAGGCATCTTTAAATATCTTGCGGACCTTGTCCCTTCTGAAAGAGTAAACCTTGTTCTTTTTCTCCTCTAGGGAAGGCCCATCTCCTCCCAGCAATGGCTTTCGAGACCGGTTAGTTTTGGATTCGACCGCCCTTCGCTTTTCTTCATTGTCTGACGCATTGAAGACATTGGTACTGCTGGAACTCCCGCTTCTACGGTTGTCGTCCCGCTTGCTTTTCCAAGTTTTGTCTCTCTGAGAATCCGGCGGGGACTCTTGCTTCGAGCGTTCCAGCATTTGGACTTTCTTGGTTAGCTCCTGAAATGTCTTGAGGCCCGCCGTACACAAGAATGGGACCATCCAATTGCTGAGGTTCCCAATGAGAAGGCTGACGGACTGGTCCTGCTCCAACGGCGGTTCACACTTGACTGTGAGATTACGCCATCGAGCGATAAAGTCGGTGTTGCTTTCATTTTTCCCCGGTTTGGTCCTCACAAGGTCGGCAATGGAGATTTTATCACTGACACTCATGAACCTTTGCCGAAACAGAGACTCCATTTGGGCAAAGGTAATGATGGACCCGTCTGGTATGCTCGCGTACCAGTCGAAAGCGACACCGGTCAGGCTGTTGACAAACTGACGAAGAAGGAGCGCGTCATTGCCCCCTGTATTTCCGCACGATGCTTTGAAGTGGGCGACGTGCTGATTTGAATTCCCTGTTCCATCAAATCTTCCGAACTTAGGAATGACATAGCCGCTTAGGAACTCAATCAGATCGTACTGCGCGGGATATGGCCGCCCACTACTGCCGATTTCTTTCTGAGCTTCAGCTTCGGCCACCAATGTTTTAACCTTGCTGGTGACCAAATCCATTATCCGATCCTGTGTTAGCGGGATGGTGCTATCTGGGGCCAAGGCGTCCCCAGAAGCGGAATGTGGCCGGCTTTCATGTGGCTCGACCAGTCTGGGACCCGAAGGAACAGGCATTGGCTGCCTCGGATTGTCATCACCCGGCTGATTACCAGCGGCTTGTGCTTGATTGGGAGGCGCTCGAGCAATTTGAGCCGTAAGCTGCATCACCACGTTCGTTAAGTCGTCAATCTTCAAATAGAGCTTGGCCATCTCTTTATCTTTGCTCCTGAGCTGTTTTCGAAGCTCTTGAAGCAGCTCTTGCTCCGCAGTCCTGGGGCGGAAAGTCGGCTCTTCCTCGCTGTCCGAGCTTGACTCTGCATGGACCGAGGGGTCTTTCTGCCTATCATCCTCATCGAGAGGGTTTTCTTCATCCAGCGGGGGCGGCTGTTCTTGGGCAGCGGCAACCACATTCAGGCTAGATTGGGCCTGAGATGTGGTGGCCCCATCCTTGCTTTTGCTGCGAAGGTTGTCGCTGGGGCGCCCGCCCGCCATATAGACCGTATGGATGATATATCCGGCCGTCTTTCTATCATTGGCGGCTGATTTCACGGATCGTTGTCTTGACCCCCTTGTTTCGGTAGCTGGTAGTCGATTGAAGGCGGCTGACCTAACCAGTTTCTTGAATGGTGATGGCGCTTCTTTTCTGGGTCTGCCCCGCTGCTTTCGTGCGGCACAGAGTGCTTGATAGACTCTTGAAGAGACAGTGTCATACTTTTTCTGTTGGGGCTGGGACATGTCTCTTTGTAGAATCGTTCGGACCGCTGTCTTCTTGATTCTGGCGGTCATGGCATTTTTCTGAACCCACTTCAGAGGCTCGAAGGAATTGCTGATTCTTACGTCCGACTCAGCCGTCGTCGTGGGGCAACCCTGCACTTGGAACTTCACATGATTCCATTTGGCCGAAGCCTTGGCCCTCTTGTTGGCTCGATACCTGAGCCGCTTCTGCCTTAACTTTTCTGTTCTAAGCACCTGACAGACTTCAGCTCTTTGGGAAGACGCCGCAGACCGGGCGATGGAGGGCCTTGGAGATACACTCGATTGTGCATTTGTTGGAGTCATCGCCTGAGCTCGTCCGCAACATTTGATTTTGCCCTTTGTACCGAAGTTCTTGCACCCCGCTGGAGCACCAGAGAATCGTTCAGATACCGTCTTAAGTTTCGGTTATGGTGCATTGGCGATCACGACATTCGGCCTCTTACCCCTTGAGACCGGCTTGGCCACCTGTTCCGCCGGGATCTCCACCAGATGAGCGCTTCCGGCAGGGAAGATGATGACGGAGCCAAACTGGCAGGGCGATTCCTCCCACTGTCGACTGAGGCTCGCGGGGAGAACCACACGAGCGTTGATCTTGACCACGTACGGAATCGGGGTCACGTTGGAAGCTGAATTCGTCTGGGAAGACATTGTCGTCGAAGGTTGATAGCTGCATAGAAGAAAGAACATCCTTTCAGTATAGGCAATCAATATGTATATTGATTGAGTTCGCATGAACGTTTAACCCGAAATATGGGAGGAGAGATTGGTCCCACCGGACGTGCCAGAATCTGTAGGGTGTTTTTCGTCACCCCATTGAGATGGGAATACGCGCACGCTTCTCAGGCGTACTACAGATTCCCCTTGCCTAGGGTAGGCCGGGGTTTAATGATTGTGGGGATCCGAATCTCCGGCAGACGCGGACTAAGCTGCCGTTAATTACCCCTCGCCTTTGGGGCGAGGGAACCTCCGATTGACGGGTTAAACTGGTCATGCGAACTCGATGTGCAGTGTACGTGTGTTTTGTTTTGGAGGGGAGGTTTAAATATATCGGGAGCCACACAGAGTTTTTACGGAGGTCCCGCTACCCGGATAGCGGGCTGGGGGTCAAAGGGGCTAGCAGACCCCTTGCGGGGTGCGGGGCAGCGCCCCGTTAGAAATTTTTTTCTAACAGGAACAGTGTCGCGGAGTATGTGTGTATGTAAATATGTATACATATGTACAGACATACATGTGTATATATAAAAAGGAGAAAAGACATCCAAAAGATGCGTGGGGACAGCACCTTGGGCGCTGTGCGCCTAGGTGCTGTGCCCTCAGGCGCTAGAGTGCCACGTGTCGGTACGTGGGCGCTCTGCGCTGGAGCGCTGGGCGCTGGAGCGCGAGCGCGCCACGTGTCGGCACGGGGACGACTTGCGCTCGAGCGCTTGCGCTGGAGCGCGAGCGCGCCACGTGTCGGCACGGGAGCGACTTGCACTCGAGCGCTTGCGCCTGAGCGCAAGCGCGCCACGTATCGGCACGCAGGCGCTCTGCGCTTGAGCGCCGGCGAGAAAAAGAGGCTTTTAGCCTAAAAAAATTTCTCAGAAGAGAAATCAGAGAGGAGTTGGACTCCTGAGTGTGTGTTTTTTTTTTTGGTTTAGTGAACGATGTTCTTCTTCCTCCTCCTCTGTTAGCTGGATCTTGAAGATCAAGAGATATGGGATTTCTAAAAATCTCTTCTTTTTAAGATCTAATGGAAGATCTGAGTTCCCCTTTATGGGTTTTGTGATGAAAAACTAATTTGTTTTATAAAAAGAAGAGTAAAACTCTTGGTTTAATTCAAGAGAAAAAGGAAGGTTTTGGAACCTTGAAGGAGAAAAGATCTCAGATCTGAAGAAAATTTTGAGAGAGAGAAAAAGTTGTTGAGATATTTCATTATTTTTGCCTTTATAGGCTATACACTTTACACATAACCCCTTGGGCTTCACAAAATGGCATTTTGCCCATCCCATAGCTCATATGCCACTTCTTTTTGCACATAAGCCATGGGCTTTACAAAAATTTGGCTTTATGCCTATTTTTCTTACATTTATCCATAAAATAAAATAAAAGAAATACAACAAAATTGTTTATTACAAAATTTTTATCTTGGCGTGGGCGGAGGCTCGGGGCGAGGCGCCCCGGCGGCGGATCTCGGGGTGGAGCCTTGGGGCGCCCAACGGGCCTCAGGGAGTGTCGGCCCGTGGGATCTGTGGCCGGGGGTCGCAGCCTGCTGGTGGTCAGCTATGCCGACGAGGGCGGAGCCTTCTGGAGGCGAAGGAGCGGCGACCTGGGTCCCAGGTCCGGCCATTTGGACGCGGACGAGCGCCTCCACGAAGGACTGTAGCCGACCTATTCGGCTGGCGAGGGCGTTGATGATGGTTGCCGGAGGGGGCTCGTCCGAGCCTCCGTTGAGGGGAAAGCGGCGGCTAGTAGCTGGATTTTCAGGGTGATCGCTTGCCATGAGTATGGAGATCGGAAGGCCAACTTTGTGTTTTGTGGAGTCGCTTCCCACAGACGGCGCCAACTGATGGAGGTCCTTTTCGGGTCCCCGTCAGATGTTGTCTTCCGTCGATCTCCCGGTGGATTCTGGGGGTGATCTCCTGTTGCGTGTGGGTCTCAATGGTTTGAGGAGATTGGTGATTTGAGGAGTTTAGCGCCGAGTACCTGCAAAGTAGTCCCGGGGTGGTTTGGTAATACCGAGAACCCTCCGACGATCAAGTTAGTACAAGATCCGAGCAGAGTAACGGCTAAGTGGAATAATAAGGGCCTACTTGACCCCTCTGTGATGGGGGTTTATATAGCGGTGGCGGCACGCAGCAGCAGGAGTGAGAACCTCGCTGGTAGTTACGCTCCCGACGTCACGCCCGTGTAGAGAGCGGATCGCCCATTAATGGGGATCGTAATGGCGTGGAACGTGGGATGTTGCTGGCGGAGAATCCGCGCATGGCGAGATTTGCGGAGCGGCGGTTACGCCTTTGAGCGGTGGAGTTGGTTGGAGGACCGAGGAAGACGGCCTCGGCCGGTGGGCTCGGGGACGAGCGAGAAGGCCGAAGAGTCTTGGTCTTGTGGCGGCTCGGGGTGAGCTGAGGGGCCGAGGAGGCCAATTTGCAGGGGGCTCTGAGGTGAGTCAGCTTATGCTTGCAGGTCGGGTGCAGGGGTGGCCTGGTCGACCCTGTGGGCCCTTTCTTCTGGGTTCTTGGACACGTCGTCTGCCACGTGTCGTGATCTTGGAGATCACCAATGTTGGGTATCATCAAAACCGGTCCGCAAATTTAAGAAACGGGAACTTTTGATCCACGCCATATTTAAACGATTCACACCGTTCAAGTTGATAAAGTTGTGTTATTGTGTATGAAAAATCGAAAGACCTCTAACCTTTGCATCAAATGAGTGCAAAATAAACGTCTATCGATGATGCAACATAGATGTCATTAGATGCATGGGTTCTTTCGATTGTCTCACTACTTACATTTTAACAAAAAATTATTTAAAAAATTTCACGATTTTTGTGTGCTTTTTTGTTGCATTTTTATTCGTAAACCCCAACCTACGCACACATCACACACAAGCACACAACACACACTCAGGAGACCTCACGAATTTACTACGAAAGTGTTAATTTGTGACCACTTCCCCTCATGGGGTTTGAACCCCACACTCTCCCGAAGAAGGGATGTGCTTATACTAACTAAGTTTGTGTGCTATACCAAGCAAAATATTGAAATATAGAAAAAACTGGAGAAAAATTTGAGTTAAAAATTTCGTGAGTTTTGCTAAGTATTGCAAAACAAATATAAAAAACCTAGAAATTTATAATATTTTTTGAAAAAATAGATATTTTCATGTGTTGGGTTCTTGTTTCTTGTCTCTTGCTTGCTACATGAGATGAACTTCTTTGAAAATCAACATTGAACTATACACGGACTACTTTGTCATTTCATTCTCCCGGTCTCCGTTTGGAAATTCTCCTATGACCGTCCATTGCCTCGAGTCTATTTATATGTTCATACAAGTAAGCCTTTTGCTCTGAATTCTCTAGTCAAAACATGGGAACTGCCTTGCAGCACAACCCCCCACACCCCTCCCCACACACACATGCACTATTTTCGGCATGTAAAATTTTAAAAATTTGCACAAAATAGAAATTTTGAGATTTTTGAAAATTTCGCGATTTTCGTGTCCTGTAACATATGCATAATATTGAAAAGGGGGGGGGAACGGAAAAATTTTGAGATTTTTGAAAATTTTACGATTTTCTTATGCTATATGTAAAATATAGAAAAAACGGAAGAAAATAAAAAAAAAATCGAGACTTTTGAAAATTCCGTGATTTTCGTGTGCTATATAACAAACAAAAATTATTGAAAAAACGAAGAAACGGAAATTTCTAAAGAATTTGCGATTTTCGTATTTGATAACAAAATAAATATTGAAAAACTAAAGAGAACAGAAAATCATGAGATTTTTATGCAAAATAATAAAATCCGGAAGAAAACAAAAAAAATTAATATCGGTGATTTTTTTGTATTGGCAAGGAATACTAGCTTTAGAGCACATGGCAATTGATACTACTTTCCATTCATCCCGAGTTTCAGTCATTCAAAGCAGATTTATTTATTCTATTAGGTTTTTAGTATTAATTGGAGACCTTTTACTCTTTTACTTCACATAACCTTTTGTTTCTTTAATATCCAAAAGTTCTCTAAAAGTATGAACAAGTAAAATATTGGAAAACCGAAGAAAACATAAAATTCTGAGATTTTTGCAATTTCATGATTTTCATGTGTTTATAGCATGTAAAATAATGAAAAAGGGAAAACATAATTTTTTTGATTTTTTTTCGATTTTCATATGTTATCTTGCGAAATATGGGAAAGTGAAAAAATAGAAAAGTTTTGAGATTTTTGGAAAAAATTACGATTTTCATTTGTTATGGCAAGCAAAATGTAAAGAAAAACAATGAAAACAGAAAGTTCTTAGACTTTTGAACTATTGCAATTTTCATGCTTTAAAAACAACAAAAATAAAAAAACACCAAGAAAATACAAAACTTTTAGTTTTTCAAAAATTTCACTATTTTCGTTAAAATTTAGAGAAGAAAAAGATTTTTTTTCTTTTTTTTTGAAAATTTAGCATATAAAAAATTGTAAACCGAAGAAAAAGAAAAAAAATTGTGTTTCCTTTAAATTTAGCGATTTTCATGTGCTATAAAAAGCAAAATATTGAAAAATGGAAGTAAACATAAAATTTTGATATTTTTTAAAAGTTCGCTATTTTTTTGTATTGTATAGCAATCAAAATATTGAACAACCAAATAAAATAGAAATATCAACATTTTTTTAAAAAATACGATTTCCGTGTGCGGAATATTTAAAATTTGAAGAAAATGGAATTTTTTTTAATTTTTAAAAAATGACTGCAAAATATTGAAAAGTTGAAGAAACCAAAATATTTTGGGATTTTTGAAAATATCGTGATATTTGTGTGTTGTAAAAGTATAAAATATTGAGAACGGAAGTGTACAAAAATCTTAAGGTTTTTGAAAATTTTGGGATTTTCTTGTATTATATAGCATGCAAAATATTGACTAATCGAAAAAACAAAAAAAATTAGTTTTTTTAAAATTATAAGAGTTTCTTATAGAATGCAAAATGTTGAAAACCTGAGGGGAAAAATGTATTTTGATATTTTTGAAAATTACGCTCGTATAACAGCGTTCAAAATATTGTAAATTTGAAGAAAATAAATAATATTGGGATTATTATAAATTTCACAATATAGCATGCATAATATTGAAAAGCCCACGAAAACCAAAAATAATGAGATTTTTTAAAATTTTACGATTTTTATGTTATGTATCATGGTAAATATTGAAAAACTAAAAAAAAAAAAATTGGTTTATTTTTGAAAATTTTATCATTATCTTGTGTAGCAAGCCAAATATTGATAAACTGAAGAAACAAAAAGGATTTATTTTTTAAAATTTCATGATTTCTTCCGTAGCAAGCCAAATATTGGAAAACCCGAAAAGACATAAATTTTGAGATTTGTTAAAATTCGTCATATTCGTGTGCGTGCATAATGTTGAAAATTCGAAGAAACAAAAAATTTGGGGAATTTTTTTACATTTTGTGATTCTCATATGTTATAACAAACAAAATATTGAAAACCTAAAAAGAAAATTTAAGACTTTTAAATTTTTAATGTTTTTCATATACTATAGCAAATACAATATTAAACAGAGGAAGAAAAATGTTCAATTATTTACGAGTTAATCATTCATATATCTTATATATAAAACTTATAAATATGAAATATTACAACTTACAAATCACGATAAACTTTTGATTTTGCTGAACTTAGGAATTCATAGACTAGCATTTCACAGGGCCTATCCATTTTCTTTTATTTCACAGGCCTATCAGATGCGGCAGCGGTAAAGAGAGATAAGATTTGACACCACATGTGCTGTGATTAATCTAATTACCTAATCTAATTACAGCAACTTCTTGTTCTCAAGAAAGAGCTATGCATTTTTATGGCATCTTCTTCACCAGAAATGTTTGGTCGACAGATACAAATACAACCACATGAAGAGATTTATATGTACATCATTTTAAAGGATAGCAATGAAATCAATTTGAATATTAAGTAAAACATCAAAATAAAGACATCCAAGAAATTTACATCAACATGACACCTTCTACTTCTAAGGCTTTTTTGAAACGAAACCAAATAAATCAACAAACACATTTTAAAAGACAGAATTACTTCAGTTGCCGACAGTACTTAAGATAATATGCACTGTAAATGAAACACAATAGACTGATTATAATCAATATAGTTCTCAATCATTCACCACGGAAAGGACACTACTCATCATCTCCATTAAAACAGATTGCAATGAAAACAAAGTTCATGACTCAAACAAAAACGTCTGCCTCCGATAACCAAACGAAAAATCTACTTGATCTTCTTCTTCGGCCTCAACTGCATCAATGAAAAAAGAACACATAAATCAGCATGAAACATTGGAATCTGACAACTATAAAAACCAAAATGACAATGATACTACTAATAGCAAATTCAATCTATAAGATAAAAATAACGCGAGGTTTGGAAGTCATACATACAAAACTGTAGTACAAGTCATGTTGACTAGCAAAATTTGCTTAATATCATATCTAATATTAAAATGCTTCCTAAATTGATGGAAGTTAAGAAATGAAGGGAGTTTTACCTGGTTGCTGTGACCGCATTTCTTCTTACGGCAGTTAACAGCCCTGGGGTGCAGCCTTGCATAACACCTGCATAAATAAGCAGCAGCAGCATAAATATTCAAAACTCAAATACTTGAAAAATTGCAAAAGAACTTTTCTCAAACAATATTAATAGTTCAAAAAGAACACAAACTCAAATAAATTAAAATATTGAAAAGCAGCATAAACATTAATATTGTTTGAGAGAGGATTAATGTAAGAGCAATAACGCATTACCACAAAAGACAACCAAAATAAAATACTTGAAAATTGGATAAATGCTAAATTCACATTAATCAACAAACCAAACATCGCATTACCACCAACAGATAGAGAGTCAACAGTGAATGTAAACAAAAACTCAAGCTTATCGCCGATTATAGCAACACGCAATTTGTCATCAAACAATCAAAGATTGCTAAATGTTCAAACATATTCCGGTCCAGAGTAACACTCATACTAACACTTAAAATGCAAACACCAACCATTTACATTAAGGCATAAATTCACTGAATTATTGATATAGTTTTGGCAGGTCAGAATATTTTATGCCTCAAAAAGTGTAGTTCATAAGAGAATTCATACATCTAATTGATTCATCACTCCTACCAAAACCTTCATATTTCTGCTTCCTAATTATAAATTGAAATAGATGGTAGCTGAACCAAGATTAACAGGAAGAGAGGTTAACAGAAGCCAACATATATCTACTTTATTGCTTAGTAATCTGAAATTAAAGAGCATAGTTAAAGAGAAATAACATTAATTTGTAACTTGTAGGAATCAATAATCAGGGAGTTACCAGCCAAAGTAATTTTCAACAACATAATAAAGAGGGAGAATAATTTTAGTTTTTTCGTAGTTAACTGTACTAAGATGTTGGAAGAGGAAAAAAGCAGACAAATAACCAATTAAATGTCATCAAACAATATTATACAAATTTGGCAGGTCAGAATAGAATGATATGCCTCAAAAAGTAAAGCTCATTAGAAATTATTAACTTCGCACATCTAATTGATTCATCACTCCTGCCGATCATATGCTCATTTTAATTAGTAGAGAAAAATTCGTGCATATAAGAATAGAAGAAACAGAAAGTTCATGGAAAGAAAAGAATCACCTATATGAAAATAAAATAAAACATTTATGAAAATGTCCTCATCTTCGAGGAAACAGGTGATTTTAAACAAGCTGGAAGAAGAGTTCCCAAATGTATCCTCATAGACCAAAAAGCACAAAAAGCTTATATTGATCATGAGATTTGCACAAGGGAAATCTAATCCCAACAATGAAATGCACCCGAGTTTATGGAAAATGAGAAGGTTCCAAAGAAATACTCTCAGAGCCTGGGTATTAATATCGCATGGCTATGACTCAAAACGCTTCCAAAAAAAGGAAGGCGATCTTAAGGGCCTTGCTTGGATTTTGAAACTAAAAACTCAATACAAAAAATATCATGTATGTCAAAATACTTGCAGACGCACGACGGAAAAAGTCTAGTAACAAAGCTAACATTCTAAATAGACGTAAAGCTGCAGGCAGCATATAACATACAAGTAATATATATCTAGGTGCAATTGCAATCTAACACCAAAGGGTGACCGATGACCCCAACAAAGCTAACATTCTAAGTAGATGTAAAGCTGCAGGCAGCATATAACATACAAGTAACATATATCTAGGTGCAATTGCAATCTAACACCAAAGGGTGACCGATGACCCCGACAGAGCTTATTTGAAAATTTATGTAGCTGGTTCATGCACTTGGTATAATAAATATTTATTGGTAACTCATAAAATCTAAAAACACACAGAATGAGGCAGGAATAAGAAATTTTGTTACACGATGCAGATGATTAAACAAAAGTACACAATTTCAAATGAAGGGCAGACACAACAAGGGTTCAGACTTTATAAGAGTTGTGATCATAACAAAATGCCCTATCGTGGAAGAATAAGAACAGTATCAGGATGAGAAAAAACTGAGATGCCCTCAAAAACAAAAAGATAAAAGAGCTAAAATGCTTTGCAAGCCATGTGTTCCTAATATTTTCACAATCAATTGCTATACAATCACAGTTTCAGTAGGCATTACTAAAATCAAAAGATTCATGCCACCATGTAAAGATTTAGACATGGTTCAAGAAAAGTACCCAAGTCACAACTGAAACTACATATATCATAATTCTGAGAAGTACCCTTATGGGAAACATTTTTTTTCCTTATCACATTACAATCATAATGATTAAGTTAGTTACTCCATAATATGTTCCACCTATGAAAATCAGCTGCAACTTAAACAAACGCAGATGATAAAGTTAAAGGTACAGTTAATTTTGGACCCATGGCAATTTCTTAGGCACAATTGTAACCTAGAAAGATTTAGACATGGTTCACACGATTTAAATTATTTTTAGATGAATCTAAGATTTAGACATATCATACAAATATCCCTTTTAGGAGTAAACATTCATTAAGACATAAACACGTCTGATCTTAATAAACAAATATTAAGCAGAGATTGAGTGATCATACTTTCTGCAGATGGTCTTGTCTTGGTTGTACTTCCTCGCAAGAGCCATAAGAGAGGGCTCAATAATCCCACCCCTCAGCCTTAGCACCAAATGCAGCGTCGACTCTATACAAATCATTCACAAAATCAACGCCCAAATTCTAAAAATCGCAAATTTATCAATTCGACAGGCTAAAAATCGAATCTTTTACCCTTTTGGATGTTGTAGTCAGCTAGGGTTCGTCCATCCTCGAGCTGCTTCCCGGCAAAGATGAGCCTCTGCTGATCCGGAGGAATACCTGAACAAATTTAGGGCTTTCAACGATGATTTCAACGAAATATTACAAATTTGACGCGATTGAGAACAAAGAAGCGAGGGGATCGAACCCTCTTTGTCCTGGATCTTGGCCTTGACGTTGTCGATGGTGTCGCTGCTCTCGACCTCGAGGGTGATGGTCTTGCCCGTTAGGGTTTTCACGAAGATCTGCATCTTTGCCGCCTCTGATGCCCTAGAATTGTGATATGATGTGAATTTATAGAGGGCAGTGACTAGGGTTTTGTTAATGGGTATTAGAGAGAGAGCCCATCATTGAGGCCCAAGTCTATTTGTTAAGTGCATTAATTCCTTTTTTCTGTAAAAATTGCTCAATATTATTTAATAAAGGTTGTTGATGATGATTCTTTTAAAATATTGATCTAGCGAGATTCAATCGATGCTTGCACCGTTTTGCTGCGACTTTTCCGCTTATAATGCAATAAACCAAGCCTTTTAAGGTTGGTGCGGATTCTTTTTTTTTACTCATACACAATTCCATTAAACGCATCATTAATACTTTAATATTTAAGATGATACATGGATTGCCATAAATACCATTGGAGGACTTATTTTATAAAAGAGAGAGAATATACAGAATTTTAAAATATATATATTAAATTTATTTATACACAAAAGGGTGATTATATATATTATTTATATGACTGTACTCGGGTTTTGGATATAAGTGGGTTCCATCAATAGGACTCTAAGACTTGTTGAGCTTTGTCTCATTTTATATCTTATATCCATGTGCTTCTCATACTTTTTATCCAATGTGGGATTATATTATCCATATATCTCAACAATATATAACAGTAAGATATTGGATCTTACAATGCAAAACCTCTCCTTAATTGGAGAAGGCAGATCATGATAATTCCAATATATAGATAAAGATGAACGAAAGTTAGCTTGTATCGCAGAGTGCGTTGCTCTTTTATAGGTCTCCTAGCATGCCCGATAGTTGCCTAACAGCTGCCATGCCAAAGTTGATGGCATGTATATATGATGTGAGTAATAGACCATGGCGGTTCTGTGTTGGTATTGTTGATCAAGTGTATAACATTAAGCGAGTTGCACTCGATGATGAATTTCATGTTAGATTTGCAGTTTGGTTAAGACAGAATTAAACCTTTGAGGCGTATATGATACATTTTTCGAAAAGTGATATTGCCCCCACTATAGAAATACGGCAGAAAACCATCACCCCCAAGATACAACAAAGCCCCTGAAATTCTTTTAGAAGATGATGAAAAGAAGATGCAAAATCTGTGAAGAGAGAGACTTAATTTATATAGTTGAACAGACACAACTATTTGGACGGTTGTGACTGTTCAGACAACAAAACTGCTTTTCAGACAACTTTTGAATTCGAAATTAAAAAAAAGGCAAATTCTGTTATCAGGTCAAAGCTCAAGATGCCCAAGTGTCTTATCGAAAACAATAATAAATAAATATTATATGCCCGTTAGAAATTAGGCCCACTTGGTTCATAACCTACTTTATTCAATATATCACTTAAGGATTGGGAATTATTATAAAGGCTTGGACATTCGTCTCTCCATCCAATGTCGGACTATTCGCACATACAAATGTTATCAATAGATTCAAACTACCAGCAATCATCCACTAGTTTATATATATTGGTTGCAGCCACATCTCTCTCGTGACAAATATTATGCATAAAAAAGATATATCTCGATTTAAATCTTCCATTAGTATATATATATATATATACCACCTAACAAAATTATTGGTGTCCGCGGATTAAACTAAAACTTTTATTATTAGAATTTGAAATACAGCACACAATATTCATCTTATTTTCTAAAAGATTTCTAACTGCTTTAGCACTGACCATGTCCTATCCTTGGTCTTCATAAGCATTTATAAGAGAACACTTCATATATCTTGTTGAAGCGGCATCATTTATATGCTAATACAGATGGAGTTTCCTTTATTATATCCATGTTACTGTGGATATTTAAAAATCAAATAGCTCCATTGAAAGCCTTCACTCATCCTTTTTGTCGTAACAAACAACACTAGATACTTATATATATAAGAATGAGACATCTAGTGCAACACAGACACATGACGGTAACTTGTTATTACCCACTGAACTATTAAAATTAGTTTTTACTAATTAAAATTAGGTTACCATCGCTGGTGCTAGATTGTAAGTTTTTAAGCCCCATTCCGATCGACGTATTATTTACCAAATCTCTAGATAATGCCTTGATAAAGGGATCTGCAAAATTCTTTGCAGATCCCACATAAGCTATGGTAATTATTCCATTAGTAATTAAATTTCGAACATATTCATGCCTTGAGCTAATGTGTCTAGATTTACTATTATAAACATTATTATGAGCTCTAGACATAATTGCATCACTATCGCAATGCAAGAAAGTAGACGGTATTGATTGTGACCACAACTCTACATCCAATAATAAACTTCTCAGACATTCTATTTCCTTGCCGGCAACAGCCAAAACGACAAATTCAGATTCCATTGTTAAATGTGTGTGTTGGGGTCAAAAATTACACCCCGGTCGACCAAGTCAAAGTCAAAGCCAACCCTAAGCCAGGTGGGCCCAAGCCCAGGCTAAGTGGGCCCATGCCTAAGTCGAGCCCCGTGGCCGGCCTCCCCCATGCCAAAATGAAATGATGTAATAAATAATTTTGAAGTAATTTTTTATACATGAGTGTAAGAAAAATAGGCATAAAACCAAATTTTTATAAAACGCATGGCTCTTGTGCAAAACAAATGAGCACATGAGGCATGGGATGAGCAAGATGCCATTTTGTAAAGCCCAAGGGGTTATATGTAAATTTTTAAACTTATAAAAGGTAACATGATAATGAAATAAAGAATAATAATTCATTCTTCCCAAAAATTAAGGTCTGTGCCTACTTGTCCTTCCTAAAGGTTCTAAAACCTTCTGCTCCTTCTGAATTAAATTAAGAGTTTAACTTTTCCTTCTCCAAAAATAAACAGTTTTTCGCCATAAAACCATTGAAGAGGAGCTCGGATCTGCCATCAAATCCCTAGAAAAGGAGATTTTAAGTCTCACATTTCCTTTTCCCCCCAAGATCCAGCCAACATAAAGGAAGAAGAAAGATACTCATCTCCAAAAATCCCATCGAGAGGATCCGAGACTCAAAAGAAGATCCAAAGATTTCTAGGAGTTTAACTCCATTCAAGATTTGTTGGAGTTTAACTCTATAAACAAAACCTTTTTTAGGAGTTTAACTCCAAATCTATACATAATCCCTGTTAGGAGTTCAACTCCAAAACCCCTTGGGAGTTCAACTCTCATAGGGGCTAAGCCCCTTTTCAGCTGGTGTTTCTAGTGGCCGCGTGCTGCGCACGTGTCACGACCCAAAGTTTGGCACGTGACCGGCACTTAAACCACGTAACGGTTACAGGCTTAACGCAATTTAAGTAAACCGAAAACCCAGAAATCTAAACCATCGGAAGTAATAAGTGATAAAAACATTGTTAAAAACATTTGGAAATCTCAAGTAAAAATCTTTAAAATTTAATTTTTTTTTCTTAAAAATTTCGGCAGCACCTCCTTTGTAAATATTAGCTCCGAAACGGGTACAACATAAGATATAAGTAGAGCAATATGTGAAATAAGTAAAGCATCCCCGAACGGGAGCAAATCACGCCCAACGGCGGAAACAAGCACCACAAGCATAATATACGACGCCGTAGCGAAGAAATGGACAATATAAATGAAAAATAGCATAAAGGATAAAACTGCATAATAAAAGTCGGCTCACGCGAGCTCGGCACCCAGAGTCACAAAAATATAATATACAATATCGTCCTCACAACTCATCTTTAAGTAAATACATGAAATGGTAGATGGAGAGTACTAGATACAATAAAGTGTACAATGAATATAAAGTCGGATAACCGCAACCCATCTATAGCAAAAACGGCTCACAGCCCACTATAGCGGTATCCGCAAAATAGAGATAATAAGCAGCCTGCCGCGACTACTCTGAGGATCAACCTACAAAACACTGGGCACAACGGGGGTGAGTTGTCAACTCGTGAATAGTAAGTAAAATTATACAGGTAATCGCAGGTATGCACGTACTGCGATACTCTATCACATGCAATATAATAGTATCAATATACTAATATGGATATGCAACAATCATGAAAGGTACTCTATCAGGTACTACAAATATATGAAGCAATGCATATCAATGAATACTGAGTATGGGATGAAAACATATCATCATCAAGAATCATCATCGTGGAAAAACCCGGTGTCCATCAACGACACCCCAAATCGCAATAACTCAGGCGTCGTACTCTAATGGGCCCTCATATCCTGTAAATCTCATGGAACCTGAGTGCCCAGTATCGGCACTCGAAAACATCATGAAATACTCGTGTCCATCATCGACACGCAAATCCACATATATCGGGCTCCGTCAGTCCGGATCGGCCCACGGGCTCCGTCTGCGGGTTCGGCTCTCGGGCTCCGGCAGTACGGGTCGGCCTATATCCATCTCTCGACTCTGGTCGGTATCCTCCAGATAACCGCCAGATCCAACCAATCACCGGTAGGTAGTAGTCCCTTTGCCAGGCTCATCGTCTACTGCACAACATCTCTTTCTTGCCCCGGGCTACCATACCAGGTCCATGATGAACCTGCAAGCAGATCATCCAGCTCCTCGAATCGGGTTTCTATCACACGTCTCAGAACCGAGAAAACGCATGGTGGACGCACTGAAATATCATATCAAGAGAAACCGGGTTTTCAAAACAATGCTTATTTTCTTGAAATAATACCACGGTTCTCAAATCTAGAAATCACATGAAATCCATATCTCAATGCGTAAATTAATGATATGTGATATATGCAACATAGAACAGTAATATGAGCATGTCAAGGGAAAACCGCTTTTTTAAATGAATCCAGTTTTAAAATATATCATGCGGTTCCCAATTCTTCCAAAATCCAATGCAACATCATCGAAAGGTGCACACGTAGCTATAGCAAGTATGTGTGTGTACATGTAAATATGTATGCACGATGTATCTCAAGTGTGCAATAGAACAATAATCCATGTGTCAATATCAATAACAACAAAATACTGCATATGTGTATAGGTTGTGCGTGTCATGGCAGTTATCGACGGTGTGGATGTAGCATCCAAATTAGTGCTCGTGCAACATGAACCGTCAGTAATGGTGCAGTGTCCACTAGGTACAAAATCAAGGCGAAACAATGTGATGGTATGTAATGATGCTTATGCAAAGTCAATGTATACGAATATAAACATGCAGTTATACTATTATATCAAGCCCTGACGCATAACGCCATAAGGGCGATTTCCCCATAGATGTTAAATCTACTCACCGGTGATCTCGAGCTAAGTATATCCGACCACCTGTTTTCCCTTCTTCGCGGAGTCCGAAATCCCCGCATGCGATCCTATTAACACATAAAACATAGCAAGGAAAAACTTAGAAATCGACCAATAATACGCACAACTAGGCTTAGACTGACGCATCGACTCTAACAACTCTCAAGCGTTCGCTTAGCGGCTAACGTGTGTGACGACACTACTACAACAAACCCTACGCGCAGAAATCACGCGAAGAGCAGAACCGAGTCGGACACCATATCGGATATCGTAACGCGCGTCGTCGAAACACTAAAAACTAACTAATCGATCCCATATTTTTACCACAGTCGAAACATAAAAATCTAGTAGTGCCAAACACCCTTAAACCACTACAGAAAGCTACCCTGCAAACTACAACCCACAACTCCCTCGTACGGCCGAAGTCGCCGGATCTGGCCCCAAAGTCGCCGGCCAAAACCGCCTAGATTGGGCTCGTGCTTCAGGTGAACATCCAGGGTAACTAGTGCAACACTTCTACACTGCTAGTTTTCCTAGTAAAGACTCGTGGTCACAGCAGGTTACAGATATCACAAAACGACACTAAAAATACTATATTTTGCACAGACTAAACTTTTAGAGTTCTAAACGACCATTACTAAGCAACACTACAAATTAAGAACCTAATTAACAGTTAGGGATTTATACATATCCACTCTTGCTCAAAATCCAAGCTTTTCTTGCTCCAAGTGATCAAATGGGGTTTATGATCAAGTTCAATGAAGGGTGTGGTGAGTTTTGTGAAGTGTAGTGAGGATCTGTGAAGGTTTTGCTTAGGTTTAGTGAAGAACAAGAAGTGTTTCAGTTGAGGGGGTGAGGATGAGATGAAGAGAAAAATATGAGAGTGAAAAAAGTGAATGAGAGTAAGAGTGAGGGAATGAGGGTGTATGTGTGAGGGTGAAGGGTGTGGAAATTGAGGGGTGAGTTTAGCACAAGCATGCCTCCCTCTCTTCTCTCCTCATTAAATGCATGGCATGTTTGTCATGCCTCATCATGCCCCTCTCTCTCTCAAGTCAACCTAATTAAAAACCATTTTTATTTAAAATTTAAAAACTAATTAATTTAATAAAACACATATTACACTTAATGGAATGGGTTAATATGCCATGACTATTTAAGCATAGTTTAACCCCAAGTTAACCCTAGATTAATATGCACATGTGTGTGCAAGCCCACAATAAATATTAATAAAATAATCATTAATTTTTATAATATTTGAAACTATTTTGGTAAACTTTTTACTAAAAACCCGCATTATCGCTTAATTAACACTAATCGCATTATAAGGTGTTCCAGCACGTGACCCGCTGGTGTCCAGCGGTTGCATGCAGGGTACGTGACTCACGGGCGCCCAGCGCTCATGCGCCCGGCACGTGGCCACCCTCGGGCACCAAGCGCCCACGCACCCGGCACGTGGCCACCCTTGGGCACCAAGCGCCCACGCGCCCGACACGCGCCAGGCATGTGGCCCGCGGGCGCCATGCGCCCACGTGCCATTCACGTGTCTTTAAGATGCTGCTCACCCCTCATTTTCCATGCACTCCACACCAGAAAGACGTCCATGGTTAGAAAAAAATTTCTAGCGGGGTGCTGCTCCGCACCCTGCAAGGGCCCCAACCCGCTATTCGGATAGCGGGACCCCCGTTAACTCTGCGGGGCCCCCGATATATCCAAAACCCCTCAAAAAACACAACACACGCACACTGCACACTGAGTTCGCATAATCAGTTTGACCCGTCAATCGAAAGTTCTCTCGCTCCAAAGGCGAGGGGTAATTAACGACACTTAGTCCGCGTCTGATGGAAATTCGGATCTGCACAGTCAATAAACCCCCGCCTATCCTAAGCAGGGGGGTCTGTAGTACGCCTGACAAGCGCGCGCGTATTCTCATCTCAATGGGGTGAAGAAAAACACCCTAAAGTGTGATGCATGTTTATTTCTTAAAGGCCCAACTAATAGCACCACCTCCGATTGTAAATACTCAGCCTGTTGTGGATTTATTATCACTTACACTTGTGATCCAACTTGCATCTGAATAACCTCCTAGTACTGCCGGATAATTGGAATAAAATAGACCAAACTCTTTTGTTCTTTTTAGATATCCAAGAACTTTACTGATGGCCTCCCAATGATTAGTACCGGGTTTAAAGGTGTATCGTGACAATTTGCATACTGCAAAAGCTATATCAGGTCTTGTACAATGCATCGCATGTATAAGACTTCCAATAGCGCTTACATATTCTAATTGTGCAACTACATCTTCACAATTCTCATTTAATTTCATACTCGGATCATACGGAGTAACACTTTCTTTAATATTAAGATGTTAGAGTTTATTTAATAATTTCTCTATATAATGAGATTGGTTTAGCACAAATCCTTCACAATGTTTTTTCACCTTAATTCCTAAAATAGTATCTATTTCATTCAAATCTTTCATTTTGAATACTGAAGTTAAATACTTTTTTGCTTCATTTATTCCAATCATGTTTGTACCAAATATTTACATGTCATCGACATAGAGACATATAATTACTCTATAATTCTGATTGAATTTGGAATATATACATTTATCTGCACTATTATGCTTAAAACCATTTGATATTATTGCTTTATCAAATTTTTCATGTCATATAGCGACTTAGTCAATTTACAAACTTTATTCTCATTTCCATAAAATATGAAACCTACGGGTTCTTCCATGTATACTTCCTCATTTAATTCACCATTTAAAAAGGTTGTTTTTATATCCATTTGATGCGCATATAAATTATATATTGAAGCCAAAACTATAAGAACTCTAATGGATGCTATTCTATCCACAGGTGCATAAGTATCAAAATAATCTATGCCCTCTTTTTATGTGAATCCTTTAACCACTAATCTTGTCTTAAAGGTTTGTATAGAGCCATCTGTATTTTGTTTTCTTCTAAATACCCATTCACACTTTATAGGTTTAGATCCTTGAGGCAACTCAACCAATATCCAGGTATTGTTAGACATTATTGAGTCCATGTCGTCATCAATAGCCACTTTCCAAAATGCAGCATCTCTTGAAGACATTGCTTTGCTAAATGTTCTAGTATCATCTTCTATATTAAGTAGAATAGGTACTTTGTTAAGCACTTTGGATGATATTCTATTATGGATATAAGATGCTGTTAAAAGAGCCTCTCCCTAAAGATTAAAAAGTAATTTAGCATTTAAAAGTATAGTATTTACCATTTCAACTAAAGTCATATTTTTTCCGGCTAATCCATTGTGTTGAGACGTATAATGTGCAATTCTTTGACGAATAATACCATGCATTTCGCAAAATTGAAAAAAAGAATCAGAAAAATATTCTCCTCCTCCACCGCGAAGGGTTTTAGTTTTTTTATCCTTCTGATTTTCTATAACAGACTTATACTATTTAAATTTCGCAATGCTTCATCTTTTGTTCTCAATAGATTTACATATGTAAATTGAGGATGATCATCGGTAAAAGTTATAAAATATTTTTTTCTCCTCTAGTTAATCGACCATTTAATTCTTAAGTATCAAAATGAACAAGTTCTAATAAATCAGTATCTATTTCAATTTTAGGAAAATGTTTTCTAGTCATTTTTGTTTCTACGCAAATTTCACATTTATCATTATGATCATTCTAACATACAATATAACCATATTTAGACATATTTTAAAGAGCGAAAATTTAAATGATATAATCCAGCATACCTGTAACGTCTTGAAAAGTCGTTTTGGTGTTTTCCTGAAAATCGGTGAAAATTCGGTATTTTTCCGAAAACCGTCCTTTTTGTTATTTTGCAGTTTAGGACTAATTATACCTAAAATGGATAGGTAATTTCTTATTTTTAGTAGCTAACGAGTTACTTATGAAATTCTGGTCGTTTAAAAATTTTCCCTAATTTTTCAATTTTTTAATATTATTTTAAGCCGGTAAGAAAATACACTAAATTAGCAATAAATACAAATTTAAATGGGCTAAATTTAATATTTAAAATCATGTTAATTAAAATCTAGTTGTAACATAAATTTTTAGTATTTTATTTCAACTTTTAACTAATTTTTATATTGGAAAACGAAATTTATTGAATTTAAGCTTAAACTTGCAATTTTGGACTTGTAGGGGGTTTTTTTGCACAAAATTTTTTTTGTGCACTCTCTCTCACTTTTCCCTCACCCTAGGCCGGCCCCACCTCAGTAGCAAGCCCACAAAATTTTTCCCCATCTCATTTGAACAAAATGATATGATAAGGGCTTTAATATATTAAATTGGGTGTGTGTTTTGTTATTTGACTTGGTCTTTTGATTTTGAAACTTCTCTACACTTTTCCCCAACTCCCCCACACCTCTCCCCACTCCCTCCTCAGCTCAGAAATCCTGCACCAACAACCCCAAATATTTTCCCCATTTCTTCTTCTCTTTTGCTTCATTTTCATCTCAAAAATTCAACAAAATCCACAATTTCCTTCACAAATTCAACACAAAACCATATTCCATCTCTTCTCCAACCTAATTTGGTTCAAATCAAGGAGAAAGGTGGCATCTTTGGAGGCAAATTGTTCTTGCTAGATCTCTAGTTTGAGGTATAAATTCTACCTAGTTAAATTCATTTGGTTAATTCCTTTAATTTAGTTGTTTTAGTGTTAATTTTAGTGCTATTTGCATACTAGTTTTTTTTAAAGTTTGTGATTTGAAATTAATTTAGGGTTTAGAACACCATTAAGAGATTAATTAAGCTATTTTCTTATCTAGTTATTTTGTTAGCTTAATCTAAGTGGTTAACTTGCTAATTGGGCTAAAATCTAGTGTTAATTTAGTGTTAGTTTCTAATCTAGTTTTTAAAGGTTTATGGTTGAAATTAAACTAGGGTTTTTAGAAACCATTATTTAGTTAATTAAATCTATTTTGCTATCTAGTTGTTTGCTAATCTAAGTTAATGAGGTTACTTTAATTCTGTGGGCTTCAAATTAGTGTTAATTTGGTATTGTCATGTTTAGTTTTGGATTGAAATTGCTAATTATGAAAATCAAGAAAGGTTTTGTTTATGGAAATTAGGTTTTTAAGCATTGCTAATGGTTTAAAACTAATGTAGTGGCTATTTAGTGGGTTAGTTTGGATTGTTGTGTTGGATTGTGATAACTTTGTCGCTAATTGTCGATGTTTGCACCAAATTGCAAATTTCTAGCTTACTAGTTTGTTATAAAATTTTGTGATGAATTAATTGCGATATCTTGATGATATTTTTGGCATATCCTATGACATTTAGGATGTGTGAGTGCGGATTTTTGGGTGTTCAGGTTTTTGCTTTGCCGGGCGACCAAATCGACGTTTTAGTTAGTTTTTGCGATTTTCGCGTGTGTTCCGCGCACCTTGTGCACGCTGTACCTAGCTTGTGAACGTTAGTATTTTCGTTTGGGTTTTGCGTCGTTCTCGATACGTAACCTTATGTTTGGTATTGATGTAAATTCCAGATTCGGTCGCGGAGACGTCATACGCGGCACGAAAGGGGAAAGCGGTGATTGGACGTGATTAGCTAGGGATTCCAGTGAGTAGATGTAACATCTACGGGGGACTATCGTTGGATGGCGCAAGTCGCCCGATAGTTTTAGTAACTTAAAAGATTCTCAGTAATGTTAGTAATTAGGGGTGTAATACTTGTATGATTATTTGCTACATTCATGCCTTATATTGACATACATATGCGAACCCATTCTATAGGTCACCTGCACCATTGCCAGGGTTTTTATATGCAGCACGAGCACTATTCATGCTTACACCCATGCCCTGGTAATTGCCATGCCACCATACTAGATAACCTTTAAATTGAAACCTTTTACTATAATTGATACTTAAACTTGTGCTATTGCCTTTAATTCCTTAAAATGAAATCGTAGGATTGCTATTCATGTGCACGTACCTCATCATATTGTTTGTTCATGCCTAGTCTATTAATCACACATTGCAACTTGATTATTGATACCATATACATTCATTATCATTGGCATATGCATTTATGATGATTTCTTGAGATTTTGTGATATTTCTGGATTTCGGGGGAAAGCCGCAAAATTTCTAAACTTATTATATTTTTAAAATATGTAAATTGCGGTTTTCTAGTGATTTAAGTGTCGTCCACCATGAATTTGCTGTGGTTTTCGAGACCCGTTTCGAGGAGTTGGATGAACCGTCTCGGGTACATGGTGGGCCCGGTAAGGTACCCCGGGGCAAGAAGCTCGTGGTTCTGACGATGAGCCTGGCAGGGGGCGGATTACCTACCAGTGACTGTTTGGGACGGCGGATATCCAGAGGATACCGACCATGGCCGCGAGTTGATGAGATATTGATATTGAGATGGGTCAGCCGGATGGCTGAGGCCAGAGATACTATGACATGGATATATGAGATTTGTGATAGTTTTGAGGTGTCGTTGCTGGACACCGGTTCTTGTTGATTCTATTGGTATTGTGCTGGTATTTCAAAAGAGATTCCTAAAGGTAAAAACATGATTCTTATACTTACACACTCAGATCATGAGTTGATTCGCATTGCATTCATACCTGCTAATATATTCATATTGCATACATACCTGCTATTGTGTCCTGCCTTACCTGTATTTCAGATGCTAGGATGCTTGTGTGCATGCATTCGATAGCCTGTGTAGATGTTATTTATTACTCACGAGTTGACAACTCACCCCCGTTGTGCCACAGCCTTTTGCAGGTCCGCTCCGTCAGTACAGTAGCGGCGGGCGCGCTTGCTTCTTTTGCCTCCTTTGCCTGGACTCGAGGTTTTGCTCTTAGGTGGGTTATATCATTATTTTTGTACCACCTTGTATATTCTTTGTATCTAGTGTACTCCATCTACTGTGTCTACCAGTATTATTGTATATTGACCTAGAGATGAGACTGTGAGGTTTGTGGACTTTTATGCTGTATTTGGGGTCGAGCTCACTTGAGTCGACGTGCTGTTTTTCTCATGCTTCTTTATGATTATTTTGCATGTTGTTGTTTTATATTGCGTGGGATTTGTGACCGCCTTGTGGCGAAGAGCTAGCTCCCGCTTGGGGATGCCATATCTGTTGGATTCATATATATTCTTGTTGTACCAATTTTGGGGGCCAGTATTTACAAAGGAGACTCTGCCGAAATTTTCGGAAAAATTTATATTGTTTTTAAAAAGACTTGATGTGACTCATTTGATAAACTCGCTTTCCATTGATTGGTTTTCCTTCATTCTTTTGCTTATTTGGTTTTGGTTTCTGGGCTTTGGCTTACTTATTTTACGGATGTCTTGAGACGTTTCGTAACTTAAGTGCCAGTCACGTTCCGTACCCTGCGGACCGTGACAATACCACAAAGAAGAAGAATACTCAACATAAGCAGACACACAATTTATTTCATTAATACCGAGTTTGAGCATGTCATCACAAGAATATTCCTTTCCTACAAATATAAAATTTTCGATATTACAACTTTGTCAAGCTCTAGAACAATTTTAAATCCCTTCTTACACAATAGATTTGTAGAAACCTGATTTTTTCTCAAATCAGGAACATGAAATCATTAAGCAGAGTAAGTTTCTGTCCAGATATAAACTTCAATCCAACACTTTTTTTATCGAGCACTTTAGCCGAAACGTGGTTTCTCATCAACACTTCTTCAGGTTCTTTCTGATCCGTGTATGTTTTAAACATTGCTTTGCTATTGCATATATAGATGGTTGCACCAGAATCCAGGCACCAATCTGCAGTTCTAGTTACCGCAGCCATATGTAATTCCGTAATCGTGCCTATCTGGATGTCAAAAACCATAGCAACAGGTTATTTGACTTTATTTTCTATTAGATTTTCCTTGTTGATGTTTTCTGATCCGAAACCAAGTTCATTTCTGAATTTGCAATCTTTAATACAGTGGTATTTCTTTCCACAATTATAGCAAGGCCATTTTTTCTTTGCAAAATTAGATTTCTTAAAATCATTTCTCTTCTTCTGGACTTTGAAATATTTTATGATCATTTTTACTGACACGATTCACTTTAGAGTTGGATTTAGAACTAAGAAAAATTATGTCACGTGTACGGTTTTTTGTCTCAATCCGCAGATGAGTTTTTGCTCTATGATAAAATTTTCAGGCGAGTGCGGAATTTTCTTTTTATACTCATTTCGAGTAAGGGAAAGTTTAGATAGAAATGCTCCAACTTGAAACGAATCAGGAACTTTAATTTCAAGTTCGCTCAGTTTAAAAACGAGAATTTGTAATTCATGCACTTGATCCATGATTGACATGTCATCAGTCATCTTAAATTCAAAATATTTAAGCGCTAGAAATTTATCCGTACCTTTTTTCTTATTTTTGTACTTTATTTCAAGGACACTCCAAATTTTTTTTGGGGTCTTCATATTTATGTAAAGATAATTCAGGCGATCGGTGAGCGAATTGAGAATGTACCCGCGACAAACCAGTTCGTCCTCTTCACGCTTGTTTTTCTCTGTCTTCGCATTCTCGGCATTATTTGAAGTTGAGGTTGAATCTGGGATTGGCGGTAAGTCTGGATCGAGCATGTCAAAAATCTTCAAAGCGGTCAGCAAGAACACCATCTTGTCTTTCCATCTGGTATAATTGCTCCCATCGAATCGATCCAGTTTGATCACATCTTGGTCCTGAAAATGAATCTTGACACTTGAATTTAATTCTGTCTCCATAGAATATCACCTTTCGATTGTTAGATTTGTAGTTTGGTTAAGACAGAATTAAAAGCTTTTGAGGCGTGTATGATACACTTTCCGAAAGGTGATGTTGCTTCCACTATGAGAGTACAACAGAAGACAATCACACCCAAGATATAACATAGCCCCTAAAACTCTTTTAGAAGATAATGAGAAGAAAATGCAAAATCTGTGAAAAAAAGATTTAATTTATAGAGTTGAACAGATATAACTATTTGAGCGGATGTAACTGTTCAGACAACAAAACTGTAGTAGACAGTTTTCAGACAACTTTTGAATTCGAAATTCAAAAAAAAAAAGAAACAAACTCTGCTATCAAGTCAAAGCAAGTGCCCTATCAAAGAACAACTATTTGAGCGGTTGTGACCGTTCAGACAAGAAAACTGCAACAGACAATTTTCAGACAACTTTTGAATTCGAAATTCAAAAAAAAAATCTCTCTTATCAAGTCAAAGCCTAAGATGCCCTATCAAAGACAATAATAAATAAATATTATATAAGTTCACTATAAATTATGCCCATTTGGCTCATTACCCACTTTATTCAAGACACTACTTAAGGATTGAAAATTATTATAAAGGTTTGGACATTAGTCTCTCCATCCAATATGGGACTATATCCCACATACAAATACTACCAATAGATTCAAACCACCAACATTTCATCTCTTAGAAACTTCGAGCACGCAAAATATGCCCAACCTCAGGCCAATCGGTTGCTTTATTAATTACCCTCACAAGCCTATAACTTAACCTTCACATCCCCTCACAAATGACAACCACACTTGCACCGCGATTTTCCATTGCTCTATTTAGGATTAAACTTAGACATCTTGATTTGGTTTTGACCAAGTTTCATTTTGTTGTATTGGGGAGGTCGTCAATCGTCATTGTCTCGGTAACGTTCGAAGACAATGAAGTGAGGCTAAAACTTTGTGGTATGACTGCATCGGCAGTGTACCTTCAAATACCACTTTACATAGACCCTTCCCTATCATCCACAAGTACAAGGAGAAAATTTAAACACACCATCTATTACATCCGCTTCATTTATTCATTTCTCAAGTACCACCAATTGCCATCACTATCACCGATGTTGTCTATAAAACTCAAGGCTTGGCAGACCTCTCGGTGAGTAGAAATTTATCTGTACCTTTTTTCTTATTTTTGTACTTTATTTCAAGGACACTCCAAATTTCTTTTGGGGTCTTCATATTTATGTAAAGATAATTCAGGCGATCGGTGAGCGAATTGAGAATGTACCCGCGACAAACCAGTTCGTCCTCTTCACGCTTGTTTTTCTCTGTCTTCGCATTCTCGGCATTATTTGAAGTTGAGGTTGAATCTGGGATTGGCGGTAAGTCTGGATCGAGCATGTCAAAAATCTTCAAAGCGGTCAGCAAGAACACCATCTTGTCTTTCCATCTGGTATAATTGCTCCCATCGAATCGATCCAGTTTGATCACATCTTGGTCCTGAAAATGAATCTTGACACTTGAATTTAATTCTGTCTCCATAGAATATCACCTTTCGATTGTTAGATTTGTAGTTTGGTTAAGACAGAATTAAAAGCTTTTGAGGCGTGTATGATACACTTTCCGAAAGGTGATGTTGCTTCCACTATGAGAGTACAACAGAAGACAATCACACCCAAGATATAACATAGCCCCTAAAACTCTTTTAGAAGATAATGAGAAGAAAATGCAAAATCTGTGAAAAAAAGATTTAATTTATAGAGTTGAACAGATATAACTATTTGAGCGGATGTAACTGTTCAGACAACAAAACTGTAGTAGACAGTTTTCAGACAACTTTTGAATTCGAAATTCAAAAAAAAAAAAGAAACAAACTCTGCTATCAAGTCAAAGCAAGTGCCCTATCAAAGAACAACTATTTGAGCGGTTGTGACCGTTCAGACAAGAAAACTGCAGTAGACAATTATCAGACAACTTTTGAATTCGAAATTCAAAAAAAAAATCTCTCTTATCAAGTCAAAGCCTAAGATGCCCTATCAAAAACAATAATAAATAAATATTATATAAGTTCACTATAAATTATGCCCATTTGGCTCATTACCCACTTTATTCAAGACACTACTTAAGGATTGAAAATTATTATAAAGGTTTGGACATTCGTCTCTCCATCCAATATGGGACTATATCTCACATACAAATACTACCAATAGATTCAAACCACCAACATTTCATCTCTTAGAAACTTCGAGCACGCAAAATATGCCCAACCTCAGGCCAATGGGTTGCTTTATTAATTACCCTCACAAGCCTATAACTTAACCTTCACATCCCCTCACAAATGACAACCACACTTGCACCGCGATTTTCCATTGCTCTATTTAGGATTAAACTTAGACATCTTGATTTGGTTTTGACCAAGTTTCATTTTGTTGTATTGGGGAGGTCGTCAATCGTCATTGTCTCGGTAACGTTCGAAGACAATGAAGTGAGGCTAAAACTTTGTGGTATGACTGCATCGGCACTGTACCTTCAAATACCACTTTACATAGACCCTTCCCTATCATCCACAAGTACAAGGAGAAAATTTAAACACACCATCTATTACATCCGCTTCATTTATTCATTTCTCAAGTACCACCAATTGCCATCACTATCACCGATGTTGTCTATAAAACTCAAGGCTTGGCAGACCTCTCGGGTGATGCTGCACCGTAGGTATATGTGGGATGAGATCTTATCTTCAACAAGCAGCTATTATCAATTTCAGGCAGGACTCGCCCGCAATGTTAGTTGGTCAGCAGAGCGAATGACCAACTGTTGCACAAAATGTAGTCCGGCATACTGCAGTCCGCTTATTACATTACAGTACTTCAGAAAAGGAGATACAACCAAACATAAAATACTATGGCTTTATACAATCTGATTAATTTGGCACTTTCCAGTTTATTTTATGAGGGGTGGGGGGGGTGGGGGGGATTTGCAGAACAGGCTGCACCTAAACTACTTGAATACTTTAATAGAACAGAAAACACCAACAGCTAATAAGCGAATTTTTTTCATGTGCCGCCGTATACACCGGACAACAGAGAAGAAATAGACGTGTGAGTCTCAGATGCCGCCTAGGGCTACCCGAAACTCCTACCTCTCTCTCACCCCTTGCCCGGGTGTATTACACCGGCACACCGAATAATTTTTCCGAAAAAGCACATGATCAGATAGGACCAAATCAAACACAACATCCTTCAAATGTACTAAAGAAATATAGCAGATGATAATCCAAGCCCGTATCATGGGCTCGATAGGATATCCTCATAAATCAAAACAAATGTTTAAAACACTACAAAACCAGTTTCCAAATAACCAAGGCATTGGCACTGCTGAGAAAGAAAAGGGAGTCGTTGATGCAGAAGAGATTAATGAAACTACAGCCTCCTTCCTCTCCTACCACCCTTTCTGCGAGTGCTATCGGTGGGAATTGGTGTCACATCCTCTGCAGAATGAAACGAAAAATATAAAACAATTAAAATAGATCTATGCCATTAGGTGAGTAAATTGCAGCTCATGCTGTTAAGACATGTGGTTCATATTCTGTTGCAATGTATTATTAAAGAACAAAATCAATCATATCAGTGGAAAGGCCTTTTATTTAAAAGAAATCTAAATCGAGACTGGGCCAGGTTGCTAATTATCTCACTCATGAATTGCTACAAGTGCTCCCAAACAGAATCACCAGTATTTAAAAAAAAAAAATCCGGTTCACCAGATATAATTTACAGGGACATTCCAAATAAAACTGAAATTTGAACCATCAAAAAATAAACTCAAATAAAGGTCAAATCTAAACCTAATAAAAAATGCGTGGTAAAAATGAACATGCTCATCTCAGAACTATACCAAAACCTAAAAACTGAAATTAGCAATATTCATAAAATAAACCAATTGAGACACATTAAATTTCGAGTATAAAGCTACCATAATTTACATTATAATCAGCTCCAAACTTTGTCCAATAAGCACATCAATTATCCAAGCAGGAAACAGGATGGGATTGGTCCAAATTTATGTTTCAAACAGCAAATTCCCATACTCTACTCAAATTTTGGGTTTTGATTTGAGAAATACCCTACCTAGCTACCTTTAGTTCGATAAGCACATCAATTATCCAAGTAGGAAACAGATCGGATTGGTCCAAATTTAGGTTTCAAACAGAAAAGTCCCATACTCTGCTCAAATTTTGGGGTTTGATTAAAGAAATACCCTTCCTAGCCACGTTTAGTTCTATCCGCAGCTATTCGTAGGATAAAAGGGTGGGCATACCTAACCTAAACATTAGTGACATGGAGGTGACTTCATGTTGATTATCTCTTGGGTAGCATGCAAAGTACCCAACCTGACATTCACAGTACTTGTAACACCAGGCAAATTCTTGGGTAGTGATCAGGACCTAGTTTTCATACTAAGTTGATGTTTATAAGTTAATTCAATCCTACAGGCTACAGGTCGAGCTACCGATACCACCCATGATGTATCACTACTATGATAAAAGCTTAATAAAGAGCAATAGTACATAATTCATCCTTCCAATATACTTATAGCAGTTGAAAGAAAAGTAAAGATATGATAGCGAACTAAGAGTGCATATACAACAAAATTTACCGATGCGTCCAATCTTCATTCCAGATCGAGCAAGCGCCCGGAGGGCAGACTGAGCACCAGGACCAGGTGTTTTTGTCTTGTTGCCACCAGTGGCACGCAGCTTAATATGAAGAGCAGTGATTCCAAGTTCCTGCAGAGATATAATAAGATATGATCAAACTATAAACAACCACCAAAGTCAAACAAAGAGCCGGTTCCAATATAGACAGCAACACACCTTGCACCGCTGCGCAACATCTTGAGCAGCAAGCATGGCAGCATAAGGGGATGATTCATCCCTGTCAGCCTTGACCTTCATACCACCTGTATCAGATAAAGCTTTTAAATCCTGTTGAAGTGTATTATTAAGTAATTTGACAGAATAATCCAATCGCAAAGAAATAACTAATAAACTGATTATGAAGGTAATGAATTACATAATTTATTATTGAAAGACAGCGAATAATTAAAGAGCCGCATACAACTGTGGAATAATTAAGCGACACCCATTCTAATGCAAAGAGCACTTTAGCTGTTACTTGTCTTCTGTGCTTAGTATCCGATGATTAAATGATACTAAATATGTATTCATTTCCATATAGCTTGATTTGTATTTCTCCCTACTTGCTTCCCCCAAATGATGAACAACAGATTTTCAAGAGAATGAATAAAGGGCAATTTTTCTTCACCAAGGAAAATAATTTAAAGAAGGGGATGTTCACACCAAGATAGAAGTTTAAAGATTTAATTACAGCTTTTTCTTAAGCCCCATCCCTCTTATTCAGTTCTATGGATCAAGATATAAAACAATGCGAACATTATCTGTTATATGCACGTCATGATTCATGACCTATCATTTGAGGCATTTGCTCACAGCCATAAAATGATCACCAAACAATGTGAAATAAACACCCAGACACCAAAATACACTCACATGATCCTATGTACCACAATTCATCTTACGACTATGCTAAACCAAGCATCAACAAAGTTTCATCTATCCGTTTAGGGCCTTTACCCAATTACCAGAACTCAAAGAATGAAAATTGAACTACATGGAGCATAAAAGTAATCCATACCGGTGATGCGAACAAGTGTTTCCCTTCCCGACAAATCAGTAACATGCTGGAAATCAAACAGCAATAAGTCAGTATAAGGCAGCCAAAAAGTGGTTACCAAGAACAAGTGTATAAGAATAAAGACTCACAATGAAAGTATCATTGAAAGATGCAAAGATGTGGGCTGTTCCAAATACGTGCTCCCCTTCTCGCACAGCCGGACCAAGGGTCACATTCTCCTCTTTGGGTTCCCTATTCTTCCTTTTCGACTGCAGAACAAATGCCAGCAAACTTAGAAGTATAGAAAAGGACCAAATCATATAAATTAACATAATTCTACTATGTTAAAATCAAAACAAGCTTGATAATTTGTGAAACCTAGTTTTCGAATGTGACACTAAAACTTAAAATTAGTCTCCAACTGCAGGAAAGATCTTAATTTGAGGTTACAACAGCTAGGAAAAGCAATCACTAATGTGACCAAAATAATCATTTTGTGATAATTGAGTGCTAAATCTAGATTCCTATATATGATATGTTCACGCTCTTGTTTAGTAATAATGTCAGCACAAAAGAGGGAAAAAGGGGCCTTTGTTGAGTACAATAATAAAACTCAAAGGAAACCTAATCTTAGATCGGAGCCTCAAATGAATCGTCGATTACAGCTTAAATGAACATACAACTATTAAAAAAACGAAATTGATTGCAGAACCTAGAGAATGCAAATAGAGAGATTGAGGAGCTCAGATCTAATGAGAGAGAAAAGACTCTAAATTTTTACCATGGTGATTGCGGCGGCTAGCAGACGAGTGAGAGAAGCGAGCACAAGGCGGCGGAGCAAGCAAAAACCCTAATCGGTGCTGCGTCGAATGAGATCTCGGAATTTATACTTCCGGTTTTGTTTACGGATGTTTTATGAAATGACTAAAGTACCCATATGGACCATAATGGGTTCTTAAAGCCTATACAAGACTTGTTAACTTTTCTGGCATGTGCTGAAGGCTTGGAGGATTTTTTTTCGGGTTTTTTTTTGAATTATTATGAATTTAAAATTATATTATGAAAATAGAGAGGAAAAAATTATAATTGGTAAAATAGGGTAGTTTCACCCCACCCCGCTGGCTCGTCCCCACCCCCCAGTATAGGGGGCGGGTTTCCAGAACCCGCCCCCTATATAAATGTATAGGGGGCTGGTTCCCAGAACCCGCCCTCTATAGTTTTGTATAGAGGGCGGGTTCTGGGAACCCGTCCCTTTTTTTTAAAAAAAAATTAATTTAATTATTCATTATAATTATTACTGATATAATTATAATATTATTATTATTATTATTATTATTATAATTATAATTATAATTCTTAAAAATAAAATAAAATTCAATAGACCAAAAAATAATAAATCCGTCAAATTAAATAATAAAATTTTACTATATCAATTTTTTTTTTACAGAATGGATCCGTCAAAATTTACAATGCCAAAAAATCATATCTATTTGTAAAATGTAAATGCTATATCGACGGTCAAATTTATAATAACAAAATGAATCCGTCAAATTTATAATACAAAAAAATCTGAGTGCACTTGTCACTATCCTGAAGGTCCCGCCCCTGATGCATATCCTGGACATCTGGTCCTATAATGGCCTGGTTGTTTGCATAGGCTACATCTGGATTGCCTTTACTGAGGATCAGCATCCATTGTCATTCGATCTCGACGTACCTTAGGTCTTCCGGGCCTTATATTTTTTTCCGGCGGTAATACAGTCGGTGTTTGTCTGTTGGCAATATAATAGTGCCAATAGCGACTGTCCGGTATAGGATGAAATTTTGGATCGTATGCACCTTGGTAATTAGAAACTGTATAGTAATGGGAAGCAAAATTGTAATGTGAGGTATGCATACTGCTCGCAGCAGCACTTGCGTGGGCACAAGGTAAATGTTGTTGCTGGAAAAAACCGCATGTACATGAAGAGAGCCCTTCATCTCTAAAGTTCACGGTATATTGATTCCCATTACCGCCCGTCACCTGAAACTCCGCCGTGTCAAACCTTTCGGATCTGTAGTATTGTGCTCTGCGCTCTCTTTTCCGAAAGATATCTTCGTAATACACGGTGAGCGGAGTGTCCATCGCCAAGGACTTTTCTCTTCTGTGCACAAAATAAGTATTCATCCGGAAAAATGTTCGAACAATCAACCCCTGTATCGGTAAGCCTCTAACCCCTTTAAGGACCCCGTTGAAGCTTTCAGACATATTAGTCGTCATTAGGAGATATCTGCACCCATCATCATGTGCTTGTGACCACATGCGTACTGGATACTCATCTAACCACGCTTTCGCGGCTTGACTCATCTCCCCAATTTTCGTCATGTATATGTCGTGAACATTAGGGTCAGGCGTTTCACCGGCTCTGTACATAAGTTTATATAGATCCGAATTTTTAAATTTTCGATCAAAATTTTGCCTGAAATGTCGTAGGCAAAACCTATGTGGGGTCGTCGGAAATACAGATCTCATTGCAGCTAGTATTCCCAGATGTCTATCAGATATGATGCATAAATCCGTTCTATGAAGAACAGATGGGATATTTTTGAGGTTACGGAAAAACCATGACCAGGATGATGTATTTTCACCCTCGACAATAGCAAATCCCAAAGGAAATATACCGTTATTAGTATCAACACCTGTAGCAATTAACATGCAGCCTCTGTACTTACCGTATAGATACGTGCCATCAACGCACAATACCGGTCGACAGTGTGTGAAACCAGCCGCACATTGACCAAAGCACCAGAAAATTCTTTGAAACCTGACAGAGCCCTCGACGTCTGTTTCTGTATTTTTTAACTGGTATACGGTCTCCGGATTTGATGCTTTCATGGCTTCCATAAAAGGGACTAGTGAGTTGTACGAGCTTTCCCAGTCCCCGAATATCTTGCACAAAGCCTTTCTACGAGCATCCCATGCCTTCACATACGAAATCTGAATTTTATGCTCTCCGCTAACCAAGAGCCGTATCTCTCGGGGAGTCATCGCCACATCTGTACGGATCAGGGGCATTATTAGCGAGCAAATGTAAGATGAAGTGCAATTCCGGTGATCCTGTAACATAATAGAATTGATGCAAGTGTGTTCTTGGTTGTATTTCGTGACCTTCCAAGCCTTGGCTCTTTTGGAACAACATGCATGCAATCTCCACTGACATTCAGGAGCTTTCGTACATACCACAGTATAGTACGTCTTATTTGACTCTTCGGTTTTAAATGTAACGTTTTGCTGAATGGACCACGACTTCAGCTTACAAATAAGATCTCCTTTTTCCTGAAACAAATCCCCGACGCTGATGCAATCTTCGCTTGCTGCTGTTGCGTCCAAATAGAGTGCCGTATTTACTTCTGCAACGGCTAAGTCTACCCAACCATCATCTTCCAGCGGATCGAGGCTGGGATCTTCTAGTTCGACAAAATCGTTATTCGCAAGCATACCATCAAAGAATGCTACCTCATTCAATCCAGCAGCATATTCCACGCTATCCTCCCCCTGATGACCTTCACCGATTTCATCATCATCACTGCCACACATATCAATATCACCCGTAGCAACATAAGGCTCGGGTGCAATATATGACGGTTGTGGTCGGTGTAATGTGGATGGTTCGGGGTGAGAAGACCGGAAAGATGTGGACGGACATGCTTGAAATGCGCTGCTTGGATCATGTTGGAATGACGCGGAGGTGTGGGGAAATCTGCGTTTAGTATATAAATTGTTATTATAATATTATTCCTTAATATTTTCGTAACTAAATCATCACTTGTTTCAAATTTATTTACCTGTGGAAGGCTGTGTATGGTAATTCTTGCTGTTCTTCTGGAGTGCATGTAACTGCAGCAGTCGACTGGAAGAACCTGGATTTATGCATTTTATTAAATGTTTGAATATTAGTATATAGGTATTACTAAAATGTTTAAATATGGGTTTATAAAATGTTTACCCATGTGCTTGAAGATTTGAATAATGTTGTGTATAGTCATATCCACCGGCACTGACGGCATCATCGTTGACCATGTGACCGTACCCCCAGGAACTATCTCCTGCATTACCATCAAAATTACCCGTTAGAGGGGCATCTGATACTTCCAATTGCTCCTTCTGAACCAAAAGTTCAAAAGAATGCTGGGTGCTCGAGAGACCGAAATCTATCATCGAAGATATTGATGCATCGTCTATAATTTCAACCAATGCATTTCCACTGAACATATGTCATATACAACTTAACTTAACCCTACTTTCACGGGGATCGTATTTCGTAATTTTGAACACTTTAGCCTCTAGTTCATCATAAGTCGTTGATGCTTCCAATCGCATGATTCGTGCAGACCCGCCCATATACTCGGGAGCTTGTGCACTTGTGATAACCTGGCCATCATATTTACATACAACAAATATACTTGGGGAAGCCATAATCCTGCACAAAAAACAGTTATATTTTTTATGTTGTGTTGAAATTGCAAAAAAATTTCAAACTCGAAGATTACTTACTTCCAATACTTTATGAGCTGTTCTACTGATCGAAGATTGCTTACTCGCAGACTATGGTACTGAACTTCACCTTCGTCTAAAACTCCACACTTACACAAAATTGATAGCGGAGAAGAATTGATCGAAGTAAATGGATAGTGAGCGGTGTAGGATGAAAATTTGACAGAGATGAAATGAAATGGATAGTGCGGAGACATATTTATAGCGGCAAGATATTGAAGAGAGCGGGTTCTAACAACCCGCCTTCTAATATTATTGAAGAGGCCGGATTTTAATAACCCGCTACAAAATTAATGAAGAGGGCGGGTTCTTGGAACCCGCCCTCTTCAATATGATGTTCTGCAGATTTGACAAGACAATATAAAAAAACAAAATTAATGAAGAGGGCGGATTCCAGGAACCCGCCCTCTTACTTTCTGAAAACTTTTGTAATTGAAATAGTATTGATGTGACATATCAATATTAATTGCTTAACAAAGGACAAATACAATACACATATCAACGTTACTTCTGCACGCTTACACTTACATTAAATTGATTTGACAAGACAATATAAACAAACAAAATTAATGAAGAGGGCGGGTTCCTAACTTTCTGAAAACTTTTGTAATTGAAATAGTATTGATGTGACATATCAATATTAATTGCTTAACAAAGTACAAATACAACATATCAACGTTACTTCTGCACGCTTACACTTACATTAAATTGATTTGACAAGGCAATATAAACAAACAAAATTAATGAAGAGGGCGGGTTCCTTCCAGGAACCCGCCCTCTAACTTTCTGAAAACTTTTGTAATTGAAATAGTATTGATGTGACATATCAATATTAATTGCTTAACAAAGTACAAATACAATATATCAACGTTACTTCTGCACGCTTACACTTACATTAAATTGATTTGATAAGACAATATAAACAAACAAAATTAATGAAGAGGGCGGGTTCCCTGGAACCCGCCCTCTTACTTTCTGAAAACTTTTGTAATTGAAATAGTATTGATGTGACATATCAATATTAATTGCTTAACAAAGTACAAATACAATACACATATCAACGTTACTTCTGCACGCTTACACTTACATTAAATTGATTTGACAAGACAATATAAACAAACAAAATTAATGAAGAGGGCGGGTTCCAGGAACCCGCCCTCTTACTTTCTGAAAACTTTTGTAATTGAAATAGTATTGATGTGACATATGAATAGCATTGATGTGACATATGAATATTAATTGCTAATTGACAAAGGACTATCAACGTTTGACAAAGGACTATCAACGTTACTTGAAAAAGGACAAATAGTATTGAAATAGTACTGATGTGACATCTCACTAATTAATGAAGAGGGCGGGTTTCTAGAACCCGCCCTCTTCTTTGTGAATAAGAACGCTCTCTGTAATTTTTGAAGAGGGCGGGTTCCAGGAACCCGCCCTCTTCATTAATTAAACCCGCCCTCTTCATTAATTAGTAATTGATTTGACGAATTATTGAAGAGGGCGGGTTTAACAAAGACGGGTTCCTGGAACCCGTTCACCCTCCCTCTATAAAAGCCGAGCATCCACACTTTCATCAACCACACTTTCACACTTTCTAACTTTCATAAAACTCTCGACAGATGTCTGCTCCAGTACATTTCAATGGAGAATCAACCACACTACAAATCTCTGCTTGTGCATCAAAACGAACACAGATCGTTCAATATATTACACGGGGAGGAAATATTCTAAACTTAGTTAATTTTTTTTAATTACACCTTTCATTTAATTCTAATAGTTGAAAATAACATTATTTAATTTTGCAGGATGGAGATAATCTCACCGTCATCACGCATAGCTCAGACAAATGGGTAGTTAGCGACCAACGAATAAACCATCGGCTTAGACGGGCCGGATTTTATGAAGCGTCGTTGATTCGGCATATCCAAATCGACCACGCCCTCGTCACCTCTCTGGTCGAACGTTGGAGAAAAGAGACCCCCACATTTCATCTAAGATGGGGTGAGGCTACAATCACACTCCAGGATATTGGCCTCTCACTCGGTTTACGGGTCAATGGGCTTGGGTTGGTCGCTGGAAAAATTGTTGATCCAGATACCGACCACCCATACGGGGATACATATGCCGAGTCAGCTCTCGGACAGGTAAACAATTTCATTCTGCTTTCCCTATTTAGTGTACCTATTTTATGTTTTACATTATTTCTAGCTTTAATATTTAAGAAAATGCTAATATCAGGCACCAGGAGGCCACAGTAAGGGGTATAAAATCAATTTGAACTGGTTAAGAGATACATTTAGTAATATCCCTGATGAAGCCACCGATGAAGTTTTGGATAAACATGCACGTGCTTACATTCTGTACATGATCGGTTCTTGGTTGATGCCGGACCAATCAGCAACGCATGTCCATCCGTTATACCTTGGCTTCCTAGCAGATTTTGATGTCTGTGGCCAATATGCTTGGGGAGCAGGGGTCCTGGCCTTTCTTTATAAGGAACTCGATAAAGTATGTGCTCCTACGAAGAATAAAATTTGTGGATGCAGTACATTACTTCAGGTAAATTCTTTATTTTTCACAGCTAGAATTTTGCAATATTGGTTTTCTCTCTTATAATCTGAAACTTTATTTGTAGATCTGGTCGTGGGAGCATATGTATATAGGAAGACCAGAGAATATTAAAATAACTGGCTTGGATATCCCCGGAAAGCCGCTCGGCTGCTGGTGGAATGGGAAGAAAGCGTATAAGGCTCCTCGTCGAGTGCTTAAGTACTATAGAGATGAGTTGGATCGCATGGAGGCGGCTCAGGTAATCATAATTTAGGTAATTTAATTTGTTTTACAATTTTGAAATACCTAAATCACAATTTTTTTACTATGTTATTTGCGCAGTTTCTGTGGATGCCTTATACAGCATATCGTCTAGAAAACTTACCCGGCATCTGTCTCGAAGGAGAGCCGGTTTGGCGGGCTCGATGCCCACTCCTCTGCATCAATGTCGTTGTTATGCACCTCCCGGATAGGGTATTGCGGCAGTTTGATAAATTGCAACATATTCCTGTCCCGCCGCCTTCGCCTATGACAGTAGAGGGAGACATGCGAGGAGGAAATACGGAGCGTGATTGGAGGGAGCATCATCATCGGTATTTGCTGAGATGGGAGGATAGGCAGCATAGTATTGCCTTACAGCAAATAGGTGACCACACAGCTACCGACGCTACCAAAGTATATCTACAGTGGTATAAGCGTGTCACCATAAGATATCTTTCTGCTCCTCCCAAAAACTTCCCAAACATCTCACGGTACGAGCCTAGAGGCCACATGGAACGAGATTTGGTAAGCCGCCCTCTTTATATCATATTACTTTTTAACATCCGGCGGTATGAGTCAATACTTATTTCTTATTTCTAATGTAACGACAGGCTCGTGGGTTGCATCTCGTACAAACAATGGTGCAGGAACCATACCCGACTGATGCTGGTCCGGCATCTCAGGCTCGATTTTCAAATGTCGAACAATTTATTGGTGATGTATTTGGTTCATATGGTATTTCTCAACATTTATCGCCGGCACCGGAGCAGCAGTATCAGCCGGCACTGGAGCCGCAGTATGAACCGGCACCGCAGCCGCAGTATGACCCGGCACCAGAGCCGCATCATCAAGGAGATCCAGCGCAGCAGGATCAGTGGTCTGGATCACCATACCGTCAGCAGCAACCCTGGCATACCGGACAGGCGCAACAACACCAGTCTTGGGGATCAGGTTTTGCAGAACAGCCGTCTTGGGGGTTAGGTTTTGCGCAACAACAGCACCCTTGGGGGTCAGGATTTGCGCAGCAATGGGGCCAATGTTTTGTGCAAAATCAGCCGCATGAAACCGGGACAGGTTCTTCGCTACAACTGCCCAGTTGGAACACGGATTTAGCGTCCTACGCAAATTTGTTGGGAAGCAGCACATATCCGACACCTGTCCCACATTCAGGTTCAGGATTTGTGGATCAACAGCCTGTCCAAAACGTTGCTGAAGACGAAGCTGAAGCAGAACCCGAACCCGAAGCAGCAGAGCAGACGCCGCCGCCGCCGCCATCTATCTAAGAAACAGGTGGTTCCTCCAGTCATCCCAGGAGGCATAGGCTTATGTCAAGCCTTCTCGGATTTCATAAAGAAAAAGGAAAAGGAAAAAAATAGTATTTACATTTTACAAATAGATAGGATTTTTTGGCATTGTAAATTTCGACGGATTCATTCTGTAAAAAAAAAATTGATATAGTGAAATTTTATTATTTAATTTAAATGTTTTTTTGGTCTATTGAATTTTATTTTATTTTTAAGAATTATAATTATAATTATAATTATAATAATAATAATATTATTATTATTATTATATCAGTAATAATTATAATGAATAATTAAATTAATTTTTTTTAAATAAAAAAGGGCGGGTTCTGGGAAACCGCCCCCTATACAAATGTATAGGGGGCGGGTTCTGGGAACCCGCCCCCTATACTGGGGGCTGGGGGCGGGCCAGCAAACCACCCTATTTTGCTAATTATAATTTCCCCCCCCCCTATTTTCATAATATAATTTTAAATTCATAATAATTCAAAAAAAAACCCTTTTTTTTCCTATAAGAAATTATAATTTATGGCAAATGCAATGCATTGGGATTTAAAATTTAAAATAAAAAGACTAGAATTATTTGTTTTACTGTTGTTCTCTAATGACCGAGTTATATGGGTGACACACAAAATAATTAATTTTACATAGGCAGGTCGAAAACAATGAAATGTAGCGACGACTTTGAGGCTTCCACTTAATTTATAATATTAACAAAAAATAAGTTTGCTGATGAGAAAACTAGATGAACTTTCTCTTAATAACAGATAGATGGTCTGAAAACCAATTTAATTGTCCCTCAACCATTCACAGGAAATTCGGATTTGAAAGGAAAAATTTAGGGGGGGAAATAAAAATTTTGAATTTTACATACATGAAAGTAGCAATAATTCAGCAGAAACATATACTAAATTTCAGTTTTGCATGCACCATTTTTCTGAATTTGAAGTATCAAAAACAGAAATAAAAAAAATACAATGTTGTTCTCAACACGTTTGAGAATCGAGTTTATCAAATCAAACTTATTAGCCAAAACAGAATCACCCACCAAATGACAATAAACTCAGGCCTTCTTTAAAAAATTGGGTGCCATTATCTCAAGCAGTCCCTTCGGATTATCTGCATGCACCCAATGACCGGATTTTGGAAGAACATGTAGAGAAACCTTGCCCTCATCAGCTCTCTCCCCTCTCTTTGAGAGATCCTCGAGCCTCTGAAGCACATGGGGGCGCCACCTATCGCTATTCTCCGCTCGTACAACCGCGATCTCTAACCCTTTTGGCGGGTGCTCCAAAAGCGACCAATAGCTCATGTCCCTATAGCCATAGAAATATAACTGAAATATAACTCAAACCATCAAATGTTATCCTAATGCTGTGTCTCTAACTTCGGAGGCTTGGAGGAGGATATATTGCGGGAATCCTCCTCCACAGTCCACATATTGCCCCGTTTAAGAAACTTGCATTTTGGGACTGACTCTAACAATTGTAAGATTTTTTTCTGTTTATGCCGAATTGTTTAACCATTGGAAAAAAGTATTGATTATGAATAGTTAATAAAACATTGTCAGGAAAAAGATATAAAAGGAGGGTACTTTTGGGGACTAAAACTAGGAGGGAAAATGCAGGTTTTTGAGCAGCGAGTGGTATCTTGCTATAGGAGCAAAAGTAAAGGAGTTTCCTACAATTTTCCCTGGAGAAGAAAGAGGAAATTACCTGTAGGAATTGAACATATCGATAGCAGCTTGGAGATCAAAAGACCAAGTAACATGATCGCCTTCCTTCTTTAAGTTACTACCGATCCATTCAGAAAGAGATTTGGAAAACCCTAGCTCAAGCATGCGGTCAACAACCCACCTGATTTTAGATATAGAATATAGCTTAGCAAAAGAGTTGAAAATAGAGATAACATCCGAATGCAGGAATCACAAAAAGCATTGATTTTGGATGGTGTCAAACTGTAATCTTCTGATCATTTTCCTTTCGTTCCCTCTAAACCTTTTTCTTCCTACTGAAAAAAAAGGGAGTAAAGGGGTGGTTGGCTTGAAAATCAAAATCCCAATATCTTAAAGCTACTTGAGCCTACTCAATTGCCAAACCTTGCATATAGTTTGCATCTAAATATACAATTTCACATGATTGACTGCAAAATCTCATTAATCAATATTAGGACATGAAGAGGGTCAGAATTATGTGTCATCCCTTGATTCAACACAGGCTTTCCATTTTTACATGCATTTTGTGGGATTTTTTTTATATGAGATTTGAGTTCGGTTTACGTCCTGTGAAACAAGTGAAAGAACTGCTAAACTTTAGAAAACTGCTACATTGTAAGGCTGGATGGATAATGCAAATACTATAAAGACTAGAGTTTAGCACGTGCGTGTGTTGCACGTGTATAAATTTCATGGCTTGTCGATTATATAATCGCTTGAATTTAATGAGATTGAAATCAATTACATGGTCGAGTAGTAGGGTTTTGGGTAATTAATGGCCTCCAATGGTTATTTCTACAATAGCTACTTTTTTAAATGGCTATATAACCTTTGAAAAGGTTATCTATCTCTCTCCTAATCCTTACAAATAAACAAACTTCTTTGATGACATGGACTCTTCTAAATCAATAAATATTCTTCTTTATTCTTTTGATGTTCTCAATTTCAAATTTGGCTTGTGACTTGTCCCACTAGAGTACTGGTTATAAAAGAAAAGACAAATACCTTGCACATGTTATGCACTTGCGATTATAAATTGTGGATAGTCATTCTTCATGGTGGTTCTTTTAGGAGCATAGCATGGGGTAGTTGTTTTTCGTGACAATTTGAAGAACGTGATGTGTAATTCAAAATTAATTGGCTAAAACTAAATCCGTTAAGTGATTATGTGGCAACCTAACTGATTTTCTCTAATATCCTTAACCAAGTGGATCTTTTAGCTGTAAGAATTTTAATTTGGTAACCTCCTCTTCTAGTTAAAATAGTACAGATAATGTAGCCATTAGCTATCGTATAATCTTAATTCCAAAACAAGATAAAACACCCGTCACGGTTATGGGTTCTCTAGCAAAAACACTGTTAAATTTGAACTGCAATATTCTGATTGTTACGCAGCTTAAAAAAATATGATGAGAGGGAGCATACTTTCGAGATGGAAGCGATGAAGGCAAGCTTTGAAGAGTATGCAAAACTTTCTCCACTTCTCCGTCATTGTCCTCGGCGTTCAGTTCTCCAGGAACAGAGTCCAACACCCAAAGCTGTTCTGCATCAAGAATGTACGAAAAACCTACTCAGATGTGAATTAACTCAGAAACTGATTTTTCCTTCAAACAAAAAACCTCAATTATTGATTTGCGGGCTAGTAAACAAGAAAATGCATAATTATATCTTGGAATTTCAATTCACAGATGCAACGAAAAGGTCGAACAGACAAATTTCCAATAGTTTCAAGCCTTCAAGAATGAAGGTTTTATGTAACAATTTCGTAAGGTATGGGACTGCGAATATTTAATTAAATTCAATAGTGCTAAGGCACATTGTCACCTTGAGAGACCCAACCAACTCCTCTGAAATTTTCCCAAACTGGTAAAAATAATTTAGTTAACAAGAAAGATTTCAAGATCACCATCCATGGATTGGCAAATTGCATAATTTAGGATCTTGTGGTTGTGCAGGAGACTAAAAACAGAACTCTGACAGTGCCATTGTCTCTTCTTCGGATAGCACTTCAACTCATTATGAGAAAGTTGAATTCAATCCCTAGAATCAAATTACAAATGCATCGCTCCTTAAATTTGCAAACAGCTTTTGGACTAAGTCTGATTATTAGCAGCTAATTTGGGCCACATTTGTAACTATGTTGCACGGACTCAACATCAAGGAGACGTATCCCTGCTCGTATCAAATTTGCCTCCGTATTGGATGCTTTCGGATTCATCGAAAAGTTTTTTTGGCCATTTTAAAAATTATATAGTCTTCTGGATGTACTGGACATATATCAAAGTTAAGAACCAACATACTCTGCATACACTAACATATTGTTTTTATTTTTAATTTGTATTTGCTAAACTATTTTTTTGTTATCATGCACAGATATTTCAACAACAAGAAGAAAACAGTGTATCCCAATAAATCAGATCCCAAGCTATGGAAAATTGTGGATTCAAGAATCCGACTCATAGCATGTCTCGTGCCCGATGGTACCGTGCTACTTAGGTTGCAAGTCGTAACTTTGCCAAACAAGGAATGAAGTAACATTGTTGACAGTAGGAAATGATGTAAACTACCTGTTTAGGCAATACAGCAGATTGCCCATAGTCCCCTCGGGCACAGCTTGCCGCAAAATCTAAGGCAACCTTTCCTCCCATTGAATGTCCTATGACCACATCTGGCCACACCCATCCTTTAGACTTCACTAGATTAGCGAGATCTCTAGCTGCATTGGTCATGTCATGGGGAGGTTCAAACCCTTTAATTCCAGCCGATTTCCCATGGTTCCTTAAATCAACAAGAACCATCCTCCACTCTGCATTCAGTTACCAAGAACAAAAAATACTGTAGACATTTCAAACTGCAAATAAATCACAGAGTCGAAGTAAAAGAATATTACCCATAACTGAAACAAATAATAAAATTTAATCGACTAAAGATACTATTCAACTCAAAGTTGTTATTTTTGAAGGACTTATATGCAGATTAATGGGATTGGAGTTGTTTTCATGTCAAATAATGCAATGATTTGGTGCAACATGTTGCCTCTATATGTTTTCATCCCTGAAACACAATTTTCATTAAGCAAACCCTGATTGTATGGCGATAACAAAGCAAAGACTAAATTTTTATCAATCAAACACAAAATTTAACAAAATAGGTGCTTGTGTTTAGAAAATTACCATCCGAGGGATTGAATTTCTTGAGCTCGGACTCGAGATTCCGACAAAAAGTCCTCCAATTTCTCCCAGATCCAAGCAGGCCATGAAGAACGAAGGCCGTGGAATTGAAAGGCTTTTCAGATGATGGGATCTCCTCGTAAGCTAGGGTTTCCTTGTACCTCGATTGTGATACGTTGCGGAGATTCCATGACAAGGGGCTAGAGAACAGAAGACGAGATCGCAGTGAAGAGTTCGAGAGAGTTTTCGCCATTGAATTTTGAGGTTTCTTTGAGTGAAAAATAAGTGATGAGTTTTTTCAGTCCATATATACGAAACAAAAAGTATATTTTTCTTCTGCAATTTGTCAATCAAAAAGTTCCAAAAGGACAAACACAGATGGCTGGAAAAAGGACCCTAAAGCAACTGCACGCGGTGCAAGGTCCTGTAGAGCCTTTAAACAAGTTTTTCTTGCATAAAAAAGAAGCCCGTCTAAGGACTATGCAAGCCCTTGCATAGTAGATTTTTTCCAGTAGGTCCATATGTTTGACACTATTATCAATATGTTGTAGGTCCTACCATTTTGTCTTTTAGATAAGCTTTAGGATGGACAATTTACGGATAGGAAAAGCAATGCTCTATATGAAAAGGAAATTGCGTTCTCTTTTTCCTCTGATAAAATTCCAAGATAAATGAATCTTTTTTCCTTTTCTATGATGATAAAAACTGAATTTCAAAGTTTTTGAGAGTAATAGGTAATTACCGGGTTTTGGAGGGTGTTTTGATAATTTGCCGTGCTGCCGGAATACCTAAACTTAAAATACCGTCAGCGTTATCATGCGTTTTGGTCTTTTTTAGCGACGAGTTTTACCTATAAGTTTACGCTTTCATATTACTCCATGATGCAACATATCTTTATTTCTAATCTTCTCACCCTTCTTGATTACAAAGGTCTTGCCCTTTCACATTCTTCCTTCTTTCGTTTTGAGATCCTCTGTGCTTATACTCATGTTTACAATGCACCTAAAAGTTAATAGTTATCTTCGCTAGATGGTTTTATACATTACAACATGTTTTAAAGTTCGAATTGTTCAAAGCTTGTTTTAGGTATTACCACGAGCAAATCCGTAAACTACATACAATTATGAATTTCAATCTAATCATACAACCGGATTTTTGGGGCTGAAAATATTTCGGTATGCCGACGAAAGCTAGCCTACAATCCGTAAAAAGAAAAAAACAGTGGGTTATTGGAGAATTGTGCAGCTCAATAATCAAATTTTACAATTTGGGGATTCATTATGAAAATAAGAAGAATAAAATTATAAAAACATAAGGAGAAGAAAAAAATAGATGACAGCTGTGGGATTTGAACCCACGCCCTTTCGGACCAGAGCCTAAATCTGGCGCCTTAGACCACTCGGCCAAACTGTCATATGCTATGAGAAAATTGAGATAAATATTTTAACATAGGAATTATAGAATTTCACAACAAGATTGTCACGCTGACTATAGTTGTCCTGTCTGCAGGCACTCTGAAACTATAGATCAAGCTATCATTCAGCAATCGATGGCTATATATTGTTGGTATATCATGTCGTGATCGTGGAGGAGATAGATCTTAATTTTCGGACGACTGCAGAGATTATATCAGAATGAAGTCTTTGTCGGGACACCGTGGGAGTCAACACCGTCCGAAACAAGCATTTCTCATATACCGAGTTTGGATTTTATGGAAACAAGGCAAGAGGTGGATTTTAGTGGAATTGCTTCGACGCTTAAGAGAGTTCACAATAAGGTCTCGTTTCATGCTAAAGAGTGCCTGGTCGTGTCATGAACTCGAAATTTATTCGGGCTCCTCAACGGCTAATTGGTGTGATCCTGTGTCCTCTGGACATCCTCTGCATGTCCGTCCCTTTCAACGGTCGCACACAGCGCAATGAAATTAAAAGCAAAATTCGATGATTCGATCAAAAAGTTCTCTGCAGCAGGAGCTAGGTTTTTTTGTCGAAGATATGTTTTTCAAGCTAAAGGCCGATGACTTTCAGGGCCAACATTCTATTGATTGAGCCATCGGCGTCTAGAGAAGAAGTTAGGATTGCGGTATTTGAGCTACGTGCTTGTAAACTCTTGCTCGAGGGTGACTCTTTTGGTTATTAGATGGATTAATCGTGAAGCTAATCCATCTGACATTACAAAGCTAATGCTAGAGAATATACTCGAATGGGGAATGGGCTCGTATGCTCGAGTTTAGAGCTACTCGTATATTTCAAGAAGGAAACTCAGAAGCTAATTTTCTGGTTAATTTACGAGCATTGGATATGTCTTCGGATCTGTTGACACAGCACATGCTTGTTAGGCTTAAATTAGTTTTAAACATAAATAAATAAATAAATAATACGCCGGCGACAGTGGCAGTAGAACCGTGGAACGACGATGGCGATATACAGCTGAGGCGGTGATTTTGATACTATTTCGTAACCTCAATGGCTCTCAAGTTCGCTCAAGCGAAAAAGGTTCGATTTTTAACCATATTTTCTTTTCCGTTACAGCGCAACAAATCTTCTCCTTCTTCTTCCTGCGAATTTTTTTTCCCGATACTCTTTGCATTGCGATCCTTTATTATATTTTCTGGTATGTATTTCAATCACAATCCAGCAACTATGAACCAGGAGAAATGTGGAAACCCTAATTTGTCTTTTTTCTTATGATCTTGTTGTTTTTTCCCCAATAGATGATGAAACCTATAACCCAAAACTCATCCTCAATATAATTTCAAGGTTTGATTTTTGAGAATTTCGAGCAGATTGGCTTCGAAGAATTTCTTTAGCTCCAACACAGTATTTAGTAATCACACCCGCATTCAACCCTAATTTATGTTTAAAACCCACACATATAATCAGGAATAGCACTGATAACAAGCTGTAAATGTTAGGGATGAAATCACGAGAGCAGAATAATTCGTCTTGAAAAACAAGATGACTCTCGGTTTGAGCTCCTATGAAGAAAAATACTGGTATTAGAGCGCAAGATCATAAAGCGACATAACGAAGAGCTTCAGTTGCTCCATGATGGTTTCAGGCATATGACGTGATATTGCAGGAGCAAACTCTGTAGACGATTCTGAAATTATGATTCTGCAGTCTGGACGTTGTGGATCCATGAACAAGATGACAAACAAGTAAAGTTCGTGCGTCTGTGAATATGAAGTAGAGGATACAATGTAGAACCATCGAGGTACGATGCTGTGACTACTGATCTGATCATCAAGGTGGTTAGGCTCTCTGGTTACGAGCGAAGATGTTGCTGTGTTTGTGTCTTCCGTGCAGTATAAACCATTTAAGTTAAAAGGGCAATTGAAATTAATTTCACGGCCCCATTGCAAATCGAATGGAAATACGAGTGCTTAATATATAATCAGGAATAATGTTTTGGGTCTAAACTTGATGATGCTCGATATCGGCGATCTCCCAGATCGTGACACGTGGCAGATGACGTGTCCTAGAGCTCAGAACAAAGGGCCTACAGGGGCCGACCAGGCCATCCCTGTGCCCGACCCGCAAGCACAAGCTGGCTCTCCTTAGAGCCCCATGCACAAATTGGCTTCCTCGGCCTCCCAGCTCGCCTCCGAGCTACCACAGGACCAAGATGCCTCGGCTCTCCCGCTCGTCCCCGAGCTCTCCCGCCGAGGCCATTTTCCTCGGTCTCATCGACCGACCAATGACACCACTCACAGGCGTAACCGCCGCTCCGTGAATCTCGCCATGCCCGAGATCTCCGCCGGCCACATCCCACGTTCCACGCCATTACGATCCCCATTAACGAGCCTGTCCCGCCATTAATGGGAAGATCTACTTATCACGCGGGCGTGACGTCGGGAGCGTAACGGCCGGTGTGATTCTCGCGCCTGCCCCTGCATGCCGCCGCCGCTATATAAACCCCTCTCCCAGAGGGATCAAGTAAGCATTTTCTGCTCCACTTAAACCGTTACTCTGCTCGGATCTTGTTACTGACTTGATCGTCGGAGGGTCCTCGGTGGCACCAAACCACTCCGGGACTTCCTTACAAGTACTCGGCGCAAATCTCCTCAAACCCATTGAGATCCACACATCGCAGGAGACCACGCTCCAGATCAAATCCCAGCCGTCAATCGCAGCCGTCGGCAGATCAACAGAAGACAACATCTGAAGGAGACCGAAAAGGCCCTCCATCAAAACCGGTCTAAGTCCAATACTAATGCTTTTGGTCAAGTTCTTATTGAGTAATAGTATGCTGTAAATCTTATCCGATATGGCAAATGAAATATAGTGGTTGGCTAGTTTTTGAAACCTTGAAACAGAAATGCTTTATGAGCACTTCTTTTCTGTCTATTGAAATCAGTACATCTTAGCTGATGGTGCTGCCAAAAAATATCTATAATGAAAATTCGCAAAGCTACACCGATGACACACAAAATCACTGATAATCATATTTCTAGCTCAACCGTTGGTTGAACATCAGTTTTGTAATATATATACAACATTGTCATGAAGGATGTACAACACAATAACAACAAGCCTTTATTCCAAACGTGTATGGTTGTCAAGTATCACTGCAAAGAATCAAAAAATGAGAAGTCGAAGAAAGAGTCCTACCCCCCGGTTCTCTATTTTTACAGTGAGAACTATTCAGGACACTTGGAAATCATTCTTCAAGGCATCAACTAAAAAAGAATATGGCAATAACTATGACACATAAGAAAAATAACAATGCAATGAAAGAGCTCCAATCTCCCCATCCTCGTGTACCGTCATGAGAACCGTCCCAAGATAACACTATTTTTCTTGCAATCCATCACCTCTTTTTTCACCCCTTCCTCAGCAAATTTCATATGATGTATGAAATGAGGAAACACTTTCTCATATGACTCCTCTCCAATGAGAAGATCCGAATGCCCAAAACCCTCAACTACTTCCCTTTTGTGACGAAACTCAGATTGATGCAACCTCATGAATTTATTTGCAAGCAGAGATGTCGCTTGAGCCATTAGAAGGCTCCTACCACCCGAAATGTACAACGTAGGGATAGGCATTCTCTCGGGATGGATCAAATACCCGTTCTTGCTTTCAAGGTCCACAATGAAACCGGAGGTGCATATTTTCCTTAGATATGTGAATGCTGACAAAGGGAGCTTTGGCAAGCTATGCTTGTTGTCACGCCCCACTTCTCAAAATACGGAATACGGAAGCGACGAAGGCCAGCCGTGCTACCTACGGTAAGGAAAAATCCTTTCATAGTCACATAAGACTGTCTAGATTAACCCGTCAAAGATAAAATCCAATATCAAAAGGAATAATACTGATAATCATGCTGCAATGAAACCACAAGAAAACCTAAAAATGGGTCCACTAGATAATTGATGCAATTAAAGATCCAATACAATAGGTTCGGAAATAAAATAAGATCCAAAAGAGATACATAAGTCCTAATATCACATAAGTGCGCACATGCTAAAAACTAACTGAAAAGGAAAATAAACCTACGGATTACTGATCTTCAGCAAAGTCCTGATAGTCGCTGCGGTCCTGCTCGGCCTGAAAATCTGTCTCTAAACCTGAGATGGCAAATCTCAGGGATGTCAGAACACCCCAGCATGTACTCAACGTATAAGGTGTGTGTATAGTATGATATCATGAATATATGAATGTAGTGAAGCCCGTGTGCGCAAGTAAAACAGATATATATAAATAGATGCATTAATACTATGAAACCAACATATAAAGAGGTCGAGTCATAACCTAACTGGTCATTAAAAGGTAAACTAGCCTATCGTAAGCTCGAGTGTGTGCGTCAACCTCTGCAGGAGTATTCCTAATCCAATAGTGGTGTCCCAGGGGCTAGGAAACACGGGCCCAACTGTGGAATGAACAAACGACCGATATAGCCCGGTACGAGCTGTAAACATGAGACCGATATAACCCGGTACGAGCTTTAAACATGAGACCGATATAGCCCGGTACGAGCTGTAAACATGAGACCGATATAGCCCGGTACGAGCTGCTGGCATGGGACTCCTGAGATCCTGCTGTACGAACGCACACTCAAACTACCCAACACCCGCGTATTTGTAGCTACTATGGTAATGTCTGGATCAATAATTAAGAATGCTGAAAAGACTGGAACTTATAATATCATGTTAATTGTATAAAAAAGAAACTTGTAAACAGTATAGATTGTGTCATGTCATGTAATTCAGCATTCAAATTAGAGAACTCGTTTTAATATGAGTAGTCTGGAACAATGAGTAGTCATGGCATGTCAAGTACAATAGTTATAAAATGATAGTGTCCATAAACAAGAATAGCATGTTAAGGTTTCTTAAGCATGCCGACAATGATAGTCTCAAGTAAAATGTTAAATATAGACAATAGGATATGATAAGGTCAAAAATGTAAACAAGACTCAATATAAATATGCAAGCATCTGTATTTAACATCCGGGTTTATTTATTGAAAAGAATAATAAACTGAAATATGGTTTTAAAGTGTTAATATAGTTAAATAGGAATAATAAATTACAGATGCATAAAACGGATAGTGGTAATAATATAATTACGAGATAATAATAAGTAAAAATAAATGACAGATTGACTAGTTATCATGTAAGTGCTAATAATAAGTTTTATAATTATGTGATAATAGAAAATATTAATACAAATTATAGTATCAAAATAATTTATATGACTAGGGCACATAGAGTGCAGCGATATTATAAGGAGTGATAGTGTAGAAAGTTTAATTTATATATATAAAATATTAAGCCCAAAGCGTTTATTGATTAACAGTAATAATGGAATATTTTTATGATTTAGATTAGGATATAAGTGTTGACATTTTGTATGCTAGTGTATACCAATATTGTTGCAACAGAAACATATAATTACTTATAAAGCTTTTTATATATTAAACCATATTTATATTTTAATAGTTATTTTATTACGCTTGCACTTTTACAGTTGTTCACTTGATAAAACAATTAATAGGTATTTTAGATCCTAGGGTTTTCATCATATATACAAGTATTATAAGATATATTAATAAAGCGGCAAAATATTACAATTTTATTTAAATATTGTAAGTTGATAATTTATTTAGAGAATTGTCGATGTTGTATCGACTAAAAAAATAAAAGAGTAAGGGTACTTGCCTCGGAGACAGATAAACACGACGACAAGAAAAATAACTCATAGGTTTGATTGCTCGGCTAATTTTGAAGAAGAAGAAAATATTGTGACGGGAAAAAGAGAAGGTTGATTTATATGAGAAGGGGAGAGATGATAATAATTATGTTGCTATTTATAGGGAAGAGAGACGCTGTTAAAGATTGGAGAGATTATTATAATTGGAGAGAGAAATATTCTGATGAGATAAGATTTGGATTTGATTTTATAATAGAGAGATACGATGGGTTGTTATATACATCTATAAAATGTTAGAAAAATTGTATATATACATATTAGTTTGTATATAGTTAGAATAATAGAAAGTATATGTATATATACATATTAGTATATAGTGAAAATATGTGTAGATATGTATATGGTTATGGGTTAATGAAAATAAATATAATTAGTTATATATATAGGATTTTATAATATCAAACAAAAAAAATATTTTCAGTTAAACTATCATAACAAAATATCTTCAATTATATATATGTATGTATGTATATAGGTTTGTAGAAAAATAATTAAAGAGAGTAGATTTGAGAAAGAGAATCTGCTAAGAGAGATTAGATTAGATTTTAGAGAGAGGGATTTCGTTAGGGAATATATATAGAAAAAGAGAGCGGGGGTTTGGTGAAATATAGTTAGTGATATAGAAAAATATATGTAGATAGAATAGAATATAGGGAGAAAGAAATCTGTTGGAAAAGATATTTGTTTGGAGAGAGAGAATAGTATTTGTTTTAAAAGAATAAAGTTATCAGGTGAGACATATATGGTGATTGGAGAGAGAAAATTGAGTTGTTAGATTAGGAAAAATATTTATATGGTTAAGAGATTTAATAAGGGCTCTCATGACTTTTCAAAATTAAATATTTTAACCAAATAAATATCGTAAGACAAAATATCTTATAAATAGAATTTAAAAGGGGTAAAATCTTATATATATGTATTGTTTAAAGAAATACCAAATAAAATATCTTTTGTTTAAACTATGATACTAAAATATAAATATGGTTATAAAATAGTGTTAGATAAATAAATATTTAAATACTAATAATATGCATATTTAACAAACTTGAAAAACCATAATTATATGTATATATCTTGATTAAAAGTATTAAACTCCAAGTTATAATAATAAAAATAAAATAAAACCCAATATATCCAAAAGAAAAAGAAACGTATGATCGAATTAGGATGTTACACTTGTTTAGCCACTTATGCATAGTGATGGTTATGTTCTCATGCCAAAATGTATTTCCAAAGATGCCTGAAAAGATCTCGCATATGTCGCAGGTGCATCGCTCAGTTCTTGGGATGAATTTAGCTAGATATTTTACGAGTCGGTGGTGTAGGTTGTCTTTTGAGTCGTATAGTGATAAGGTCCGGTTCTCCCCAAGGATTGTCATGGTGATCTGCATCCATTAGAAGCTATAATGTGAGAAACTGGTATTATTTGTTTGCCAGATGTTGAGGCCATTCTTCAATCTACCTATAAACATTTGTAGCTGTTGCAGCTGTAGATGAAATCTCTCTTTTATGCTTACTTGAAAATGTCAACTGGTGATAGACAGATGAGGAATCGGGACCTAAACTGCCACTGCATGATGCACCCTACAGTGAAGCTGACGTGACAACACCTCATGTTACTTCATTATTATTTAAAGTGATATGGCGACCTTCTCATATTACTCACTTCATTTTATAGGCAAAACCTCTCAGCTGGAGGGTGCACCCTTAGTGACACTTCAGGTCTCATTTCCTCTATTCAGATATGTTCTCCTTTCTCTAGTAAAGTTCAATCACACATTTTACCTCACAGACAATTAGAAGTGACGCGATATATATAAGGATTATTAACGTCTTTAGGACTTACCGGGATGAGAGGTAGCCTCATCTTGACTAAGGCAGAGATTGTTAGCTTGAAATACATGGAGGAGTTGTGCAAGAGAGAGAAGCTATGTGGGTTGCAGAAACATGGCCTCCTAATAAAGCAATGTGCATTGCTAAGCCTCCCACACAATGCGCAATAACATGGATCTTAGTATTTTGCCCACTCATCTCAAGAATCCGGGCAATCACTAGAACAAATAATAAGAGATTAGGTTACATCCTCTTTCAATTTAAACATCCTGATTTAAATGAGAGGCACTAACCTGCAGGGATGTCGAATTTCCCGACATCTTCAATTGTGAAATTGTTTGAAAGATGCAAAGGGTGTAATCGTGGTTGAGCAACCATGTCTCATGTCCTTCTTCTAGTAGCGTTCGAACCATATCTTTTTGTTCAGTTGGTAAAAAATAGCTCTCTGTTGAGTGCCCATTAAGTAAAAGAATTGGATATCGAGATTTCTCTTCTTCCTGGGCCCTCACATAGCACTTTCATTGTCGACAACTGATTATGCAGTCATCATCTGTTTTTCTCGCAAAACAAAATATTATTTAAAACAAAGGAAAAAAAAGAGAGACCCAACTTTTTGTAGGATGTATCGATCAGATTTGCTTCAGTTATTTTTAATTTGTGAAGTGTACTTGGTGGATATGTAGTTTCTTTTATATCTGGTTGGCCAAGATCATAATCTCTTATCCTAGATATTTGTAAGATGTAGGTTCTCCAAAAGCTTTGTGGTAGCATGCATACAAATTTCCATCTCTGTTTTCCTTCCAATCTCAGAACACTCTTTAAGACTTCAAACAATGATATGTGAAGTTCTCCCCTTAGATTGACCGGTTCTTCGATTGAATTACCGTTTCTTTTAAATGCCTCAGGATTATTTGGAGAGAGCGTTTTGAAACTGACATGTAAGGTTGTAGAGTCTTTTAAAGCATATGTTGCCAATAAATAAGGATTCAGTACCTTCTTTCCCTGAAGAATGTACCTGTGTCATATAAAGCATTAAACTTTCGAAAGTAGAAAGAACAATAAACTTTACTTCTGAGATCTTCTTATCTTGACCCAGATGCTGCAGCTAAAATTAGCTTGTAGTGCATGTATTGTGTGTAGGGAGTTCCATTGTCTACTTTGCACATGTCAACTGTCCCATCTATAATGTACAATTTATCCTTATTAACCGTTTACAGTTCTAAAACCCACCGTTCTATGACATGAACCATAATAAGAATATCGTTGGGGCGTCCCCTACTCAGCGACGCGTTACATCGGATCCCGAGTGTAGTGTTAAGTATGCAAAGGCTTCTAGGTCGTCGTCTAGAAACGGTGCGCTACATCGGACCCCGGATGTAGTGACAAATAAGTAAGGGTCGTCGTCCAGAAACGACGCGTTACATCGGACCCCGGGTGTAGTGACAAATAAGCAAGGGTTTCATAGGAACCGTTTAGCTTCTTGAAATATAGGTTCCCTTACGGGTAGACTAATAGAATTAGTGGAGGTGATGATTAGGAGGAGAGTTGGTATTATGTGTTTGTAAGAAACTAAGTGGGTAGGTGAAAAGAGTAGAGTCATAGAGCCTTGGGGTTATAAGATTTGGTATATGGGTAGAGATAAAAATCGTAATGGTGTAGGCATAATCATAGATAGACGGTTGCTTGAGGATGTAGTTGAGATTAGGAGAAAAGGTGATAGAATTTTACTGGTTAAGATTTTTCTAGATGGAGAGATCCTTAATGTTATTAGTGCTTATGCACCATAGATAGGTCTTGATGACGCTAGTAAGCGTCTATTCTGGGAGGATTTAGACGAGATGGTACAAAGTATACCTAGTGGAGAGAAGTTATTTATTGGTGGTGATCTTAATGGGCATGTAGGTACTAGTCGTAGTGGGTTTGATACTATCCATAGAGGTTTTGGTTTTAGATAAAAGAATGAAGTAGATGACTCGATTCTAGATTTTGCCTTATCTTATGACTTGATCTTAGCAAACACCTGATTTAGGAAAAGAGAGTCCCACTTTATCATTTTTAGGAGCGGATCAAGTGCTAGTCAAATAGACTTTTTTCTGACGAGAAGAATAGATAGAGGTTGTTGTATCGACTGTAAGGTAGTGGCAGTGCCAGGTGAGAGTGTAACCACTCAACATAGACTTTTAGTTCTACATTTTCGATTTAGAAGAGAACCTAGAAAGATTAGACGTAATATAGAGCCTAGAATTAAATGGTGGCGATTGAAAGAAGGTAACCAAAAGGCTTTTATAGATCGTGTAATCCAAGAAGCGGATTGGCGGTCGGAAGATGATTCAGACAGAATATGGAACAAAATGGCTAGTTGTATCAAGAAGGTAGTTAGAGATCTACTTGGTGAGTCGAGAGGTGGTGCTCCACCATCTAAGCACAAATCATGGTGGAATGAAAAAGTAAAGGCTGCTATTAAAATTAAAAAGGGTTTCTTATAAAGATTTAAAGAAAAGTAGAGATGTGGAGAGATTTGAGAAGTATAAAATGGTTAAAAAGGAAGTTCAGAAAGCTGTTCGGGAAGCTAAATCTAAGGTCTATAAGGAGGTGTACGAGAAATTAGACACTAAAGAGGCTGAAAATGATATATACCGGATTGCTCGGATGCAGGAAAGGAAGACTGGAGACTTATGTGCGGTGAAGTGTGTCAAAAATGAAAATCAGAAGGTTTTAGTTCGAGATGAGGATATCAAGGAAAGATGGAGAGATTGTTTTGACAAATTGTTCAATGAGAGCTTTACTAAGAATTTGGATGGACTTGTCATTCAATCTCAAGATATAAACCGTGATTTCATGCGTAAAATAAAACTACCTGAGGTTAAAGAAGTTTTGAACATAATGAGTTTAAGAAAAGTGGTTGGTCCTGACGGGATTCCTATCGAGATTTGGAGATGCTTAGGAGAAATAGGCGTTAAATGGAAGACATATCTGTTTAATAAGATTTGGCAGACAAAAAAGATGCCAAATGAATGGAGGAAAAATATCGTTGTACCTATCTACAAGAACAAGGGTGACATTCAAAGTTGCTCAAACTACCGTGGAATAAAACTTATATGTCACACCATGAAACTTTCGGAGAGAGTGATTGAACACAGGCTAAGGAAGGATATTAAGATAACGGAGAACTAGTTTGGGTTCATACCTGGACGATCGACGACAGAGGTTATTCATTTGTTTCGTCAACTTGTCGAGCGTTTTCGAGAGAGGAGAAGAGATTTGCATATGATATTTATTGATTTAGAAAAAGCATACGACAAGGTACCTAGAGAGGTATTATGGGGGACAATGATGAAGAAGGAGGTCCCCGTCAAGTATATTGACATAATCAAGGATATGTACGATAGAGTAGTGGCAAATGTCAGAACTTGCGGCGGCTTAACAAGTGATTTTCCGATTACAATTGGTTTACATCAAGGATCTGCATTAAGTCCATTCCTGTTTACCATCGTGATGGATGAGCTTACTAGAACTATCCAAGATGAGGTATCTTGGTGTATGCTATTCGCTGATGATATTGTTCTAGTAAATGAGACGAAAGCAGGGGTTAATGCCAAATTGGAATTATGGAGGCAAACATTGGAATTTCGGGGATTCAGATTGAGCAGGTCCAAGACAACATATATGCATTGCAAATTTAGTAACCAGAGAAGTCAAAACCATATCGGTATAACATTGGAAGGGCAAGAGATATCACCGAGCGACTAGTTTAGATATCTAGGTTTCATCATCCAAAAGAATGGGGAGATCGATAGTGATGTTAATCAAAGAATCCAAGCTGGTTGGTTGAAATGGAGGAGTGCAACAGAGATTTTGTATGATCGTAACTTTCCGTTAAAATTAAAAGGGAAGTTTTATCGGAGCGCTATTCGGCCTGCCTTATTATATGGTACAGAATGCCGGGCTCCTAAGAAGCATCATACACAGAAGATGCACGTAGCGGAGATGCGCATGCTTCGTTGGATGTGCAGTAACACTAAAAAAGATAAGGTGCGAAATGAGGATATTCGTGGAAAAGTTAGTGTAGCACTTGTGGAGGAGAAGATGCGGGAAAACCGGCTAAGATGGTTTGGTCATGTGCGACGCAGACCTATGGAAGTATCGGTTCGACGAATAGATACTCTAAATATGGGCAATGGCAAAAGGGCAAAAGGGAGACCGAAGAAAACATGGATGGAGGTGATACGAAACGATATGGTTGCCAAAGGACTCAATGAAAGTATATTGTTCGATAGGAGTGAGTGGAGGCGGAGGATTCATGTGCTGGACCCGGCGTGATTCTCATGTTGGTTCATGTAGCTTACCCCATATGCTTGGGATAAAAGGGTCAGTTGTTGTTGTAACCGTTTACAGTTCTACATATCCTCCGACTCTCCCTTTTAGAATTGTATGTGGATCTCCTTCAACCAAATCCTTTTTATCAGAGTCATTTTGATAAGTTGAATTCATTTTTTGTACAAGATAAGCTCTGCAAGGCATTCCCCTTGTAAATCCTCTCATAATTTCTTTCACCGTAACTTTGTCAACACATTCTAAATCCTGTACGTAGCCATGGGATTTGAATTCTTCTTTTTTATATTCAAAATGTCGAATTGTACTCTTGAATCTTAAAGCATCTTGCACGACATGCCTACTTGCATGCTCAGCCCTGTTGTAATCGTGAGGCAAGGGTTTATGCCAATTGAACACGGGATTAGTGAAGCATCGGATATATAGAGGCCATTATGCACTATAAAATGTTCACCATTTGGATTGAAAACTTTCCCTTTTGAATTGCAAACTCCATTTAATGGATCTGACGCTGCATTGCACCCTCCTGATAAATGGACAGTGGTGCTTCGATACCTCGACATGAACAAAATTCCTCCTAATTCTTAGTTAGATTCTGAAGTGCTTGAATCTTTTTGGGGAGAAGGGAATCGTGAGTAGTGACACGTATGTTTTCTGTTTCTTCATCTAATGTAATTGTGTAATTGCATGCATCGTAACCCATTGCGTTAAGGACTACAGATTCACTAGCTTTGAATCCCATTGAATAATTCAACTTGTCGATTAATTCATGTAAGAAGCAGAACCTATTTGGCCATCCATAGGTTGTTATTCCTTTAAACAACAAATAGGGGTATGATCTTGGAATCACTGCACTCTGCATAGTAAATCATCAAACATATTAAAATTTGGTAATTGATGAGGCTCGATATCGGTGACTCCCCAGATGCTGACACGTTGCAGATGACGTGTCCCAACCTACGAGAGAGGATCAGTAGCCTCGGTTGGGATCGCACCTCGGGCCTCCGGCCCGAGGAGTCTCCCGACCTCCGGTGGCTTCCCAGACCACCCTTCGGCTCGCCTCCGAGCTATCATAGAACCAAGACGCCCCGGCCTCCCGCTCGTGCCCGAGCCTCCCGCCGAGCTCATCTTCCTCGGTCTCAATTAGACCGACCCGCGGTATTGATCACTGGCGCCTCCGCCACGGCTCCGCGAATCTCGCCATGCGCGAGATATCCGCCGTCCACGATCCTGCGTTCCACGCCACCACGATCCCCCATTAACGAGCCTGTCTTGTCATTAATGCGGGATCCCGCCTATCACGCGGGTATGACTCCAGGGGTGTAACGACCGGCGTGATTCTCGCGTCTGCCTGCCCATTGCTGCCGCTATATAAACCCCTCCCTCTGACGATCGACGTACACTATTCTTTCCACTAAACCGCTACTCTGCCCAACTTACACCAATAACTTGATCGTCAGAGGGTCCTCGGTGGTACGACCACCCTGGGACTTCCTTGCCGGTAGCTCGGCTCAACCTCAAATCCAAGCCCGAGATCCACACGCTAAATGAGACAACCTCCAGATCAAATCTCAGCCGTCCGTTAACACGCGAAGAGATCAACGGAAGATAATATTTGAAGAAGATCCAGACCTCCATTAGTTGGCGCCGTCTGTGGGAATCTTTCCACTCAACCAAAAGTTCATCTTCCGATCTCGACTATATGGCAAGTGGTCACCGCGACGATCCAAGCACCAGCCGTCGCCCTCCCCGCAGTGGAGACGAAGGAGGATCCCTTCCTCCACCAAACACCATTCACATCCTATCCGCTCGGATAGATCGACTTACGTCAGTCGTGGATGCGCTCATCCGTGTCCAAACGGCTGGGCAAGCTTCCCAAGTCGCCGGTCCCCCTCCGCGGGACCGGGACCCCTACAGAGGGAGAGAAGACTCTGCCCGCGTTGGCACGACCGATCACCGCCTCGCTGTCTTCGGCGGCCGCAGATCCCCCGGGCCGACATATTCAATGACCCAGTGGGCACCGCACAGTTTAACTCCGAGGTCTTATGCCAGAGCGCCTCGCCACAAGCCCCATCGCGCCCCCGTCCCTCCCGAGGAGGTGTCGGTCAGCCTGCCTGCATCCAGGCATGACCGACACCCCCTCCTTCGACGGGGTCACGTGTACGGGACTCGCCATGGTAGCTCGAAAACGACCTCGCCAGGAGACCTAAGGAACGTCATCGAACAGAATCGGGGCCGTGGCACACAGAGGTCTCCGGTAGCCGAGGCAAAAAATCGGAGTATGCCGACTCCTCGGGATACCACGGCTGACTCGACGCCCTCGAAAAGAAGATCAAGGGTATGCATTGGGAAGGTCGTCATTCGAGCGACGGGGCTAAGTACGCCGCCGACTCGCTCACAAACCCTTCACCGAAAAGCTGCTCGCCATCTATCTCTCCTCCCAGAACAAGCCCCCAAAGGTCTCGCTCTTCGACGGGAAGTCAGACTCGAAGGACCACTTGGATGCGTTCACAGCCGGGATGAGTTTCCAGGACTGTTCCGACGCCGTCCAATGCCGAGCTTTCCCGGCCACTCTCATCCGCTCCGGACGAGACTGGTTCCGAGGACTCGCGCCACGCTCGATCTCAACCTTCGACGAGCTGGCCACCCAATTCCTCGGCCACTTCATCGGGAACAGACGGCAGAAGCGGACCGTCGACCACCTCTTCACAATAAAAAGTGGGGACAAGGAAACCTTCAAAGGGTACGTAACCCGCTTCTACAAAGCCCTTCTCGAGGTCCCAGAATACCGGGACGAGACGGTCATTACGGCCCTCAGGTCAGGTCTTAGGCACAAGGAGTGGTTACACTCCGTTGCATTAGCGCAACCTAAGACCATGGCCGAGGTAAAGGCCTGGACCGAGTGAGAGATCTAGCTCGAGTCCGAGATGAACGCAAATCTCTCCCGGGCAGAGCAAACGGCCCAGAAGAAAAGGGCGAGGGAAGAGAAAAAGAGGCTTGAGCGGCCAAAGCCCTACTTCCCGAAGTTTCAGGAGTACACCCCGCTCAACGTCTTCCAGACGGTACTGCTAGAGGAGGCTAAGGGCGAGAGGTTCTTCAAACTCCCCCCGGTTTCGCGCATGGCGGAAAAGCGCACTTGGGGCCCCTACCGCGGCTTCCACAGGTCGTAAGGCCACTCCATGGAGAACTGTAAGCAGCTCCGAGACTACATCGAGGAGCTCATCCGTTCGGGGCACCTGGCAACATACTTGCGAGACAAGCGGCAGGCTGACCGTGAGCAAGAGCAACGTCCCCCTCCCGGCGAGTTGACAATCGGCCAAATCATGGTCATGTCAGCGGGGGGTACGTCGAGTACCTACGAGGCTCAGCAACCCGCGCCGTTCGTGGAGGCTAACAGCCATCCGAGGAAGAAGGCCAGGGAGACCGAGCCGATCGTTTTTGACGACGAGGACCTCCACGGTATATCCCTGCCCCACAACGACCCGCTGGTGATCACAGCTCGGGTCCACCACTACGAAGTGCAGAGGATACTGGTTGACTCGGGAAGCTCGCAGATATACTCTTTTACGACTGCTTTCTGCGCATGGGGCTTACGCCGGCAGATCTAAGGCCGATCTCCCACGTCCTGTCAGAATTCACCAACCACTCTATCCCGGCGGAAGGGGTAATCACTCTGCAGTTTAATGTCGGGGAGGCCGGCCGTACGCGAACAGTGTTTGTGGAATTCATCATAGCGAGAATCCCATCGGCCTACAACATTCTCCTCGGTCGCCCAACGCTGAGCTCCCTCAGGGCCCAGATATCGACCTACCACCTGGTGATGAAATTGCCGCTCGATCAAGACGGGATAGGTCGGGCCTACTGAGACCAACGGACTGCAAATGTTTGCTTCACCGTAACATCTTCATCTGAGCGGGAAAACAACGATGTTGAGACCGAGAGTGAAATCAGGGGTTCTCTGAACACTCGGGACGAGCAAAGCGGTCCGAGGGACCCCGGTGGAGCCATTGACAGAGGTCCCCCTTGTAAAAGGGGACGTTGAACGAACCGTTCAAATCGGGTCGCTTCTGACAGGGACTCAGCAAGACGACCTAGTTGGCTTTCTTAGAAACAACTCCGACGTGTTCGCCTGGGCTCCTGCTGACATGCCTGTGATCGACCCTAAAATCATATCTCATAAGCTAGGGGTAGATCTTACGGCCCGACTCGTCAGGCAGAAGAAACGAAGCTTTGCCCCGATCAAGTAAAAGGCAATCGAGGACGAGGTAGACCGGCTCCTCGCCGTCAACTTCATTCAGAATGTGCTTTACTCCGAATGGTTGGCAAACATGGTCATGGTGAAAATGTCAAGCGGGAAGTGGCGCATGTGCGTCGATGTTTCGCCCAATCAGAGCAAAGTTCTGTTGAAATTCAAAATTCAAAATTTTGAAGCAACACTTCAAATCTCGGGCGCAACACGCCACATGTCAGGCGCTGATACGTCAGCGCAGCGCCCAAGAAGGCGCACCCAATCAGAGCAAAGCTCTATTAAAGGAAGCAAGCGCTGCGCGACACATGTCAGCGCAGATGCGCTAGCGCAGTTGCGCTGCGCTGTGCGCTGCGCGACACGTGTCACGCTCTGGGGCATCTGTGCCAAACAGAATTAAATTTCTAAGAAATGTTTTCTGTTCTTGTTAAAATAAGAAGATTTTCCTCTGCAAAGCAGAAGTCCTTGGATCAAAGATCTAACGGTGGGGAAAATTCCCCAAATCACTCAGAGAAAAATCTCTTTAACAAATTTAACTAATTTATGGGCACTATAAAAAGGACCCCAGACCTCAATTCAAAGGTATCAACATTTTCTAAAAAAAAAAGAGAGAGAAAGAGAACTCTGAAGAACTCCTCAAGAAAAAAAGGTAAAGACCTTCAAGAGAGAAAAGAAATCTCTTTTAATAAATCATTGATCTAAAAAACCAGATCAATGTTCTTCACATAATAAATAGTGCTTTGCACTTCTCATGAACCTTTGGTTCTTTAAAAGACAAGAAAACAACAAAATAAAAATGGTGCTTTGCACCTTTATGAACCTCTGGTTCTTGAAACAAAAAGAAAAACTTATTTTTCTTTGATCTAAATTAGATCAAGAAATCAAATAGTGCTCTGCACTCCTGTTCTTGAATCTAAAACATTCTTAGTGCTTTGCACTTCCAAACTGCGCTGTTGCGCTCTTGAGAGAGCGCCACGTGTCAGCTACAGAACGACTTGCGCTACGCGCTCTTGAAATAGAGCTTTGCTCTCTGGAATTGGCGCAACTCACCAGAGCGCGCCACGTGTCAGCAGCGCAACAGCGCAGCGCACTAGCGCAGCGCACTGCGCTGTTGCGCTTGCGCTCACTAGAGCATGACACGCGTCCTCACCACAAGCACTTGCGCTCAATGATTGGCGCAAAGCGCCTGACAAATGCAGTGCATTTTAATGAAGGGCCAGGCCCAATTAAAAGACCCAGCAGGTCAAAATAAATTGCAAAGCAATAAAAAGGGGGCAGAGCCCAAGTGAAATTGATGCTCTGCATCTTTTATGGGCAGAGCCCAAACAAAAAAAAATAGAAGTAATGCAATGCATTATTTAAGTGTGGGCAAAGCCCTAGCACAGGTCTAATAGACCAAAAATAAATAAGGGTGTTGAATATTTTCAACTGGACTTAGCCCAATTTTGGCTGTAAGTCCTTAAATTAAATTGACTGAGCAAAATTGCTCTCTTAAATCAATTTACATCCGGTTCGGGGGTACATCTCCGAACTCCTCTGACACTTCTCCTTGTAATCCTTCAACGACGTCAGAGAGACGACAGGTCCCGACGACCACACATTGATACGGACTGTGGGGTCCTTAAACTCGTGGACCGAAACGTCCTTAAACTAATATCGGACCACCACGTCCCTAAACTGGAACATGGACCACCACGTCCCTAAACTGGAACATGGACCGCAACGTCCCTAAACTACCGATGGACCACTACGTCCCTAAACTGGAACAATAGAGCCTCCAAATGCTCTTTTGTCGGATTTAAACGGTCCCGTTTAAGTTGATCTTAGCCTCAATCCTTAAACATTTAAACAGACTTTAGTCCCAAATTGGACTATAAGACCCCCAATCAACTTTGGTTCAAGGGTACATCTCCGAACTCCTCTGACATCTATCGTTGTAATCCTTCAACGTCGTCAGAGAGGTGACGGGTCCCGACAGCCTTATATTAAATGGACCACCATGTTCCTAAACTGGAAATGGATCTAGACGATCCCGTTAAGTTGATCTTAGTCTCAAACAGGACAATCGTATCCTTAACGAACGTTTAAGTTGATCTTAGCCGCAACGCGACTAATGCATCCTTAAACTAAAAACACCAAACCCAAATCTAAGTAAATACGGATTTGGACTAATCCACGTCCTACGGGCGACGGCATTATTCAGTCTCCGTATACAATCCACGGGCAACCACAAACAAAACAAACACACACGACACGAAGTAAAATTCTGGAGAAGGAGAAAGTTGTTACCGCGATGCGGTAGCGTAATTAACTGCAGGGGCTTGCGCCTGCACGGAAGAGCGTCCCCACAATCAAAATCCCTCAAGCGAGGGGGAATCTGACAAAGTCTACTACATCGGCCGCATCCGTCTAAACCTCCGATACACGGTGCCATAAATCAACTTGGCATTTTCGGAGAGGTGGACGGATAAAACCAAATAGCATCTGCCCCGAATCTTAGCGTCAGGACATCGCGTCCTGTGCGCCCCCATTCGGAGGGGAACAGATTCTGGCACGCCCGGTGGGACCTTTTCCTCTTTCCACTCCACACTTCGTGTGTCGTGTTTTTCCCGCGATCAAATAATCACGGTATGTATGTTTTTGGTTGCCCTTAGCGGAGTGGATATTGAAGCCGGCATTTCGTTTCTATAAAGAATGGAATTTGCTCCCACCCTAGCAACTCAGGCTCTGTCATATCTGGGGGAGTCAAGTATGGGTCACTTGCAGCCTCAAATCTCTGCAATTCGGCTCTTCAAGAAATCAACGGGATTCATTTTGGGTCGATGCTCCCACCTCCCACCCTCGGTGCCTCAACGCTGATGGAGGAAGCCCAGAGGATGTCTGTCGTCCACAGACAGGCTCCCCAAGCAGCGGCTTTGCCGACGGAATCAGTCCTCAAACAACTGGCACATGCCAAAGACTAAGGTCAACGCAGGGGGCAGAATCTTCAAGCTCTTCAAGAAATCAATAGCTTCAAACTGCACTAACTGCAACAGCAACTCTCGCTCTGTCCCATCTGGAGGAGTAACCTAGGGGCCCCAAGTGGCCTTCCTTTTCACTATGCCAGTGGAGCAGGTAACTCAAGCCACCACCGGGCTATTCTTCGGGACCATGCTCCCGCCAACGAGCTTCAGTGCTCCTGTACCATCACAAGAAGCTCCCAAGAAGTCGTTTTTCAGCGCTCCTGTGCTTATTTACGCCCTACTTTGCATTATACTATATATAAGCACACAAAAAAATTGTGATAATAAAAGAGTAGAAAGTGAAAAATTATATTTAAAAGATAGGAATAGTTTAAGAAAAACAAGAAAGTTAGATGTTTTCTTAAATGAAACTAGTAATAAGTAGTTATGAGCTGTTATCCCAAGGGTTAGTAAGATGAAGGAAATTACTAATCTGAGGATAAAAATAAGCCTGAAAATAGTTCCTATTCTGGAAGCCAAATATTTGAACGTTGATACCCTACTATACGCACTTACACGCATCTTGAAACTCGGGATAGTAGAGGATACCTTGAAATGCTCTTGTCTAGAAGCCAAAGTATGAAGAAAATAAACGTGGAGAATAAAAGATAAAATGGGGAAAAGAAAAATAAACACTGGTTTTGTTATCACCGAGGCAGCAATAAAAAAATATAGCGAGGGTGCTTTATCACCTAGTGCCTTAGACCAACTGGTTTGGGAGCAACTGCTAAGCCTTAGGTGTTGCAAGACGAGGAAAAACACCTAATTAGCAAGCATATGAGTAATCGATCGGTTAGTACCTCAAGAAGTATTAACGGCCGCATGAAGAATGTGCGAGCAAATTCCATCTAAATATCTATTAAAAAGTACTGAGGTAGATGGACAAGAGTATGATTGCTTGAATTGAATTCTCTGAGTGTAGGGATGTCCAGTTCACACACGCAGGGGTATATGATCAATGTTTGGAAGAAAGGTAGGAATGAAAACTAAAGGCGATGTTTTATTGAGGGATGATACGATTTCTAACATCTTTTCATGACTATTAAGATAGGGCTCATAGCAACTGAAAAGCTGGTAGAGTTGAAAACTCTTATTTTCAAGTTCTTTCTTTTATAGTTCTTATCTTTATATAACTTTCACCATCTCTCTTTTATTATACAATTTTGTGGGTGTAATCCGCTGAAAACCCTCAGGAGACAACACCCCTCCTACTAGGGATATACCACTGGCACCGAGTAAGGAAGACCGGAGGCAACTCTCCTTCTAGACTGACTCTGCCGACTCCAACGGCGGAAATTGATGCTGCTGTTCCAACTGGAAACAGCTTTGAACCACTTAGGAAGGTCCACAATAACTCTCCGACCGCTGTGCTGAAAAGATCTCCTCCACCTATGGAGAGCGCTACAAAGGTGAAGCCGGAAAAGCCCCCTCAACGGCTGTCCTCTAAAATCTACAAGGTCTGGCGTCAAGTCCAAGACTCGGTAATTGATCAAGATTATCCCCGCCGACAGAAAAAGGTGAAATTTTAGCGGGAAGAGGACCGTCCTATCAATCCACAAAAGGCGATAGCTACTTGGGTGCCCACGGCAAGTGACCCACGGCCGACGTTCGTCAGTGAGCTGCTATCTGAAGAAAAGGTGGCTGCGTTAAAAGACCTGCTTATGCAGCACAAACATTGCTTCGCATGGAACTATTCCGAAATGCCGGGATTAGATCCAGAAATTGCTGTGCATAAATTAGCAATATCCCCGGATGTCAAGCCAGTCAAACAGGCACCAAGAAGAATGCGGCTCGAGCTTGAGATGAGTATCAACGCCGAGGTCAAGAAGCTGATCGACTTTAGCTTCATCCAGGAAGTTCAATACCCTGAATGGATCGCCAACATCGTCCCGGTGATGAAGAAAAATGGGACAGTGCGCATATGCGTAGACTTCCGGGATCTCAATAAAGCTTGCCCGAAAGACGATTTCCCAGTGCCAGTCACCGAACTGATGATAGACAATACGTCCACTCATAACGTTTTCTCCTTCATGGATGGCTCATCAGGGTATAATCAAATAAAGATGCATCCCGAAGACCAGAAGCACACCGCCTTCAGGACTCTTTTGGGTATATTCTGCTACAAGGTGATGCCCTTCGGTTTAAAGAACGCCGGTGCTACTTACCAGAGAGCCATGACGCAGATCTTTGATGATCTTATACACGAAATCGTCGAATGCTATATCGACGATCTCGTGGTTAAAAGAAAAATCATACGAAGAACATCTCGAGCATTTGAAGACCGTGTTTCAACACCTTCGACAATACAACTTGAAGATGAACCGCTCAAGTGTGCATTCGGAGTTTCCTCGGGCAAATTCCTGGGATTCATCGTCCGGCACCAAGGTATTGAGATAGATCCATCAAAGATCAAGGCGATCATGGAAATGCCTCCGCCAAGGACTCTCAAACAGCTGCGATCTCTCCAAGGGAAGCTCGCGTATATACGGCGATTTATAGCCAACCTTTCAGGAAAGTGCCGTCCTTACAGCCACCTGATGAAGAAGGGAACCCCGTTCGTCTGGGATCGCAAACGCCAAGACGCACTAGAAGAAATCAAATAATACCTGCAGAACCCGCCGGTGCTGGCTGCTCTGGTCAAGGGAAAACCCTTCATTCTTTATACAACTGCCCTCGAAGGTTCCTTAGGAGCATTATGGGCACAAGAGAACGACTAAGGGAAAGAAAGAGCACTCTATTACTTAAGTCGAGTTCTACTGGGGGCAGAAAGCAACTACTCCCCCATTGAAAAACACTGCCTAGCGTTGATCTTCGCGATAACAAAGCTCAGGCACTATGCGTTGGCGCATGAGGTCCATCTCATTTCGAAGGTAGACCCTCTTAAGTATTAAATGTCAAAGGCTATATTGACGGGACGACTCGCTAAATGGGCCCTGCTCTTGATGGAGTTCTCGGTAACGTACCGACCTCTCAAGGCAGTGAAAGGCCAGGCCATCGCCGACTTCCTCGCTGAGCATCCAATACCCGCCGATTCTCCTTTAAATTGCGATCTTCCAGACGAACATGCGTTTGATGCGATCGACGGTGGTGATACCCAATGGGAGCTTTATTTCGATGGAGCATCTTCCATAAAGAAACGCAAACAAAGTGCCCCTATAATCAACTCGGGGGTAGGACTCATCTTTATAACTCCACAAGGTGGGATAATGCGTTTTGCCATCTCCCTAACAGAGCCGAGGACAAATAACGAAGCCGAATACGAAGCTTTGATAGCAGGCCATACGGGGATTCTCAACTGGTCGTTAGTCAAGTAAACGGCGACTACTAAACGTGCAAGCCAGAACTGGTGAAGTACGGCGAAAAAGTGCAACAACTGTTAACCCGAATTCCCTCCTATACTTTGGAGAACATACCGTGCGCGGAAAACAGCAAAGCAGACGCGTTGGCCAAACTTGCTAAAGAACTGGCTGACGAGAACCTCGATGACGTCAGAATTGTGGTACAAAGCTGTCGAGTGCTCGCCCCAGCGGAAATATCTCCGAAATCACCCGAAGAAAAGGAAACGACTGAGCGAATGGCTCTACAAATAAAAGATCGGGAAAAGGCCGAGGATTGGAGGGAAGTCTTCATAGACTACTTTAAGTCCCACCGATTGTCTGAAGAAGCGTCCATAAGACATCAGCTCATGAAGCGGGCTTTATCTTTCGCCTTCGTCAATGATACTCTGTACAAGAGATCATTTGATTCTCTGTGGTTGAGATGCCTGGGACCTGACGAAGCGAAAAGAGTCGTTCAGGAAGTTCACGACGGACTCTGCGGTTCTCACCAAGCGGGCCCAAAGATAAAGTTGAAGATAAAACGGATGGGCTACTACTGGCCCACGATGATTCAGAACTGCCTCGAATATGCGAAGCAATGCCACTCATGCCAAATCTATGGGGACTTCATCCACCAGCATCCAAATCCACTACATCCAACGGTGGCTAGCTGGCCATTCGAAATGTAGGGGACTGACATAGTTGGCCCTATCGAACCAGCATCGTCTAGGGGACATCGTTTCATCCTGGCGACGACTGACTACTTCTCTAAATGGGTAGAAGCAGTACCGTTAAGAGAAGTGAAGACGGAAAATATCATCCACTTCTTCAAGACGCACGTCATATATCGGTTTGGAACTCCGCGACGGATCATCTCCGATAACGGGCCAGCTTACAGAAGCCACAAGATCAGTCGCTTTGCGCAACAGCATAATATAGACTGGAGATATTCCTCGGTTTATAATCCGTGAGCTAATGGTCTAGCTGAAGCCTTCAACAAGACCCTGACGAAAATCATGAAAAAGACGGTGTCCCGAAATAAGAGAGACTGGCACGAGTGGCTGCAAGAAGCTCTCTGGGCATATCGAACTACGTTCAAGACGGCCACAAGCACAACGCCGTACGCGTTGGTATTTGGGATGGAAGCAGTACTCCCTCTCGAGATAGAGTTACCCTCTCTACGAGTGGCAGTCCACTACGAGCTGACGAACGAAGAAAATGCTCACCTTCGGCTTGAGAAGCCTGACGCCCTTGACGAAACCCGGCTCATAGCGCAACAAAATCTAGAGGCCTATAAAGCAAATATGATGTGCTCATATGAAAGACTGACCCGACCGAGGACATTTCGCCAAGGCGAACTCGTGCTAGTGGTCAAAAGGCCTATGATCCCCAATCGCGCCAAGCGAGGAAAATTCGAGCCAAACTATGAAGGCCCGTACATCATAGATAAGGTCTACCAGGGTGGGGCCTATCTACTCATGGACATGCACGGTGAAAGGCCTTTCAGGCCAATAAACGGTCGCTTCCTAAAGAGATACTACGCTTAATGATCCACGGCCTAGGTCAATGATAGACGACGACGACTATCTCCGCTCGCTATCTTCCTAAGCTCAAGCTTTATAAGTAGTAGCCGGCCTTCTCCATGATGGACCGAAATGTCCTTAAACTAATAGCAGACCGAAACGTCTTTAAACTACTACCGCAGCATTTTTAGGCCGACGAGATATAAAAAAAAACATATAAAAATAAAATTAAAAAAAACGGTATGTCCATAAGCAAAAAGGGCACGGATGAAAACCCGAAAGGGCTCCGTGAGTAAAAACAGCAGGGCTACCGGCGAGTGTTCGTGAAAACCCGAAAGGGCGTGACCTCGTAAAAAAAAAGAGGAAAAAAAATATATAAAAATAAAAAGAATAAAAAAAAACGGTATGTCCATAAGCAAAATGGGCGCGGATGAAAACCCGAAAGGGCTCCGTGAGTAAAAACAACAGGGCTACCGGTGAGTGTTTGTGAAAACTTGAAAGGGCGCAACCTCGTTAAAGGACACTTATAGGGTCCTCTCGACCTTATAAGGAGAAACCACCCACGTGAGATCCTTACGACTCACAAGGGAGCAGCACACTTAGGGATCCCCACGATTCCTAAGGAGAAAATACACTTGCGAGATCCTCACGACTCGTAAGGAGAACTCTCTTATGGGACCCTCACGGCTCATAAGAGTTGAAAGTTTTAAGTTACAGAGACCTAAACCTGTGCTTAAGCAACCCCACAACTTCCGATATTGCCCTACAAGTGGCTCGATACTGACCCTTGTATACAATCCACGGGCGCGAATAAACATTTCCCTAACCAAGTCTCATCCGTGACTGGGGATATGTTCACATGGTAAACAACCCTTGTAAATCCTCTCGATTTATGCGGAGAAAACCCTCCTGCAGGATCGTTACGACTTACAGAGGAAACGAACACTTAGGAATCCTCACGAGTCCTAAGGAGAAAATACACCTACAAGATCCTCACGACTTGTAGGGAGAAATAACTTCGTGAAACCCTTATGGCTCATGAAGTCAAAAGCCTTAGCCGACAGGACCCTAACCCTGGTCGCTAAGCCACCTTTGTTCGACATCGACAGAGGCAGATGATGATTCGCTCCTGGTAATATCCCAGTTGTAGCGGTGCTGATGCCGAAATCGGTTTACAGCGAAAAGCCAATAGGCCACACATGCATACGAAATAGCCGAAATGATAGGGCAACTTGCAATAAAAAGCAGCAAGTAAAAATGTATGCAAGCAAAATAGCCGAAATGATTGGGCAACTCGCAATAAAAAGCAGCGAGTAAAAATAAAATAAATAGCCGAAATGATTGGGCACCGCGAAAAATAGCCGAAATGATTGGGCAATCGCGACCTTCGCGATATAAAAGCTGAAATGATAGAGCATCGCGGAGATAAAACAAAAAAAAATGATGATAAAACTTTGGCCCTACAGTTAAGATCACATCGATCCCTGTATACAATCCAAGGGCGTAAACAAAGAGGGAACCATACTTTCCCAACAGGCTCCGCCAGAAGACGAAGCCAAATCTCGACGGTTCAGTCCAACTCCGAAGAAACCAGTGTCTTCAGCAGATACCTCGACTCACGGATACAAACAATCCTTGACGAGAGCCTCCTGATCCGCGTCGACTCGCAGAGCCACCAGTGCCTCCGTGGGAAATTCTCGACTCGTTTCAAACCCCAAGGAAACAAATAATCCTTGGCGCTAGGGAAACAAATAATCCTTAGCAAATTCCTTGACTCACGGATACAAACACTCTTTGACGAGAGCCTCTCACGGATACAAACACTCTTTGACGAGAGCCTCCTGATCCGCGTCGACTCGCAGAGCAACCAGTGCCTCCGTGGGAAATTCTCGACTCGTTTCAAACCCCAAGGAAACAAATAATCCTTGGCGCTAGGGAAACAAATAATCCTTAGCAAATTCCTCGACTCACGGATACAAACACTCCTTGACGAGAGCCCTCTGATCCGCGTCGACTCGCAGAGCAACCAGTGCCTCCGTGGGAAATTCTCGACTCGTTTCAAACCCCAAGGAAACAAATAATCCTTGGCGCTAGGGAAACAAATAATCTTTAGCAAATTCCTCGACTCACGGATACAAACACTCCTTGACGAGAGCCTCCTGATCCGCGTCGACTCGCAGAGCAACCGGTGCCTCCGTGGGAAATTCTCGACTCGTTTCAAACCCCAAGGAAACAAATAATCCTTGGCGCTAGGGAAACAAATAATCCTTAGCAAATTCCTCGACTCACGGATACAAACACTCCTTGACGAGAGCCCCCTGATCCGCTTCGACTCGTAGAGCAACCGGTGCCTCCGTGGGAAATTCTCGACTCGTTTAAAACCCCAAGGAAACAAAGAATCCTTGGCGCTAGGGAAACAAATAATCCTTATCAAATTCCTCGACTCACGGATACAAACACTCCTTGACGAGAGCCTCCTGATCCGTGTCGACTCGCAGAGCAACCAGTGCCTCCGTGGGAAATTCTCGATCCGTTTCAACACCAAGGAAACAAATAATCCTTGGCGCTAGGGAAGCAAATAATCCTTAGCAGATACCTCAACTCAAGGAAACAAACAATCCTTGACGAAAGCCTCCTGATTCGCGCTGGCTCGCAGAGAAACCTGTGTCTCCGCGGGAAATTCCCGATTCGTCTCAACATGCAAATGAAGCCTCAGGCAGCAGGGACTAAAAAACTTGCTTCCTGAATAATGGGATCCTGCAAGTCAATCCAAAATGGTCTCTTGCATACTATTCATGGGTCTCACTCTCCAAAGTCGAATTTCGACGAGGAGGGAAATAACCGCTTGTGGGTCCTCTCGACTCATAAGGGGGAAAAATTCTCTTATAGGATCCTTACGACTTGCAAGAGAAAACAACACTTAGGAATCCTCACGATTCCTAAGGAGAAAGCCCACCTACGAGATCCTCTCGATTCGTAGGGAGAAGAATCTCTATGAGACCCTCACGGCTCATGGAGTTGAAAAGTCTTAGGCAGCAGATCCGAACCTGCGGCCTAAGCCATCGCTATTTCTTAAGAAAGTCAGGATACTCGTTCTAATCATCCGTCAACCATGTTTGCTAAAGTGATATGCTGATAGTAAAAGAAAGAAAGGACGGAGAAAATGACACATTACAAAAAAGGTGTATCTTTTATTCATAAACTTGATTGGGTACAGGATACATTATGTTAAAGAATAAAAAAATATATATATACATTCTTTTATCTACAATTACAAACGATACAAAGAAGGATAGCTACTGAGGAGGAAGTGTCTTTAGTAAATCCACAAGTTGCTCTCGCACTTCCTTCAACGCCTCCTCCTGAGCGGCTGCCGCGGCCACCTCCGCTTCCACCCGGGCTCGCTGCTGCAAGAAAGATGAAAGTTGCTCCTCCGCCGCCTTCTGGGCTGCTTCCTGGCTAGGTGCATCTCGCTCGACAACATCAAGGTGTTGCCTCAATGATAACCCTTCAGAAAGACATTGCAGAAGGCCCTCAAAGACAACCTTCAACCGTGCGGCGTTGGCCTCCACCCGAGCATGCAGTTAGGCAGACTTGCTCGAAGTCTCACCTCGCTCCTTAAGCCTTGAAATGACTTCTTGTTCGAGGTGGCGGAAGTAAGGAGCGCTATGCTCAATCCATGCTGTTATTTGATTACTGGCAGCCAAGGCCTCGGGAGCGGGACGCAGCGACTCCAACTGATATAAGCGACCCTCGATCTCCCTACAATGGTTAACCCAGGATGCGACGATGCCCTCATCATGAAAGTTCACGAGTATTGCTAGCATCGGGTTAACCATCATAGCGAAGTCTGCGGCAGATGTAGGAGTTTCAACGTCGAGTTCCTCGACGTAGTCACTCAACATGCGCAGACTATTCGCGACGCCTTTTGAAGACAGACTCCTCAGATAAGGACCCGCCGGCATTATGATGCGAGATTCGAAGGGCGCCGAGACCGGAACGACAGCTGAAGAGAAACAAGATGTGATCAGATAACAGTTCTGAAAATAAAGAAGGAAGACTTTATCAATGTGATAGTCGCTGTACCAGCCGAGACAGGTGGCAGAGCCGGAAGAGTCGGCAACGCAGCCCGTCTTTCACCCCCTCCTTCGATTTGTAACACTGCAGTCGAGATAAAAAAAGAGGTTTAGAAATAATCCCATGAATGAAGAAAGAAGGATGTCATTGGAAATTATACTCACCAACGCCACCAGAGGAAGAAGCAAGCTCGGATGGGAAGGAGAAGTGTGGGAGCAACATCTGGTAAAGATGGTCCAAAAGTACTCCTGAAAAGACACAACAGCACGACTTCAGTACATACACTATACATTTGAAAGATAAGACTAATAAGTTGCAAACCCATACCTTCCAACATCTTAGACGGTATGAGAGAGGGTTGGGAGGTGACCACCGCCAAGTCAGTCGACGAAGGCGCTCCTTCAAGCAGTGGGGCATCGGCGCTGGCTGCACCTGCGTTACAAGAAAGGTGAACTTGTCAGAAAGGATTGTAAAATAAGAAAGACAGTAACCTAAGGTTTACCTGAGGAGCTCCCGGCCGAAACAGAAGCGACTCCCTCCTCTATCGACATGAGGCCACCGCCAGTAGCCTCATTACCCGACTCGATGGGGACAGTCGTCGTGCTCGCGCGGCCAGGAGACGGCGGAAGATCGTAGACGGGGAGGGCAATGATTGGAGCATTGCCGGACTCTTGGGAGAGAGTGGCTGACTCTTCCCCAAGTGTCGTGCCCATCTCACCCGCTACGTCTTCGGGCTCCGCCGTCTCTATCGGCTCATCCATCGTCACCACGAGGTCGCTGGCCTCAAGCGCCTCGTCCACCACCACCCTCGGTTCAGTTATAAGGATCATATCATCTGCCACCGCTTCAGGTTCGGCATCAATGACCTTCTCGGCTGCAGGCCCCTCGACCTCCACCTCAGGCTCCAAAGCCACAACGACGTTGCCCACCGTCGGCTCGAGTTCGGCATGTACCGCCTCCTCTGTTTCTTTGGGATCAACGGTTTCCGCCTCCCCCTCGATCGGACTCGGCCCTGCAAGATAAGGGATATAAGGACCAATGACATTAAAAATCCTTATAACAAAAACTCTGAGAGAAATATTACCTGAAGCGGATTTACCGTTTGCGCTCCGAACTGCGCGCGCCACCTCTCTGCGGGCAGTGGATAGGGCGACAGGGGCCTCTTCAGATGGAGTATCAGCACGAGGGACGGTGCTGGGACCCGCTCCCATAGCCAAGGCAGCCCTGCGCGCTTTCGCCTCACGCCTTAACCGCTTCCTTTCCTCCCGGGCTGTCGCGATAGACCTTTGTGACGCCTCCTTCAAGGCGTCGTCATCCTCATTCAGGGATTCCTCCAGAGCCTTCAAGGCATCTTTCATCGGCTCTTCAAGACGAACCTCCTGCGGTAGCCCGGAGGAAGCAGGAACATCGGCAGCCGGTAAAACATCTGCGTCACTTGGAGGGAACGGCATTGAGGTTCCTGTGATTAAAAGGGAAAGGTTAGATTGACCGTAACACAAGGGAAATGAAAACTTGATAAATCGAAACTTACTAAGGCCCATGGATGCTCTAAGACGTTCCTCCTCCTGGAAAGTCTTCAGAGAAGCGGCAATAGCTTCTTCGTCAGTGATGCCTGTTGAAAGGAAAGAAAGAAAAGTGTTTGTCAAAGGCAATGAAGAGGATATGTTGAAATAAAGAAAAGGCGACTAATAGTTACCTGATTGCGCAAGCTTAGCTAGCCACGCGTCACGCCTCGCCAACCATGCTGAAGCTTCGAGAGCAGCCTCCAAGTCTGTATCGTCTGGCGGCGGCATCACTAATCCTTCGTTAGTCCCGTATTCGAGCAGGCCCTCGGCATAAGGAGCATGGGGTTCCTGACCGAACACGACGTTCGCAGCGAAGAGCGACTTCTTTTTCTTTTGCCCTCCGACCCTAGGCTCACGGGGGATCGACTTCCGTTTAGTAGCCACTTTGGGACGACGGGTCCCGATGTCCGCACCCACGCCAGACTCCGGCGAGGGTACAACCACTGTCTCCACTAGAGCACAGGGTGCGGGAGGTGCATCTGTGATATCAGGGAGCGGCAACTCACGTGGAGGACTTTGTGCACGCGAGGGTCCGGCTTTGGCTTCTTTTAAAGGGGGGATTACCGGGGTCCTTGGCACCAGAGGAGCGTTGCGATCGCTACCTGGAGGTGCACCCTTACGATCGATCAGCAACCGCCTTTCCTCCTTTATGACCGCTCCCGTCGAATGACTATACCATTCTGTGTATACCCTAAGAAGTCGGGGGGGCGCAAGCCGGCTCACTGATAAAGAAGTGAGAGCCCGTGTTTAGACGCATGAAGTGATGCAGTGCCCTCTCCATCCCTTCTTCAGTCGCGGCAGGTTCCGATAAAAAAGCCTCCAGCGGTACCCCTTGATTATAGCTCAGCTGTTAGGCGAAACGATGCGGGTTATATCTCATGAAGATCGCTGCCCCGTCCTGCCTAAACACCAAGAAGCCCGGTCTGATAGAATATAGGTGAAGGGTCTCCCGGGCCGTTAAAACTGAAGCTCCATCCTTGAAAGTGTCTTGCAATGGCCGCACTGCGGTGGTGGACATTTTTCCAATAGTCAACACCTTGTCAATGAAAGACACACCGGTTCCAACGGTGTGGGAGCGAAGGAGTAAACACCTGGCATCTCGTGGCGATGGATTTACAATTGATGCGCCGATCAACTGTAGAATGCGAGGAAAACTGCACCTTTCGTAGAACGAGGGCCTTTTATGCATGCCGAAGACACCCGCTGTATGTAGCTCGAGCCACGACATAAAGTAGTGCATCGGGAAGACCACGTGCAACGCCCCAGGCTCATTAGCATCCGCTGCTCGACTGAGGCCATGATATAAGTGCGCCAAACCGGCGATCCCAACGGCCACTTTTACCCCGATAGTCATTCGGTGGGCCAGGTAAAAAATAGAAGGCCGCATGCGGTGAGAGTGCATTGGGAGCGCAAACCAACTCAGCCAAAGCCCAAGAAATCCTAAAAAGAAGGCCTCGTCGTCCATCTCGGGGGCTGCGACTTCTGCAAAAGACATGGTTGGGGAGTTAGGAAGAAAAAAGTTCTTTTGGTCTATGTCTCTCGCTGGCAGGTTATCCAAACCTAAACCAAAAGGGTCCTCAAGGTTGGCAAACTTGGCAGCTTCCGCCGAGAGGACGTTTGGATGAAGGAACCGAGCAATGAAATCCTCAAAATTAACTCCGCGGCTCCCACGCTCAACGAAAAGGGCCTCGTAGATGTTCAACACCTTGATCAGACTTAGAAATTGATGTTGAACAGCGTTCTCCGGCATGAGCCCTCTTATCACCGGCTTAGCACCAAAGACGTACTCATCCGGCGGGAGCAACTCTTCATAATATTCCCCCATGACCGGTAGACCGGATACCTCCGTAAACTCTTCCAAAGAGATTGACACTTCCTGATCCATGGCAAGAAAAGTGTGGGTAGGAATGTTCCACTGCTCCAGGAAGGCCTTGAACCACCAGGTGGGAAGCGTGGGATACTGGAAGAGGGAAACATAGACTGCGGTATACAATCCTAATCTTATCAACTGCGACTTCTTCGTCGACAGGATATACCGGGCCCACGGCAGATAGCCGATTGGGTGGCGGGGGATCAAACCGATATTATATGATTGCCCCCAAGGTCGCGCCTCGCTTTGACAGATGCGGCGCCCCAGGATATCCAAAACCATGGGACGCTGAACCGGAATCGCATCTATGGCGGGATGTAGGAAGCCCTTTGATGTCCAATCAACCATCTCCACGGCGTACTGCACCGGGGGTGGGCTGGCGTAATGAATCGCCGTTATGGGTTCTGACGGCACCGCGCATGTGACACTCCGTCGGCCCATGATGATCTGATTATACCACGACCCCCAAAGGTGGAGACTCTTGTGTTCCGGGTCGTACTCCTTAATCATGGTCAGGACTTCACGGTCCAAGGGCGCCTCGGGAAATCCCTCCTCCGAGCGGACGAACGGGAATGAAGTGTCTAGAGACATGATCGCTGCAAAAGAACAATTTAGCCGTTAGTGTTGTAATTCTAACGTTTGGCGTCTAAAAAAAAAAGAAAATGCATTAATTAAATTAAAATTAATTAATTACACCACACATCAGTGCAGTGAGTAGGAGACCAAAGGGGGACCCACAAAATCTGGATAACAATACGTCAGTTAATAAGACAACCTCATCATTAGATGAGATTGTCAGTTGGTCCCCAAGAAAACATTCCCATTTTTAAAAAAAGTGGGAGGGGGGGGAGAATCCCTAGAGACAAGGAGAAAATCTTCTCTTTCAGAGCAAAACTCTGTCACAGAGTGACACTTGTCAAACTCTGGTCTCAGAGAGATAAGATTCCTTAAAGAAGCATGGCTCTGTGGTAATAATGGAAAAGGTCCATCAGAAAAAAAATTTACACTTAAAAGAATTAAAAATTTTGGAATCTTGAAAGACTCATGAAAAATTTATAAAAAGACTCTTCATTTTTCAAATCTAAAAGAGCTATTTCTAGATCTATCAGCAAAGCTCTGTTCATGGGTTAAAACCCATGAACAAGATCCCTGTAGATCTATAAGTTTTGAGAGCAAAGCTCTGTTTATGAAACCCTAATGGGGATCCCTTTAGATCGAAAGATCTGTGAGAGCAAAACTCTTTGGTTGAGATTAAGTTAAATTAATTTGATTTAAATTAATTTTTACCTAAAGTTTCTGACTTTAGAAATGAGCAAAACTCTGAAGTTCTTGAGTGAGAGCAAAGCTCTGGAAAATAAAAATTTTAAAACGGTAAGATTTTTCTAAGGGCCAGAGGTCCTATTTATAAGGCGCTTGCGCCCCTTGAGCTCACCCCTTGATTCAACGATCAAGAGTTTGCCACCGCTGCACTCACGTGTGCGCCACGTGAGCGCAACGGTGGGGGGGCATTTGTTTCGCCCAATCAGAGCAAAGCTCTGTTGAAATTCAAAATTCAAAATTTTGAAGCAACGCTTCAAATCTCGGGCGCAACGCGCCACATGTCAGGCGCTGATACGTCAGCGCAGCGCCCAAGAAAGCGCACCCAATCAGAGCAAAGCTCTATTAAAGGAAGCAACGCTTCAGTTGCGCAAGCACTGCGCTGCGCGACACGTGTCAGCGCAGATGCGCTAGCGCAGTTGCGCTGCGCTGTGCGCTGCGCGACACGTGTCAGCTTAGATGCGCTAGCGCAGTTGCGCTGCGCTGTGCGCTGCGCGACACGTGTCACGCGCTGGGGCATTTGCGCCAAACAGAATTAAACTTCTAAGAAATCTTTTCTGTTCTTGTTAAAACAAGAAGATTTTCCTCTGCAAAGCAGAAGCGCTTGGATCAAAGATCTAACGGTGGGGAAAATTCCCCAAATTACTCAGAGAAAAACCTCTTTAACAAATTTAACTAATTTATGGGCACTATAAAAAGGACCCCAGACATCAATTCAAAGGTATCAACATTTTCTAAAAAAGCACTTCTCATGAACCTTTGGTTATTTAAAAGACAAGAAAACAACAAAATAAAAATGGTGCTTTGCACCTTTATGAACCTCTGGTTCTTGAAACAAAAAGAAAAACTTATTTTTCTTTGATCTAAATTAGATCAAGAAATCAAATAGTGCTCTGCACTCCTGTTCTTGAATCTAAAAGATTCTTAGTGCTTTGCACTTCCAAACTGCGCTGTTGCGCTCTTGAGAGAGCGCCACGTGTCAGCTACAGAACGACTTGCGCTACGCACTCTTGAAATAGAGCTTTGCTCTCTGGAATTGGCACAACTCACCAGAGCGCGCCACGTGTCAGCAGCGCAACAGCGCAGCTCACTAGCGCAGCGCACTGCGCTGTTGCGCTTGCGCTCACCAGAGCATGACACGTGTTCTCACCACAAGCGCTTGCGCTCAATGATTGGCGCAAAGCGCCTGACAAATGCAGTGCATTTTAATGAAGGGCCAGGCCCAATTAAAAGACCTAGCAGGTCAAAATAAATTGCAAAGCAATAAAAAGGGGGCAGAGCCCAAGTGAAATTGATGCTCTGCATCTTTTATGGGCAGAGCCCAAACAAAAAAAATAGAAGTAATGCAATGCATTATTTAAGTGTGGGCAAAGCCCTAGCACAGGTCTAATAGACCAAAAATAAATAAGGGTGTTGAATATTTTCAACTGGACTTAGCCCAATTTTGGTCGTAAGTCCTTAAATTAAATTGACTGAGCAAAATTGCTCTCTTAAATCAATTTACATCCGGTTCGAGGGTACATCTCCGAACTCCTCTGACACTTCTCGTTGTAATCCTTCAACGACGTCAGAGAGGCGACGGGTCCCGACGACCACACATTGATACGGACTGCGGGGTCCTTAAACTCGTGGACCGAAATGTCCTTAAACTTATGTCGGACCACCACGTCCCTAAACTGGAACATGGACCACCACGTCCCTAAACTGGAGTATGGACTGCAACGTCCCTAAACTACCGATGGACCACTACGTCCCTAAACTGGAACAATAGAGCCTCCAAATGCTCTTTTGTTGGATCTAAACGGTCCCGTTTAAGTTGATCTTAACCTCAAATAAGGCTAACGCATTCTTAAACATTTAAACAGACTTTAGTCCTAAATTAGACTATAAGACCCCCAATCAACTTTGGTTCAAGGGTACATCTCCGAACTCCTCTGACACCTATCGTTGTAATCCTTCAACGTCGTCAGAGAGGTGACGGGTCCCGACAGCCATATATTAAATGGACCACCATGTCCCTAAACTGGAAATGGATCTAGACGATCCCGTTAAGTTGATCTTAGTCTCAAACAGGACAATCGTATCCTTAACGAACGTTTAAGTTGATCTTCGCCGCAACGCGACTAATGCATCCTTAAACTAAAAACACCAAACCCAAATCTAAGTAAATACAGATTTGGACTAATCCACGTCCTACGGGCGACGGCATTATTCAGTCTCCGTATACAATCCATGGGCAACCACAAACAAAACAAATACACACGACACGAAGTAAAATTCTGGAGAAGGAGAAAGTTGTTACCGCGATGCGGTAGCGTAATTAACTGCAGGGGCTTGCGCCTGCAGGGAAGAGCGTCCCCACAATCAAAAACCCCTCAAGCGAGGGGGAATCTGACAAAGTCTGCTACATCGGCCGCATCCGTCTAAACCTCCGATACACGGTGCCATAAATCAACTTGGCATCTTCGGAGAGGTGGACGGATAAAACCAAATAGCATCTGCCCCGAATCTCAGCGTCAGGACATCGCGGTCCTGTGCGCCGCCATTCGGAGGGGAGCAGTCGACTTCATCGATCTCAATAAGGCTTGCCCAAAAGACAACTATCCCCTCTCTCGGATAGATCAGCTCGTCGACAGCTCGGCAGGCCATGAGCTACTTAGCTTCATGGATGCCTTTTCCGGCTACAATCAGAGCCGTATGAATCCGGCAGACGAAGATCTCATCGCATTCACAACGGACTGGGGGGTATACTGCTACAAGGTAATGCCTTTTGGCCTCAAAAACGCCGGAGCTATGTACCAACACTTTGTCAATCGCATGTTCAAACCGCTGATCGACAGGAACATGAAAGTTTATGTCGACGACATGCTCGTCAAGTCTGTCTCATCGGTCGACCACGCCAAGGATCTGGGCGAGGCCTTCGACGTCCTCCGCAAGTTCAAGATAAAACTGAACCACGCAAAGTGCGCATTCGGGGTCACCGGGGGAAGTTCCTCGGTTTCATGGTCACTCACCGCGGGATTGAAGCTAACCCAGAGAAAATCAACGCTATCCTCAACATGGCCGCGCCCAAGACTAATGTCGAGATCATGCGGCTGACAGGGCGGGTAGCAGCTCTGTCACGTTTCATGTCGAGGTTTGGGGAGAGGTGCCTCCCGTTCTTCAAGGCTCTAAGGAAAATTCCGAGGTTCGAGTGGTCGGAGGAGTGCCAGACCGCCTTTGACTATTGAAGAAGCACCTTGCGATCCCACCGCTGCTCACCCGACCAGTTGAAGGGAACGAGCTATCGCTATGTCTGACGGTATCCGACAAGCAGCGGGCCCAGTGCTCGTCCGAGAGGCCGACGGGGTCCAGAAGCCGGTATACTATGTGAGCCATGTCTTCAAAGACGCAGAAACGAGGTACCCAGCCATAGAGAAGATTGTCTTGGCTCTCATTGTGGCCTCAAGGAAGTTGCAGCACTATTTCCAGGCGCACACCATCCTCGTTCTTACCGAGCGCCCTTTGGGGGCTATCCTCGCTTCACCCGAGTCCTCTGGCCGCTTGGAAAAGTGGAGGTGGGAGTTGTCACAGTTTGACATAAAATACCGCCCGAGGCAGGCCATCAAAGCACAAGCACTGGTCGATTTTGTTGTCGAGTACACCATCCCAGCAAGGAGCCGGAGTCAACGCCGCCCCCGCAGCTCAACCCTCTGTCGACGGGAAGCCCGACTTAGTCCCTGATTGGATCCTTTACGTCGACGGCTCCTCGACCGAGGAAGGCTGCGGTGCCGGCCTCATCATTCGGGGCCCGAACGAGGCAGAAATGGAGTATTCCCTGAAGCTCGGGTTCAAGGCCTTAATTAACGCGGAGAAATACAAGGCCTTGCTGGTCGGACTGCGCATAGCCTCAGGACTGGGGCTGAAAACGATTCGGATCCGCAGTGACTCCGTCCTAGTCGTCGGTCAAGTGACCGGTCGATTCGAGGCACGGGAGCCTCTGATGGTGAAGTATCTGGCCGAGATAAGAAGACTGCGAAAGGACTTCAACGAAGTCCAGGTAGAGCAGATCCCCAGACAGCTCAACGTCCAAACCGACGCCTTGAGTAAGCTGGCTTCATCCCACTCGGCCAACAACAAGAGGGGTATCCTGTTCGAGGTCTTGCCACGGCCTAGCGTGGAAGGCGGGGCAACAATACTTCAAGTGTATACAGCCTGGGAAGAAGGCCGGGACTGGAGGAAGCCCCTCGTAGAATTCCTGAGGGAAGGTACGCTCCAGAAGATCGGGGAGAAGCCCGCCGTCTCTGAGCCAGAGCTCGCCATTTCGTCTGGAGCAAGGGGAACCTCTACAAGAAGTCCTTCACTCAACCCCTGCTGCGGTGTGTTGATCCCTACGAAGCCGACTACGTCCTCCGTGAGATCCACGAAGGGGTTGGCGGCGCGCACTAAGAGACCCGCACCTTAATCCAGAAGGTATTGCTCCAGGGGTACTACTGGCCGACCATTCATCAGGATGCCCAGAAGCTGGTCAGGAGATGCAAAAGCTGCCAACTCCATGGAAGCATACCTCGCCTTCCTGCTACCGAGCTAACCACCTTAACCTCCCCGTGGCCGTTCGCCCAGTAGGAAATGGATATGATAAGCCAGTTCCGAACCGGTACGGGAGGGCATAAGTACGTCCTTGTCGCGGTGGACTACTTCACGATGTGGATCGAGGCCGTTCCCATCAGGAAACCGGACGCCACCACAACTATTAAGTTCCTGCAGAACAATGCGATATTCCGATTTGGCATCCCGAGGTGCATCATCACCGACCACGAGACAAATTTCGAAAACGAAAGAGTTGAGGAATTTTGCAGTGAATACCACATCCTCATGAAATTTGCTGCGGTCGTACATCTCCAATGCAACGGGCAAGCCGAGATCGATAATCGGGACGTCCTCCGAGGTCTTCGGACATGCCTAGAAGGACGCCAAGGCAGTTGGGTCGAGGAATTAACCCGGGTCCTATGGGCCCTGCGCACGTCGAGGAAAACCCCCAACTGGCTGATGATGCTCAATAATGGCAATTCCTTAGATCATGTCACGTGGCGGATGGCGTGTCACATGCGTATGCCAGTTAGGCCCCTGAGGGCCATGGAGGGGGAACCAGTGTGCTACAGTGGGGGCTTCCCTTGAACCCCGTTTTCGAGGTTGCACCCCACTCCTCGCCCCCGAGCACTTCAGTAGCCACGCCAACTGTCCTTTTGCTCTACTCCGAGCCTCCCTTCGGGCTGAGCCTCCTCGCCCTCCCGGCTCGCCTCCGAGCCATCCTCCGACCCGAGGAGTTTCTCGACCTACAATGGCCGACCAGGCCACTCCTGTGCCCGTCCCACAAACAAGCGCTGGCTCACTTCCGAGCCCCCAGCATAATTGGCATCCTCGGCCTCACAGCTCGTCTCCGGGCTACCACGGAACCAAGATACCTCGGCTTTCCCGCTCATCCGCGAGCTCTCCCGCTGAGGTCATCTTCCTCGGTCTCATCGACCGACCAACGGCACCGCTCACAGGCGCAACCGCCATCCCGCGAATCTCGCCATGCGCGAGATATCCGCCGGCCACATCCCACGTTCCACGCCATCACGATCCCCCATTAACGAGCCTGTCTCGCCATTAATGGGAGATCCCGCTCATCACGCAGGCGTGACGTCGGGAGCGTAACGGCCGGCGTGATTCTCGCGTCTGCCCTGCCTGCCACCACCACTATATAAACCCCTTCTTCAGACGGTCCAAGTAAGCCATTTTTACTCCACTAAGCCGTTACTCTGCTCGGGATCTCCTCTCTAACTTGACTGTCGGAGGGTCCTCGGTGGTACAACCACCCCGGGACTTCCTTGCAGGTAGCTTAGTTCAAACAACCTCAAACCCATTGAGATCCACACGCTTTAGGAGCCAGCCTCTAGATAAATCTTAGCCGTCCATCGCCGCCATCAGCAGACCAACGGAAGGTAACATCTTTGTGCGGATCCACCCTGCGTCAACTGGCGCCGCCTGTGGGAAAACCTTGATTTCACAAAAACAAAATTTTATCTTCCGATCTCGATCTAATGGAGAGCGATCATCACGACGGTCCAAGCACTAGCCGCCGCCTCCCCCTCAACGGAGGCGCGGACGAACTTCCTCCGCCGAATGCCATTAACGCCTTTGCCGGCCGGATAGACTGACCCGTGTCCGTCGTAGAGGCGCTCATCCATGTCCAAACGGCAGGGCAAGATCCCCAGACCGCCGGTCCCCCTCGTGGGACCGGGACCCCTACAGAGAGAGAGAAGACTCTGCTTGCGTTGGCACTGCCTGCCACCGCCTCGCCGCCTCTCCCGGCCACAGATCTCCCGGGCCGACATATTCTATGACCCGCTGGGCGCCACGCAGCGCCAGGGGCTAAAACCCTCGCCAAGGGGCAACCGAGCAGCTTCACTGCTCGGACCATTCTTAGCGGGCCTTTTACGGCCCGTCCCGCGCTAAGGATCGAAGCCCTCACCAAGAGGCAGCCGAGCGGCTACCCTGCTCGGCTATCCCTGGCTGGTAGCTCCTTACCCGCAGCGCCAGGGATCAAAGCCCTCATCAAGAGGCGACCGAGCGGCTACCCTGCTCGGTCATCCCTGGCTGGTAGCTCCTTACCCGCAGCGCCAGGAATCAAAGCCCTCAACAAGAGGCGAATGAGCGGCTACCCTGCTCGGTCATCCCTGGATGGTAGCTCCTTACCCGCAGCACCAGGGATCAAAGCCCTCATCAAGAGGCGACCGAGCGGCTACCCTGCTCGGTCATCCCTGGCTGGTAGCTCCTTACCCGCTGCGCCAGGGATCGAAGCTCTCATCGGGAGGCGGCAGAGCAGCTACCCTGCTCGGTCATCCCTGGCTGGTAGCTCCTTACCCGCAGCGCCAGGGATCGAAGCCCTCATCGAGAGTCGGCCGAGCAGCTACCCTGCTCGGTCATCCCTGGCTGGTAGCTCCTTACCCGCAGTGCCAGGGATCGAAGCCCTTATCAAGAGGCGACCGAGCGGCTACCCTGCTCGGTCATCCCTGGCTGGTAGTTCCCTACCCCACAACACCAGGGATCAAAGCCCTCATCAAGAGGCAGCCGAGCGGCTACCCTGCTGGGCTATCCTCGGCTGGTAGTTCACTGCCACGCAGCGCCAGGGGCCAAGGCCCTCGCCAAGAGGCAACCGAGCAGCTTCACTGCAACCGAGCAGCTTCACTGCTCGGACCATCCTTAGCAGGCCTCTTCCGGCCCTTCCAGCGCTAAGGATTGAAGCCCTTACCAAGAGGCAGCCGATCGGCTACCCTGCTCGGCTATCCCTGCTGGCTTCTTACCCGCAACGCAAGGGATCAAAGCCCTCATCAAGCGGCGACCGAGTGGCTACCCTGCTCGGTCATCCTTGGCTGGTAGCTCCTTACCCGCAGCGCCAGGGATCGAAGCCCTCATCAAGAGGCAGCCGAGCGGCTACCCTGCTCGGCTATCCCTGGCTGGTAGTTTCCTACCCCACGACGTCAGGGATCAAAAGCCTTCGCCAAGAGGTACCGGGCAGTAACCCTGCTCGGCCATCCTTAAGGATCAAAGCCCTCGCCAAGAGGCACCGGGCAGCAACCCTGCCCGGCCCATCCTTAGTAGGCCTCTTACGGCCCCTCCCGCGCTAAGGATCAAAAGCCCTCGCAAGAGACTACCGGGCCCGCCCTTGCTCGGTTATCCCTGGCTGGTAGCTCCCTACCCCAACATATCAGGGGTCAAAGCCCTCGCCAAGAGGCACTGGGCAGCAATCCTGCCCGGCCCGTCCTTAAGGATCAAAAGCCCTCGCAAGAGGCAACCGAGCCCGCCCTTGCTCGGTTATTCCTGGCTGGTAGCTCCCTACCCCAACACACCAGGGATCAAAGCCCTCGCTAAGAGGCACCGGGCAGCAACCCTACTCGGCCCATCCTTAGTAGGCCTCTTACGGCCCCTCCTGCGCTAAGAATCAAAAGCCCTCGCAAGAAGCAACTGGGCCCGCCCTTGCTCGGTTATCCCTGGCTGGTAGCTCCCTACCCCACAACGCCAGGGATCAAAGCCCTCGCCAAGAGGTAACTGAGCAGCTTCACTGCTCGGTCCATCCTTAGTAGGCCCTTTACGGCCCCTCCCGCGCTAAGGATTAAAGCCCTCGCCAAGAGGCAGCCGAGCAGTTACCCTGCTCGGTTATCTCGGGCCGGTAGCTTCCTACCCCACAACACCAGGGATTTAAGCCCTCGCCAAAAGGCAACAGAGCAGCTTCACTGCTCAGTTCATCCTTAGCAGGCCTCTTATGCCAAGGATCAAAGCCCCCGCCAAGAGGCCACCAAGCAGCTACCCTGCTCGACGCATCCCCAACGGGTAGCCTCCTGCCCATCAGACGCTGAAGATCCAAAGCCCTCTTCGCGAGGCCGTCGAGTTTCTTCCTGCTCGGCACATCCCCAACGGGGAGCCTCCTGCCCATCAGATGCTGAGGATCCGAAGCCCTCATCGTGAGGCCGCCGAGTTTCTTCCTGCTCGGTGCATCCCCAGCGGGCAGCCTCCTGCCTATCAGACGCTGAGGATCCGAAGCCCTCTTCGCGAGCCCGCCGAGTTTCCTCCTGCTCGACGCATCCCCAGCGGGTAGCCTCCTGCCCATTAGATGCTGAGGATCTGAATCCCTCATCACGAGGCCGCCGAGTTTCTTCCTGCTCGGCGCATCCCCAGCGGGCAGCCTCCTGCCCATCAGACGCTGAGGATCCGAAGCCCTCTTCGTGAGGCCGCCGAGTTTCTTCCTGCTCGGCGCATCCTCAGCGGAAGCCTCCTGCCCGTCATACGCTGAGGATCTGAAGCCCTCTTCATGAGGCCACCGAGTTTCTTCCTGCTCGACGCATCCCCAGCGGGCAACCTCCTGCCCGTCAGACGCTGAGGATCTGAAGCCCTGTTCGCGAGCCCGCGAAGTTCCTTCCTGCTCGGCACATCCCCAGTGGGTAGCTTCCTATCCTACAAAGACACGGATTCAAGACCAGCCGAATAAACTCACACTCAACATGCGATTAGCGCCTCAACTCCGACAAAGGGAGGATACCGACCTTCCCACACTTGTCCTTCGTTCGACTCATACTCGATGCGCGACAACAAGAACGCCGTGTCGTCCCTGAACAATCCACCACGAGGAATTACTGGCGCCAAGCTGCACAGAAAGAACCAAGCAGTCCACTATCGACCCGACCCACAAATAGGTCAGAACGAGAGTGGGGGGGGGGCTAATGATGATGCTCAATAACGGTAATTCCTTAGATCATGACACGTGGCGGATCGTGTCACATGCGTACGCCAGTTAGGCCCCTGAGGGCCACGGAGGGAGAACCAGTGTGCTACAGTGGGGGCTTCTCTCGAACCTCGTCTCCGAGGTTGCACCCCACTCCTCGCCCCCGAGCACTTCAACAGCCACGCCAACTGTCCCTTTGCTCTACTCCGAGCCTCCTTTCGGGCTGAGCTTCCTCGCCCTCCCGGCTCGCCTCCGAGCCATCCTCCGGCCCGAGGAGTCTCTCGACCTACAACGGCCGACCAGGTCACTCCTGTGCCCGTCCCACAAACAAGCGCTGGCTCACTTTCGAGCCCCCAGCACAATTGGCATCCTCGGCCTCACAGCTCGTCTCCGGGCTACCACGGAACCAAGATACCTCGGCTCTCTCGCTCGTCCGTGAGCTCTCCCGCCGAGGTCATCTTCCTCGGTCTCATCGACCGACCAACGGCATCGCTCACAGGCGCAACCGCCATCCCGTGAATCTCGCCATGCGCGAGATATTCGCCGGCCACATCCCACGTTCCACCCCATTACGACCCCCGATTAACGAGCCAGTCTCGCCATTAATGGGAGATCCCGCTCATCACGCGGGTGTGACGTCGGGAGCGTAATAGCCGGCGTGATTCTCGCGCCTGCCCTGCCTGCTGCCACCGCTATATAAACCCCTTCTTCAGACGGTCCAAGTAAGCCATTTTTACTCCACTAAGCCGTTACTCTGCTCGGATCTCCTCTCTAACTTGACCGTCGGAGGGTCCTCGGTGGTACAACCACTCCGGGACTTCCTTGCAGGTAGCTCGGTGCAAACAACCTCAAACCCATTGAGATCCACACACCTCAGGAGCCAGCCTCCAGATCAAATCTCAGTCGTCCATCGCCGCCATCAGCAGACCAACGGAAGGTAACATCTTGGCGCGGATGCGCCCCGCGTCAGAGGCTGAGGAAGCTCGGTACGTCAGGAGCTCGGAGACGAGCAAGGAGACCGAGGAAGTTCGGAGACGAGCTGTTGGTAGTTTGCTGGGTGAAGGTGGAAAGCATTCGGGGAGGTCTCCTGAAAGGTCGGATACGTCCTTGGAGGCGTGGTCCCGAGAAATTCTCCAAATGCAACTCATTTATTCCACTTCCGTAGCTTTCGGGACACGTCATCCCCCACGTGTCGCAATCTGAGAAGATACCACTCATAAGCATCATCAATATGAAACTATCTCGATGATAAGTGTAAGTTATTACCATCAAGCAATATAATAGCTTACAATAGCTATTATAAATCACTGAATAACTTATAATAGCTTCAATCTTTCACTTTCCTCTTCTTCGACCTTAAAGCAGTTAAAGAAACATATCGGTCCTTCATATTGTAATAATTTGTTGCTTCATCTATAAAATCTATGTATGAAAATAAAATTAGTTGAATAGTCCCATCGATTTTTAATAATATTACGGTGGCATCAGACGTCCTATATTCAAAAAGAGTGCATTTGATAAAGGCCAATAAAAAATAATTACTATTACAATCATTTTAATTACTTTGCAAATAGGAAATCTATACATATATATTGTCATGTTCATTATCATTCAAGCCTGTACATCAAAATAGGCAGCGCAAATATAATGAGTTGCTTTATTCAGGAATCGACCATTTAAGATAAGCTAGATCAGAAACTTCCTAAAATGTGATTCATTAGACTTAATATTACCGACAAATTTGAAGTTAACAATGCGTTCAGAGCGATAACACATCACATCGTTGTTTTCTCATCTGTTGCTTGTTGGTGATTTGTGTTCAGATGTTCGTGTGTGAGTATAGTCTTGAAAAGAAATTGGATTTTTTTAAATTTGTGATTTCATTGCCCGAGTTGTGGCCCCAGTGGGTGATGATGCTCGAGATCGGCGATCTCCCAAATCATGACACGTGGCAGATGACGTATCCCAGAGCTCAGAAGGAAGGGCTTATAGGGGCCGGCCAGGCCATCCCTGTGCCCGACCCGCCAGCACAAGCTGGCTCTCCTCAGAGGCCCCATGCACAAATTGGCTTCCTCGGCCTCCCAGCTCGCCTCCGAGCTATCACAGGACCAAGATGCCCCGGTTGTCCCGCTCGCCCCCGAGCTCTCCCGCCGAGACCGTTTTTCTTGGTCTCATCGACCGACCAGCGGTACCACTCGCGGGCATAATCGCTGCTCCGTGAATCTCGCCATGCGTGAGATCTCCGCCGGCCACATCCTACGTTCCACGCCATTACGATCTCCATCAACGAGCCTGTCTCGCCATTAATGGGAAATCCGCTCATCACGCGGGCGTGATGTCGGGAGCGTAACGGCCGGCGTGATTCTCGCGCCTGCCCCTGCATGCTGCTGCCGCTATATAAACCCCTCTCCCAGAGGATTCAAGTAAGCCATTTTTACTCCACTAAGCCGTTACTTTGCCCGGATCTTGTTACTGACTTGATCGTCGGAGAGTTCTCGGTGGTACCAAACCACTCCGGGACTTTCTTGCAGGTACTCGGCGCAAATCTCCTTCAACCTATTGAGATCCACACGTCGCAGGAGATCACGCTCCAGTCCAAATCCCAGCTGTCAATCGCAGCCATCGGCAGATTAACGGGAGACAACATCTGAAGGAGACCGGGAAAGTCCGTCTCCATCAGCTGGCGCCGTCTGTGGGAAACTACCTCCACAAAAACAAAAGTTCGTCTTCTGATCTCCAACCACATGGCGAGGGATCATCCTGAAGATCCAAGCACCAGCCGGCGTCTTCCCCTCAACGGAGGCGCGGATCATCCTCCGCCGAATGACCTCACCTCTTCCTCCGTCGGCCGTCGCCTCGCGGCCTCTGACAGTCGCGAGTCCCCCAAGCCGTCCCATTTAACCTCGAGGTCTCACATCAGAGAGCTTCGCCCCGAATCTCGTCGCACCCTTGTCTCTTACAAGGCAGTGGCGGTCAACTCGCCTGCTTCCGGGCATGACCAGCACCCCTTCCCTCGACGGGGTCACGCACACGAGACTCACCGGGACAGCTCAGAGACGTCCTCGCCGGAGGCTCTAAGGTTCATCAAAAATCATGGGCGTGTCAGTAGAGGGTCCATCAAGCCCCTGGGAGACTCCGCACCCCCCACCGGCAGTAAAGGCCGACAGCCGCCCGATGAAGAAGGCCAGGGACCGCGAGCCGATCACTTTTGACGACAGAGACTTCCATGGAATATCTCTGCCACACAATGACCCTCCAGTGATCACTGCTCGGGTCCACCAATACGAGGTGCACAGGATACTGGTCGACTCGGGCAGCGCGGCGGACATCCTTTGCACGACTGTTTTCTGCGCATGGGGCTCACTGTCACGACCCGCAGGGTACGGAACGTGACTGGCACTTAGGTTACGAAACGTCTAAAGACGTCCGTAAAATAAGTAAGCCGAAACCCAGAAAACAAAACCAATAAGCAAAAGAATGAAGGAAAACCAATCCATTGAAAGCGAGTTTATTAAATAAGTTATGTAAAACCCTTTTTAAAAACAATACCAATTTTTCTGAAAATTTCGGCAGAGTCTTCTTTGTAAATACTGGCCCCCAAAATGGGTACAACAAAAATATATATGAATTCAACAAAATAGGGCATCCCCAAGCGGGAGCTAGCTCTTCGCCATAAGGCGGTCACAAATCCCACGCAATATAAAGCAACAACATGCGAAATAATCATAATGAAGTATAAGAAAAACATCATGTCGACTCAAGTGAGCTCGACCCCAAAATACAGCATAAAAGTCCACAAACCTCACAGTCTCATCTCTAGGTCAATATACAATAATACTGGTAGAAATAGTAGATGGAGTGTACTAGATACAAAGAATATACAAGGTGGTACAAAAATAATGATATAACCCACCTAGGAGCAAAACCTCGAGTCCAGGCAAAAGAGGCAAAAGAAGCAAGCGCACCCGCCGCTACTGTACTGACGGAGCGGACCTGAAAAAGGCTATGGCACAACGGGGGTGAGTTGCCAACTCGTGAGTAATAAATAACATCTACACAGGCTATCGAATGCATTCACACAAGTATCCTAGCATCTAAATTCAGGTAAGGCAGGACATAATGGCAAGTATGTATGCAATATGGATATACTAGCAGGTATGAATGCAATGCGAATCAGCTCGTGATCTGAATGTGTAAGTATAAGAAATCATGTTTTTCCCTTTAAGAATGTCTTTTGAAATACCAGCACAATACCAATAGAATCAACAAGAACCTGTGTCCAGCATCGACACCTCAAAACTGTCTCAAATCTCATATCAATGTATCTCTGGCCTCAGCCGTCCGGCTGACCCATCTCAAATATCAATATCTCATCATCTAGCGGCCACGGTCGGTATCCTCTGGATATCCGCCGTCCCAAACAGTCACCGGTAGGTAATCCGTCCCCTGCCAGGCTCAACGTCAACACCACATTCCTCTTGCCCCGGGGTACCTTACCGGGCCCACCATGTACCCGTGACGGTTCCTTCACTCCTCGACACGGATCTCGAAAACCACAGCAAACTCATGGTGGACGACACTTACATCACTAGAAAACCGCAATTTACATATTTAAAAAAATATAATAAGTTTAGAAATTTTGCGGCTTTCCCCCGAAATCCAGAAATATCATAAAATCTCAAGAAATCCTCATAAGTGTATATGTCAATGGTGATGAATGCATATGGTATCAATAATTAAGCTACGATGTATGATTAATAGACTAGGCATGAACAAATAATATGATGAGGTACATGCACATGAATAGCAATCCTACGATTTCATTTGAAGGAATTAAAGGCAATAGCACAAGTTTAAGTATCAATTAGTAAGAGATTTAAATTTAAAGGTTATCTAGTGTGGTGGCATGGCAATTACCAGGGGGTGTGTGTAAGCATGAATAATGCTCGTGCTGCATATAAAAACCCTGACAATGGTGCAGGTGTCCTAGAAAATGGTTTCGCATATGTATGTCAATATAATGCATGGATGCAGCAAATAATCATATAAGTATTTCACCCCTAATTACTAACATCACTAAGAATCTTGTAAGTTACTAAAACTATCGGGCGGCTTGCGCCATCCAACGATAGTCCCCCGTAGATGTTACATCTACTCACCGGAATCCCTGGCTAGCTGTGTCCAATCACCGCTTTCCCCTTTCGCGCCGCGTCTGACGTCTCCGCGACCGAACCTGGAATTTACATCAATACTAAATATAAGGTTACGTATCAAGAACGACGCAAAACCCAAACGAAACTACTAATGTTCACTAGCTAGGTACAACGTGCACAGGGTGCGCGGAACATACGCGAAAATCGCAAAAACTGCCAAAAAACGCCGATTTGGTCGCCCGGCAAAACTAAAACCCGACTACTCAAAACTCCGCACTCACGCATCCTAAACGTCATAGGAGATGCTAAAAACATCCCCAAGGTATCACAAATAATTCACCAATTAATTTTAATAAAAACCTAGTAAGCACAAAACTTGAAATTTTGGTGCAAAAATCGAAAATTAGCGATACGGTTATCACAATCCAACACAATATCCAACCACACAACAAGCAATCTACAAACACTATAATTACAACACATTAGCAAAGATTCAAAACCTATTTTCCATAAACAACCATCACTTGAATTTATAACCTAGCAAATCTTAATCCAAACTATATATGAAAAACCTTAAATTAACACTAATTTATAGCCCAATTAGCAAGTTAACCTCCTAGATTAGATTAGCAAAACAACTAGATAACAAATTAGATTTAATTAACCTAATAATGGATTTCTAAACCCTAATTCAATTCAAACCATTCACTTTAAAAAAAACAAGATTAGAAATTAGCAATGAAATTTAACACTAAAACAATTTCATTCAAGGAATCAAACCATAAGTATTTAAATGGGTCAAAATTATACCTCAATTAGAGATCTAGCAAGAATAAATTTGCTCCAAATGATGGCCTCAAGCATCAAGATCCAAGCTAGGGAGGTGAAGGAAAAGAAAGATGAAGGATGGGTTTAATTTGTAAGCTTTAAATTGCAATTTTGTTGAATTAAACATGAAGAATTTTGAAGAACATGAAAAGAAAAGAGATGAAATGGAGGGAGAGCAGGTTTCGGCCAGAGGAGAGGTAAGGGGAGGGTGTGGGTGTGTGGGAAAAGTCATGAGTCAACTCTCCCAAAAGTCAATGTACCATACTTCATCAAACTATATTTAAAATAAATTCATAAACCAACTAATTCAACACATGAAACAAACACAAGGTGAGGCCAGAAATTTCTGGACCTGAACAAGGTGGGGCTGTCCTAGGGCTGAGGGAAGAGAGAGAGGGGTTTTACAAAAGAAATTTTATGCAAAAAGACCCCCTACAAGTCAAAAATTGCAAGTTTTAGCTTAAATTTCAATTAATTCGTTTCTTATCATAAAAATTTGTTAAAAATCAAAGTAAAATACTTAAAATTTATGTTACAACTAGATTTTAATTAACATAATTTTAAATATTAAAATTAGCCCGGAAAAATTTGTATTTATCGCTAATTTAATGTATTTTTTTACCGGCTTAAAATAATATTAAAAAATTGAAAAATTAGGGAAATTTTTTTAAACGACCAGAATTTCATAATTAACTCATTAGATACTAAAAACAAGCAATTACCTATCCATTTTAGGTATAATTAGCCCTAAACTGCAAAATAACGAGAAAGACGGTTTTCGGAAAAATACCGAATTTTCACCGATTTTCAGGAAAACACCAAAACGACTTTTCAAGACGCTACACTCACCTCGGCAGACCTAAGGCCGACCTCGCACGTCCTTTTAGGGTTTACCAACCACTCTACCCCGGCGGAAGGGGTGGTCACTCTGCAGTTTAATGTCGGAGAGGCCGGCCGCACTCGAACATTGCCCGTGGAGTTCATCATAGCAAGAATCCCATCGGCCTACAATATCCTCCTCGGACGTCCGACGCTGAACCCATTCCGGGTGGAAGGGGTGGTCACTCTGCAGTTTAATGTCGGAGAGGCCGGCCGCACTCGAACATTGCCCGTGGAGTTCATCATAGCAAGAATCCCATCGGCCTACAATATCCTCCTCGGACGTCCGACGCTGAACCCATTCCGGGCCCAGATATTGACCTATCACCTGGCAATGAAGTTCCCCCTCAATCATCGTGGGATAGGTCAGGTCTATGGAGACCAGCAGGTTGCAAAGGTATGCATCACCGAGACGTCTTCGTCTGAGCAGCCGGCCGACGGAGCCGAGATTGGAGACGACATTAAGGGCTCGCTGGACACCCGAGACGAGCAAAAAGAGGTTCGGGGGACCCCGGTCGAACTACTGACCGAGGTGCCCCTGGCAGAGGGGGACGATGAAAAAACCGTCCAACTCGGATCACTTCTGACAGGAACTCAGCGGGAAGACCTGATCGGTTTCCTCAAAAAAAAAAACTCCGACGTCTCTGCCTGGGCGCCTGCTGACATGCCTGGGATCGACCCCAAGATCATTTCTCACAAGCTCGGGGTTGACCCTACGGCCCGACCCGTCAGGCAGAAGAAGCGAAACTTCGCCCCGGTCATACAGAAGGCTATCGAAGATGAAGTTGATCGACTTCTCGCCGCCAACTTCATCCGGAATGTACCCTACTCGGAGTGGCTGGCGAATGTAGTTCTGGTCAAGAAGTCAAGCGGGAAGTGGCGCATGTGCGTCGACTTCACCGACCTCAATAAGGCCCGACCCAAGGACAACCACCCCCTCTCTCAGATTGATCAGCTCGTCGACAGCTCGGACGGCCATGAGCTGTTGAGTTTCATGGATGCTTTCTCCGGCTATAATCAGATCAGTATGAATCCGGCAGACGAAGATCTTACTGCATTCACTATGGACCGGGGGGTATATTGCTACAAGGTGATGCCTTTCGGCCTCAAGAACGCCGGAGCTACGTACCAACGGTTGGTCAACTGCATGTTCAAGCCGCAGATCGGCAGGAATATGGAAGTCTACGTCGACGACATGCTTGTCAAGTCCATTTCGTCGGCCGACCACGCCAAGGACCTGGGCGAGGCCTTCGAAGTGCTCTGCAAGTTCAAAATGAAGCTAAACCCCGCTAAATGCACATTCGGAGTCACCGGGGGAAAGTTCCTCGGTTTTATGGTCACTCACCATGGAATCGAGGCTAACCCAGAGAAAATCGACGCTATCCTCAACATGGCCGCGCCTAAGTCCAACGTCGAGATCATGCGGATCACAGGGCGAATGGCCGCTCTGAGCCGTTTTATGTCAAGGTCGGGAGAGAAGTGCCTCCCGTTCTTCAAAGCTCTGAAGAAGATCCCGAGGTTCGAGTGGTCGGAAGAGTGCCAGATCACTTTCGACCAATTGAAGAGGCACCTCGCGACCCCACCACTGCTCACCCGACCAGTCGAAGGAGATGAGCTGTCGCTGTATCTGGCGGTATCCGACCAAGCAGCGGGCTCGGTGCTCGTCCGAGAGTTCGATGGAGTGCAGAAGCCGGTGTACTATGTGAGCCACGTCTTCAAGGACGCAGAAACGAGGTATCCAGCTATAGAAAAGATTGTCTTGGCCCTCGTGGTGACCTCAAGGAAGCTGCAGCACTACTTCCAGGCACACACTATCCTCGTCCTCACCGAGCGCCTGTTGGGGGCTATCCTCGCATCACCGGAATTCTCGGGCCGCTTAGAGAAGTGGAGATGGGAGCTATCTCAGTTCGACATAAAATATCGCCCGAGGCAGGCCATCAAAGCGCAGGCCTTGGTCGATTTCGTCGTTGAATGCACCATCCCCAGCAAAAGACCAGAATCCGCGCCAGCCCTCGCAGCCCAACGCCCCATTGCGGAGAAGCCCGGCTCGGTACCTGAGTGGGTCATTTACGTCGATGGGTCTTCAACCGAGGAAGGCTGTGGGGCCGGCCTCATCATCCGGGGCCCGAACGAGGCAGAAATGGAGTACTCTCTGAAGCTCGGATTCAAGGTCTCAAACAACGCGACGGAGTACGAGGCCCTACTGGCTGGACTACGCATGGTCTCTGGGCTAGGGCTGAAGACAATTCGAATCCGCAGTGACTCAGCCTTAGTCGTCGGCCAAGTGACTAGCTGCTTCGAGGCTCGAGAACCCCTGATGATGAAGTACCTCGACGAAGTAAGGAAGCTTCGGAAAACTTTGACGAAGTCCAGGCGAAGCAAACACCTCGGCGCTACGGACCAACCTGAATATCTTGCTGGAGAAGAGAGACCGGGCTCAAATCAGAGTCGTCGCTTACCAGCAGCAAGCTGCTCGATACTACAACGCGCGGGTCAAGCGTCGCTCCTTCAAGTCCAGAGATCTGGTCTTGCGGCGGAACGAGTTCTCCGATCAAAGCAGGCTACACAAGTTTTCCCCAAGGTGGGACGATCCTTTTCTCGTCTCCGAAGTACTCCCCGGCGGAGCCTATCGTTTACAAGACGCGGACGGACGCAAGTTCCCGCAGCCTTACAACGCCGATGTCACGACCCGAAATATTAGCTCGTGACCAGCACTTGAATCACGCAACGTCTAAAGGCGTAACGGAATTCAAGTAAGCTGAAACGCAGAAATCTAAACTTTTTAAAGAAAATAAAAGAGGTGAAGTTTTGAAATAAAGTATAATGAAATCAAGTTTTCTTAAGTGCATAAAAAGGGAACATGAAAAATGCAAGTTTATTTTACTAGTTTGAAAAACGAGTTTCGTCTTTTAAAAATTTGGGCAGCACCTCCTTTGTATTTTTGATCCAAAACCACCAATACAAGATAAGATAAAGGCATCCCCAAGCGGGAGCTAGCTTTTCACCAACCGGCGGATCACAACCACGCAAAACAGTAAATATCAGTATACGACGCCCAACGGCGAAAATCACCACAAAAGATAAAAGAAAAGCAAGACATAAACCCCAAAGCGAACATAAACCCATCGCTCAAGTCTCGCAACTACAAGTCTTACTAAGTTATCATTACTTATACAAAAACTAATTTTGATTGATCGAGTTGACTAGATACAATATGAAATATAAATACAAGAGTGGGTACGATACAAATGCCCTACCTACCAATGCAAAACACCCAAAAGTAGCTATATGCCAGCGATGCCGCTACTGATCCATGCGGGCAACCTGTAAGAACTGTGGCACAATGGGGGTGAGTTGCCAACTCGTGAGTAGAAAAACATCTACAAGTAGAAATCGAATGAACAACGACCCCTAGGTCAACTATATCATAAAGATAATACTATGATTTCTAGGGTGACCGGGTCATCATATGTGCCAACAACGTAATCAATACCTATATGTATGCGGATATAATCCAACAATATAACCAATGTCTGTATGCATGTGGATCTCGTCCAACCATATAATCAATGTATGTATGCATGTGGATCTCGTCCAAGCATATAATCAATGTATGTATGCATGTGAATCTCGCCCAGCCATATAATCAATGTATGTATGCATCATAAAAGCATATGCATGAAAGTATGAGGATATATATCAACGGGTGTCCCTCGCGACACATCAAAATCATGGAATCTGGATGTCTAACATCGACACTCGAAAACATCATGAAACCTGTGTCCAGTATTGACACGTAAATCCTCATATCTCGGGCTCCGTCAGTCCGGATCGACCCACATCATCTCTCGACTCCGGTCGGTACCCTCCGGATATCCGCCGAGCCCAAATACTATCACCGGTAGGTAGTGGTCTCTCTGCTAGGCTCACTGTCTACTGCACAGCAAATCTGTTCTCACCCCGGGGTACCATACCGGGTCCACCATGTACCCGCAATCGGCCTCATCCAGCTTCTCGAATCGGGTTTCATATGTCACACATCTCAGAACCGAGAAAACGCATGGTGGACGCACTGAAATATCATATCAAGAGAAACCGGGTTTTTAAAACAATACATACTTTCTTTTAAAATGACCACGGTTCTCAAATTCAGAAATCTCATGAAAACAACACATCTCAATGCGTATAATCATAAAGCATGATGTATGCGACATATAACAGAAATGTAAGCATATCCGTATATTATGCAACATGGAACAGTGATATGACATATTAAGGGAAAACCGCTCTTTTAAATGGATCCAGTTTTTAAAATATAACATGCGGTTCCCAAATCTCCAAAATCGAATGCAATATCGTATAAAGGTGCATATGTGTATGTACGCAAGTATGGACGTACAAATGTGTATGTCCGCAAGTATGGGTGTACAATATGTATGTACGCAAGTATGGACGTATAAATGTGTATGTCCGCAAGTATGGGTGTACAATATGTATGTACGCAAGTATGGGTGTACAATATGTATATGCACCAATATGGATGTACAAGTGGTATATACGCAAGCATGGATGTACAATATGTATGTGCGCCAATATAGATGTACAAGTGGGTATATATACAAGTATGAGTGTACAATATGTATATGCGCCAATATGGATGTACAAGTGGTATATACGCAAGTATGAGTGTACAATATGTATATCATGATGCAGCAACCCTACTGTGTAGTGACATGGTAATTATCGATGATGAAGTGTGTGAACCGGCAAATCTGTATACGTGTAACATACGCATCATCGATAATGGTGTAAGTGTACTAGCACAGGTATAAGGAATGCAATGCGAATAACATGAATGCATCATAAGGTAAATCGTCAGCTAAAAACTATAAGATATACATATCTAACATGATCGAGTCGATGAATCTATCAATCGGCATCCAGTCTCACAACATCCCGTACGGTATACTCCATCGTACGACATCCTCTAGTCAAGGGTATGGATCAAACCTCAAGTCAAACTTATCACGTACGGAAAATCATCGTACGGCGGCATTAAGCTATTAGGGATCCTATTGACCTATAAGACGAGGAGGGTACGGACCTAACGTCTCGTACGGCTATCACTCACGATTCACAACATATATAATATATCTATATACCTATGTCCCAGGTCACATCCATAACAAACTCATATTAGGGGACCGACAAGGTATCAATTATCTCAATCGATTCGCATCCGTATACCAACATACCATCATATCGCATGTCAAAACGTATTCTCTTTTCATCGCATTTATATCTCGCTGTCACGCCCCGCTTCCCAAAATACGGAAAACGAGGGATGACTAGGCCAGCCATGCTCCTACGGTCAAGGAAACATCCCGCCGTAGTCACACTTCGGCTTCTAGCATTGCATGGTAATCAGTAAATAAAGCGCAGTGGTAAAGGAATCACATTACTAATCTATTACATCAATATTCCATTGTTCACAAATTACAGATAACGGGAACAAATACTAACAAAAGTCAACTTACGATCACTTTTATGGAAAGCAGAAAATAGAAAGTACACCAGTCTAAATCTCCGTGAACTCGAAGGATAGATCCGTCTCCTGTGCTGGTCCTCCCGCGGGATCTGAGCATGCATACTCAGGTCGTCAGAGCGACACAATAACAATTATATTATAATGAGGTGAAACAGGTAAATGAGGTGATACTGGTATAAAACAATGCAAGTAGTCACTATGTCACTGTATGATGCAGAATATGATATATGTCCCTATCGGTCTCTAGGTCATATTTGAAATCACATAGTGGAAGGAGGATCATGTTTAACAGGAGTCTCGTACATACCCGAGACAACGGCCCACATGCTCGGGACATAACCCTGTCAGCCGGATCGCTAGATCCTATCCTACATGTATCAGTATCTCTGTTCGAATGATCATCCTCTAAACACGGTCCCGCTAAATACGATACTCTTTCCACTTTGATTTCCCCTTTTTCCCCAGGTTCTCACTATGTATGATATTGATCTAGTAGTGTACAAGTATACCAATGGCACGATTTTTATCACTGTTCACTGTATCAATCACTGTCACGAATATTCACTTTCCATTGATGTACTTGTCACTCTTAAACCGACATCTATCACGCACGATAATGCAATGTCCACACGTACTAACACTGAGTATATGGCAAGGGTATGATATATGTATTATATGCTACCAATAAGCTCTGTATGTTATGAATTAGCAAGCATGTCATGAAAATAAATTGTACAAATTAACATGTTAAGAATTCAGTACAAATGATGTAGGTAAGATACATAGAACAATCAGTCGGTAATTCACCAAAATTTGTTTCAGTTCAATCGGAGTTTCGGTTCTTAAGATATAGCTATTTCAGTTTTAAGTGCTCGCGGCTGGAAATTCAGTTTCAGAACTGAACGTCCATTTTCCGGCACGAATTGCACCCAGTTGGGCTCAGAATTTAGTGATGTCACAGTTAAATGAAATTTAGGGTTTTCGATAAAGTATTCAACGCAACAGACGGATCCTCAATCACATCTGTACGTTGAAAGTTAAAACCAGTTTAATCTCAGGTTGTCATTTTAGAATCTGTTCTGGACAGATATACGTTCTGCCCTTTTAATTACATTTTAAAATAACAAACGGCGATGGATCGGGGTGAAACCACTTGTTTTGCTTAGCTAACAGAATTATCTCTAATCCAATGTAAAGTTCCGCGAAGTATGATTTCAGGAAACACAGTAACGCAGGTCCTTTGAACAGAAATCAATAATCAGAAACGCTCTGGACTGCAGTCCAGAGTCGTGTTCCGACCCAGTTATCATCATGATTACAGAATAGGAATCATTAGGATTTTCCATAGGTTAAAGTTCGTTAAGTCGGCTTCGATTTAAGCCCTAGAACACATCAATCCAGTTTGATTACAATTTATGGTGATTTTATTCGTTTTCAGATACGAGAAAATTTCTAGTTTTAACGGCATATTTGGGGGTATCAATTTTTGTTACGAACGATCGTATTTTCCAGCGATATTCATACACTATGTTTATCACTATAAGGGCCAACTTAAAACGTCGGGTTCCGTCAAAATAAACAATTATTTTTATGAAAGAATAGCATCGAACACTTTGATCGTATTATGCATTAGTATTTGGCAATTCCGTAAACTAGTTATTTTAGGTTCATATCATTAATACTTTAGCATGAAGCAAGTAAACACTTGCCTGGTAACGTCTCGGGGTCGCGAGGCAGCGACGTCGTCACGAACGCGCGTTGTACGCCGCGGAACAATTTCGCGCGAGCCTCGATCGAACGGGTTTTGCGTCGGAATCTCCCGGAGTCGTCTCGCGTGCGCTGGAAGCTTAGAGGGGCTCTGTGGTTCACTTGGGACTTGCTGGGGTCGACGGTGGTCGGCCGTGGTCGCTCCGGCGACGTGCACAGTGCACGGGGGTTTCTCTATTGGAGAGAGAGGGAGAGAGAGAGAGAGAGAGAGAGAGAGAGAGAGAGCAGTGGGGCTCGGGTGATGGGGTGGTGATGCTGAGGATGTAGGGGGGTCGCCGAGGTGGTTCAGGCGAAGTGGGGCTCGCCGGAGTTGAGGGCAGAGGGAGGCCGAGCTCGGGATATGGGGTGTGTGCAGGGGATGTTCTGCAGGGGGAAGGCTCGGCAGATGGAGGAGGCTGCAGGGATGCTCTGTTGGTGGAGGAAGGAGAGTGAGGGAGGATGAAAGAGGGGGTTGCAGTCATCGGCGACGTCGTCGTCGGGGGTGGAGTGCAGAAGGCTGTTTCGAAGTGGGTTCGTGGGGGAAAACTCGGAGGGGTTAGAGTTTTGAGGAGTTTGGAGGTGAGAGGGAGGTGAGGAGTTGGAGAGGTGTGGAGTCGTGGTCGAGGGTCGTGGGCGACGGCGAGGCGACGTGGGGGGCACAGGGACGTGGGTTCGCGATAGGGAAAAAATGGGCGGGAACAGTTTTCTTTTACGTGGGGAAAGAAGGAGGAATAGGGATCGGGTCGGGTCGGTTAGAGAAGGCGGGCCGAACAAGAACGGGCCGGGCTTGCTCAAAAATTCCCTTAAAATCCTTTTAAAAATCTTGGTGGGCTGGGAGTGCAACGGGCCAGGAATTAAAGGATTTATTTAAATCCTAACGGGCTGAGAAAAATCGAGAGGGGCCGGCTAAAATTAGTAAGGGCTTGGGGAAAACTTTAGGCTTAGGGATTTGGAAAAAAAATAGTGGTTAAATTAAATTGGTTTTATTTGTGTTTGTTTTCGGTTTTAAATTCCGGGTTTTAACTTTTAGGGTTTGGAAAAATATAAATATTTAGTTTAAACGACCAATTCAGTCATAAGAAGGAGAATAAAAGAGAGTCACTAGAATTTAAAAAAAGAGAATTTTATTTAGAACGGAAACGGGGATTTACATCATATCCCCCTTAACAAAAATTTCGTCCTCGAAATTTAACAAGGATACGAGAATATAATGTACTAAACAAAAAGATGTGGATATCGATCACGGATCTCTTCCTCCCGCTCCCAGGTGGATTCTCCTGGGGAACGACCGCCCCAAGACACTCGGACTAATGGAATGACCTTATTCTTCAGCACTTTCTCTCTGCGGTCGAGAATGGTAGTAGGCTGCTCCTCGTATGACAGATCAGTACCCAAAACTAGCTCTGAGTGGTCCAGGACATGGCTCTCATCTCGAACGTAACGCCGCAACTGTGACACGTGGAAGGTATTGTGCACACCAGCTAGCGATGGAGGCAAGGCGAGTCGATAGGCCACCTCTCCTACTCGCTCTAGCACCTCAAAAGGTCCGATGAAGCGGGGACTAAGCTTTCCCCGGCCTCCGAACCTGATAACTCCACGAGTAGGGGAAATCTTCAAGAACACATGATCTCCGACTTCGAACTCAAGTGCCCTTCTGCTGGTATCTGCCCAACTCTTCTGTCGATCCTGAGCCGCCTTGATACGCTGTCTGACCATTTGGACTTTGTCAACTGTCTGAACAATGAGTTCGGGGCCTAGCAGTCTTCGTTCTCCCACATCATCCCAACATACTGGAGATCGACACTTCCGCCCGTATAGTGCTTCAAAAGGAGCCATCTGAATACTAGCCTGATAACTATTGTTATAAGAGAACTCGACTAGATGCAGATGGTCCTCCCAGGAACCTTGAAAGTCCAACATACAGGCTCTCAGCATGTCCTCGAGCGTCTGAATCGTACGCTCGGATTGTCCATCCGTCTGTGGGTGATAAGCTGTGCTGAAATTTAGGCGGGTACCCAAGCTCTCCTGTAAGCTCTTCCAAAAGTGCGACAAGAATCTCGTGTCTCGGTCTGATACAATGCTGACTGGAACACCGTGAAGTCGTACGATCTCCTGCATATATCTTTCCGCCAATGATTCAGTCGACTGTCCTACTCGGAAAGGTAGAAAGTGTGCAACTTTTGTGAGGCGATCGACGATAACCCAAATGGCGTTGTTGCCCCTAGGGCTCCGTGGTAACGCCGTCACGAAATCCATAGTAATGTGCTCCCACTTCCATTCCGGTATCGGCAGGGGTTGTAACAGTCCTGCCGTCCTCTGATGCTCCGCCTTCACCTGCTGACATACCAAGCACCTGGATACGAACCTCGCAATTTCCCGTTTCATTCCGTTCCACCAAAAGTGATGCTTTAGGTCCTGATACATTTTTGTACTTCCCGGATGCACAGAATAAGCTGAACTGTGTGCTTCAGCCAACACTTCTTCTCGAACACCTCCTTTAGGTACGCAGAGTCTGCTGCCGAATCTCAGAGAGCCATCTTCATGTATAATCAGTTCTGTTCTTAGTCCAGCTTTCACTTCCTCTCTAAACTTTTGCAATCGGGGATCGTCCGCCTGCGCAGCCTTGATGCGATCCACCAGAGAAGATTGCACCTGCAGTTGCCAAAGTTGACTGAGTGCGTTCGGCGTAACGACCTCAAGTGCAAGCCTCTGAAAGTCCTCAATAATGCTCCTCTGATCGGTCAACATCATGACCGCTGGCTTGCGACTGAGCGCATCTGGTACAACATTTACCTTCCCCGGGTGATACTGAAGGTCCAAATCGTAATCTGCCATCAGCTCCAGCCATCGGCGCTGCCTCATATTCAATTCCTTCTGGGTGAAAACATACTTTAAGCTTTTGTGATCTGTGTACACCTCCACTTTCTCACCCAATAGATAGTGCCTCCAAATCTTCAATGCAAAGACTACCGCAGCTAACTCCAAGTCATGAGTGGGGTAGTTCTTCTCGTGATTTCTCAGTTGTCGAGAGGCGTAAGCAACCACACGTCCGTGCTGCATCAAAACACAGCCTAAACCCTTCCCTGAGGCATCACTGTGTATCACCAAACCACCTGAATCATCTGGTACAGTAAGAATAGGCGCCGTAGTTAACTTCTGCTTTAGTGTGTCGAAAGCCTGAGTGCACTCCTCTGTCCATGTAAACGGCACGTCCTTCCGTGTCAGCCTCGTCAATGGTTCCGCGATTCTGGAGAAATCTTGGACGAATCTCCGATAATAACCTGCCAATCCCAGAAAACTCCTGATCTCGGCCACTGACTTCGGCGTCGGCCAATCTCTCACAGATTCTATCTTCGCCGGGTCAACCGAGATGCCTTCGCCTGAAACAATATGTCCCAAAAACTGTACCTTGTCGAGCCAGAATTCACACTTGCTTAGCTTCGCATACAGCTTCTCCTCCCGAAGAATTTGCAGGACTGTGCGCAAGTGTTCAGCGTGCTCCTCCTGAGTCTTTGAGTAGACAAGTATGTCATCGATAAACACAACGACAAACGTGTCCAAGTATTTTGCGAACACCCTGTTCATTAAGTCCATGAATATTGCTGGGGCGTTGGTAACGCCGAACGGCATCACAAGGAACTCGTAATGTCCGTATCGGGTCCTGAAAGCCGTCTTGCACACATCCTCGGCTGCTACCCTGATTTGATGATACCCAGAACGGAGGTCCAATTTCGAGAAAACCTTGGCTCCACTTAGCTGATCAAATAGGTCGTCAATACGCGGGATTGGGTACTTGTTCTTTATGGTAACCTTGTTCAGCTCCCGGTAATCTATACACATTCGCAACGATCCGTCCTTCTTCTTTACCAATAGAACTGGTGCACCCCACGGTGAAGCGCTTGGCCGAATGAATCCTTTCTCCAATAGTTCTTCAACCTGCTTCTTCAATTCCGCCAACTCAACTGGTGCCATTCGGTATGGGGCCCTGGATACTGGGGCCGTACCCGGAGTCAAGTCGATTGAGAACTCCAAAATTCGAGGAGGTGGTAGACCTGGTAAATCCTCGGGAAAAACGTCCAGAAAGTCCCGAACAATTTCTGGGTCCGGGCTCCTATCAATCTCCATAGCTGTCAACTCCTTAGGCTTTGCTCTGTATTTAGCTGGCTCCAAAGATTCGCTTCCGCCCTCGAAAATAAACTCCGGATGATTGGGAATGCGGAAGATCACATTCCTTGCACGACAATCGATAACAGCATGAAAAGTGCTCATCCAATCCATCCCGAGAATTGCGTCGTAACTGCCTGTCCCAATTAGGAGGAAATTCGCATAGAATTCCCTGCCACACACTACAACCGGGCATAATCTACATTCTCGGCTAGATATAATGATGCCATTACCCGTATGAATTTCCCATCCCTTTGTTAGTGGTTTATTTGGTATCAGAGCCTGTGTTTAGTATCAAGGGATAACATTAACTATGCAATATTACGTTATTCTTGTTTCACTACTCTTAATTTCCATCCTTGAATCTGATCCTATCCTTTTGAATCTTCCAGTGATATGACGTCCCCGAACGACCCCTCCTCGGACTCCAGCACTCAGGACCGCACGGAAAGGATGCTCAGCGCACTGACTACTCTCGCGGAAGCTCAAGAGAGGAAGACCGACTTGCTCACTGAGGGACTCAGGGCGATTACCGCCACAGGAGGACCCTCCGCACTTATTACCGCCCCCGAGGGCGTTGTTCCACCAGCTTATCATGCTAGGGCTGGTACAGTAGCAGACTTCCAAACCCTAAAAGTTAAAACCCGGAATTTAAAAAAAGAGAATTTTATTTAGAACGGAAACGGGGATTTACACTCGCAAAGGTCAATTTTACAAATACATTCTACCTTTACTATAAGCATACGTATCTAATCTAACATACACATCCGAACCGTACAAACAGTTTTTGAAAGATGCGAATCGTAGTTTTGAAAGTAGGGGCTACGGTGTTTTTAAAGAAAAGATATCATTTGAAAATCCGTAACGTCCCTCAAGATATCTGTTTAAAAGATGCATACGATTCTTCAGTTTGGAAATAGGTATGGTTCGGATGACACACCTACGTCGACTATTTAGTCCTATAGTACCCCAAACGGCAATATCATCAAATATCATCCTCAAGTTCCGTCATCACATACTAGTCGTATTATATCACTTCTAACTATCCTTTAGTTTCTAATATAGATTCTCTAACTATCTTTTAACTCTATCTATAGTTTTCTATTAAAGGTTTCCGTAACCATATACTATGAATCGGTTTCCATCAAAGTGTGCGGGGGTGCTATACGCCATCCACCTGACTTCCCCCGTAGATATAGATCTACTCACCGTGGTCTTCGCTTTCCGAAGTTGATGACGCCACGCTCCGTCGTCTCGAAATCCACGCGAAGGTACCTACAATAACCACATATCGCCATGCTATTAAAATCAAGTTCTGAAATCCAATACAGCACGCGCATTGCTCATAGGTTAGAACCTATAGCTTACGCGTACAAAATTAACCAAACAACCCTTGTTGTTGATGTACAAACATCCAACAACCAAAAACAAATCCAAATATCAAAACTAAACATTTCAAAATATGGAAAACATAGCCAAAATCACACCAAAGTGCTCCCAGATTTTGACTCAGGTGAAAAGGAGTTGCACAAACAAGTCTAGGGTGTAATAGAAGTTGTATTGAGCCACTGGACCAACCTAGAACCCAACCCACCCCACTTGGCCGATGACATGGCCCCATATTCCGGCGAGCTCAGCCCCCTAGGCTTCTCTGGGCTTCATCTTCGTAGGGCGGTCTCCTAGTTCCCTATTTTTGGTCCCTGGTATTGTTTGCTAAACTCATAAATTCCCCGGGTTACTCCAGATTTCCTCGCATACCCTATATACTCACAAAACCGATATGAACAAAATCCTAAATCCGTATTTTGGTTTCTATACTAAATTTCAGGTCTTTCAACAGCCATTAGAGTTCACTAATTTCCCACAATCACCTAAACCCTTCTCTAGAGATTTCTATCTTCACAACCACCAACTCAATCCAACTTCTAAACTATCTAAAACATAAGAAAACTAAAATTAACTAAATGGAAATGATTATACCTCATGGATGTCACTTAAGCAAACCCTAGAAGTCCCAATGTTGTCAAAATCCTATTTTGCTTAGTCCATTGCGATGAGGGTGAGGAGGTGATCATTTTTTGTGAAAGGGGTATAGAGTTTTGACAAGGTTTTGGAGGTGACTTTTGGGATTGTAGGTGGAGGGAAGGGAGCTTGAGGAAGAGGAAGAAGGAGATGAAAATGGTGGGGGAAAGAATAATGAGGCAGCCCCCCTCTCTCAATTATTCTCACACTCTCTCTCCAAGCATGCTTATTTTCATCATTGTGTCCCCTCTCTCTCCAAATCATCATTACACCGTTTTCCCTTTTTTCTCACCAAAAAAACATACACCCAACTAAAACAACACAAATGAAATGTCACGACCCGAAATTGGCACGTGACGGCCCTTAAACCACGCAACGTCTACAGGCGTAACGCAATTTAAGTAAGCCGAAAACCCAGCAATCTAAACCATCAAAAGTAGTAAGAAAAATAGCAATTTCAAAACCTTTGAAATCTCAACCCAAATTCTTTAAAAGTCCAATTTTTCTTCCTGTAAAATTTTGGCAGCACCTCTTTTGTAAAAACTAGCCCCAAAAATGGGTACAACATGAATATAAGTAAAGTATCCCCAAACGGAAGCAAAAACACGCCCAAAAGCGGAAAACAACCACCACAACAGATATACGACGCCGTAGCGAAGAAATAAAAGACGATATAAATAAATCAGCATAAAAGACATCCAAGTCAAAAAATAATACACAATATCGTCCTCACATCAAGTCTCTAAGTCATACATGATAATAGTAGATAGAGAGTATTTGGTACAACGAATATACAATAAGCAACATTGGATAACCGCAAAACCCACCTAAGCAAAACTGCACACTATGAGCTGAAGCGGTATCCGCAACAAAAGATGATAAGATAGACGAATAGCCTGCCTCGACTACTCTGGAGGAAAACCTGCAAAACACTGTGGCACAACGGGGGTGAGTTGCCAACTCGTGAATAGTAAATAACATATACAGGTAATCGCAAATATGCACATATAACGCGAATATAACATATGCAAGCTAATAGCAATAATGGTCCTATGTATGCAACAGTCAAGAAGGGTACACTAGCAGGTACAACTACTACATGAAGCAATAATATGACAATATGTATGCAACAATCATATAATGTACTCTATCAGGTACAACTAATACATGAAGCAATGATATGATAATATATATATGCAACAGTCATGAAAGGTACTTTAGCATGTACAACTAATACATGAAGCAGTGACATGACAATATATATATATGCAACAGTCATGAAAAGTACTCTAGCAGGTACAACTAATACATGAAGCAGTGATATGACAATATATATATGCAACAGTCATGAAAGGTACTCTAGCAGGTACAACTAATACATGAAGCAGTGATATGACGATATATATATGCAATAGTCATGAAATGTACTCTAGCAGGTACAACTAATACATGAAGCAGTGCATAAACAATAAATGCGGAGTATGGGATAAAACATGTCATTTCCACGGAATCCTGACCTCGTGGTAGGACCAAAGTCCAACAAGACAATCCAAATCCCAATTTCCTCAAATCAGCCCCCAAATCGGCTCTCATATCAAGTAAATCTCATATATCCTGAATGTACAATATCAAGTCAATCTCATATATCCTGAATGTACAATATCAAGTCAATCTCATATATTTATCCTGTATCCAATATCAAGTGAATCTCATATATCCTAAGTCCGATATTAAGTAAATCTCATAAAATTCAATATCGAGTAAAACTCATATAAATATATATACTATATCGAGCACATAGGCCCCGAGCACATAGGCACATAGGCCCTTCACATCGAGCACATAGGCCCCGAGCACATAGGCCCCACTCATCGACCATATAGGCCCCTCACATCGAGCACATAGGCCCCGAGCATATAGGCCCCACTCATCGACCATATAGACCCCTCACATCGAGCACATAGGCCCAAAGCACATATGCCCCACTCATCGACCATATAGGCCCACTCATATAATGAATAAGTATATTTGCATATATCATCATGATGATATATGATGTAGGTGTAGGTGTGTGTGTGTGTGTATCAGCGTCTCATACCACTGACACACACACACACACACACACACACGATGGGTATACATATATATATATCAGCGTCTCATACCACTGATATATATATATATATATATATATATATATATATATATACACGATGGGTATACATATATATATCAGCGTCCCATACCACTGATATATATACACGGGAGTAAAACAATCCAGAAAATATCATATGAAAACCATATCTCAATACGAAATCCATGAATATAATATATGTAATATGAAACAGTGATATGAGCATATAAGGAAAAATCGCTATTTAACCGCAACAAGTTATAAAATATAACATGCGGTTCCTAATTTCTCCAAGTCTATATAACACCAAGTAAAGGTAAACGTGTAGCTATAGCCAGATATATGTGTAAACATAAAGGTATAGCAGAGTATAAGTATCTACCTATCAGTAATGATGTAATATACCCTCCGGGTATAGGTGAAGTATGTATGCAAAGTATACATGTAGCTGTGTCATTATGTGTGTATGTACCTATCGCTAATGGTACAATACCCTATAGGTATACAGGTAACTAGCATGTAAGCATGTCAAGGCATATGTGTAAGCATGTAGGTATACAGGTATGCTATATGTCATATGCATAAAGAAATATGAATCAATGTCTCAATGTCCCTAACCAAACAAGATCATATCTATAAGTGTGTTGTGCGTGACATAGCAATTATAGACGGTGTGTGTGGCATACAATCAGTGCTCGTGCAATATGAGCCGTCAATAATAGTGCAGTGTCCTAAGGGTACTAGTCCAAGCACAACAATATGTAAGCAATAAAATGTATGCGCAACTCTATATATGAAATAGAATATGCGACAAGCCAAGTCATCTCTAGGCCAGACGCATAACGCCATGCTGGCGATTGCTCTTTAGATATTAAATCTACTCACCAACGCTCCTAACTAAGTGAAGCCTACCACCTGTTTTCCCTTCGTCGCAGCGCCCGAAGTCTCCGCCTGTGAACCTAAAACAATAAAACAACAAAACAAGTATATATTAACAATAGACCCAAAATACGTACAAACTACGCGGACCAACGCGACAACACAAACGTACTCTCAAATGTTCGTATTGTAGCTAACGTTCATAGCGACAGTGTTAGTTATATGTATGGCCTAGAGGCCATTACTGTACATTGGATGTATATTGTAGTGGATGCTGGGACATATATAGGGAGGACTTTCTTGCTCGACATGATAGTATGCTATCTGGTTGAACTTTACCTTAACGTGTATACTGATTGTCTCTCTGTTACATGTTGGTAAAGCCCTTAGGATCTGTACTTGACTACCTGGACTATGATGCGGATCATACTAGTGGGGACATGGTAGTCCATAAGTACATCCTTCAAAGTCCCTAGTCGTGGGTGTATCGAGACGGGGCATCGATATACCAGAGTAGACTAGCGTGTACCTTCTCGACCCATACAGATGGGCGATGGATGATCCCATATCCATTGGTGTTTGACATCAGAGATGATATACGGGTGCTCAGTAGAGACTGGGTACACTGGACGGACTCGCCGAGAACTCCCAGATGGTATTATACCTCACGTCAGATGGCAGTTCTCTGGTGACACTGGTACAGAGTAGTCTGTTGACCCGAGATCGTCATAGAGTTTTGTGTGGTTCCCACTGTGCTTTGATTTCCATCTTACCACGTCCAAGAGGGCGTGCAAAACGGTGGTTTTTGGGTACAGTCCCGAGTCACATGGAGGCAATGAGCGATAGGAGGGGATTCGTCTCTCCCGGTATAGGGAGTTGATGTTGCGCTGTGTTCGATTGGCTATAACAGGAAATCCCTGGCCAGGGTTGCTGAGATTTACTGGTAAGTGTTACCAGTAGTTTCTCGAATAGTTATAGACCTCATATCGACACGATTTATCGAGCTATTGGGGTCTGACGCCCCTAGGCGAGATATGCGACATATCAGACGATCAGACCGGACTGTACGGTAGTGTTACTGGTTGGATTCACTGGAGTGTGAGCGGGCTTGCTCGTCGATCTTCAGATCGCTCAATACCCGGGTGGCCGTTACGTTTAGCAGACCGCTTGCGGCTTGTGGGTGTTTGATATGATCATCATCTGCTGCCGGCGTATTGACGAGTCTTTAGAGTCCTACACAGAGGTTTCCTGGCTCAAGCGAAACGAAATAGGAGCGCATATGAGATATGTGCGGGACCGAGAATAATGCGTGTATGTGATACCGTATTTCATTCTCGCGATGAATGTGTCGAATGGTTATATGCGATATAACCTAGTTATCGAATCGAGGGTTGATTCGATAAGCCGATACATTGGATACTAGTCGGTTATATGCGATATGACCGGATCGCTAAATCAAGTGTTGATTTAATGATTTAATGCATAATTATATATTTGATATATTACTTTGCGTTAACTAGTATCGGTTCACTTAAGATGGATTTTCTCACTCGGATGGGCGCATTGTATATGCGATATACTTTTGTGCACTTGATTGTATCATGTTTGATGATACATGTTTACTTGTGTTTTGTGTAAAGTTTAAACCATGGTTATGTAATGGTTAGGATTTACATTTTCATATCTATTTATTTATTCATTCATTCATTTTGGAAAATGAAAAGCAAATGAGAAAATGGTGGCTTCTTTTGTTTTGTTCATGAAGCTTCATGAAGACTTTGACCAAGTGACCATTTTGTCTCATGCTTAACCCTAACCATCCCACTAACCATGATTTATTCTCTACACTTGACCATGGTTCAATTATGATAAGTATTCTATTTTCTTTTCATTTTATAATTCTTAGCATAACAATTCTTCTTCTTCTTCATCTTCTTTCATGAAGAAAAAGCTTTCTTGATCAATGGTGATTGATGATAAAGAGAAAGAAATCCAATTCTAAATTGAACCCACTTCCTATTTCTTCATCCTCTACCTCTTGCCAAGTAGTAGAGTGTGTTTCCTTCACAAGTTTCTTGACTTGGTGAAGTGAGAGCTTGATCTTGCGATGCTTCGACGTAGATCATATTCGGCATGGACATCGACGACCTAGCTCGCTAATTCTTCGACGAAGCCGACGCTTGAGCCCGGGAGTTCACTTGGACAGCGAAGGCACTTCGTTGCGGAGCTAAGGAGGTGGACAAACGGATCTACAAAGGTTGTATTTCCGTTATCCATTAGTTAATTGTTAACTAGTTAGCTTGTTCGCCTAGTTTTCTAGCAAACGATCCGTAGTCGGGTCTCTCGGCACCTAGATTTTTTGAAATTGGCGTGTTTGATCCCTTGTGAGACCTCACTAGAGTGCCTAGGAACCCTACAGTGGTATCAAAGCCAGGTTAGAGCCTTAGGCGAAGTCCAGACGGAATCTGAAACCCGAACGAACCCGAAACCCATCACAAAACATGCTCTCTGTCCTTTTTTCAAAAATTGGGATTTTTCCATATTAAAAATATTCAGTAAATTCAGCAGGAAATTCTAAGGGATACTGCAAAATTCGTGTGCCTGATTCCATCAATGCGCCGCGCTTCCGCGGCACGAGCATGGCTCGTGCGGCGGAACCGCGGTCGTTTTGTCGTTTGTGGCATCCAAATTTGTACAGTAATTCACAATATGCAGTGCTGGTTTTCCTGGGTATTTTTGATATTTTTTCAAGAGTTGAATTTTCTGGAGTTGTTTTGGGGATTCGGTGTTTCGATCGGGGTATCAAATTTTGTCTGTTTGGCTTTCCGGATAAATTTTTAGAATATGTTAAAAAGTTCGACCGGATATAAATACCCAATTTTTCCCCTGTCGGGAAATTTCCAAGTGTTGGATTTTTCCGCTGTTTAGCGACGTTCTAAGTAGTGCAAGTAATGCGATGGACCCTCTAGAAGACAACAAACCTTAACTCGATTATGTGACCGTCTTGAACTGCCCTTTGAACCTTCGGGTTTGGGGCAGTACGGCGTGCCACATGTGAGGCGTTGGCTTGACCCTTCTACGGCTAGACCATTGCTACTGAGGCACGAACTGAATGTTGTTAGACTTATTTCATGTGTTGATCTGTATCGGGAAAACTTGGGTGTTCGATTGTTCGATCGGAAAGTTTGACATTTTCTATTTATCCGGAATGGGATACAATAATTGGAATTCACAAGTAGTTATGAGATAACTAAATGAATGTTATAAACGTAGCAGTTTAGTCTCACTTGATCGGTTACCACGGAATTTTGATGTGATCAAAAGTCCGTTGCAATCACGTAGCGTACGCGGATACTCGCCGGGTAATCTTGATAGACAGCCTCACTCCATAGCCCCGACCAAGTGACTGTAGGAGAACCCCGTCGCCGAAAGCATCCGTTCGGGTGCTCGCGGCAGCGGTGTTCCGCCTTGGTGCACTTCGTCGACGGTATCGGGGGTGCGGTCGTCTACTGAAGTTTGCGACGAGCATTCGATCAGGATGTCGGGAATCTTGTTGAATTACCCGACTTGATATTGAAAAGTGTTTTCGATAATGAGACTAAAATACGGGGTTTATAATTGTTAGGCATGCGATGTCTAAGTAATTCATTTGGTCAGGCATGCGATGTCTGAGGTGTTTGCGGATTCCAACTGTTGTAGTTTTATACTTTCTTTTCTGTGACCGTAAGTGTAATATGTGATATCGCCGGTTTCGTTGCTATATGTCAACGACAATTGGGATGCGCATATTTACTTACGTTGATGACATGTGATGTTATGTGTTGCTGGATATGTTATATTGGATCGTCGTGTTTGAATAGCCGGGGGTTTTTATGTGAGATGAGTGTTTTTCATTTTCATTCATGTAAAAACTTGTATGTAATATTCTTTTATTGGGGCGCTTCCAGGTTGCGGAAGATGTCACCCTTTGTATATTATTTACTTTTCCGCACTAGGATAGACCCAAGGAGGGGAGCACAAGTAACCGGGTTCTGGAGTCCAGTGGGAGACCCACTCGAGGAGTCGAGTCCGGGTCTCCTAACTCTAGAATTGGCAGGGTTGCTTGCCGCTCTCGTAGGGGTCTAGGGGTGTGGGTTTGGCTATTCATCACGACCGTGGAATCCGTGTTTTATACTGGCTCGTATTGAAAACACGGACGTCCTAGTATATCCAATATTTCATATGATTCTTCTGCTGCAATATCTGTGATGTGATCATGTGATGTTCTATGATAGATACAGTATACAGTATATATGATATATTATATAGGCGTTACTTATGTTTTACACCCGCGCTAGCCCTGCCCCGCTCTGCCGTTAGTTACCTAACCTAACGGTGCACGAGGGGACATCGAGGCGAATGCGGATGGCATAAGTGTACGTTGTATTTATCTGTGATGTTTAGGTACTTAAATGATGGGACTTCATTAATGTGATTAATGAAATAAAAGAAACCTAAGATGTTGTAGAATCGAATTTCAAAATAAAACAGGTAGCTACAGTTCTTGCTTTGCATAGAGGTATATGTGATATATCCTGCACCTTATTCGATGAGGAAAGGACCGAGATCCCTTCACCGGGAGTGACTCCTTTAGCAATAACTGGCAGATGCTACACACTCGGTTTGTCTTTTGATTGCTTTTAAGAGTTCTGCTTTGCACAGTGATATATATGATATATCCCGCACCTCATTCGACGAGGAAAGGACCGACGATCCCTTCACCGGGAGTGACTCCTTTAGCAAAACTAGAAAAGCCTCAAAAACACTCCATTTCAAAATTCATTCGATCCTACAACGATATCAAGTTCATTACGCAATAGGTTTTCAGAAAAACCTGTCGTAGCCCTCCGTCATTTCAGATACGTACTAGTTAGTATTCGTGCTGCGGTTGTTTGGCCTCCGTCAAGGCGTAGTGTACGGTAGCTAACTAGTGCTTATCTGCTAGCATATGATACGATTGGATTAGGGTATTCGTACGGCGTTGTTTGGCCTCCGTCAAGGGTCGTGCGGGTGGGTTTAATTCAATCAGGAAATGACGGATTGAACTTGACTAGCGGACTATGGGTTGTTTGGCCTCCGTCAAGGTCATAGCGAGCTAGGGGCAAAATATTATCGGGAATTTCAAGTGTTGAAATTTGCAATGAGATTGCATACCTTCTATGAGATAGTTGGATCCCGATACCCGCTGCGAGTAAGAGTTACTCGTGGGAGAGTTTTATACATTACAATTAGCCGATCAAGTAGGTGTCTAGAAAGGTGTTAACGAGATTACGCCTCTGGGAAAACGAGGTTTACATTAATTAGGTTCGTGCGAAAGCACGGGGGACCTCCCTCAAAGTACCGACACTGGCCTGGCTGAAAGATTGGCGAACTTGTAGTGTGTAATTAATCCCGGCTGGTCTTTCCTTTTAGGGTTTGAAGGAAGATTTGATAAAAAGCAGTGGGAGCCATCCTGATTAGATAAAATAATAACCAATCTATTCTTGACAGAGCGCACGCTGAGTGTTTTCTTCTCTCTCTCTCCAGGTAGCGACCATATCACGCCTTAATCAAGATAATAATATGGAATATTGACCGAACCCGCTTGTTATACTGAGCTGGGGAACGTTGGTCCCGCTCCAACTTATAAATGTTATAAGACAGAGCAGGAAATTGGGGAATACCAGATTTCCCGTGCCGCCCAAACGAAGAGAGTGCATGCTGATGCATCATCTTCGGGTATGTTCATTATACAGAACTGTTTCTCAGTATCCTTTACGTCCTGGGTATGTCATACCAGATCAGGATCCCAGATATGTAATCTGTTACATAGGGCTACAGAAAGGTAGAGAACTGAGAACGGGTGATAAGTTTCATGAGACAGAAAACGGGGCAAGAGTTGCAGCCAAGTCTGTCGGTCACTGTCACCCTGTATTACAATACATTGATTCTGATCGAATGTTATTAGATACCGAACCTGATATACAAAATCATATCAGTCTCTTTATTAGTAAAGAAATGATAAAATTTTGTATTGTTGGATAATGTTTTGAACATTTCCTATATCAAAAATTGATCGGTTCAGGCACGTTATCTAAAAGCATTGATGTTCTAAATCAAACTACAGTTCTTAGTATACGGAACACACACAAGAGGAAGAGTTCAGAAATGAACGAATCCTTCTTGAGGCATTGTAGACTAGGTCATATCAATGTGACCCGACTGGCTGGAGTTACATTTAGATGCATATTTAAATCAGTTTGAATTTACATCTTGTGAAACTCGCCAGTCATGTCACAAAGATAAGATGACCATAGCTCCGTTTACTGGAAACAGAGAAAGAGTTAGTGAACTCTTGGGATGATACATGTTGATATATGTAGGTCCCCTGTCTACACATGCCAGGACTGGTTCTTTATACTTCATTACGTTCTCTGATAATCTTTCGAGTTTCAGACCTATGTTCCTGTTGAAACACAAGTCCGAACCTTTTGAGATATTCACAGAATATAAGTTAGAAGTAGAGAACCAGATATACGGGTATAAGTATTATGTCCTATGATGAGGTCAGGGAGGAGAATACTTGTGCACGGAAATCCTGGACTATTCTAAAGGAGAATGAGATTCTCTCTCAGCATTACTCCTCCGAATACACCATAGCACGATGGTATATCGGGGCGGAGCAATCACACCCTATGTGATAAGGTGTGCTCTATGATGAGTACTACTGAGTTACCTAATTCCTTTAGGGAGTTATGCACTTGAGAAGTTGCATACCTATTGAATAGGGTTCCAATCAAATCAGTTTCCTACCGCTTCTTATGTGATATGGAAAGGGAAGAGCCCATATCTTAAGTTGGTTAAGATTTGGGGTTGTCCGGCCTATGTCTGAAAGCAAAATCCGGACAAGCTCGAGGCAAGGTCTGTAATGTAGAACCGGAAAAGTTCCAGCTATACGAACTACAACAGATGATTTGATAGAACCAAGGGATTCAGTAGATACCAACGAACCTCAGCCTCTCCGCCGATCTAGTAGGGTTCCTCACCCACCTGAGAGATACTTCAGTTTCTCTATGACAGTGGGAGCGAGGATTGCATCATGAGATGATGACCCAACTAGCTTCGAGCAGGCCATCAGGAGTAAGACTCTGTAAGAATGGCTGGATGCTTAGCGATCTGAGATGGAATCCTTATACACCAACAAAGTGTGGACTTTGGTTGCTATATCTGAAGGGTTAAATCCCCATCAGGAGCAAGTATATCTTGAGAAGATTACTTGGTGTATATGGAAGAGTTGAGACTTTCAAAGCTAGACTTGTTAAAGGTTTTCTTCATTGACCAGGCGTGGATAATGATGAAACCTTTTCCAGTGACTATGCTTAAGTCCATCCAGATCCTACTTACCACGGCTGCATACCATGACTACGATCTCTGGTGGTTGGGTGTCTTGACTGCTTTTCTAAATGATGATTTAGAAGAGTGCGTCTATAAGTACACAGCCAGAGGGCCTCGTAGACAGTGGGAGCAGCGAAAACGTGTGCAAGATACTTTATAGGATAAAGCAGGCATCGCGGAGTTGGAACATCTGTTTTGATGGATAAGTCAAACAGTTTGACATCATCAAAATGGTAGATGAACCTTGTATATACAAAAAAGTAGTAGGGAGTATGGTGATGATCCTCGTAGAGTACGTGGATGACATACTCTTGATAGGGAAGGAGTTTCCTATGCTACGCTCGATCAATCTCCGCTTATCACAATAATTCTCCACATAGGATCAAAGTGATACCTCCTAAATCCTGAATTTTGGATCTATGAGATAGATCTAAATGGATGTTAGGATACTCACTAGCTGTAGTGAGATGGTATCAATCGATCCTGGGGAGAATCACTGGAAGGGTTCCAGGGTGATAAGGACGACTGAATGTCAGTCACATGCATTGTCTTTACCCTCAGTGAAGGGACGGTATGTTGGAAGAGTTCCAAGCTGGATACCGTGACATACTAGACGATAAAGGTTGGATACATCGCTACTTAAGATGCTACCAAAGAGGCTGTTTGGGTGTATATTGGTTCATGAGATGAACTATGTTCCTCCCATTGTGTGACAATGGAGTTGTGGCTTATGCCAAGGAACGCAGGTCCCATCAGTGATCCAGACATATTCTATGGCAGTATCACTTGATCATGGAGATGGTTGATCTCCAGGGAGATCGAGGTTAGGAGAGTAGGCTCAGAGGACAACACAGTGGATCCACTCACAAAGGCCTGTTCCCAGAGAGAGACTTTTATGGGATGGTTGAGTATGAGATACTACAACCACTGCTACAGATGGCCCTAGTGCAAGTGGGAGATTGTTAGTTATATGTATGCCCTAGAGGCCATTACTGTACATTGGATGTATATTGTAGTGGATGCTGGGACATATATAGGGAGGACTTTCTTGCTCGACATGATAGTATGCTATCTGGTTGAACTTTACCTTAACGTGTATACTGATTGTCTCTCTGTTACATGTTGGTAAAGCCCTTAGGATCTGTACTTGACTACCTGGACTATGATGCGGATCATACTAGTGGGGACATGGTAGTCCATAAGTACATCCTTCAAAGTCCCTAGTCGTGGGTGTATCGAGACGGGGCATCGATATACCAGAGTAGACTAGCGTGTACCTTCTCGACCCATACAGATGGGCGATGGATGATCCCATATCCATTGGTGTTTGACATCAGAGATGATATACGGGTGCTCAGTAGAGACTGGGTACACTGGACGGACTCGCCGAGAACTCCCAGATGGTATTATACCTCACGTCAGATGGCAGTTCTCTGGTGACACTGGTATAGAGTAGTCTGTTGACCCGAGATCGTCATAGAGTCTTGTGTGGTTCCCACTGTGCTTTGATTTCCATCTTACCACGTCCAAGAGGGCGTGCAAAACGGTGGTTTTTGGGTACAGTCCCGAGTCACATGGAGGCAATGAGCGATAGGAGGGGATTCGTCTCTCCCGGTATAGGGAGTTGATGTTGCGCTGTGTTCGATTGGCTATAACAGGAAATCCCTGGCCAGGGTTGCTGAGATTTACTGGTAAGTGTTACCAGTAGTTTCTCGAATAGTTATAGACCTCATATCGACACGACTTATCGAGCTATTGGGGTCTGACGCCCCTAGGCGAGATATGCGACATATCAGACGATCAGACCGGACTGTACGGTAGTGTTACTGGTTGGATTCACTGGAGTGTGAGCGGGCTTGCTCGTCGATCTTCAGATCGCTCAATACCCGGGTGGCCGTTACGTTTAGCAGACCGCTTGCGGCTTGTGGGTGTTTGATATGATCATCATCTGCTGCCGGCGTATTGACGAGTCTTTAGAGTCCTACACAGAGGTTTCCTGGCTCAAGCGAAACGAAATAGGAGCGCATATGAGATATGTGCGGGACCGAGAATAATGCGTGTATGTGATACCGTATTTCATTCTCGCGATGAATGTGTCGAATGGTTATATGCGATATAACCTAGTTATCGAATCGAGGGTTGATTCGATAAGCCGATACATTGGATACTAGTCGGTTATATGCGATATGACCGGATCGCTAAATCAAGTGTTGATTTAATGATTTAATGCATAATTATATATTTGATATATTACTTTGCGTTAACTAGTATCGGTTCACTTAAGATGGATTTTCTCACTCGGATGGGCGCATTGTATATGCGATATACTTTTGTGCACTTGATTGTATCATGTTTGATGATACATGTTTACTTGTGTTTTGTGTAAAGTTTAAACCATGGTTATGTAATGGTTAGGGTTTACATTTTCATATCTATTTATTTATTCATTCATTCATTTTGGAAAATGAAAAGCAAATGAGAAAATGGTGGCTTCTTTTGTTTTGTTCATGAAGCTTCATGAAGACTTTGACCAAGTGACCATTTTGTCTCATGCTTAACCCTAACCATCCCACTAACCATGATTTATTTTCTACACTTGACCATGGTTCAATTATGATAAGTATTCTATTTTCTTTTCATTTTATAATTCTTATCATAACAATTCTTCTTCTTCATCTTCTTTCATGAAGAAAAAGCTTTCTTGATCAATGGTGATTGATGATAAAGAGAAAGAAATCCAATTCTAAATTGAACCCACTTCCTATTTCTTCATCCTCTACCTCTTGCCAAGTAGTAGAGTGTGTTTCCTTCACAAGTTTCTTGACTTGGTGAAGTGAGAGCTTGATCTTGCGATGCTTCGACGTAGATCATCTTCGGCATGGACATCGACGACCTAGCTCGCTAATTCTTCGACGAAGCCGACGCTTGAGCCCGGAAGTTCACTTGGACAGCGAAGGCACTTCGTTGCGGAGCTAAGGAGGTGGACAAACGGATCTACAAAGGTTGTATTTCCGTTATTCATTAGTTAATTGTTAACTAGTTAGCTTGTTCGCCTAGTTTTCTAGCAAACGATCCGTAGTCGGGTCTCTCGGCACCTAGATTTTTTGAAATTGGCGTGTTTGATCCCTTGTGAGACCTCACTAGAGTGCCTAGGAACCCTACAGACAGTACGAAACCAACCCAAGAGCAACAGAACACAGAACACGAACCGTATCGGATAACGTATCACGTGAAAATGAAACACAAGAAATACACAAGTGATCCCAGATTTTTCTGTATCAACAATCTGTAAAAGTTGCAAGTACCATGAGACCACATACAATCCCAGAGACCCCTACACAAAAAACCAAACCCTAACTCCCCATTTTGGCCGCAAATTGCGACCAGAAGCAATAAATTTGCGGCCGTATGGAAAGAAAAGGGGCTCGTATTTTGAGGGTAGGTTCTAGGTCACTACACCAGGTCACTGTGATGGGAACTTCTGCAACAATTATCTGGTTTGATAGCAGATCATCCCAGATCCCAAAATTACGCTAAAAATACGATATTTACCCGAAACGATACAAAACGCGTTCAAAACAGAAACTAACAAGCTAAGCTACACAATAAACTCCTAACAAATAGATAGAGATCAATACCTAACCAAAAGAACTCAAAGATCCAAGCTTTGCAAGCTCCAAAACATCCAAGAGGCAAATCAAGATCAAAGATGTGATTTTTGTGAGATTTGTGAAGGATTTGAGATGGTTTTGTTGGCTATAGTGCCCTCAAGGCAATTATCATTGCCGCGGACTTGTGATTATGATGATTGAGGCAGGACCTATACCGATAAAACAGTCTTACTCAAAATGATAGTATGCTATCTGGTTTGTCTTTATCATCATGTACATGTTGATAGAGCTCATAGGATTCTTGCTTGACTGCCAGCATTATGATGACGATCATATATGTGGGAGCTGGGGTCTATAAGCACATCCTTAAATGTCCATAGTCGTAGGAGTATCGAGACCGTGCATCGATACTCCAGTGTAGACTAGTGTATACTGATCGAGACCCCGACGAGGGGCTGTGGCCAGGTCTCACAAGCCATTGGTGTTAGTTTGTTCACCTAAGATAGTATACAGGTACTCATTGGGTTATGAGTACACTGGAAGGACTCGCCGGGAACATGCTAGTTGGTATTATACCTATTGTCAGATAGCAGTTCCCAGATGACATGTGTACATATTAGTCTGTCGACCTGAGGTCGTCATTTGTCTCGTGTGAGTTCCCACTGTGCTTTGATTACTACCTTACCACGGCTCAAAGGAGTCGTGCAAACAGGTTTTAGTTGGGTACAGTCCCGAGCCATATGGAGGCAGTGATCGGATCGTCGGGGATTCGTCTCTCCCGGTATTGGGGGTTGATGTCGCATTGTGTACGGGTGGCCATCACCACAAATCCATGGCCATGGTAGACGAGGATTACCGATCCAGGATCGATAGTTTCTCAGGAGGTGACGGGTTACATGCCGACACTAAATATCGCGTTGTTAGGGGTCTGACTTTATCCACTCCCCTAGACTTGATATGCGATACTCTTAGACGAACAGATTGGACTGTACGGATATTGTCACTGACAGGCTCAGTAGGGGTTCAGGATGAGTTTGCTCGTCGGCCTCCCTTTCGCTCAATACCTGAGCAGCCGTTACGTACAGCTAGTGCCGCTGACGTGCTTGTGGTTAAACCCACTGCCAGCGTATTGACGAGTTTTTAGAGTCCCACACAGAGGGTTTTCACGGTTTAGGCGATACGGTGTACATGAGGTATGTTGATACATACAGGTGTCCGATTAAATATGTGCACATGCTGCGCAGACTTTAATCGGACGGTTGATAATACTAGCGGCTTAGGATTATGCCGGATTATTAAATCGGGTTTTGATTAAATAATTTATATATGTATTTGTATATACATATTCTAGTATTATTGTTCACTATTCGTTTTCTCTCTCGGCTATTCGTATTTTGGTACGAATACGCGTATATGTATTTCGGTACATGTACCCGGAAGTATTCTGTATTTTGTACGGAATAGTTTCTAGAAGAAGATGCCACCTCATTTATATGATTTTCCATTTTGGAAAATCATTTGTTTTATAAATGAGGTGGAAGGGATGATGTGGCAAAAGCATGGGTCAAATCATGTTGCAAAGCATGGCTTTGATTTGTTTAAAGGAAATGATTTTTTTTTTGTGTGGAGGGGAGAAGGGGGACCGACCACTTCTATGGGGTGGGGATTCATTTTCATTTGGTTACATCATTCTAGCTCTCTCTCGCTCTCTTATGCTACACACAAAAGACTTTAGCCTATTTCCTTAGTTGTTCATGCCAAAAGGTTTCACCTCCTTCATCTTCTTCTTGAGTTTCTCATTGAGCTCAAGGGTAGAGAGAAAAACATAGTGACACACTACTACACCTCGACTCTCCATAGCTAGCGACTTTAGAACGTCAGTTATCTCGTTCGTCGTGGATGGAGCTTGCGCCGTTTCCCTCGGGTAGATCATCGGAGATGGAGGAAGACTGGCGACCAAACCACATCAAGAAGCCGCTAGGAGCTTGGAATGAAGATCAAAGGACACGGATCAACTCGGTATAACGATTCTAACTCTTAGTTAGCATGCTAGTTTAGGATTTAAGGTCGATCCGTAAATCAGGTAGCGGTAGCGCCAGTTTAGAAAATTTTTGTTCCGCATTTTGGCCGTGTTTTGATGGCCGGGGCGCTGCCGCAACCCTTCATGGTATCAAAGCCACTCTTTAAACCCCTTACTAGATTGTTTAAACGTACTTAAAAGATCGATTAACGGAATTTACCGAAATCACGATTCCATTTTCATAGTTGCTGTCGATTTTCAAAAGTGGTCAAAAAATTATTTCAGGCATCTTAAAAATCCGTGCAGGCGATTTTATGGGTACACAAAAATTTTGGGCTCATGATTCCCCTAAAGCGCCGCGGATCCGCCGCACTTAGCCCCTATTGGCGGCGGTTCCGCGGCTGTTTAGTGGCAACGGGCGTCCAAATTTTTTCTGTAGCTCATTTTCGTGGAATTGTGATTTTTGTAATATTCTATTTTGGCCCAGTTTTCAGTGAAGTGTTGTTTTTGCTATTGGGGCCAAATTTAGAATTTAGTCGATCGATATTTTAAGTGTGCGTTTAACAGTACATACATTTCTATCTGCGACCGTGAATGTCATTTGATCGGTAAACCCGTCTAACTGCTATATGTTCTTTTAGACGAGTTTGCGAACATGACATTCACGTTGATGTTCTATGTTGTGCTGTGATGTTGGTTGGATTGTCGTGGTGGATAGCAATGGTGCAATGATAGTACAGTTGTTTTCTTTTGTACATTTGATATTGCGGGGTGAGCGCCCGACATGTGGACTGCCGTCACTGCCAATTTGTATATTATTCATTTTGGGGCACGACCGGGTTGAGGTCGATATCACCCTTGTATATTATTTTCTTTTCTGTACTAAGATTACCCCGCGGTGGGGTGCACGGATAACCGGATTCTAGAGGGCAACGGGTCCGCATCTCAAGACGTTGAGACGGAGGGGACCTTACTCTAGAATTGGCGGGCTATTCGCCGCACTCGTAGGGAGTCTAGGTTTTCATTACACAAGCTATCCACACGACAGGGAACGTTGCGTCTCACTTGCGGGTCAAGTGAAACCCGGGGCTCCAGATTATCCACCATTCTGTGTTGCATTCTGTGATGTTTCTGTGATGTTGCTTATATCATGCCTGGGACGATTGTTATATATATTTATATATACTAGTAGATGTATATGTTTTGCACCCGCGCTAGCCCAGTCCCCGCTCTGTCGTTAGTTAAGTAACCTAACGGGTGATGACGGGACCCAGTGGCGAATGCGGATGGCATATACATACATTTTATTTTCGTTCTTTTCTGGTGTGATTAATTGATGGGACTGCATTGATTCTTATCAATATAAGGATAAAACAAACCTATATATATGAAGTTGTTGGAACCAAGTTTTTTTAAAAAAACTGACATTACAGACGTTCTCTTTTGCTTTGCATCGTGGTATTCATTTTTGAATATCCTGCACCTCATTCGACGAGGCAAGGGCCGGGATCCCTTTATCGGAAGTGACCCCTTGGGTAAAAGTTTGCGTCAATGTAATTACTTTACTATAGTCGATTATATTTGCTTTGCATCATTGTATTCAGTTTGGGATATCCCGCACCCCATTCGACGGGGAAAGAGCCGAGATCCCCTCACCGGGAGTGACCTCTTTAGGAAAAGTTTTCGCTACTATATATTTATAAAACCACTTGGATTTCTTCAACGATATCAAGTTCATTATGTTAAAGGTTTTTTGCCAAAAACCAGCTGTAGCCCTCCGTCATTTCAGATTAGTATTACTTAGTATTCGTGCTACGTATGTTGACTGTGTCAAGGCGTAGTGTGTGGTAACTCTGTAATACTTTTTTGTCGCATGGATATGTGGATTGTTTAGGACAGTCGTACGGTCATGTTGACTGTGTCAAGGACTCGTACGGGTGGGTCTAATGCAATCAAGATAATGACGGGTTGAACTTGACTAGGACCCTTTGATATGTTGACTGTGTCAAGGTCACTTGGGTCCTAGGGGTAAAAACTCATATCGGGAGTTTCAAACATACAGGAAACTTGCCAGGTTTTCGCATACCTTTTGGAGTGTGGTGACTTGAGTGGCTTCCATCAGGTTATCATGCGATGATAGTTGGATCCCGATTCCCACTGATGAATAGGATTACTCCTCGGGTAATTCCGACTAATTCTCTTTTTGGGTTTGGAAGAGAATTCGAGAAAACAGTGGGAGCCATCCAGATTAGATAAAATGATTAACCATTCTGATCTAGATTAGAGTGCACGCTGAGTGTTTCTTTTCTCTCTCTTTGGCTGCGACTATGACCCGACCCTTGACTAAAACTCATAAACCAAGTTGACCGAACCTTCTTAAAACACTTTGGCTTTTGGAATGTTACGGTGTCGCATACATCATTGCCACTTCTATATCACCTTTGCATTTCTCTAGAACACCTCGTATCACTACGAACGTCCACTTCCATTGGATAAATCCATCGTATGGTTATATACGAACTCGAAGGATTTGATTCGAGGATGGATTCAGGTTCTGGAGAGATTGAATAGGATTATTCAGTTGTCTTTTCTCTTTACCTTCTCTCAGGTTGTGAGGGATCCTAGGATTAGGAGAGGGTACACCTATTGAGCTTATTGGATAGTCTTCCTCCATACCATAGGCAGGTGCCGAACGGTAGGGAAGGAAGAAAACCAACAAACTTAACTGTGGTGTGTGGAAGGTAATAAGTAAAGACATATAAATGGATTAGAATAATGGCAAAGGAAATTGCGACCACCATCATTCACGACAAAGATCGTGTATACCCCTGCCACTCCTACATTCACTTTGCTTTTCTCTAGAACATTCCGTATCACTACGGATATCCACTTCCATTGGATAAATCCATCGTATAGCTACATACGAACTCGAAGGGACTTTTTCGAGGATGGATTCTGGTTCAGGAGAAAAAGAATAGGATTATTCAGATGTTTTTTCCCATTACCTTCTCTCAGGTTGCGAGAGCTCTTACGATTAGGAGAGCACACCTATTACACTTATTAGATAGTCTTCTTCCAAACCTTAGGCTGGTGCCGAAGGGTAGGGAAAGAAGAAAACCAATTAGCCTAAAAAAGGTGTACATGAGATAATAAGTAAAGACATAATAAAGGGATTGGAGTGATGGCAGATATAGTATATGGTTACTGTCATGAATCGGGATAGTGGAAGAGGTGTTACTAGGAATACCAGTTAACCCTTTTGAAACATTTTTCATGTTTCAGTTTCACTGTGCGATATTAATTGAAAACTGTTTTCCCAATTGGAATCTAACTCCAGGGTATGTATTTACCAGATCAGTTTCTCACATCTGCATGTTATTACGGATGGTGAGTGGGAGTAAGATATTGGGAATTGGGTGATTAGATCCTCATTATATCGGAATTCGTTGTAATTAGTGATATTTGAGGAAATCATCTGGATTTTACTGGATGGCAAATATTTGGTTTTGAATATCCGTTGTTATGCACTAATTTCAAACTGATATATCTGTACATTTATTTTATAAAAGTGAGATATAACTTTTTGATATTATGTCTGTGACATTTACCTATATCAGCTGGTGATTAGGTAAGATACATTCAACAGCGGTATAATTCTTCTTAACCATAGTACAGTTTTTCAACCTACGACGCACAGGGTTTGAGTTATTGAACTCAGGGGACTTATACAAAGTATTGTATGTTGTCCAGTGTCCATTAGAACAAAGGGGTTGGTACTCATACTATATTCTGTTTACTTATGACTTCTTCAGTTCTGGACAAGTATTTCGTTGAAATGCAAAGTCCAGATATTGAGAAGTTATAGGTATAAGAATAAAGTAGAGAACCATTTGTTAGAAGTATCAGGATTCTTCGAGAAAGTCGAAGATGTAGATACTTGTGTTTGGTATTCCCTTGATAGTAATGGTTTTGAGAACTTGCTTCTCTTTCGGGTTACTCATATATGGATGCACTCCTAGATGAGTAATGCTGATTGTCCTTTTTCCATTTGGTTGATATGCACTGGAGACAACTGCATGATTTTGAATCTGGTTCCAAATTAGATTAGTGCTTTTGTTTCTATATTAGATATATATAGAATCAATTTATATCTTAATGATGTTAAGGTATAGGGAGTTGTCCGGCTGATGCTTAAAACCAGAATCCGGATAAACTCAAGGCACATTTCAGTAATGGCTGTTTGTGGGTTATCCCGGGCTTTAACGAGAGTTAACTTTCTACTATCAGGAAAATCAATATTTATATTGTTCTTGACTCGCCACAGTTTTAGTAAAATGGATTTTTCAGAAAATAGAAGTGGGAGTATGGTAGAACTGGAAGTGATTCCAGAACCACAAACGATTACTGAAGATTTAATAGAACCTGAGGATTCAATTGGTTTCGACGTTCCAATTAGCCACTCCGTAGATTTGGTGGGTAATCTCAGGCACCCGAGAGGCACTTCGGTCTTCTCAGAGACGGTGACAGGGAGGTTCTTGTTTATCCAGACTTACCATTGCTGCTTTCTAGACTATAAGACCCGACAGGAGATGAGTATAGCGTCGTTCTAAACTAGCTTTAGAAGTGCACGTGTATATGACTCAGCCAGAGGGTTGTTGTAGTGAGTGGGAGCAGCGGAAGAATAGTGGGCAAGTAGCATATGTCTATTTATAGACTAAAGCAGGTATAGCGGAAATAGATCATCTAATTTTGATGTGACAGTCATAGGCTTTGACCTCATCAGAATAGGAGATGGATCTGGTAAGAAGGTAGTAGAGAGTGATGTCCAGGTATTGGGATGACATGCACTTGATAGGAAGAGATATTCCTATACTACGATCGGTTGTACTATGGTTGTCATAAAGTTGTTTCTCCACACAGGATATGGATGTAATATCAGGGTTTCTGGTTACTAGATCTATGGTTTTAGATCTAGATTTGGGAAGTATCCTAATCTGGGTATTTTGACATTAAATGGACGACTCCTGGCATGGTGGTCTACCTGCAGGTGATGGGGTCAACCTCTCTAAAAGTGTCTTACAGACTAAAGGGGAGAGGGATCTACATGATTAGCATATCACTTGCTTAGGCAATTGAGTTAATCATGAAATGTCAAGTACCACACCAGATATTGTTTTTTGCACTAGCTGCAATAAACATATATTAATCCAATGGAGAAACATTGGGAAGCAGTTATTTAACATAAATGGATGTTCTTGGAAATGATTACGGCAGCCTCTTTCGGGAGACGGTTATCATTTCAGGCTTCCAAGGTGACCTGGATGACAGAGTAACTGTCAGACTTATAGTTTTCCCTCTTTTGAGGGACAATATGTTGAACGAGTGGTCCAAGCGAATACTAAGGAAAGCCATGGCGCAGGATACCGATTAAATTCAGTGGACGATACAGTCTGAGTAGTTTGCTGGATTTGGAGTTCATTTATGAACTGGGTCCCATCAGATATCCAGACAAATTCTAAGACAGGTATTGCTCATTTCGGGAGATAACTTTCTCCGTGAAGTTGAGATATAGAGAGATACAGAAAGAAATATTGGAGCGGATCCACTCACTGAGGCTATTTCTCGAACGCAATCATTTTCGCAAACGGGCTTTGCGAAACTGATTAGTAGAGAAGTTGGGTGTTCGGTATCACACGGGCTGTGAGTATGCGACATCGCAATAATTAGCCTTAAGTGCAAGTGGGAGATTGTTGGCTATAGTGCCCTCAAGGCAATTATCATAGTCGCGGACTTGTGATTATGATGATTGAGGCAGGACCTATACTGATAAAACAGTCTTACTCAAGATGATAGTATGCTATCTGGTTTGTCTTTATCATCATGTACATGTTGATAGAGCCCATAGGATTCGTGCTTGACTGCCAGCATTATGATGGCGATCATATATGTGGGAGCTGGGGTCTATAAGCACATCCTTAAATGTCTCTAGTCGTAAGAGTATCGAGACCGGGTATCGATACTCCAGTGTAGACTAGTGTATACTGATCGAGACCCCGACGAGGGGCGGTGGCCAGGTCTCACAAGCCATTGGTGTTAGTTTGTTCACCTAAGATAGTATACAGGTGCTCATTGGGTTATGAGTATATTGGAAGGACTCGCCGGGAACATGCTAGTTGGTATTATACCTATTGTCAGATAGCAGTTCCCAGGTGACATGTGTACAGGTTAGTCTGTCGACCTGAGGTCGTCATTTGTCTCGTGTGAGTTCCCACTGTGCTTTGATTACTACCCTACCACGGCTCAAAGGAGTCGTGCAAACAGGTTTTAGTTGGGTACAGTCCCGAGCCACATGGAGGCAGTGATCGGATCGTCGGGGATTCGTCTCTCCCGGTATTGGGGGTTGATGTCGCATTGTGTACGGGTGGCCATCACCACAAATCCATGGCCATGGTAGACGAGAATTACCGATCCAGGATCGATAGTTTCTCAGGAGGTGATGTGTTACATGCCGACACTAAATATCGCATTGTTAGGGGTCTGACTTTATCCACTTTACTAGACTCGATATGCGATACTCTTAGACGAACAGACCGAACTGTAGGGATATTGTCACTGACAGGCTCAGTAGGGGTTCAGGATGAGTTTGCTCGTCGGCCTCCCTTTCGCTTAATACCTTGGCAGCTGTTACGTACAGCTAGTGCCGCTGACGTGCTTGTGGTTAAACCCACTGCCAGCGTATTGACGAGTCTTTAGAGTCCCACACAGAGGGTTTTCAAGGTTCAGGCGATACGGTGTACATGAGGTATGTTGATACATACAGGTGTCCGATTAAATATATGCACATGCTGCGTAGACTTTAATCGGACGGTTGATAATACTAGCGGCTTAGGATTAAGCCGGATTATTAAATCGGATTTTGATTTAATAATTTATATATGTATTTGTATATACATATTCTAGTATTATTGTTCACTATTCGTTTTCTCTCTCGGCTATTCGTATTTTGGTACGAATACGCGTATATATATTTCGGTACATGTACCCGGAAGTATTCCATATTTTGTACGGAATAGCTTCTAGAAGAAGATGCCACCTCATTTATATGATTTTCCATTTTGGAAAATCATTTGTTTTATAAATGAGGTGGAAGGGATGATGTGGCAAAAGCATGGGTCAAAGCATGTTGCAAAGCATGGCTTTGATTTGTTTAAAGGAAATGATTTTTTTTTGTGTGGAGGGGAGAAAGGGGGCCGGCCACTTCTGTGGGGTGGGGATTCATTTTCATTTGGTTACATCATTCTAGCTCTCTCTCACTCTCTCATGCTACACACAAAAGACTTAGCCTATTTCCTTAGTTGTTCATGCCAAAAGCTTTCACCTCCTTCATCTTCTTCTTGAGTTTCTCATTGAGCTCAAGGGTAGAGAGAAAAACATAGTGACACACTACTACACCTCGACTATCCATAGCTAGCGACTTTGGAGCGTCGGTTACTTCGTCGTGGATGGAGCTTGCGCCGTTTCTTTCGGGTGGGTCATCGGAGATGGAAGAAGACCGGCGACCAAACCACATCAAGGAGCCGCTAGGAGCTTGGAATGAAGATCGAAGGACACGGATCAACTCGGTATAACGATTCTAACTCTTAGTTAGCATGCTAGTTTAGGGTTTAAGGTCGATCCGTAAATCGGGTAGAGGTAGCGCCAGTTTGGAAAATTTTTGTTCCGCATTTTGGCCGCGTTTTGATGGCCGGGGCGCTGCCGCAACCCTTCAGGTTTGTGATGGAAAATGAGAGTGTTCAGTTTAGGGAATGAGAGGAGATGAAAAGAAAAGAGAAAGTAATAAGTGAGAGAGAAATAGAGAGAGTGTGATGAAAAGAGAGAAAGAGGCGAGGTTAAGGGTGAGGGTGAGTGTAACCTTGCATTAAATCTCCATTTAATACATTCACACCACACCTCATCATGCCACCTTTTTTCACCAAAAGAAATATCTTCACACCACAAAATATCTAGGGAAAAGATTAAGGATTAGGGTTAAGGCAAAGGATTAAAGCAAAGATTAGATAAATGGTTAAGTTGTCATGGTTACTAATCTAGATTAAAACAAACCCTCACATTAACGTGCACTCGTATGTGCATGCCATAACAAATAATAATAAATTATTAATTATATGTTATAAAATGTGAGGAACCAAAATTGGTAAACTTTTTACAGTAAACCCGCATTACCGTCTAAACTAATACTAACCGAAATCTAAGGCGTTACAATCTCCCCCCTTATAAAAATTCGTCCCCGAATTTAAAATTCTCACTAAGCGTACCTTCAAAGAGAAAATTACAAAACTCTCATATCTCGCTCGCAGCCTTTCTAAGTGATCACCTCACTATACGGCTACGCCCAAGAAAACCCTCCATAGATAGCAAGACCCTTGACCGTAGTTTCTCCACCAGCCGAACCACTAATACAATTGGCTGCCGGTGAACGAAAAGATCGCGTCCAAGCTAAAAGGTCTGGTGCCGAATCATGTGAGAAAGGTCATGAAGGTATTGCAAAGTATCGACACAAGGAATACGGGGTGAATACTCAATAATCTGGGTGGAAGTACCAAATTATAGGCAACCGAACTAACTCGCTTTAAGGATTTCGAAAGGACCTACAATTCTGGGATAAGTTTTCCAAAACTCAACACGTCATTCGTCGGAAAATCCGTAGGAATACATAATCTCCCACTGCGAACTCAAGTTTACGACAACCACGGTCGGCTTAAGACCTCTATCTGCACTGGGCTACTCTCATCCTGACCTGAACCAACTGGATCATCTCCGAAATCTCTAGACTGGCTGGGGTCCAAAAATCCTACTTACGCAGAGTCAGAAAACAGACTGGAGATCGACTCCACCCAACAAACAAAAGCTAAAGGTTGCCAATTGGAGTGTCTCCTGATAATTGCTATCGAAGGAGAACCCTAACAATGGCAAGTGACGATCCCAACTGCCAACAACAATTAGTACGTACGCACAAGCATATCCTCCAGAGTCTGTATAGCCCGTTCTCACAAAACCATCATCCTGCCGATGGAAAAGCGGAGCTAAAACTCAACCAGTACCCAAGGCTTTCTGAAACTCCTGCCCAAGACGGCAAGCGAACATGGTGCCTCTATTGGATACAACGCATGAAGGAACTCCGTGCAAACCAACAAACTCAACAAAGAACAATTGAGCAAACTGAGAATAACCGGACAATAAACATCCAAATGGAGTCACACGTTGACTAAACCTGGGTAGACGCCACAACGAATATTCATGGAGATCTGCTCCCATTCCCACTCCGGAACGGTTAAAGGTTGCAACTCTCCAGCCGGTCTCAGATGCTCAACCTTAGCTCACAACAAAAACAGACACCTTGAAACGAAATCCGAAACTTCACTCTTCATCCCGGTCCACCCGTAACTATCTCACAAGTCACGCTACAAATTGGTGGAACTTGAATGAACACCGAAAGCTGACTGATGTGCCTGCTCTAGGATTTCGCATCTCTACCCATCAGCAACAGGTACACACAAACGCTTCCCTAAACGTAGCACATCTGGTCACAAATCAAGGACTCCGAATCATTACCCAGCCGAGTATGCTCAAGAATCTCTGACAAAAGAGCATCGACGGGCTGTGCCTCGCGAAAGCGATTAAGGAAAAGTGGATGGGCGCGGACATGAGCAAGCTGTCCCCTCAGTAGAGGCGAACTTAAGCTGTACTCAACGATCGCACAAGAACTGTAAATCTGAAGAAGACTATCTCAACACTCAAAACCCGCTGCAGGAATATGTACATTAAGCTCTGGTGGTCCGTGAAAATCTGACACGACTCTCCGAACAAGTGGTGTCTCCAAATCTCCAACGCACGACCACTGCGGCCATCTCCAGATCATGAGTAGGATATCCTGCTCGTACTTCCTCCAAATGTCGGGAAGCAAAAGTGATAATTCGAATGTGCCACATCAGTACACAATCGAGCCCACTCGTGAAACATCACAGTTAAAAAACAAAGTTGTCCGAACCAGCAAGCAAGAAAGAACTAGTGCAGTTGTCAACCGAGTCTTCAACTGCTGAAAACTCAGCACGCATGCCTCAGTCCAAAGAAAAAGAACCTCCTTTCCGGTTAGTTAACGGTGCAGTTTAGTTAACGGTGCAGTTTAGTTAACGGTGCAGCGATACACTAGCAATCCTGGACGAAACGGCGGTAAAAACCTGCTAAGCCCAAAAATCTGCGGACCTCCGTCCCGGATATAAGTATGGGCCAAAGCTGTACGGCCTTGATCTTCCTCGGGACCATACAAAACCGTCTCCCGTAACTACAAGACTTAGGAGTCAACACAATTAAGTCTGAAGGAACACTCCGAGAATCTAGTAAACAGCTGGCGCTCTCCCAATGTCTGCAAAACAAATCCTCAAGTGCTGCTCCTGTTCCATACGACACATTAGAAAAGGCCAGAATGTCATCAATGACACAACAATAAACTGGTCGAGGAACGGCCTGAAGAAATCTGGTTCATCACATTCACGAATGCTGCTAGGGCATTGGTGAGTCTAACGACACCACCAAAACACATACTGCCCATAGCGCGCACAAAAGCAGTCTTCGGAATGACATCACTTCGAACCCGCAACAATGATGACCTGATCCCAAGCAACTTAGAAAAATGTCTCGCACTCTGGAGCTGATCGAAGAAATCGTCAATGCGATATAAAGGATACCTATCCGCACCGTAAGCCGGTTCAATTGACGATCAATCAATACACAACCTCAAACTGCCGTCTTCCTCCTTGACGAACAGAAATAGGAGCTCCTCAAAGCGAAACACTTAGACGCACAAGCCCCCCAACAAACAACTCTGCAGCTGATCCTTAAGCTCCCTAAGCTTTGCCGGCTCACCTGGAACAACGTCGGAAAACTCTCGCACGAAAGGAACCCGGTCCAATAAACCAACTGTGGTTCCAGTATCATGAATGAACGCCAAGAATCCTCGACATCTTCTTCTCAAAAGCCGACTAGCGAAAAAGGCTGAATTCAAGCTGTGAGAGGCGGCACCACTGTCCCTCTGCACAACAAGAACTGACTCGCCGGGAAAACAAAACCTGACTGTTTTCTTGCGGCAGTCCATAGACACCTAGCACGTAGTTAACCAGTCCGTGCCCAGGAGAACGTCAAATCCAACATCTCTAGAAGGATCACAACGACGGACAAATCTCTATCTCCTATCCGATTGGTACACGACTGAAATTACATGTCGTGCAACAAAAGAATCGCTGACAGAAATTAACACAACGAATGGCTGATCTAGCTAGCATGACTCTCGGCCCAACCACGACACAAAGTGCGTAAAATAAATAAGTGCATCAAAAGAACATACGAATTAAGGATACCTGAAAACTCTGCATTGGACGCTCGTGTGTCCCGATGAGTAGAAGCAAACTCTCGTGTCTGCCCTCTACCTGCAACTGGTTGAAATCCTTTTCTGCTAACCTGTCCCCTCTGAGCGAACTCTTCACGACCACGACCAATCCGAGGACGAGTCTAACGCGGTGCTAAGGAACAATTCCTGATGAGGTGATGAAGGCTCCCGCACCAGAAATATCCACGCGATGACTGCTGACCCTCCTTGGGATGAGAGTTGAACGTCTGTCTTCGTCCCAAGCCTCTGCTACTCTCGCGACGGTCACGAAATCTGTCTCGACGACTAAGCCTCTGTCTCTGGGCTGGTACACCTGCACGAGTCCTCCACTGTTCCGGAACTCCCAAAGTCTCTAGAAGATGTGCCTCGTCAACTGGGGCTGCATCCACTGGTGTGGTATAGGTAACAATATGCTGAGTGCCGATCGTAAGGAATAACTGGGTAACAGGGGTGACAATCTCCTGTCGCTGCTATCAAATAGCCTCTACCAATGAACTCATCGTCTGACGCATGTCCTGCATATTTGCCACAATCCTATCAATACGATCTGTCGAAGGCGGATCCATCTACTCCTGTGCAACGAGCGCGCCATCCTGGTCAGTCCTCGTCCCATCCGAGTCAATCCTGACCTTGGCCCTCGCTGCATCACTCTGAGTCCCCATAGTCATCGGCGGCAAAGGCTATAAATAGAAATATGATTCGATATGAACACGGAAATCGAATCACAAGGATTTGTATCATCAAGAAAGGAATTTCAAGAAATTTGTACTTAGATCACTTTAGGCGGAGTACCGCGTCGTGAGTATACCGCGGACATACACACACTATGTTACTCTGCTTAAGCTACCTACTCTATCATACCGAGGTCATCCTACACTCCGAAAGGTAAAACCGCGCTCTGATACCAACTTTGTCACGACCCGAAATTGGCACGTGACGGCCCTTAAACCACGCAACGTCTATAGACGTAACGCAATTTAAGTAAGCCGAAAATCCTGCAATCTAAACCATCAAAAGTAGTAAGAAAAAATAGCAATTTCAAAACTTTTGAAATCTCAACCCAAATTCTTTAAAAGTCCAACTTTTCTTCCTTTAAAATTTTGGCAGCATCTCCTTTATAAAAATTAGCTCCAAAAATGGGTACAACATGAATATAAGTAAAGCATCCCCAAACGGGAGCAAAAACACGTCCAAAGGCGGAAAACAATCACCACAACAGATATATGACGCCGTAGCGAAAAAAATAAAAGACGATATAAATAAATCAGCATAAAAGACATCCAAGTCACAAAAATAATACACAATATCGTCCTCACATCAAGTCTCTAACTCATACATGATAATAGTAGATGGAGAGTACATGGTACAACGAATATACAATAAGCAACATTGGATAACCGCAAAACCCACTTAAGTAAAACTGCACACTATGAGCTGAAGCGGTATCCGCAGCAAAAGATGATAAGATAGACGAATAGCCTGCCTCGACTACTCTGGGGGAAAACCTGCAAAACACTGTGGCACAACGGGGGTGAGTTGCCAACTCATGAATAGTAAATAATATATGCAGGTAATCGCAAATATGCACGTACAACGTGAATCTAACATATGCAAGCTAATAGCAATAATGGTCCTATGTATGCAACAGTTAAGAAGGGTACACTGGTAGGTACATCTACTACATGAAGCAATAATATGACAATATGTATGCAACAATCATATAAAATACTCTATCAGGTACAACTAATACATGAAGCAATGATATGACAATATATATATATATATATATATATATATATATATATATATATATATATGCAACAGTCATGAAAGGTACTCTAGCAGGTACAACTAATACATGAAGCAGTGATATGACAATATATATATGCAATAGTCATGAAAGGTACTCTAGCATGTATAACTAATGCATGAAGCAGTGCATTAACAATAAATGCGGAGTATGGGATAAAACATGTCATTTCCAAGGAATCCTGACCTCGTGGCAGGACCAAAGTCCAATAAGACAATCCAAATCCCAATTTTCTCAAATCAGCCCCCAAATCGGCTCTCATATCATTTAAGTCTCATATATCCTGAATGTACAATATCAAGTAAATCTCATATATCCTGAATGTACAATATCAAGTCAATCTCATATATCCTGAATGTACAATATCAAGTCAACCTCATATATATATCATGTATCCAATATCAAGTGAATCTCATATATCCTAAGTCCGATATTAAGTAAATCTCATAAAATTCAATATCGAGTAAAACTCATATAAATATATATACTATATCGAGCACATAGGCCCCGAGCACATAGGCCCCTCACATCGACCATATAGGCCCCTCACATCGAGCACATAGGCCCCGAGCACATAGGCCCTACTCATCAACCATATAGGCCCCTCACATCGAGCACATAGGCCCCGAGCACATATGCCCCACTCATCGACCATATAGGCCCACTCATATAATGAATAAGTATATTTGCATATATCATCATGATGATATATGATGTAGGTGTATATATATATATCAACGTCCCATACCACTGATATATATATATATATATATATATACACGATGGGTATACATATATATCAGCGTCCTATACCACTGGTATATATACGCAGGAGTAAAACAATCCAGAAAACATCATATGAAAACCATATCTCAATGCGAAATCCATGAATATAATATATGCAACATAAAACAGTGATATGAGTATATAAGGAAAAATCGCTATTTAACTGCAACAAGTTATAAAATATAACATGCGGTTCCTAATTTCTCCAAGTCTATATAACACCAAGTAAAGGTAAACGTGTAGCTATAGCCAGATATATGTGTAAACATAAAGGTATAATAGAGTATAAGCATCTACCTATCAGTAATGATGTAATATACTCTCCGGGTATAAGTGAAGTATGTATGCAAAGTATACATGTAGCTATGTCATTATGCGTGTATGTACCTATCGCTAATGGTACAATACCCTATAGGTATACAGGTAACTAGCATGCAAGCATGTCAAGGTATACGTGTAAGCATGTAGGTATACAGGTATGCTATATGTCATATGCATAAAGAAATATAAATCAATGTCTCAATGTCCCTAACCAAACAAGATCATATCTATAAGTGTATTGTGCATGACATAGCAATTATAGACGGTGTGTGTGGCATACAATCAGTGCTCGTGCAACATGAGCCATCAATAATAGTGCAGTGTCCTAAGGGTACTAGTCCAAACACAACAATATCTAAGCAATAAAATGTATGCGCAACTCTATATATGAAATAGAATATGCGACAAGCCAAGTCATCTCTAGCCCAGACGCATAACGCCATGCGGGCGATTCCTCTGTAGATATTAAATCTACTCACCAACGCTCCTGGCTAAGTGAAGCCTACCACCTGTTTTCCCTTCGTCGCAGTGCCCGAAGTCCCCGCCTGCGAACCTAAAACAATAAAACAACAAAGCAAGTATATATTAGCAATAGACCCAAAACACGTACAAACTACGCGGACCAACGCGACAACACAAACGTACTCTCAAGTGTTCGTATTGTAGCCAACGTTCATAGCGACAGTATGAAACCAACTCAAGAGCAACAGAACACAGAACACGAACTGTATCGGATAACGTATCGCGTGAAAACGAAACACAAGAAATACACAAGTGATCCCAGATTTTTCTGTACCAACAATCTGTAAAAGTTGCAAGTACCATGAGACCACATACAACCCAAGAGACCCCTACACAAAAAACCAAACCCTAACTCCCCATTCTGGCCGCAAATTGCGGCCAGAAGCAATAAATTTGCGGCCGTACGGAAAGAAAAAGGGCTCGTATTTTGAGGGTAGGTTCTAGGTCACTACACCAGGTCACTGTGATGGGAACTTTTGCAACAATTACCTGGTTTGATAGCAGATCATCCCAGACCCCAAAATTACGCTAAAAATACGATATTTACCCGAAACGATACAAAATGCGTTCAAAACAGAAACTAACAAGCTAAGCTACACAATAAACTCCTAACTAATAGATAGAGATCATTAGCTAACCAAAAGAACTCAAAAATCCAAGCTTTGCAAGCTCCAAGGCATCCAAGAGGCAAATCAAGATCAAAGATGTGCTTTTTGTGAGATTTGTGAAGGATTTGAGATGGTTTGTGATGGAAAATGAGAGTGTTCAGTTTAGGGAATGAGAGGAGATGAAAAGAAAAGAGAAGCAATAAGTGAGAGAGAAAGAGAGAGATAGAGTGTGATGAAAAGAGAGAGAGAGAGAGGTGAGGTTAAGGGTGAGGGTGAGTGTAACCTTGCATTAAATATCCATTTAATGCATTCACACCACACCTCATCATACCACCTTTTCTCACCAAAAGAAATATCTTTACACCACAAAATATCTAGGGAAAAGATTAAGAATTAGGGTTAAGGCAAAGGATTAAAGCAAAGATTAGATAAATGGTTAAGTTGTCATGTTTGCTAATCTAGATTAACACAAAACAAACCCTCACATTAACGTACACACGTGCGTGCATGCCATAACAATAATAATAAATTATTAATTATATGTTATAAAATGTGAGGAACCAAAATTGATAAACTTTTTACAGTAAACCCGTATTACCGTCTAAACTAACACTAACCGAAATCTAAGACGTTACATGATATAACATGTAACATTTCATGGTGCACTCACTATGAAAAACTGTAGAAATACGGATTTGGCTTAATCGCGATTAACAGTACACTAATCGGGTTTTTATCCAAATTGCATATAATAAACTTTAAAATTGCCAAATATTTTAAATATATTTTTAAATGAATAAATCATTTTAATTTCCGTTTATTTCACAATTATTGGTATATATTTATAACCTTTTTCGAAAACCCCAATTTCGCAAATCGGGCAGTTTTCGGGAAATATATTATTTTAATATTAAATTCCAAAAATAATATTTTATATTTTCTGAAATATTACAGCCGAGAAGCTCAAGCTGTTCCAATGAGACCAAGGCCTACGAGTGTGTACCTCTCGTTTCGCAAGACGATTTAAATGTTTTCTAAAAATCCTTTCTATTTCAAATAAAGGGAATGTTAGAGCATTGCAAAAAGAAAGAGTTCTGTCTTTGTGATCAATGCCCTCGTCAAGAGGCAACCGCAGCTTCACTGCTCGGTTATCCTTAGCAGGCCTCCTACGGCTCCTCCAGCGCTAAAGATCAAAGCCCCCGTCTGGAGGCAGCCGCGCAGCTACCCTGCCCGGCTATCCCCGGCCGGTAGCTTCCCTACACACAACGCCAGGGATCAAAGCCCTCGCCAAGAGGCAACCACGTACCTTCACTATCCGGTTATCCTTAGCCGGCCTCCTACAGCCCCTCCAACGCTAAGGGTCAAAGCCCTCGTCTAGAGGCAGCCGCGCAGCTACCCTGCCCGGTTATCCCTGGCCGGTAGTTTCCCTACACACAACGTCAGGGATCAAAGCCCTCGCCAAGAGGCAACCGCGCAGCTTCACTGCCCGGTTATTCTTAGCCGGCCTCTTACGGCCCCTCCAATGCTAAGAATCAAAGCCCTCGTCTAGAGGCAGCCGTGCAGCTACCCTGCCCGGCTATCCCTGGTCGGTAGCTTCCCTATACACAACGCCACGGGTCAAAACCCTCACCAAGAGGCAACTGCGCAGCTTCACTGTCTGGTTATCCTTAGCCGGCCTCCTACGGCCCCTCCAACGCTAAGGATCAAAGCCCTCATCTAGAGGCAGCCGTACAGCTACCCTGCCGGCTATTCCTGTCCGGTAGCTTCCCTACACACAACGCCAGGGATCATAGCCCTCGCCAAGAGGCAACCGCGCTGCTTCACTGCCCGGTTATCCTTAGTAGGCCTCCCACGGCCCCTTCAACGCTAAGGATCAAAGCCCTCCCTAGAGACAGCGGAGCCCGACCCTTGCTCGGCTATCCCCGGCTGGTAGCTTCCTACTACAACCGACAGGGATCAAAGCCCTCGCCAAGAGGTACCGGGCAGTAACCCTGCTCGTCCCCCATCCTTCAGGACAAAAGCCCTCGCCAAGAGGCACCGAGCAGTAACCCTGCCCGGCCCCCATCCTTAGTAGGCTTCTTACAGCCCCTCCCGTGCTAAGCATCAAAGTCCTCCCTAGAGGCGGTCGAGCCCGACCCTTGGTCGGCTATCTCCGGATGGTAGCTTCCTACCACAACCGACAGGGATCAAAGCTCTCGCCAAGAGGCACCGGGCAATAACCCTGCTCGGCCCCCATCCTGAAGGATTAAAGGCCTCCATAGAGGCAGCCGAGCCCGACCCTTGCTCGGCTATCCCCGGCTGGTAGCTCTCTACCCACGACGCTAGGGATCAAAGCCTTCGCCAAGAGGCACCGAGCGGCTACCTGCTCGGTCATCCCCGGCTGGTATCTCACTACCCATGACACCAGGGATCAAAGCCCTCGCCAAGAGGCACCGAGCGGCTACCCTGCCCGGTCATCCCAGGCTGGTAGCTCCCTACCCACGACGCCAGGGACCGAAGCCCTCGCCAAGAGGCACCGAGCGGCTACCCTGCTCGGTCATCCCCGGTTGGTAGCTCCCTACCCATGACACCAGGGATCAAATCCCTCGCCAAGAGGCACCAAGCGGCTACCCTGCTCGGTCATCCCCTGCTGGTAGCTCCCTACCAATGACGCCAGGGATCAAAGCCCTCGCCAAGAGGCATCGAGCGGCTACCCTGCTCGGTCGTCCTCGGCTGGTAGCTCCCTACCCACGACGCCAGGGATCAAAGCTCTCGCCAAGAGGCACCGAGCGGCTACCCTGCTCTGTCATCCCCGGTTGCTATCTCACTACCCACGACGCCAGGGATCAAAGCCCTCGCCAAGAGGCACCGAGCGGCTACCCTGCTCGGTCATCCCCAGCCGGTAGCTCCCTACTCATGACGCCAGGGATCAAAGCCCTCGCCAAGAAGCACCGAGCGGATACCCTGCTCGGTCATCCCTGGCTGGTAGCTCCCTACCCACGACGCCAGGGATCTAAGCCCTTGCCAAGAGGCACCGAACGGCTACCCTGCTCGGTCATCCCCGGCTGGTAGCCCCCTACCCATGACAACAAGGATCAAAGCCCTCGCCAAGAGGCATCTGAAGCCCTCAGAGTGAGGACACCGAGCTCTCTTCGGTTCGGCACATTTGCAGCGGGCAGGCTATCGCCTATCAAACGCCGCCGATCTGAAGCACTCTTCAAGAGACACCAGGTCTATATAAGCCTGAGCGATCCCGTCTCGACTTCGGGGCTATGGCGATACCTTCTTTCCAATGAAATCAACTAGACGCACGATCGCCAGACAAAGAACTGACCTCACATGGAAGCTCAACAGTGTAAATCCGAATATTCTACGAGTATTCTTCACAAATAAAGGATAATGTGCAAGTAATGAAACATCAAAAGTTTTATTCGCATAAACGAAATTCTTTACAAAGGTATTGTGGGCTCCCCAGCCTTATCAAATGGTCCGGAAGCTTACAAAAAGAGAGAAGAGGAGATATCAAAAGGAAAAAAGGGCCTAAGTTACAAGCCCCCCTACGTCTCACTTCCCTCATCACTGTCTGCCGGAGGCTTGACCACCGAGAGCGAGACCTGAGCACAGAGCTCACCATCGGCAAACTCAGGAAACTGCTCCTTGACGGCATCAAGAGCCTTGTTCCATGCGACGGCGGTATACTCTCCAAGTTCGGCGTAAAACTGCTCCGACACCTTATAATCGGCCACCGCCTTCTTAGCCCGAACCTCGGCGATCTCGGCCGCCTGGAGCGCCACCTCTGCATCCCTCCTGATGGCATCTCTCTCCTTCTTCATAGCCGCAAAGCGGTCGGCCAGTTCTATTAGCTTCGCCTCAAAGATTCGGTGGGACTCGCTCAGGCGACGATAGGACTCCCGACACATTAAGACGGCAAGCTCCGCGGACTTCGATCGGGCTGCCAGGACATCGGCCCTCTCCCTCTCCAGACGCAGGTCATGTCGCAGGACCTCGGCCTCCGAAAAAGACTCTCCCACCGGCCTCGCAGCATGGAAAGCCCCCTCGGCCTCCATGCGGGTAACAAGGGCGCAGTGTTGAAGAACCTGACGAGAAACGGATGAGAAACCTCGAGACGCTCGAGCCGAAGAAAGAAGAGTCAAAACAACATGAGAAGGGGTTCGTACCTGAACCGCCTCTTGGGCTATGGCCGCCACTTGGGCCCTAAGGGTGCCATGCGGGAGCTTGCCCCCTGCCGACTCTTCCATTCCAGCGAGCAGGCCGGCAGCAATGGAAAGCCCAGACGGAACCGTGAAAATGGCGTCCCCCTCCTGCACGGGAATTCCCTCAGGGACCCTCGACGGCGGTGCACGAGAGACCGTCATCTTCCTTTTAAGGAGAGTCTCGTATTCACCCTCCCCTGCATCCCTCGTCTGGGGCTCGGAAACCCGTGGACGCCTCAGGCCGCTGCCGGGACAATCGCCAGGAGCTCTTAGCGAAGCAGACGGCCCCGCCGCCGGCAGAACATTCGGCGCAGGGCTCGAGCCGGCCGGGGGGGGGGGAGGGGGGGAGGGGGCGCACCACTGGCCTCCTTCCGGTACGAGACACCCGAAGCTCTGGATCGATCCATAGATCCGACCTAAGGAAGAAGAGCGCCGAGCTATCAGGGCTTAAAGCGAGGGGAGTATGAAGAGATAGGGGCCCTGGAGTGGACCCCATCCCTATTTATTGTTGCCATCGCCCTCATCCAACGATGCCCTTCATCTCCCGCCAAAACGACTCCCCGCGTCCGACGACCCCGATTGCTCCACCTGTCGCTCCAGCATTGGGCCGCATCCCATCAGACGCCGCAGGTCTGCAACACGTCGCGTCGCCCAACCGACGCTCGACACGTGGACCGTCGCTTCAGTGACAGAACACATGAACCGGCGCACCTTCCTTAAATGCAGAGATCTCGCCCATGATTCACAGGCAGAAAAGACAACAGATTGCCTGGGGATACGTCCCGACGATATCTTCAAAGGGAGCTCACCCCGGGTGGCCCGGCAGTTCACTCTCGACCCGACCCGTCAGCTGGTCGGGACGAGAGTGGGGGGCTAATGATGATGCTCGAGATCGGCGATCTCCCAGATTGTGACACGTGACAGATGACGTGTCCCAGAGCTCAGAAGGAAGGGCCTACAGGGGCCGACCAGGCCATCCCTGTGCTCGACCCGCAAGCACAAGCTGGCTCTCCTGAGAGCCCCCATGCACAAATTGGCTTCCTCGGCCTCTCAGCTCGCCTCCGAGCTATCACAGGACCAAGATGCCTCGGCTCTCCCGCTCGCCCCCGAGCTCTCCTGCCGAGGCCATTTTCTCGGTTTCATCGACCGACCAGCGGTACCACTCGCAGGCGTAACCGTCGCTCCGCGAATCTTGCCATGCGCGAGATCTCCGCCGGCCACATCCCACGTTCCACGTCATTACGATCCCCATTAACGAGCCTGTCTCGCCATTAATGGGAAGATCCGTTCATCACGCGGGCGTGACGTCGGGAGCGTAACGGCCGGCGTGATTCTCACGCCTGCCTTGCCTGCTGCCACCGCTATATAAACCCCTCTCCTATAGGGATCAAGTAAGCCATTTTTACTCCACTAAGCCGTTACTTTGCTCGGATCTTGTTACTGATTTGATCGTCGGAGGGTCCTCGGTGGTACCAAACCATCCCGGGACTTCTTTGCAGGTACTCGGCGCAAATCTCCTCCAACCCATTGAGATCCACACGTTGCAGGAGATCACGCTCCAGACCAAATCCCAGCCGTCAATCGCAGCCATCGGCAGATCAATGGGAGACAACATCTGAAGGAGACCGGGAAAGTCCGCCTCCATCAGTGGGAGTATGTTATATTTGTGGTTTCAGGAATCAAACTGATGACCTGCTACTTTGAAAAGGAAATTCTTACCGCACGAGCCATGCATGTTTGGTACTCGATTTGAATTTTAGTGGGTTAGATTGTTATTGAGATTTTAAATATGTCGACGTGGGTTGAGTGCATCCTTGGATAGACTTATGGTTCGTATGGAATCGGATAGCCTGAAATATTCACCAACGAGGGATAAAATTGTTGAGATAGTTATTTTTTGAGTATGGTTTAATTAACATCATAGATTCAATATCAGACGTGAATCAATACCTACAATTGGTTACTTTTGGGTCAAAGAGGGTCTAAGCACATTTTTCAGTCTACATTAATTAATGTGACTAAAATGTCCATATTTGGTGTGCTTAAGCTTGATGTTCATCCGGTCTAGGCTCATAGTTCCTTTAGAATTGATTAGTATATATGATATTTTCACACATGAATGATGAAATTGTTATAAAATTCATGTGTGCATATAGTTATACATTATATACTTACATAGAAGGTAGGATACAAAAACTGCTGGCTAGTTTAAGCTTTGGATCGAAATGGTTTGCAACCCAAATTTGAAATATAGATCGGTGACAAAGTTTTAAATGAATTCGCATGCCAGCTAGTTCTTGGCCATGATGCTTATGATAACTGTCGATCTGACAAAGTTTTATGACCGGCGTGCTGTCAATCTGACTTATTGTAATAAAATTCATGCAAGCTAGTTTGTTGGCTATGAAGCACCTCCATTAGAGTTTTATGAACAGCTATCTGATGTTAACTGTTAAATTAGCTTATATAAATAGGTAGTCTCACAATGAGGCATGCATGTAGTACAAGAAATAAAGTAAGGTTGTGAAGAAAACTAACCTCTTGAGGCACTGGAAGAGGCAAGGTAGCTCCTTGGCTTAGACTATTAGCCCACTACAACAACAACAATAAAAAAAACTTCACCAAGAATCACACAAACACATACGGTTCATCCTTCAAGATATGTAGAACTACTGAAGAATATATATACCTGAAAGAGCAAAGTCTCGAATCGGAGATTGTCGGTGTTGGGTGGCAACTTCATGGTCCCCAATGAAACTCCGTCCTCGCCATCGTCCGGCACGATCCTTTTGTCGCTCGGCGAGGCTCTGGGCATTGTTATTGTTATGAAGGGTGATGAGCCCTTGAGATTGGAGAGTTTTTGGAGCTTGGTTATTGATGAAGGCCAGGGCAATGGAGAAGATGGAGATGGAATGGGGTGTGTTGTGTGAGAATTTGGGTGCATTGTATATGGAGGGGTTGCCTAGCAATGGCCATGTGGTATATAGTTTTTTGGTAGAGGGAGAAGATGAAGAGGAAGGTGAAGGTGTTTTTTTATGTCAGTGCGTGGGATATAGTTTGGGATAGAGCCCTTCAGATGGTCCACAAATTATTCTTGAGGGTATTTTTATGAAAAATTGAAGCATCCAACTATTCCATATTTATGGACGGTGACCGAACTCATAGTTTATGGGGAATCTATTGAATGATATGAAGAGTTGTTTTCTAATGAGTAACAGAGAAAGAGAGATGGTAAAATATGAGGGGTTTTGAATTTGGATAGTTGGCCTAGTGGGTTTTTTGGAATTTGGCCTGGCCAATTTCTTGGGATGGAGTTTTTTTTATTAAGGTTGGGATTTTTAATAAAGAGGTGAAATTTAAATTAAAGTGGGAGTTGTAAAATTATCTAAAATCTCTTCACTCAAAATTATAAATTTCTATACCCCTAATCCAAAACTCTTGAAATACCTATCTACACTTCTCATTCTTCTCACAATCGACAACAATTTTTTTTCCAATCTCTCAAACACTTTCTTTAATTTCCGAGAAGTTTACTGTTAAAATTGGAATCACGCAATCTTCATTTCCACAGAAGCATCTTACCATAAGCAAAAGCTCGTGGGAAGTAGACAGAGACTTAGTTTATACAAACCCCTCAATAGGAAAACGATCTTCACTTCAGTTTCACTAATTTAATTCTGCTATTAAGAATCAGGTTTTTTTGTATTGATTATATATTTTTCTCATATATTTTTTATCATCTCTCTTTCTCTGTTACTAATATTTTTAATTAAAAATGTCAGGTTCATCTTCACAAGGTAACAGGGGTGGTTCATTTTCACGGAGACGTTCATTTCAAATCAATATGGATTCATAAGAGAGACAGAGATTAACCAATATGCTGCAAACTAATTTTGATTTTTATTTTTATAACTATGAATTTTCTAATTATGAAATCCCTGCTATGTCACAAAGTAATGTCCCTGAAGAAGTTCTTACTCCTACCATTCCTGAAACCGGAGCTACTGCCCTTAAAAATAAAAGAGCTAAAACTTCTGATATTTGGAAATATTTTGTAGTACAAATAGTTGCAGGTAAAGGCGAGCGGGCAGTTTATACTCATTGCCAAGCAGATTTTACTTGTGCCGCTTCAGGTGGGACTACCCATATAAAATGACATTTAATCAAACACGAAAAAACAAATTCTCGGCAGACGACTCTAAGTATGTCGTCTAACTTTTAAACTAGTTTTTCTTATTCGCAAAATACCAACAGAAAAGAATTTGCAAGATATGTCATACATGTTGAACAACCATTTGATTTTGTCAAAAACAAAAAATTTGATAGATTGGTAAAAAATGCATATAATCCAACATTTCAAAGAGTACCTAGAACAACATTTAGAAGTAATGTTTATAAATTTTTTATGATAGTAAAACCAATTTGATTGATATTTTTACAAATCTTAGGAGTAAAATTGCATTAACTTCTAATTTTTGGTTTACAAAATGGGGTATGAGTTATATTTGTATTACTGCACATTTCATTGATAATAATTGGTTTTTACATAAAAAATTATTGGTTTTTCAAAAATGAAGTATCCACATAGTGGAAATAATATAAGTAATTGTATTTTAACTATTGTACGTGAATATAATATTCAAAACAAAATATAATATGTTGGTTTTAATAATGCTGCTAATAATAATTCTGCTACAGTAATTTTAAAAAATGCAACGACTCTGAATTTACCGTACATTTTTTTTTTCAATTTAATGTACAGAAACGAGTTTGCAAGCCTGAGTATAATTTATAAGTTAATTTTTGTTTAAGAACAGCAAGAAGCCACTTGTAGCTTGTTTACCGCCGAAAAAGGGAGACGAAACCGGAATGGATCGTCTTGTCTGAATTTGGGGGCAGATACTATTTGGATTTATCTGTCTACCTCTCCAAAAATACCAAGTTGATTTATGGCACCGTATATTGGAGGTTTGGATGGATGCGGCAGTTGTAGTGCGACTTCGTCAGATTTCCCCTCGTTTTGCGAGGGTTTTTTTTTATTGTGGGGACGCTTGTAACAACCTTAAGTTTTCTGTACAATTTTTTTTAAAGTATAGAAAGGAGTTCCATAGTCTGAACACAAGTTATAAATTTAATTTGCTTAAGAACAGAAAGAAAGCACTTGTAGCTCATTGGTACAGTTTTGCACTGCTGAGACGTAGTCCCCGTGTTCAAATCCCCCAAGCCATATATTATTTTTGATGTTTTTCTTTTAAACTTTTTAGGAGCCCAAAAGTTTATATGTGTAATAAACGTAAAAATGAAAAATCTTATAAATCAAACATGTGAAAATTGTCATATGAGCAGACTTAGACACGTGGCACCAATCCAAGACCCCATCCCTCCAAGATGGCCGGCGAGATTCGAGTTTGGGCCGGCGCCGCCGGTTGAAAACGTAGGAAATGCTCTAAATTTTTGATCCCGACACCCTTTGGCCTACCCCACTAACCCCAGTCTGTTTGTTTTCCCTGCAAATATCCAGAAAATTAAATTGAGCTTTAAAACCAAATTTTAATGCATTTTTAATTCTTATTTTAATTCCCTAAACCCTAATTTCTCCTATAAATATCACTCTATATCCTAACCCTCTTCATTTTGAAATCTATTATCAAAACTCTCAAATTTTCCAAGTTCAAAAAGTTGTACAAGTGGAGTTAGCTCAAGATTAAGTTCCGGCGACGACTCGAGACAAATCTGGCGATACCGCACTCCACGAAGCTTTCAAACTCTTCCTCTATATCCCTTCTCTCATCTAATCCAGTAAGTCCCCTATACTTTCTTATTTTCACATCTCAAAACTTTTTCTTTTCGAAGATGTCGATAAATGGAGTTATACCAACATTCATTTCTAAAACTTTTTAAACTAACAATTTTATTAAGAACTATTTATCTAGATCATTGTACCTTATCTGTTAAACATTAAACAATTTAGGCACAAGTTTCATTCCGAAACTCCATATGAAACAACTTTTATTGCAATTTTACGCTAAAATACCTCAAACTTCACATATGTCATCTTTTATCGTATTTGCTTGTATTACCTTTAGAAAATCTTCATGAGGTAATGACCTATCTCATCACAAAACTCATCATGATATAGCACGATGGCTTGAAAACAAGCTTTTGTGGATAAATACCATTTACAATAAAATAGCTGTTCCCCTCCGAACACAGAGCCGCGACCGCGTAGGTCCGTCTTGCCTGAATTTCAGGGCAGATGCTAATTGGTGCTATTCGTCCACCTCTCTGAAGATGCTAAGCTGATTTATGCCACTATGTATCGAGGGTTTAAACGGATGCGGCCGATGTAGCAGACTTCATCAGATTCCCACTCGTCTGAGGGGTTTTTGATTGTGGGAACGCTCTTCCCTGCAGACGCAAGCCCCTGCAGTTAATTACGCTACCGCATTGCGGTAACAACTTTCTCCTTCTCCAGATGGTCACTTCGTGTTGCTGGTGTTTGTTTTGTTTTTGGTTGCCCGTGGATTGTATACGGAGACTAAGTTGTGTTGTCGCCCGTAGGGCGTGGACTAGTCCAAATCCGTATCTTTCTTAGATTTGGGTTTGGGGGTTTGGGTTTAAGGATACGTTAGCCTCATTTAAGACTAAGATCAACTTAAACGTTTGTTAAGGATACGTTAGTCTAATTTTAGACTAAGATCAACTTAACGGGATCGTTTAGATCCGACAAGAGAGCAATTGGGCTCTATTGTTTAGTTTAGTGACATTGCGGTCGATAATTAGTTTAAGGACATTACGGTCCATTGTTAGTTTAGGGACATCTCGGTCCAATGTTAGTTTAAAGATATCGCGGTCGGGGTTAAGGACATCATAGTCCGTGAATTTAAGGACCTCACAGTCCGATGTTAGTTTAAAGACATCGCGGTCGAGATTAAGGACATCATAGTCCATGAGTTTAAGGACCCCACAGTCCAATGTTAGTTTAAAGACATCATGGTCGAGGTTAAGGACATCATAGTCCATGAGTTTAAGGACCCCATAGTCCGTAGTTTAGAGACGTCGTAGTCTATAAAATGTGTGGTTGTTGGGACCCGTCACCTCTTTAAAGACGTTGAGGAATTACAACGACAAATATCAAAGGAGTGAAGAGATGTACCCTTGAACCAGGATGAGTTAAGTGATCTGTAGTCTGATTTGGAACTAAGATCAATTAATTATGTTATGAGCACAATAGCTCAGTTAAGTCTGAATTGAGGACTTATGGCCAACTTGGGCTAAGTCCAATCAAGTTAAAAATGTTTAACATTTGTTTTGGGGTGTTAAGCATTTGTTTGGGCTTGGCCCTTTTAATAATGCGGAGCATTGATTTAAATTCTGACAATGTTTGTCTTTTATTGAATGCTAAGCATTCATCATAGCTCTAGGGCTTATCCAAAGAACAATTTATGTTCTGCCCAAGCGCACATAAAAGTATATAGCGCGCTTGGCACTAGTGCTAGTCGATGAGCGCAGTGCGTTATGGTTAAAGCACTAGTGCGCTTGGCGTTTTGCACCAGATGTTAAGCGCTGATGCGTTTAGCGCTTTGTGCTAAGTGAAGAGCGCTGATGCGCTATAATTGAAGCGTTGAGATGCTTGGTGCTGGTGCCATATAATGAGCGCAAAGCGCTTTTAGTAATGCAGCGCACACGTGAGGAGCACGTGGCGCGCTGAGCGCTAGCCAATGAGCGCGATGCGCTGTGTTTGAAGTACTATTACACTGCAGCGCTTTGCGTTAGATGAAGAGCACTAAGGCACTTTTAAATTAGGAGCGCTAAGGCTCTTCTTAGGTTAACTTTGCGCTCTGAAAATTATCTTCTTTGATAAGAGACTTTGTTTCAAGATTCCAAGAACAAAGTTCTTAACTTATAGGTGATACTTTAATCTCTTTTTGATGAAAGGCTTTGCCTTTACGGATCTGTGATTTTAAGAGAATTGGATAATTCTCCCCCCTTTATAATGAGATGTTCATGATCTCAGAAAGACATTTTGTCTTATAGATCTATGATCTGTGAAGTAAGTATTTATTTATTTTTATGATGAGATCTTTTTTTATCTCTTTATATAAAAGACCTTGGTCTTTGTAGATCTATGATCTTTTAAGAAGAGAATTCTTCTCTTTAATTATGAGATGATTTCATCTCTTTATTCATCACCATTCTTTTTACCTTGAAGAAAAATCTTCTTTTGCCGAGGGCTACTTCTTCTTCTTGAGACTTTCTCAAAGTTTAGGGGGGGTTCCTCTCTCTTAGAATTGAAGTCTTGGGTCCTTTATATAGGGAAAGCTGATTTGTTGAATCAGTTAAAGAAATTTATTCTCCAACTGATTTGGGAATTTCCCTACCGTTGGATCCTTGATCCAAGAGCTTCTGATTTACAGAAGATAATCTTCTTATTTTAACAAGATTGAGAAATCTTTCCTTCTTTACAGAATTTGTTCTGTATTTTAATGATTTTTAATCACCACTGGATCATTGATCCAACGGTGTTCCAAATTCAGGGCACAATATTTTCTGTTTGGAATGATTCAACATAACTTTATTCTTAATAACTGATGATTTAATCATATCCGTTGGATATTTGATCCAACGGTGAGGAACATTTAGTTCCAGCGCTAGCGCTTATGCGCTCTGCCCATAGTGCGCTTTGCCCATGGTGCGCTAATTGGAGCGCAGCGCTCTTAGCGCTAACGCACACGTGCTTTGCACGCGGTGTGCTACTTGGAGTGCAGCGCATCTAGAGCTAGCGTCTATGTGCTTTGCATGGGGTGCGCTAGTTGTAGCGAAGCGCTTTTATAAAAGCGCAGCTGTAATTCAAATTTTGAATTCTGAACAGGGCTTTGCTCGAATTGGGGAAACAAATGCCCCCCCACCGTTGCGCTCACGGGGCCCACACGTGGGTGCAATGGTGGCAACATCTCGACTCTTGGATCACCCAAGGAACTGAAATGACGCTTAGTGCCTATAAATAGGACCCTTGGCCTTTGAGATGACTTCTGTTCATCTTCAATCCTTCTTGAAAATTTATTTTCTTCTTCAGAGCGCAGCTCTTCTTCTTAAGAATTTCTAAGGACAGAACTTTGTCGGATTAGGTAAAAGATTAAATCTTTTTGAGACATCTTTTAGAGTTTCACCCATTAACAGAGCTTTGCTCTTCATAGATCTTTGATCTACAGAAAATCCTTTTTAGGGTTTTATTAATAGAGCTTTGCTCTCTTGGAATCATAGATCTAAAAGGATCTTGCTTATGATTTCTTAATCCATTAATGGAGTTTTGCTCCTTTCAGATCATATAGAAGAACTCTTAAGAGTTTGTTTATGGATCTTGAAGATCAAATTGAAATTTTATTTTTGATAGATTATTCCATCATCTTTTCAGAGCAAGGCTCTTCTTGAGGAATTTTATTCCTTCATCATTAGACTTTGACAGATGTCTGTCTAGTGAAGAGTGCTGCTCTCAATGGGAGTTTTACTCCTCTGCCCGAGGGATTTCTCATTTAATGAGAATCTCTTGAGGATTTCCTCATTTAATGTCAGCCTCATCCAATGATGAGGCTGTTTTATTAATGATGAACTGTCATCTAGATTTTGTGGGTCCCCTTTAACTGCATTGCAGTGCGGTACGGATTTATAGTACCTTGTAACAGAATTTAATTTATAGCATTGGTGGCTGAAAAATTCGTTCTTTTCTGCACAGGCATTATGTCTTCCGACACCTCCTTCCCATTCATTCGTTCAGAAGACGGATTTCCTGAAGCACCCGTTGACCGAGAGGTTTTCGTGCTGATAAAAGACCATGACCCGAAGCATAAGAGTCTTCATCTATGGGGTAAATGGTATGATCAAATTATCATGGGCCGACGGAGCTTTTCCTGCGCGACACTCTCGGAGCCTATTTCAGCGATTGCGTATGCAGACGCGCTTCCGATAAATTACACTGTGGAGGAGGTCGACTGGACTTCAGAAGGTCTCCTTCGGCCTTCTATTGCCGCAATACCCGTGCAGCTGCCGGTGGCTTTGGACATCCTAGGGCGACGCATATGTCAGGGCGAGTCATGCCCCTGAGGACAGCCGTACAATGTAAGACTAACTCCCCGTCACCCAGCCGGGTATTTGCAGTGGGCCCGGTATATTCTATCGGGGAGGAAGCCACAGTTGATGAAGCTCGGATTGTATCCCGCCGTTTATGCTTCTTTGTTTCAATATTCCACACCCCCTACATGGTGGGTCAGGACATTTATGGAACAGTGGAACATCCCAACCCACACCTTCCTTCTATCAGATCGAGAAGTCTCCATTTCTTTGGAGGAGTTTGCAGAGGTCTCGGGTTTACCCGTTAGGGGGGAACATTATGAGGAATTGCTTTCCCCGGATGAGTATGTTTTCGCTACCAAATCAGTGGTAATGGGTCTTACTCCCGAGAATGCTATTCAACACAAATTTCCGAGCTTAATAAAGGTGTTGAATATGTACGAGAACCTCTCTCTTGCATTCGAAGGTCGTGGAGTTAGTTTTACGGCTTTTATCGTTGATTTTCTTCGCCCGAAAATATTGAAGGAAGAAGTCGAGAAATTCGCCAGTCTTGACGACCCCTTCGGCTTGGGTTTAGGCAATCTGCCAGTGGTGGAGGCGGATCAGAAGAGCTTTTTTCTACCTGATACCCCGGTTATCCCTTTTGCAGAACTGGCGGCTCCTGGGATCGACAAAGAAGCGTTTTTTTTAAGGTTCCTCAGGCTGTGGCTGAGTTGGTTCGCGCTTCCCATGCACCCTCGTCGTATGAGGCTGTCTGTCTTCTATCCTGCGTATCGGATGGTTGCTGGGATACAAGTGGCTATGGGGATTGCTGGGTTAGCCCATATGTATCACGGCCTCAGCTTGGCGGCTGATACCACTGAGCCAGGGGTGCAGTCGGTGAACTTCTCGATGCATTTGTTCATACTAGAATATTGTATTTTATACCGCCCATTCTTACGCTCGTTTGGTTATAGGCAGGTGCTTTTAATCAGTGTTTCCTATATATTTACAGGATACTGGTTCTCAGCTCTAAACAATGAAATTCATGAAAAAGTATGACAAATTCCGGATTACTGCCAACCACAGATAAAACACGGGTCTCCGCTCTCTATCCGTATGTTGCCACACACCAGTTTAAGGGACAAAATGGCAAATCGATGTCATTTTCATGCACAAAGCTCAATGTCAACACAAGATCCAACATATCTACGTGGAGCTCGAGGAAATCATGGCAAAAGATCCACATCACATCACCTTTTGATCTACTGAAATTCTGGAAGAATTGTGAAGAGTTTCTGAGAAAAGTACTATACCACACTGAAGAGGACCACAAACCAGGAAAACCCACCAAATCGCATGGCCCAACTCCCTAATACGGCCGCGGTTCCGCGGCATAAGCGAGCTTAGGCCGCGGAACCGCGGCCATGTGGGCTCCGTACTGGGTCGTTTTCTGGGGGCAGATTGGTACATTCATTTTGATTCAGAATATTGCCCTAGGTTCTCTGTTTACTGCCTATAAATATCCCAGAACTTGCCAAGCCAAAGGTGTTCTTTTTCATGCTCTCTTTTTGTTAGTTTTTAGTTTTCTTCTTCTTCATTCTTTCCTCCATGAAATTGTTGTGAGAGCTTTTGAGTGGATGTTAAATGAAGATGAGGGTTTTTGTATCATTCTTTTGCTTAGCCTCCCCCTTGAGCTCTCTACCTTAACTTGATCTTGCAACCTCTTAAGTGAGCTTGCAAGTTTAAGCTTTGGTCATTGATCTCAAGGGGTTGTATTATTTTGTTCTCTCTTTTGTGCTTCATTCTCCATGAGTTCTTTACCTTTTCTTGATCTTGCAACCTCTTAAGTGAGCTTGCAAGTTTAAGATTTGGTTATTGAACCCATGTTTTGTATTTGGTTCTATGGTTCTTGTTGTTATTTTCTTGCTTATTTCTTTCTTGCTTTTTATTACCTTGCTTTACTTTCATGCACTTAAATTCCATGCACTTTTAATTACTTGCTTGTAATCTTTTCTTTTCTTTGTTTATCTTTTCTTTTGCCCTTTTTGGTTCGTTTTGTGAATGGTTGTAATTTGTGTTGTTAAGAATGAATACGATATTGTAAGTTAATGTTTCTTGCTCATTTCCTTTTCCCGTTATTTTCCTTTGAATTCCGCCCAAACATTACGCAAGCGCTCCGTTAGGCATCCTACCCTACCAAGGTAATGGTGATTCCTAAACGCGATCGGTTGCGTTCGGTTTGGCCGGAGGCGAAAACAAGAGACAAGAACGGAAGGACAAGGGTAAATAAGCCAGATTCCATGAATACCGTGCTTAAATCCCCTAATCCACGTTGTTGCCGATTGCTCTAGTTTCAATTGGTCAAGACTCGGCTCAAAGGTTTTGAGTGCGGATTTCCTTAGCTTACACTTTCGTATCTTTTTCTTAACAACTTTATACTTGCATATAAAACACATAGGTTAGACTTGAACAAACATATACAAATTCTTCATTGACTCGTCTAAAACTCGAACGGATATACAACCATCTCCCTGTGGATCGACCCGTGCTCAACCGGCTAGCTGCATAGCGACACCGTCCTGATCGCGGTTATAACTTTAGAATTTTGAACATCCGACACGCCAAAAGTGTTCGATCAAATGGCGCCGTTGCCGGGGAGACGGTAACGTATTTTCTTTCTTGTTATTCGGGTTACTATTCTTTTTGTATATATATATATATAATATAATAACAAAAAAAAATCTTTTGTTATTTTTGATTATTTTTGTGTGCAAGTTTGCAGATTTTTGCGGATTTGCAAACTGCGATTGTGGGGAGCAAAGTGTACGTTCAAGGTTAAGGTGATTACGAAGTACAGTGCCAAAGATCCGGGTAGTTTGACCCGCGCAAGCGAACTTTTTCAAGCTTACCGGAATTGATTCAACGGGGGTTTCCTGACCCAAAAACTTAATGGTACCCAAAATATATGACTAGGCAATTTAAATATGACCAAAGCACAGACTTCTTTAATGTTCCGGATGCTCATACAGACTTCTTCGGAAGTGAAAGTTTCCCAATTCGATTGAGTTCTTAAACGCCTTCTTCTCAAATCCGACGCATCCAGTATAATATCTTTGCAGGATTCTTTGCAAGTCGCTACCAAACGCCAAAAAATAAAATAAAATTTGACTAACCCGTATTTGTTGCAGTGCCATGCTTAAACTAAAAAACGATTGTTTGATTCTTTATAGAATTTTTTGAATTGCGCATTGCATATATTAATACAGACTTAAGGGCAAGCGAATCTCACAACATACGGTAAAGGATTTCATCACCTTTTCCGTGGCCCACAAATCACGAACTTGAGCATAACGTTTACCCGCACAAACTTTAAAAGAAACTAGACTTTAAGCCTTAAGGACTTCGCGCTCACTAGGAGAAGTTAACTGTGTTTAGAACCTCGCTTAATGGTACATTGTTTACGGGGTGTCTAGAAAAGTGTTAACGGCGAAACCGCCAAAAGAGAAAGGGTTATTTAATTAAGGACCTTCGCGAAAGCGTCGGAAAACCTCCCCTTATCTCTGCACTTACCTGGCCTCGTGATCAGTGTATCTTGAGCCAGTTTCTCGACACAGTTTTACTTCGACAATCAAGTTCTGGAGCAGGTCTAGTTGACCTAGGTGAACCCTAGAACGATTAGGTGTGTGGTATTTTTGTGTCGTGATTGTTTTTGGTCCAGATTCTTTTTGTGTGTATATTTCAATCTTTTGTTAATAGCTAACTAAAAAAATTAATTAAAAAAAAATCACATTCCTTTTCCCCTCCTTTTCTCTGCCTTTCTTTCTTTCTCTCTTCATATCATGGGTACCCCATCTCGAAAAACTCTTGCCGAACTTTGGTACCCACAACCAGACATTACTTCTTACGGTTATTGCTTTGGCCGAACATCGAACGATCCCTCCATGCCCAAAATTTCATTGAAAGATCACATAGACGCGTCTAGGACAAACACTTGCCCTCCGCAATCCACTTTGTATCAACCTTTTCAACCTCCCGCACCCGCTTATGTTGATACCCCTTTTGCAAGTCGTCCTTTGTCCATCGCTGAACGTATTGAACAATCTCATAGCCGATCTTTCACTCCTTTCACCACTTCAAATTCTTGGGATCAACAATTCCATTCACCTTCGTATCCAAATGTTGATCTTACCCCTGTCCAGCCATTCAATTCTTACCAGTCCTACCCAACTTTTGCGCCTTCCCTAGACATTGTTTCTGAACCGTCATTTGGGAGTTTCCAGTACCAAAACAACTTTGAATCTTTCACTGAAACCCTTTCACAACCCATGTCTAGTCTGGAACAGTCTTTGGAAGATTTTAGGGTAGCGTCGTACCAACAGATGATGGATTTGAATGCGTCCATGGCCGCCCTCATACAACCTAGTGACCCGGTAGCTAGTTTTCAACTAACTCCAAATTTTCCAATGCATGAAGAGGCGGTATGACAGGTTGAGAATTTGAGTGGAGAGAGTGAGCTGTACACCCTTCCAAATCAAACCTACCCATACCAAATTGAATCCCACAACTCCTGTTTTGAAAGTCTATCAAGTGTCCCAAATGATTTATCAATTGAAGATAGAATGATTAATGAGTTGTGCGACTTTGTAGTGTTTGATTTACCCAATTGTGAAGGGTCCCTTTTGAGTGAAACCACACCCAATCCTTTTGATCTCTATATCTCCATCTTAGAACCAGAATCAATTGAAATCCATACTCTTGATGAGGTGTCTGAGAATATTGATTTTCACTTGATTGAGGATATTGACGCTGGGAATATTTTGGATGATGAACCCGTAGATTTAGCTGAGTTTTTCTCTCCAATTCATCATCCCGAATCATTAAATGTTTTTCTCGAACCCTATATGCGTCTGGATTTTGAGGATAAACGCATGGATGTGCTTAACTTTGAGGAGACTATTGAGGATATTTTTGAGGATGAACCAGTTTTAATTGATGAGTCGGATTTTCCAATTCATCATGTTCCTTTCATTGACTGTGTACACCCTCCTGAACCTTTAACCGATAACCTTCCTCAATCACCTACCTCCATCCTTTCCAGTGTTCCGACATTGCAAGAAACCGTATCATTTTCACTTCCAGTGTCTGGTTTACCAAGTTCGGCGTACCCATGGTTTCTCACGAATCTTGAGGGATTTGACCCCATTTCTCAACGGGTTAATAGATTAGCACAATCGCTTTTTACACATCGGTCATCACGAATTGTGCTAATTTATTCGCTCCATTTCCACCCTCAAGTTTGTATTCCACTTCTTTCTCCCTTCCGCCATTCTTCTTCTCATATACCTAGACCGTATACCACTTCTATCTCCATACGGTCTCGCGTATTCTCCCTCTCTTTTCTCTACGCCTTCTTCCACCAACCTGTACATTATAGCGATAAAATCTTTGAATGGTTGGTGCTCACTTTTGGCCTGTGTAAGGCCTTGTATAATTTGAAACTGTTTTCTTTCCTTCTAATCCTGAACTTCACCGTTTAAACAGTGGAAGCACTGTTTCACTTAAGTTTGGGGGGAACCCTTTTTTGTATATATCTTTTTTGGTTTTCTTTTTGTTTTGTATAAAATTTTCTTTTGGAGAGAGCCAACAATTTTGACCCTCTTGGTGTAGCCTGACAGTGAGGGCACTGTCAAGTTTAAGTTTGGGGGTGTGCTCGGTAAGCTTTCTACCTTCGCATTCATTTGTATATTTTGCATTTGCATACCTATTTAAAAATCCATAAAAATCAGAAAATTTTCTAAAAACATAAATACTTTTTGTCAAGTTAGCTAGTGGGAGAATTCTGATTCAACATTTCGACGGTTTTGTTTGATAAGATAAGAATAACTAAATTTTATTTTTAGATTTTGAAAACCTGAAAGATAACTTTCCTTTGAAGTTAACTATAGCTGATATACGTTTTTACATCACACTACACGTGTCGTGAGTTTTGGAAATTAGATGACAAGTCTATTATGTCTAAAAAATTTTAAATGGATAAATGATTTTCTGAGGATCAAATAGGTTTGTTCTGAAATAAGTAATATCAAGAATAGTTTATGAAGTGAAGCGAATATGAAGGAATGTTATTGATGCCTTAATTGGAACTAATTCTGAAAAATAACCCATCTGGAACTTGATTGAAATGATTACATACCTAACCCACTAAACACGTCTTTTATCCAAAAAAATAACTGAACTGCCGGTTATATCTCCGTTCGCATTGAATCATCATGATTTTCACGCTAAATTGTCTTTTGTTTTTGGGCCTAGGTAACTTGAGTAATTAAGTCCGCTGGGGTGTCTTTACACCTAATGCCCTAAAACCAACTGGTTTGGGTGCATTGGTCCAAAGCTCGTTAAGAAGCCTAGAAAAACAAAGTCAAGCAAGTGTTCTCTCCGAGTTAAAATTCCTAACGGTTCTTTGTGTGAGAATAATCTTGACAAAAGACAGGCTTTTATAAAAAAATATTTCTAGCGGAGATATGAAGGTTTTATTCTATGATAAAGACTATTGCACGTTCACAGAGGTGCGTATGAAATGAAAACAAGAAAAAGGTGGAGTGAAAAATAAGACCTAGTTTCCTGTTAGGGAAGATTGAAATTCTGAAGTTGAAACTTTACTGGAAAACGAAGCTTGAAAAATGCTTAATTCTTTATAAAACTTATGTGATCCTTTTAAAATTTTTATCTGGGCTTTATTGTGTGACATGATGACTTTAATCGATCCTTCTGGAACTTAACGATACTATTTGCACTGCACGTAAAGACATATAAAATCTTAAGTTAAATAAGAAGCGAGGTGTGAAAAATAAAGGTTCGATAGTCTAGACTTAGGATAATAGAATTGTTATTTTCTGGAACAAAACTTTAGGGTTTGAATCATAGTTATTTTGCAAAACTAGCTTGACCGGATTTTGTGGGTAGTATCCGCTGAAAACCCTCAGGAGACAACACTCCTCCTACTAGGGACACCTAGAGGTTTAACGGCTTGTTGCACGAGCTCAGTGCAATCACGTTCCCTGCGAAAGTGCGGTTAGGACTTTTTTGTGCATAATTGGTTTTGCTCGGGACGAGCAAAAGTTAAGTTTGGGGGTATTTGTTCATACCAGAATATTGCATTTTATACCGCCCATTCTTACGCTCGTTTGGTTATAAGCAGGCGCTTTTAATCAGTGTTTGCTACATATTTACAGGATACCGGTTCTCAGCTCTAAACAATGAAATTCATGAAAAAGTATGACAAATTCCGGATTACTGCCAACCACAGATAAAACACGGGCTCCGCTCTCTATCCGTATGTTGCCACACACCAGTTTAAGGGACAAAATGGCAAATCGATGTCATTTTCATGCACAAAGCTCAATGTCAACACAAGATCCAACATATCTACGCGGAGATCGAGGAAATCATGGCAAAAGATCCACATCATATCACCTTTTGATCTACTGAAATTCTGGAAGAATTGTGAAGAGCTTCTGAGAAAAGTACTATACCACACTGAAGAGGACCACAAACCAGGAAAACCCACCAAATCGCATAGCCCAACTCCCTAATACGGCCGCGGTTCCGCGGCATAAGCGGGTTTAGGCCGCGGAACCGCGGCCATGTGGGCTCCGTATTGGTTCGTTTTCTGGTGGCAGATTGGTACATTCATTTTGATTCAGAATATTGCCTTAGGTTCTCTGTTTACTGCCTATAAATATCTCAGAACTTGCCAAGCCAAAGGTGTTCTTTTTCATGCCCTCTTTTTGTTAGTTTTTAGTTTTCTTCTTCTTCTTCTTCTTCATTCTTTCCTCCATGAAATTGTTGTGAGAGCTTTTGAGTGGATGTTAAATGAAGATGAGGGTTTTTGTATCATTCTTTTGCTTAGTCTCCCCTTTGAGCTCTCTACCTTAACTTGATCTTGCAACCTCTTAAGTGAGCTTGCAAGTTTAAGCTTTGGTCATTGATCTCAAGGGGTTGTATCATTTTGTTCTCTCTTTTGTGCTTCATTCTCCATGAGTTCTTTGCCTTTTCTTGATCTTGCAATCTCTTAAGTGAGCTTGCAAGTTTAAGATTTGGTTATTGAACCCATGTCTTGTATTTGGTTCTATGGTTCTTGTTGTTATTTTCTTGCTTATTTCTTTCTTGCTTTTTATTATATTGCTTTACTTTTATGCACTTAAATTCCATTCACTTTTTATTACTTGCTTGTAATCTTTTTTTTCTTTGTTTATCTTTTCTTTTGCTCTTTCTGGTTCGTTTTGTGAATGGTTGTAATTTGTGTTGTTAAGAATGAATACGATATTGTAAGTTAATGTTTCTTGCTCATTTCCTTTTCCCGTTATTTTCCTTTGAACTCCGCCCAAACATTACGCAAGCGCTCCGTTAGGCACCCTACCCTACCAAGGTAACGGTGATTCCTAAACACGACCGGTTGCGTTCGGTTTGGCCGGAGGCGAAAGCAAGAGATAAGAACGGAAGGACAAGGGTAAATAAGCTGGATTCCACGAATACCGTGCTTAAATCCCTTAATCCACGTTGTTGCCGATTGCTCTAGCTTCAATTGGTCGAGACTCGGCTCAAAGGTTTTGAGTGCGGATTTCCTTGGCTTACATTTTCGTATCTTTTTCTTAACAACTTTATACTTGCATATAAAACACATAGGTTAGATTTGAACAAACATATACAAACTCTTCATTGACTCGCCTAAAACTCGAATGGACATACAACCATCTCCCTGTGGATCGACCCGTGCTCAACCGGCTAGCTGCATAGCGACACCGTCATGATCGCGGCTATAACTTTAGAATTTTGAACATCCGACATGCCAAAAGCGTTCGATCAGCATTATTTCATGTCATGGTTCGAGTTACACGTGCTAGGTGTCTTTGGCATCCACAAGAGGCCGGGTTTTTATGACAAGTGCAGGTTCCCTCGGATCATGCGACTGGTTGACGCTTCTATCGTGACTCCGACGCAACGGGAAGCTAGAGGCTTGCTTCTTCGCCTGCGCACGGTTAAGGCTGGCATGTCCTTTACTGATAAAGTTCTGACCGTCGGCCAAGAGTCGGGGAAGATGGTGCTGCTACTGCAGGACATATTTAAAGATGGGGACTCTGTGTTGAAAGCTCGGGAGATCCTTCATTTATACTCCATCAGACCGGGTTTCTTAGTGTTCAGGCAAAATGATGCGGCGTTATTCATGAGATACAACCCGCACCGTTTTGCCCAGCAGCTAAGTTACAATCAGGGCGTCCCACTTGAAGCCTTCTTGGCCGAGCTTACTGCTACCGAAGAGGGAATGCGGAGCGCACTGCATCATTTCATACGCTTGAACACAGGGTCCAACTTCTTTATCAGCGAATCGAGTTGCGTCCCAAAGGCTCTTAATGCGTACGTGGCGTGGTATCAGCATTCAATAGGCGCCGTCATCAGGGAAGAGAAGCGATTGTTGCTCGATCGTAAGGGTGCAGTGCCGGCTGTTGATCGAAATGTTCCTCTGAAGCGACGGAACATTGTTCATCCTTCCCTGAGAGAGGTCACTGTAGTTGAGCCTCCACACGTGTTAAGTCCTACGTGTGGTTTACCCTCACCCAGCATGCCTAAAAAAGAGGTGGCTGCCGCGTCCCCCCGAGTCGGACGTAGGAAAAGAAATTGGGACTCGTCGTCCAAAGGCGTCTACCAAATGCAAACTCGTGTTATCGGCCACCGGCGCCCGTCCTCAGAAGAAAAAGAAACAAGTACTTTCTTTGGACACCATATTAGGCTTAACGCCCCCTGATCCGTCTAGCGAAGGCTTGAGCGAATTTGGGACCAATGAGGGCTTATTCGGGACGCTTGATGATACCGATTTGGAGGCTGCCATCGAAGCTTCCAAACAGTCAGCCATCCTTGAAAAAGAACTGGCTGCCCTTGCACAGTCAGGTATACTTTACCCTTATCTCTCCGTTGTTCATTCTTTTATCATGCTTTGACTGACGCTTGCTATTTTAACAGGTGGCTCTACAGAAGAAGCTATTGCTGCTTCGCTTAAAACCTTTGGAGAGGAGGAAAGGCTTCGCGTCTCATTGCCAAGAGATACTTCGCTTGAACGACCGATGATGGATACCGTACCGGTTCCGAATGTAAAACCCAGCTCTGATGATAATATCCCCTTGGCGAAGGTCCTGAAGCCTCTCTCTGTCAAAACCGAGAAGCAGCCCAAAAAGCAGGCGGCAAGGGGAAAAATCGATCTTCTAGAGCCATTAGCTCTGGGCCAAAACGGGGGAAGAAGACCGTTGCTAGTCCACCAGACGACAGTCTTCTTTTTCCCGGTTCATCTGCCGAGGAAGCTGCACAACTGGCTGAGGCCATAAGACGCTCAAAGGATGAATCCCAGAATGTAAGGATCCCGAAGAGGCCTCATCCTGCCGTCATCTTTTATGAAGATCCTGTTGGGTCCCGGCAGCGCCCCGGCCGTCGAAACGCGGTCAAAATGCGGAACAAAAATTTATCAAACTGGCGCTACCGCTACCCGATTTACGGATCGACCTTAAACCCTATACTAGCGAGCTAACTAAGAGTTAGGAAGGTTATACCGAGATGATCCAAGTCCTTCGGTCTTCATTCCAAGCTCCTAGCGATCCTTTGATGATGTTTGGTTGCCGGTCTTCCTCCATCTCCGATGATCCACCCGAGGGAAACGACGCAAGCTCCAATCTCGACAAACGAGATAACCGACGCTCCAAAGTCGCTAGCTATGGAGAGTGGGGGTGTATGAAAGTGTCACTACCATTTTCTCTCTTTTCTTGTGCTCAATGGAGCAACCATAGAAGAAGAAGGAGGTGATGAAGTCTTGGCATGAACCAAAAATGGTGAAGGCTTTTTTATGTGAATGAGAGAGTGGGCTTGCATAATGTATCATCTCCACACAAATGAAATGAACTCACCCCAAAGAATAATGGCCGGCCCCTCTCTCTCATTCCCATGATAAAATTATCATTTCCTATTAAACAAATAAATAATTCATCACCATACCATACACTATGCTTGACTCATGCCCATGCCTTTAATCAAATCACCTTTTCCACCTCATTTCTTAATTGAATTTCTAAAAGAAAATCAGTAAAGAGGTGGCACCTTCTAGAGGCTATTCCGTATAGAATACGGAATACTTCCCGGTATATGTATCGAAATACATATACGCGTATTCGTACCAAAATACGAATAGCCGAGAGAGAAAACGAATAGTGAACAATAATACTAGAATACATATATACAAATACATATATAAATTATTAAATCAAAACCTGATTTAATAAACTGGCTTAATCCTAAGCCGCTAGTATTATCAACCGTCCAATTAAAGTCTGCGCAGCAAGTGCACATATTTAATCGGACATCTGTATGTATCAACATACCTCATGTACACCATATCGCCTGAACCGTAAAAACCCTCTGTGTGGGACTCTAAACACTCGTCAATACGCTGGCAGTGCGTTTAACCACAAGCACGTCAGCGGCACTAGCTGTCCGTAACGGCTATCCAGGTATTGAGCGAAAGGGAGGCCGACGAGCAAACTCATCCTGAACCCCTACTGATCCTGTCAGTGACAATATCTGCACAGTCCGGTCTGTTTGTCTAAGAGTATCGCATATCGAGTCTAGGAGGGTGGATAAAGTCAGACCCCCAACAACGCGATATTTAGTGTCGGTATGAAACCCATCACCACCTGAGAAACTATCGATCCTGGATCGGTAGTTCTCCTCCACCGTGGCCACGGATTTATGGTGATGGCCATCCGTACACAACGCGACATCAACCCCCAATACCGGGAGAGACGAATCCTTGACGATCCGATCACTGCCTCCATGTGGCTCGGGACTGTACCCAACTAAAACCTGTTTGCACGACTCCTTTGAGCCGTGGTAGGGTAGTAATCAAAGCACAGTGGGAACTCACACGAGACAAATGACGATCTCAGGTCGACAGACTAACCTGTACACATGTCACCTGGGAACTGCTATCTGACAATAGGTATAATACTAACTAGCAGGTTCCCGGTGAGTCCGTCCAGTGTACTCATAATCTAATGAGCACCTGTATACTATCTTAGGTGAAGAAACTAACACCAATGACTTGTGAGACCTGGCCACCGCCCCTTGTCGGGGTCTCGATCAGTATACACTAGTCTACACTGGAGTATCGATGCCCGGTCTCGATACTCCCATGACTAGGGACATTTAAGGATGTGCTTATAGACCCCAGCTCCTACGTATGTGATCGCCATCACAATGCTGGCAGTCAAGCAAGAATCCTATGGGCTCTATCAACATGTATATGATGATAAAGACAAACCAGATAGCATACTATTATCTTGAGTAAGACTGTTTCATCGGTATAGGTCCTGCCTCAATCATCATAATCACAAGTCCACGACTATGATAATTGCCTTGAGGGCACTATAGCCAACAGATCCTCCATCGATACGGCGGATATTCATAGGTCCTTTAGAAGAAGGAGGCGAGAGAGCCCTTAAGCAGGCTGTCTCAGCCGACACTGAGGATGCAATTTCATTGTGGACCGGTGGACACGAGTCTACCCTCGAACCTCGGCGGGCATACCTCCTCAGGAAGGAGCACCGGCTTGAACAAGCCATACGAGAAGCTCCTTTGCACATTGGTATACTTATATAGCTTTTTGGAGTATTTTGCACTGCATATACACACACACACACACACACACACATATCCTTATCCTCATGCAAACTTTGCAGGGACTTCACTGATGGCAGAGGAGCTGAGTCCAAGTCGCACCCTGACTATGGACTCTGCAAATATCCTTGATGAGGCGCTAATCAGTGTGGAGGGGGTTGATGCAATTGTTGTTCCTGCAATGGAGCTTCCCTTGGTGATTCATGCTCCCCAGGTGATTGCTCCTCCGGAAGAGGCATCTTCATTGGCCGTGGGTTCAATGGATATCCCTGGGGACAGCTCGGAGACTGCGGGACAGGTAGTCAAGGCCACCATCCTTCCATTGGAGCCCGCAGCGATGGTTACTGCTCCTCCACCGGAAGTTACTATACCGGTCCACCTCCCCGATGATGTGTCTGGAGGCATGGAGGAGGCCGCCGAAGCTGCTATCCCTCCAACCCAAAGTGGGAGGAGCATCGAAGGTATTGTTCCATCTTTTATTTTAACGATCTCTTCATTATTTGAACTTTTCTGTCTTTTCAGAGCTACGGGAATCGGCGGCGTCCATCGCTGGCCTGTCTTCCAGGAAGTCTTTCCAGCGTATGCTGGAACTGGCTGCTCCACAGGCGATTTCCCCTCAGCGCATCATTCTATCTTCCGGACAAGGTTAGCATTGTTCGCTCTTTTCTCGATATTATTACTTCTTTATGTAACAATGTTCATGTCTTCTGCAGTTCTGGAGGCTGATGATGAGGTTGAGGTCCTCGATGGGCCCGGAGATCTTCCAGACTCTTCTCGTATAAACGTGGGTAAGTAAAGTTTCGACGCCTTTGCATCCGTCCTCTGTTTGCAACCTTCGCTGATCATTTATCAATCTTTAACAGCTCTGCCTACTTTTACCTCGTTGGAAACTCGCATTCTCATGCCGTCTGGCCCTTATACGCTGCGTGCATCTGAACGTATGGCCAAGTCAAGCCTTCACTCTTTGTTAGAGTTAATCGAAGATCTTCGTGTTGGTAGCTCGCTCACAGCCGAAGAATTTGCCGCCGAAGCCAACGGTTCTCTCCCCTTTCTTGCCACTTATCACAATGAAGCATTTGTGCAAGTTTGGGTCGAATTCTGTCGTCGAGTGGAGGCTTGCTTGCATAGTCTTGAATGCGCACGCCTTCCTTCGGAGGTGGTGGCTGCGAAGACAAGTTTGCAGGAGTTGATTAAGCGGTACGCCGCTAATACGCTTTCCTGTGAAAAGAGGCTTCGCCGAAAGTTCTCAGAGAGGAAGCTGGCTTCAACCGCGCTAGGGGAGCTTCAAGCCGAACTTACATCTAAGACCACCCGTGCATATAAACTTTGGCAAGAGCTTCAAGCCGTAATCAAGGACGTGGTGGCTGTTGATAAAGCTGTTATCTTTACCCGGACGATGGTTGATGCTCATAAAGCTACTGAGCATGAACTCGAAGGCCGGCTTGCCTCGCATCATGCCCAACAGTCGAAAGCGGAGACCTGTCTCGCAACCATAGCCAATTTTGAAGCTGAGACCCAAGAAAGGAAGGATGAACTGATGAACCTTTTAATTCATCCGCCAACTTGAAGAATTGTATATTTTTTATTCTTCTTTTGTACATACTCTTGAATGAGAGTATTTTTGGTTCTTTCATAAATTGTACTTTGTATTTATTTGGATTCATGAATAAAAGGCATATTTTGCTTCATGATGGTGTGTCCCTTTTAGTAAGTAAATTTTATGGATAATCGATTTCCTTGTAGGACAACGATGGCTTAGGAGTCAGGTTAAGATCTGCTTCCTAAGGCTTTTCAATTTTATGAGCCGTGAGGGTCTCATAAAAAATTTTCTCCCTACAGGTCGAGAGGATCCCGTAGGTGTATTTTCTCCTTAAGAATCGTGAGGATTCCTAAGTGTGTTTTCTCTTGAAAGTCGTAAGGATCTCACAAGAGAATTTACTCCCTTACGAGTCGTGAGGACCTGCGATGGATGAAGTTGCCCTTATCTGCATTTCACGGAGTCAGGGGTTGCTCTGGATGCTTCTCACGGATTCACTGCTGTGTTCTGTGAGGACCAGGCTCCGCTCTGGATGCTTCACACGGGGTCATTGCCGTGCTCTGAGAGGACCGGGATCCGCTCTGGACGTTTTCCACGGGGTCAGGAGTGACATAATCCGCATTCCACGTAGCCAGGAATTTTGCTCTAGATGCTTCCCATGGGTTCACTGCCGTGTTCGGCGAGGACTAGGCTCCGCTCTGGATGCTTCACATGGGGTCAGGAGTAACATAATCCGCATTCTACGTAGCCAGGAATTTTGCTCTAGATGCTTCCCACGGGTTCACTGCCGTGTTCGGCGAGGACTAGGCTTCGCTCTGGATGCTTTCCAGGATACCGTAGTTTAAAGACATCGCGGTCGAGGTTAAAGACATCATAGTCCGTGGATTTAAGGACTCCACAGTCCATTGTTAATTTTAAGACATCACGGTCGAGGTTAAGGACATCATAGTCTGTGAGTTTAAAAACCTCACAGTCCAATGTTAGTTTAAAGACATTGCGGTCGAGGTTAAGGACATCTTAGTCCATGAGTTTAAGGACCTCACAGTCCGATGTTAGTTTAAAGACATTATGGTCGAGATTAAGGACATCATAGTCCGTGAGTTTAAGGACCTCACAATCCAATATTAGTTTTAAGACATCACGGTCGAGGTTAAGGACATCATAGTCCATGAGTTTACGGACCTCACAAGTCCAATTTTTTGCTCTGGATGCTTCCCATGGGTTCACTGCCATGTTCGGCAAGGACCAGGCTCCACTCTGGACGTTTTCCATGGGGTTAGGAGTGACATAATCCGCATTCCACGTAGCTAGTAATTTTGCTCTGGATGCTTCCCACGGGTTCACTGCCGTGTTCGGCGAGGACCAGGCTCCGCTCTGGATGCTTCACACGGGGTCATTGCCATGCTCTGCGAGAACCAGGATCTGCTCTGGACGTTTCCCACAGGATCAGGAGTGACATAATCCGCGTTCCACGTAGCCAGGATTTGTCTTGAGGAGAAATCGTTCTCGTCTTGAAGTTTTGAAGTTTATGGGGGAGGTTCTTCTGTACAAGACTTGAAGTCTTGGGTCCTTTATATAGTGAATCCTGATTTGTCGATTTAGTTATGGAAATCTCTCATTGAGAGATCTCTAATTGATTTGGGGATTTTATCCACCGCTGGATCTTTGATCCTAGGCCTTCTGTTTTACAGAATTTTTTTTCTCGTTCTCAACAAGATTGGGAAAATATTTTTCCATAAAGAGCTTATTCTGTATCTTGGTGATTTTTAATCACCATTGGATTTTTAATCCAATGGTGCTCTGTTTTACAGAGATTATTTCTTGTTTAGGACGATTCGAGGAATGTTTCCTCAACGGAATTTAATTCTGTAATTTGATGATTTATCATCTTCGTTGGATCTTTGATCCAAGAGTGGAGAACTTTTAGTTCTGATACCGGCGCTCTTGTGCTTTGCACGTGAAGCGCTGCCTCAGAGTTTTTAACTCTGGGCGCCGACGCTCTCGTGCTTTGCACGTGAGGCGCTGCCTCAGAGTTTTTAACTCTTGGCGTTTGCGCTCTTGTGCTTTGCACGTGAGGTGCTGCCTCAGTTCAAATTTTGAACAGAGCCTTGCTCTCTTATTGGGGGGCAACAAATGCCCCCCCCATTGTTGCGCTCACGTGGCTCACATGTGATTGTAGCGGTAGCAACCTTTCCATCGTTGGATCATCTTGGAAGTTGGATCATCTTCCAGCGCCTATAAGTAGGGCCTTTGGCCCTTGAGATGATTTCTGTTCATCTTCTTCCTTTCTTGTTTCTGAGAATTTAATTCTCCCTTCAGAACTTAGATCTCTGCCTAAGGAAATCCCTTTTAGTGTTAGAACTCTACCCAAATTTGGTAAGGATCGAACCTATTAACAGAGCTTTGCTCTTCTCAGATCGTAGATCTTAAAATGGATTTTTAGGGTTACTTAACCCATTAATTAGAACACTGTTCATCTCTATGAAGAACTCTTAGAGTTCGGTTTGTAGATCTTAAAGATCTTGGAGTTTTTACTCTGCAAAAAGCTTTGCTTTTTAGGGTTCTGATGGATTACTCCATCATTTTCACAGAGCATGGCTCTTAGAAATTTTGGGGAATTTTTATTCCCCTCATAATTAAAGTTGACAGATGTAATTTCTGTTTGCAGAGCACTGCTCTCGAGGGAGTTTAACTCCTTGGCCTAATGAATTTCTCATTAAATGAGAATCTTTTTAGGATTTCCTCCTTAATGATTGTCTTTCTTATTAATGATGAGCCGTCACTTTGATTTTGTGGGTCCCCCTCGGTCCCTTTTTCCTGTATTGTAGTGTGGTACAAATTTAAAGTACCAAATGTCAGATTTGTAATGTAGTATTGACATCTAACCCTCATTTCTTTTCGCGTAGGTACTATGTCTTTTGACTCTTCTTTCCTCTTTGTTCGCCCAGAGAGTGCATACGCCGACGCGCCCGTGGATCGGGAAGTTTTTGCACTGATTAAAGATCATGACCCAGAGAAGAAGTCTCTTCACTTATGGGGGTTGTGGTACAACCAAATTATTCGGGGTCGGCGCAGTTTCTCTTGTGCGGCACCTTCAGAGTCAATTTCCGCCATTCATTATGCCGATTCGCTCCAGGTGAATTACGCTGTGGAGGAGATTAACTGGACTACGGAAGGTCGCCTCCAGCCCTCTATGGGCTCGATACCTGTATAGCCGCCGATGGCTTTAGATATTCTGGGGTGGCGCATATGTCAAGACGAGTCGCACCCTTAGGGACATGTATACATGATAGGCTTGACTCCTGGCCATTCAATTGGATACCTGCAGTGGGCTCGATACATCTTGTTGGTCAAAAAGTTGCTACTACTGAAGCTCGGGTTGTACCCCGCTATCTACACGTCTCTTTTCCAGTATCCCGCGCCTCACGTATGGTGGGTCAAGGCTTTCTTGGAATAGTGGAATATCCCAACTCACACCTTTCTTTTATCGGACCGGGAGGTTTTGATTTCCTTGGAGGAATTTGCAGAAATTTCGGGCCTACCCGTCAGAGGGGAACATTACGAGGAAATACTTCCCCCTGACAAGTACATCTTCGCCACCAAATCAGTGGTGATGGGTCTCACTCTGGAGAATGCTATTCAACATCGATTCTCGAGCCTAATCAAGGTGTTGAACATTTACGAGATTCTGTTTCTCGAGTCCGGAAGGCACGGAGTCAGCTTCGCGGATTTCATCGCCCGCTTTCTTCACCCGGAAGTCTTGTCAAAACAAGCCGTGAAATTCGCCAAGCTTGACGATCCTATTGTTCTTGGCTTAGACAACCAGTCGACAACGGAAGCGGATCAAAGGAATTTCTTCATCCCAGACACCCCGGTCGTCCCCTTTGCAGAGCTTGCAGCTTCAGACGTCGACGAAGAGACGTTCTTTTTGGGGTTCCTATGGTTAAACTGGTTTGTACTCCCAATGCACCCTCGCTATATGAGGCCATCCGTCTTCTATCCGGCTCGCCGAATGGTTGCCGGGACACGAGTGGCCGTCGGATAGCCGGGCTGGCACACCTGTATCATGGCCTAAGCTTAGCGGCAGACACCACTCAGCTGGGGTTACAACCCGTACATCTCCTGCTGCACTATTTCACGTCGTGGATCGAGCTGCATGTGCTTGGCGCTTTTGGAGTCCACAAACGGTCCCGTTTCTATGATAGTTATAATTTTCCCGGGTTATGTTTCTAGTTGACGCTTCTGCTTTTGATCCGTCACAGCGAGAGGCTCGTCGTCTAATCCTTCGCCCGTGTATGGTCAGGGATAGCATGACTTTCGTCGATAAGGTCTTAACTATCGGCAAGGAATCCACTAAAACGGTGCAGCCGCTGTGCGATACCTTCAAAAACGAGGCTCCTACATTGAAGGCTCGGGAGCTTCTGCATTTGTATTCAATTAGGCCGGGCTTTTTAGTGTTCATGCAGAACGACTCGACGCTGTTCATGAGGTACAACCCGCACCGTTTTGCCCAATAGTCGGGTTTGCAATCAGGGTGTTCCCTTCGAGGCCTTCCTGGCCGAACCGGTTGCCATAGAAGAGGGTATTCGCAACACGTTGCACCACTTTATGCGGCTAAATACCGGGTCCAACTTTCTCATCAGTGAGCCGAGCTACGTTCTGAAAGCCTCGAACGTGTACGTTGCATGGTACCAGCATGCGACAGGTGCTGTTATTAGGGAACAAAGGCGACTACTGCTCGATCGTAAGGGTGCGGTCCCTGCTGGTAATCCAGCTGTCCCCTTAAAGCGACGAATCACCGTTCGTCCTTTATTAAGAGAGGTTGATCCGGCCTTTCCTATGATGCCCCAGCCCAGTGTTCCCGAAACTACGGTAGTTATGGTGTCTCCGGACTCTGGAGTGGGTACAGAAATCAGGACTCGTCGCCCAAAAATGCCCATCAAGCATAAGCTCGTGTCATCGGCCGCCGGCGTTCGCTCGCAGAAAAGAAGAAGTCGCTCTTTTCTGCTGACGTTGTATTCGGCCAGGAGCCCCATGCTCCCTACAACGAAGGCTTGGGTGAGTATGGCACTAACGATGGCTTGTTCGACATGCCTATGACCGACACCAATCTACAGGCTGCCCTTGTGGCCTCCGAGCGACTGGCTCGCGAAGAAGCGGCGCTGATATCGATCGCGGAGACGGGTATGCTTTAAAAATTTTGTTTTAGGCTTATTCCTTCTCTTTTGTTATGCTTTTATTAATATTTCCTTCTTTGACAGGTATTTCTACCGAAGAGGCTCTTGCGGCTACTCTCCGGACGTTTGAGGAGGAAGAGAGGCTCCGTACTTCTTTGAGCCTTGGTATAATTTATTTTATTACGCTTTTATTCTTTCCATTAGTTCTCTGACGCTTTCTTTTACCTTACTGCAGGGATTACCTCAGCTCAAGTTCTTCCAAGAGTAGCGCCGATCTCGAGTGGTGACGCAGCAGGACTGTTAGAGCCGGCTACCATGGCCACGGCTATCCCCAAGCCACCGCGGGAGGCTTCGCTAAAGTATCCGATGATGGACGCCGTAACGGCGCCAGAGGCAGAGCTCGGTTCAGACGATGGCATCCCCTTGTCGGAAGTCTTGAGGAGGTCAGTTCTCACGACACAGACCGAAAGGAAGCGCAGGAAGCGCGCAGTGAAGGAACGCAATGCCGCCTTGGCTGTGGGTGTAGGCTCAAGTAACATTCCGTCTGCTGATATCCCTTTGGCGGATGTTCCAGCTGCCCTATCTACCGCCCATAGACAGGTTGCGAGCATGGCTCGGGAGAAAACTGAGAATCTATCTCAAGGTAATGTAATGCCCAGTCTTTTTATTAAAACTCGATCCGCAAATTCTTATATACCATATCCAGCTGGGCCAAGTCCTGATGGTGGAATGGCAGGCGAAACGATAGCGGTCACAGAGCCCGAAGTGGCCCCTCTCTCTCTCGGCAGTCTGGGACTACCCAAACTGCTGCTCTTTCCCTTTGTGGCTCCATAGTATCGGCGGACATCGCAATCGTCACGACGGCCCTCGTTGAATCAGAGGATGAAGCTATGGGCACAGAAACTACTCCTTCGAAGGAGAGCGAAGAAGCCGCTACGCTTGGTGATGCTTCCGTCGTGGTTTTAGTTAATGACCCATCAGGTAAGTCTTGGGTCACTGTTCTCTTTTTATTTCTCAATCCCGTTCAGTCCCCCTGACGATATTTTGTTTGTTTTGAGTGTAGGTACAGTGAACGCTAAGATTGTGCCATCTGAAGCACATCCGGTCGCCGCCATGACGGCTGTTGTTCCCCCGCCTTCTCCCATGTCCTCTGAAATGCTGGAAGGTATAGGTTTGCGATTTACCAGTTTCATTGTGGCTACCATCCTCCTTGTATTGACAGTGTATTGTCACAACCTTGCAGGAGTCCTTTTTTATCATCTATATCAGGTGCTGAACCCGCATTTCTCCTTCCAATTGGAAATCGTCCTACCTGCTGGTGTTGGTTATAGTCTTTAGCCAGCGCTTATCCTTTTCTTTTATGAGTAAACGTGTGTATATATATATATATATATATATATATATATATTAAAGTTTTCTTCATGTTGATCATAGTGTCGTGAGTCGAGAGAATAGCCGAGCCTCCCGCACTCCCCGTCCTGTCGCCTTTTACAGCCGGTATAATAGACTCTATTTCTTATGTGTTTTCTTTATCACCTGAGTCGATGTTTGAACGTTATTGATTTTGCAGCAATTGCACCAGCTCCAGCTCCTTTTGAGTCTCGTATTCCGATGCCGGCAGGGCCCTTTGCTAAACGCACATCTTCCAGGGGTGCTGCAAACAACCGACGCATGTTGAGCGAATTCGTCGAGAATCTTGATGCTGAGGCCCTCACTGTAGGGTTCCTAGGCACTCTTGTGAAGGTTCATAAAGAATCAAACATGCCCGAATAAAATTTTACATGTGCCGAACAACCCAAAGCCGGGATCTTTGCTAGATTATTAGGGTTTAACATGCTAGATAACATCTTTAAACCTAAGTGTGAGGGATTACAACCTTTGTAGTCCGCTCCTTCGCTTCACAAGGTTCGAGTAGAAGTCCCTTCGCCACGATCCACGATCTCCCGGACTCAAGAGAGGCTCCACGACTCGAACGATCCATGCTAGCTTGTAGTGTTCCGCTTCTCCGATGATCTACGTCGAAATTGCTATAACCCAAGCTCTCTCACTCTAATGAGGTGAACACCCTAATCTAATGGGCTAGATTAGATGAGAATGATGGAGCAGTATTTATGCTTTCTTTTTATATCATTTTCTCACAAGAAATCATCATAAAAGAAATCACAAGTAAGCTCTCTTTCAAACTCAAGAGAGAAGAAGATGAAGAATAATGAGATAATTTCTTACGTGATGAATAGTAGATAAAAATATATGATTGATATGGAACCATGGTCAAGGATGATAGGCTTAACCTTTGTAGAGAATAAACTAGAGCTAGGGTTTGATTAGGTTAAGATTGAGTCAATGATAAGTATCAACCATAATATCTTAACCAAGACAAAAAGGAAACCCTTCTAGAATAATCAAGAAAGAGCTAACCCTAATCAAACCATAATCTCTTTTTATCATCCCTAAACATGTTTCATAATAAATCATATCATGTCACAATAATATATATCACATATATATTATATATTTGCAATAAAAGAAAATAATACAATTAACATATATCGCATATATATCAATGTATTAATCCGGTGAGAAAATGAAATAATAAAGTGAGCCAATATTAGATAATGTAATACAATATATCATATATATCATTATACATTAAATCATTGAATCAACACTTGATCCGACGATCCGGCTATATCGAATATAACCGACAAATATATTATGTATCGATTCATCGAATCAACACTTAATACGATGTCTCGGTTCATATCTAAATATCGCGAGAATATAATACGATATCTCAAATCGCATTATCCTCGGTCCTGCACATATCACATATGTGCCTCTACTCCGTTTTGCCTGAGCCAAGAAACCTTTGTGTAGGACTCTAAAGAATCGTCAATACGCCGGTAGAAGGTGATGATCATATCAAACACCCACAAGCTGCAAGCGGTCAGCTAAACGTAACAGCCACCCAGGTATTGAGCGATCAGAAGATCAACAAGCTAGCCTGTCCGTTCTCCTGTGAATCCAAACAGTAACACTCCCGTACAGTCCGGTCTGTTCGTCTGATATGTCGCATATCAAGTCTAGGGGTGGTATATGTCAGACCCCATTAACCGATAAGTCGTGTCGATGTGAGGCTCATAACAGGTCGAGAAACTACTGGTAACACTTTCCAGTATATCTCTATATCAGCCCTGACCAGGGACTTCCAGTTATAGCCAATCGAACACAGCACAACATCAACTCCCTATACCGGGAGAGACGAATCCCCTCCTATCGCTCATTTCCTCCATGTGATTCGGGACTGTACCCAAAAGCCACCGTTTTGCACGCCCTCTTGGACGTGGTAAGGTGGAAATCAAAACACAGTGGGAATCACACAAGACTCTATGACGATCTCGGGTCTACAGACTACCCTGTACCAGTGTCACCGGAGAACTGCCATCTGACGTGTGGTATATCACCATCTGGGAGTTCTTGGCGAGTCCTTCCAGTGTACCCAGTCTCCACTGAGCACCCGTACACTATTCTTGATGTCAAACACCGATGGATATAGGATCATCCATCGCCAATCATATGGGTCAAGATGCGTATACGCTAGTCTACTCTGGTGTATCGATGCCCCGTCTCGATATAACCCCCGACTAGGAACATTTATAGGATGTACTCATCGACTACCGTGGCCCCACTAGTATGATCTCATCATAATCGCAGTAGTCGAGTACAGATCCTAAGGGCTTTATCAACATGTGAGAGAAAGACAGTAAACCAATACAAGTCAACATGTTAAGATAAAGTAAAACCAAATAGCATACCATCATGACGAGCAAGAAAGTCCTCTCTGTATATATCCAAGCATCCATTATAATATACATCAAATGTACAACAATGGCCTCTAGGGCATATACATAACTAACAATCTCCCACTTGCACTAAGGCCAGCTGCTGTAGTATCTCATACCTAGCATCCCGAATAATCTCTCAAACTGTATCTGGGGAATGGCCTTCGTGAGTGGATCCGCACTGTTGTCCTTCGTATCTACTCTCCTGACCTCGATCTCCCGGCGATCAACTATCTCCCTGATCAGGTGATACCACCTCAGAATATGTCTGGACTTCTGATGGGATCTTGGTTCCTTGGCTAAAGCCACAGCTCCATTTTTATCGCAATACAGAGGTATTGGATGCTCAATGGATGGAACCACACCAAGTTCACTAATGAACTTCTTCATCCAGATAGCCTCTTTGGCAGCATCATTGGTAGCGATGTATTCAGCCTCCATCGTCGAGTCTGCAACGGTATCCTGTTTGGAACTCTTCCAATATACCGCCCCTCCATTGAGGGTAAAGACAAATCCCGAGTGCGACTTAGAGTCGTCCTTATCACTTTGGAAACTGGAATCGGTAAAGGACTCCTCCCGGAGTTCTCCGTTACCATACACCAAGAACATGTCTCTAGTCCTTCGCAAGTACTTGAGAATGTTCTTCACAGCTGTCCAGTGACTCTCTCCAGGATCTGCTTGATACCGACTCACTACACTTAGTGAGTATGCAACATCGGGTCTGGTACACAGCATCGCATACATGATAGAGCCTACTGCCGAAGCATAGGGTATCCCTTGCATGCGAGCTCTCTCCAAATCAGTCTTGGGAGACATCTCTTTGGAGAGAGTGAGTCCAGAGATCATGGGTTGGTTCCCACGCTTGGATTCTTCTATACTAAACCTCTTTAGTATGGTGTCAATGTACCTGGATTGGGACAATCCCAGTATCCTTTTGGATCTATCTCTATAGATCCTAATTCCCAATATGCAGGAGGCATCACCTAGATCTTTCATTGAGAATCTCTGTGATAAGAAGAGCTTGACTGATTGCAGTATAGGAATATCATTTCCTATCAAGAGTATGTCATCCACGTACAATACGAGGAAGACAACCTTACTCTCTGCTACCTTTTTATAAATACAAGGTTCATCTATATTTTTGATGAAGTCAAACTCTTTGACTACATCATAAAAATAGATGTTCCAACTCCGCGATACTTGCTTTAACCCATAAATGGATTTAAGCAGCTTGCACACCTTTCCGCTGCTCCCACTATCTACGAAGCCCTCTGGCTGAGTCATGTACACGCACTTTTCTAAATCACCATTTAGAAAAGCGGTCTTAACATCCATTTTCCAGATTTCGTAGTCATGGTATGCAGCAATGGCAAGTAAGATCCGGATGGACTTAAGCATAGCCACTGGAGAAAATGTTTCGTCATAATCCACACCTGGTTGTTGACGAAATCCCTTTGCTACAAATCTAGCTTTGAAAGTCTCAACTTTTCCATCTACACCAAATTTATTTTTAAAAATCCACTTGCTCCCAATGGGTTTTACCCCTTCAGGAGCATTTTCCAAAGTCCATACTTTATTGGTGTACATGGATTCCATCTCAGATCGCATTGCATCCAGCCATTTCACAGAGTCACCACTTGTGATGGCCTGCTCGAAACTAGTCGGGTCATCATCTTCCATGATGCAATCCTCGCTTCCATCATCAATGAGAAAACCGTAGTATCTCTCAGGTGGACGAGAAACCCTACTAGATCGGCGGAGAGGTTGGGGTTCATCGGGTACTACCGAATCCTCTGGTTCCACTAAATCTTCAGTTACAGTTTGTGTTGCTGGAACTTCTTCCAGTTCTACCTCAGAGCCACTAATTTCTTTTGCAAGAAATTCCTTTTCTAAAAAGGTGGCATGTTGAGCAATAAACACCTTTTGTTGTTCACTGTGGTAGAAAAAATATCCATTTGAATGTTTAGGATATCCCACAAACTTACATAGAACTGACTGTGCCTCGAGTTTGTCTGGATTTTGCCTTTTGACATAGGCCAGACAACCCCATATCTTAACTCGTTTAAGACATGGTCTCTTCCCACTCCATATCTCATATGGTGTGGTAGGTACAGATTTAGTTGGAACTTGATTCAATAGGTATGCTGCTGTCTCAAGCGCATACCCCCAGAAGGAAATAGGTAACTCAGCTGTACTCATCATAGAGCGCACCATATCTAATAGGGTGCGATTTCTCCGCTCCGATACACCGTTGTGCTGTGGTGTATAAGGAGGAGTAAGCTGAGAGAGAATCCCATTCTCTTTTAGATAATCTAGGAACTCATTGCTTAAGTATTCTCCTCCTCGATCAGATCGAAGGATCTTAATACTTTTGCCCGTTTGTTTTTCTACTTCGTGCTTATATTCTCTGAATTTCTCAAAAACTTCAGACTTGTGTTTCATCAGGAACACATGTCCGAATCCAGAGAGATCGTCAGTGAATGTAATGAAGTAGGAAGAACCATTCCTGGCATGCGTAGACATGGGACCGCATACATCACTATGTATCAGTCCTAAGAGTTCCGTAACTCTTTCTCCGTGTCCACTAAACGGAGCTTTGGTCATTTTTCCTTTGAGACATGAATGGCAAGTATCATAAAATGATAATTCGAACGGATTCAAATATCCATCTTTATATAACTTAGCCAGTCGTGTCGCATTGATATTACCAATTCTACAATGCCACAAGAAGAATTCGTTCATATCTGAACTTTTTCTCTTGTATGTGTTTTGTATATTGAGGACTGTATTCTGATTTAGAATGAATATGCCATTATGTAACGAGCCTGATGCAATCAACTTTTGATTTAGGAATATGTTCATAACATTATCCTTTACTATAAAATTATATCCTTCTTTACTTAATAAAGAAACTGATATAATATTGCACATCATGTTCGGTATATAATAGCACTCATTTAGAATCAGTGTATTACGACTTGGCAATACTAGATGATATTCGCCAACTGCTTTGGCTGCAATACTTGCACCGTTCCCTACTTGAACGGAATGATCACCTTTTCTCAGTTCTCTACCTTTACGTAGCCCATGTAACAATTTACATATGTGGGATCCTGATCCGGTATCTAATACTCAGGACGTAGGGTGAACTGAGAAACAGTTCTCAATAATTAACACACCTGAAGAAGATGCATCTACATGCATGTTCTTTTGGGCGGCTTGAGAATCTAGATATTCTCCTATTCCCTGTTCAATCTTATAAGTCTTATAAAAAAGAACGGGTCCAACGTTCCCCTGCTCAGTATAATAAGCGGGTTCAGTCAATACATCCATATTATTATCTTGATTATAGCCTGACATGGTCGCTACCTGGAGAGAGAGAAGAAAACACTTTAGCGTATGCTCTTGCAAGATTAGATTGGTTATTATCTTATCTAATCAGGATGTCTCCCACTGTTTTCATCAAATCTTCCTTCAAACCCTAAAAGGTAAGATTAGCCGGGATTAATTACACCCTACAATTTCGTTAATCTTTCAGCCAGATCAGTGTCGGTACTTGAGGGAGGTTCCCCGTGATTTCGCACGGACCTAATTAAAGTAAACCTCGTTTTCCCAGAGACGTAACCCCGTTAACACTTTTCTAGACACCTACTTGATTGGCTAATTGTCCTGTGTAAAACTCTCTCAGGAGTAACACTTACTCGCAGTGGGTATCGGGATCCAACTATCTCATAGGAGGTATGCAATCTCATTGCAAATTTCAACACTTGAAATTCCCGATAATATTTTGCCCCTAGTGTGCTATGACCTTGACAGAGGTCAACAAACCATAGTGCACTAGTCAAGTTCAACCTGTCATTTCTTGATTGAATCAAACCCACTCGCACGACCCTTGATAGAGGTCAACAAGGTCGTACGACTACCCTAATCCAATCACATCACATGCTTTACAGATAATTACTAGTCAGCTACCGCACACTACGCCTTAACAGAGGTCAACAAACGCAGCACGAATACTAAATAGTCTTTATCTGAAATGACGGAGGGCTACGACAGGTTTTTCTGAAAACCTATTGCGTAATGAACTTGATATCGTCGTAGAATCAAGTGAAATTTTGAAATGGAGTGTTTTTGAGGCTTTCATTAGTTTTGCTTAAGAGGTCACTCCCGGTGAAGGGATCTCGGCTCTTTCCTCATCGAATAAGGTGCAGTACATATCATATATATCACTGTGCAAAGCAAAACTCTAAAAGCAATCAAAAGACAAACCGAGTTTTGTACCATCTGCCAGTTTTACTAAAGAGGTCACTCCCGGTGAAGGGATCTCGGCTCTTTCCTCATCGAATAAGGTGCAGGGTATATCATATATACCGCTATGCAAAGAAAAACTGTAGCTACCCTTTTTATAAAGTTTTGATTCTACATCTTTTAGGTTTCTTTTCTTTTTATTAATCTCATTGATAAAATCTCATCAGCTTATGCTTCCTAAGTATCACAGAAGAAACGAAAGCAGTAATATTTATATATCAGCACATATATATAGTATAAGCATTCGTCTCAGATAGTAATATGATCTCATCATAGAACATTGCAGCAGAAGAACATATATGAAATATTGGATATATTAGGATGTCCATGTTTTCAATACGAGCCGGTATAAAACACGGATTCCACGGTCGCGATGAATAGCCAAACCCACATCCCTAGACCCCTATGAGAGCGGCAAGTAACACTGCCAATTCTAAGGTTAGGAGACCCGGTCTCGACTCTTCGAGATGGCCTCCCATTGGACCCTAGAACCCGGTTACTTGTGCTCCCCTCCTTGGGTCTACCTAATGCGGAAAAGTAAATAATATACAAGGGTGACATCAACCTCATCCTGGAAGTGCCCCAATAAAAGAATATTACATACAAATGAATTTTACATGAATGAAAATAAAAAAACCTTCATCTCACATAAAACCCCCGGCTATTCAGAACACGACGATCCAATATAACATATCACAGCAACACATAATATCACATATCATCAACGTAAGTAAGTATGCATACACCGATCGTCGTTGTCGTATAACAACGAAAATCGGCAATACAACTACATACTACACTTACGGTCACAGAAAAGAAATTGTAAAACTACAATATTTGGAATCCACAATCACTTAGACATCGTAAATCCGAAATATCACATACTTCGCATTTCATACCTAACTCTATGAATTCCACATATTGTATCATATTTCAGATAAATAGACAGTATTAAACTTTTCGAACAGATAATCAAATACCCAAAATTTCCTAAAGTGCTCAACACTTGAGCGGAGTTCAAACAATCCCAGAATATGTCACAGTACCAGTGATCCAGCCGTAGAAGGGTCAAGCCAACGCCTCACATGTGGCACGCCGTACTGCCCCAAACCCGAAGGTTCAAAAGGCAGTTCAAGACGGTCACATAATCGAGTTAAGGTTTGTTGTCTTCAAGAGGGTCCACCGTGTTACTTGCACATTTTTCCGAAAGATTTAAACCCGATAAAAAATTCAACACTTGAAGGTTTTTCATGCCGGGAAAAATTGAGTTAATGATATCCGTTCGAACATTTTAACAGATTCTAAATATCCGGAAAAAATAACGAATTTAAATTTTCCGATCGAATCTACGATTACAAAATAAACCCCAAAATACTCAACGCTTGAGTCAGAATAAAAATACCCATAAAATATAAATCACAGAAATATGAATTACTGTGTAAAAAAAAATACCAATCTCCCCTGTACGGCCGCGGATCCGCGGCCCAAGCAAGGTACGGCCGCGGTTCCGTGGCGGTTTGGAAGTATTGGGTACTCGTTTTTCACCCCAATTCTTATATTTCCCTGCTGAATTTTTTAGGTATTTTTAATTCGGAAAAATCACAGATTTGAAAAAATATCCAGAGAGGGGTTGATTTTGACGTATTCGGGTTCGTTCGGAGTTTTAACTTCGTTAACACATCGCCTAATGCTCTAGCTAGGCTCTAATACCACTGTAGGGTTCTTAGGTACTCTTGTGAAGGTTCATAAAGCATCAAACATGCCCGAATAAAATTTTACATGTACCGAACAACCCAAAGCCGGGATCTTTGCTAGATTATTAGGGTTTAACATGCAAGATAACATCTTTAAACCTAAGTGTGAGGGATTACAATCTTTGTAGTCCGCTCCTTCGCTTCATAAGGTCCGAGTAGAAGTCCCTTCGCCGCGATCCACGATCTCCCGGACTCAAGAGAGGCTCCACGACTCGAACGATCCATGCTAGCTTGTAGTGTTCCGCTTCTCTGATGATCTACGTCGAAATTGCTATAACCCAAGCTCTCTCACTCTAATGAGGTGAACACCCAAATCTAATGGGCTAGATTAGATGAGGATGATGGAGTAGTATTTATGCTATCTTTTTATATCATTTTCTCACAAGAAATCATCACAAAAGAAATCACAAGTAAGCTCTCTTTCAAACTCAAGAGAGAAGAAGATGAAGAATAATGAGATAATTTCTTTTGTGATGAATAGTAGATAATGTTAGTTATATGTATGCCCTAGAGGCCATTACTATACACAGGATGTATATTGTAGTGGATGCTGGGACATATATAGGGAGGACTTTCTTGCTCGACATGATAGTATGCTATCTGGTTGCTCTTTACCTTAACGTGTACACTGATTGTCTCTCTGTTACATGTTGGTAAAGCCCTTAGGATATGTACTTGACTATCTGGACTATGATGCGGATCATACTAGTGGGGACATGGTAGTCTATAAGTACATCCTTCAAGATCCCTAGTCGTGGGTATATCGAGACGGGGCATCGATATACCAGAGTAGACTAGCATATACCTTCTCGACCCATAAAGATGGGCGATGGATGATCCCATATCCATTGGTGTTTGACATCAGAGATAATATACGGGTGCTCAGTAGAGACTGGGTACACTGGACGGACTCGCCGAGAACTCCCAGATGGTATTATACCTTACGTCAGATGGCAGTTCTCTGGTGACACTGGTATAGAGTAGTCTGTTGACTCGAGATCGTCATAGAGTCTTGTGTGGTTCCCACTGTGCTTTGATTTCCATCTTACCACGTCCAAGAGGGCGTGCAAAACGGTGGTTTTTGGGTACAGTCCCGAGTCACATGGAGGCAATGAGCGATAGGAGGGGATTCGTCTCTCCCGGTATAGGGAGTTGATGTTGCGCTGTGTTCGATTGGCTATAACCGGAAATCCCTGGCCAGGGTTGCTGAGATTTACTGGTAAGTGTTACCAGTAGTTTCTCGAACTGTTATAGACCTCATATCGACACGACTTATCAAGCTATTGGGGTCTGACGTTTACCACCCCTAGGCGAGATATGCGACATATCAGACGATCAGACCGGACTGTACGGTAGTGTTACTGGTTGGATTCACTAGAGTGTGAGCGGGCTTGCTCGTCGATCTTCAGATCGCACAATACCCGGGTGGCCGTTACGTTTAGTAGACCGCTTGCGGCTTGTGGGTGTTTGATATGATCATCACCTGCTGCCGGCGTATTGACGAGTCTTTAGAGTCCTACACAGAGGTTTCCTGGCTCAAGCGAAACGAAATAGGAGCGCATATGAGATATGTGCGGGACCGAGAATAATGCGTGTATGTGATACCGTATTTCATTCTCGCGATGAATGTATCGATTGGTTGTATGCGATATAACCTAGTTATCTAATCAAGGGTTGATTCGATAAGCCGATACATTGGATATTAGTCGGTTGTATGCGGTATGACCGGATCATTAAATCAAGTGTTGATTTAATGATTTAATGTATAATAGTATATATGATATATTACTTTGCATTAACTAGTATCGGTTCACTTTACAAAGGATTTTCTCACTTGGTTGTACAAGTTGTATATGTGATATACTTTTTGTGCAAATGCTTGTATCATGTTTGATGATACATGTTAACTTGGTTAAGTGTAAAGATTAAATCATGGTTAAGTTAATGATTAGGGTTTTGATTATCTTATTTATTTATTTATTTATTTATTTGTTTTGGAAAAGATAAAGAAAGAATGGTGGCTTTGTTTGTTTGTTTGTTGAAGATTCATGAACCTTTGACTTAGTCACCATTCTTGTCTTCATTCTTAACCCTAACCATTTAAGCAAACCATGGTCTATTCTCTACACTTAACTAGAGTTAATGTTATGATAAGTATTCTTTTTCTTTATTATTCAAATTAACTTATCATATCATCATGATCTTCTTCTTCTTCATCTTCTTCACTTGAAGAAAACCTTTCTTCATCAATGGTGATTGATGAAATTGAGTGAGAAATCCAATTCTAAAGTGAACCCACTTCCTATTTCTTCATCCTCTACCTCTTGCCAAGTAGTAGAGTGTGTTTCCTTCACAAGTTTTCTTGACTTGGTGAAGTTGGAGCTTGATCTAGTGATGCCTCGACGTAGATCATCTTCGGCACGTCGTCGATGACCTAGCCCGCTCTTTCTCCGATGAAGCCGACGCTAGAGCCCGGGATTTGATTTGGACAGCGGAGAGGACTTCATCACGGAGCCGTGGAGGTGGAGGACCGGATCTACAAAGGTTGTATTTCCGTATTCTTGTAGTTAAGTGTTAACTAGTTGCTTTGTTTTGCCTAGAATTCTAGCCAACGATCCGTATCTAGGGTTTCTCGGCACCGTAAATTTTGAAATTGGCATGATTGATACCACGTAAGACCTCTTGAGAGTGCCTAGGAACCCTACAGTGGTATCAGAGACTAGCTAGAGCCTTAGGCGAAGTCTAGACGGAGTTTGAAATCCGAACGAATCGAAACCCTAATCCATTAAGTGCTCTCTGGACTTTTTCCAAAATCTGGGATTTTTCAAGATTAAAAATGCTTAAAAAATTCAGCAGAGAATTCTAAGAATTACGGTGCAATTTGTTTCCAATGAACAGTACACTATGCGGCGGAACCGCGGCCTAAGCCAGCTTAGGCGGCGGTTCCGCGGCTAAAGGATGACGTCATCCCTCCTACCTTGCACAGTAATTCATAATTTCTGCAGCTGGATTTTATGGGAATTTTTAATCTGAATTCAAGAGTTGAATTTTCTGGGGTATTTTGGAGCGTACATGATTCGATCGGATTATCAGACTTCGTCTTTGTGGCTTTCCGGATAATTTTTGGATATGTTAAAAAGTTCGACCGGATATAAATACCCAATTTTTCCCCTGTCGAGAAATTTCCAAGTGTTGGATCTTTCCGTAGTTTAATGACGTTCTAAGTAGTGCAAGTAACGCGATGGACCCTCTAGAAGACAACAAACCTTAACTCGATTATGTGACCGTCTTGAACTGCCCTTTGAACCTTCGGGTTTGGGGCAGTACGGCGTGCCACATGTGAGGCGTTGGCTTGACCCTTCTACGGCTGGACCGTTGGTACTGAGGCACGAACTGAATGTTGTTAGACTTATTTCATGTGTTGAGCTGTGTCGGGAAAACTTGGGTGTTAGAATGTTCGATCGGAAAGTTTAACATTTTCTAATTATCTGGAATGGGATACAATAATTGGAATTCACAATAAGTTATGAGATAACTGAATGAATGTTATAAACATAGCAGTTTAGTCTCACTTGATCGGTTGCCACTGAATTTTGATGTGATCAAAAGTCCGTCGCAATCACGTAGCGTACGCGGATACTCGCCGGGTAAACTTAATAGACAGCCTCACTCCATAGCCCCGACCAAGTGACTGTAGGAGAACCCCGTCGCCGAAAGCATCCATCCGGGTGCTCGCGGCAGCGGTGTTCCGCCTTGGTGCACTTCGTCGACGGCGTCGGGGGTGCGGCCGTCTACTGAAGTTTGCGACGAGCATTCGATCAGGATGTCGGGAATCTTGTTGAATTGCCCGACTTGATATTGAAAAGTGTTTTCGATTTTGAGACTAAAATGCGGGGTTTATAATTGTTAGGCATGCGATGTCTAAGTAATTCATTTAATTAGGCATGCGATGTCTAAAGAGATTGCGGATTCCAACTGTTGTAGTTTTACACTTTCTTTTCTGTGACCGTAAGTGTAATATGTGATATCGCCGGTTTCGTTGCTATATGTCAACGACAATTGGGATGCGCATATTTACTTACGTTGATGACATGTGCTGTTATGTGTTGCTGGATATGTTATATTGGATCGTCGTGTTTGAATAGCCGGGGTTTTTTATGTGAGATGAGTGTTTTTCATATGAGATGAGTGTTTTTCATTTTCATTCATGTAAAAACTTGTATGTAATATTCTTTTATTGGGGCACTTCCAGGTTGCGGAAGATGTCACCCTTTGTATATTATTTACTTTTCTGCACTAGGATAGACCCAAGGAAGGGAGCACAAGTAACCGGGTTCTGGAGTCCAGTGGGAGACCAACTCGAGGAGTCGAGTCCGGGTCTCCTAACTCCAGAATTGGTAGGGTTGCTTGCCGCTCTCGTAGGGGTCTAGGGGTGTGGGTTTGGCTATTCATCACGACTGTGGAATCCGTGTTTTATACTGGCTCGTATTAAAAACACGGACGTCCTAGTATATCCAATATTTCATATGATTCTTCTGCTGCGATATCTGTGATGTGATCATGTGATGTTCTGCGATGGATACTTTATATAGTATATATGATATATTATATAGACGTTACTTATGTTTTACACCAGCGCTAGCCCTGTCCCGCTCTGCCGTTAGTTACCTAACCTAACGGTGCACGAGGGGACATCGAGGCGAATGCGGATGGCATAAGTGTACGTCGTATTTATCTGTGATGTTTAGGTACTTAAATGATGGGACTTCATTAATGTGATTAATGAAAGAAAAGAAACCTAAGATGTTGTAGAATCGAATTTCAAAATAAAACAGGTAGCTACAGTTCTTGCTTTGCACAGAGGTATATGTGATATATCCTGCACCTTATTCGAAGAGGATAGGACCGAGATCCCTTCACCGGGAGTGACTCCTTTAGCAATAACTGGCAGATGCTACACACTCGGTTTGTCTTTTGATTGCTTTTAAGAGATTTTGCTTTGCACAGTGATATATATGATATATCCCGCACCTCATTCGACGAGGAAAGGACCGACGATCCCTTCACCGGGAGTGACTCCTTTAGCAAAACTAGAAAAGCTTCAAAAGCACTCCATTTTAAAATCATTTGATTCTACAACGATATCAAGTTCATTACGCAATAGGTTTTCAGAAAAACCTGTCGTAGCCCTCCGTCATTTCAGATAAGTGGTAGTTAGTATTCGTGCTACGTTTGTTGGCCTGCGTCAAGGCGTAGTGTGCGGTAGCTAACTAGTATTTATCTGCTTGTGCATATGATGCAGATTGGATTAGGGTAGTCGTGCGACTTTGTTGGCCTGCGTCAAGGGTCGTGCGGGTGGGTTTAATTCAATCAGGAAATGACGGGTTGAACTTGACTAGCGCACTATGGTTTGTTGGCCTGCGTCAAGGTCATAGGACGCTAGGGGCAAAATATTATCGGGAATTTCAAGTGTTGAAATTTGCAATGAGATTGCATACCTTCTATGAGATAGTTGGATCCCGATACCCGCTGCGAGTAATTGTTACTCCTGGGAGAGTTTTATACATTACAATTAGCCGATCAAGTAGGTGTCTAGAAAGGTGTTAACGAGGTTACGCCTCTGGGAAAACGAGGTTTACATTAATTAGGTTCGTGCGAAAGCACGGGGGACCTCCCTCAAAGTACCGACACTGGCCTGGCTGAAAGATTGGCGAACTTGTAGTGTGTAATTAATCCCGGCTAGTCTTTCCTTTTAGGGTTTGAAGGAAGATTTGATAAAAGCAGTGGGAACCATCCTGATTAGATAAAATAATAACCAATCTATTCTTGCAAGAGCGCACGCTGAGTGTTTTCTTCTCTCTTTCCAGGTAGCGACCATATCACGCCTTAATCAAGATAATAATACGGAATATTGACTGAACCCGCTTGTTATACTGAGCTGGGGAACGTTGGTCCCGCTCCAACTTATAATTATTATAAGACAGAGCAGGAAATAGGGGAATACCAGATTTCCCGTCCCGCCCAAACGAAGAGAGTGCATGCTGATGCATCATCTTCGGGTGTGTTCGTTACAAAGAACTGTTTCTCTGTATCCTTTACGTCCTGGGTATGTGATACCAGATCAGGATCCCAGATATGTAATCTGTTACATAGGGCTACGGAAAGGTAGAGAACTGAGAAAGGGTGATAAGTTTCATGAGACAGAAAACGGAGTAAGTGTTGCAGCCAAGTCTGTTGGTCACTGTCACCCTGTATTCCAAATACATTGATTCTGAACAAATGTTATTAGATACCGAACCTGATATACAAAATCATATCAGTCTCTTTATTAGTAAAGAAATGATAAAATTCTGTATTGTTGGATAATGTTTTGAACATTTCCTATATCAAAAGTTGATCGGTTCAGGCACGTTATCTAAAAGCATTAATGTTCTAAATCAAACTACAGTTCTTAGTATACAGAACATACTCAAGAGGAAGAGTTCAGAACTGAACGAATCCTTCTTGAGGTATTGTAGACTAGGTCATATCAATGTGACCCGACTAGTTGAAGTTACATGTAGATGCACATTTAAATCAGTTTGAATCTACATCTTATGAAACTTGCCAGTCATGTCACAGAGATACCATGACCAGAGCTCTGTTTAATGGAAATAGAGAAAGAGTTAGTGAACTCTTGGGATTGATACATGTTGATGTATGTAGGTCCCCTGTCTACACATGCCAAGACCGGTTCTTTTACTTCATTACATTCTCTGATGATCTCTCAAGATTCAGACATACGTTCCTGTTGAAACATAAGTCCGAACCTTTTGAGATATTCACAGAATATAAGTTAGAAGTAGAGAACCAATACGGGTAAAAGTGTTATGTCCTTTGATGAGATCAAGGAGGAGAATACTTGAGCACGGAATTCCTGGATTATTCTAAAGGAGAATGAGATTCTCTCTCAGCATTACTCCTCCGTATACACCATTGCACGATGGTATGTCGGGGCGGAGCAGATACACCCTATCTGATATGGTGTGCTCTATGATGAGTACTACCGAGTTACCTTTTTCCTTTTTGGGAGTTATGCACTTGAGAAGCTGCATACCTATTGAATAGGGTTCCAATCAAATCAATTGCCTACCATTTCATATGTGATATGGAAAGGGAAGAGCCCATGTCTTAAGCTAGTTAAGATTTGGGGTTGTCCGGCTAATGTCTAAAAGCAAAATCCGGACAAGCTCAAGGCAAGGTCTGTAATATAGAACTGGAAAGGTTCCAGCTATACAAAATACAGCAGATAATTTGGTAGAACCAAAGGATTCAGTAGATGCCAACGAACCTCAGCCTCTCCGCCGATCTAGTAGGGTTCCTCACCCACCTGAGAGATACTTCTGTTTCTCTATGACAGTGGGAGCGAGGATTGCATCATGAGATGATGACCCAACTAGTTTCGAGCTGGCCATCAGGAGTAAGACTCTGTAAGAATGGCTGGATGCTTAGTGATCTGAGATGGAATCCTTATGCACCAACAAAGTATGGACTTTGGTTGCTATATCTAAAGGGTTAAATCCCCATCAGGAGCAAGTATATCTTGAGAAGATTACTTGGTGTAGATGGAAAAGTTGAGACTTTCAAAGCTAGACTTGTTAAAAGTTTGCATCATTGACCAGGTGTGGATAATGATGAAACCTTTTCAAGTAGCTATGCTTAAGTCCATCCAGATCCTACTTGTCACGGCTGCATACCATGACTACGATATCTGGTGGTTGGGTGTCATGACTGCTTTTCTAAATGATGTTTTAGAAGAGTGCGTCTATAAGTACACAGCCAGAGGGCTTCGTAGACAGTGGGAGCAGCGGAAACGTGTGCAAGATGCTTTATAGGATTAAAGCAGGCATTGCGGAGTTGGAACATCTATTTTGATGGATTTGTCAAAGAGTTTGACATCATCAAAATGGTAGATGAACCTTGTATAAACAAAAAGGTAGTAGAGAGTATGGTGACGATCCTCGTAGAGTACGTGGATGACATACTCTTGATAGGGAAGGAGTTTCCTATGCTACGCTCGATCAATCTCCGCTTATTACAATGATTCTCCACATAGGATCAAAGTGATACCTACTAAATCCTGGGTTTTGGATCTATGAGATAGATCTAAATAGATGTTAGGATACTCACTAGTTGTAGTGAGTTGGTATCAATCGATCCTGGGGAGAATCACTGGAAGGGTTCCAGGGTGATAATGACGACTGAATGCCAGTCACAGGCATTGTCTATACCCTCAGTAAAGGGACGGTATGTTGGAAGAGTTCCAAGCTAGATACCGTGGCATACTAGACGATAAAGGCTGGATACATCGCTACTTAAGATGCTACCAAAGAGGCTGTTTGGGTGTATATTGGTTCATGAGATGAACTATGTTCCTCCCATTGTGTGACAATGGAGTTGTGGCTTATGCCAAGGAACGAAGGTCCCATCAGTGATCCAGACATATTCTAAGGCAGTATCACTTGATCATGGAGATGGTTGATCTCTAAGGGATCAAGGTTAGGAGAGTAGACTCAGAGGACAACACAGCGGATCCACTCACAAAGGCCTGTTCCCAGAGAGCGACTTTTATGGGATGGTTGAGTATGAGATACTACAACCACTGCTATCAGATGGCCCTAGTGCAAGTGGGAGATTGTTAGTTATATGTATGCCCTAGAGGCCATTACTATACATAGGATGTATATTGTAGTGGATGCTGGGACATATATAGGGAGGAATTTCTTGCTCGACATGATAGTATGCTATCTGGTTGCTCTTTACCTTAACGTGTACACTGATTGTCTCTCTGTTACATGTTGGTAAAGCTCTTAGGATATGTACTTGACTATCTGGACTATGATGCGGATCATACTAGTGGGAACATGGTAGTCCATAAGTACATCCTTCAAGGTCCCTAGTCGTGGGTATATCGAGACGGGGCATCGATATACCAGAGTAGACTAGCATATACCTTCTCGACCCATAAAGATGGGCGATGGATGATCCCATATCCATTGGTGTTTGACATCAGAGATGATATACGGGTGCTCAGTAGAGACTGGGTACACTGGACGGACTCGCCGAGAACTCCCAGATGGTATTATACCTTATGTCAGATGGCAGTTCTCTGGTGACACTGGTATAGAGTAGTCTGTTGACCCGAGATCGTCATAGAGTCTTGTGTGGTTCCCACTGTGCTTTGATTTCCATCTTACCACGTCCAAGAGGGCGTGCAAAACGGTGGTTTTTGGGTACAGTCCCGAGTCACATGGAGGCAATGAGCGATAGGAGGGGATTCGTCTCTCCCGGTATAGGGAGTTGATGTTGCGCTGTGTTCGATTGGCTATAACCGGAAATCCCTGGCCAGGGTTGCTGAGATTTACTGGTAAGTGTTACCAGTAGTTTCTCGAACTGTTATAGACCTCATATCGACAAGACTTATCAAGCTATTGGGGTCTGACGTTTACCACCCCTAGGCGAGATATGCGACATATCAGACGATCAGACCGGACTGTACGGTAGTGTTACTGGTTGGATTCACTGGAGTGTGAGCGGGCTTGCTCGTCGATCTTCAGATCGCTCAATACCCGGGTGGCCGTTACGTTTAGCAGACCGCTTGCGGCTTGTGGGTGTTTGATATGATCATCACCTGCTGCCGGCGTATTGACGAGTCTTTAGAGTCCTACACAGAGGTTTCCTGGCTCAAGCGAAACGAAATAGGAGCGCATATGAGATATGTGCGGGACCGAGAATAATGCGTGTATGTGATACCGTATTTCATTCTCGTGATGAATGTATCGATTGGTTGTATGCGATATAACCTAGTTATCGAATCAAGGGTTGATTCGATAAGCCGATACATTGGATATTAGTCGGTTGTATGCGATATGACCGGATCGTTAAATCAAGTGTTGATTTAATGATTTAATGTATAATAGTATATATGATATATTACTTTGCATTAACTAGTATCGGTTCACTTTACAAAGGATTTTCTCACTTGGTTGTACAAGTTGTATATGTGATATACTTTTTGTGCAAATGCTTGTATCATGTTTGATGATACATGTTAACTTGGTTAAGTGTAAAGATTAAACCATGGTTAAGTTAATGATTAGGGTTTTGATTATCTTATTTATTTATTTATTTGTTTTGGAAAAGATAAAGAAAGAATGGTGGCATTGTTTGTTTGTTTGTTGAAGTTTCATGAACCTTTGACTTAGTCACCATTCTTGTCTTCATTCTTAACCCTAACCATTTAAGCAAACCATGGTCTATTCTCTACACTTAACTAGAGTTAATGTTATGATAAGTATTCTTTTTCTTTATTATTCAAATTAACTTATCATATCATCATGATCTTCTTCTTCTTCATCTTCTTCACTTGAAGAAAACCTTTCTTCATCAGTGGTGATTGATGAAATTGAGTGAGAAATCCAATTCTAAAGTGAACCCACTTCCTATTTCTTCATCCTCTACCTCTTGCCAAGTAGTAGAGTGTGTTTCCTTCACAAGTTTTCTTGACTTGGTGAAGTTGGAGCTTGATCTAGTGATGCCTCGACGTAGATCATCTTCGGCACGTCGTCGATGACCTAGCCCGCTCTTTCTCCGATGAAGCCGACGCTAGAGCCCGGGATTTGATTTGGACAGCGGAGAGGACTTCATCACGGAGCCGTGGAGGTGGAGGACCGGATCTACAAAGGTTGTATTTCCGTATTCTTGTAGTTAAGTGTTAACTAGTTGCTTTGTTTCGCCTAGAATTCTAGCCAACGATCCGTATCTAGGGTTTCTCGGCACTGTAAATTTTGAAATTGGCATGATTGATGCCACGTGAGACCTCTTGAGAGTGCCTAGGAACCCTACAGATAAGAATATATGATTGATATGGAACCATGGTCAAGGATGATAGGCTTAACCTTTGTAGAGAATAAACTAGAGTTAGGGTTTGGTTAGGTTAAGAGTGAGTCAAGGATAAGTATCAACCATAATATCTTAACCAAGACAAAAAGGAAACCCTTCTAGAATAATCAAGAAAGAGCTAACCCTAATCAAACCCTAATCTCTTTTTATCATCCCTAAACATATTTCATAATAAATCATATCATACCACAATAATATATATCACATATATATTATATATTTGCAACAAAAGAAAATAATACAATTAACATATATCGCATATATATCAATGTATTAATCCGGTGAGAAAATGAAATAATAAAGCGAGACAATATTAGATAATGTAATACAATATATCATATATATCATTATACATTAAATCATCGAATCAACACTTGCTCCGATCCCCTGGAATGATGCTCCGCCCTTCGGAATGATGCTCCGAATCCTGGAATTATGCTCCGCTCTTCGGAATGATGCTCTGATCCCCTGGAATCATGCTCCGCTCATCGGAATGATGCTCCGATCCCTGGAACCATGCTCCGCCCATCAGAATGATGCTCCGAACCGCTGGAATTATGCTCCGCCCTTCGGAATGATGCTCCGAACCCCTGGAATTATGCTCCGCCCATCGGAATGATGCTCCGATCTCTGGAATTATGCTCCGCTCATCGGAACGATGCTCCGATCTCTGGAATTATGCTCGGCTCTTCGGAAAGATTCTCCGAACTCTGGAATCATGTTCCGCACTTCGGAATGATGCTCCAAATCCTGGAATGATGCTCCGCCCTTCGGAATGATGCTCCGAACCCCTGGAATTATGCTCCGCCCGTCGGGATGATGCTTCGCCACCGGAATGATGTTCCACCTCGAAGTTCAGCTTCAAGATCCATCAATTTCATGCACACAACTCAAATGTGCGGTGTGCATTTATTGATGGGGGGCACTTTGTTGGGGTAAAAATTTACACCCCGTTGACTGAGTCAAAGTTAAGGTCAACCCCCAAGCTAGATGGGCCCAAGCCCATGTCAAGCAGGCCCATGCCCAAGTCGAGCCCGCGGCCAGCCTCCCCAAGCCAATAACAAAATCATGTGATAAATAATTTTTATGTAATTTTTTATACATGAATATATGCAAAATGTGCATAAAGCCAATATTTTGTAAGCCCGTGGCTTATGTACAAAAATGAAATGGCACAGGAGCCATGGGATGGCTAAAATGCCATTTTTGTAAAGCCCAAGGGGCTATATGTAAATATGTAAGCCTATAAAAGGCAACATGATGAATAAAAAAAGAACAACTTTTCATTCCCCCAAAATCTAGGGTTCTTTGTGCCTCCTGCTCCTTCTCCAAGGTTCTAAACCTTCTCAATTCTTTTGAATTAAATCAAGAGTTTTACTCTTTCTTTTCAAAAACTAAGTAGTTTTCCACCACAAAACCCACAAAGGGGAACTCAGATCTCCCATTAGATCTCAGAAAGGAGAGATTTTTAGATCTCACATCTCTTGATCATCAAGATCCAGCCAACAGAGGAGGAAGAGGAAGAATCCCTTTCATCAACCAAAACATTTTAGGAGTTTAACTCCATATATTTATATATATATATATATATATATATATAATAATAATAAATATCTCCTTTCTGAAGCATAGCTTCTGATTCTGGGACTAAAAGTCCCTTTGTCTCGCCAGCGCCCAGCGTTCGAGCGCAAAACGCCCACGTGCCGACACGTGGCGCGTTTGCGCTCAGGCGCACTGCGCTCGAGCGCAACGCACCCACGTGCCGATACGTGGCGTGCTTGCGTTCAGGCGCACTGCGCTCGAGTGCAAAGCGCCCATATGCCGACGTGGCGAGCTTGCGCTCAGGCGCACTGCGCTCGAGCGCAAAGCGCCCACGTACCGACACGTGGCGCGCTTGCGCTCAGGCGCACTGCGCTCGAGCGCAAAGCGCCCACGTGCCGACATGTGGCATGCTGCGCTCAAGCGCACTGCGCTCGAGCGCAAAGCGTCCACGTGCCGACACGTAGCGCACTTGCGCTCCAGCGCACTGCGCTCGAGCGCAAAGCGTCCACGTGCCGACACGTAGCGCACTTGCGCTCAAGCGCACTGCGCTCAAGCGCAAAACGCCCATGTGCCGACACGTGGCGCGCTTGCGTCTGAGCGCACAGCACCTAAAGCGCACAGCGCTCAAGGCGCTGGCCCCACGCATCCTTTGGATGCCTTTTCCCCCCTCTTTCCTTTATATATATATACATATATATATACACACACACATATGTATAAATATTTACACACACACATACTCCGCGACACTGTTCCTGTTAGAAAAAATTTCTAACGGGGCGCTGCCCCGCACCCCGCAAGGAGGCTGCTAGCCCCCTTGACCCCCAGCCCGCTATCCGGGTAGCGGGACCCCCGTAAAATCTCTGCGTGGCTCCTGATATATTCAAACCCCCCACCAAAACAACAACACACGTACACTGCACATTGAGTTCACATGACCAGTTTGACCCGTCAATCGGAGGTTCTCTCGCCCCAAAGGCGGGGGGGGGGGTAATTAACGGCAGCTTAGTCCGTGGTTGCCGGAGATTCGGATCCCCACAATCATTAAACCCCGGCCTACCCTAGGCAGGGGGAATCTGTAGTACGCCTGACAAGCATGCGCGTTTTCCCATCTCAATGGGGTGACGAAAAACACCATACAGATTCTGGCACGCCCGGTGGGATCAGTCTCTCCTCCCATATTTCGGGTTAAGCGGTCATGCGAACTCAATAAATATACATACCTGTATTTATACTAAAAATAATGCTTTTTCATGCAGATTTTCAAGCAATCACCTTCCGACGATGTCTTCGATGATGAACTCATCTCCTGTCTCCTACACGATGAGGATAGACTCTAGGACGGTCCTTCCGGCCAGTCTCGGGCGACAATGGGAAGAGCCGCTGCTACCATTCGGCTCTATTATGTTCATGCCAGTTGGCGCCATCCCAGCTCCTCAAGCCCTGGTGGCAGACAAACCGGTCTCGAAAGGTAGGAGACCAAATGTGGTGATCTCAAGGGCACCCCAACCTAAACGCAAGTCGGTGTCTGAACGACTTTCCTTGGCCCCAGCTGGGGGCAAGGCCATCAACACCAACAAAGCTACAACGCGTCCCGAGCAAGCTCCAGCGGTGCCCTCGGCCACTGCTCGATCAGGTGTCCTCTCTAAGCTCCCCTCTGATCAACTCACAATGGCTTCCTGGGTAGCGGATGCCCGCCAAGCCTTCAAAATCGAGAAGCTGTGGGAGAAAAGGCTCAAATATAGAGCCAACAAAAGGACTAAGGCTACTGCCAGGCTAAACCTCATGAGGTTCGAAGAACAGGGTTACCCCGCCAAAGATGAGGGGATGGCTGAATGTGTTATCCACACTGTCTACGTGGTGGGCACGCGCAGCAAGAGCAAGGACGGGGCCACCACATCTTAAATCCAATCTGGCTTGAATGTGGTTGCCACTTCCCAAGAACAGCCGCCTTCGCTGGATGATGAAAACCCTCTCGATGAGGCTGATAGGCAGAGAGAGCCCTCAATTCATGAGGAGTCAGGCTCGGAAAGCGAAGATGAGCCAACTTTCCGTCCTAAGACCGCAGAGCAGCAACTTCTCCAAGAGCTCCGAAAACAGCTCAGAAGCAAAGATAAGGAGATGGCCAAGCTCTACTCAAAGATCGACGACTTGACAAATGTCGTCTTACGGCTTACGGCCTAACCTGCCTCTCAGCCGCCCAATAAAGCACAGGGCTCAGCTCATGAACCGGGAAACGGTGCCCCGAGACAGCCGACGTCCGTTCCCTCAAATCCAAAAGTGGGCGGACCGCATGAAAATCAGTCACATCCTATCTCAGCAAATGTCTTGGCTACCGATGATAGTAGCCCGCTAACTCAAGATCAAATCATGGATTTGGTTGCCAACAAAGTCAAAACCTTGGTAGCCGAAGCCGAAGCGCAAAAAGATATCGGCAGTAGTGGGAGACCATATCCTGCTCAGTATGATCTGGTAGAATTTCCTAGCGGCCATGTCATCCCCAAATTCGGAAGATTTGATGGGACAGGAAATGCGAATCAGCACATCGCCCACTTCAAAGCCTCATGCGGGAATACTGGGGGCAATGATGCGCTTCTCCTCATCCAGTTCGTTAATAGCTTGTCCGATGTTGCTTTCGACTGGTACGCGAGCATACCGGATGGCTCCGTTACTACTTTCGTCCAAATGGAGTCTTTGTTTCGACAAACATTCATGAGCGTCAGCGATAAGATCACCATTGCCGAGCTCGTAAGGACCAAGCCCAAGAACAATGAAAGCAGCACGGATTTTATAACCCGATGGCGCAATCTCTCCGTCAAATGCGAACCGCCGATAGAGCAGGACCAATCTATCAGTCTCCTCGTCGGAAATCTCAACAATTGGATGGCCCCGTTTCTATGCACCGCGGGTCTCAAAACATTCCAAGAGCTGACCAGGAAGGTTCAGATGCTGGAGCGCTCAAAGCAGGAGTCCTCCTCGGATTCCCAAAATAACAATAGATCCTGAAGAAACCGAAAGGACGATAATCGTAAAGGCGGAAATTCTGACGATTCTGAATCTTTCAATGCCTCGGCCAACCGAAATAAGCAAGGGTTGAGCGGGCCTAATGCCAACCAGCTTCGGAAGCCAATGTTCGGAGAGGGAGGAGAATCTCCACTAAAAGAGAAGCTGGATAAGGTCTATTCCTTCAGAAGGGACAAGATCCGTAAAATATTCAAAGACGCCCTGAAGAACGGTCTACAACTGCCAGAGTCAAAAAGACCGCAGGAAGCGAATAGGACCGACGACCCCAAATACTGCCCCTATCACAGAGTGATAGGTCATGCCATTGAGGACTGCTTCGTCTTCAAAGATTGGGTCGAAAAGCAATACAAGGCAGGAGAGATAGAACTGTCCAAAGGCGTGTTAACAAGCAGTCCAGCTGCGACCGCCAATTTCATACAAACGGAGACCGAAGTTCTTCGTGAAACCGATTCTCTCAGACATCTGCCTTTTTCTGAAAACAATCGACCACCAAGTCATTAAACTGGGAACAATCGACCACCACGTCATTAAACTGGGAACAGTCGACCACCACGTCATTAAACTGGGAACAGTCGACCTCTAAGTCGTTAAACTGGGAATGTAAAAAAAAATGTGTGTATATAAAAAAAATGTGTAAGTAAAAGAAAAATAAAGAAAAGCCGAAATGATGGGGCAACTCGCAATAAAAACCAGCGAGTAAAAATGAAAATAAAGCCGAAATGATGGGGCAACCGCGAATAAATAGCCGAAATGATAGGGCAATCGCGACCTTCGCGACAAGAAAAGATGAAATGATAGAGCAATCGCGGTAAAACAAAAAAAAAACGGCGAATGATGAGTCGCTCCTGGTACCATATTCCAGTGCAGCGATGCAGACGCCAACAAAAATCCAATTTTCCAAAACTCTCCCCGCCCTACGGCCAGTCCCCAAATTGACTACCGTATACAATCCACGGGCTCAAATAATTCTCATCATACCCATGCCCTACCGTAATCACCAGTTACGCGGCTGGTCTCCGCTTTGGGAATGATGCTCCATTGATAAGACCCACTCATGTGTCCTCACGATATATGAGGAGAACAAACCTTTGTGGGATCCTTACGACTCATGAAGGAAAAACACACTTAGGAGTCCTCACGACTCCTAAGGAGAATATATACCTGCGGGATCCTTACGACTTGTAGGGAGAAAATGCTTTTATGGGACCCTCATGACCCATAAAATTGAAAAGTCTTAGGTGATAGGGATCCAAACCTGTCTCCTAAGCCATCGCTCCCCAATCCCCAACGGCGAATGATGAGTCGCTCCTGGTACCATATTCCAGTGCAGCGATGCAGACGCCAACCAAATTCCAAATCCCATACCCCAACGGCGAATGATGAGTCGCTCCTGATACCATATTCCAGTACAGCGATGCAGACGCCAACAAAGTCCCAAAATTTTTTATGGCCCTACGGTCTGGATCATACATCCTGCAAAACCGTATACAATCCACGGGCATAAAACAATCCCAATCTCTCCAAAAAAAAATAATAATAAAATAAAAAAAAGGTATGTCCACAAGCAAAATGGGCACGGATGAAAACCCGAAAGGGCTCCGTGAGTAAAAACAGCAGGACTGCCGGCGAGTTTGTGAAAACCCGAAAGGGCGTAAACTCGTGAGAAAGAGATGAAATGCACTCACAAAGTCCGCTCGACTTTGTGAGGAAAAAATTCCCGCGTGAGATCCTTACGACTCACAAAGGAGCAACACACTTGGGAGCCTCCACGACTCCCAAGGAGAAAATACACTTACGGGATCCTTACGACCCAAAAGGAGAAAATGCTTTGTGAGACCCTTACGGTTGACAAAATTGAAAAGTCTTAGGCGATAGGGACCTAAAACCTGTTTCCTAAGCCATCGTTTTCTAATAAGCAAACGCAAATGATGATTCGCTCCTGGTACCATATTCCAGTGTAGCGATGCTGATGCCAAACAAAAAAACCAATCCCCAAATCCTCTCATGACAAATGATGATTCGCTCCTGGTACCATATTCCAGTGTAGCAATGCTGATGTCAACCCAAATCAAATCAAACCAACAACCTCTACGGCGGAATCATGCTTCGTCCCAGAATATACCCCGTGTCGAAATCATGCTTCGCCTCGGGATATCTACCTTCCCTGCCGGAATTATGCTCCGTCTCGGAATCAAATCAACCAACCAGCTCTGCGTTGGAACCATGCTTCTTCTCAGAGTGTACCCCGTGTCGAAATCATGCTTCGCCTCGGGATATCTACCTTCCCTGCCGGAATTATGCTCCGCCTCGGAATCAAATCAACCAACCAGCTCTGCGTCGGAACCATGCTTCTTCTCAGAGTGTACCCCGCGTCGAAATCATGCTTCGTCTCGGTGTATCTGCCTTCCCTGTCGAAATTATGCTTCGTCTCGGAATCAAGTCAGCCAACAAGCGCTGCGCCGGAATCATGCTCCGTCCCAGAATATACCCCGTGTCGAAATCAATGCTTCGCCTCGGAATATTTGCCTTCTTTGTCGGAATTATACTTCGCCTAGGAACCTACCTCTGCATCGAAATTATGCTTCGGTCAGAATGTATGCCGCTCTTTGGAATGATGCTCCGAACCCTGGAATCATGCTCCGCCCATCGGAATGATGCTCCAATCCCTGGAATCATGCTCCGCTCTACGGAATGATGCTCCGACCCTGGAATTATGCTCTGCAAATCGGAATGATGCTCCGATCCCCGGAATAATACTCCGATCCTCGGAATGATGCTCCGAATCCCGGAATTATGCTCCGCCCTTTGGAATAATGCTCCGATCCTTGGAATGATGCTCCGAATCCTGGAATGATGCTCCGCTCTTCGGAATGATGCTCCGATCCCCTGGAATGATGCTCCGCACTTCGGAAGGATGCTCCGCACTTCGGAAGGATGCTCCGATCCCCTGGAATGATGCTCCGCACTTCGGAAGGATGCTCCGATCCCCTGGAATGATGCTCCGCCCTTTGGAATGCTGCTCCGAATCCTGGAATTATGCTCCGCTCTTCGGAATGATGCTCTGATCCCCTGGAATCATGCTCCGCTCATCGGAATGATGCTCCGATCCCTGGAACCATGCTCCGCCCATCAGAATGATGCTCCGAACCGCTGGAATTATGCTCCGCCCTTCGGAATGATGCTCCGAACCCCTGGAATTATGCTCCGCCCATCGGAATGATGCTCCGATCTCTGGAATTATGCTCCGCTCATCGGAACGATGCTCCGATCTCTGGAATTATGCTCGGCTCTTCGGAAAGATTCTCCGAACTCTGGAATCATGTTCCGCACTTCGGAATGATGCTCCAAATCCTGGAATGATGCTCCGCCCTTCGGAATGATGCTCCGAACCCCTGGAATTATGCTCCGCCCGTCGGGATGATGCTTCGCCACCGGAATGATGTTCCACCTCGAAGTTCAGCTTCAAGATCCATCAATTTCATGCACACAACTCAAATGTGCGGTGTGCATTTATTGATGGGGGGCACTTTGTTGGGGTAAAAATTTACACCCCGTTGACTGAGTCAAAGTTAAGGTCAACCCCCAAGCTAGATGGGCCCAAGCCCATGTCAAGCAGGCCCATGCCCAAGTCGAGCCCGCGGCCAGCCTCCCCAAGCCAATAACAAAATCATGTGATAAATAATTTTTATGTAATTTTTTATACATGAATATATGCAAAATGGGCATAAAGCCAATATTTTGTAAGCCCGTGGCTTATGTGCAAAAATGAAATGGCACAGGAGCCATGGGATGGCTAAAATGCCATTTTTGTAAAGCCCAAGGGGCTATATGTAAATATGTAAGCCTATAAAAGGCAACATGATGAATAAAAAAAGAACAACTTTTCATTCCCCCAAAATCTAGGGTTCTTTGTGCCTCCTGCTCCTTCTCCAAGGTTCTAAACCTTCTCAATTCTTTTGAATTAAATCAAGAGTTTTACTCTTTCTTTTCAAAAACTAAGTAGTTTTCCACCACAAAACCCACAAAGAGGAACTCAGATCTTCCATTAGATCTCAGAAATGAGAGATTTTTAGATCTCACATCTCTTGATCATCAAGATCCAGCCAACGGAGGAGGAAGAGGAAGAATCCCTTTCATCAACCAAAACATTTTAGGAGTTTAACTCCATATATTTACATATATATATATATAATAATAATAATAAATATCTCTTTTCTGAAGCATAGCTTCTGATTCTGGGACTAAAAGTCCCTTTGTCTCACCAGCGTCCAGCGTTCGAGCGCAAAACGCCCACGTGCCGACACGTGGCGCGCTTGCGCTCAGGCGCACTGCACTCGAGCGCAACGCACCCACGTGCCGACACGTGGCGCGCTTGCGCTCAGGCGCACTGCGCTCGAGCGCAAAGCGCCCATATGCCGACACGTGGCGAGCTTGCGCTCAGGCGCACTGCGCTCGAGCGCAAAACGCCCACGTACCGACACGTGGCGCGTTTGCGCTCAGGCGCACTGCGCTCGAGCGCAAAGCACCCACGTACCGACACGTGGCACGCTTACGCTCAGGCGCACTGCGCGTGAGCTCAAGCGCCCATGTGCCGACACGTGGCGTGCTGCGCTCAAGCGCACTGCGCTCAAGCGCACTGCGCTCGAGCGCAAAGCGTCCACGTGCCGACACGTAGCGCACTTGCACTCAAGCGCACTGCGCTCGAGCGCAAAATGCCCACGTGCCGACACGTGGCGCGCTTGCGTCTGAGCGCACAGCACCTAAAGCGCACAGCGCTCAAGGCGCTGGCCCCACGCATCCTTTGGATGCCTTTTCCCCCCTCTTTCCTTTATATATATATACATATATATATATACACACACACACACATATGTATAAATATTTACACACACACATACTCCGCGATACTGTCCCTGTTAGAAAAAATTTCTAACGGGGCGCTACCCTGCACCCCGCAAGGGGGCTGCTAGCCCCCTTGACCCCCAGCCCGCTATCCGGGTAGCGGGACCCCCGTAAAATCTCTGCGTGGCTCCCGATATATTCAAACCCCCCTCCAAAACAACAACACACGTACACTGCACATTGAGTTCACATGACCAGTTTGACCCGTCAATCGGAGGTTCCCTCGCCCCAAAGGCCGGGAGGGGGGTAATTAACGGCAGCTTAGTCCGCGATTGCCGGAGATTCGGATCCCCACAATCATTAAACCCCGGTCTACCCTAGGCAGGAGGAATCTGTAGTATGCCTGACAAGCATGCGCGTATTCCCATCTTAATGGGGTGACGAAAAACATCCTACATATATCATGTACCGATTCATCGAATCAACACTTGATCCGATGTCTCGGTTCATATCTAAATATCGCGAGAATATAATACGGTATCTCATATCGCATTATCCTCGGTCTTGCACATATCACATATGTGCCTCTACTCCGTTTTGCCTGAGCCAAGAAACCTCTGTGTAGGACTCTAAAGAATCGTCAATACGTCGGTAGCAGGTGATGATCATATCAAACACCCACAAGCTGTAAGCGGTCAGCTAAACGTAACAGCCACCCAGGTATTGAGCGATCAGAAGATCAACAAGCTAGCCTTTCCGTTCTCCTGTGAATCCAATCAGTAACACTCCCGTACAGTCCGGTCTGTTCGTCTGATATGTCGCATATCAAGTCTAGGGGTGGTATACGTCAGACCCCAGTAACCGATAAGTCGTATCAATATGAGGCTCATAACAGGTCGAGAAACTACTGGTAACACCAGTATATCTCTATATCAGCCATGGCCAGGGACTTCCAGTTATAGCCAAACGAACACAACACAACATCAACTCCCTATACCGGGAGAGACGAATCCCCTCTTATCGCTCATTGCCTCCATGTGATTCGGGACTGTACCCAAAAGCCACCGTTTTGCACGCCCTCTTGGACGTGGTAAGGTGGAAATCAAAACACAGTGGGAATCACATAAGACTCTATGACGATCTCGGGTCTACAGACTACCCTGTACCAGTGTCACCGGAGAACTGCTATCTGACGTGTGGTATATCACCATCTGGGAGTTCTCGGCGAGTCCGTCCAGTGTACCCAGTCTCCACTGAGCACCCATACACCGTCCTTGATGTAAAACACCGATGGATATGGGATCATCCATCGCCCATCATATGGGTCAAGATGCGTATACGCTAGTCTACTCTGGTGTATCGATGCCCCGTCTCGATATACCCTCGACTAGGAACATTTATAGGATGTACTCATCGACTACCGTGGCCCCACCAGTATGATCTCATCATAATCGCAGTAGTCGAGTACAGATCCTAAGGGCTTTATCAACATGTGAGAGAAAGACAGTAAAAAAATACAAGTCAACATGTTAAGATAAAGTGAAACCAAATAGCATACTATCATGACGAGCAAGAAAGTCCTCTCTGTATATATCCAAGCATCCATTATAATATACATCAAATGTACAACAATGGCCTCTAAGGCATATACATAACTAACACTCACATCCGCTACAGATTTTGCTGCTGAGGTTAATCCTAAGCTGGTGACGCTCGTGAACTTCCATGATGAAGGTGTCGTCGAGTCTTGGGTTAATTACTGCAGAAAGATCGAGGCTTGCCTGCACGAGATTGAGCTCAAGCGTCTTGCTCCTGAGGTTCTGGCTTTGAATTCCCAGTGAGTTGCATGGGTTGAGCATAATTTTCCTTTCCTCTGTCATTTTGAACAAGAGGCAACCTGAGACAAAAGGAACATGAGATGGCTTCTAATGAGTCTGTCCGATTGCGCGTCCAGATTGAAGCGAATGCTGCACAGCTAAAATCCATCTTTGATAACCTTCAAAGATGTATTTAGGATGGGTTGGCGCTAAGGCGGACGCTTGACCTCACCGAGCGGGTTGTACAGGACTGCGAAGTTGCCATGCTAGAAACTGATGAAAAGCTTTCATCCTGTTCGCAGCAGCGAACTCGAATTGAAGTGGAGTTGGCCGCAGTGGCTGACCATAAGAAGGTATTGAGAAGAGTGCGTGAGCGGCTTGCTGACTTATTGAAGATGACTCCTTCTTAGCAGCCATTTCTGTATTTTTTTGACTGAAAATTTGTAATTGGTGAATAACATGCATTCATTTTTGATTCTTTTATGTGATGTATCCTGTATTCATTTGAATTCTTGAATAAAAGGCATATTTTATCTCATACTATCGCTTTCTTTTCTGTGTCGTGTCATTGGCATGTTACTTTAGCAAATGTGGCCTGTAGATGGTTGATAACGGTTCATCTTGAACTCCTTGTAGGGTAGCGATGGCTTAGGAAACAGGTTTAGGTCTTTTGCCTAAGACTTTTTAACTTTATGAGCCGTGAGGGTCTCATAAAGACGTTTCTCCCCACGAGTCGTGAGGATCTCGTAGGTGTAATTTCTCCTTAGGGGTCGTGAGGACTCCTAAGTGCGTTTTCTCTTGAGAGTCGTAAGGATCTCACAAGAGAGTTTTCTTTTTACGGGTTGAAAGGTTTGCGCAGGGACACTGATCTCCCTGGTGGTCGAGACGAATCGAGAGATTATTGGTTGACTTGATTCCGAGATGGAGCATGATTCCGGTGGGGAGGTCATTGTTGACTTGTTTCCGAGACGGAGCATTGTTCCAGTGGGGAGGTCATTGGTTGACTTATTTCCGAGATGGAGCATTGTTCCGGTGGGGAGGTCATTGGTTGACTTGTTTCCAAGACGGAGCATTGTTCCGGTGGGGAGGTCATTGGTTGACTTTTTCCTGAGACGGAGCATTGTTCCTGCGGGGATGTCATTGGTTGACTTGTTTCCGGGTCGGAGCATTGTTCCGGCAGGGAGGTCATTGGCTGACTTACTCCGCTTTCTGCGGTGTCGGGGTTGACTTGCTCCGCTTTCTGCGGTGTCGAAAAGGAACGCCATGTTGATCTTCTGGGATGGAGATATTTCCGTCGAGATCCGACTCTCCCTTTTACAGAGTTTGTTGGGAAAATGTGGTTCCCTTTTCGTTTATACACATGGATTGTATACAGGGGTCAGTATGGACTTGCCTGTAGGGTAAAAGTTTCATTCTTTCATTTTTTAATTTCTTTCCGCGATACTCTATCATTTCAGCTTTTTATATCGCGAAAGTCGCGATTGCCCAATCATTTCTGCTATTTTTCGCGGTGCCCAATCATTTCGGCTATTTTCTTTCTACTCGCTGCTTTTTATTGCGAGTTGCCCAATCAATTCAGTTATTTTTATATGTATTTTTGGCTCACTGATTTTGTTGCGAGTATGGACTTGAGATCCGATACCAATCTTAGTATCAACATCGCTGCGACTGGAATATTGCCAGGAGAGAATCATCACTTGCCGTGAAAGGACTTGGAATTTGTTACCGATTTAGGCATCAGTATCGCTATTACTGGAACATTGCCAGGAGCGAATCATCATTTTCCTTCGCCGCTATCGAACAAAGATGGCTTAGTAAACAGGGTTAGGGACCTGACGACTAAGGCTTTTGACTTTGTGAGCCGTAAGGGTCTCATAAAGGTATTTCTCCCTACGAGTCGTAAGGATCTCGTAGGTGTAATTTCTCCTTAGGGGTCATAAGGACTCCTAAGTGCGTTTTCTCTTGAGAGTCGTAAGGATCTCACTAGAGCATTTTCTCTTTGCAAGTTAAGAAGACCTACAAATAGGGGAATTTCACACCATTGGTGGAACTGGGCGAGGGAACGCTTATTTATTCCTATGGATTGTATATAAGGATCAATATTGACCGCCTGTAGGGCAGTTTAGGGGATATGATGGCTTAAGAATAGGTTCAGGTCCCTGTATTAAGACTTTTGAATCCTGTGAGCCGTGAGGGTATCATAGGGGGAAATTCTATTTACAAGTCGTGAGGATCTCGTAAGTGTAATTTCTCCTTAGGGATCGTGAGGATTCCTAAGTGTTTTTCTCCCTTGTGAGCCGTAAGGATCTCACGCGGGTATTTTCTCCTTACAAGGTCAAGAGGACCCTGAAAGTGCACAGGAAATTTTTTATGAGTCTGCGCCCTTTCAGGTTTTCACAAACTCACCGGTAGCCCTGCTGTTTTTACTCACGGAGCCCTTTCGGGTAATCATCCGTACTCATTTCGCTTATGGACGTACCCTTTTTTTTTGCCGCGTTGGCCTAAGGATGTTGCGGTTCGTAGTAGTTTAAGGACGTTATGGTCCATATCTAGTTTCAGGACATTGCGGTCCATTGTTAGTTTAGGAACGTTTCAGTCCGCTGTTAGTTTTCTGCGGCGAAGTTTTGCTGGATAGCACTTATAGAGTTTGGTACTCAGGAAGACAGCGATCAGACACAAGCGTCATCATCTATCATTAACCTGGGCTGTGACTCGTCATGCATAGTATTTCTGAAGGAATCGGCCGTTTATTGACCGGAAGGGTCTTTCGCCATGCATATCCATGAGCAAGTAAGCCCCACCTTAGTAGACTTTGTCTATGATGTACGGGCCCATATAGTTTGGCTCGAATTTCTCCCGTTTGGCACGATTGGGGATCATAGGTCTTTTGAAAACTAGCACGAGTTCGCCTTGGCGGAATGTTCTCGGCCTAGTTAATCTTTCTTATGAGCGTGTCATCTTTGCTTTGTAAGACCCCAAGTTTTGCTGCGCCATGAGACGGGTTTCATCGAGGGCGTCGAGCTCCTCAAGCCGAAGATGAGTATTCTCTTCATTTGTTAGTTCGTAATGAACCGCTACTCGTAGAGAGGGTAGCTCTATTTCTAAGGGGAGTACCACATCCATGCCGAATACCAATGCATATGGCGTTGTATTCATAACCGTTCTGAACGTAGTTCGATACGCCCAGAGAACTTCATGCAGTCTTTCGTGCCAGTCGTTTTTATTTTTGGACACCGTCTTCTTTATGATCTTTGTCAAGGTTTTGTTGAAAGCCTCAGCTAGACCGTTAACTCGGGGATTATAGACCGAAGAGTATCTCCAGTCTATATTATGCTGCTGTGCGAAGCGGCTGATTCTGTGACTTCTGTAGGCCGGCCCGTTATCGGAGATAATCCGTCGTGGAGTGCCGAACCGATAGATGAAGTGTGTCTTGAAGAAATGGAGGATGTTCTCCGTCTTCACTGCTTTAGCGGTATGGCTTTTGCCCACTTAGAGAAGTTATCAGTTGTCGCCAATATGAACCGATGTCCTTTGGATGACGCTGGTTCGATGGACCCAATTATGTCAGTTCCCCACATTTCAAACGGCCAGCTAGCCACTATTGGATGTAGCGAATTTGGATGCTGGTGGATGAAGTCCCCATGAATTTGGCACGAGTGGCACTGCTTCGCGTATTCGAGGCAGTCCTGAATCATCGTGGGCCAATAGTAGCCCATTCTTTTGATCTTCATCTTCATCTTTGGCCCGGCTTGATGAGAACCGCAGAGTCCGTCGTGAGTTTCTTGGACGACTCTCCTTGCTTCTTCCGGTCCCAGGCATCTCAGCCATAGAGAGTCGAATGATCTCTTATATAGAGTATCATTGACGAAGGCGAAAGACAGAGCTCGTTTCATGAGCTGATGTCTTGAAGATGCATCTTCAGGTGTTCGACGGGATTTGAAGTAGTCTATGAAGACTTCTCTCCAATCCTTAGCTTTTTCTTGGTCCTCTATTTGCAGGGTTATTTGCTTGGTCGCTTCCTTTTCTTCAGATGACTCCGGAGATATTTCTGCTGGTGCGAGAACCCGACGGCTCTGCACAACGATTCTTACTTCATCGAGGTTTTCGTCAGCCAGTTCTTTAGCGAGTTTGGCTAATGCATCCGCTTTGCTATTTTCTGTACGCGGTATACTTTCTAGGGCGTAGGAAGGGATTTGAGTCAACAGTTGTTGCACTCTCTCTCCGTACTTTACCAACTCTGGTTTGCACATTTGATAGTCGCCGTTTACTTGACTAACGACCAGCTGGGAGTCTCCGTATATAAGGAGATTTTCGATCCCCATGTCAATAACGATCTCAAGACCTGCTATCAAAGCCTCATATTCCACTTCGTTGTTTGTTCTTGGCTCCGTTAAGGAAAAGGCAAAGCGCATTATCTCTCCTTGTGGAGTCATGAAGATGAGGCCTACCCCAGATTTGATTATGGGGGAGCTGTACTTTCGCTTCTTCATGGAAGATTCCCCATCGAAGTAGAGTTCCTATCGGGTATCACTCCTTCCTTTCTTCCCGTCAATCGTGTCAAACGCGTGCTCGTCTGGCAATTCGCAATTTAGGGGTGAATTGGCAGGTATCGGATGCTCAGCGAGGAAGTCGGCGATGGCCTGGCCTTTCACTGCCTTGTGAGGTCTGTATGTTATCAAGAATTCCATTAAGAGTAGGGCCCATTTAGTGAGCTGTCCCGTTAGTATGGCTCTTGACATCAGATATTTGAGAGGATCCACCTTTGATATGAGATGGACCTCATGTGCTAAGGCATAATACCGAAGCTTCGTTATAGCGAAGATTAACGCCAGTAGTGTTTTTCGATAGGGGAGTAGTTGTTTTCTGCCCCCAGGAGAACTCGACTCAAATAGTAGAGGGCTCTCTCCTTCCCTTGGTCGTTCTCCTGTGTCTATAGTGCGCCTAAGTAACCTTCAAGGGTGGTTGTGTACAGGATGAGCGGCTTTCCCTTGACCGGAGCGGTCAGTACCGGCGGATTCTGCAGGTATTGCTTGATTTCGTCCAGTGCACTCTGGCATTTACGATCCGAAACGAACGGGGTTCCCTTCTTCATCAGGTGGCTGTAGGGACGGCATTTTCCGGAGAGGTTGGCTATGAACCGTCGGATATACGCGAGCTTCCCTTGTAGAGACCATAATTGTTTTAAAGTTCTTGGAGTAGGCATTTCCATAATCGCCTTGATCTTCGATGGACCTATTTCGATGCTCCGATGTCGTATGATGAACCCTAGAAATTTTCCCGAGGAGACTCCGAATGCGCATTTCATAGGGTTCATCTTTAGGCTATACTTATAAAGACGTTGGAACACTATTTTAAAATCCTCCTAGTGTTCCTCGTACGATTTGCTTTTCAATACGAGGTTGTCGATGTAACATTTGACAATCCCATGTATGAGTTCATCGAAGATCTTTGTCATGGCCCTCTGATAGGTACCGCCGGCGTTCTTCAGACCGAAAGGCATCACTTTGTAGCAGAATATGCCCAGAGGAGTCCGGAAAGCGGTATGCTTTCGGCCTTCGGGATGCATCTTTATTTGATTGTATCCTGATGAGCCGTCTATGAAGGAGAAGACTTCGTGAGTGGACGTGTTATCTATCATCAGCTCGGTAACCGGTACGGGGAAATCATCCTTCGGACAGGCTTTATTGAGGTCCTGAAAGTCCACGCAGATGCGCACCGTCCCATTTTTCTTCATCACTGGGATAATGTTGGCGATCCAGTCAGGGTATTGAACTTCTTGGATGAAGCCAGAGTTGATTAGCTTCTTGACCTCGGCGTTGACACTCATTTCATGTTCAACCCGCATTCTTCTTGGTGCTTGTTTGACTGGCTTGACGTCCGGAGATATCGCCAATTTATGCACAGCTATTTCTGGATCTAGCCCCGGCATCTCGGAATAGTTCCATGCGAAACAGTCTTTATACTTCATGAGTACGTCGTTTAGCATAACAACCTGTTCTTTAGACATCAGCTCACTGACGAACGTAGGCCGCGGGTCGTTTGCCGTTCCCAAGTCAATTTTTCTTAAGTTGTCCGTAGTAGTGTGTATTCTATCTTCCAACTCTATTGGCGCCGGTGGAAATTCTGAGATCAACTCATCTTCATCCTCATTTTCGAAGCACCAGGAGAGGTCATCCTTATTCTCATGCACTCCTTCTTCCGACAGCGTTATCACGTGACAGATACGAGATAGTTTCTAAGACCGATGATGATCTGATTCTACTCTCGCTATATACGTTGCTTTTGGCACATGCTTTTGTGGTAAGGCTACCCTTCAACTGTTGGATAGATCGAATCTGCCGAGTTGATATTGGTTTTCGATCCAGTTTTTGAAGGTGAAGCAGTCTTCAAGAGGATGCCCTATCGCTCGGTGATAGGAGCAATAATCCGGGTGACGAACCTCAGTTGCTTGATCGGGGTGCCAAGACTCCGGGAGTGTTATCATTTGATGTTTCATGACAAGGTCAAAGATTCTCCTTGTCTTGTCTCGAGGGAAAGAATATGCACGACTTATCTTTTTCATAAGAGACGGATTCCGGCTGACCTTTTCTCGATCGCACGGCCTTTTGGATCCATTTTGCCGTTGTAGAACGTTTTTTCCTTTCTTTAACTTGTTTTTGCCTCCTCTTCGGAACTTTTTTGTTAGTTATATGTGTGCCCTAGAGGCCATTACTGTACATACGATTTATATTGTAGTGGATGCTTGGACATATAGAGGGAGGACTTTCTTGCTCGACATGATAGTATACTATCTAGTTGCTCTTTATCTTAACATGTATACTGATTGTCTTTATATTACATGTTGATAAAGCCCTTAGGAGAAGTACTTGACTATCAGGATTATGATGCAGATCATACTAGTGGGGACAGTGTAGTCGCTAAGTACATCCTTCAAATATTCCTAGTCGTGGGTGTATCGAGACAGGGCATCGATATGCCAGAGTAGACTAGCGTATAGCTTCTTGACCCATGTAGATGGGCGATGGATGATCCTATATCCATTGGTGTTTGACATCAGAGATAGTATACGGGTGCTCAGTGGAGACTGGGTGCACCGAACGGACTCGCCGAGAACTCCTAGATGGTATTATACCTATCGTCAGATAGCTGTTCTCTGGTGACACTGGTACAGGCTAGTCTGTAGACCCAAGATCGTCATAGAGTCTTGTGTGATTCCCACTGTGCTTTGATTTCCACCTTACCACGTTCAAGAGAACGTGCAAAACGGTGGCTTTTGGGTACAGTCCCGAATCACATGGAGGAAATGAGCGATAGGAGGAGTTTCGTCTCCCCCGGTATTGGGGGTTGATATTGCGTTGTGCTCGATTGGCTATAACAGGAAGTCCCTGGCCAGGGCTGCTTCAGAGATATATTGGTAAGTGTTATCAGTAGTTTCTCGACCTATTATGAGCCTTACATCTACAGGACTTATCGGGTTACTGGGGTCTGACGTTTACCACCCTACACGAGCTATGCGACACATCAGACGAAGAGACCGGAATGTACGGTAGTGTTACTGATTGGATTTGCAAGAGTGTGAGCAGGCTTTCTTGTTGATTTTCTGATAGCTCAATACCCGAGTGGCCGTTACGTTTAGCAGACCGCTTGCGGCTTGTGGGTGTTTGATATGATCATCACCTACTGCCGGCGTATTAACGAGTCTTTAGAGTTCTACACAGAGATTTTCTGGCTCAAGTGAAACGGAGTAGGAGCGCATATGTGATATGTGCGGGATCGAGATTGATATGATATGAGATACCGTATTCTATTCTCGCGATTTGTGACATTGGTCGGTTGTATGCGATATAACCGGGTTATCGGATCAAGTGTTGATTCGATAAGTTGTTACATATGATATTAGTCGGTTATATGTGATATAGCCGGATTATTAAATCAAGAGTTGATTTGATAATCTAATGTATAATTATATATTAGATATATTACATTATATTAACTAGTATTTGCTCACTTATGATTCTTTTCTCACATGGTTTGTGCACATTGTATATATGTGATATATTATAACACCCTAGTTCATTTATACCAGTTCTACTTCACATATTTCTTTATTATGGTATTTTCCTGATTTACTGTGTTTTGGGTGCGAATAGTGTTTTGACATCTGTATTTGCATCCGACCCGACCCGCATGCTTGAAACCTGTCTTGAATCATGTTTATGATTTATCCTGGCTTATTATATGGATCCGTGCACTTACATTATTGTATACTGCATACTGGCATTTATCTGGCATCTGCATTTTTAAGTATAACATTTAAAGTCATATAAAATATTTTAAAAATACATTGCATGGCCTGCATGATACCCCTGATCCTGTGGTAGCATCCGCGCATCTTGTTCTCATCCCGTTCAGGGAAACAGACTTGTTTGGATGGCTATACGCACGTACGTGCATCCGTTCTCGGGGGTATGCATTTTCGTTACCCGGATATCCAATTTTAGTTTTGGTCGACATGTATATTTTTCGTATTTTAAAACTGAATTTTTGGACCCGACCCGGGCGTGTTTTGGAATAAGTTTGTATTAACCAGAATAATAAATATTTTATTAATATAATGTTTTAGATATTAATACGAATTAAAATTTAAATAACGAACATATTTTTTTTAATTTAATCCTAACAAATTCTAAACAACAAATCTCTCTCTCCTCTCGCACTCTTTCTCTCTCCTTCTCTCTGCCTCTCTATCTCTCTCTCTCTCTCTCAGCGCATCTCTCTCTTTCTCTTTCTTTCTTTCTCTCTCTCTCTCTCCATTATCTCTCTCCTCTCGCGATCCCTGTTCATTCTTCGAGTCGCGTCACCTCCCTCTCTCGCTTACACTCACCTCCCTTCTCTTTTCTTCTTCTTCTTCTTTAAACAAACCCACTTCCTCGCCACGAGAAACCCATAGCTCCACAAACCTTAAACCTAGCTCCTATGCCCTCTAAACTCAACCTGAGCCTCCATCCTCTCCTCCTCCTCCTCCTCGTCATCATCTTCTTCTCATCCTCTCCTCTTCTTCCTCACCCGAGAGCCTGCACACCCAAACCCCAACCCAAGAACCTCCACTCTTCACCGCCGACGACCCTTATCTCCTCGTCATCGCCAGCACCTTCTTCTCTCTTCCAGCTCCATCTTCTCCAAACACCAAGCCCTACCCAAGATCCCTACATACCCAACAGCCAAACCTCGATCAAGAAAAACCCTAACCCCAGCCCTCATCTCACCTGCACCCTCGCCGGAGCTCCGTTGATCCCATTGTCGCCCTCACCTCTATCCTGTTCCCTGCACAGAAACCCCAGTGAGCACCAACCCCTCTTCCCTTTCTTCTTCTTCCACTTCTTCTTTTTCTTTGTCTTTCTCTTTTTCTTTAAATCTTGTTTTTTTCCAGCGATCGTCGGAGTCGCGTCGCCACTGCCAATCCAGACAATCCAGTGAACGTACCTTGCCTGCGTGATCACCCTCTCACCTTGCCTAGACCCGTCCCGCGTGCCGTGTGCGTGTTGCAACGATTTACCGACGTCGGACGTGCAGTACATATCCGTATTATGATCCATCAAGGCAAGTTTATCTTGCTACATGCTATACTACTATACCTTGCACCCATTTTAATAATAACATCACATAATATTTAGTTATGCATCCTATATTATCATTTTACCGTTTTACCGATTTCGGATATCCGTGTGCATCCATATCGTTATTTACATATATGGTCACATGCTAATTCATCTTGCTTCATACTAGGTATATCATTATGCATCCATATGAGTAAAATGTTACCCGTTTATCACATTATGCATCCATACTAAAGTTTTATCGTTTTCAGATACCCGTTTGCATCCATATCATTTAATATACATATAGCTGCATCTACTTATCATATTAGTTCATGTTATTATTGTAGGAACACCCCATGCTTAATAAAGTGCACCCTACTTAGTCTTGAAACTGTAATGTAACCCTAATGGATATTTGTGCATCCATACCATTAATTTTATATCTATTCGCATACCATGTCACATTGTTACATATTATTGTTATAGTGACACCCCATGCTAGATAATGTGCATCCTACATAGTCATGATATAACCCCTGATAAATATTTGTGCATCCATACTTTTATTTGTGCACCCGTACCTGCTACATTTTATTATGAGCATCCACTTGATACCTGTGCACTACCTGACATCACCTGATATACCACTGCTTACTTGATACCTGATTCTGTTTCTAATGTCGACAATCCTGACAGTTGTCCCGATAGACATATCCTGTTGTCTGTATAGAAAAACCTGTTCCTGCTTGATCCTGTGTTGGCATTAGTCACAGAATTATCAATGCCTGACTTGAACACATAACTTGGGGGTATGGGGAAATTAAGAATGTAACTGAACGTAACTCAAAGGGCTATTACATCATGTTACCGTGGTCCCGTGGGGAATGAACAGGACATAGACTCACAGTCTATCATATCTTGTTACCATGGTCCCGTGGGGAATGAACGGGGCATAGACCGATGGGTTACGATGAGAATTATATTAATTGATTTCGAATAACTTTAGAATAGATAACCCAGTAGCACAATTTAGTTTTATCGCTGCACTTCACATATACTGTTACACTTCACAGTTCTATATCCATGTTGATTGGTTATATTCATGTTATTGTTTATACTCATGCCTTGTTACCTCCTGATTATATTATTGTTGATATTATGACACACCGACGTCTGGGTTTTGCATGGCCCAGATCCTCTATCTCTGTCACAGGCAGTTCAGGAGTACTTCAGTCAACAGGCCGAGCAGTGAGGACCTGTTAGTATTTTAGTTTAGTTTTCTTCAGCATTTTCATTCCTGATGTGAGCCCGTATTTTGGGACGTACTTTCCACATGTTATTGTTATTTGGATCTTTTGCTTCTGTATATTATTTCTTGACTCGTTTATTTTGGCTTATGGACATATACTAGATAGTTTATTTCATTTCTACTGTTCTTGATATCTCTTGACATCCGTAATGTGACTGTGGAGGGATGTGTCCTATCCACAGGTAGAATAGTTGGCTCTGTCACGTACCAATCGTAGCGCACTCTGGGAAGCGGGGCGTGACAGGGTTTGTTTGGTATCAGAGCCATAGGATTTAGGTTAATTGGGATTGATTCTTTTGTAGTTGGGTATTGGACCCAATACACGAATTAGAATACTCGTAACTAGGAACATATCCTGCCACATTGTTATCGTGATTCTTGAATCATATCTTTCTATTGACTCTTGTCTTGATGATATGCAAACAACTTTGCATCTCGGCTTTAAACCTTTTGGTTCCCTATTGTTTCTCCCTGTTCCTTTGATTCTGATACTAGGATTTGGGCGACTTGAGTGGAGTTATGTGATTGTAACTATGTACCGCGGCATGGTTACAATGCGGTACTCTATTTAACTAACTTGGAGTTCTAGTCTTGATTCATATCCTTGATTTATGGTCATTATTTCATCGCAAGTTTGAATCTTGTTTATTATACTAATCCTTTTGGGTGTCTTGCTTTCAGGAACATGGCGGATAGAAATCTGCGATCATACCAGAGGCGTGTTGATGACGCCGCTTTGCTTGGAGTAATTCGTGGGATGCTTGAGGACCAGAAGCGGCAAACCGAGCTGAACCAGCGGCAAGCCGAAGCTTTTTAGGAAGGTTTGCGGACTGTCCAGCAGTCCGTAAACAATATTGCGGCCAAACCAGTAGAGCGAGTGGGTACCGTGGCGGATTTTAGGAGACTTGGTCCGTCCATTTTCACTGGTTTGGAGGAGCCATTGCCAGCAGAGAAGTGGCTAGTTGATACGGAGAATCTGCTCGTTGCGGCACAGATTCCGGAGGACAAGAGAGTGGATGTAGTACGCATCCAATTGGTGGACTATGCCCGTGAGTGGTGGCTCGTGGAAGAGACCCGTTTGCCCAAGCCGATCAGTTGGGAAACTTTCTCGCAGAGTTTCTTGGAGAAGTTCTTTCTGCAGACTGCACAGGAAGAAATGGAAGAATGGTTTATCAGCTTGAAGCAGAATGGTGGATCCGTGGATGCGCATGCGGCTGAGTGGATATGGCTCTGTCGATTCGCTGGACCTTTGGTGGCCAAAGAAGCTGATAGGGCACTAAGGTTTATGCGCAGTTTGGACGTGGACATCCAGAGGCACATTATATCTCTGGGTTTGACCACTTTCTCATAAGCGCTTAAAGCGGCCAGAGAGCAGCAAAACTTATCAGTGAAGACTGGGAGTGCGTAGCAGCAGGCAGTTGTGGTGCGGAAGCCGGCGTTTACGCCGAACTAAGCGCCTATACGCAGAGGTATTCTGGTGGATAGACGTGGTATTGTACCTATGAAGAGGCCCATCACACCCGAGCAGAAAAGAAGAGCATTTTGTGACTACTGCCAACGATCGGGTCATTTCTGGAGAGACTGTCGAAGGAGACTTGGACTTTATCTTATTTGTGGATCAGCCGATCATACCATTGATACTTGTCCGTCGAAGCTACGATTTTAGGAAGATACTCCGAGGCCACCGCAGAGGTTGATTCAGGGGCAGAAGCAGATAACTCAAGGACCTAATCAAGCTCGAGTCTTTACCCTGACGGCTGAGGAGGCCAAGGTTTCAGATGAAGTTGTTTCAGGTATCCAACTTGTTCATGATTTTCCCGCATTAGCATTATTCGATTCTGGTGCATCCCATTGTTTTATGTCGTCCAAGTTTATTGCTGCACACGCGATTTCTTGCACGACCCTATCTAGTTGTTGGGACATACACACTGGGAATGGGAAGATCATATCTAGTAGCGAATGCAAGGATTGTTCTGTTGTTAATTGCGGACGGGAGTTATTTGCAGATTTCTTGGTGATCGATACCGGCAGCTATGATGTTGTCTTAGGAATGGATTTTTCGGCACTTTCTACGGTCACATTGATTGTAGGGCAAAGAAAGTGATTTTCCAGATTTCCGGACACCCGGAGTTTGTTTTTCCTGGAGGAAGCAGTTCTGTCGGGCCAGTCGAGTTTAGGGCTAGGCCGACAAATAGTGTTCTTTCATCGATGAAAGTTGATAAGGAGGAAGCGCCAGCTGTAGTTTGAGAGTTCATGGATGTGTTTGAGAACATCTCGGGTTTACCACCAAAACGAGATGTGGAGTTCATAATCGATCTTGTTCCTGGTGCAGCGCCAATCTCAAAGGCGTATTATCCAATGGCACCAGTGGAGTTGGAAGAAGTCAAGAAGCAGGTTACCGAATTGCTTGAGAAGGGTTGGTTTCGTAGCAGCAATTCACCTTGGGGAGCTCCAGTTCTTCTAGTCAAGAAGAAAGATGGCACAAGAAGAATGTGCATCGATTATCGAGAATTAAACCGGGTGACTATTAAGAACAAGTACCCGATCCCTCGCATTGGCGAATTATTCGAGCAACTTAGTGACGCGAGGGTATTCTCGAAGCTGGATTTGCGATCCGGATATCATTAGGTCCGAGTTAAATCAGAAGATATTTGCAAGCCTGCGTTCCGAACTCGGTATGGACATTACGAGTATTTAGTGATGCCATTCGGAGTCACGAATGCACCGGCGATATTTATGGACTTGATGAACCGAATCTTTTCACCATTCTTAGACCAGTTTATTGTGGTGTTCATTGATGATATTCTGGTTTACTCGAGGAGCCCTGAAGAGCATGCAGAACATTTGAAGATCGCACTGCAGGCATTGAGGCAAGAAAGATTATATGCGAAGATGAGCAAGTGCGAGTTTTGGCTTGAAGAAGTGAAGTTTTTGGGGCATGTCGTATCCGGAGATGGAATCGTTGTTGACCCCGGGAAGATTGCAGCAGTTCAAGATTGGCCGATTACGAAGAACGTAGCAGAGATCAGAAGTTTTCTTGGACTTGCCGGATATTACAGAAGGTTTGTGGAGAATTTTGTCCGTTTAGCTGAGCCTTTGACCAAGCTTACGCGAAAGGAAGTACCGTTCGTATGGACAGAAAAGTGTGCGTCAGCTTTTGAGGCATTGAAGCAAAGGTTAATAACCGCTCGTATTTTGACCGTACCAGATGGTTCCGAGGATTGGTGATTCACAGCGACGCATCTGGGAAAGGTTTCGGATGTGTTTTGATGCAGCATGGGAAATTTATAGCTTACACATCGCGGCAGTTGAAGACCCATGAGAAGAATTACCCAACTCATGATTTGGAGCTTGCAGCAGTGATTTTCTCTTTGAAGATTTTGAGACACTACTTATTGGGCAAAAGGGTCGAAGTATTCACCGATCACAAAAGCCTAAAGTATGTGTTCATACAGAAAGAGCTTAACATGAGGCAGCGTAGATGGTTGGAGCTGATGGCTGACTATGATCTTGATCTTAAGTACCATCCAGGGAAAGTTAATGTAGTGCCGGATGCTCTTAGTCGGTTGCCAACAATTTGGATGTTGACTGCACAGAAGGAGCTTATCGAAGACTTTCGGAGATTCGAGTTGGAGATCTTGCTACCGCATTCTTTGGGGCAGTTGATGCAGCTGCAAGTACAGTCGTCGTTGATCGATAATATTAAAGCAGCGCAGTCGCACGACCCAAGATTGCAAAAGTTTCGACAACAGGTTGAAGCGGGACTTCGAACGGTCTTGTTGATTCATGAAGATGGTTCGTTGCGATATGGTAGCCGTTTGTGTGTGCCAAAAGGAGACATTCGTGAAGAAGTTATGAAGGAGGCGCACAGTTCCGCATATTCCGTACATCCAGGAGGCACGAAGATGTACCGCGATCTAAGACAGCATTTCTGGTGGGAAGGCATGAAAAGGGAGATTGCCGCTTTGTGACGAAGTGCTTGGTGTGTCAGCAAGTTAAGGCTGAACATCAAAGGGTTTCTTCTTTATTGCAACCACTTCCGATTTCTCAATGGAAGTGGGAACATATAACCATAGATTTCGTGACAGCTTTACCGCGGAGTCCAAAGGGCAACAATGCAGTTTGGGTGATTGTTGATCGATTGACCAAGGCAGCTCATTTCATTCCGTTTCGAGTTGGTCAGTCAACGGAAACATTAGCAGAACGGTACATGCAGGAGATTGTGAGATTGCATGGTGTATCTGTGAGTATTATTTATGATCGTGATACCCAGTTCTTATCGCACTTCTGGAGGAGCTTACAGGAAAGTTTGGGGACGCGATTGAAGTTTAACACTGCTTATCATCCCCAGACAGATGGCCAGTCGGAGAGAACGATCCAAACTCTTGAAGATATGTTGAGAGCTTGCATGTTGGACTTCAAGGGTTCGTGGGAGGATTATCTACACTTGGTGGAGTTTTCGTACAACAACAGTTTTCAGGCGACTATTCAGATGGCTCCATTCGAAGCATTGTATAGTCGCAAGTGTCATTCACCAGTTTGTTGGGACGATGTTGGAGAACGAAGATTGTTGGGACCGGATTTGATCGTGCAAACAGTAGAGAAAGTCAATACTATCCGGAATTATATGAAGGCAGCACAAGATCAACAGAAGAGTTGGGCCGACACATCGAGAAAACCTCTGGAGTTCGCGGTTGATGATCTGGTATTTTTGAAGATATCACCGGCTAGAGGAGTGATTCGTTTTGGGAGTCGAGACAAGCTTAGTCCTCGAATCGTGGGGCCTTTCGAAATTATGGAGCGTGTTGGAGAAGTGGCTTATCGATTGGCCTTACCATAATCTTTGGCGAATGTTCATGACGTGTTTCATGTATCTCAACTCTGTAAGTATGTTCGAGATGAAATACACATGCTAGATTATTCGGAGCTGACTGTAAGAGAGGATTTGACCTTTGAAGAACGATCGATGTCGATTGTTGATTGAAGGGAAAAGGTCCTTAAGAACAAGGTTATCCCTCTCGTACTTGTTTCTTGGGGAAATCGCTCGCACGGAGAATCGACTTGGGAACGAGAAGACGAGATTCGACAGAAGTTCCCACACCTATTCTTGTAGATTCTTGATTGTTTATCTTTTCTTGTTTTGGGGAATTTCGAGAACGAAATTCTTTTGTAGTTGGGTATAATGTAACACCCTAGTTTATTTATACCAGTTCTAGTTCATGTATTTCTTTATTATGGTATTTTCCTGATTTACTGTGTTTTGGGTGCGAATAGTGTTTTGATATCTGTATTTGCATCCGACCTGACCCGCATTCTTGAAACCTGTCTTGATTCATGTTTATGATTTATCCTGGCTTATTATATGGATCCGTGCACTTACATTATTGTATACTGCATACTGGCATTTATCTGGCATCTGCATTTTTAAGTATAACAATTAAAGTCGCATAAAATATTTTAAAAATACATTGCATGGCCTGCATGATATCCCTGATCCTGTGGTAGCATCCGTGCATCTTGTTCTCGTCCCGTTCAGTGAAACGGACTTGTTTGGATGGCTACGCATGTACGTGCATCCGTTCTTAGGGGTATGTATTTTCGTTACCCGGATATCCAATTTTAGTTTTGGTCGACATGTATATTTTTCGTATTTTAAAACTGAATTTTTGGACCCGACCCGGGCGTGTTTTGGAATAAGTTTATATTAACCAGAATATTAAATATTTTATTAATATAATGTTTTAGATATTAATACGAATTAAAATTTAAATAACGAACATATTTTTTTTTAAAATTTAATCCTAACAAATTCTAAACAACAAATCTCTCACACCCCTCGCACTCTTTCTTTCCCCTTCTCTCTGCCTCTCTCTCTCTCTCTCTCTCTCTCTCTCTCAGCGCATCTCTCTCTCTCTCCCCCCCTTTATCTCTCTCCTCTCACGATCCCTGTTCATTCCTCGAGTCGCGTCACCTCCCTCTCTCAATTACACTCACCTCTTTTCTCTTTTCTTCTTCCTCTTCTTTAAAAAAACCCTCTGCCTCGCCATGAGAAACCCATAGCTCCACAAACCCTAAACCTAGCCCCTCTGCCCTCTAAACTCAACCCGAGCCTCCATCCTCTCCTCCTCCTCCTCCTCATCGTCATCATCTTCTTCTCTTCCTCTCTTCTTCTTCCTCACCCGAGAGCCTGCACACCCAAACCCCAACCCAAGAATCTCCACTCTTCACCGCCGACGACCCTTATCTCCTCGTCGTCGCCAGCACCTTCTTCTCTCCTCCATATCCATCTTCTCCAACCCCGAGCCCTACCCAAGATCCCTGCATACCCAACAACCAAACCACGATCAAGAAAACCCTATCCCTAGCCCTCATCTCACCTGCACCCTCTCCGGAGCTCCGTTGATCCCGTCGTCGCCCTCACCTCTCTCCTGTTCCCTGCACAGAAACCCCAGTGAGCACCAACCCCTCTTCCCTTTCTTCTTTTTCCCCTTCTTCTTTTTCTTTGTCTTTCTCTTTTTCTTTAAATCTTGTTTTTTTCCAACAATCGTCGGATTCGCGTCGCCGCTGCCAATCCAGACGATCCAGTGAACGTACCTTGCCTGCGTGATCACCCTCTCGCCTTGCCTAGACCCGTCTCGCATGCCGTGTATGCGTTGCGACAATTTACCGACGTCGGACGTGCTGTACGTATCCGTATTGTGATCTATCGAGGCAAGTTTATCTTGCTACATGCTATACTACTATACCTTGCACTCATTTGAATAATAACATCACATAATATTTAGTTATGCATCCCATATTATCGTTTTACTGTTTTACCGATTTCGGATATCCGTGTGCATCCATATCGTTATTTACATATCGTTATTTACATATCTGGTCATATTTGTGCATCCATGCTTTTATTTGTGCACCCGTACCTACTACATTTTATTATGAGCATCCTTTTGATACCTGTGTACTACCTGACATGACCTGATATACCACTGCTTAACTTGATACCTGATCCTGTTTCTAATGCCGAAAATCCTGACATGTTGTCCCGATGGACATATCCTGTTGTCTATATAGACAAACCTGTTCCTGCTTGATCCTGTGTTGGCATTAGTCTCAGATTTATCATTGCCTGACTTGAACACATAACTTGGGGGTATGGGGAAATCAAGAATGTAACTGAACGTGACTCAAAGGGCTATTAAATCATGTTACCGTGGTCTCTTTGGGGAATGAACGGGACATAGACTCACAGTCTATCATATCTTGTTACCGTGGTCCCATGAGGAATGAACGGGGTATAGACCGATGGGTTACGATGAGATTTGCATTAATTGATTTTGAATAACTTTAGAATAGATAACCCAGTAGCACAGTTTAGTTTTATCGCTGCACTTCACATATACCATTACACTTCATTGTTCTATATCCATGTTGACTGGTTATATTCATGTTACTATTTATACTCATGCCTGAATGCCTTGTTACCTCCTGATTATATTATTGTTGATATTATGGCGCACTGACTGTAAGTGCAAGGCGGCGCCCCGGCCGTCAATCCGACGCCGGAATGCGGAAGCGGTGAAAAACTTAAATTTTGCGGACTTTGCAAACCGGCACCACCGTGCACTAAACTCCGGATCGTAACCATTAACAAGTCTAAGCTAACTAGAATACGGGTTAGAGATGTACCGACTGATCCGAGTCCTCCGGTCTTCATCTCCACTCCGATCTCCTCGCGGGATCTCCGTCCGTCTCCTCCTCGTCGAAAAGGGCACCACAAAGCCGGGTACTTTTACGGGCTCCCACCTCAATACCGAGGCAACTCGGGCGCGAAGCTGGCGAATCGACGCGTCCAAGATTTGCTGTAGGAATATAGTGTAGAGTGTATGTCTCACTTTGGGGTTTGTTGCCTTTGAAAGATGATGGAGGAATCAAGAAGAAAAATGGTGCTTGCATTTTTCTAGCATGTAAAAATGAGATCAAGAATGCTACTCTCTCAAAGATGAAGCTCTCATCTTCTCTTTTCTTCTTCTCACTTTTCTAATGAAAACCCTCTCCCTTAGAAAATGGTGGAGGAGGGATTATGAAGTAAGAAGGGAGGTGAGTGTAGGAGATGTAGAAAGGGTGACCACATCAAGAGACAAAGAAACATACACCATGCTTCATACTATTAAACCCATACCCTCATCTAATCACAATAAATGCATCATGGATGAAAGATATCAATCCTATCATAATCAATCCTTTTGCAAGAAAACCCCTCCACAAATGTAATTTGCAAAACTGCAAATTACCCCCTCCATCGGAAAAGTCCGGCCGGGAAAGAACAAAGGAAAACCGGCCGGAACGGAATGCAAACTGGCAACTCCAGAAAACTGGTCCCGTAATAAATTACAGGAAAACCCCGATACTGTGCATACACACCCGCATCTGTATTCCGTCCGGATACAAATGCAAAGAGACAAAATCTATACTGTACTAAACTAGGACCGGCTTAAACCAAAGCCGGCTAGTAATGTTCGTTCGATCCTGATCCGTGCAATACCGCACGTATCTGATCGAACCCTGCCATATACCTATACGGCTACTAGTACAAACCGTCCGATCCTGATCCGTGCAATACCGCACGTATCTGATCGGACCCTGCCATATCTCCATACGGCCTCTACAGCGTTTCGCCCGAAAGCTGAGTAACTGAAAGTGTGGTAGACTCTAAAGACTCGTCAATACTATGGCTGTGGATTTGACCACTAGCCCGTCAGAGGTATAAGCCAATACGTAACGGGCCACCAGCTATTGACTAAAAGGGACGTCGATGAGCGAACTCATCCTGACACCCTACTGAGCCTGTCAGTGACAATATCCGTGCAGTCCGGTCCGTTCGTCTATGAGTATCGCATGGCGGGCCTAGGGGGTTGGTAAAAGTCAGACCCCCAAAAGCGGTACAAGTCGTGTCGGAGTGTAGCCCAGAACACCCTGAGATACTACTGGAATACCTACCAGAAAATCTCCTTGCCTTGGCCAAGGACTTTGTGTAATGGCTCTCCTAGACACAGCACGACCTCACCCCCAATACCGGGAGAGACGAACCCCTGAAGATACGCTCACTGCCTCCATGTGGCTCGGGACTGTACCCAACTAAAACCTGTTTGCACGACTCCTTTGAGCCGTGGTAGGATAGTAATCAAAGTACAGTGGGAACTCACACGAGACAAATGACGATCCCCAGGTCGATGAACTAACCTGCACACATGTCACCAGGGAACTGCCATCTGACGTCTGGTATATGACCAACTAGCATGTTCCCGGCGAGTCCTGTCCGGTGTACTCATAACCCAATGAGCACCTGTATACATCTTAGGTGATCCAACTGACACCAGTGGCTTGTGAGACCGGCCACCGCCCCTCGTCGGGGTCTCGACTGTATACACTAGTCTACTAATGGAGTATCGATGCCCGGTCTCGAAACTCCCACGACTAGAGACCTTTTAAGGATATGCTTGTAGACCCCCAGCTCCCACTTATATGATCGCCCTCATACTGCTGGTGGTCAAGCAAGAATCCTAGGGGCTCTATCAACGTGTAATAGCGACGTGTCAGGTCACCTAAAACAGTACACGATGATAAAGGTAAACCAGATAGCATACTATCATCTCGAGTAAGACTGTCCTACCGGGATAGGTCCTCCCTCAATCATTACAATCACGTACCTGTGACCTAATAATTGACTCTGAGGGCACTATCTCCAACAATCTCCCACTTGCACTCAAGGCTAATTATTGCGATGTCGCATACTCACAGCCCGTGTGATACCGAACACCCAACTCCTCTACTAGTCAGTCTCACAAAGCTCGTTTGCGAAACTATTGCGTTCGAGGAATAGCTTCAGTGAGTGGATCCGCTTAGTTGTTTCTTTCCATGTCTCTCTATATCTCATGTTCACGGAGAAACCCATCTCCCGAAATGAGCAATACCTGTCTTAGAATGTGTCTGGATGTCTGATGGGACATAGCTCATAAATGAACTCCAAATCCAAACTTCTTAGACTATATCGTCAACTGAACTTAATCAGTATCCTGCGCGCCATGCCTCCCTCAGTATTGCCTTGGATCACCTGTCCAAAATACTGCCCTTCGTCAGAAGGAAAAACTATAACTCTGACAACCTCCTTGTCGTCCATGTCACCTTGGAAGCCTGGAATGATAACTGTCTCCTGAATGAGGCTGTCGTTGTCATATCCCTAGAACATCCACTTATGTTCTAAAACTGCTTCCGACTGTTTCTCCAGGATTGGATTAATGTCAACTTATTGCATCTAGTTCAAGAACAACATCTGGTGTGGTACTTGACATCTCACGATTGACTCAATTGCCTGAGCAAGTGATCTGCCAATCATGCCCGTCCCTCTCCCCTTTAGTCTATAAGACACCTTTGGAGAGGGTGACTCCATTACCTGCAGGTACACTACCGTGCCAGGAGTCGACCATCCTAAATACTCTTAGAATGCTGTCAAGTACCCTGATTGGGAAACCACCCAAATCTAGATCTAAAACCATAGATCTAGTAACCAGTATGTCTGATATAAAATCCATTTCCTTTGTGGAGAAACAACTGTGTGACGACCAAAGTATAATCGATCGTAGTGTAGGAGTTTCTTTTCCTACTCTGTGTATATCATCCAAATACCAGGATATCACACCTTACTACCTTCTCAACAGATCCATCCCCTATTCTGATGAAGTCAAACCCATGACTGTCACGTCAGAAATAGATGATCTATCTCCGCTACATCTGCTCTAGTCTATAAATAGACATAAGCAACCTGTCCACCAATGCTTCCGCTGCTCCCACTGACTACGACAACCCTCTGGCAGAGTCATATAGACGTACACTTCTAAAACTGGTTTAGAAAGACGCTATACTCATCCTCCCGCCGGGTCTCGTAACCTGGAACAACAGCAATGGCAATTGTGGGTAAACAAGATCTTCCCTGTCACCGTCCTTGAGGCTACCGTAGTGCCTCTCGGGTGCCTGAAGTTACCCACCTTATCTGCGGAGTGGCCAATGGAATGTCAATCCAGATTGAATCTTTAGGTTCCTTATCAAATCTTCAGTAATCGTTTGTGGTTCTGGAATTACTTCCAGTTCTACCATACTCCCACTACTGTTTTCTGAAAAAATCCATTTTTAATAAAACTGTGGCGAGTCTAGAACAATATTGCTATTGTTCATCCAGATGGTAGAAAGTCAACCCGCGTCATAGCCTGGGTCAACCCACAAACAGCCATTACAGAAACGTGCCTTGAGTTATCCAGTGTCTGGTTTTAATCATAAACCGGACAACTCCCCATACCTTAACATCGTTAAGATATGAACTGTTCTATATCCAATATAGAAACAGAGGCATTGATTTAATTGAACCAGATTCAAATCATGCAGCTGTCCCCAGCGCATGTCAACTAAATGGAAGGAGACCGATCAGCGTTACTCAACTTAGGAATACTTCCAATTATGAGTAACCTGAAAGAGAAGCAATTTCTCTTTATCATTACTATCAACTGAATACCATACACAAGTATCTACATCTTCGATCTCTTTGAAGAATCCCGATACTTGCTACACCTGGTTCTCTACTCTATTCAAATACCAATAACTTCTCGAAATTCGGACCCTGTGTTTCCACGAAACACCTGTCTAAAAACTAGAGAAGTCATAAGTAAACCGAATATAGCACGAGGACCAACCCCTCTGTCCTGATGGACCATGGACAACATACAATATTCTATATAAGTCCCTTGAGTCTGATAACTCATTTACTGTGTGTCGTAGGTTGAAAACTGTACTTATGGTTAAGAAGAATTACACCGCTGTTTAATGCTCCTTACCTAACCATCCACTGATATAGGTAAATGTCGTAGACATAATTTCAGAAAGGTATATCTCACTCTATGAAAATAGACGTACAAATATATCAATTTGAAATTGGTGCATAACAGCGGATATTCAACACCAAATATTTGCCGACCGGCAAACAGCCCAGGTGATTTCCTCAAATATCACCGATTACAACGAATCCCGATATAATGAGGATGATCACCTAATTCCCAATAACTTACTCCCACTCATCATCTGTAAAACCATACAGATGTGAGAATCATACCTGGTAAATACATACCCTGGAGTAAGTATCTAATCGGGAAATCAGTTTTCCTTTAACATTACACAGTGAAACTGAAACATTGAAATGTTTCGATGGGGTATCCTGGTATTCCTAGTAATGCCTCTTCCAGATTCACGATTGTAACCGTATAATTCTTTGCCACCTCTCCAAATCCCTTCATATGTCTTTAGTCTTTACCTTCTGTACACCCCTTTAGGCCAAATGGTTTTCTTCATTCCCTACCGTTCGGCACCAGCCTATGGTTTGGAAGAAGACTATCCAATAAGCATAATGGGTGTACTGTCCCAATCCTAGGAACACTCGCAATGAGAGAGGGTGAAGATAAAAGACAACCGAATAAACCTTATTCCTATTTCTCCTGAACCAGAATCCATCCCCGAACTGGAACAAGTTCCATTCGAGTTCGTATATAACCATACGATGGAGTATCCAAATAAACTGTGGATCTTCGTAGTGATACGGAGTGTCCTGGAGAAATACAAAGGTGATGTGGGAGTGGTAACGAAATACCTGGTTTGGTCGTGAATATCTGTTGCAATTTACTTTGCCCTCTTACTAATCCCTTGCTTTGTCTGAACTTAATACCTTCTGCACACCATCGTTATGCTAATTGGTTTTCTTCATTCCCTACCGGTCGGCACCAGCCTAAGGTTTGGAAGAAGACAATCCAATTTGCGTAATAGGTGTACTACCCCTAAACCAAGGAGTACTCGTAACCTGAGAGAGGGTAAAAGGAAAAGACAACTGAATAATCCTATCCGTTTTCTCCAGAACCTGAAACCATCCTCGAATAAATTCTTTCGAGTTCGTATCTAACCATACGATGGTTTTGTCCAATGGAAGTGGACGTTCGTAGTAATACGGGGTGTCCTGGAGAAAAGGGTAAAAGTAGGAGTGGCAATGAGGTCTGCAACTCTGACAATTCAATAGCCGGTGTTAAAGAAGGTTCGGTCAACTTGGTCACTGAGTCAAAGTCTTAGGGTCGGGTCAATGGTCGCTGCCAAAGAGAGAGAGAAAAGAAACACTCAGCGTGCACTCTAACCTAGATCAGAATGGTCACCAATTTATCTAATCTGGAAACCTCCCACTGTACCTCAAATTCTCCTCCAAACCTGAAAGAAGAATTAGTCGGGGTCACCCGAGGAGTAAACTAACTCATCAGTGGGAATCGGGATCCAACTATCATCGTATGATAACGTGACGGAATCCGCTCACGCTATAACACTCCAGAAGGTATGCGCATATCTGGCAAGTTTCAGTTCTTTTGAAACTCCCGATGTGGATTTCTGTCCCATGCTCTTATGACCTTGACTAAGGCCAACAAATCATAAGTCACATGTCAAGTTCTACCCGTCATTGTCCAGGTTGATTTGAACCCACCCGTACAAGCCCTTGACTAAGGCCAACAAGGCTATACGACTGTCCCAAACCAACGCATCTATCTATGCAGCATATGAATACCCAATAGCTACCAAACACTGTGCCTTGACTAAGGCCAACAAACACAGCTTGAATACTATTGACTACCCATATGAAACGACGGAGGGCTACGAATGGTTTCTGGCGAAAACCTTTAACGTAGTGAACTTGATATCGTTGAAGGAACGGATAGCTTTTTAGAAAATATAGTGACGAAAACCTTTACTAAAGAGGTCACTCCCGGTGAAGGGATCTCGGCTCTTTCCCCGTAGAATGGGGTGCTGGATATTCATAACCGAATATCTCGATGCAAAGCAAAAGTAATCGGCTATAGTGAAGTTAATGCCCTGACGCAAACTTCTGTCCAAGGGGTCACTCCCGGTGAAGGGATCTCGGCCCTTGCCTCGTCGACTGAGGAGCAGGATATTCCAAATGAATACCACGATGCAAAACAAAAGTGAACGTCCTTGCAATAACAGCTTTTTGAAAAGTGTTCCAACAACATCAGAATAGGTTTGTTTAACTTGCATTGATCCGAATCAATGCAGTCCCATCAATTGATCACACCACAAAGAACGAAAATATACTGATGTACGTATATGCCATCCGCATTCGCCACTGGGTCCCGTCATTACCCGTTAGGTTAGCTTACTAACGACAGAGCGGGGACTGGACTAGCGCGGATGCAAAACATATACAACATCTACTAATATATATACCAATATATTATATTTCGCTCAAGGCGTGAAAGAAATGCAACATCACAGAAATGTACAGCATCACAGAACAATACAGATATCTGGGATCCCCGGGTTTCACAGAGCCACTACTGAAACCCGACGTTCCCCTGGTCGTGTGGATAGCCTGTGCAATGAAAACCTATACCCCCTACGAGTGCGGCGAATAGCCAGCCAATCCTGGAGTGAAGCCCCTTCCGTCCCAATGCCATGAGATGCGGGCTTGTTGCCTTCTAGAACCCGGCTATCCGTGCACCCCTCCGCGGGGTAATCCTAGTACAGAATGTAAAATATACATACACCGGGTACATCGACCGCAACCAGGTCGTGCCCCAAAAGAATAATACAATCAGGCAGTGACGGCAGTCCACATGTCGGACGCTCGCCCCGCAATATCAAATGTACATAATACAACAGCACAGTACTAGCATTGCATCCAGGCTATCCCCCACGACCGATCCGCAACATCACAGCAAAAACAGAACATCAACGTGAAAATCACGTTCGCAAATCCGTCTAACCGGGCTATAGCAGTTAGACCGGATTTACCGATCAAGTGACATTCACGGTCGCAGATATAATGTAAATACTGTGAAAAATGTGTTTAAAATATCCGATCGATCAAATTTTAACAAGCGGGCCCCAAAGCAATACTGTAGCAGTTAAAGAAATTCTGGGCCCAATGTTAATGTTCCAGAAACCCTAAAATATCCCTAGAAGCCCACTGTAGAAACCCAACCCACTGATTCCTTAATGCTGCCGCGGAAGCGCGGCCACAAGTGGGTTTTGGCCGCCCTTCCGCGGTCTGTTCAGAAGATCAGTGTATCGAATTTGAACAGTGGTCTTATAATTTTTAGTACATCAATATTTTACAACCTGAAAAATTTTTCGACACTAAAAATTTCCAACAGAAAACTGATGCGACAAAATACGGGTTTTTGGACTTTTTGATCGATCGGAAATGCAAACACATTACACAAAGCTAGACTAAGTTAATGGGGAGGCTCTGATACCACTGTAAGTGCACGGCGGCGTCCCGGCCGTCAATCCGACGCCGGAATGCGGAAGCGGTGAAAAACTTAAATTTTGCGGACTTTGCAAACCGGCACCACCGCGCACTAAACTCCGGATCGTAACCATTAACAAGTCTAAGCTAACTAGAATACGGGTTAGAGATGTACCGACTGATCCGAGTCCTCCGGTCTTCATCTCCACTCCGATCTCCTCGCGGGATCTCCGTCCGTCTCCTCCTCGTCGAAAAGGGCACCACAAAGCCGGGTACTTTTACGGGCTCCCACCTCAATACCGAGGCAACTCGGGCGCGAAGCTGGCGAATCGACGCGTCCAAGATTTGCTGTAGGAATATAGTGTAGAGTGTATGTCTCACTTTGGGGTTTGTTGCCTTTGAAAGATGATGGAGGAATCAAGAAGAAAAATGGTGCTTGCATTTTTCTAGCATGTAAAAATGAGATCAAGAATGCTACTCTCTCAAAGATGAAGCTCTCATCTTCTCTTTTCTTCTTCTCACTTTTCTAATGAAAACCCTCTCCCTTAGAAAATGGTGGAGGAGGGATTATGAAGTAAGAAGGGAGGTGAGTGTAGGAGATGTAGAAAGGGTGACCACATCAAGAGACAAAGAAACATACACCATGCTTCATACTATTAAACCCATACCCTCATCTAATCACAATAAATGCATCATGGATGAAAGATATCAATCCTATCATAATCAATCCTTTTGCAAGAAAACCCCTCCACAAATGTAATTTGCAAAACTGCAAATTACCCCCTCCATCGGAAAAGTCCGGCCGGGAAAGAACAAAGGAAAACCGGCCGGAACGGAATGCAAACTGGCAACTCCAGAAAACTGGTCCCGTAATAAATTACAGGAAAACCCCGATACTGTGCATACACACCCGCATCTGTATTCCGTCCGGATACAAATGCAAAGAGACAAAATCTACACTGTACTAAACTAGGACCGGCTTAAACCAAAGCCGGCTAGTAATGTTCGTTCGATCCTGATCCGTGCAATACCGCACGTATCTGATCGAACCCTGCCATATACCTATACGGCTACTAGTACAAACCGTCCGATCCTGATCCGTGCAATACCGCACGTATCTGATCGGACCCTGCCATATCTCCATACGGCCTCTACAGCGTTTTGCCCGAAAGCTGAGTAACTGAAAGTGTGGTAGACTCTAAAGACTCGTCAATACTATGGCTGTGGATTTGACCACTAGCCCGTCAGAGGTATAAGCCAATACGTAACGGGCCACCAGCTATTGACTAAAAGGGACGTCGATGAGCGAACTCATCCTGACACCCTACTGAGCCTGTCAGTGACAATATCCGTGCAGTCCGGTCCGTTCGTCTATGAGTATCGCATGGCGGGCCTAGGGGGTTGGTAAAAGTCAGACCCCCAAAAGCGGTACAAGTCGTGTCGGAGTGTAGCCCAGAACACCCTGAGATACTACTGGAATACCTACCAGAAAATCTCCTTGCCTTGGCCAAGGACTTTGTGTAATGGCTCTCCTAGACACAGCACGACCTCACCCCCAATACCGGGAGAGACGAACCCCTGAAGATACGCTCACTGCCTCCATGTGGCTCGGGACTGTACCCAACTAAAACCTGTTTGCACGACTCCTTTGAGCCGTGGTAGGGTAGTAATCAAAGTACAGTGGGAACTCACACGAGACAAATGACGATCCCCAGGTCGATGAACTAACCTGCACACATGTCACCAGGGAACTGCCATCTGACGTCTGGTATATGACCAACTAGCATGTTCCCGGCGAGTCCTGTCCGGTGTACTCATAACCCAATGAGCACCTGTATACATCTTAGGTGATCCAACTGACACCAGTGGCTTGTGAGACCGGCCACCGCCCCTCGTCGGGGTCTCGACTGTATACACTAGTCTACTAATGGAGTATCGATGCCCGGTCTCGAAACTCCCACGACTAGGGACCTTTTAAGGATATGCTTGTAGACCCCCAGCTCCCACTTATATGATCGCCCTCATACTGCTGGTGGTCAAGCAAGAATCCTAGGGGCTCTATCAACGTGTAATAGCGACGTGTCAGGTCACCTAAAACAGTACACGATGATAAAGGTAAACCAGATAGCATACTATCATCTTGAGTAAGACTGTCCTACCGGGATAGGTCCTCCCTCAATCATTACAATCACGTACCTGTGACCTAATAATTGACTCTGAGGGCACTATCTCCAACACTGACGTCTGGGTTTTGCATGGCCCAGATACTCTATCTCTGTCACAGGCAGTTCAGGAGTACTTCAGTCAACAGGCCGAGCAGTGAGGACCTGTTAGTATTTTAGTTTAGTTTTCTTTCAGCGTTTTCATTCCTGATGTGAGCCCGTATTTTGGGACGTACTTTCCAGATGTTATTGTTATTTGGATCTTTTGCTTCTGCATATTATTTCTGACTCGTTTATTCTGGCTTATGGACATGTACTATATAGTTTATTTCATTTCTACTGTTCTTGATATCTCTTGATAGCCGTAATTTGACTGTAGAGGGATGTGTCCTATCCACAGGTAGTATGGTTGGCTCTGTCACGTGCCGATCGTAGCGCACTCTGGAAAGCGGGGCGTGACATATATGCAAGTGTACATTATATTGTGTCATGCTAGGTTACAAATGCAACATATGAGTATGAGAATTATACCAAGTTAGGGTTAAAATTAGGGTTTTATTTGTTTTAAGAAAGTCAAACATTTGGATTAAGTCAATGTTAAGCTTGGAGAAGCTAGTAGAACAAAGACTTAGTCAACTTGTTTGTCTAGCTTAAGATATTTGTTAACCTAACTTTAACCATACACCATGGTTTATTCTCTACGTGAGTTTAGCATGAGATGCCATGGTTGCATTTCTAACCTTATGAATAATTCATTCTCACTTGATGAGTTCATTCTTCTTCTTCTTCCTTTCAAAGCTTTCTAGCTTCAATGGAGGTATGAGAAAAAATATGATAAAATCAAATCTAAAATGAGCCCACTTCCTACTTCATCATCCTCTACTACTTGCCATTTAGTATAGGGTGTTTGCTTCACTAATTTCATAATTAGTGAAGAGATATCTTGTGTTAGTGTCTCCTCGACGTAGATCATCTTCGGCCTCAAAGTCCTCGAAGCAAGCATGTTCGTTTCTTCATGGGAGCCTCTCTAGAGTCTGGAGTTCATGATCGCAGCGAAAGGGGATACTACACGGAGCTATTGAAGCGAAGGACCGGTCTACAAAGGTTGTATTCCTTGCTCACCAGACTTGCAAAGTGTTTGCATTAATATTCCGTCGATTTCTAGTTAACGATTCAATATTTAGGGTTAGCTAAAACGGCAAATTTTTGAATTTGGCATATACGATACCTCCCGAAACCTTGCTGCCGTCTTAGGTTACCCTGCAGTGGTATCATACCCATGCTAGAAATTAATACGGATTTTGTTAATATTACGAAACCGAAATACTCCGAAACTTGAAACGCGAAAATCATGTTTCTGTCGATTTTAAATATTTGTCAAATTTTTTTTAAATAAGTACAGAGTGCTATATGTGATATAACATGAACATCGACAAAATTTGAGGCAATTTTGGAATTTTTTGGCCGGCCACAATATAGGTGATCTCGGCCAAATCCGAGCACCCCCCTCATTTTTTTCAGTGTTCAATTGACCGGGTTTTGATGTTTCAGGTGTTGTTTGTTTTTGCTAATTTTGCATGTGATGTAATCTTACATTATAAACAATTCGGAGTGTTTCGTATTCGTAGTTTTAACATTGTTTCGGGTTATTCACATATTGTCTAGGCGAAATTAAAAAGTTCGATCGAATGTCAAAAACCCATTTTTCCAAGTTTAACGTATTCGGAAAAATATGCAAGTGATTCTGTGGACTCTCTAGAAGAACAAAACATTAACTCGATTATATGGCTGTCAGAACCGCCACTAAACCCTAGGGTTTGTGGTAGTTCGGCATTGTCACATGTGAGGCGTTGGTTTGACCCTTCTACGGCTGGTTCATAGGTACTGTGGCATCTTCTGGGTATTATTGAACTATGCTCAAGTGTTGAGCTGTCGGGAAATTGTGGGACTTTGATGAATCGATCGAAAAGTTTAATATCGTCCGGATATTATGTGATGAGATACAATATTTGGAATCCACAAAAGTAGTTATGAGATAACTAGTTTGAATGTTATAAATCTAGCAGTTTAGCCTCATTGGATCGGTTGCCATGAGATTTTGATGAGATCAAAAGTCCATCGCAATCACGTAGTGTACGCGGATACTCGTCGGGTAACATTATTAGATAGCCAGGCCCCATAGCCCCGACCAAGTGACTGTTGGAGAACCCCGTCGCTAAAAGCATCCGTTCGGGTGCTCGCGGCAGTGGTGTTCCGCCTTAGTGCACTTCGTCGACGACATCGTGGGTTGCGGCCGTCTACTAAAGTTTCCAACGAGCATTCGATCAGGATATGGGGAATCTTGTTGAATTGCCCGATGAGATATTGAAAAGTGTTCTCGAGATCGAGACTAAAATGCGGGGTTTATAATTGTTAGGCATGCGATGTCTAAGGAATTCATTTGGTTAGGCATGAAATCCGGAATATGAGATATTTCGGGTTTATGATGTCTAAGGTAGTTGCGGATTCCAACTGTTGTAGTTTTTCACTTTCTTTTCTGCGACCGTAAGTGTAATATGTGGTGTATCGCTGGATTCGTTGCTATATGTCAACGACAATTGTGATATGCATATTTACTTACGTTGATGACATGTGATGTTATGTGTTGCTGTGATATGTTATTTTGGATCGTCGTATTTGAATAGCCGGGGTTTTTATGTGAGATGAGAGTTTTTTCTATTTTCATTCATGTAAAATTCATCGTATGTAATATTCTTTTATTGGGGCACTTCCGGGTTGAGGATGATGTCACCATTGTATATTATTTACTTTTCCGCACTCGCATAGACCCAAGGCGGGGAGCACAAGTAACCGGGTTCTAGGGTCCAGTGGGAGACCATCTCGAAGAGTTGTGACTGGGTCTCCTAACTCTAGAATTGGTAGGGTTGCTTGCTACTCTCGTAGGGGTCTAGAGATGTGGGTTTGGCTATTCATCACGACCGTGGAATCCATGTTTTATACGGGCTTAATTTAAAATCCGGAAATCCTAGTATATCCAATATTTCATATATTGTGTTCTGCTGCGATATTCTGTGATGTGATCACTGTATATGTTGAGATAGATACTGTATATAGTATATATGATATATTATATAGATGTTGCTTATGTTTTACACCCACGCTAGCCCTGCTCCGCTCTGTCGTTAGTTACCTAACCTAACGGTGCACGAGAAGATATCGAGGCGAATGCGGATGGCATAAGCATACGTTGTATTTATCTGTGATGCTTAGGTAATTTAAAATGATGGGACTTCATTAATGAGATTAATGAAAGAAAATAAACGAAAAGATGTTGTGGAATTGAATTTTCAAAAACAGGTAGCTCTAGTTCTTGCTTTGCATAGCGATATTCCTTGTAGAATATCCAGCACCTTATTCGATAAGGAAAGAGCCGAGATCCATTCACCGGGAGTGACCTCTTTAGCAATAACTGGCACATGCTACAACCCTCGGTTTTTCTTTCGATTGCTTCTATAGTTTTTTGCTTTGCATAGTGATATTTGTGAAATATCCTGCACCTTATTCGATAAGGAAAGAGCCGAGATCCTTTCACCGGGAGTGATCTCTTTAGCAAAACTAGTAGAAGCCTAAAAAACACTCCATTTTAAATCACTCGATTCTACGATGATATCAAGTTCATTACGCAAAAGGTTTTCTTAAAAACCTGTCGTAGCCTTCCGTCATTTCAGATAAGTACTACTTAGTATTCGTGCTACGTTTGTTGACTATGTTAAGGCATAGTGTGCGGTAGCTGATTAGTGCTTATCTGTAGAAGCATATAATGTGATTGGATTAGGGTAGTCATGCGACTTTGTTGACCTTGTTAAAGGTTGTGCGGGTGGGTTTAATTCAATCAGGAAATGACGGGTTGAACTTGGCTAGCGCTTATGATTTGTTGACCTTGTTAAGGTCATAAGTTGCTAGGGGTAAATCATTATTGGGAATTTCAAGTGTTGAAATTTGCAATGAGATTGCATACCTTCTATGAGATAGTTGGATCCCGATACCCACTGCGAGTAAGAGTTACTCCTGAGAGAGTTTTACACATTACAATTAGCCGATCAAGTAGCTGTCTAGAAAGATATCAACGGGGTTACGCCCCTGGGAAAACGAGGTTTATTTTAATTAGGTCCGTGCAAAAACACGGGGAACCTCCCTCAAAGTTCTGGCACTGGCCTGACTGAAAGATTGGCGAACTTGTAGGGTGTAATTAATCCTGGCTAGTCTTTCCTTTTAGGGTTTGAAGGAAGATTAGACTAAAACAGTGGCAGCCATCCTGATTAGATAAATTAATAATCAATCTAATCTTGCAAGAGCATACACTGAGGGTTTTCTTCTCTCTCTCTCCAGGTAGCGACCATGTCACACCTTAATCAAGATAATAATATGGATGTATTGACCGAACCCGCTTGTTATACTGAACTAGAGAACATTGGTCCCGCTCCAACTTATAATTGTTATAAGACCGAGCAGGAAATAGGGGATTACCAGGATTCCCGTGCCTCCCAAACGATAAAAGTGCATGATGATGCATCTTATTCGGGTGTGTTCATTACCGAGAACTGTTTCTCAGTATCCTTTATGTCCTGGGTATGAGATACCGGATCAGGATCCTACATATGTAATTTGTTGCATGGGCTACAGAAAGGTAGAAAACTGAGAATGGGTGATAAGTTTCAAGAGTTGGAAATGGTGCAAGTTTTGCAGCCAAGTATGTTGGCAGTTATCACCTTGTATTACCAAATACATTGATTCTGAACGAATGTTATTAGATACCGAACCTGATATACAACATCTCTTTATTTAGTAAAGAAGGATATAATTTTGTATTGTTGGATAATGATTTGAATATTTCATATATCAAGAGTTGATCGGTTCAGGAACGTTATCTAAAAGCATATGCATTCTAAATCAAACCACAGTTCTTAACGTACAGAATACACACAAGAGGAAGAGTTCAGAAATGAACGAATCCTTCTTGAGGTATTATAGACTAGGTCATATCAATGCGACCCGACTAGCTAAGTTACATAAAGATGCATATTTAAATCGGTTTGAATTTACATATTGTGAAACTTGCCAGTCATGTCACAAAGATAAGATGACCATAGCTCCGTTTATTGGAAACAGAGAAAGAGTTAGTGAACTCTTAGGATTGATACATGATGATGTACGTAGGTCCCCTGTCTATACATGCCAGGACTGGTTCTTTGTACTTCATTACATTCACTGATGATCTCTCAAGATTCGGACATATATTCCTGTTGAAACACAAGTCTGAACTTTTTGAGAAATTCAAAGAATATAAGTTAGAAGTAGAGAATCAAAAAGGGTATAAGTATTATGTCCTATAATAAGATCAGGGAGGATAATACTTGAGCACGAAATTCCTGGACTATTCTAAAGGAGAATGAGATTCTCTCTCAGCATTACTCCTCCGTATACACCACAGTATGTTGGTATCGGGGTGGAGTAATCGCATCCTATATGATAAGGTGTGCTCTATGATGAGTACTACTGAGTTACCTATTTTCTTTTGGGGTTATGCACTTAAGAAGCTGCATACCTATTGAATAGGGTTCCAAACAAATAAGATGCCTACCACTCCATATGTGATATAGTATGAGAATAGCCCATCTCTTAAGTAAGTTAAGATTTGGGGTTGTCCGGCCTATGTCTAAAAGCAAAATCCGAACAAGCTCGAGGCAATGTCAGTTCTGTGGAAGTTTGTTGGATATCCCAAGCATTCGCAAGGGAATATTTTCTACCGAACCGAGGAACAAATAGTGTTTTATTTCTCGGCATGCCACCTTTTTTGAGAAAAGGAATTTCTTATGAAGAAATTAGTGGTCATGAGGTAGAACTGGAAGGAGTTCCAGCTATACAAACTGCAGCTGATGATTTAGCAGAACCGAAGGATTCAATAGTTCCCAACGAACCTCAACCTCTCCGCCGATCTAGTAGGGTTCCTCACCCACCTGAGAGATACTTCGGTTTTCTTTATGACAGTGGGAGTGAGGATGGCATCATGAGATGATGACCCAACTAGTTTCGAGCGGGTCATCAAAAGTGGAGACTCTATAAGAATGGCTGGATCCTAAGCGATCTGAGATGGAATCCATATACTCCAACAAAGTATGGACTTTGGTTGCTATATCTGAAGGGTTAAATCCCCATCAGGAGCAAGTATATCTTGAGAAGATTACTTGGTGTACATGGAAAAGTTAAGACTTTCAAAACTAGACTTATTGCAAAAGGTTCTCGTAATTGACCAGTTTTGGATAATGATGAAACCTTTTCTCCAGTGGCTATGCTTAAGTCCTCCAGATCCTACTTGCCATTACTGTATACCATGACTACGATATCTGGCGGTTGGGTGTCATGACTGCTTTTCTAAATAGTGATTTAGAAGAGAGCATCTATAAATACACAGCCAGAGAGCTTCGTAGACAGTGGGAGCAGCGGAAATATGTGCAAGTTGCTTTATGGTTTAAAGCAGGTATCACGGAGTTGGAACATCTGTTTTGATGTGGTAGTCAAAGAGTTTGACTTCATCAAAATGGTAGATGAGCCTTGTATATACAAAAAGGTATTAGGGAGAATGGTGGTGATCCTCGCATTATACATGGATGACATACTCTTGATAGGAAAGGAGTTTCCTATCTACACTCGGTCAATCTTCTCTTATCACAAGGATTCTCCATATAAGATCAAGGTGATACCTCCTAATCCTTGAATTTGGATCTAAGAGATAGATATAAGTGGATGTTAGGATTTTCACTAGGTGTAGTGAGATGGTATCAATCAATCCTGGGGAGAATAACTGAATAGCTTCCACGGTGGTAAGGTCGACCAAATGCCAGTCGCATGCATTGTCTTTACCCTCAATGGAGGGACGGTATGTTAGAAGAGTTCCAAGCTAGATACCGAGGCAAACTAGACGATAAAGGCTGGATACATTGCTACCAAGGATACTACCAAAGAGCTAGTCTGGATGTATATTAGTTCATGAGATGTACTTCGTTCCTACCATTATGTGATAATGGAGTTGTGTCTTATGCTTAGGAACCCCCGTCCCATCAAAGATCCAGACATATTCTTAGGCAGTATCACCTGATCATGGAGATTGTTGATCTCTAGGGAGATCGAGGTTAGGAGATTAGACACAGAGGAGAATAAGACGGATCCACTCACAAAGGCCTATTCCCAGGAGAGACTTTTATGGGATGGTTGAGTATGAGATACTTCAACCACTGCTGATTGTTGGGTATGAGATACTACAACAGATGGCCCTAGTGCAAGTGGGAGATTGTTAGTTATATGTGTGCCCTAGAGGCCATTACCGTATATACGATGTATATTGTAGTGGATGCTTGGACATATATAGGGAGGACTTTCTTGCTCAACATGATAGTATGCTATCTGGTTGCTCTTTATCTTAACATGTACACTGATTGTCTCTATATTACATGTTGATAAAGCCCTTAGGATGAGTATTTGACTACCAGGATTATGATGCAGATCATACTAGTGGGGACAATGTAGTCGCTAAGTACATCCTTCAAATGTTTCTAGTCGTGGGTGTATCGAGACAGGGCATCGATATATCAGAGTAGACTAGCGTATAGCTTCTCGACCCATGTACATGGGCGATAGATGATCCCATTTCCATTGGTGTTTGACCTCAGAGATAGTATACGGGTGCTCAGTGGAGACTGAGTGCACTGAACAGACTCGCCGAGAACTCCTAGATGGTATTATACTTATTGTCAGATAGTTGTTCTCTGGTGATACCGGTACAGGTTAGTCTGTAGACCCGAGATCGTCATAGAGTCTTGTATATTTTCCACTGTGCTTTGATTTCCACCTTACCACGTTCAAGAGAACGTGCAAAACGATGGCTTTTGGGTACAGTCCCGAATCACATGGAGGCAATGAGCGATAGGAGGGGTTTCGTCTCCCCCGGTATTGGGGGTTGATGTTGCGTTGTGCTCGATTGGCTATAACAGGAGGTCCCTGGCCAGGGCTGCTTCAGAGATATATTGGTAAGTGTTATCAGTAGTTTCTCAACCCGTTATGAGCCTCACATCTACACGACTTATCGGGTTACTGGGGTCTGACGTTTACCACCCCTAGACGAGATAAGCGACATATCAGACGAAGAGACCGGACTGTACGGTGGTGTTACTGATTGGATTCGTAGGAGTGTGAGCAGGCTTGCTTGTTGATCTTTTAATCGCTCAATACCCGGGTGGCCGTTACGTTTAGCAGACCGCCTGCGGTTTGTGGGTGTTTGATATGATCATCACCTACTGCCGGCGTATTGACGAGTCTTTAGAGTCATACACAGAGGTTTCCTGGCTCAAGCGAAACAGAGTAGGAGCGCATATGTGATATGTGTGGGACCGAGATTTATACGATATGAGATACCGTATTATATTCTCGCGATTTGTGACATTGGTCAGTTGTATGCGATATAACCGGGTTATCGGATCAAGTGTTGATTCGATAAGTTGTTACACATGATATTAGTCGGTCATATGTGATATAGCCGGATTATTAAATCAAGAGTTGATTTGATAATCTAATGTAAAATTATATATTAGATATATTACATTGCATTAACTAGTATTTGCTCAGTTATGATTCTTTTCTCACATGGTTTGTGCACATTGTATATATATGATATATGTAAGTGTACATTATATTGTGTGATGCTAGGTTACAAATGCAACATATGAGTATGAGAATTATACCATGCTAGGGTTAAAATTAAGGTTTTATTTGTTTTAAGAAAGTCAAACATTTGGATTAAGTCAATGTTAAGCTTGGAGAAGCTAGTAGAACAAAGACTTAGTCAACTTGTTTGTCTAGCTTAAGATATTTGTTAACCTAACTTTAACCATACACCATGGTTTATTCTCTACGTGAGTTTAGCATGAGATGATAACTCACCATGGTTGCATTTCTAACCTTATGAATAATTCATTCTCACTTGATGAGTTCATTCTTCTTCTTCTTCCTTTCAAAGCTTTCTAGCTTCAATGGACGTATGAGAAAAAATGTGACAAAATCAAATCTAAAGTGAGCCCACTTCCTACTTCATCATCCTCTACTACTTACCATTTAGTATAGGGTGTTTGCTTCACTAATTTCATAATTAGTGAAGGGATAGCTTGTGTTAGTGTCTCCTCGACGTAGATCATCTTCGGCCTCGAAGTTTTCGAAACAAGCATGTTCGTTTCTTCATGGGAGCCTCTCTAGAGTCCGGAGTTCACGATCGCAGCGAAAAGGACTACTACACGGAGCTATTGAAGTGAAGGACCGGTCTACAAAGGTTGTATTCCTTTCTCACTAGACTTGCAAAGTGTTTGCATTTATATTCCGTCAATTTCTAGTTAACGATTCAATATTTAGGGTTAGCTAAAACGACAAATTTTTGAATTTAGCATGGACGATCCCTCCCGAAATCTTGCTACCGTCTTAGGTAACCCTGCATTTTTCTTGTCTTGGGAATGCATAGCGGGCTGACGGTGAAGGGCATTGTCATCCTCCTTAGTCTGCCGAAGGAGGCGTTGCATCTTGGCTTTCTCGTAAATGGCCATTTCGTGGCTATGGTCGTTCCGAACCTTTTGACTCGCTTCCCTTATTAACTTGTCCATCTGTTCTTCAAACAACAGATTTGGCATTTTTATGGCAGGATCCCGTTCTGGTTCAACGTCAGCGTCTTTTAAAAGAGCATCCCCTTCTTCATCTAGGTTATTTATGAAATGGCAACCATGGAATTGCTCCCATTTCTTAGACTGGACATATCCAAGCCCAATCGTTTCCATTTTTCCGTGGGGCAATTTTCGCTGAGCTCTGGGGACGTTCCAAATCCTGTTGTAGAACTGAGCTTATAGAGCAGTCTGTTTGAAAGGTACGCCTTAGCATCTTAATAACCTTCTCAATCCTTCCGTGTAGTATCCGGGAAGATGGATGGGTTGGAGCCTGTTGAGCGTAAAATCGGCACCATACCAGACTTCTTTTTCGACTTTAGTTTCCGTGGATCGATAGAATAGGATCGCCTTTTCACCTCTTTGCCTGGGAGGGACGTAAAATGTCTGCAGCTCTTGTACACTATATGTCTCAAGCGCATCAAGCACTCTGTAGTGCTGCCGCGAAACCATGGCGATTTGCAAACTCTGATCATCTCCAGTGAGGGCTTGTATTGATGGACGGACTGAGAACACTGTGTTGACTTCGTCTTCAGAGTCACTGCCAAAGACCAGAACAGGGGTAGATGGTCCCGGCCTGTTGCATTGGGGCGGCCCCGAATAGACTGTCTCTTCTTCCTCCTCGGTATCACTCCCGAAGATCGGGATAGTGGCGATAACTTTTTATTTGTTCTCTGGTTTATGATATCTTTCCGTGTCTTCAAAGTCTGGTAGGAAATACTTTGCATCTTCGTACTTTCGGACTTCATTTACGGAGAATGGGTTTAGTTCCCCCGTCACGGTGTACTCGAAACCTTCTTTGAAATACTTCATACACTGATATTGTGTCGAAGGGATGATGTTGTACTCGTGTAAGCAAGGCCTGCCAAGCAAAGCGTTGTAGTAGGTCTTGGCGTCAATGACATGAAATTTGATGTCAGTGACGAGCAGCCCAAAGCGTAACATCAGTATTACAGACCCGAGCGTCCGTAATGACTGGAAGACGAACCCGGAGATGGTGATTTTATCCTGAGCGAGGTGCTTAACGCTCATGCAGATTTCTTTTAGCAGCCTCACATTTAGGAGATTGACAGAGGACCCGTTGTCAATTAAGATCTTCCTTATCTTGATATCATGGCAGTACCCAGTAACATACAGGGGACGGTTGTTCTCGCACGTTCCGAGGAGGAGATCTTCATCGCCGAAAGTGATGTCAGCTGTGTGCACTTCTTCCAGCTCGTCCTTCATCTTTTCTTTGGCAAGAAAAGCATGAAACTGCTCGGGCTCTTGTAATGCCCTAATGTTATGACCCGAAGGTACGGAACATGACCGTCACTTAAATTACGAAGCGTCTAGAGGCGCAACATAATCTAAGTAAGCCGAAGCCCAGAAATCTAAACCATTTAAAAGAAGAAGTGTAGGAAAACAAGTTTAAAAGCAACATCAAATTTTCTCAAAAATTTCGACAGAGTATCCTTTGTAAAAACTGGCCCCAAACGGGCACAAACAAGAATAATATATACAATCAATAAAAAGGCATCCCCAAGCGGGAGTTAGCTCTATGCCAAAAAGGCGGAAACAACCACATAATGCACTATAATAAACGACGCCGAAGGGCGAGGCTCAAAACTCAAAAGAAAACCATCAAAACCACCAGAAAACTATAATAGTACAAGTGCGACTCTAAGGTCGAAAGAATAAACAACTGGTCTTCTAAATTTATCAAGTAATACAAGTCTGGTTGATGGAGCTTACTAGATACAAATGAAATAATAAAAGTACAACGGCGGTCCTGATACAAGTGAACCAACCTGCCAAGAAAATCAACCTGAATGAAATGATGTGCCAGCAAGCTGCCAAGGAAACCTGTACATCGAAACCTGTAAGAAAAATTTAGCACAACGAGGGTGAGTTGCCAACTCGTGAGTAGAAGACATCTGCGAGTAGAAATCGCATGCACGACGATCTCTTAGGTCATAATATATATATATATATATATATATATATATATATATATATATATATATATATAACACTAGTCATCTAGTAGTGGCAGGGTAATAATCTATGCGTAAGTGCAATGCTCAGTGCTCGTGTCAGTGCCTCAAGTAGTAACATGTCATGTGTATGAGTATGCATGCACCATGAATTTAAAACAATCAACCATGAAATCTGGATATATCTGTATAAGAAATCTTTAACTTGTATTATAGTAAAATTTGTATGGTAATCTGAAACATTATCAATGAAATCCATGGAAATCCGTATCAAGCATCGACACACAAAACATATAAATCTCAAAGTCTCAATATCTCATAGTCTCAATATCTCGGGCTCCGTCAGTCCGGATCGGCCCATATCATCAAATCTCACGACAACGGTCGGTATCCTTCGGATACCCGTCGCGCCAGACATCACCGGTAGGTAGTCTTCCCCTGCCAGGCTCATCGTCTATAACTCGAGCTTCTTGCCCCGGGGTACCATACTGGGCCCACCATGTACCCGAGACGGTTCATCCACTCCTCGAATCGGGTCGCGAAATCCAACAAAAAACATGAAATCTCATGGTGGATGACACATACATCACGAGAAAACCGCAACTTGCATTTTAAAAATGATGATACTAAGCTTTTATTAAATTCTTGCGGTTTCCCCCCAAAATCCAGAAATCTCATAGAAATCCAAAATCCCAAAATTATTAGTAAGTAAATAATGAGCATCGGCATAAGCCCCAGAGTACTGCATAATAATATGAATATGTGAATGCATGAAGTGTCTAAGTAATAAATGCAATGTTTAAACTAGCACAAGTGAGTAATCACACAATATTATATTGGACTAGCATTTAGCTGATTATATCAATAAAAAGATAATATGTTCTAAAGTGTACGTGACATAGTAATTACCGATGATGATGTGTATGAGCCGACAAATAAGTGTACGTGGAACATGCACATCATCGATAATGGTGCTGGTGTCCTAACAGGCAGAGTTTCATATCAGCTAAAGAACATATGTATAAATATGCAATGCGATGAATACAACATGAATATAACGGTGAATGTGTAGTAAACGCACAACTAGAGAATACATACTAATTACTAGTCATACAGTTTGTTATTTGAAAAAGCACGAATCGTGGATTTTAGAAAATTAGGGGCTACGGGGTTTTTAAGAAAAGATATGTCCTTTGAAAAATCCGTAGTATCCCTCAGGCTATCTTTAGAAATGCGCACGATTCGTTAGTTTTGAAAATAAGTAAGACTTGAGCCTAAACTAAGATCTACCTAACCAACTAAGAAACTAACTAAAAACACTAGTCGAAAGGTAAGAAGAATCCTCCTAAAGTCTGAGTCGATATCTCTAGTAGTCGGCGATATCTCTAGTACATCGGCATCCCAAAATCGGGGTACGGGTCAACTATCACATATATACATCATCGTTCGTATAGTATCATCATCAAACAATATCATGATCAAGGGTACTGTACTATAATCGCATACATCCCAATATCATCAAATATATATCATCGTCTGTGTAAATATACATCGTTAAATAATCTACTAAAATATCATGTCATATATCATATCGTGATTAAGTCACATATTACAATCCAGATTCTATTCTAGAGTCTTGTACATTTCAATGTCATCATCACCTATTATCGTTTATATATAAATATATATTTTCTCATTTCCCAACGATCCGCTAATATCATAATACATCTCATATCATAACTCGATCGTATATCCAATGTCTCACGGCATCATGCCCAGTCATATCGACTCATTCCCAGATATCTTATAACATTCTCATATCACGTGTGTGTGTGTGTGTGTGTGTGTGTGTGTGTGTGTAGAGAGAGAGAGAAACCTACCCACATTCATATATATATATATACACACACACACACACACACACACACACATACACCAAGTTAAGTGTATGTGTGTGCGTGTGTGTGTGTCTCTACATGAAACCTACGAATTCTCTCCAGGGCAATCATCCTCTGATTAAGTCTTTATAAATCAGTCTAATCCAACTTAATGTCTTCAATAATACCCTACTCGTCAAGAATCTAAGGCCACGTCCGACTTCCTAATAATAGTACATAATATCCTTATTCTACGTTTGCGGGGGTGCTATACATCATCCACTCGGCTTCCCCCATAGATATACATTTACTCATCTGGTCCCAGTCTACCGAAATCGATGCCGCCATCCTCTTCTTCATCGTACGAAGTCCACGTGAGGGGTACCTATATGCAAACATATATAATATCATAAACCGAAATCGCGGACAAAACTAAAACGGCGCACAAAACGCGCATAGGTTAAAACCTATGACCCGCTCATGCAAAAGAACCAAATAACCCTCGACATCGGCGTACAAACGCCGATTGATAGAGATAAAACACAAACGTACAAATCGTAGTTCCAAAACTCACTAATTATAATATAAATAGGGTTTAAATCATCAAAACCTTAAAATGAATCAAATCGATTTATTTCACAAAAACCTAGAAAGCACTTAATTACCGTTTGAATTTGAAACTTGATGTTTTAACAAAATTAATGGCCATAATATTCACTAAATATCATAACTAGGTCATATAAACCATTTCTATAATTTAATCTTATCAATTTGTATTAAATCCAAAATTCTAGTTTGCAAAAATATCCAATTTAAACACTTTTTAAAGCAAAATTCACAATTCAACAACTAATCTTGGTTTTGCATGAACTAAAATATTAAACTACAATTTATAATGTTAATAATGTCATGAAACCCTAATTAGATTTTTATCTCAATTATTTAATCAATTTCCAAAAACCTAGTCTGCAAAATAGCATAATTATCAAAATTTTAAAGTAAAAATTAGCAAACTAGTAACTAGATTAGGTTTTGCATTTCATTAACATGTTAATCTACTCACTAAAACCATAATCTAATGATAAAAACCCTCACTAGAATTTTATCTCCCATATATATATATTTTACAAAAACCTAGTTTGCAAAAATTCTAATTAGGATAATTATAATACAACAATTTACAAATTAGCAACTAGATTAAGTTTTCTATGTCTTAGCATATTTAATTACACCATGTAATCATGAACACTTTATAAAAACCCTAACTTGATTTAGAAACCCTTTCTTTAATTTCACAAATTAGTAATAAAAACCAATTTATTACATGAAAAGCATAAATTAAAATAGTTAAACAACTAATTAGCCATTAGGTTAGGATTTATACCTTACTAACATGAGATCAAACATGAAAATCATAGCCTCCAAAGTGCTAACTTTGCTCCAAGATCCATGCTAGATTGGCCAAAGAATAATGGGTAGAGATTGGATTGTGAATTTGAGCTTTTATTTTGGATTTCTTCATGAATTTTGATGAATTTTTGAAGTGATAAGGACTTGGAGAAATGAGGGGCTGCCATGGGGAGAATTTCGGCCAAGGAGAAAGGAATGAGGGGAGAGTGAGAAAAGAGTGTAGAAATGTGTAGAAGAGTTCTCAAATTATTACCCCACTTAAGTCGTTTCATGAATTAATTGATTTTATTCATTTTCTAATTTTTATTTGACCTAGAAAAGTCTAGAAATTTGGAGACAAATCAAGAAGATAAGAGCATGCTACTAACTAGATTCCAATATGTCATGGCTCACTTTGTAAAATTAACCCATTTCTAATTTTCAATTTGCACTAATTTAATGTATAATTAAAGCTTATGTTAATATTTGAATTTAATTGATTAAGGAAAAATATTTAGGTAAACTAATAATTTATAAGTGACTAAATAAATACCAAATACTAGCAATTACATAGTTAAAATAGGCGTATTTAAATTTATATTGAAAAATAATTATAGTTGAATTTTACGGAAAATACAGTTTATTTTACCGATTATCAGAAAATTCACCTAAAGGATTTTTAATTAATTAATTAATTAATTTTAAAACGTTACACCTAATCAGAGACTCTCGTGCCTCTTTAGACAACAGAAGGACATAAAAAATGCTTAGCTGTGAGGGTATCTTCCTCAGGTGTGCCAGGACATTGTAATTCACTTTGTTTTTCTTAGACGGGTCCTTGGTTGCCAGCTCTTCGACGACTCGATTATCGATGGCGATATCCTCAGGGACTTTTTCCTTCCCCTTATCTTTATTGTTCGATCTCTTGTTTGTAGATCCGAGATTCTTTTCGGGCAATATACGATTATACAGCTGAATGTTTTCACAGTTCTTTATCTCTTCCTCTTTTCCTGAGGTGGATTCCTTGAAGAGAGGGTCGAGGGCTACTTCTTCATCAGAATCGCTTTCGAAGGTGATAACTTGCGATCCCCTGGTATCAACCATGTGACAGTTGCCGGCAGTTCTTTTGTGCTCATCTGTCGTGCTTCTCTGCTCCCGACGAGTTTTGCGCTTCATCCGCTTGAAATGTTGTCGGTGAGCAACGTATCCCTGCCATCTCTTTTTAAAGGTCATGCATTCTTCGGTAGGGTGTGCAATCTTCTGATGGTATAAGAAGTAGTTAGGATGTACATCCGCTTCGTCAAGGTGCATACCGCCAGGAGTATTTCCTTTGAAAGATGGCAGCTTCATTCCCATTGACAGGGCTTTAGCGAACCGTTTCCTTGTCTTAAGCCTGTTTTTGTCTGCCGCGGGCGTGCTTCGATCTGGTTGGAGTGCTTTGCGACTCATCCTTACCATGACTTCTTCAACTTGATGCCGACGCCTGGCCCTTTCGAATATAGCCATTTCACGCTCTTGATCAGTTTTGCTCTTCTGACGGGCTTTGTTCAACAGCATGTCAATCATCTCATCTGACGGTTCCAAGGATTTTGGCGCCGATTCTGCCCCCAGCTCCTCTATATTATCTTTTGACACCGAGTGAGCTTCTTCGTCATTTACTGATGAATGAGAGATCATGTGACAACTTGCCACATAATTCTCGGATTCTTCTGACGAGTCGTCTCTGTCGTCATTGTCATTATCTCCGCTCTCAAGGATATGGTTAAGAAACTCTTAAAGTGTGACCGGGATTCGCGCCTTCTGGTTATATTCCTCCAGTGCGTCAATATGTCTTTGCAGATTCGTGTGCTTGTCATCGGGCTGCGTGGGCTTCTTGGTCTTCTTCTTCTTCTTTGAAGACTTTGACGGCTGGGCCTGGGTGTTTTGCCCATCGCTACCAACTCCCAATGTTGGGCACGGTTTCAGCATCCCTTCAACGATCTCGAGCTCCAGCGGGCTTTTCCATCAAATCGCTAGAAATGCTTGAAGATCCTTCTGCATTCTTTTAGTTTTAGCCGAAAGAACAACTTCCCATAGAGCTTCCTCTATGAATGAGCATGATATCCCCGGCGTGTCCACCTTTTTAGGAGCATGCTGTTGTGGCGGGTTTACCTTCCAGTTTTCAAACAATGCGAACTTGCCCTGTTGGTACTGGTCTTCAATCTAGTTTTTGAAGACGAAGCAATCTTCGATTGGGTGGCCTACTATTCGGTGGCAGGGGTAGTAATTGGGGTTATTGACGTCGCCCGATTGCAGTGGGCATCTCGGATTCGGCAGAGTGATGAGCCTGCTGTGCACCGCCAGTTCGAACAATCTTCTCATTTTATCCTGAGGGAATGAGTAAGGACGTCTCAACTTTTCTCCGAGTGATCGCGGTTTATCGTTTTGGCGAGCATCTAGTTTCGGATCACTCGGCTGTTACTGAGAGTTGGCGACGAAGGTTGCTTTCTCTTTGCCCTTTTCATTTCGAAGCTCTGTTTTTTAGGAGGATGGTCTATGGCCCATCTGGTACATTTGGGCCAGCTTGTCGATCAAGGCCTGGAAAGTGGTCGTCTTGAAGAACATCATAAATTGGGCTATAGTTGCCTGCGGATCAAGGGTCCCAACGAACATGCCCACGGCAGGAGTTTCTTCTATGCATTGTTCGCATTTCGACCATAGGTTCTGCCATCGAATTGCATACTGAACCCAAGTCTCTCCTGGTTTCACCCTGGCATTGATCAATGCCGTGATCGGGGTGCATTCGCTGGCGCTTGTGAAACGCTGGGTGAATAGCAACTCCATTTCTGTGAATATTTTGATGGAGTCATTCAGAAGCTCTGAGTACCATTCAAATGCCGTCTCCGCTAAGCTGCCGATGAACTGGCGAAGTAGCAATTTGTCGTCGCCTCCTGTATTGCCCTGAACTGAGCGACGTGCTGATGGGGATCGCCTGTCCCCTTATACACGTGGAATTTATGGATCATATATTCCGGCGGGTACTTAATTTGATCATATCAGCCTGGATATGGTCGCCCAGATCTAACGACTTGGCCAGCAGTTTCGCTTGCCTTATGAGCTCGTATTTGTTGAGCTATATAGTTATCAAGCGCAGCTTTCGAGATCATCTCCTCCCTGGCTGCTGATAAAGCCGGAAGAGGATTTGATGTCTCCCCTCTGTCGTCTTCGATGATTATCAGGGGATCTTCAACTGGAGGGTACGGTTGGATCATCATCCCCACCATATCTTGGAATATGAGCGCCATTTGTTTTATGTTAGTCGCTTGTTCAGCGGCTTCTTTATCTTTTTTTTCGAGCATTCTTCGGAGGAACTCGGCGTCGGTTTCCTGCTCCTGGCGTTGATCCGACGGTGCTTTCGGGCTTTCCTTCTTCCCAGTAAGTGCGGCCATCTTTATTAACATCTCCTGGGGTTTCTGTTGTTGCTCTTGAGCCTTTGTTATTGACCGGGTAAGTGGTCGATGACCCCAGAAGCACGGCTTTTCTCTTTTCCGGAAGTCATGTAGACGTGTGTACTATCATGCCCCCAGACTTAGGGTGTTTGGATCCATCACGCTCAGAATTTGTCACCAGTGGTGGTTGATTCTTTGGCTTTCTCTTTTTGTGGGAGGCCGAGATTGACGGAGCCGTTGCAGCGAGCACCCGTGCAGACGATACTTTCCGTGGCATGACGGAAGGATGGTCCTCCCCTTGCCGAGCCTTTGTTTTCTTCAGTCGGTGAGAGTATTCTTTGTCGATTACAGAGTCTTGGACTCTCCGCCAGAACCTGTGGATTTTGGAGGACAGCAGCTGAGAGGGCTGCTCCGGCTTCACCTTTGTAATGTTCTCCATGGGTGGAGGAGACTTCTTCAATATGGCGGTTGGAGAGTTCTTGCGCACTCTTCTGAGCAGCTCGAGGCTATTCTTAGTTAGAACGGCGGCGTCAATTTCCACCATTGGAGCTGGTGGGGTAAGTCCTGAAGGAGAGTTGCCCCTAGTATTCCTCACTCGGCGCCAGTGGCGACGTCGAGCATGTTGTGCGGCCGGGACTACCTCTGTTGTTGGAGCGGCTTCGTCATGTCCCTTGCTTTGATGAGAGGCTATTGTCGGCATCACCCTGTCGAAGACAAACGTCCGCTGAGAGGAAATAGTCAATCTTGAAAAGGCTGACTTTCGAATATGGGAAGCACTTGTAACGACCTCACCCATAGTAGGAGTTAGAACGGCCAGTCTTGCGAAGATTGATCCCTTAGCAGGAGATGCCCTTTTGATGACTTCGTCTACCGGAGTTGGAATGGCTATCCGCTTTAGGATAACTCTTTCAGGTATCGCAGGCCTCTTTACGGGCCCACTGGAGCCTTGGCACGGTCTATTAAAGACCGAGGCGTTGGAATTGGACGACCCGTTGAGAGGGGTCGCTATAGTCGCAAGCCGATCGAAGACCGACTTCTTTGGAGCCTCCTGTGATGGAATTGAAGCATTGAAGCTCATTAGAGGGAGTATAGTCCCGAAGAACAGTCCAGTGGTGGTCTGAGTCACCAGCTCCTCTGGCATCGCAAAGATGGAGGCCGCTTAGGGCCTATAAGTCACTCCTCTAGCAGGGACGGAGTGGTAGTTGCTGTTGCAATTGGTGCAGTTGGAAGCCATCGATGTCATCTTCTCTTCCGCATAAGAGAAAGACACCAAATCTTAGTACCTCGAATCCAGGGGCAATCATATTAAACCGTGATTCGTTCGCGAACACGACACGCGAAGTGTTGAGTGGAAAGAGGAAAAGGTCCAACCGGGCGTGCCAGAATCTGTTTACCGCCGAAAACGGGAGACGGGACCGCGTGGGCCGTCTTGCCTGAATTTGGGGGCAGATGCTATTTGGATTTATCCATCCACCTCTCCGAAGATGCCAAGTTGATTTATGGCATCGTATATCGGAGGTTTGGACAGATGCGGACGATGTAGCAGACTTTGTCAGATTCCCCCTCGTTTACGAGGGGTTTTGATTGTGGGGACGCTCTTCCCTACAGACGTAAGCCCCTGCAGTTAATTAGGTTACCGTATAGCGATAACCACTTTCTCCTACTCCAGATGTTTACTTCGTGTCGTGTGTGTTTATTTTATTTTTGGTTACCCATGGATTGTATACGGAGACTAATTTATGTTGTCGCCTGTAGGGCGTGGATTAGTCCAAACCCATATATTCTTAGATTAGGATTTGGTTTGATTTAAAGATCGTTAACCTTGTTTCAGGTTAAGATCAAATTAAATGTTTGTTAAGGATACGTTATTCTAATTTTAGACTAAGATTTACTTAATAGGGGTTTAGGGTCATTCAGATCCCACAAAAGAGCATTTGGGCTTTTATTATTTTAGTTTAAGGACGTTACGGTCCACATTTTAGTTTAGGGACGTTGCGGTCCGGATTTTAGTTTAGGGACGTTGCGGTCCACGGATCACCATTTTTGAGATGAGGGTTTAGTTTAAGGACGTTGCGGTCCACAGATCACCATTTTTGAGGTGAGGGTTTAGTTTAAGGACATTGTGGTCCATAATAGTTTTAAGGATGTTACGGTCGGTTATTAGTTTAAGGACATTGCGGTCCACAGTTGTTGGTTGTCGGGACCCGCCACCACTCTGAAGACGTTAAAGAATTACAACGACATGTATCAAATGTGTGAAGAGATGTACTCTTGAACCAATGAATGTTCATCATGGACTTGGTAGTCTTGTTTGGGACTAAGGCCAATTTAGAGAAGACATATGGGCTCGGTCAATTTGGGGTTTGGCCAACCTTGGGCTCAGTCCACTTGATTATTTATTTGGGCTTGATCCCCTTTTTGTCTCAGCACTGCTGAGCATTGATTTGGGTTTTGACACCCCTTTTTATTTTTATTTTATTTATATTCTTTTATATGGAGTGTTAAACAATTTATGGCGCCCACGTGCAGAGCACGTGAGGCACTCGGCGCTGAGCGCTAAACACTGAGTGCTAAGCGCATTTTGATTAAATAGCGCCCACGTGAGGGGAACATGGAGCGCTCGGCGCCGAGCGCCAGACTTTGAGTGCTAAGCGCTTCTTATTAAATAGCGCCCACGTGAGGAGCACGTGGAGCGCTCGGTGCTGAGCGCCAGACTTTGAGTGCTAAGCACTGAGTTTTCTGTTCTGCTCAATTCAATTCCCTGAGAATTAGATTCTTACTTCTGAAAGACTTTGTCTTATAGATCTGAGATCTAGAAAAAGAACTAAGTTCTTCTGATGTGAGAATTAAACTCTTAGATATGGAGGAGATGCTATGATCTCTCTTATTTTTATTTACCTTGAGGAGATATTGTTCTCGTCTTGAAGTTTTGAAGTTTATGGGGGGGTTCTTCTGTACAAGACTTGAAGTCTTGGGTCCTTTATATAGTGGAGGCTGATTTGTTGATTTACTTAATGAAATCTCTCATTGAGAGATCTCTAATTGATTTGAGTATTTTATCCACCGCTGCATCTTTGATCCTAGGCCTTCTGTTTTACAGATGATATTTTTCTTATTCTCAACATGATTGGGAAAATATTTTCCCATACAGAGCTTATTCTATATCTTGGTGATTTATAATCACTATTGGAACTTTAATCCAACAGTGCTCTGTTTTACAGAGATTAACTTTTCTTGTTTAGAAAGATTCAAAGAATATTTCCTCAACAGAATTAAATTATGTAATTTGATGATTTATCATCTTCGTTGGATTTTTGATCCAAGGGTGGAGAACTTTTAGTTCTGGCACCGGCGCTCTCGTGCTTTGCACGTGAGGCGCTGCTTCAGAGTTTTTAACTCTTGGTGCTGCCTCAAAGTTTTTAACTCTAGGCGCTGGCGCTTTCGTGCTTTGCACGTTGTTCCCCTCCGAAAGACGGCGCGACTGGACGTCTGGCCTGAGATTCGGGGCATATGCTAATTGGTGCTATCCGCCTACCTCTCCGAAGATGCCAAGTTGATTTATGACACCATGTATCGAAGGTTTAGACGGATGCGCCTGATGTAGCAGACTTCGTCAGATTCCCCCTCGTTCGAGGGGTTTTTGATTGTGGGGACGCTCTTCCCTACAGGCGCAAGCCCCTGCAGTTAATTACGCTACCGCATTGCGGTAACAACTTTCTCCTTCTCCAGATAATCACTTCGTGTCGTGTGTGTTTATTTTGTATTTGGTTGCCCGTGGATTGTATACGGAGACTGAGTTATGTCGTCGCCCGTAGGGCGTGGACTAGTTCAAATCCGTATTATCTTAGATTTGGGTTTGGGGGTTTGGGTTTAAGGATACGTTAGTCTCGTTTGACACTAAGATCGACTTAAACGTTTGTTAAGGACACGTTAGTCTAGTTTTAAACTAAGATCAACTTAACGGGATCGTTTAGATCCAACAAGAGAGCAATTAAGGGGGGCCCTGTTGTTTAGTTTAGTGACATTGCGGTCAATAGGTAGTTTAAGGACATTGCGGTCCAATGTTAGTTTTAAAACATTGCGGTCACGGTTAAGGACATCATAGTCCGAGGATTTAAGGACTCCACAGTCCGACGTTAGTTTTAAGACATCCCGGTCAAGGTTAAGGACATCATAGTCCGTTGTTAGTTTTAAGACATCCCGATTAAGGTTAAGAACATCATAGTCCGTTGTCATAGTCCGTTGTTAGTTTTAAAACATCCCGGTCAAGGTTAAGGACATCATAGTCCATGAGTTTAAGGACCCCACAGTCCGTATCAATGTGCGGTCGTCGGGACCCGTCACCTCTTTGAAGACGTTGAGGAATTACAACGCCAAGTATCAGAGGAGTGAAGAGATGTACCCTTGAACCAAGGTAGATTAAACAGTCTTTGGCCCAGTTTGGAACCAAGACCAATTAATTATGTTATGAGCCCATTAGCCCAGTTAAACTTGAATTGAGGACTTATGGCCATCTTGGGCTAAGTCCAATCATGTTTTAGAATATTGGCTTTCTGTTGGCTCATTGAAGAAGAGGCTTTGCCACTAGAAACTTAGCCAATTGGGCTAAAACTAGTGTTAAACACTAGAGACCAACGGTGTTGAACACTGGGAAAAGATTAACAAGTTAGTGTTGAACACTAAAAGATAATCGGTATTGAACACTGAGAAAAGGGCTTTCAAATTAGTGTTAAACACTAAGCAAGTCAGTGTTAAACACTGCAAATATGGTTTTCCAGATTAGTGTTAAACACTAAGTAGAGTCAGTGTTAAGCACCGGATGCAGAGGGTTCAATTTAGTGTTAAACGTTGAGGCAAGAGGGGTCACGTGGTAACACGTGAGAGCGCCCTTCTTCTCTTTATTTTGTTCTGCAGGTAAGTGTTTAACACTTTCAGTTCTGAAAGCAATCACGTGCGGGCACGTGATGGGGGCTCATGCTCTGGTTTATTAGAATACTCTTTAGGGGTCACGTGGTGACACGTGAGGGCGCCCCAGAGTTCTCTTTTATTATGCTGTTTCTTTATGTGCTTCAGGGATCACGTGAGACACGTGAGGCATTGCCTCAAAGTTCTTTCTCTGTGGATCTTTTCAGGGGTCACGTGGTAGCACGTGACCCTGTTTCTTTGCATGTTTGTTTATCTTTTTTAAGAATTAAATTCTTCATAGGGTTAAACCCTAATAATAACTTTCTAGGGATTAAATTCCCACCTTCTTTTAAAGAATTATTCTTAGATAGGGTTAAACCCTAATTTCTTTTCTGCAGGAGTTAAATTCCCATTAAGTTCTGGCATAAGAATTAAATTCCTGTGAGTTTGAAGGAATTAAGTTCTCAATTAGGGTTAAACCCTAGTTCTGTCCATTTTTGAGGGAATTAAATTCCTATTAACATAGGGTTAAACCCTAATTTTATCTCAAAGGAATTAAATTCCTATAATTTTGTGAGAATTAAATTCTCGCAACTTAATTCTTTCTCTGAGTTTTAGATCTGCATGGCAGGATCTCAACCCAATGAGAATTAAATTCTCAATTCATGGGGAGATGCGCACTTTGCAGATCCTCCACCAGAGAAAGAACTAAGTTCTTTTCTTTATATAAGAGTTAAACTCTTATGAGAACTAAATTCTCTTTTTAAGCCTCTCCTTTCTTTCCTAGGGTTTTCTTTTGCAGAAGATCAATTTCTTTCAAAATCTCAAGGCTCTATCTTTCTCTCTCTGTATGTCTCTATCTCCCCTTTTTCAAACTCTCTCCTTTGGTCTCTCTCTCCTTTTGTCTCTCTCTCCTTTTTCAAACTCTCTCTTTTGGCTCCTATTTATAGGAGAAGGAAGAGGATCAATCAGTTTTAGTGAATCTTTCATTGAAAGATTTGATTTGTTTATTGAGAGATTTGATTTATGTTTATCATTAACCTGGGCCATTAGATTATTAGGTAATTTTTATTCACCATTGGATTTTAAATCCAACGATATCTCTTTTGTTATTTCGGTTAGATTTAAGGGAAAATCTTTCCAAGTCTGATATTTTTCCATAAATTGGTGATATTTAACCACCTTTAGATTTTTAATCCAACGGTTCCAAATAATTCTTTTCCACTTTGGAAAGACTTGAGAGATCTTTTCTCAGAATTTAATTCTGTCGTAAAAATAAGGCTCTTGAAGCTGGTCACGTGTGGCCACGTGACCGTTGGTCACGTGTACACACGTGACCCCTGGTCACGTGTAGGCGCGTGACCCCCCTGGAATGGGCTTCTCTTCTTTCTGCGCTTTGTTCTTTGCCGCTGCTTAGTCATCACGTGTCAACACGTGACCGCTGGTCACGTGCTAGCACGCGATGCCTCTTCCGTGGGTTTTCCTGATTTTAAATCAGGAAACAAATGCCCCCACAGCATTGTTCTCACGTGTCTGCACGTGAGTGCAACGCTGTCACTTGGGAGTAGGGTAGATGAAACGTCTCCAATCCCGTCCTATAAATGCCCGTGTCTCTTCAGAAGAGCCTCCACTTTGCTCATCTTCCTCCTTGCATACTTTTCTTTCTGAGAATTTAATTCTCCTTTCCAGAGCTTAGTTCTCTGTCTTGAACAATTTTCAGAGTTTAACTCTGTTCAAAAAGAATTCTTTTCTTCAGGTAAAGGTCTTTGAATGATCGGAGGACTTTCCCATGTCCTTCTGGATTTTAAATCTATAGCAAGGGTTTCACCCCTTTTAAATATGAACCATTTCTCCTTTAAGTTTTTCAACCGAAATATGAAACCATTTAATCTTCAGCAGTAAATCTCTTTAGGGTTCATCTGATCCTTCAGGGAGATGATGATGTTGGCTGCTTTTTCCGAGGAATTTAATTCCGTTTAAAGAAAATGTTTCTGGGAATTTAATTCCCTTCTCTTAATAAGGAATTTAATTCCCATGAAGAACTCAGTTCTTCCCTTGAAGGATTCTTAAGGTTTTCTTGCCCTAGGTTGTCCTTCTGTAATCTATGAAGAAGAAGCTTTGTAACAATTCTCATGACCTTTATTTCAGGTATTATGGATGCCCATATGTATGATCTTGACGAAATCATTTCCTATGGGAATATTCGTGCACTGGGCCGCAGTCAGAACCAGGAGTTCACCAATGCTCAGTGCGCTGAGATCATGAGCCGCTTCGACGAGTACAACCATCGGCTACTCCCTCGTCGCTCTTCTCTTCTGAGACTCATCGTGCTGGCGATCTGGGAGGCGCTCCCTCTTTTTTGCATCGGCGTGCCGCTCGGGGCATTGGACGCCGCCGAGGATAAGGTACATTCGGTGTACCTGATGAGCCTGATTTCAAAGAGGAGGCAAGACGACCTTATTGATCTCTTGCACTAGGCTTTTCAGCAGTTAGCCATACTTACTGCCTATCGGAGGGTGGAGGACATTCGTGAGGACCCCGACGCTTGTGACCGTGAGAGAAAGCATACCAGGATGGTTCGAAATGCCTGGAAGATCTTGGACAAAGTTACATTCGAGTTTCTCAATCCATGCCCTGCGTCCGAGGTCTTACCGTTGTAATCGTTTCTTTTTTTGTTTTGTATGAACCTTTTAAAATATGAATGATAAATCTTATCGTGTCTTTCTGTGTTTGCATGCCCCTCTTTTTTTGTGGGATTTTGTCATATATATATATATATTATTGTTGCTGCTGATGTGTTTAGTTGTGCAAGGCATTGTTTCACTTTCTAATACACACCAAGCATGGTGCTCAAGTGCTCTGCACATGGGGTCCCTTCGATGGGGCTGTTCAACTTTCCCTGCCCTATCTTTTGTGCATGGCATTAGATGCAGAAAAGGAGCCTTGGAAATAGTTCCCTTTCCTTGATTTCCAATGCTTTCCCTTTTTAGGCCTCGGAAATAGTCCCATCATGCAATATTCCCCATGCGTGGCATTTAATGCCCCTCTTTATAACCTGAGGCTATGGCCTTCTTTTTCTCTTCACAGAGAAATTTATTCTCACTTTAGTGCGATTTATCTTGGGGAAATAACTGAGTGCCATGGCCTGCAACCGTCCCCATGCTCGTCGACAGCCATGGGAAGTTCCTATCGAGGAGATGATCTCTCGCTTTGCCGCACGATTGGTGGATCCCCTCCTTACCGACGACGAGTGCGACTCAGCGGCATATGAACTCTCGATCCGCAGGGGGTCTCCCCTCCCAATGGGCTCCCTCTGGCTCCGGATGACTCTTGCTGCCGTGCTTGCCGATATCCCTCCTCACCCGGTGGAGATGACCCTGGCGATGCTCGACGCGGTTGAAGAAAAGCTCGAGGGTTTTCACGAGGCGTGCCTGATTACTCAGGCCTTGAAAGATCGCTCGGTTCACCTTTTGAGCGAAATAAGAGCCCGACGGGCTGTTATGTCTGCTTTTGCGGACGAACATGGCGCCAATCGGTGGGGAGCGACTTCTCGCGAGAACCGTCGCTTTAACGTGTTGGAGAGAGCAGAAAGAGAGACGGAGAATTTCGCTCTTTGTTTTGTTAACCCCTGTGGCATTGATCCTTTATTTGGTGACCTTTTTCCGCTAGCGTAGTATATTCAAATTAGTTTTCGCATGCTTTACGTTGAACTTTCATGTACACTAGGCACTCGCATGTGTGTTTCTGCTTGCACAAATGAACTTTGTATTCTTCCCGTGAGAACTTTCTTTAATTACGAACACTATCACCATGTTGCATGCACATCAGAGCTTCGAGTATTTATTTCTTCTCGGATATTCATATAGTTGCAGATGCATGCTTGATAGGATATACATCGGAAATTTTCTTGTTACTTTCCATACCCGATGATGTGCGCGTGCTTTAGATCGACTATTGCTACCAACAGTCCCGAGCATACCTCTCCTGTTTCAGAGGCTGCGGTCATGACAGCGCACTTGCGTGATCTGATAGAGCGATGGTGTCGTGCGAGAAGAGGCTCGACCGCAAATTCTCGGAAAGGGAACTGGCCTCTAAAGCACTGAGTGAGCTTCATACCAGCCTCATAGCCAAAGCCAATAAAGCGTATGAATTCTGGCGGGTACTTCAAGAGTCTATCAGAGAGGTGGTGGCTCTTGATAAAGCTGTCGTGTTCACTCGCGAGAGGGTCGAGGCTCACAAGGCCACTGAGAAAGAGCTTGAAGGCCGGCTCGCCCCGTATCAGGCCCAGCAGGCTCAGGCAGAGGCCCGTCTCCTGGCGATCCTGAATAATGAAGCCGTGACCTAGCAAAAGCAAGACGAACTGGCAAAATTGCTAAATCGCCCGCCGGCTTATAAAACTTGTATCTTTTCCTTTTTTTTTGTACATACTCCTGAATGAGAGTATATTCTTTTTGCTTTTTCATGAATTGTACTTTGTATCCATTTTTGTCTATGAATAAAGACACATTTTCTTCTCAATGGCGTGTCTCCATTTTATTGAATGTGTTCTGCGGATAATTTATCTCGGTCTTTTTGCAGGGCAGCGATGGCTTAGGATTTAGGGTTAAGGTCTGCCTCCCAAGACTTTTTGAGCTTTATGAGCCGTGAGGGTCTCATAAAGAGTTTTTCTCCCTACAGGTCGAGAGGATCCCGTAGGTGTAAGTTCTTCTTAAGAATCGGGAAGATTCTTAAGTGGGTTTTCCCTTGGGAGTCGTAAGGATCTCACAAGAGAGTTTTCTTCCTTACGGGTCGTGAGGACCCACAAGTGCTGGGTGCGGTCACCCTTATCCGTATTTCATGGGGTCAGGGGTTGGTTTGGGATGGTTTTCAGGGTATCGTAGTTTAAAGACATCGCGGTCAAGGTTAAGGACCTCATAGTCCATGGGTCTAAGGACCCCACAGTCCGACGTTAGTTTTAAGACATCATGGTCAAGGTTAAGGACCTCATAGTCCGTGGATTTAAGGACTCCACAGTCCACTGTTAGTTTTAAGACATCACGGTCAAGGTTAAGGACCTCATAGTCCGTGGGTTTAAGGACTCCACCGTCCGATGTTAGTTTTAAGACATCACGGTCAAGGTTAAGGACCTCATAGTCCGTGGGTTTAAGGACTCCACCGTTCGGTGTTAGTTTTAAGACATCACGGTCAAGGTTAAGGACCTCATAGTCCGTGGGTTTAAGGACTCCACAGTCCGATGTTAGTTTTAAGACATCACGGTCAAGGTTAAGGACCTTATAGTCCGTGGGTTTAAGGACTCCACAGTCCGCGAAATGTGTGGTTATCGGGACCCGTCACCTCTTTGAAGATGTTGAGGAATTACAACGCCAAATATCAAAGGAGTGAAGAGATGTACCCTTTAACCAAGGTAAAATCAGTCTAGAATCATCATGGTTGATCGTTAGTTTTAAGACATTGTGGTCGAGGTTAAGGACATCATAGTCCGTGGATTTTAAGGACTCTACAGTCCGATGTTTGCTCTGGATGCTTCACACGGGTTCACTGCCGTGCTTGGCGAGGACCAGGCTCCGCTCTGAGCGTTTTCCGCGGGGTCAAAGAGTGACGTTATCTGCGTTCCACGTGACCAGGAATTTTGCACTAGATGCTTCACACGGGTTCACTGCCATGCTCGGCGAGGACTAGGCTCCGCTCTGGATGCTTCACACGGGTTCACTGCCGTGCTCTGCGAGGGCCAGGATCCGCTCTGGGCATTTTCCACGGGGTCAAAGAGTGACATTATCCGCGTTCCACGTGATCAGGAATTTTGCACTAGATGCTTCACACGGGTTCACTGCCGTGCTCGGCGAGGACTAGGCTCCACTCTGGATGCTTCACACGGGTTCACTGTCGTGCTCTGCGAGGACCAGGATCCTCTCTGGACGTTTTCCACGGGGTCAAAGAGTGACATTATCCGCGTTCCACGTGACCAGGAATTTTGCTGATTATATCCGCACTTCACGAAATGGAGGTTTGACTCTTGGTGATATGTATATCGCCGAGCCATGGAACTGGGGGTTGCCGCTGTTCCGTTTCACTTGATATTGTGTCCGTTGTGACGAGACGAGTGTTGAGATGATCTCTAGGTCACTTGCGGCCCGTCGAGATTTGGCTTCTTCCTTTGATGAAACCTGGGGGGGAAAGGAGTATGATCCCTTCTTTGTTTGCGCCCTTGGATTGTATACAGGGGTTGATGTAACATCACCTGTAGGGCAGGAGTTTTCATTTTTATCTTATTTCTTTTTCCGCGATGCTCTATCATTTCAGCTTTTTGTATCGCGAAGGTCGCGATTGCCCTATCATTTCGGCTATTTATCGCGGTGCCCAATCATTTCGGCTATCTTTCATGCATACATTTTTTTTACTTGCTGCTTTTTATTGCAAGTTGCCCCATCATTTTGGCTATTTCGTATGCATGTGCGACTTGCTAGCCCTTTTTGCTGCAAGCTTGGATCTTAGACACTATTTTTGGCATCAGCACCGCTGCAACTGGGATATTGCCAGGAGCGAATCATCATTTTCCTCTGTCGACGTTGAACAAAGGTGGCTTAGTAAGCAGGGTTAAGGGTCCTGTCGACTAAGGCTTTTGACTTCATGAGCCGTAAGGGTCTCACAAAAGTATTTCTCCCTACAAGTCGTGAGGATCTTGTAGGTGTGTTCTCTCCTTGGGAATCGTGGGGATTCCTAAGTGCATGTCCTCTTGCAAGTCGTAAGGATCTTACAAAAGGGTCTTCTCCTTATAAGTCGAGAGGACTTACAAGGGTTGTTTGCCATATGAACATATCCCTAGTCACGGATGAGACTTGGTTAGGGAAATGTCTATTCGCGCCCAGGGATTGTATACAAGGGACAGTATTGAGCCACTTGTAGGGCCAAAATTGAAGGTTGTGGGGGTTGCTTAAGCACAGGTTTAGGTCTCTGTGACTTAAGACTTTCAAATCTTATGAGCCGTGAGGGTCCCATAAGAGAGTTCTCCTTACGACTCGTGAGGATCTCGCAAGTGTAATTTCTCCTTAGGAATCGTGAGGACTCCTAAGTGTGTTGCTCCCTTGTGAGTCGTAAGGATCTCACGCAGGTGGTTTCTCCTTTACAGGGTCGTGAGGACCCTGCAAGTGTTCTTTAATGAGGTTGCGCCCTTTCGGGTTTTCACAAGCACTCGCCGGTAGCCCTGCTGTTTTTACTCACGGAGCCCTTTCGGGTTTTCATCCGTGCCCATTTTGCTTATGGACATACCATTTTCTTTTCTTTTCTTTTTTTTATTCTTTTTATTTTCTAACGAGGTTGCGCCCTTTCGAGTTTTCACAAGACTCGCCGGTAGCCCTGCTGTTTTTACTCACGGAGCCCTTTCGGGTTTTCATCCGTGCCCATTTTGCTTATGGACATACCGTTTTCTTTTTTTTTTTTAAATTTTAGCATCAGTTTTGGGATGCTGCAATCCACCGTAGTTTATCGACATCTCGGTCAACAGCTAGTTTTAGGACATAGTGGTCCGTTGTTAGTTTAAGAACGTTTCGGTCCGTTGTTAGTTTAAGGACATTTCGGTCCATTGTTAGTTTAAGGACATTTCGGTCCTTTATTTGAAGAGGGTCGGTTACTACTCAGAGTTCGGGCTTAGGAAGATAGCGAGCGGACATGGTCGTCGTCATCTATCATTGACCTAAACCTTAACCTGTTAAGCATAGTATTTCTTCAGGAAGCGACCGTTTATTGGCCTGAAAGGTCTTTCACCGTGCATATCCATAAGTAGGTATGCTCCGCCCTGGTAGACCTTGTCTATGATGTACGGGCCTTCATAGTTTGGCTCAAATTTTCCCCGCTTGGCACGATTGGGGATCATAGGTCTTTTGACCACTAGTACGAGTTCGCCTTGGCGGAATGTCCTCGGCCTGGTCAATCTCTCGTATGAGCGCGTTATCTTTGCTTTGTAGGTCTCCAGATTTTGTTACGCTATGAGCCGGGTTTCATCAAGGGCGTCAAGCTTCTCAAGCCGAAGGTGAGCATTTTCCTCGTCTGTCAGCTCATAATGGACTGCCACTCGTAGAGAGGATAACTCAATCTCGAGGGGGAGTACTGCTTCTGTACCGAATACCAACGCATATGGCGTTGTGTTCGTGTCTGTCTTGAACGTAGTTCGATACGCCCAAAGGGCTTCTTGCAGCCTCTCATGCCAGTCCTTTTTATTTCGGGATACCGTCTTTTTCACGATCTTCGTCAAGGTCTTGTTGAAAGCCTCAGCTAGACCGTTAGCTCGGGGATTATAAACTGAGGAATATCTCCGGTCTATGTTGTGTTGTTGCGCGAAGCGGCTGATCTTATGGCTTCTATAAGCTGGCCCATTATCGGATATGATCCGTCGCGGAGTTCCAAACCGATATATGACGTCCGTCTTGAAGAAATAGAGGATATTCTCCGTCTTCACTTCTCTTAACGGTACTGCTTCTGCCCATTTGGAGAAATAGTCAGTCGTCGCCAAGATGAATCGATGTCCCCTGGACGATGCTGGTTCGATGGGGCCGATTATGTCAGTCCCCCACATTTCGAACGGCCAGCTGGCCACCGTTGGATGTAGTGGATTCGGGTGCTAATGGATAAAGTCTCCATGAATCTGGCACGACTGGCACTGCTTCGTATATTCGAGGCAGTCCTGAATCATCGTAGGCCAATAGTAGCCCGTTCGTTTAATCTTCAACTTCATCTTCAGGCCTGCTTGGTGAGAACCGCAGAGTCCGTCGTGAATTTCCTGAACGACTCTTTTCGCTTCGTCAGGTCCCAGACATCTCAGCCATAGAGAATCAAATGACCTCTTGTACAGAGTATCATTGATGAAGGCGAAAGACAGAGCTCGTTTCATAAGCTGATGTCTTGAGGACGCATCTTCGGGCGTTCGACGGTATTTGAAGTAGTCTATAAAGACTTCTCTCCAATCCTCGGCATTTTCCCGATCTTTAGTTTGCATAGACATTTGCTCAGTCGTTTCCTTTTCTTCGGGTGATTCTGGAGATATTTCCGCTGGGGCAAGCACCCGACGGCTTTGTACCACGATTCTGACGTCATCGAGGTTATCGTCGGCCAATTCTTTAGCGAGCTTGGCCAACACGTCCACTTTGCTGTTTTCCGCGCGCGGTATGTTTTCCAAAGTGTAGAACGGGATTTGAGTCAACAGTTGTTGTACTCTCTCTCCATACTTCACCAGCTCTGGCTTGCATGTCTGGTAGTCGCCATTTACTTGACTAACGACCAGTTGGGAATCTCCGTATATGAGGAGGTTCTCAATCCCCATGTCGAAGGCGATCTCGAGGCCTGCTATCAAAGCTTCATATTCGGCTTCATTGTTCGTCGTTGGTTCTGTTAAGGAGAAAACGAAGCGCATTATCCCTCCCTGTGGAGTTACGAAGATGAGGCCCACCTCTGATTTGATTATAGGGGTGTTTTGCTTGCGCTTCTTCACGGAAGATGCTCCATCGAAATAAGTTCCCATCGGGTATCACCGCCGTCGATCGCATCAAACGCGTGTTCATCTGGCAGTTCACAATTCAAAGGAGAATCAGCGGGTATCGGATGCTCAGCGAGGAAGTCGGCGATGGCCTGACCTTTCACTGCCTTGAGAGGTCGATATGTTATCGAGAACTCCATCAAGAGCAGGGCCCATTTAGTGAGTCGTCCCGTCAATATGGCCTTCGACATTAAATATTTAAGGGGGCCCACCTTCGAAATGAGATGGACTTCATGCGCTAACGCATAGTGCCTGAGCTTTGTTATCGCGAAGATCAACGCCAGGAGTGTTTTTCAATGGGGGAGTAGTTGCTTTCTGCCCCCAGTAGAACTCGACTTAAATAGTAGAGTGCTCTTTCTTTCCCCTGATCGTTCTCTTGTGCCCATAATGCGCCTAAGGAACCTTCGAGGGCGGTTGTATAAAGAATGAGGGGTTTTCCCTTGACCGGAGTAGCTAACACCGGTGGGTTCTGCAGGTACTGCTTGATCTCATCTAGCGCGCTCTGGCATTTTTGGTCCCAGACAAACGGGGTTCCCTTCTTCATCAGGTGGCTGTAAGGACGGCACTTGCCTGAAAGGTTGGCTATAAATCGCCGGATGTATGCGAGTTTCCCTTGGAGAGACCGCAATTGTTTGAGAGTTCTTGGCGGTGGCATTTCCATGACCGCCTTGATCTTCGACGGATCTATCTCGATACCTCGGTGTCGGATGATGAATCCCAGGAATTTACCCGAGGAAACTCCGAATGCGCATTTGAGGGGGTTCATCTTCAAATTGTATTGCCGAAGGCGTTGAAATACGGTCTTCAGATGCTCTAAATGCTCTTCATATGACATGTTCTTCACTACAAGGTCGTCGATATAGCATTCGACGATTTCATGTATGAGATCATCGAAGATCTTTATCATGGCCCTCTGATAGGTGGCACCGGCATTCTTTAAACCGAAAGGCATAACTTTGTAGCAGAATATACCCAAAGGAGTCCGGAAAGCGGTGTGCTTCTGGTCTTCGGGGTGCATCTTTATCTGATTATACCCTGATGAGCCGTCCATAAAGGAGAAAACCTCATGAGTGGACGTATTGTCTATCATCAGTTCGGTGACCGGCACTGGGAAATCATCCTTCGGGCAGGCTTTATTGAGATCTCGGAAGTCCACACATATGCGTACTATCCCATTTTTCTTCATTACCGGGACGATGTTGGCGACCCATTCAGGATACTGCACTTCCTGGATAAACCCAGAATCGATCAGCTTCTTGACTTCGGCGTTAATGCTCATCTCAAGCTCGAGCCGCATCCTTCTCGGCGCCTGCTTGACTGGCTTGATATCCGGGGATATTGCTAATTTATGCACAGCAATCTCTGGATCTAATCATGGCATCTCGGAATAGTTCCATGCGAAGCACTCTCTGTGCTGCATAAGCACGTCTTTTAACGCAGCCACCCTTTCTTCAGAGAGCAACTTGCTGATGAATGTCGGTCGTGGATCATCTGCCGACCCCAACTCAATCTTCTTGAGGTTATCTGCAGTAGTATGTATGCCATCCTCTAATTCTTTTGGAGCTGGTAGAAATTCTGAGATTACCTCGTTGTCATTGTTTTCGAAGCACCAAGGAAGGTCATCCATGTTCTCGGGCTCTTCTTTTGATATCGTTATTATGCGACAGGTACGAGCTCGCTTCCAAGACCGATATGGATCTTGTTCCGCTCCTGTGGCTTTGGGTTCGTGCTTTTGCGGCGGCGTCACCCTCCAGCTGTCGGATAGAGTAAATCTGCCTCGCTGGTATTGGTCTTCGACCCAGTTCTTAAAGGTGAAGCAGTCTTCGATAGGGTGTCCTATGGCTCAGTGATAAGAGCAATAGTCCGGATGAGAGACCTCATTAGCTCGCTCAAGGTGTTTAGACGCTGGAAGTGTAATCATTCGATGTTTTAAAGCGAGGTCAAGTATCTTCCGTGTTTTATTCTGAGGAAAAGAGTATGCTTGACTCATCTTCCTCATAAAGGACAAATTCGGACCGCTCGATTTCCGATCGCGTGACTTCTTGATCCCGCTTTGTCGCTGTTGAACGCCTTTTCCACTCTTTGACTTGTTTCTACCTCTGCGTTGGGCCTTTTGCACAACCGGTTGACAGGGAGGAGCATTTTCTGCTTTTGCAGCCTGTTGAAAAAGGCATTGTGTCCTGGCTCTTTCGTAGATGGCCATTTCGCGGTTATGGTCATCCCGAGCTTTTTGACCCGCTTTCCTGATAAGCTTGTCCATTCGCTCTTCAAATGACAGACTCGGCACTTTGATTGTGGGATCTAGTCCTGATGAGGGGTTAGCATTTCCTGACAGGGCTGTGGCGGTCGTCTCGGATTTGGCAAGTTGATAGGCCTGTTGCGTACTGCCAGCTCGAATAACCGTTTTGTCTTGTCCCGCGGGAACGAGTAGGGACGCTTCATCTTTTCATTATAATACTGCCGTCTTTCTTCTGGTTGATCCGCCAGCTTTGGGGCACTGGGTTGCTGCTGAGCGTTCGCAACGAAGGTTGCCTTCCCTTTACCCTTGTCATTCCGAGGTTCCGACTTCGGGGGAGGCGGTCTGTGACCCATCTGGTCCATCTGGGCCAACTTGTCGATCAAATCCTGGAACGTGGTTGGCTTAAAGAACATCATGAACTGTGAGATAGTTGCATGAGGATCTAGGGTACCCACGAACATGCCCACCGCGGGCGCTTCCTCAATGCGTTGTTCGCACTTTGACCATAAGTTCCGCCATCGGATCGCGTATTAGACCCAAGTTTCACCCGGCTTCACCCTTGCATTAATCAAAGCTGTTATCGAGGTGCGTTCGCTGGCGCTTGCGAAACGCTGGGTAAACGCAACTCCATTTCAGCGAAAGTTTTGACGGAGTCGTTCGGAAGCTCAGTGTACCACTCAAACGCCGTCTCTGATAAACTGCTGAAGAATTGGCGAAGCAAGAGCTTATCATCGCCGCCGGTGTTGCCACAAAGAGCCCTAAACTGAGCGACATGTTGATGGGGATTGCCTGTCCCCTTGTATACATGGAATTTCGGGATTGTGTAGCCCGGCGGGTATTTGATCTGGTCATACCAGCTCGGATATGGTAGCCCTATTCTGACAACTTGACCAGCTGCCTCAGTCGCCTGGTGAACGTGTATCTGTTGAGCTATGTATTCATCTAGGTCAACCTTAGAGATTGCCTCCTCCTTGGCTGTGGACAGAGCAGGCGGAGGATTTGACGTTTCTCCCCTGTCGTCTTCAAGAACGATTGGAGGATCTTCAGCAGGAGGCTCTTGTTGGATCATCAAACCCACCATGTCCTGGAACAGAAGGGCCATTCGTTGTATATTGGCTGCTTGTTCAGCAGCCTCTGTATCCTTCTTCTCCAGTATCCTACGAAGGAACTCAGCGTCAGTTTCTTGTTCCTGGCGTTGATCAGATGACGCTTCGGGGTTTTCTTTTGGTCCAGTGAGTGCGGCCATCGCGTTCATCATTTCTTAAAGCTTCTGTTGTTGCTCCTGAGCCTTGGTCATTGACCGTGTAAGTGGCCTATGACCCGTGGATGCATGGCTGTCCTCTTTTCCAAGCGCCATGTATACTGTATGCACCATCATGCCCCCAGACTTAGGACATTTCGGCGTATCATTCTTGACATTTTCTGCAGGAGTGGAGACTCTATCCGGCTTCTTTCTCTTCTGAGTAGTCGACGTGGAGGGAGCCGTTGTCGCGGGCACCCAAGTGGCAGGCGTCCTCTGTTGTTTGACATAGCGGTTCTTCTCTTCCTGAACCTTCACCCTCTTCTGCTGGTGGGAGTGATCTTGAATGATTACCGAGTCCTGAACCCGTCGCCAGACCTTATATATTTTGGAGGACAGCCGTTGAGGGGGCTGCTCCGGCTTTGTTTCTATAACATTTTTCGCAGGTGGAGGGGAGCTTTTGAGAACCGCGGTCGGCGAATTTCTGCGTACCCTGTTTAGCAGCTCAAAGCTGTTCCCAGTTGGAACAGCAGCCTCGATTTCCACCGTTGGAGCTGGTGGAGTTAGCCCGGAGGGGGAATTCCCCCCAGTCTTCCTTATCCGGCGCCAGTGGCGACGTCGGGCATGCCGGGTTGTTGGGATTGATTCAGTGATGGCTGCGTCTTGCCCCCTGTTCTGGGGAAGGGCTGCTGCCGGTGTCAGCCTCTTGAAGACTGACGTTCGTTGAGAAGCTACAGTTTTCTGAGCGGGAGCGGGAACGGGGGTAGTTAGTTTCGAGAAGACCGACCCTCTGGGAGAAGAAGCCGCCTTGACGACTTCGGGAGCAGCTGTCTTCCTTGGGATGGCCAGCACAGGTATTAGGGGCTTCTCAGCGAGCCCTTTAGAGTTCAGGCTTAGTCTGGTGAAGACCGAGGAGTTGGACGACCCGTTGAGAGGGGCCGTAGGAGTAGCAAGTCGATCAAAGACCGACTTCTTTGACGCTTCCAGTACGGGCATTGGAATGTTAACGTTTATTGGCGGGAACATGGACCCAAAGAATAAACCGGTGGTAGCTTGAGTCGCTTGCTCCACAGGCATAGTGAATAGCGAAGCAGCCTGGGGTCCGTATGCTACACCTCCAGATGAGGCGGAGCGTCGGTTGCATTTGCAGTTGGCGCAGTTCGAGCAGTTGTCAGCTATTGGTCCTTTTGCTTTCTGCGGCAAACGAAACGCCAAATCTTGGTACTTCGAAATCCAAGGGCAACCATTAGTGAACCGCGATTGGTTCGCGAATCACGACACACGAAGTGTGGAGTGGAAAGAGGAAAAGGTCCCACCGGGCGTGCCAGAATCTGTTCCCCTTCGAAAGACGGCGCGACTGGACGTCTGGCCTGAGATTCGGGGCAGATGCTAATTGGTGCTATCCATCTACCTCTCCGAAGATGCCAAGTTGATTTATGGCACCATGTATCGAAGGTTTAGACGGATGCGCCCGATGTAGCAGACTTCGTCAGATTCCCCCTCGTTCGAGGGGTTTTTGATTGTAGGGACGCTCTTCCCTGCAGGCGCAAGCCCCTGCAGTTAATTACGCTACCGCATTGCGGTAACAACTTTCTCCTTCTCCAGATAATCACTTCGTGTTGTGTATGTTTATTTTGTGTTTGGTTGCCCGTGGATTGTATACGGAGACTGAGTTATGTCGTCGCCCGTAGGGCGTGGACTAGTCCAAATCTGTATTATCTTATATTTGAGTTTGGGGGTTTGGGTTTAAGGATACGTTAGTCTTGTTTGAGACTAAGATCGACTTAAACGTTTGTTAAGGACATGTTAGTCTAGTTTTAGACTAAGATCAACTTAACGGGATCGTATAGATCCAATAAGAGAGCAATTAAGGGGGGCCTGTTGTTTAGTTTAGTGACATTGCGGTCAATAGGTAGTTTAAGGACATTGCGGTCCAATGTTAGTTTTAAGACATTGCGGTCCAATGTTAGTTTTAAGACATTGCGGTCAAGGTTAAGGACATCATAGTCCGAGGATTTAAGGACTCCACAGTCCGACGTTAGTTTTAAGACATCCCGGTCAAGGTTAAGGACATCATAGTCCGCTGTTAGTTTTAAGACATCCCAGTCAAGGTTAAGGACATCATAGTCCGTTGTTAGTTTTAAGACATCCCGGTCAAGGTTAAGGTCGTCATAGTCCATGAGTTTAAGGACCCCACAGTCCGTATCAATGTGCGGTCGTCGGGACCCGTCACCTCTTTGAAGACGTTGAGAAATTACAACGCCAAGTATCAGAGGAGTGAAGAGATGTACCCTTGAACCAAGGTAGATTAAACAGTCTTTGGCCCAGTTTGGAACCAAGACCAATTAATTATGTTATGAGCCCATTAGCCCAGTTAAGCTTGAATTGAGGACTTATGGCCATCTTGGGCTAAGTCCAATCATGTTTTAGAATATTGGCTTTCTGTTGGCTCATTGAAGAAGTGGCTTTGCCTCTAGAAACTTAGCCAATTGGGCTAAAACTAGTGTTAAACACTAGAGACCAACGGTGTTGAACACTGGGAAAAGATTAACAAGTTAGTGTTGAAAACTAAAAGATAATCGGTATTGAACACTGGGAAAAGGGGTTTCAAATTAGTGTTAAACACTAAGCAAGTCAGTGGTAAACACTGCAAATATAGTTTTCCAGATTAGTGTTAAACACTAAGTAGAGTCAGTGTTAAGCACTGGATGCAGAGGGTTCAATTTAGTGTTAAACGTTGAGGCAAGAGGGGTCACGTTGTAACACGTGAGAGCGCCCTTCTTCTCTTTATTTTGTTCTGCAGGTAAGTGTTTAACACTTTTAGTTCTGAAAGCCATCACGTGCTAGCACGTGATGTGGGCTCATGCTCTGGTTTATTAGAATACTCTTTAGGGGTCACGTGGTGACACGTGAGGGCGCCCCAGAGTTCTCTTTTATTATGCTGTTTCTTTATGTGATTTAAGAATCACGTGGGACTCGTGAGGCATTGCCTCAAAGTTCTTTCTCTGTGGATCTTTTCAGGGGTCACGTGGTAGCACGTGACCCTGTTTCTTTGCATGTTTGTTTGTCTTTTTTAAGAATTAAATTCTTCATAGGGTTAAACCCTAATAATAACTTTTTAGGGATTAAATTCCCACCTTCTTTTAAAGAATTATTCTTAGATAGGGTTAAACCCTAATTTCTTTTCTGTAGGAGTTAAATTCCCATTAAGTTCTGACATAAGAATTAAATTCCTGTGAGTTTGAAGGAATTAAGTTCTCAATTAGGGTTAAACCCTAGTTCTGTCCATTTTTGAGGGAATTAAATTCCTATTAACATAGGGTTAAACCCTAATTTTATCTCAAAGGAATTAAATTCCTATAATTTTGTGAGAATTAAATTCTCGCAACTTAATTCTTCCTCTGAGTTTTAGATCTGCATGGCAGGCTCTCAACCCAATGAGAATTAAATTCTCAATTCATGGGGAGATGTGCACTTTGCAGATCCTCCACCAGAGAAAGAACTAAGTTCTTTTCTTTATATAAGAGTTAAACTCTTTTGAGAATTAAATTCTCTTTTTAAGCCTCTCCTTTCTTTCCTAGGGTTTTCTTTTGCAGAAGATCAATTTCTTTCAAAATCTCAAGGCTCTATCTCTCTCTTTCTGTATGTCTCTCTCTCCTTTTTCAAACTCTCTCCTTTGGTCTCTCTCTCCTTTTTATAGGAGAAGGAAGAAAATCAATCAGTTTTAGTGAATCTTTCATTTAAAGATTTGATTTGTTTATTGAGAGATTTGATTTATGTTTATCATTAACCTGGGCCATTAGATTATTAGGTGATTTTTATTCACCATTGGATTTTAAATCCAACAATATCTCTTTTGTTATTTCGGTTAGATTTAAGGGGAAATCTTTCCAAGTCTGATATTTTTCCATAAATTGGTGATATTTAACCACCTTTAGATTTTTAATCCAACGGTTCCAAATAATTCTTTTCCACTTTGGAAAGACTTGAGAGATCTTTTCTCATAATTTAATTCTGTCGTAAAAATAAGGCTCTTGAAGCTGGTCACGTGTGGCCACGTGACCGTCGGTCACATGTACGAATGTGACCCCTGGTCACGTATAGGCACGTGACCCCCCTGGAATGGGCTTCGCTTCTTTCTGCGCTTTGTTCTTTGCCACTGCTTAGTCATCACGTGTCAACACGTGACCGCTGGTCACGTGCGTGATGCCTCTTCCGTGGGTTTTCCTGATTTTAAATCAGGAAACATACGTAAGGCGCTGCCTCAGAGTTTTTAACTCTTGGCGTTGGCGCTCTCGTGCTTTACATGTGAGGCGCTACCTTGGTTCAAATTTTGAACAAAGCCTTGCTCTCTTATTGGAGGGAAACAAGCTTCAGCTAGACCGTTGGCATGAGAATTATAGGTTGAAGAGTATCTCCAATCTATTTTATATTGTTGTGTGAAGCGACTGATTTTTTGGCTCCTGTAGGCTGGCCCATTATCCGAGATAATTTGTCGCGAAGTGCCGAACTGGTAGATAACATGAGTTCTGAAGAAATGGAGGATATTCTCCATCTTCACCTCCCTTAGTGGTACCGCTTCTGCCCACTTCGAAAAGTAATCGATCGTTGCTAGTATGAACCAATGTCCTTTGGACGACGCTGGTTCAGTGGGGCCGATTATATCGGTTCCCCACATTTCGAACGGCAAGCTAGCTACCGTTGGGTGTAGCGGGTTGGGATGCTGGTAGATGAAGTCCCTATGAATTTGGCACGAGTGACACTGCTTCACATATTTGAGACAGTCATGAATCATCATAGGCTAATAATAACCCATTCTTCTGATCTTCAGCTTCATATTTGGCCCAGCTTGGTGAAAACCGCAGAGTCCATCGTGAGTTTCTTGAACAACTCTATTCGCTTCTTCTAGCCCCGGGTATCTTAGCCACAGATGGTCGAACGGTCTCTTATATAGAGTATCATTGACGAAGGTGAAGGACATAGCTCGTTTCATGAGCTGATGTCGAGACGACGCATTTTCGGACATTAGTCGAGATTTGAAGTAGTCTATAAAGACTTCTCTCCAGTCGATGACCTTTTCTTTGTCCCCTATTTGAAGGGCTACTTGTTCGGTCGTTTTTTCCCTTCGGATAGCTCTGTTAAGTATTCTGAGGATATATCTGTTGGCGCAAGGATCCTGCGGCTTTGCACGGTGATCTTTACATCATCGAGGTCTTCGTCTGCTAACTCCTTACCTAATTTGGCCAACACATCTTCCTTGCTATTTTCTGCACGCGGTATACTCTCCAGAATGTAGGAGGGGATTTGTGTTAGCATTTGTTGCACTCTTTCGCCATACTTATTCAGCTCTGGCTTACATGTCTAATAGTCACCATTTACTTGGCTAACGATCAGCTGGGAATCTCCATATATGAGGGGATTTTTGATTCCCATGTCGACAGCGATCTCGATACCTGCTATCAAGGCTTCATATCCAGCTTCGTTATTAGTCCTTGGCTCCATCAAGGAGAGAGCGTAACGTAATATCTCTCTTTGCGGAGTCACGAAGATAAGGCCTACCCCGGCTTTGATTATAAGGGTGTTTTGCTTTCGCCTCTTCATGGAAGATGCTCCATCGAAGTAGAGTTCCTATCGGGAATCATTTTCTTCGTTCTTTCCTTCGATTGTGTCAAACGTATATTCATCCGTCAACTCTCAATTCAAGGTGGAGTCGGCTGGTATCGGATGTTCTGCGAGAAAATCGGTGATGTCCTGTCCTTTCCCGGCTTTAAGGAGACGATACGTTATCGAGAACTCCATCAAAAGGAGGGCCCATTTGGCAAGCATTCCCGTTAATATAGCCTTTGACATTAGATATTTGAGAGGATCCATGTAACATTTCAAAATAATAAAATATCATTTTCGGGAAATTTTATAAATTAATATTACTTTATTGAATATTTTAATAATTCGGTATAATTAAATACAGATAAATGGAGAAAATTTTGGAAAAATTATGGAAAATTCTAAAATAGGGTAATTTAGAGAATTATACCATTTTAAAGTTGTTATGATTAGTTATATGCTAATTGAGTGCTAATCGCGATTAAAAAAATCGCTAATCGGGTTTTCTAGCAATTTTGTGTAAAACATGCACATATCATTTCCTACACTTGTGTTGCATTTTTCTTGCCATGGTTTTATTTTGGGGTTCACTATTTGAGTGAGAAGGAATTTGAGGGAAAAGAAAAGAAAGGAAAAAGGAAAAGGATTATAATATGGTGGTAGGTGGATGAGAGAGAGAAAAGAGAGGTGGAAGCTTTGACTTAGCCATTTTCCTTCACTTCCTTAACTCACTTTCTCTCTCCCTCTTCCCCTTCAGCTGCTGCTGCTGCCCCTCATATCCCTCCCCTCTTCATTAGCCCCAAATCACCATGAAAACTACACCAACACCCCATCTTCATTTCACAAAAAATGTGCACAAGCTCGAGATCTACACATAGGACCAAGAAAGCAAAGATTTTGGCCACTAGGGGCAACTCAAGAAAATTCTTGAGTTGCCAAATGAGGTATTTACTGAACCTTTAGCTTAGTTTTAGTATTACTTATACCCCATGTTCAGTTTAGAACCGATATTGTGTGTTTTTGTGGATTGGAGAAAACCTAGTTAGGGTTTGAGGGAATTTTGGGTTATAATGTGAAATTGAGCTCAGTTGAGGTTAGATAAATACCCTAGTGCATGAATTAAGACCCCAACCTGAGAGTTGAAACCCGAAATACGGATTTAGAAACCGATATCGGAAAAGTTATGAAATCTGGGAAGCTTTTATGAGATCTGCTATCACCCGAGACATCCTAAAATAAAATTGAATGGACAGTGACATGTCCAGGCACCCAGGAAGCTACCCCCAAGACCCTAGCCCCTAACTCCATGACCTGGCCGCCAATTAATTCCCTCTGGCCGCAAATTGTGGCCAGACCTGCACCAATTTGGGTCTTTTGGTTCTGCTGCTCCTACATCTGTAGTTTAGGCCCCTGGCATGTATAGATTTGTCTAATTTGACCTAGGGTGAAATCTGGAGCCTATTTCCTTAATTGCTGTTTTGGATTCGTGTTTCCGTATTCCGTATTTTTAATTCTGAATTTGTGTATTGTGTTTTACCTCGACTATTTGGCGTTTATACGACGATATCGAGGGTTGTTGATGGGTTTGGAAGGCGTTGTCTATAAGTTCTAACCTATAGATCTTAGCGTATCATTTTGAGATTCGTATGCCGTTTTAGTTCGAAATTGGTTTTGATACGCATTTGCGATACGTTAATGTGTAGGTACCCCATGAAGACTTCGGGACGACAAGCAAACGCGTGGTGACGTCGACAATGAAGACGCAAGGTGAGTAGATTATAGCTACAGGGGGAAGTCGAGGGATGACGTATAGCACCCCCGCAGTCCGTAGTTGATATACTATATATGATAGTTATAGTGTGTCATGGATACTGTGTTAGGTGTTTTATGGATAGTTTAGGCTTAGAAGTAAACTAGTGTAGTTCATAGCCACGAACCCTAGAATAGGTTTACACCCACACGCACACCCTTGCATATTTACTATACTTACACTGTGTTGATGATGATATTTGATGACTTTGGAGATGAGTCGATGATATTGGGCATGGTGCCGTGAGATCGGTGATTTGGTATGATTCGTATTTGGGATACGATATGTGATTCTTAGCGGGCCTTTGGGCATGTATTTTACCCCCGCATTCATAATTATATAGATGGTATCGATTTGTACTAGACTTAGATTCAGTATCCCAGATTATGTGTTATGATGATAAGAATACCAGGTACTTGATGAGATAATGTGATATTTACCCGCACCCAGCTATTGGGATGCCGTACAACGATTTACCGTACGAGCTTTATATTGATGATAGATCCGCACTCATGACTTGAGGATTGTCATATGATATACTGTATTGTACGCGATACTATTGAGGCGGGATCACCGACTATTATATGTATATATATTTATATCGACTTAGATTTAGGTGGATTCCATACCCCTCCCGGTTGACTTGATACTTAGATCTGTGGTTTGCATAATAGATGTTAGACTAGACCCAAGTCATACCTATTACAAAAACCCCGATTTGTCTTATTTCAAATGGCAAGCTGCATTATTATTCATTTACCATTTATTCTACGGCTCGCATTGCATTGCATGCTCATATGTTATTGATTCATATTCCTTATGCATATGCCTTTACGTAGTTGCATGCTTATATTAGTGCTCTTGTTGCATGTATTATAATTCATGGATTTCGCACTGTGATATGGTTGCATATGATGATTCTGGATTGTTTTACTCCTGCGTATATATATCAGTGATATGGGATGCTGAAATATATATGTATACCCATAGAGTATATATATATCAGTGGTATGGGATGCTGAAATATATATGTATACCCATAGAGTATATATATATTAGTGGTATGGGACGCTGATATATATATATATACGCATACTTAATATATCATCATGATGATCTATGCAAATTTACATATGCATTATGAGAGGAGCCTATGTGCTCGGAGCCTATGAGCTCGATGTGAGAGGAGCCTATATGCTCGGAGCCTATGAGCTCGATGTGAGAGGAGCCTATATGCTCGGGGCCTTTACGGTCGATGGCATATTATATCTCCCCTATCCCACATTTATTGTATATGCATTGCATCACATATTAGTAGTACCTGATAGAGTACCTTCATGAATGCTGCATACATATCGGATACATGATATATAGGTTTCACTTGATTTTGAGATATATAGTTTGTGTCGATGCTCGACGTTGATTTTCTGATGATTTGATTCATGATATCTTCTGTTTTCATTTTACCACATACATACATCATACTTATGATATATTATTACATGAGGCACTGGCACGAGTACTTGGCACTACACTTATGTTCAGATGTTACATTGCCACTTTACTATGATTCAGACTTATTCATTTGAGGTTTATATTATATCTGATCGTTTGACTTAGGATTATGTCATGCTATCAATTTCTGCTTGTAGATATTTTCTATTCACGAGTTGGCAACTCACCCCCGTTGTGCCACAGTTCTTGCAGGTTTTGCCGTACATGTTCCATAGCGGCATTTCCGGCACATTGCTTCCTTTGCTGGTGATTTGCTTGGTAGGTGGGTTCTTTGCATCAGAACCACCCTTGTATATGTATTATTCTTCGTGTCTAGAAATTCCATCAACCAAAACTTGTATCTTGTTTCAGACTCAGACACTAGTGATGTATTATTTCAACCTTAGAGTCGCGCTTAGTAGTATTAAGGTTTTCATGTTATTGTGAGTTTCTTTTGAGTTTGATCCTCGCCCTTCGGCGTTGTATATTATATTGCTTGTGTGGGTTGTGCTCTTTGTTTATGCGTAGTAAGTGTTAGATAAAATGCCTCAAGGGAAATTAATTTACAAGATATGTTTCTTTACTCTTAAAATGGTTTTAGATTTCTGGGCTTTTGGCTTACTTGGATCAGATGGAGCCCTATAGACTTCATATGGTTCAAGAGCCAGTCACGTGCTCTTTTGGGTCGTGACAATCCACCTTTGATATGAGATGGACCTCATGTGCCAAGGCGTAATTCCTGAGCTTCGTTATCGCAAAGATCGGTGTTAGGCAATGCTTTTCGATGGGGGAGTTGTTTTCTGCCCCTGGGAGAACTCAAATCAAACAGTACAAGGCTCTCTCCTTTCCCTGGTCATTCTTTTGTGCCCATAGCGCGTCTAGAGAACCTTCAAGGGCCGTTGTGTATAGGATGAGGGTTTTCTCTTAACCGGAGCGGTTAACACTGGTGGATTTTGCAGGTATTGTTTGATTTCGTCTAGTGCATTTTTGCACTTTTGATCCCAGACGAACGGGGTTCCCTTCTTCATCAAATGACTGTAAGGATGACACTTTCCGAAGAGGATGGTTGTGAACCGCCGGATATACGCAAGCTTTCCTTGGAAAGACCGCAGTTGTTTGAGGGTCCTTGGCGTGGGCATTTCCGTAATTGCCTTGATCTTTGAGGGATCGATTTCGATACCCCGGTGTCGTATAATGAATCCTAGGAATTTGCCCAAGGAGACCCCAAACGTGCATTTCAAAGGATTCATTTTCAGATTGTACTTCTGAAGACGTTGGAACACTATTTTTAAATGCTCCCAATGCTCCTCATGAGATCTGCTCTTCACCATAAGGTCATCAATGTAGCATTCAACAATCTCATAGATAAGGTTGTTGAAGATCTTCGTCATGGCCCTCTGATAGGTAGCACCAGCGTTCTTCAGACCGAAAGGCATCACCTTGTAGCAAAGTATACCCAATGGAGTCCGGAAAGCAGTATGCTTCTAGTCTTCAGGATGCATTTTTATTTGATTGTATCCTGAAGATCCATCCATGAAGGAGAAGACCTCATGGGTAGAAGTGTTATCGATCATCATCTCGGTAACATGTACTGGGAAGTCATCTTTTGGGCAAGCTTTGTTGAGGTCCCGAAAGTCTACGCAGATACGCACCGTCCTATTTTTCTTCATCACCGGAATGATGTTTGCGATCCAGTCGGGATATTGAACCTCTTGGATGAAGCCGGAGTCAATTAGTTTCTTGACTTCAGCGTTGATACTCATTTCGAGTTCGAGCCGCATTCTTCTTGGTGCATGTTTGACTGTTTTTTGTCCGGTGATATAGCCAGCTCATGTACCGCTACTTTTGGATCTAGACCCGGCATTTTGGAATAGTTCCATACGAAGCAGTCTTTATACTGTATGAGCACATCTTTTAACGTGGCTACCTATTTTTTAGATAGTAGCTCACTGACGAACATCGGCCTTGGATCATTTTCCGTCCCTAAGTTAATTTTCCTTAGGTTGTCCGCTGTATTGTGTATCCCGTCTTCCAGCTCTTTTGGTGCTGGTAGAAACTCTGAGATCATCTCGTCCTCGTCTTCATTTGTGAAGCACTTGAAGGGGTCATCCATAGTCTCGCGCCCTTCCTTTTTTGAGAGTGTTATCACATAGCAGGTACGAGTTCGCTTCTATTCTTGATATTGAGCTGGTCCTATCCTCGCGGTATAGGTCCTCTTTGGCTCATGCTTTTGCGGTGGGGTTACCTTCCAGTTGTCAGATAAAGCGAACCTGCCTTGTTGATACTGATCTTCCACCCAGTCTTTAAAGGTGAAGCAGTCTTCAAGAGGATGTCTTATTGCTCGGTGATAGGAGCAATAATCCGGGTGATGGACATCGTTTATTTGTTCAGGGTACCGAGACTCCGGAAGCATCACCATTTGATACTTCATGATAAGGTTGAATATTTTCTTTGTCTTGTCTTAAGGGAAAGAGTATTCTCTGTAAGGTTAGTATAGCACCCTATGAAGTGTTTTGAAGCATCACATGACCCAAAGTTATAATTTTTGAGGTGCTAAACTAACATGCAAGTGGATCGATCCTAGAAAATTAGGGTTATTAAACTTTAAGCTAGAAAAGATTAGGGTTTGAAGGCTACAACCTTTGTAGCTCCCCTTTGCTAGACTCCTTGGTGCTTTGGGTGTTGAGTCGAGGTCCTCTCAAAGTTCCCTTGCGTCCACGACGATCCACCACGGAGATCTCCGTCCAAGCTTGCAACTTCGATAAACCGAAGAGAACACTCTAAACTAAGCGGCTAAGCTTGTGTAGAGTGATGTTGTGGTTTGGAATCTCACTTCAAAAACCTATCTTTATGTGGTATTTGCTCACTAAGAAAATCAAGAGAGCAAAGGAGCTAGAGGAAGAAGATGGTGGCTAATATTAACAAGAGGTAAAGAGATAACTCTTGAGTTAAGCAAGAGAAAGAAATATATATCACTCTATATATTTAATTCCTTCTTGACTTCAACCATGATTAAATGATAGATAGTTAATTTAACTTGGGTTTAGTATGATAAAGAGAAGGATAACCATGGGTTAGTGGTAGTTGAGCTAGGTTAGGTTAGAAGAAGAGTGTGGAAACTAACATGATTATCCTTTTCTTTTTTCATTTAACTTTAAATCCAAAATTAAATAATTATCCATTATTTAATCCATGGTGTAAGTCTTGCATTGCCACCATTTCCTTGTGCTAACAACCATGATGGATGGGTGTATGTATGTATGCATGTATGCACATTCACATGTGCATGAAACTAGAATGAAAATAAAGAAACACATGCATGCATGCTTACATCCATCAAACCCTAGAAAGGTTTCAAGTGAGATAACTTATGGTTAGATGATAAATCAACACTTAATTTATCAAACCAGTCATATCTCATACGACCCCACCAAAAGTAGGCCACCCGATCAATGTTCGGTATCATATACGCACATTTCAATCGGGTGCATGCGCATATCGCATACGCGCACCACAACGTTTCGCCTGGACTGGGTAACTCCTTTGTGGGACTCTAAGACTCGTCAATACGCCGGCAGAAGGTAATGATCATATCAAGTACCCTCAAGCCGCAAGCGGTCAGCTAAACGTAACGGCCACCCGGGTATTGAGCGATCAGAAGACAACAAGCGAACCTGCTACAACTCCCGTCGAGCCATCCGGCAACACTACCGTACAGTCCGGTCTCTTCGTCAGATATGCTGCATATCAAGCCTAGGGATGGTCACGTCGACCCCAATAACTCAATAAGTCGTGTCGGTGAATGGTCTATAACAGATCGAGAAACTACTGATAACACTTATCAGCAAATCTCAGCAACCCTGGCCAGGGACTTGCTGTTATAACCAGTCGAGCACAGCACAGCACAGCATCAACTCCCAATACCGGGAGAGACGAAACCCCTCCTATCGCTCATTGCCTTCGTGTGTCTCGGGACTGTACCCAACGGCTACCTGTTTGCACGACTCAGTAGAGCCGTGGTAGGGTGGCAATCAAAATACAGTGGGAGAACACACAAGACTCCATGACGATCTCGGGTCTACAGACTAACCTGTACCAGTGTCACCTGAGAACTGCTATCCGACGATAGATATAATTCCATATAGGAGTTCTCGGTGAGTCCGTCCAGTGTACCCAGTCACCACTGAGCACCCGTATATGATCTTGATGTCAAACATCGATGAATGTGGGAACATCCATCGCCCATCGTATGGGTCTAGTATCATATACGCTAGTCTACTCTGGTATATCAATACCCCATCTCGATATACCTACGACTAGGGACGTTCCAGGATATGCTTATAGACTACAGATGTCCCACTAGTATGATCTCCATCATAATCAGAGTAGTTAAGCCGATATCCTCAGGGCTTTATCAGCATGTATGAGTGAATAGAAGCATGATCAAATAAACATGTCAGATAAAGAAGAACCAGATAGCATACTATCATGTCGAGCAAGAATGCAAATTGAATATATATACATGTATAGATACATCCACTATCACATAATGGCCTCTAGGGCATACATATATCCAACAATCTCCCACTTGCACTAAGGCCAGTTATTGGCGTATCTCATACCCAACATCTCAAAAAGTCGCTCATGCTGCGGCTGAGGGAGGAGGGCCTTGGTGAATGGATCCGCGGCGTTGTTCTTTGTGTCTACTCTCTTAATCTCGATCTCGCGGCGATCTACAATCTTCCGGATCAAATGAAAGCGCCTCAGGATGTATCTGGACCGTTGATGGGATCTGGGCTCCTTGGCTAACGCCATCGCCCCATTATTGTCACAATACAAAGGTATTAGATCAATAATGGTTGGAACTACTCCTAGCTCCGAGACGAACTTCTTCATCCAGACGGCTTCCTTGGCGGCATCATTTGCAGCAATGTACTCAGCTTCCATCGTAGAGTCTGCAACGGTATCTTGTTTGGAACTCTTCCAACTTACCGCCCCTCCATTGAGGGTAAATACAAACCCTGAGATAGATTTGCTGTCATCCTTATCGCTCTGGAAGCTCGAATCGGTAAAGGCCTCCATTTGGAGATCTTTATTACCATACACTAAGAACAATTCTTTAGTCCTTCGCAAGTACTTAAGAATGTTCTTCACAGCTGTCCAGTGGTTCTCCCCTGGGTTGGATTGATACCTGTTTACAACACTAAGTGCATAAGCTACATCTGGGCATGTACATAACATCGCATACATTATAGATCCTACTGCCGAAGCATAAGGTATAATGCTCATGCGAGCTCTCTCTTCATCGGTCTTTGGACAAGAATCCTTGGAGAGAGTGACTCCATGGCAAGCGGGTAAGGCACCCCGCTTGGAGTCTTCCATACTAAACCTCTTTAGGATGGTGTTGATGTACCTGGTTTGGGACAGTCCCAATAACTTTTTGGATCTATCCCTATAGATCCTTATGCCCAGGATGTATGTGGCATCACCCAGGTCCTTCATGGAGAACCTCAGTGATAAGAATGATTTGACCGACTGTAGCATAGGAATATCATTTCCTATCAGAAGAATGTCATCAACGTACAATACGAGGAATGTGACAGCTCTTCCTACAGCCTTCCTATAAACACAAGGTTCATCTGGATTTTTGATGAAATCAAACTCTTTGATAACATCATCGAAACAGATGTTCCAACTCCGAGATGCCTGCTTTAACCCATATATGGATTTAAGCAATCTACATGCTTTCTCGCTGCTCCCACTGTCAATGAAGCCCTCTGGCTGATCCATATAAACGCATTCTTCTAAATCTCCATTTAGAAATGCTGTTTTAACGTCCATCTGCCAGATTTCATAGTCGTAGTGAGCAGCAATAGCAAGTAGGATCCGAATGGATTTAAGCATGGCTACGGGCGAAAAAGTTTCGTCATAGTCCAAACCTGGTCTTTGACGAAAACCTTTCGCCACAAGTCTTGCCTTATAGGTCTCTACCTGCCCATCCACACCAATCTTTCTTTTAAAGATCCATTTGCACCCTACAGGTTTTACCCCAGGGGGTACAACGTCCAAAGTCCATACTTTGTTGGTGTACATAGACTCCATTTCGGATCTCATAGCATCCAGCCACTTCACAGAGTCACCACTCGTGATAGCTTGCTGAAAACTGGTAGGATCATCATCTTCCATGATACAGTCTTCTCTGTCACCATCAATGAGGAAACCGTAGTACCTCTCCGGTGGGCGAGAAGTCCTACCAGACCTACGGAGTGGCCGAGGTTCTTCAGTTTCTGCTGCAACAGTCGGTTCAACCAAATCGTCATTTGTAGTTTGTGTCTCTAGAACCTCTTCTAGATCCACCACTTTGCCATCATCTTTATCTGTGAAAAACTCTTTTTCCAAGAATGTGGCATGTTGAGAAACAAACACTTTTTGTTCCTCTTTGTGGTAGAACAGATATCCATAAGAATTTTTTGGATATCCTACAAAGTTACACATGACTGACCGTGTCTCGAGTTTGTCCGGATTCTGCTTTTTAACATAGGCCGGGCAACCCCAAATCTTAATTCTCTTAAGAGATGGTCTCTTCCCATGCCATATCTCATATGGCGTGGTAGACACGGCTTTAGTTGCAACCCTGTTTAGTAGAAACGCTGCAGTCTCCAATGCATGCCCCCAAAACGAGACTGGTAACTCAGTGTCACTCATCATGGACCGGACCATATCTAATAGGGTCCTATTCCGTCGTTCTGACACACCGTTGTGCTGTGGTGTGTAAGGAGGAGTGAGCTGAGAGAGAATCCCATTCTCTTTTAGGAAGTTTGCAAATTCTGTACTGAGATACTCTCCACCTCGATCTGATCGAAGCATCTTAATACTCAAGCCGGTTTATTTTTCTACTTCTTGTTTATATTCAATGAATTTCTCGAAAGCGTCGGACTTGTGCTTTAATAAAAATACATGACCGAATCTTGAGAAATCATCAGTGAATGTAATGAAGTATGAAAAACCTCCTCTAGCCTGTGTAGACATAGGCCCACATACATCACTATGTATGAGGCCCAGGAGCTGAGTAGCTCTTTCTCCGTGTCTGGTAAACGGAGTTTTGGTCATTTTACCCTTGATATAAGACTGGCAAGTCGCATAAGATTTATATTCAAAAGGATTTAAATATCCATCTTTGTGTAACTTATTTAGTCTTGTTTCGTTAATATGACCAAGTCTACAGTGCCAAAGAAAAGCTTCATTTAATTCTGAAAGTTTTCTTTTATTAGTGTGTTGTATACTGAAAACTGTGTGTTGATTTAGGACATATATTCCGTTATTAAGTGTACCATACCCAACCAACATTTGATTCAGGTGAATGTTCATAACATTGTTTTGCAATACAAAATTATACCCTTCATTGTCCAACAAAGAAACGGATATTATATTACATAGCATAGTTGGTACAAAATAACATGGATTTAAAACCAAAATACATCCAGAAGGCAACCCCAAGTGATACTCTCCCACTGCGACTGTATGTACATTGGAACCATTTCCAACGTGGAGAGTATGGTCACCTGTCCTCAAAACCTTGCTATTTCTCAGCCCCTGCATAGAATTGCAAATGTGAGAACCTGAACCGGTATCCAATACCCAGGAAGCAGAGTTTATAGAAAAACAGTTTTCAGTCACAAACGCACCTGAAGCAGAAGCATCACCATGATTCTTCTTGAGACTTAAGTACTCTGTGCAATTGCGCTTCCAATGTCCTGTCTTGTGGCAATGAAAACATTCGCCCTTCCCCGAGTCTCCAGCCTTGGACTTTCCCTTTCCCTTCACCTTTTGAACTCCGCCTTTAGGATTAGTGGGTTTCTTCTTTTTCTTTCTCTTGGCTTTAGCTTTCGGGCGAGAAGAAGAAGACTGTCCAATAGTCATAACGGGAGTTCTAACTGACTTCATAGTGCTCTCTGCACTCCTTAACATGTTAAGGAGTTCAGGGAGATCCTTCTCCATGCTGTGCATGTTGAAGTTCACTATGAACTGAGCAAAGGTGGAGGGGAGGGACTGCAGAATAATATCTATATATTGTTCGTTGTCCATTGTTCATCCCAGGTCCTCAAGCTCTTCTATAAGAGCTATCATCTTCAATACATGGTCTCCTACTGGTGTGCCAGGGGCCATTCTCATCTGAAACAGTTTCCTTGATGCTTCGTATCGTAATACGCGGGATTGCTCCCCATACAACTCCTTTGTATGGAGCAATATACCGTGAATATCCATGTCCTCGTGCTGCTTTTGATGTGTATTGTCCATCGATGCAAGCGCGAGGCATGTGGCCGTGGCACAGTCAGCGTCCCATGTCTTGCGGACTTCAATGTCTGCAACTGAGGATTTTGGACCTGGGACGGGCGGGGCTGAAGCCGTGAGGACATATGATACTTTATCATAAGTCAAGGCGATCTTCAGATTCCTTAGCCAGTCTTTATAGTTGGTCCCATTCAGTTTGTTTTTATCTAGTAGAAGCTTAAGTCTAGTCATTGGTATCTGCCATTAAGAGAGAGAAAAGAATACACTCAGCGAAAGCTCTTGCATAGATTAGATTGGTTTATTATCTTGTCTAATCGATGTTTCCCACTGCTTTTTATCAAGTTTTTCTTTCGAACCTTAAAAAGAAAAACTAGCCAGGATTAATTACTGTCCACAACTTCGCTAACCGTTCAGCCAGGCCAGTGTCGGTACTTTGAGGGAGGTTCCCCGTGCTTTCGCACGGACTTAATTAGAGTAAACCTCGTTTTCCCAGAGGCGGAGCCCCGTTAACACCTTTCTAGACACCTAATGAGTTAGCTAATTGTAAACTGTAAAACTCTCCTAGGAGAAACTATTGCCCACAGTGGGATCGGGATCCAACCATCATATGGAAGGTATGCAATCTCATTGCAAATTTCAACTATTGAAATTCCCGATGTGATTTTTACCCCTAATACTCGTGACCTTGGCTAAGGTCAACAAATCATGAGCACTAGTCAAGCTCAACCCGTCATTTCTTGATTAATTAGACCCGTTCACATGACCCTTGGCTAAGGTCAACAAAGTCATATGCTCGTCCTAATTAATCTGCATCATATGCGTTTGTAGGAAGACATCACTTAGCTACCGTACACTACGCCTTGGCTAAGGTCAACAAACGTAGCACGAATACTAAGTACTCTACTTCCTAAAATGACGGAGGGTTGCGGATGATTTTTAAGAAAATCTTTAACGCTTTGAGCTAGATATCGTTGTAGAATCAAAAGGTTTTCAAAAGGAGTGGCTTAAGCTCCGCATTTTTGAAATATAGCTTTTTCATAAATAGCCGAGTAGTTTTTAAATCCGATTCTACAACATCTTTTAGGTTTATTTTCTTTACATTAATCACATTAATGTAATCCCATCATTTAAGTCCTTAAGCCAATCACAGAAAAGAAACGAAAATAACACGTACGCTTATGCCATCCGCATTCGCCGCAATGTTCCGTTATGCACCGTTAGGTTACTTAACTAACGGCATACCGGGACGGGACTAGCACGGGTGTAAAACATAAGCAACGTCTACTATATATCATATATATAATATGTCATTCGTCTCAGATATCACAGAACACAGGCAGCAGAAATATAGATATAACGTGGGATATATTAGGACGTCCGTATTTAGTATTTTAGCCAGAATAGAAAATACGGATTCCACAGTCGCGATGAATAGCCAAGCCCACACCCTGGACCCCTACGAGAGCGGCAAGTGACCCTACCAATCCTGGAGTTTAGGAGACCCGGTCTCGACTCCTCGAGATGGCCTCCCACTGAACCCCAGAACCCGGTCACCTGTGCTCTCCTCCTTGGGTCCATCCTAATGCGGAAAAGTAAATAATATACAACACTGGTGACACAACCGCAACCTGGAAGTGCCCCAAATAAAAGAATATTACATTACATTTGAATTTACATGAATGAAAATATAAAACTCTCATCTCACAAAAACCCCCCGGCTATTCGATCGCGACAATCCTGCACATCATATCTCGGCAACACATAATATCACATATCATCAACGTAAGTAAGTATGCGTACCCCGATTGTTGTTGATGTATAGCAACGAAATCGGCGATATCTAACATACTACACTTACGGTCACAGAAAAGAAAGTGTAAAACTACAATATTTGGAATCCAGATTCTCTTTAGACATCATAAATGCGAAATATCACATATTTCGTACTTCATGCCTAAACCATATGAATTCCACATATTGTATCACATTCCAGACAAACAGACAGTATTAAAGTTTTCGAACGAACAATCAAGCACCCAAGATTCACTAAAGCTCAACACTTGAGCAGGGTTCAAAAAAATCTGGAGTGTGACACAGTAGCGGCGGTCCAGCCGTAGAAGGGTCAAGCCAACGCCTCACATGTGGCACGCCGTACTGCCCCAAACCCTAGGGTTCAAAGGGCAGTTCGAGACGGTCACATAATCGAGTTAAGGTTTGTTGTCTTCTAGAGGGACCACCGCAAAAAGACTTGCACGTATTTCCAAACTATTTAAACCCCGTGAATAGTGAGTAAATGATACTCGTTCAAACACTTCAATACTTTCTAATTTACCCGGAAAAGCTACGAAATGAAAGTCCCGATCGAATTGACGAATCCAAAAACATCTCTAGAATTTTTCAAAACTTTATTCAATTTAAAAATACCCAAAAAATTATACATGCAGAACCAAGAATTACTGAAGAAAACTTATCCACCAGTTCACATACAAGGCCGCGGAACCGCGGCCTAAGCAAGCTTAGGCCGCGTTTCCGCGGCAATAAACACTGTTCATGGTATAATTTTTCTGCCGTAATCCTTATTTTTCCCTGCTTTATTTTTTACATATTTTTAATTCTGAAAAATGTCAAAATTTAGAAAATTTCCAGAGAGCATCCCATAATATCGTATTTTTGTCCGATCGGGGTTTTCACTTCGTAAAAACGTCGCCTAATGTTCTAGGTCGGCTCTGATACCAATGTAAGGTTAGTATAGCACCCTATGAAGTGTTTTGAAGCATCACATAACCCAAAGTTATAATTTTTGAGGTGCTAAACTAACATGCAAGTGGATCGATCCTAGAAAATTAGGGTTATTAAACTTTAAGCTAGAAAAGATTAGGGTTTGAAGGCTACAACCTTTGTAGCTCCCCTTTGCTAGACTCCTTGGTGCTTTGGGTGTTGAGTCGAGGTCCTCTCAAAGTTCCCTTGCGTCACGACGATCCACCACGGAGATCTCCGTCCAAGCTTGCAACTTCGATAAACCGAAGAGAACACTCTAAACTAAGCGGCTAAGCTTGTGTAGAGTGATGTTGTGGTTTGGAATCTTACTTCAAAAACCTATCTTTATGTGGTATTTGCTCACTAAGAAAATCAAGAGAGCAAAGGAGCTAGAGGAAGAAGATGGTGGCTAATATTAACAAGAGGTAAAGAGATAACTTTTGAGTTAAGCAAGAGAAAGAAATATATATCACTATATATATTTAATTCCTTCTTGACTTCAACCATGATTAAATGATAGATAGTTAATTTAACTTGGGTTTAGTATGATAAAGAGAAGGATAACCATGGGTTAGTGGTAGTTGAGCTAGGTTAGGTTAGAAGAAGAGTGTGGAAACTAACATGATTATCCTTTTCTTTTTTCATTTAACTTTAAATCCAAAATTAAATAATTATCCATTATTTAATCCATGGTGTAAGTCTTGCATTGCCACCATTTCCTTGTGCTAACAACCATGATGGATGGGTGTATGTATGTATGCATGTATGCACATTCACATGTGCATGAAACTAGAATGAAAATAAAGAAACACATGCATGCATGCTTACATCCATCAAACCCTAGAAAGGTTTCAAGTGAGATAACTTATGGTTAGATGATAAATCAACACTTAATTTATCAATCCAGTCATATCTCATACGACCCCACCAAAAGTAGGCCACCCGATCAATGTTCGGTATCATATACGCACATTTCAATCGGGTGCATGCGCATATCGCATACGCGCACCACAACGTTTCGCCTGGACTGGGTAACTCCTTTGTGGGACTCTAAGACTCGTCAATACGCCGGCAGAGGGTAATGATCATATCAAGTACCCTCAAGCCGCAAGCGGTCAGCTAAACGTAACGGCCACCCGGGTATTGAGCGATCAGAAGACAACAAGCGAACCTGCTACAACTCCCGTCGAGCCATCCGGCAACACTACCGTACAGTCCGGTCTCTTCATCAGATATGCTGCATATCAAGCCTAGGGATGGTCACGTCGACCCCAATAACTCAATAAGTCGTGTCGGTGAATGGTCTATAACAGATCGAGAAACTACTGATAACACTTATCAGCAAATCTCAGCAACCCTGGCCAGGGACTTGCTGTTATAACCAGTCGAGCACAGCACAGCATCAACTCCCAATACCGGGAGAGACGAAACCCCTCCTATCGCTCATTGCCTTCGTGTGTCTCGGGACTGTACCCAATGGCCACCTGTTTGCACGACTCAGTAGAGCCGTGGTAGGGTGGCAATCAAAATACAGTGGGAGAACACACAAGACTCCATGACGATCTCGGGTCTACAGACTAACCTGTACCAGTGTCACCTGAGAACTGCTATCCGACGATAGATATAATTCCATATAGGAGTTCTCGGTGAGTCCGTCCAGTGTACCCAGTCACCACTGACCACCCGTATATGATCTTGATGTCAAACATCGATGAATGTGGGAACATCCATCGCCCATCGTATGGGTCTAGTATCATATACGCTAGTCTGCTCTGGTATATCAATGCCCCGTCTCGATATACCTACGACTAGGGACGTTCTAGGATATGCTTATAGACTACAGATCTCTCACTAGTATGATCTCCATCATAATCAGAGTAGTCAAGCCGATATCCTCAGGGCTTTATCAGCATGTATGAGTGAATAGAAGCATGATCAAATAAACATGTCAGATAAAGAAGAACCAGATAGCATACTATCATGTCGAGTAAGAATGCAAATTGAATATATATACATGTATAGATACATCCACTATCACATAATGGCCTCTAGGGCATACATATATCCAACATTCTCGACCTATTTTCTTCATAAAAGATGGGTTCTAGCTGACTTTTCCTCGATTGTACGGCTTCTTGGATCCGTTCTGCTATTTCCGAGCATTGTTTGTGTCTTTCGCCTTGTTTTTGCCTCCATTTCAGGATTTTCTATCGTGGCGAGAACGTACAACTGGCTGGGGATGAAGGGCATTGTAGTCTTCTTTTTCCGCGGATTGCTGATTGAAACGTTGCGTCCTCGCCTTTTCATAGATAGCCATTTCGCGAATGTGGTTATCCCGACTTTTTTGACCGTCTTCTTTTATTAGCTGGTCAACTTATTCTTCGAACGACGGACTTAACGTTCTTAAAGCGGGATTTTGCTCTATTTCAATGTCACAGCTATTTGGAATAGCGTTCTCTTCATCACCAGAGCTGTTTATGATGTGGCAGCTATGAAAATGCTTCCATTTCTTGGACCGAACGTATCCGAGCCCAGTTGTCTCCATATTCCCGTTAGGCATCTTTCACTGGGTTTCAGGGATATCCCAATTTTTTTGTAGAAGTGAGCTTGCCGAACAGTTTGTTCGAGGGGTACACCTTGGAATTTTAATAGCCTTTTCAATCCCTCCACGTAGTATCTTGTTAGACGGATTGGTTGAAGCCTATCAAGCGCAAAATCGGCACCGTGCCAGACTTCTTTCTCTACTCTAGTTTCCATAGAGTGGTAGAAGAGGATCTCCTTTTCATCTCTTCGTCTGGGAGGCACGTAGAAAGTCTGTAGTTCTTGTTTGCCGTATGTATCGAGCGCATCAAGTTCCTTGTAATGCCGAGGCAGAGCTATTGTGATTTGTAAACTTTGATCAGCTCCAGCAAAGTTTTGCGCTGACGGGCGAACGGAGCCACTGTGTTGGCCTCATCCTCAGAGTCACTGACGAAGACCAAAATAGGGGTAGAAGGTCCGGGCTGATTTTTCTCTTTCTGGGGTTGCCCCGAATAGACTATTTTTTCTTCCTCCTCGGTATTGCTCCCAAAGATTGGGATAGTAGCGACGGCCATCTGTTTATCTTCCGTCTTACGAAATCTTTCCGTATCTTCGAAATCTGGTAGGAAGTATTTTGCGTCCTCGTATTTTCGGACTTCGTTTATTGAGAACGGGTTTAGTTCACCTGTAACGGTGTATTCCAAGCCATGTTTGAAATACTTCATACACTGATATTATGTAGAAAGGATGACGTTGTACTCATGTAACCAAGGCCTGCCGAGTAGAGCATTATAACAAGTCTTGGTATCAATGACATGAAATTTAATATCAGTGATGAGCAGCCCGAAGCATAACATCAGTATTACGGACCCAAGAGTCCGTGGCGACTGTGAGTCAAACTCAGAGATGGTAATTCTGTCTCGGGCCAGGTGCTGAACGTTCAAGCAAATCTCCTTCAGCACTTTTACGTTGAGAAGATTAACGGAGGACCCATTGTCGACAGGGATTTTGCCTATCTTGATGTCATGGCAGCACCCGGTGACGTATAACGGACGATTATGCTCGCACGTTCCGAGAAGGAGATCTTCATTGCTAAATGTGATGTTAGCTGTGTGAACTTCTGCCAGCTCGTCCTTCATCTTTTCTTCTGCGAGGAAAGCTTGGAACTGATCAGGCTCTTGTAATACCTTGATCAAAGACTCTCGCGCTTCCTTGGACAGGATGAGAGTATCCAATATGCTCAGTTGCGAGGGTATTTTCCTCAGATGTGCTAAGACATTGTAATCCACCTTGTTTTTCTTTGGTGTGTCCTTAGCTGCGAGCTCTTTGATGATTCCATCGTTGAGGGTGATTTCCTCCGGGATTTTTTCTTTCCCTTTGTCTTTTTTGCTCGAATTTTTTCTTTCTCTTTGTCTTTTTTGCTCGAACCTTGGTTTGTAGGTCCGAGGTTCTTTTCAGGCAACGTGTGGTTACGCAGCTGAATATCTCGCATTTCTTCTCCTCCTCTTCTTTTCCGGAGGTGAAGTCTTTAAAGAGAGGGCTGAGAGTTATATCGTCCTTAGAATCGCTCCCGAAGGTAAGAACCTGAGGTTTTTTCTCTTCCGGACTGATATCAAACATATGACAGTTTCCAGTCGTTTTTCCACGCGCTTCTGTCGCACTTTTTTGTCGCCGACGAGCTTCGCGTTTCATCCTCTTGAAGTGTTGTTGATGGGCAACATATCTTTGCCACCACTTCTGAAAGGCACTGCACTCTTCAGTGGAATGAGTAACCCCCCGATGATATCGGCAGTAGTTCGGATGTGAATTCTCTTCGTCGAGGTGTATGACCCTAGGAGTGTTTTCCATAAGAGATGACAGCTTCATTCCCATTGACAGGGATTTGGTGAACCTCTTCTCTACATTCATCCTACTCCTATTTGTCGCAGGTGTGCTTCGGTTTGGTTGGAGTACTTTACGACTCATCTTTGCCGCAGCTTCTTCATTCTGGCGCTGATGCTTAGCGTTTTCGTATATGGTTGTTTCACGTTCTCGGTCAGCTTTGCTTTTTCGAAAGGTTTCGTTTAACAGCCTATCAATTCAGTCTTCTTCTGGCAGTTCTGCTGAATCTGCTCCCAGTTCCTCTGCGCTGTTTTCTTACGCTGAGGGAGTTTCTTTGTCATTTAACGACTAATGGGAGACCATGTAGCAACTTGCTACACAGTCTTCGATTTCTTCTGATGAGTCATTTCCCTCATCGTTGTCACTATCTCCATTCTCAAGAATGTGCTTGAGGAACTCTTCGAGCGTGACCGGTGCTCGTGCCTTCTGGTTGTACTTCTCTAGCGCGTCAATATATTTCTGTAGGTCTGTGCACTTGTCGTCATACTCAACAGGCTGCACATGCTTCTTGGTCTTCTTCTTTTTCCTTGAAGGCTTTGAAGACTCGACTTGGGGGTTTTGTCTTTCGTCAACAACTTTCGGTATGGGATGTGGTTTTAGTATCCCTTCGATGATCTCGGGTTCAAGTGGGTTTTTCCACCTGATTGCTCGACATGCCTGTAGATCCTTCAGCATTCTCTTGGTTTTGCTGAAAGAACGACTTCCCATGGAGCTTCTTCCACGAGCGAGCATGATGCCCCCGACGTATCCACCTTTTTGGGAGTGTGCTTCTGAGGTGGGTTCACCTTCCAGTTCTCGGATAGTGTGAACATCCTTTCTTGGTACTGGTCCTCGACCCAGTTCTTAAAGACGTAGCAATCCTCAATTGGGTGGCTCACTATTCTTTGATAGGAGCAGTAGTTGGGGTTGTTGACATCGTCGGGTTGCGGTGGACACCGTGGGTCTGGCAGCGTGATGAGTTTGTTGCGCACTACCAACTCGAAGAGTCTCCTTGTTTTATCACGGAAAAACGAGTAAACGCGTCCTAGCCTTTCTTCCAGGGATAGACGTGGACGTGCAATGTTTTGGCGAACCGCCGGCTTTGGGTCGCTCGATTGTTGTTGACTGTTGGCGACGAAGGATGCTTTCCCTTTACCCTTGGCATTTCAAGGGTCCTTATCTGAGGAGAAAGGCCCGTGGCCCATCTGGTCCATTTGGGCCAGTTTGTCGATCAGAGCCTGGAAGGCGGTCGGCTCGAAGAATATCATGAACTGGGACATGGTCATTTGATGATCGAGGGCCCCAATGAACATGCCTACTGCAAGAGATTCTTCGATGCGTTGTTCACACTTAGACCACAGGTTCTGCCACCGGATTGCGTATTGAACCCATGTTTCTCCTATTTTCACTCTCGCATTAATTAATGCCATAATCGGGGTACGTTCGCTCGTGCTGGAGAACCTCTGTATGAACAGTAACTCCATCTCTGCGAAGGTTTTCACAGAGTCATTTGGGAGTTCCGAGTACCATTCAAAAGCTGTCTCCGATAGACTACCAACGAACTGGCGAAGCAATAGTTTGTCGTCGCCTCCAGTGTTACCGCACAGAGCTCTGAACTGCGCAATGTGCTGGTGCAGGTTACATGTCCCCTTGTATACATGGAACTTGGGGATCGTATATCCCGGCAGGTACTTGATTTAGTCATACCAGTCTGGATACGGTCTCTCAGTTCTGACGATTTGGTTAGCAGGCTTGATGAGCTCGTATTTGTTGAGCTATATAGTCATCAAGAGCAGCCTCAGAGATCGTTTCCTCCCTAGCTGTTGATAAAGCCGGAAGAGGGTTTGAAGTTCCCCTCTGTCATCCTCGATGATTATCGGCGGCTCTTCGGCTGGAGGCTCTGGCTGGATCATCATTCCAACCATTCTCTTTTCTTTCAAGCACCCTTCGTAGGAACTCTATATCGGTCTCCTACTCTTAGCGGTGCTCGCTTGCTAGTTCTGGAGTTTCTTTCTGTCCGGTAAGTGCTTCCATTTTCGTCAGCATCTCTTGGAGCTTTTGTTGTTTCTCCTGAACTTTTGTCAACGACCGAGTTTGCGGTCGACGAGCCACGAAAGCACGGCTTTCCTCTTTCCTGGAAGCCATGTAGACCATATACATGATCATGCCCCCAGATTTAGGGCGTTGGGGTCCAGCGTCTTTAGAATTTGCCGCAGGCGGTGGGATGTTCTCCAGCCTCGCCCTTTTATCGGAGGTTGAAGTTGAAGGAGCTGGTTTGACAGGCACCTTTGTAGAAGAAACCCCTTGCTGTATGTTGGAGGGGTGGTCTTTCTCTTGCCGAGCCTTCGATTTTTTCGGTCAATGAGAGTAGTTCTGGTCAATCACGGAGTCTTGGACATTCCGCCAGACCCTGTGTATCTGTGAGGAGAGCCGCTGATGGGGTCGCTCCTGTTTTTCCTTCATAGGGACCTCCACATGAGGAGGTGATTTCTTCAGTACAGCTGTGGGGGAATTTTTATGCACCGTCTTAAGCAGTTCAAAACTGTTCCCCTTGGAACAGTAGCATCGACTTCCACCATTGGAGCTGGTGGGGTAATTCCACAAGGGGAGTTGCCCCCGGCTTTTCTTTCTCGGCGCCAGTGGCGACATCGAGCGTGCCTTCCTGAAGGGACCGCCTCGGTTTCAGAAGCGATTGCAGCATGCCCCTGGCTTTGTTGAGGAGCTCCAGCAGATGACAGTCTGTTAAACACCGACTTTCTCGGCAAGATTTGATTGGAGACAGTCAGCCTCTCGAAGACTGATCGCTTGAATGGTGAAGCACTTTTGACGGCTTCATTTGTAACAGGACTTGGGTGGGCTATCCTTTTTGGGGTAGCCCTTTCGGGAATCACGGGCTTCTTTGCGGGCCCGCTTGAGCTTTGGCTCAGCCTATTAAAGACCGAGGTATCAGATATGGACGACCCGTTGAGAAGGGCCGTTGTGGTTGCAAGTCGATCGAAGACCGACTTCTTGGAAGCTTCGTATTGCGGCGCTAGGGCGCTAAAACTCGTTGGTGGGATCATGGTCCTGAAGAACAATCCGGTAGTAGCTTGAGTTACTTGCCGTACCGGCATTGAAAAAATGGAGGTCGCGTTGGGCCCGTAAGTTACTCCCCCAGTTGGGGCGGATCGGGAGTTGCTGTTGCAAGTTGTGCAGCTGGAAGTCATCGATATTCTCTTCTATTTCTGCACAGGAACAAGACACCAAATCTTAGTACCTTGAATTCGAGGGCAACCATAGCAAACCGCGATTTTGTTCGCGAAACACGACACATGAAGTGTGGAGTGGAAAGAGGAAAAGGTCCCACCGGGCGTGCCAGAATCTGTTTACCGCCGAAAATGGGAGATGAAACCAAGATGGATCGTCTTGCCTGAATTTGGGGGCAGATGCTATTTGGATTTATCTGTCCACCTCTCCGAAGATGCCTAGTTGATTTATGGCACCGTATATTGGAGGTTTGGACAGATGCGGCCGTTGTAGCGTGACTTCGTCAGATTCTCCCTCGTTTTGCGAGGGTTTTTTTTATTGTGGGGACGCTATTCCCTGCAGGCACAAGCCCCTGCAGTTAATTATGTTACCGCATCGTGATAACCACTTTCTCCTGCTCCGGAAGTACATTTCGTGTCGTGTGTTTTTTTGTTTGTTTAGGTTGCCCGTGGATTGTATACGGAGACTATTTTATGCCGTCTCCCGTAGGGTATGGATTAGTCCAAATCCATATATTTTAGATTTGGGTTTGTTTTATTTAAAGACTGTTAATCTAGTTTGAGATTAAGATCGACTAAAATATACATGAGCAGTTGGGGCTTAGTTTGTTTTAGTTTAAAGACGTCACGGTTTATTATCGCCATGTTTGAGGCAAGATGTTAGTTTAGGGACGTTTCGGTCCATTATCGCCATATTTGGGACGAATATTAGTTTAGGGACGTTTCGATCCATTGTCGCCATATTTGGGGCGAATATTAGTTTATGGACGTTTTGGTCCATCATTCAACTTGCACACATATGTATTTGTTACATGGCAGAGTGAACAATGTTGACAGGGAATGCGCCCAATTTGGGGCGCGATCCGATTTGAGGCATGCATGTCAATTTGGAAGTGCATTAAGAGAAGTTGTTGGTTGTCAGGACCCGCCACCTCTTTGAAGACGTTGAAGGATTACAACGACATATCTTAGAAGTGTGAAGAGATATACCCTTAAACCGGATACCATGCTTGAGAGAAAAGGGGGTTATTGTGGTCTCAAGAATTCTTGGTCGTATTTGAGACTTTGGAAATCGAGAGCGCATGGGCTTGATTTGTTTTTTGTTAAGGATACGTTAGTCCAACTTGAGACTAAGATTCACTTAACAATATTTTAGGATCTTCTTTATTTAAGACCCAGCAACAGAGCATTTGGACTCAGTTGCAAGACTTCAGCAACTTAGCTAATTTGGGCTTTGGTATGCTTAGTCTACCCTTTTTTTTGTAAAAAAGTGTTAAGCACTTGTTTGGGCTCTGTTTATTCAGTCCCTCTTTTAATGCAAAAAGTGTTGAGCACTTATATGAGTTCTGACGCCCACATATGATCATGTGGAGCTTTCAGTCATGGGAATTGCCCAATAAGTGTTGAACACTTTACTTATTTTGTCTTTATATGGAGTGCTAGGCACTCTTTATGGCGTCCACATGGGGAGCGCGTGAGGCACTGGATGCTGCCCAATGAGTGTTGAACACTTAGTCGTTTTGGGCTGCTTATGGAGTGCTAAGCACTCTTTTCTTCTCTTTGCGGCGCCCACGTGAGGAGCATGTGCGGCGCTGGGCACTAGGCACTGACTAATGAGTGCTAAGCACTCTTCCCTTTTGTGGCGTCCACGTGAGGAGCACGTGCGGCTCTGGGCACTAGGCACTGCCTAGTGAGTGCTAAGCATTCTTCTCTTCTGTGGCGCCCCATGAGGAGCACGTACGGCGCTGGGCGCTAGGCGTTTTTCTCTTCTGTTGATGGCATTTTTGCTCATTAATGATCACCAGGATCTTTGTTTTGCAGATCTAGGATCGAGCTTCATTTTTTTAAGAACCGGGTTCTTTTATGAGAACTAGGTTTCTCTTATATGCTTTTGTTTTGAGAAATTCAATTCCTAGTTCTTTTCTGAATCTTTGATTCTCAAGAACAAGTTCTTCCCGATGAGAATTAAATTCACAACTTCTGGAAGACTTGTCTTGTGGATCTCAGATCTAGAAAAAGAACTAAGTTCTTTTTAAAAGGATTAAACCCTTTGATAAGTAAATAAGATGTTTTGATCTCTATTTTTTTCTATTTACCTAGAGTTTTGAGGAGGGAGATCTTCTTCCTTGAGAATTTAATTCTCTGTTCCTTTAAATCTTTCTGGTATTTTTTCTTTCTTTTGAAGCTGATGGGGAGGGTCCTCTTCTTTTTTTCTTCTTTTTTTAGACTTGAAGTCTTTTGTCTTTTATATAGTAGAGGCAAATTTATTAATTAGCTTTGAGAAAATCTCTCATCAAGAGATCCCAATTGATTTGGAGAATTTCACCCACCATTGGATCTTTAATCCAAGGGTTTCTGTCTTAGAGAACATATCTTCTTGTTTTTAAAAAAATTGGAAAAATATTTTCCCATATGCAAAGTCTTACTCTGTGAAATGATGATTTTTAATCACTATTGGATTTTTAATCCGAGTGTTCTCTGTTTTACAGAGGGCATAGAAATTTTTTTCTATGATCCAACCCCTCTGTTTAACAGAGAGTAGAATTTAATTCTGCTTGGACGCCGGCACTCACGTGTTGTGCACGTAGACACCACCTGAGAGTTTTAACTCTTGTTTAATTTAATAAACTCTTTTATGCTTTGCACACTGGTGTCCGCGTAAGGAGCACGTGAGGCGCTATATGAGAGTTTTAACTCTTATTTAATCTAATAGATTTTTTTGTGCTTTGAATACTGGCTCCCGCGTGAGGAGCACGTGATGCACCACCATAGGATTTGATCCTATCAGCGTTAGCGCCCTTATGGAAGGCACATGAGGCTCTGCCTCATTGATTTTGAACAGAGCTTTGCTCTTTTAATGGGAAAACATAGCTCACTGGTAAAGCTCTTGCTTTGCTGTGACGTAGCCCCTGTGTTTGATTCCCATCAGTCACATTATATTTTTCTGATTTTTCTTTCAAACTTTTTAGAAGCCCAAAAGTTTACACATGCACTGCACATAAAATGAAAAGTCTGGAAAAACAAACATGTGCAAAATGATATAAATACAGAGAGGAGCACGTGGCGAGCATCCAACCTCCTGTTTACACTAGTTTAATTTTTGTTTACAGACATATATGAAAGCAAGCTCATTCATATACGCACATATACACATGTGGGTTGCAACAATACAATCAGAGGGAGAATAAGTGGTAAAAACAAAGCACTCGGTGGTCGATGATAAAAGGAAAGTATTTAAATAAATATTTTATTCTATAAGAAATAGATCACCAAACACGGGATCGAAAGTACAAGGGTTCACAAAACTATGAATAAAATTCTCTAACTCCCTCTCTACCTTCTCCACCATGTTGAAGCGGCGATCTTCATGAGGAGTCGCTCCCCATCGGTCAGCGCCGTGCCCATCAGCAAAAGCGGACATGATGGTCTGCTGAGCCCGCATCTGGCTTAGCAACTGAACAGAGCGATCCCTCATAGGCTCGGTAATCAAAAGTGCCTCATAAAAGCACTCGATCTTGGCCTCCATTGTGTCGAATATCGCTTGAGTCATCTCCGCTGGATGATGGGGAATGCCATCGAGCACAGACATGAAGACCATCCGGAGCCAAATGGAGCTGATGAGGAGAGGTGATTCTCTACGAGTCAAGAGCTCGTGCAGAACCGTATCACATTGATCATCCATAAGAGTAGGATTCACCAAGCGTGAAGCAAAACGAGAAACAATTTCCTCGATAGGCACCTCCCATGGCTGCCGAAGAGCATGTGGACGATTACAAGCCATAACTCTCCTCTGTTAAAATGATTCTCTGAAAGTGAAAGAGAAGAAGAGCATTGCTTCAGATTATGAATGGAGGCATTTAAGTCTCAGTACAGAAACCGTTGTGCATGATGGACCATTTCCAAGCTCTTTCAAAAGAAGGCAATGGAAAAGAAAAGTTTGACTCTAGAAAAGCAGAGAAAGAAGGTGAAAAGACACCTTCATTAATGAGGCAGCGCCTAACGTGCTCTCCACGAGGCGCTAGCGCTAGAGCTAATCATATAGGATTAAATTCTATGGTGGTGCCTCACGTGCTCCTCACGTGGGCACCAAGGTGCAAAGCACATAAATGCCTATCATAAGAATTAAATTCTTATATGGCGCCGTACGTGCTACTCACGCCGGCGCCAATGTGCAAAGCACAGAAACACTTTCTGTATAAGAATTAAATTCTTATATGGCGCCGCACATGCTTATTACGTGGACGCCAATGTGCAAAGCACATAAATACCCAGCATAAGAATTAAATTCTTAAGTGGTTCTTACGTGCACAATACGTGAGCGCCGGTGCCCAAGTCAAAATCAACATAATTAAATTCTACAGGGGGATATTTCCCTAAAAATGGGGATACTCTCTGTTAAACAGAGCCATTGGATCAAAAATACAATGGTGATGATAAATCATCAAATAATAGAATAAAATTCTATCAACTGAAAATATTTGCCTAAGCTTTCTAAATGAACAGGGAATTGTTGGATCAAAAATCCAATGAAATGGGAAATATTTCCATATACCTTTTCAAACAAAAATATTGCCCTCTATAAAATAGAGAGCCCTTGGATTAAAAATCCAATGGTGATTAAAAATCACCATTTCATAGAATAAAATTCTGCATATAGGAAAATATTTTCCCAATCTTATTAAAAACAAGAAAACAAGTTCTGTAAAACAGAAACCCTTGGATCAAAAATCGAATGGTAGGTAAAATTCCCCAAATCAATTGGAATCTCTCAATGAGAGATTTTCTCAAAACTAATTAACAAATTGCCTCCACTATATAAAGGACCTAAGACTTCAAGTCTGATATAGAGGAACCCTCCATAAGCTTAAAAACAAGACAGAAAGCTTTTAAAAAAATAGAGAATTTAATTCTCAAAGGAGAAGACTTCCCTTTGCAAGAAAACCCTAAGTAAATAAAAGAGACCGAAGTATCTCTATCACATTTAAGGATTTAACCCTTCTTGAAGAACTTAGTTCTTTCTCTGGATCAGAGATTCGCAAGACAAGCTTCCTACCAGTTGAGAATTTAATTCTCATCGGGAAGAACTTGTTCTTGAGAATCAGAGATTAAGAAAAGAACTAGGAATTGAATTCCTCACAACAAAAAATATATATAAAGAGAGACTTAGTTCTTATAAAAGAATTTAGTTCTTAAAAATGAAACTTGATCCTAGATCTTTAAACCAAAGATCTTGGTGATCATTAATTGGAAAAAATACCATTAACAGAGGAGAAAAGAATTTAGCGCCCTACGTGCTTCCCATATGGGCGCCCCTAAAAGCGCCCAGCGCCTCACGTGCTCCTTATCTGGGCACCACCAACAAAACAAAAAAGAAAAAGAGTGTTTAGTACTCAATAAATAGCCAAAACGGTTAAGTGCTTAGCACTGATTGGGCAGCACCCAGCGCCTCAGGTGCTCCTCACGTGGGCGTCACCAACAAAACAAAAAAGGAAAAAGAGTGCTTAGCACACAATAAATTGCCAAAACGGCTAAAGTGCTCAGCACCGATTGGGGCAGCGTCCAGTACCTCACGTGCTCCTCATGGGACGCCATAAAAAATGGGGAAAATTGCTAAGCACTTCACAAAAAGTCAGAACGGTTGAGTGTTCAACACTCATTGGGCAGCGCCCAGCGCTGCATGTGAAGAGCATGTAGACACCATAAAAGTGCCTAGCACTCCATATAAAGACAAAATGATTAAAGTGTTGAACACTTATTGGATAATGCCCATGACTGAAAGCTCCACATGATTATATGTGGGCGTCAGAACTCAAATAAGTGCTCGGTACTTTTGCATAAAAAGGGGATTGAATAAACAGAGCCCAAACAAGTGCTTAGCACTTTTCAAAAAGGGGGAAAGACTAAGCAGACCAAGCCCAAATTGGCTAAATTTCTAAAGTTTTCTTGCAGCTGAGCCCAAATGCTCTATTGTTGGATCTCAACAAAAAATGATGATCCTAACTATCTAGTCTCAAATAAGACTAATTAAGCCCAAATGCTCACATGCATTTAAGTAGATCTTAATCTCAAACTAGATTAACGGTCCTTAAATGAAACAAACCCAAATATAAAATATACGGATTTGGACTAATCCATGCTCTACGGGCGACGACATAAACTAGTCTCCGTATATTATCTACGGGCAACCAAAACAAACAAAAACATACACGACATGAAGTGAACTGTCGAAGCAGGAGAAAGTGGTTATCGAAATGCGGTAACGTAATTAACTACAGGGTCTTGCGCCTGCAGGGAAGAGTGTTCCCACAATCAAAAACCCCTCAAAAATTGAAGGGGGGTCTAATGAAGTCTGCTACAATGACCGCATCCGTCCAAACCTCCGATATATGGTGCCATAAATCAACTTGGTATCTTCGGAGAGATGGACGGATAAATCCAAATAGCATCTGCTCCAAAATTCAGGCAAGACGATCCATCCCAGTTCGTTTTTATTTTCTGGCGGTAAACAGATTCTGGCACGCCCGGTGGGACCTTTTTCTCTTTCCACTCCACATTTCGTGTGTCGTATTTCACGAACAAAATCACGGTTCGCTATAGTTGCCGCTGAATTCGAGGTACTAAAATTTGGTGTCTTGCTCCTGTCCAGAACCTAAAGAAATTCGATGGCTTCCCAGTGCGCCTCTTGCAACAGCGACTCTCGCTCCGTCCCAGCTGGAAGAGTAACCTACTAGCCCAATACGGCCTCTATTTTCTCAATGCCGGTGGGGAAGGTCACGCAAGCCACTATCGGATTGTTCTTCGGGACCATACTCCCACCTGTAAGTTTCGGTGCTTCAGCACAGCAGGAAGAAGCTACCAAGAGGTCGATCTTCGATCGACCTGCAAACACAATGGCTCCCCTCAACGAGTCATCCAAAGCTGGCATCTCAATCTTCAACAGGCTGAGCCAAAGTACAAATAGGCCGCAAAGAAGCCCGTGATACTTGAAGAGGCTTCCCCAAAACGGATAGCCCTCCCAACTTCTGTAGGTGAAGTCGTTAAAAGCGCTTCCCCCATCAGAAGGTCAGTCTTCGAAAGATTGGCCGATCCTCCCCAAACTCCAATCAGGACGTCAGTCTTCAACAGGCTGACACCAACACCAACCCCTCACCAAAGCCGGAGGTACGATGAAGCCGCTTTCAAAACTGAGACGTTCCCGTTTGCAAGACATGCTCGACGTTGTCACTGGCCCCGAGTGAGGAAAACTGGAGGCAACTCCCCTTCTGGACTCACCCTACCAGCTCCAGTGGTAGAAGTTGATGCTGCTATTCCAACTGAGAACAGCTTTGATCTGCTCAGGAGGGTACACAAGAACTATCCAACGGCGGTGCTAAAGAGATCGCCCCCGCCTGCTGAAGCCACGGTGCAGGAAAAGATGGAGCAGCCCCATCAATGGCTCTCCTCGCAAATTCACAGGGTTTGGAGAAAAGTCTAAGATTCTGTGATCGACAAAGAATACCCTTGTCGGCCAAAGAAATTGAAGATTCGACAAGAAAAAGAACATCCCTCCGTCATATAGCGATGGACTTCTTCTACACAGGTGCCCATCATAACGGCTCCTTCAACTTCGACCTCCCACAAAAGGATGAGGCTGGAGAAAATCCCACCGCCGGCGGCAAATTCCAAAGGTGATGGACCTAAACGCCCCAAGTTTGGGGGCATGATCATACATACAGTCTACATTGCTTCGGGGAAAGAAGAAAGCCGTTCCTCTGTGATTCACCGACCGCAAACTCGAACACTGACAAAAGCTCAAGAGCAACAACAAAAGCTCCAAGAAATACTGACCAAAATGGCAGCACTCAACGGACAAAAAGAAAGCTCGGATACATGGGTCGAATAGCGCCAAGGGCAGGAGACCGATACAAAGTTCCTGCGGAGGGTGCTTGTTCTCCTCCAAAACACGGAGACGCGACCGCGTAGGTCCGTCTTGCCTGAATTTGGGGGCAGATGCTAATTGGTGCTATCCGTCCACCTCTCTGAAAATGCCAAGTTGATTTATGGCACCGTATATCGAAGGTTTAAACGGATACGGCTGATGTAGCAGATTTCGTCAGATTCCCTCTCATTTGAGGGGTTTTTGATTGTGGGGACGCTCTTCCCTGCAGGCGCAAGCCCCTGCAGTAAATTACACTACTGCATCGCGGTAACAACTTTCTCCTTCTCCAGATGGTCACTTCGTGTCGTGTGTGTGTGTTTTGTTTTTTGGTTGCTCGTGGATTGTATACAAAGACTAATTTATGTTGTCGCCCGTGGGGCGTGGATTAGTCCAAATCCGTATTTCCTTAGATTTGGATTTGGGGGTTGGGTTTAAGGATACGTTAGTCTCATTTGGGACTAAGATCAACTTAAACGTTCGTTGAGAATATGTTAGTCTAATTTTAGACTAAGATCAACTTAATGGGATCATTTAGATCCAACAAAAGAGCATTTGGGCTCTATTGTTTAGTTTAGGGACATTGCGGTCGATTACCAGTTTAAGGACATAGTGGTCCAATGTTAGTTTAAGGACATCTCGGTCCAAGGTTAAGGACATCATAGTCCATGGGTTTAAAAGGACCCCGCAGTCCAAGGTTAAGGACATCATAGTCCATGGGTTTAAAAGGACCCCACAGTCCGAGGTTGAGGACATCATAGTCCATGAGTTTAAGGACCCCACAATCCATGGAATGATTGGTTATCGGGACCCGTCATATCTCTGAAGATGTTGAAGGATTATAACGACAAATATCAAAAGAGTGAAGAGATGTACCCTTGAACCAAAGTTGATTGGAAAATCTGTAATTCAATTTGGAACTAAGATCAATTAATTAGATTATAAGCACATTGGCTCAGTTAAATCTGAATTGAGGACTTATGGCCAACTTGGGCTAAGTCCAATTAAGTTTGAACGCCCTTTGTTAGACTGTTGAACATTTGTCTGAATTCAACCTCCCCATTATTTAGCAATGCTAAACACGGGTTTGGGGGGCTCTGACAACATTTTGTCTTTGGCTGAGCACTAACCATCCATCATAGCTCTGGATTTTACTTTGCATATCATATGAACTGACCAATTTTGAGGTCCAGTTGAAGGGGAGATTTGCCTCTGGAAAACTTAACCAATTTGGGCTAAGCTTGGCTTTAAAATAGTGTTAAACACTAGAGGATATTTGGCGATCACGTGCTCCCATGTGATGTGCTGAAAGTAGTGTTAAACACTAAAATTGAATTGGTCACGTGGGGTCACGTGAGGCATCTGAAGATGGGGCCAGACTTCCTTTATTTTTTCTCAGAATATTCAAATAATTGTTAAACACTTTTAGTCTTTGAAATCGTCATGTGTGGACACGTGATAATGCCTCTGCGTTGGGCATCAATTCCTCTGTCTTCCTCTATTTTATTTTTTTTGAAAATAGGTATTTATCAGGGGTCACGTAGGGACACGTGAGGCGCCCTAAATCAGTACCGCCTTTGGCTTTGTACTCTGTTATTTTGAGGGTCACGTGGGAGCACGTGAGGCATTGCCTCTGGGCTAATTCCTTCTTATTTTGAGGAGTCCATTTAAGGGTCACGTGGGGACACATGACCTAGTCTTGTTCGTTCTTTTTTACTCGTTGGGATGAAGGGTCGCGTGTTACCACGTGATCATGTTGGATACTTAATCTTTACGTGCCTGGAGAGCTTCAAGTCTCTTGTTTTAAGAATTAAATTCTTTTGTAGGGTTAAACCCTAGTTTCATTTAGGGGGAATTAAATTCCTATGTATTTAGAAGAATTAAATTCTTATGTAGGGTTAAACCCTAGTTTCATTTGGAGGAATTAAATTCCTATGAATTTGGAAGAATTAAATTCTTATGTAGGGTTAAACTCTAATTTCATTGGGAGGAATTAAATTCCTATGAATTTGGGGGAATTAAATTCCTTAAACTTAAATCCTCCCTCTAAGTTTTAGATATGCATGGCAGAATCTCCCCGATGAGAATTAAATTCTCAACTTGTAGGGAGATCTGCTTCTGCAGATATTCAACCAAAAGAAGAACTAAGTTCTTATTCAGAAGAGTTAAACTCTTAATTTGAGAATTAAATTCTCTTTTATTTTATGAAGCTTAGATATCTTTCCCCTTTCTCACCTAGGGTTTCTTTTATCTCCTGAAGAAATCTTCTTTTCTCTCTTGAGAATTAAATTCTCCTCTCTTTTTTCTCTCCGTTGTTGTATATTTCCCTTTTCTTTTCTCCTTGGCTTTTATTTATAGGAGAAAGAAAAGAATTAATTTGTTTAGTCAATCTTTCATTGAAAGATTTTAATTGATTTTGTAACCAACATGATCTTTTAGATCACTCAGTGAATTTTATTCACCATTAGATTTTTAATCCAAAAGATCTTTTATTTTTTATTCCTGGTAAATTTCAGGGAAATCTTTCCTTGTATAGAATCTTTCTATAAATTGGTGATTTTTAATCACCATTGGATTTTTAATCCAACGGTGCTCCAATTTACAGAGCACAATCTTTTTGTTTGGAAAGATCTAGTGAAATTTTTTTCTATCTAGGGTTTTTGATTTCCCTTAATTAGAATTTAATTCTATTAGTTCAGAAGATTTAAAAGCCTATCACGTATTAGCACGTGACCCCACTGATTGACCAATTAATTAGAATTTAATTCTATTGGTTTAGAGGGTTTAGAAACCCATCACGTGTTGGCACGTGACCCCACTGATTAATTATTTAATTAGAATTTAATTCTATTGTTTCAGAGGGTTTAAGAGCCTATCACGTGTTGGCACGTGACCCCACTGATTAATTATTTCCAATTATTTATTTTATTCAGTGCCTACAGGCTTTGCCTGTAAATGGTCACGTGTCTGCACGTGATGCCCTGTCACGTGCGGGCACGTGATGCCCGGTCACGTGCGGGCCCGTGATGCCTCATAACTTTTGATCCCGAATGAATTATGAGGCCCATAATATATCAAATCGAAGTATTTTTTGAGCCGCTTTCGATGCCATCAGAATTTAGCTGTTTCTCATTAGGGAGTTTGTCAAAATACAGCCCGGAAAATACCGGTTCGCATTTTCTTCTTTAGATTACACGTGCATAGCATATATGCTCATAACTTTTGATCCCGGACGAATTATGAGTCCCATAATATATCAAATCGAAGGCTTTTTCGAGACGCTTTCGATACCATCAGAATTTAGTTGTTTCACATTCGGGAGTTTGTCAAAATACAGCCCGGAAAATACTGGTTCATATTTTTTTAAACGTATCGTTGCCATTTGATACCTTGGGCTCTTTTGCGCAGAAAAAAAATTTTGGCGGGAAAAAATGCCCCCCACTACTTTGCCCACGTAATTATATATGTTGATGAAGTAGTGCAGAGTAATTCATAGCGTATGACCAGCTTCGGGTTGGTATATAATTTTCAGAATTTTGATCTGAGAAGATAACGAGCGGACACAAGCGTCGTCATTTATCATTGACTCAAATCTCGACTCTTAAGGGATATAGTTCCAAACCCTCGGCTCCATGAGCCGCACCCTTTCTATTTCTTTATGTTTTACTCTGGCGTGAAGTAGTTTATATGCTCATGAGTAATTTCTCCATTTCAGTGGCATGTAGCTTTGGCAAGTATGGCCCATAGATGGTAGATAACAGTTCATCTTGAACTTTTTATAAGGTAGCGATGGCTTAAGAAACAGGGTTATGATCTGTTGCTTAAGACTTTCCAACTTTATGAGTCGTGAGGGTCTCACAAAGTCTTTTCTCCATACGAGTCGTGAGGATCTTGTAGGTGTCTTTTCTCCTTAGGAGTCGTGAGGACTCCGAAGTGCGTTTTCTCCTGAGAATCATAAGGATCTCACAAGAGAATTTTCTTTATGCGTAAGGACACTAATTTCCCCGCAAGTTGAGACGAATCGAGAGATTCTCGCAAAGACACTGATTTCCTTGCAGGTCGAAATGAATCGAGAGGTTCTTGCCGAGGACGCTGATTTCCCTGAATCGAGATAAGCAGCGATGGCTTAGGAAACAGGTTCAGATCTGCTGCCTAAGACTTTTCAATTTTATGAGCCGTGAGGGTCTCATAAAGATTTTTTTCTCCCTACGAGTCGAGAGAATCTCGTAGGTGTATTTTCTCTTTAGGAATCGTGAGGATTCCTAAGTGTGTTTTCTCTTGAGAGTCGTAAAGATCTCACAAGATAATTTTCTTCCTTACAAGTCGAGAGAACTCGTAAGTGATTGATGAGTTGACCTACTCCCGGGTCAAAGCATTGCATCAACAGGGAGGTCGAGGGTTGACTTTGGGTTGTCTGTGCACCACCGAGTCATGGAACCGGGAACTTTGCCACGGCTCCATTTTGCCGACGTCGTATATTCCTGCAAAGTCACTGACTTCTCTGTGGGTCAGCGCGAATCGAGATGTTCTCGTCAAGGACGTTGATTTCCCTGATTCGAGGTATTTGCTAAGGACACTGATTTCTTCGCAGTTGAAACGAATCGAGGTATTCCTGCAAAGACACTGATTTCTCTGTGGGTCAACGCGAATCGAGATGCTCTCGCCAAGGATGCCGATTTCCTTGAATCGAGGTTTTGCCAAGGACGCTGATTTCTCTGCGGGTCGATGCGAATCGAGGTATTCCTGCAAAGACGCTGATTTCTCTGCGGGTCGACGCGAATCGAGATGCTCTCGTCAAGGATGTTGATTTCCCTGAATCGAGGAGGTTGCCAACGACACTGATTTTCCTGGGGTTGAGACGAATCGAGGTATTCCTGCAAAGACGCCGATTTCTCTGAGGGTCGACGCGAATCGAGATGCTCTCGTCAAGGACGCTGATTTCCCTGAATCGAGGAGATTGCCAAGGACACTGATTTTTCTGGGGTTGAGCCGAATCGTGATATTCCTGCAAAGACGCTGATTTCTTTAGGTTCGACACGAATCGAGATGCTCTCGTCAAGGACGCTGATTTCCCTGAATCGAGGATGTTGCCAAGGACACTGATTTCCTTAGAGTCGAAACGAATCGAGGTATTCTTGCAAAGACATTGATTTCTTTGCGAGTCGACGTGAATCGAGGTGCTCTCATCAAGGACGCTAATTTCCTTGAATCGAGGTGTTTGCCAAGGACACTGATTTCCTTGGAGTTGAAACGAATCGAGGTATTCCTGCAAAGACATTGATTCCTTTGCGGGTCGACACGAATCGAGATGCTCTCGTCAAGGACGCCGATTTCCCTGAATCGAGGTTTTGCCAAGGACACTGATTTCCCTGGAGTTGAGACGAATCGAGATATTTCTGCAAAGACGCTGATTTCTCTGCGGGTCAACGCGAATCGAGATGCTCTCGTCAAGGGCGCTGATTTCCCTGAATCGAGGAGGTTGCCAAGGACACTGATTTTCCTGGGGTTAAGACGAAATGAGTTATTCCTGCAAAGACACTGATTTTCTTGCGGGTTGATGCGAATCGAGATGCTCTTGTCAAGGACGCTGATTTCCCTGAATCGAGGAGGTTGCCAAGGACATTGATTTCCCTGAGGTTGAGCCAAATCGAGGTATCTCTGCAAAGACACTGATTTCTCTGCGGGTCAACGCGAATCGAGGTGTTCTCGCAAGGATGTCCTAACGTCACAGTTAACCTCTGCTCTTTACGACAGAGGTCCGTTAGGGTTTGTGGTACTAGGGTTTTGTCTGTCGTACCGTCGCGTTGGCTGATGTATTCCTCGATAGGCAATCTTGCAGTTCAAGTAGCCTTTTGATTGTCGTGTCTCTGATCCCTTTGGGGGTCTGGACAAGATGTCTTCAAGCAATCTTCCTAGGTAGTTTGACCGTCGGAAAAGCAAGCGTTAGGAATTTTGCCATGCCTCTTTTTACTTGAGGTTAGGCTCAGTTTGGGGAGCCCCGATGAGTCATAACCACTCCACGCTAGTGTAGGATGATCTCCGATAATCTTTCATATGTTATATCAGTTGCCGTCAAGACCCTGAATCTAGGAATTTGGCCTTTGCTTCGTTTGCCGGCATTGCGTCTGCTGTATCGAGACGAATGTCGCGGTTGTTTCTAGGTTGTTGGTGAACCGTCGAGGTTTAGAACTAGGGATTTTGCCGTGGCTCCGTTGTTTGATTGTCACGTCTGAATCCTGCTGGAGGAAGAACGCTGTGGTGACATCTCGTCTGTAGTATCAAGACGAACGTCGAGGTGGTGACCACTCCGCGCTGGTGTGGGATGATCTCCGATGGTCTTTCAGGTTTTATATGAGTTGCCGTCAAGACCCTGAAGCTAGGAATTTGGCCTTTGCTTTGTTTGCTTTAGCGTGTCCGAATCCTGTTGGAGGAATGACGCTGTAGTGACATCTCGTCTGGTGTATCGAGATGAACGTCGAGGTGGTGACCACTCCGCGTTGGTGTGGGATGATCTACGATACTCTTTCAAGTTTTATATGAGTTTCCGTCAAGACCCTGAAGTTAGGAATTTGACCTTCGCTTCGTTTGCTTTGGCGTGTCTGAATCTTGTTGGAGGAAGGACGATGTGGTGACATCGCGTCTGCTGTAACGAGACGAATGCTAAGGTAGAGCTGCGATTTTGCCATCACTCCGCTTTGTTTCGACCGTGAGGTCTTTCGTTGACGTTGCATCTGCATTCTGCTGGACTGCGAAAGAACGCCGTTGTTGACATTGCGTCTGGTGTAACGAGACGAATGCTGAGGTGGAGCTGGGATTTTGCCGTCACTCCACTTTGCTGACGTTGCGTCTGCTGTAAAGAGATGAATGTCGAGGTGGTCTCTAGATTGTCTATGAACCGTCAAAATTCGGAACTAGGGACTATGCCGTAGCTCCGTTTGGTGATGTTCGCGTTCGAACCCTGCTGGAATGAGGATGAACACCATTGTGGGTCTCCAGGCTGTAGATGTGACCATCGAGACTTGACTCTTTTTTCGATGAAGCATGGTGGGATGATATGGTTCCCTCTTTATTTGCGCCCCTGGATTATATACAGGGATCGATATGATCTCACCTGTAGGGCAAAAAGTTTCATTTTATATATTTTTCTTTCCGCGATGCTTTATCATTTCAGCTTTTATATCACGAAAGTCGCGATTGCCCAATCATTTCGGCTATTTTTCGCTGTACCCAATCATTTCGGCTATTTGTTTTATTTACTCGCTGCTTTTTATTACGAGTTGCCCAACCATTTCGGCTATTTTGTATACATACATTTTTACTTGCTAATTTCGTTGCAAGTTGCACTATCATTTCGGCTATTTCATATGCATTTTTGGTTCGCTGATTTTTTTATCGCGAGTGTGGAACTTGGAATCTGGTGCCAATCTCAGCATCAGCATCGCTACAACTAGAATATTGGCAGGAGCGAATCATCATTTGCCGTGAAAGGATTTGGAATTTGATACCGATTTAGGCATCAGCATTGCTATAACTGGGATATTGCCAGGAGCGAATCATCATTTTCCTCTATCGATGTCGATCAAAGGTGGCTTAGCAAACAGGGTTAAGATCCCGTCGACTAAGGCTTTTGACTTCATGAGCCATAAGGGTCTCATAAAGGTGTTTCTCCCTACGAGTCGTGAGGATCTCGTAGGTGCGTTTTCTCCTTAGGAATCGTGAGGATTCCTAAGTGTATGTTCTCTTATAAGTCGTAAGGATCTTACAAGAGTGTTTTCTCCTTTTAAGTCGAGAGGACTTATAAGGGTCGTTCACCGTGTGAGCATATCCCTAGTCGTTGATGGGACTCTGTTAGGGAAATGTTCATTCGTGCCCGTGGATTGTATACAAGGGTCAATATTGAACCGCTTGTAGGGCAAAATCGGGGGGTATGACTGCTTAAGAACAGGTTCAGATCCCTGTAGCTTAAGGCTTTTGAATCTTATGAGCCGTGAGGGTCTCATAAGAGGGTTCTCCTTACGAGTCGTGAGGATCTCGCAAGTGTAATTTCTCCTTAGGAATCGTGGGGATCCCTAAGTGTGTTTCTCCTTTATGAGTCATAAGGATCTTACGCAGGTGGTTTCTCCTTATAGGGTCGAGAGGACCTTTCAAGTGTCTTTTAACGAGATTGCGCCTTTTCGGGTATTAACAAAACTCGCCAGTAGTACTGCTGTTTTTACTCACGGCGCCCTTGCGGGATTTCATCCGTGCCCATTTTGCTTGTGGACATACCCTTTTTTTCTTTTTTTGTACGAGTCTGCGCCCTTTCGGGTTTTCATAAATATCGCCGGTAGTTCTGCTGTTTTTACTCACGGCGCCCTTTCGGGTTTTCATCTGTGCCCATTTTGCTTGTGGACATACCTTTTTTTTGGTTTTCAAGTGGGATATTCCACTTGACTGCAGGAATCGTTTGTAAGCCCCTTGATATCCTTTCTATTCTTTGAGAAGAAAGGACCATCGTACGTAGAGATTCTTACTCCAGTGAGAAATATGCCCTTTGTGTATACTTCGAGGGGAGCAAGTACCCACGCCATCGCTATTTTGGTGACAGGTTGTTTCAAAGTCGCTCATTTTTTTTGTTGAGCGTCGGCAACAAATACCACTTTACCTCCTCTTTTCATTCATCTTCATCAGATGATGAAGGGTCTTGACTCAGCTAATCCGATCAAGTCATTTTGTCCATGAGCTCTTGGAAGGCTGTTGGCTTGAAGAGGGCCATATACGAGGACGCCTTTGAATTTGGGTCAAGGATGGCTATGAGCATTCCCATGGCTGCAATTTCTTCGATGCGTTGCTTGTATTTGACCAGAGATTTCATCATCGGGTAACACATTGAACCCAAGTCTCATTCGGTCTAACCCTTTCGTTGACCAGTACCGTCACGCTAATCCGTTTATTCATACTAGTGAATCTCTGACAGGAGGGCATCTCCATTTTGTCGAAGGTATTCATGGATGCATTCGGGAGTCCCGCATACCATTTGAAGGCAATGCCCGCCAGACAGCCGATGAACTGTCAGAGGAGAAGTATATCAGTATTGCTGCACAAGGGTTCAAATTGCGCCATGTGCCGGCGAGAATTCTCAGTTCCTTTGTATATGTGGCACATTGGAAGTGTGTACTCTGGTGGGTACTGTATTTGATTGTGCCATGTCGGATATAGTCGAACAATCTTGATTGATCTATTTGCGGCTTCACTGGCGTAGCGAGCTTCGATTTGCTGAGCGATATATTCGTTCAGCTTTGCTTTTAGGAATCATTTCTTTCTCAGCCATTGATGAGCTTTGCAGAGGATTTGAAATGTCATTCTTATCTTTTAGACCGACTACTGGCAGTTCATCCGCCAGTGGTTCCGATCGAACCATCATTCCAGCCATATTCTGAATCAGAAGGGCCGTCTGGTTCATTTTAGTGGACATTTCCGCTGCTTCTGCATCTCTCTTTTTCAGAGCGCGCTTTAGGAAATTAATATCCGACCCCTTCTCTCTTTCTCCAGGTGCGTCTTCGGGATTTGCCTTAGACGATGGATTAGCGTTTGCTGCCGCCTGAGCAAGCATCTCGTGCAGCTTTTCACGTTGCTGTTGAATTTTTGTTAAGGACCGAGTTTGAGGTCGGTGACTAGTAGAAGCTCGAACTTTGTCTTTGGAATTCACCACATAGACTATGTGAACTACCATGCCCCCAGGCTTGGGGTGTTTGGAGTTTTGGCCTTTGGAGTTTGCTTCGGGCACTTGAGCTTTATTGGGCCTCTCTTTTTTGTAAAAAGCCGCTTTGGTTTTGGGAGGAACCGCTGTATCAGGATCCGTCTTGGGATGAGTCCCCTTGTATCTGAAAGAGGATTTGTCAGAGTTTGGCTGACGTTTAAGGGAAGAGCCGTGGTTGACGAAAGAGACCTTCACTCGCTTCCGTACTTTATATATATATGAGGAAAGTTGCTTTAGGGAGCGAACTGGTTTCTGCTCTCGTGGGATCTCCATAGGCTGCAGAGATTTCTCAAATATTGCGATAGGAAAATTTTATCTGACCCTTCACACCAATTTGAAGCTGTTCCTGGTTGGAACAACATTCACCACTGAGGGTGAAACAGAACCATACGGAGAACTGCCCCCAGCTCATTTCGTATGATGCCAATATCGACGTCGACCATTTCTTACGGCCGGGATTTGATTAGCTTCAGGATTTTGCCGAGCCTGCCCCCTGTTTTCTTTGAGAGCTTGAATATTCTGCCCCCTGCGTCGACCTTGGTCCTTGGCATGTGCCAGTTGTTATCTGATTCCGTCGGCAAAGCTGCTGCATAGGGAGCCCGCCTGTGGACGACATACATCCTTTGGGCTTCCTCCATCGGCGTTGAGGCACCGAGGGTGGGAGGTGGGAGCATCGACCCAAAGAGAAGCTCATTTACTTCTTAAAGAGCCGGATTGCAGAGATTTGAGCCTGCAAGTGACCCATACCTGACTCCACTAGATATGACAGAGCCTGTGTTGCTAAGGTGGGAACAAACACCATTCTTCATAAAGACGAAGCGCCGACTTCAATATCCACTCCCCTAAGGGCAACCACAAACATACACACCGCCATTATCTGATCACGGGAAAAACACGACACACGAAGTGTGGAGTGGAGAGAGGAAAAGGTCCCACCGGGCGTGCCAGAATCTGTTCTCCTCCGAAACATGGAGATGCGACCATATAGGTCCGTCTTGCCTGAATTTGGGGGCAGATGCTAATTGGTGCTATCCATCCACCTCTCCGAAAATGCCAAGTTGATTTATGGCACCGTATATCGAAGGTTTAAACGGATGCGGCCGATATAGCAGACTTCATCAGATTCCCCATCATTTGAGGGGTTTTTGATTGTGGGGACGCTCTTCCCTGTAGGGTGTTTTTCGTCACCCCATTGAGATGGGAATACGCGTGTGCTTGTCAGGCGTACTACAGATTCCCCCTGCCTAGGGTAGGCCGGGGTTTAATGATTATGGGGATCCGAATCTCCGACAGCCGCGAACTAAGCTGCCGTTAATTACCCCTTGCCTTTGGGGCGAGGGAACCTCCGATTAACGGGTTAAACTGGTCATGCGAACTCAATGTGCAGTGTACGTGTGTTTTGTTTTGGAGGGGGGTTTGGATATATCGGGAGCCACGCAGAGTTTTTACGGGGGTCCCGCTACCCGGATAGCGTGCTGGGGGTCAAAGGGGCTAGCAGCCCCCTTGCGGGGTGCGGGGCAGCGCCCCATTAGAAATTTTTTTCTAACAGGGACTATATCGTGGAGTATGTGTATGTGTACATATGTATACATATGTATATATATATATATATGTATATATAAATAAAGGGGAAAAATACATCCAAAGGATGCGTGGGGCAGCACCTTGGGCGTTGTGCGCCTAGGTGCTGTGCGCTCAGGCGCTAGAGTGCCACGTGTCGGCACGTGGGCGCTCTGTGCTTGAGCGCTGGGCGCTGGAGCGCAAGCGCGCCACGTGTCGGCACGGGGGCGACTTGCGCTCGAGCGCTTGCGCTGGAGCGCAAGCACTCCACGTGTCAGCACCGGGGCGACTTGCGCTCGAGCGTTGAGCGCTTGAGCGCAGGCGCGCCACGTGTCGGCACGCGGGCGCTTTGCGCTTGAGCGCCGACCAGAAAAAGAGGCTTTTAGCCTAAAAAAAATTTCTCAGACGAGAAATCAAAGAGGAGTTGAACTCCTGAGTGTGTGTGTTTGTTTTTTTTCTTTTTGGGGGAAAAAATTGTTAGATTTTTTTATTATCTTTGCCTTTATAGGCCATACACTTTACACATAGCCCCTTGGGCTTCACAAAATGGCATTTTGCCTATCCCATGGCTCGTGTGCCATTTCTTTTTGCACATAAGCCATGGGCTTTAAAAAAATTTGGCTTTATGCCTATTTTTCTTACATATATCCATAAAATAAAATAAAAGAAATACAACAAAATTATTTATTACAAAATTTTTATCTTGGCATGGGGGGAGGCCGGCCGCTTCATGTTCTGGCTCGACCCGGGCATGGGCCCACTTGGCTTGGGGTTGACTTTGATTTTGACTTGGTCAACCGGGGTGTAAATTTTTACCCCAACAAATTGCCCCCCATCAATAAATGCACACCACATATGTGGGTCGTGTGCATGAAATTGATGGATCTTCTTTCACGTGGAGGCGACTTGATTTGGTTCCCGCTTTTTGGGAAGCTGGCACTGCCCTTTTTACGACATGGAAGGTCGTTGCTTGACATGTCTCCGAGACGAAGTGTCCGTGATAGACGTTTTCTCTGGCCCGGAGTGATCTGGTTCCCGCTTTGTAGGAATCCTGCGCTGCCCTTTTTGCGACCTGGACGGTCGGTGCTGCCCTTTTTGCGACTTGGACGGTCGGTACTGCCTTTTTAGCGACTTGGACGGTCGGTTCTGCCCTTTTTGCGACATGGACGGTCGGTGCTGCCATTTTAGCGACGTGGACGGTCGGTGCTGCCATTTTAACGACTTCGACGGTCGATGCTGCCCTTTTTGCGACTTGGACGGTCGGTTCTGCCCTTTTTGCGACTTGGACGGTCGATGCTGCCCTTTTAGCGACGTGGACGGTCGGTGCTGCTATTTTAACGACTTGGACGGTCGATGCTGCCCTTTTTGCGACTTGGACGGTCGGTTCTGCCCTTTTTGCGACTTGGACGGTCGATGCTACCCTTTTAGCGACGTGGACGGTCGATGCTGCCCTTTTTGCGACTTGGACGATCGATGCTGGATTTGACTTGCTCTGCTTCTTGCAGTGTCAGGGGTAGACTTGACTTTCTCCGCTTCTTGCGGTGTCGAGATTGGATTCTGACTTGCTCCGCTCTTTGCGGTGTCGGAGTGAAAGTTGACTTGTTGATTTTGATTTAGGTTGACATCAGCATCGGTATACTGGAATATGGTACCAGGAGCGAATCATCATCTGTCATTGAGAGGATTTTGGGATTTTGGTTTTTGTTTGGAATTTGCATTGCTGCACTGGAACAATGCCAGGAGCAACTCATCATTTGCCCCGGGAGGATTTTGGAATTGGTTTTTTTTTTGGTGGGACTTTGAAGGTGGTCTCATCGGTAGGACTTGGGAGAGGTTGGGATTGTTTTACGCCCGTGGATTGTATACGGTTTTGCAGGATGTATGATCCAGACCGTAGGGCCGGAAAAATTTCGGGACTTTGTCGGCGTCTGCATCGCTGCACTGGAATATGGTACCAGGAGCGACTCATCATTCGCCGTTGGGGTATGGGATTTGGAATTTGGTTAGCGTCTGCATCGCTGCACTGGAATATGGTACCAGGAGCGACTCATCATTCGCCATTTGGGGATTAGGGAGCGATGGCTTAGGAGACACGTCTCTTTATGGCACTGTTCGGACCGCTGTCTTCTTGATTCTGGCGGTCATGGCATTTTTCTGAACCCACTTCAGAGGCTCAAAGGAATTGCTGATTCTTACGTCCGACTCAGCCGTCGTCGCGGGGCAACCCTGCACTTGGAACTTCACATGATTCCATTTGGCCGAAGCCTTGGCCCTCTTGTTGGCTCGATACCTGAGCCGCTTCTGCCTTAACTTTTCTGTTCTAAGCACCTGGCAGACTTCGGCTCTTTGGGAAGACGCCGCAGACCGGGCGATGGAGGGCCTTGGAAATACGCTCGATTGTGCATTTGTTGGAGTCATCGCCTGAGCTCGTCCGCAACATTTGATTTTTCCCTTTGTACCGAAGTTCTTGCACCCCGCTGGAGCACCAGAGAATCGTTCAGATACCGTCGTAAGTTTCGGTTGTGGTGCCTTGGCGATCACGACATTCAGCCTCTTACCCCTTGAGACCGGCTTGGCCACCTGTTCCGCCGAGATCTCCGCCAGATGAGCGCTTCCGGCAGGGTAGATGATGACGGAGCCAAACTGGTGGGGCGGTTCCTCCCACTGTCGACTGAGGCTACGAGCGTTGATCTTGACCACGTACGGAATTGGGGTCACGTTGGAAGCTGAATTCGTCTGGGGAGACATTGCCTTCGAAGGTTGATTGCTGCATGGAAAAAAGAACATCATTTCAGTTTAGGCAATCGATATGTATATTGATTGAGTTCGCATGAACGTTTAACCCGAAATATGGGAGGAGAGATTGGTCCCACCGGGCGTGCCAAAATCTGTAGGGTGTTTTTCGTCACCCCATTGAGATGAGAATACGCGTGCGATTGTCAGGCGTACTACAGATTCCCCCTGCCTAGGGTAGGCCGGGGTTTAATGATTATGGGGATCCGAATCTCCGACAGCCGCGGACTAAGCTGCCGTTAATTACCCCTCGCCTTTGGGGCGAGGGAACCTCCGATTAACGGGTTAAACTGGTCATGTGAACTCAATGTGCAGTGTATGTGTGTTTTGTTTTGGAGGAGGGTTTAGATATATCGGGAGCCACGCAGAGTGTTTACGGGGGTCCCGCTACCCGGATAGCGTGCTGGGGGTCAAGGGGACTAGCAGCCCCCTTCCGGGTGCGGGGCAGCGCCCCGTTAGAAATTTTTTTCTAACAGGGACTGTGTCGTGGAGTATGTGTATGTGTACATATGTATACATATGTATATATATACATGTATATATAAATAAAAGGGAAAAATACATCCAAAGAATGCGTGGGGCAGCACCTTGGGCGTTGTGCGCCTAGGTGCTGTGCGCTCAGGCGCTAGAGTGCCACGTGTCGGCATGTGGGCGCTCTGTGCTTGAGCGCTGGGCGCTGGAGCGCAAGCACGCCACGTGTCGGCACGGGGGCGACTTGCGCTCGAGCGCTGAGCGCTTGAGCGCAGGCGCGCCACGTGTCGGCACGCGGGCGCTCTGCGCTTGAGCGCCGACCAGAAAAAGAGGCTTTTAGCCTAAAAAACATTTCTCAGAAGAGAAATCAAAGAGGAGTTGAACTCCTGAGTGTGTGTGTTTATTTTTTCTTTTTTTTTGGGGGGGGGGGAAAGTTGTTAGATTTTTTTATTATCTTTGCCTTTATAGGCCATACACTTTACACATAGCCCCTTGGGCTTCACAAAATAGCATTTTGCCTATCCCATGGCTCGTGTGCCATTTCTTTTTGCACATAAGCCATGGGCTTTACAAAAATTTGGCTTTATGCCTATTTTTCTTACATTTATCCATAAAATAAAATAAAAGAAATACAACAAAATTATTTATTACAAAATTTTTATCTTGGCATGGGGGGAGGCCGTCCGCTTCATGTTCTGGCTCGATCCGGGCATAGGCCCACTTGGCTTGGGGTTGACTTTGATTTTAACTTGGTCAACCGGGGTGTAAATTTTTACCCCAACATTCCCTGCAGGTGCAAGCCCCTGCAGTTAATTACGCTACCGCATCGCGGTAACAACTTTCTCCTTCTCCAGATGGTCACTTCGTGTCGTGTGTGTGTGTTTTGTTTTTTGGTTGCCCGTGGATTGTATACAGAGACTAATTTATATTGTCACCCGTAGGGCGTGGATTAGTCTAAATCCGTATTTTCTTAGATTTGGGTTTGGGGGTTAGGTTTAAGGATACGTTAGTCTCATTTAGGACTAAGATCAACTTAAACGTTCGTTGAGAATACGTGTAAGTGCACGGCGGCGCCCCGGCCGTCAATCCGACGGCCAAATGCGGAAACGGTGATAAACTTTAATTTTGCGAACTTTGCAAACCGGCACCACCGTGCACTAAACCCCGGATCGGGCCATTAAACTAGGTCTAGCTAACTACAAGACGGGTTAGAGATATACCGACTGATCCGAGTCCTCCGGTCTTCATCTCCACTCCGATCTTCTCGCGGAAACTCCGGTCGTCGCCTCCTTGCCGGAAGGGCACCACAATGCCTGTTTCTTTTACGGGCTCCCACCTCAATACCGAGGCAACTCGGGCATGAAGCTGGCAAGTCGACATGCCCAAGATGTGTTGTAGAATGTAGTGTAGATGATGCTTGTCTCTTTGGGGTTATGTTGCCTTGATTGAGGAATCAACAAGAAATGAACTTGGGGATTTTGGTAGCAATGAAAATAAGATGGATGATTAATCTCTTTCACCAAAATGAAACCTCTCATTTTTCTCTCCTCTCCTAAATTTGTGGCCGGCCCATGATGATATGAGAATGGTGGAGGGAAAAACAAAACCAATGAAGGGAGGTAAGTGTAGGAAAAGGCAAGTGGTCACCTTAAACAAAACATCAACCATACTTCATTTAAATCCAACCCATACCCTTTCATGTCTTAATTAATGCAAGTGATGGATGAAAGATATCATAATCAATACTTTTGCAATAAAACCCTCCACAAAGTGTTATTTGCAAACTTGCAAATAACCCCCTCCATCGGAAAAGTCCGGCCGGGAAAGAACAAAGAAAAACCGGCCGGAACGGAATGCAAACTGGCAACTCCAGAAAACTGGTCCCGTAATAAATTACAGGAAAACCCCGAAACTGTGCATACACACCCGCATCTGTATTCCGTCCGGATACAAATGCAAAGAGACAAAATCTACACAGTACTAAACTAGGATCCGGCTTAAACCAAAGCCGGCTAGTAATGTTCGTCCGATCCTGATCCGTGCAATACCGCACGTATCAGATCGAACCCTGCCATATAACTATATGGCCACTAGTACAAACCGTCCGATCCTGATCCGTGCAATACCGCACGTATCTGATCGGACCCTGCCATATCTCCATACGGCCTCTACAGCGTTTCGCCCGAAAGCTGAGTAACTGAATGTGTGGTGGACTCTAAAGACTCGTCAATGCTATGGCTGTGGATTTAACCACTAGCACGTCAGAGGTATAAGCCAATACGTAACGGGCCACCAGCTATTGACTAAAAGGGACGTCGATGAGCGAACTCATCCTGACACCCTACTGAGCCTGTCAGTGACAATATCCGTACAGTCCGGTCCGTTCGTCTATGAGCATCGCATGTCGGGCCTAGGGGTGGGTAAAAGTCAGACCCCCAAAAGCGGTACAAGTCGTGTCGGAGTGTAGCCCAGAACACCCTGAGATACTACTGGAATACCTACCAGTAAATCTCCTGCCTTGGCCAAAGACTTCGTGTAATGGCTCTCCTAGACACAGCGCGACCTCACCCCCAATACCGGGAGAAACGAACCCCTGAAGATCCGCTCACTGCCTCCATGTGGCTCGGGACTGTACCCAACTAAAACCTGTTTGCACGACTCCTTTGAGCCGTGGTAGGGTAGTAATCAAAGTACAGTGGGAACTCACACGAGACAAATGACGATCCCCAGGTCAATGAACTAACCTGTACACATGTCACCTGGGAACTGCTATCTGACGTCAGGTATAAGACCAACTAGCATGTTCCCGACGAGTCCTGTCCGGTGTACTCATAGCCCAATGAGCACCTGTATACATCTTAGGTGAACCAACTGACACCAGTGGCTTGTGAGACCGGCCACCGCCCCTCGTCGGGGTCTCGACTTTATACACTAGTCTACTCTGGAGAATCGATGCCCTGTCTCGAAACTCCTACGACTAGGGACCTTTTAAGGATGTGCTTATAGACTCCAGCTCTCACTTATATGATCGCCCTCATACTGCTGGCAGTCAAGCAAGAATCCTAGGGGCTCTATCAACGTGTAATAGCGACATGTCATGTCACCTAAAGCAGTACACGATGATAAAGATAAACCAGATAGCAAACTATCATCTCGAGTAAGACTGTCGTACCGGGATAGGTCCTCCCTCAATCATTGCAATCACGTGCCTGTGATCCAATAATTGACTCTGAGGGCACTATCTCCAAAAATCTCCCACTTGCACTCAAGGCTAATTATTGCGATGTCGCATACTCACAGCCCGTGTGATACCGAACACCCAACTCCTCTACTAGTCAGTCTCACAAAGCTCGTTTGCGAGACTATTGCGTTCGAGGAATAGCCTCAGCGAGTGGATCCGCTCTGATGTTTCTTTCTATGTCTCTCTATATCTCAAGTTCGCGGAGAAAGCCATCTCCCGAAATGAGCAATACCTGTCTTAGAATGTCTGGATGTCTGATGGGACTTAGCTCATAAATGAACTCCAAATCCAAACTTCTTAGACTGTATCGTCAACTGAACTTAATCAGTATCCTGCGCCATGCCTCCCTCAGTATTGCCTTGGATCACCTGTCCAAAATACTGTCCCTCATCAGAAGGAAAACTGTAACTCTGACAACCTCCTTGTCGTCCATGTCACCTTGGAAGCCTGGAATGATAACTGTCTCCCAAAGGAGGCAGTCGTTATCATATCCCTAGAACATCCACTTATGTTCTATAACTGCTTCCGACTGTTTCTCCAGGATTTGATCAATGTCAACTTATTGCATCTAGTGCAAGAACAACATCTGGTGTGGTACTTGACATCTCATGATTGACTCAATTGCCTAAGCAAGTGATCTGCCAATCATGCGCATCCCTCTCCCCTTTAGTCTATAAGACACCTTTAGAGAGGGTGACTCCATCACCTGCAGGTACACTACCGTGCCAGGAGTCGTCCATTCTAAATACTCTTAGAATGCTGTCAAAGTACCCTGATTGGGAAACCACCCAAATCTAGATCTAAAAACCATAGATCTAGTAACCAGTATGTCTGATATTGTGTTCAAGTCCCTTGTGGAGAAACCACTGTGTGACGACCAAAGTATAACCGATCGTAGTATATGAGTTTCCTTTCCTACTTTGTGTATGTCATCCAAAACCCGGATATCACACCCTACTACCTTCTTAACAGATCTATCCCCTATTCTGATGACGTCAAACCTATGACTGTCACATCAGAAATAGATGATCTATCTCCGCTATATCTGCTTTAGTCTATAAATAGACATAAGCCTGATGTCCACCAATGCTTCCGCTGCTCCCACTGACTACGATAACCCTCTGGCAGAGTCATATAGACGTGCACTTCTAAAGCTAGTTTAGAACGACGCTATACTCATCCTCCTGCCGGGTCTCGCAGCCTGGAACAACAACAATGGCAAGTGTGGGTAAACAAGAACTTCCCTGTCACCGTCCTTGAGGCTACCGGAGTACCTCTCGGGTGCCTGAAGTTACCTACCTTATCTGAGGAGTGGCCAATGGAATGTCAAATTAGATTGAATCTTTAGGTTCCTTATCAAATCTTCAGTAATCGTTTGCGGTTCTGGAATCGCTTCCAGTTCTACCATACTCCCACTACTGTTTTCTGAAAAATAACCATTTCCTTTTAAAATGTGGCGAATTAAGAACAATATCACTATTGATCTTCCAGATGGTAGAAAATCAACCCTCGTCATAGCCTGGGTCAACCCACAAACATCCATTACAGAAACATGCCTTGAGTCGTCCAGTGTCTGGTTTTAATCATAAGCCGGACAACTCCCCGTACCTTAACAATGTTAAGATATGAACTGTACTATATCCAATATAGAACCAGAGGCACTGATTTAATTGAACCAGATTCAAATCATGCAGCTATCTCCAGTGCATGTCAACTAAATGGAAGGAGGCCGATCAGCATTACTCAACTTAGGAATGCTTCCAATTATGAGTAACCTGAAAGAGAAGCAATTTCTCTTTATCATTACTATCAACTGAATACCATACACAAGTATCTACATCTTCGATCACTTTGAAGAATCCCGATACTTGCTACACCTGGTTCTCTACTCTATTCAAATACCTATAACTCCTCTAAACTCAGACCCTGTGTTTCTACGAAACACATGTCTAAGAACTAGAGAAGTTAAAAGTAAACAGAATATAGTATGAGGACCAACCCCTCTGTCCTAATGGACACTGGACAACATACAATACTCTGTATAAGTCCGCTGAGTCTAACAACTCTTTCACTGTGTGTCGTAGGTTGAAAACTGTACTTATGGTTAAGAAGAATTACACCGCTATTTAATGCTCCCTACCTAACCATCCACTGATATAGGTAAATGTCGTAGACATAATTTCAGAAAGGTATATCTCACTCTATGAAAATAGACGTACAGATATATCAATTTGAAATTGGTGCATAAAAGCGAATATTCAAAACCAAATATTTGCCGACCGGCAAACAGCCCAGATGTTCTCCTCAAATATCACCGATTACAACGAATCCCGATATAATGAGGATGATTACCCTATTCCCAATAACTTACTCCCACTCACCATCTGTAAAACCATACAGATGTGAGAATCAAACCTGGTAAATACATACCCTGGAGCAAGTGTCCAATCGGGAAATCAGTTTTCTTTTAACAGTACACAGTTGAACTGAAACATTGAAATGTTTCGATGGGGTATCTGGGTATTCTTAGTAATGCCTCTACCATTATCCAGATTCACAACTATAACCGTATAATTCTTTGCCACCTCTCCAAATCCCTTTATATGTCTTTAGTCATTACCTTCTGCACACCCATTTAGGCCAAATGGTTTTCTTCCTTCCCTACCGTTCGGCACCAGCCTATGGTTTGGAAGAAGACTATCCAATAAGCATAATGGGTGTACTGTCCTAGTCCTAGGAGTACTCTCAATGCGAGAGAAGGTGAAGATAAAAAACAACCGAATAAACCTTATTCCTATTTCTCCTGAACCAGAATCCATCCCCGAACTGGAACAAGTTCGTTTCGAGTTCGTATATAACCATACGATGGAGTATCCAAATAACTGTGGATCTTCGTAGTGATACGGAGTGTTCTGGAGAAATACAAAGGTGATGTGGGAGTGGTAATGAAATACTTGGTTTTGTCGTGAATATCAGTCGCAATTTACTTTGCCCTCTTACTAATCCCTTTCTTTGTCTTAATCTTAATACCTTCTGCACACCGTTTAGGCTAATTGGTTTTCTTCATTCCCTACCGGTCGGCACCAGCCTAAGGTTTGGAAGAAGACTATCCAATTTGCGTAATAGGTGTACTATCTCCTAAACCAAGGAGTACTCACAACTTGAGAGAAGGTAAAAGGGAAAAGACAACTGAATAATCCTATCCGTTTTCTCAAAAACTGGAAACCATCCTCGAATTCCTTCAAGTTCGTATATAACCATACGATGGTTTTGTCCAATAGAAATGGACGTTCGTAGTAATACAGGGTGTCCTGGAGAAAGGGTATAAGTAGGAGTGGCAATGAGGTCTGCAACTCTGACAATCCAAAAGCCGGTGTTAAGAAAGTTCGGTCAACTTGGTCACTGAGTCATAGTCTTAGGGTCGGGTCAATGGTCGCTGCCAGAGAGAAAGAGAAAAGAAACACTCAGCGTGCACTCTAACCTAGATCAGAATGGTTACCAATTTATCTAATCTGGAAACCTCCCACTGTACCTCAAATTCTCCTCCAAACCTGAAAGAAGAATTAGTCGGGATCACCCAAGGAGTAAACCAACTCATCAATGGGAATCGGGATCCAACTATCATCGCATGATAACGTGACGGAATCCGCTCACGGTATTACACTCCAGAAGGTATGCGCATATCTGGCAAGTTTCAGTTCTTTTGAAACTCCCGATGTGATTTCTACCCCATGCTCTTATGACCTTGGCGTGAGGTCAAAATATCATAAGTCACATGTCAAGTTCTACCCATCATTGTCCAGGTTAATTTGAACCCACCCGTACATACCCTTGACGTAGGCCAAAATAGTAGTACGACTGTCCCAAACCAACGCATCTATCTATGCAACAGATAAATACCCGGCAACTACCAAACACTATGCCTTGGCGTGAGGTCAAAATACATAGCTTGAATACTACCGAATATTTAACTGAAATGATGGAGGGCTACGAATGGTTTCTGGCGAAAACCTTTAACGTAATGAACTTGATATCGTTGAAGGAACGGATAGCTTTTTAGAAAATATAGTGACGAAAAGCTTTACTAAAGAGGTCACTCCCGGTGAAGGGATCTCGGCTCTTTCCCCGTAGAATGAGGTGCAGGATATTCCAACTGAATACCACGATGCAAAGTAAAAGTAATCGGCTATAGTGAAGTTAGTGCCCTGACGCAAACTTCTGTCCAAGGGGTCGCTCCCGGTGAAGGGATCTCGGCCCTTGCCTCGTCAACTGAGGAGCAGGATATTCCAAATGAATATCACGATGCAAAACAAAAGTGAACGTCCTTGCAATAACAGCTTTTTGAAAAGTGTTCCAACAACATCAGAATAGGTTTGTTTTAACTTGCATTGATCTGAATCAATGCAGTCCCATCAATTGATCACACCACAAAGAACAAAAATATACTGACGTACGTATATGCCATCCGCATTCGCCACTGGGTCCCGTCATCACCCGTTAGGTTAGCTAACTAACGGCAGAGCGGGGACTGGACTAGCGCGGATGAAAAACATATACAACATCTACTAATATATATACCAATATATAGTATTTCGCTCAAGGCGTGAATAAAATGCAACATCACAGAAATGTACAGCATCACAGAACAATACAGATATCTGGGATCCCCGGGTTTCACAGAGCCACTACTGAAACCCGACGTTTCCCTGGTCGTGTGGATAGCCTGTGCAATGAAATCCTATACCCCCTACGAGTGCGGCGAATAGCCCGCCAAATCCAGACTGAAGCCCCTTCCATCTCAATGCCCTGAGATGCGGGCCCGTTGCCCTCTAGAATCCGGCTATCCGTGCACCCCTCCGCGGGGTAACCCTAGTACAGAAAGTAAAATTACATACAACGGGTACATCGACCGCAACCAGGTCGTGCCCCAAAAGAATAATACAAACAGGCAGTGACGGCAGTCCACATGTCGGACGCTGGCCCCGCAATATCAAATGTACATAATACAACAAAACTGTACTAGCATTGCATCCAGGCTATCCCCACGACCGATCCGCAACATCACAGCAAAACACAGAACATCAACGTGAAAGTCACGTTCGCAAATCCGTCTAACCGGGCTATAGCAGTTAGACCGGATTTACCGATCGAGTGACATTCACGGTCGCAGATATAATGTAAATACTGTGAAATAATGTGTTTAAAATATCCGATCGATCAAAAATTAACAAGTGGGCCCCCAAACAATACTGTAGCACTCACAGAAAATCTGGGCCCAATTTTAATATTCCAAAACCCCTAAAATAAGCCCAGAAGCCCACTGGAGAAATTGGAAGCATTGATCCCACCAACCTGCGGCGGAACCGCGGCAACAAGGGGGGTTTTGCCGCGGTTCCGCGCTCGAGCTGAGGGATCATTGTCTCGAATTTTCCCAGAGTTCTTAGAACTCCCTGCACATCATTCTGAGACAACCTGAAAAATTTTTAGACTTCAAAAAATTTCGACAGAAACTGATGTGAAGGAAAAATACGGTTTTTAGAAATTTTGGTCGATCGGAAATGCAAACAAATCTAACGAAGCTAGACGAAGTTAATGGCGAGGCTCTGATACCACTGTAAGTGCACGGCGGCGCCCCGGCCGTTAATCCAACGGCCAAATGCGGAAACGGTGATAAACTTTAATTTTGCGAACTTTGCAAACCGGCAACACCGCGCACTAAACCCCGGATCGGGACATTAAACTAGGTCTAGCTAACTACAAGACGGGTTAGAGATATACCGACTGATCCGAGTCCTCCGGTCTTCATCTCCACTCCGATCTCCTCGCGGAAACTCTGGTCGTCGCCTCCTCGCTGGAAGGGCACCACAACGCCTGTTTCTTTTACGGGCTCCCACCTCAATACCGAGGCAACTCGGGCATGAAGCTGGCAAGTCGACATGCCCAAGATGTGCTGTAGAATGTAGTGTAGATGATGCTTGTCTCTTTGGGGTTATGTTGCCTTGATGGAGGAATCAACAAGAAATGAACTTGGGGATTTTGGTAGCAATGAAAATGAGATGGATGATTAATCTCTTTCACCAAAATGAAACCTCTCATTTTTCTCTCCTCTCCCAAATTTGTGGCCGGCCCATGATGATATGAGAATGGTGGAGGGAAAAACAAAACCAATGAAGGGAGGTAAGTGTAGGAAAAAGCAAGTGGTCACCTTAAACAAAACATCAACCATACTTCATTTAAATCCAACCCATACCCTTTCATGTCTTAATTAATGCAAGTGATGGATGAAAGATATCATAATCAATACTTTTGCAATAAAACCCTCCACAAAGTGTTATTTGCAAACTTGCAAATAACCCCCTCCATCGGAAAAGTCCGGCCGGGAAAGAACAAAGAAAAACCGGCCGGAACGGAATGCAAACTGGCAACTCCAGAAAACTGGTCCTGTAATAAATTACAGGAAAACCCCGAAACTGTGCATACACACCCGCATCTGTATTCCGTCCGGATACAAATGCAAAGAGACAAAATCTACACAGTACTAAACTAGGATCCGGCTTAAACCAAAGCCGGCTAGTAATGTTCGTCCGATCCTGATCCGTGCAATACCGCACGTATCAGATCGAACCATGCCATATAACTATATGGCCACTAGTACAAACCGTCCGATCCTGATCCGTGCAATACCGCACGTATCTGATCGGACCCTGCCATATCTCCATACGGCCTCTACAGCGTTTCGCCCGAAAGCTGAGTAACTGAATGTGTGGTGGACTCTAAAGACTCGTCAATGCTATGGCTGTGGATTTAACCACTAGCACGTCAGAGGTATAAGCCAATATGTAACGGGCCACCAGCTATTGACTAAAAGGGACGTCGATGAGCGAACTCATCCTGACACCCTACTGAGCCTGTCAGTGACAATATCCGTACAGTCCGGTCCGTTTGTCTATGAGCATCGCATGTCGGGCCTAGGGGGTGGGTAAAAGTCAGACCCCAAAAGCGGTACAAGCCGTGTCGGAGTGTAGCCCAGAACACCCTGAGATACTACTGGAATACCTACCAGTAAATCTCCTGCCTTGGCCAAGGACTTCGTGTAATGGCTCTCCTAGACACAGCGCGACCTCACCCCCAATACCGGGAGAGACGAACCCCTGAAGATCCGCTCACTGCCTCCATGTGGCTCGGGACTGTACCCAACTAAAACCTGTTTGCACGACTCCTTTGAGCCGTGGTAGGGTAGTAATCAAAGTACAGTGGGAACTCACACAAGACAAATGACGATCCCCAGGTCGATGAACTAACCTGTACACATGTCACCTGGGAACTGCTATCTGACGTCAGGTATAAGACCAACTAGTATGTTCCCGGCGAGTCCTGTCCGGTGTACTCATAACCCAATGAGCACCTGTATACATCTTAGGTGAACCAACTGACACCAGTGGCTTGTAAGACCGGCCACCGTCCCTTGTCGGGGTCTCGACTGTATACACTAGTCTACTCTGGAGAATCGATGCCCTGTCTCGAAACTCCTACGACTAGGGACCTTTTAAGGATGTGCTTATAGACTCCAGCTCTCACTTATATGATCGCCCTCATACTGCTGGCAGTCAAGCAAGAATCCTAGGGGCTCTATCAACGTGTAATAGTGACATGTCATGTCACCTAAAGCAGTACACGATGATAAAGATAAACCAGATAGCAAACTATCATCTCGAGTAAGACTGTCGTACCGGGATAGGTCCTCCCTCAATCATTGCAATCACGTGCCTGTGATCCAATAATTGACTCTGAGGGCACTATCTCCAACAATACGTTAGTCTAATTTTAGACTAAGATCAACTTAACGGGATCATTTAGATCCAACAAAAGAGCATTTGGGCTCTATTTTTTAGTTTAGGGACATTGCGGTCGATTACCAGTTTAAGGACATAGTAGTTTAATGTTAGTTTAAAGATATCTCGGTCCAAGGTTAAGGACATCATAGTCCATGGGTTTAAAAGGACCCCACAGTCCGAGGTTGAGGACATCATAGTTCATGAGTTTAAGGACCCCACAGTCCATGGAATGATTGGTTATCGGGACCCATCACCTCTCTGAAGACGTTGAAGGATTACAACGACAAATATCAAAGGAGTGAAGAGATGTACCCTTGAACCAAAGTTGATTGGGAAATCTGTAGTCCAATTTGGAACTAAGATCAATTAATTAGATTATTGAAGGGTTATCTACGACGGCAGCAAGGTTTCGGGAGGCATCGTCCATGCCAAATTAAAATTTTGCCGATTTAGATAACCCTAACTAGAATCGTCTACTAGAAATAATACGGGATCTAAAGCAAACAACTTTGCAATATGTAGTGAGCAAGGAATACAACCTTTGTAGACCGGTCCTTCACTTCAAATAGCTCCATGTAGTAGTCCCATCCGCTGCGATCTCAAGCTTCAAACTCTAGAGAGGCTCCGTAGAAGAAAGGAACATGCTTGCTTCGAAGACTTCGAGGCCGAAGATGATCTACGTCGAGGAGAAACTAACTCAAGCTATTCCTTCACTAGGTCATGAACTTTGTGAAGAGAACACCCTATACTATATGGCAAGTAGTAGAGGATGATGAAGTAGGAAGTAGGCTCACTTTAGAATTGATTTTCTCACACTTTTTCTCAAAACTCTATTGAAGCTAGAAAGCTTTTGTGAAGAAGAAAGAAGAAGAAGAAGTCTAATGAATAATTCATCCATATGAATTATTGTGACCATGGGTGAGTTAAAGCTATCATACTTAACTCATGTAGAGAATAAACCCTAGGCTAGAATTAAGATTTGGGTTAAGGAAAATATCCTAAGGAATGACAAAAGAGTGGACTTTGTCAAAGTTTCTACAAGCTTCTCCAAACTTGTCAACTTTGACAAAGTCTTCTCTCTTTTGTTAAACCTTAAGAAATAAACCAAACCTTAATTTAACCCTAAAATGGTATAACTCTCATACACCCATCTTGTATGTATCATAAAGCATGACACAATACATGTACACAAACATACATATCACATATACACAATGTATACATCGAGTGAGAAAAGAAATCATTAGTGAGCTTAATATTAGTTAATGTAATAATATATCAAATATATAATTATACATTAAATTATTAAATCAACTCTTGATTTAATAATCCGGCTATAACCGACTAATATCATGTGTAACAACTTATCAAATCAACACTTGATCCGATAACCCGGCTATATCGCATATAACCGATCAATGTCACAAATCCCGAGAATAGAATACGATATCTCATATCGTATCAATCTCGGTCCCGCACAGATCACATATGTGCTCCTACTCCGTTTCTCTTGAGCCAGGAAACCCCTGTGTAGGACTCTAAAGACTCGTCAATACGCTGACAGTAGGTGATGATCATATCAAACACCCACAAGCCGCAAGCGGTCTGCTAAACGTAACAGGCACCCGGGTATTGAGCGATCAGAAGATCAACATGAAAGCCTGCTCACACTCCTGCGAATCCAATCAGTAACACTACCGTACAGTCCGGTCTCTCCGTCTGATATGTCGCATATCTCGTCTAGGGGTGGTAAACGTCAGACCCCAGTAACTCGATAAGTCGTGTCGATATGAGGCTCATAACGGGTCGAGAAACTACTGATAACTCTTACCAGTGTATCTTTGAAGCTGCCTTGGCCAAGGACTTCCTGTTATAGCCAATCGAACACAGCGCAACATCAACTCCCTATACCGGGAGAGACGAAACCCCTCCTATTGCTCATTGCCTCCATATGACTCGGGACTGTACCCAAAAGCCACCATTTTGCATGCCCTCTTGGACGTGGTATGATGGAAATCAAATCACAGTGGGAATCACACAAGACTCTATGACGATCTCGGGTCTACAGACTAACCTTTTTTCTTTGGCTGAGCTAAACAGGGGTTTGGGGGGCTCTGACAACATTTTTTCTTTGGCTGAGCACTAACCATCCATCATAGCTCTGGATTTTACTTTGCATATCATATGAACTGACCAATTTTGAGGTCCAGTTGAAGGGGAGATTTGCCTCTGGAAAACTTAACCAATTTGGGCTAAGCTTGGCTTTAAAATAGTGTTAAACACTAGAGAATATTTGGCGATCACGTGCTCCCACGTGATGTGTTGAAAGTAGTGTTAAACACTAAAATTGAATTAGTCACGTGGGGTCACGTGAGGCATCTGAAGATGGGGCCAGACTTTCTTTTATTTTGTTCTCAGAATATTCAAATAAGTGTTAAGCACTTTTAGTGTTTGAAATCGTCACGTGTGGACACGTGATAATGCCTCTGCGTTGGGCATCAATTCCTCTGTCTTCCCCTATTTTATTTTTTTGAAAATGGGTATTTATCTGGGGTCACGTGGGGACACGTGAGGCGCCCTAGATCAGTACTGCCTTTGGCTTTGTTCTCTGTTATTTTGAGGGTCACGTGGGAGCACGTGAGGCATTGCCTCTGGGCTAATTCCTTCTTATTTTGAGGAGTCCATTTAAGGGTCACGTGAGGACACGTGACCTAGTCTTGTTCGTTCTTTTTTACTCGTTGGGATGAAGGGTCACGTGTTACCACGTGATCATGTTGGATACTTAATCTTTACGTGCTTGGAGAGCTTCAAGTCTCTTGTTTTAAGAATTAAATTCTTTTGTAGGGTTAAACCCTAGTTTCATTTAGGGGGAATTAAATTCCTATGAATTTGGAAGAATTAAATTCTTATGTAGGGTTAAACCCTAGTTTCATTTGGAGGAATTAAATTCCTATGAATTTGGAAGAATTAAATTCTTATGTAGGGTTAAACTCTAGTTTCATTGGGAGGAATTAAATTTCTATGAATTTGGGGGAATTAAATTCTTTAAACATAAATCCTCCCTCTAAGTTTTAGATATGCATGGCAGAATCTCCCCGATGAGAATTAAATTTATAACTTGTGGGGAGATCTGCTTCTGCAGATTTTCAACCAAAAGAAGAACTAAGTTCTTATTCAGAAGAGTTAAACTCTTAATTTGAGAATTAAATTCTCTTTTGTTTTATGGAGCTTAGATATCTTTCCCCTTTCTCACCTAGGGTTTCTTTTCTCTCCTGAAGAAATCTTCTTTTCTCTCTTGAGAATTAAATTCCCCTCTCTTTTTTCTCTCCGTTGTTGTATATTTCCTTTTTCTTCTCTCCTTGGCTTTTATTTATAGGAGAAAGAAAAGAATCGGTTTGTTTAGTCAATCTTTCATTGAAAGATTTTAATTAATTTTGTAACTAACATGATCTTTTAGATCACTCAGTGAATTTTATTCACCATTGGATTTTTAATCCAAAAGATCTTTTATCTGTTATTCCTGGTAAATTTCAGGGAAATTTTTTCTTGTATAGAATCTTTCTATAAATTGGTGATTTTTAATCACCATTAGATTTTTAATCCAACAGTGCTCCACTTTATAGAGCACAATCTTTTTGTTTGGAAAGATCTAGTGAAATATTTTTCCGACTTGGGTTTTTGATTTTCCTTAATTAGAATTTAATTCTATTAGTTCAGAAGATTTAAGAGCCTATCACGTGTTATCACGTGACCCCACTGATTGACCAATTAATTAGAATTTAATTCTATTGGTTTAGAGGGCTTAGAAACCCATCACGTGTTGGCACGTGACCCCACTGATTAATTATTTAATTAGAATTTAATTCTATTGTTTCAGAGGGTTTAAAAGCCTATCACGTGTTGGCACGTGAGCCCACTGATTAATTATTTCCAATTATTTATTTTATTCAGTGCCTACAGGCTTTGCCTGTAAATGGTCACGTGTCTGCACGTGATGCCCGGTCACATGTGAGCACGTGATGCCCGGTCACGTGTGGGCACGTGATGCCTCATAACTTTTGATCCCGAATGAATTATAAGGCCCATAATATATCAAATCGAAGGCTTTTTCGATACGCTTTTGATTCCATTAAAATTTAGTTGTTTCTCATTAGATAGTTTGTCAAAATATAGCCCGGAAAATACCGGTTCGCATTTTCTTTCTTAGATTACACTTGCATAGCATATTTGCTCATAACTTTTGAACCCGGATGAATTATGAGGCCTATAATATATCAAATCGAAGGCTTTTTTGAGACTCTTTCGATGCCATCAGAATTTATCTGTTTCACTTTCGGATGTTTGTCAAAATACAGCCCGGAAAATACTGGTTCATATTTTTTTAAACGTATCGCTGCCATTTGATACCTTGGGCTCTTTTGCGCAGAAAATTTTTTTTGGCGGGTTCAATGTTTGAAAGAAAAGATAAAGAAGTTGCTGAGCAACTCACCAACATAAATTAGATGGTGCTCTTGTTCTAGGATATGGTTGGAATGATAATTCAGCCAGAACCCCTAGCTGAAGAGCCGCCGATAATCATCGAGAATGACAGAGGGGAAACATCAAACCCTCTTCCATCTTTATCAACAGCCAAGGAGGAAACGATCTCCAAGGCTGCTCTTGATGATTATATAGCTCAACAAATAAGAGCTCATCAAGCTGATGAAGCGGCTGGCCAAATCGTCAGAACTGGACGGTCGTATCCAAGCTGGTATGACCAAATCAAATACCCGCCGGGATACACGACCCCTAAGTTCTATGTGTACAAGGGACAGGCAACCCCCACTAACAAGTCGCGTAGTTCAGAGCTCTGTTCGGCAACACTGGAGGCGACAACAAACTGTTGCTTCGCCAGTTCGTTGGCAGCCTGTCAGATACGGCCTTTGAATGGTACTCGGAGCTCCCAAATGACTCCGTGAAAACATTCACAGAGATGGAACTGCTGTTCACCCAGCGGTTCGCCAGCGCAAGTGAGCGCACCCCGATTTCGACATTAATCAATGCCAGTGTAAAGCCAGGAGAAACTTGGGTCTAATACGCGATTCGGTGGTGGAACCTATGGTCAAAGTGCGAACAGCGCATCGAAGAATCTCTCGCCGTAGGCATGTTCATCGGGACTCTTGATCCTCAAACGACTGTGTCCCAGTTCATGACATTCTTCAAGTCAACCACCTTTCAGGCTTTAATCGATAAACTGGCTCAAATGGACCAGATGGTCCACGGGTCTTCCTCCTCAAATAAGGATCCTCGAAATAACAAGGTTAAAGGGAAAGCGGCCTTCATTGTCAATACTCAACAACAATCGAGTGACCCAAAATCGGCTGCTCGCCAAAACAACGCATGTCCGCGCCTATCCTTAGAGGAAAGACTGGGATGTGCTTATTTGTTTCCCCGTGACAAGACAAGGAGACTGTTCGAATTGGCGATGCATAATAAACTCATTATATTGCCAGACCCATGGCCTCCACCGCAACCCGGCGACGTCAACAACCCCAACTATTACGCCTATCACAGAATGGTGAGCCACCTAATTGAAGACTACTACATCTTCAAGAACTGGGTCGAGGACCAGTATCAACAAGAGAAGTTCGCGCTGTCTGAGAACTGGAGGGTAAATCCACCACAGAAGCAAACTCCTAAAAAGGTGGATGCACCGGGGGCATCATGCTCGCTTGTGGAGGGGACTCCATGGGAAGTCGTTCTTTCAGCTAAAACCAAAAGAATACTGAAGGATCTACAGGTATGTCTAGCAGTCAGGTGGAAAAGCCCACTTGAACCTGAAATTATCGAAAGGATGTTGAAACTGTGTCCCGTACCGAAAGTTGTTGATGAAGGGAAAAACCCCCAAGTCAAGCCTTCAAAGTCTTCGAGGAAAAAGAAGAAGATCAAGAAGCCTGTGCAGTCTGTCGAGTATGAAGACATGCACACGGACCTGCAGAAATACATCGATGCGCTGGAGGAATACAACCAGAAGGCGCGAACACCGGTCACACTCGAAGAGTTCCTCAAGCATATCCTTGAGAATGAAGACAGTGACGACGATGAGGAAAATAACTCATCAAGAGAAACCAAAGACCATGCAGCAAGTTGCCACATGGTATCCCATTCGTCGTTAAATGACGAAGAAGCTCCCTCAGCATCAGAAAACAACGCAAAGGAATTAGGGGCAGATTCGGCGCTAAAATCCCTGGAACTGCCTGAAGAAGACCCAATTGATAGGCTGCTAAATGAAGCCTTTCAAAAAAGCAAAGTTGACCGAGAACACGAAACAACCATATACGAAAGGGCTAAGCATCAGCGTCAGGATGAACAAGCTGCGGCAAGGATGAGTCTTAAAGTACTCCCACCAGAACAAAGCGCATCTGCTACAAATAAAAGCAGGATCAAAATAGAGAAGCGGTTCGCCAAAGCCCTGTTAATGGGGATGAAGCAGCCACCTCTCATAAGAAACACTCCTGGGGTCATATGCCTCAACGGAGAGGATTAACGTCCAGACCACTGCCTATATCATCGGAGGGTCACCCACAGTGCCTTCAAGAAGTGGTGGCAAGGATACGTTGCCCATAAAAAAACACTTCAAAAGGATAAAGCGCGAAGCTCGTCGATGGCAAAAAAGTGCGACAGATACACGTAGAAAGACGGCCGCCAGCTGTCATATAGTTGATACCAGTATGGAAGAGGGAAAACCCCAAGTTCTTACTTTCGAGAGCGATTCTGAGGACGAAATATCCCTTAGCCCTCTCTTCAAAGACTCCACCTCCGAAAAAGAGGGGCATAAGAAGAACTGCGAGAATATTTAGCTGCGTAACCGCACGCTGTCTGAAAAGAACCTCGGACCCACAAACAAAGATTCGAGCAGAAAAGACAAAGGGAAAGAGAAAATCTCTGAGGGAATTGCGCTCGATGATGGGGCCGATAAAGAACACACAACAAAGGATCCGTCTAGGAAAAACAAGGTGGATTACAATGTCCTAGCACATCTGAGGAAAATACCCTCACAGCTGAGCATATTGGATGCTCTTCTCCTATCCAAGGAAGCGTGAGAGTCTCTGATCAAGTCATTACAAGATCCCGATCAGTTCTAAGCTTTCTTCGCAGAAGAGAAATGAAGGACGAACCGGCGGAAGTCCACACGGATGACATTACATTCAGCGATGAAGATCTCCTCCTCGGTACGTGCGAACATAATCGCCTATTATACATCACCGTACACTGTCATGACATCAAGATAGGGAAAATCATTATTGATAATGAATCCTCTGTCAACCTTCTCAACGTGAGGGTGCTGAGGGAAATTTGCATGAACATTCAGCATCTTGCCCGAGACAAAATTACCATTTCCGGGTTCGACTCACAGTCGTCATGGACACTTGGGTCCGTAATACTGACGCTACGCTTCGTGCTGCTCGTCACTGATATCAAATTTCATGTCATTGACGCCAAGACTTGCTACAACGCTCTACTCGGAATACTTTGCTTACACGAGGACAACGTCATTCCTTCTACACAACATCAGTGTATGAACTATTTCAAAAATGGCTCGGAGTACACAGTCACGGGAGAACTAAATCCATTCTCCGTAAACAAAGTTCGGAAATACGAAGACGCAAAATACTTCCTACCAAATTTCGAAGATATGGAAAGGTGTCATAAGTCGGAGGATAAACAGAAGTCCGTCACCACTATCCCGATCTTTAGGAGCGTTACCGAGGAAGACGAAAAAATAGTCTACTCAGGGCAACCCCAGAAAGAGAAAAATAAGCCCGGACAGTCTACCCTTATTTTGGTTTTCGGCAACGACTCAAAGAATGTGACCAACGCAGTATTGTCCATTCGCCCGTCAGTGCAAACCCTCGCTGGAGCAGATCAGAGTCTGCAAATTACAATGGCTCCGTGTCGACATTACGAAGAACTTGAAACGCTCGATACATACAGCATGCAAGAACTACAGACTTTCTACGTCCCTCCAGGGCGAAGAGGTGAAAAGGCGATCATTTTCTACCAATCTTCGGAGACCAAGGTAGTAAAAGAAGTCATGCATGGTGCCGATTTTACACTTACCAGGCTTCAACCAATCTGTCTGCCAAAATACTATGCTGAAGAATTGAAAAGATTGTTAAGATGCCAAGGCATACCCCTCGAACAAACTGTTCGACAAGTCCAATTCTACAAAAAGATTTAGGAAATCTCCGGGACTCGGCAAAAGATGCCCAACGGAAAGATGGAGACAACCAAGCTCGGGTACATTCGATCCGAGAAACGGGAGCAATATCATAACTGCTACGTCATAAACAGATCAAGTGAAGCGGATGCTGCCTCTCTAAATGGCCGTGACGTTGAAACAGAGTGAAATCCCACTCTAAGAACATTGAGTCCGTCGCTCGAAGAACAGATCGATAGACTAATAAAACAAGCCTGTCAAAAGAGTCGAGATGACCAAAATCACGAAATGGTTATCTATGAAAAATCCAGGACGCAACGCCTCAGTCAGCAATCTTCAGAGAAGAAAGATTATTGTCACGCCCCGCTTCCCAGTATACGGGCAGAGGACGCGACAAGGCCGTTACGTATTTACTTTGAAGTAAATACGCTAAGCGTATCTAAGAAATATAAATATAAATGCACAAGAGACAAGATATAATAAAACAACAACTTTATTTATTAACATTCTTTTGTACAATGCATGGAAAAGTAAATACAACTGAATGAAAGCAATGCCTAAACAATGACATAACAGAAATGAAAAGTATTAAAATAAAAGTGTGTACAATGAAGCTAGAGCTCTGGGTAGTAGGAAAGCTGGTCCAAGTCTTCAGTGCTAGGCTCGATCTCTGGAAGGTCCGAAACACCTGACGACATTCAAAGAAGAAAGAAAGAGAATATCGTAAGCGAACAAATCGCTCGGTAAATCCCAAAGATAAGGAAGAAGTAGAAAAGACAGAAAGAGAGAGTGTAGCTTTTAAAGTTGTATTATATTGTTATAATGTTGTATTTAGTGTTAACGCTGTTGTTTGTAGCTTGGTACAGAAGGATGCCAGTGTATACGAGAGGAATCTCTATATGCTAGAGACTGTCATGCCCCGCTTCCCGGTATACGGCGAAGGGGACACGACTGGTCCGCTACGTATTTACTCAGAAGCATATACGCTAAGCGTAGATAAGCAATATAAAATAAGTACACACAAGAGACAAGGTACAATAAAAACAACTTTTATTTATTAACATTCTTTTGTACAATGCATGAAAAGGAAATACAAATGAAATAAAACGATGCCTAAACAATGGCATGATAGGAAATGAAAAGTACTGAATGGAAAATGTAAAATGAAACTAGAGCTCTGGTTCTCCAGCAAACTGATCTAAGTCTTCTGCAGATGGCTCGATCTCTGCTGGGTCCAAACCACCTGACGACATTCAAAAAGAAAGAAATAGAATATCGTCAGCGAACAGATCGCTCGGTAAGTCCCAAAGATAAGGGAGAAGTAGAAAAGAAGAAAGAGAGAGAGAGTAGCTTTTAATGTTGTATTATATTGTTGTAATGTTATATTAACGCTGTTGTTTGTAACTTGGTACAGAAGAATGCCAGTGTATACGAGAGGGGTCTCAGTATGCTAGAGACCAGGGCAAATGGAAGTACAAGGCTCCGTTATACAACCCGGAACAACGGCAATTAGATTCATGTTAGGTGTCTTAATCTTACCGTCTTGTGCCACTTTTAACACCTTCCGTACCAATCTACCCCTTAAACCCCGTAGTGTTTTAATTGATTTATTTGTCTTGTAAATTGTATTGATTGTATAATTGATTGACTGACCGAATCATGATATCAGTAAACGGATGTAACCGTAGAATCATGTAAATGGAATAACTGGAGAACCATGTAAATGGAAAATATCCATGGTTCGGTTCAGTCAAGTCATATAGATTGATAATTGGACTTGTGGATTCATGTGTTTCTATTGAATTGGAATATTGTAGATTGTAGATTGACGTGAATTATATTCAAGTCAGATTAATCAGATTCAAATCCGAGTCAGACAATTAGAAATGTAAATCGAAGTCTTGATTATTTCTTAAACCTATAATTGCTAGGGTCCTTAGGGTAATTTATAAAACTTGAGGGGGTTTATGTAAAAATACTTTTTATATACTTTTCAAAATGCACCTCAAGTATTCATTATTCGTCTTTAGAGTTGTTATGAAGGTGGATTTTATATTGGGATATTTCTAGTGAAAATATCCTAGTTTCATAAATAAAGGTATTTATTTGTAATATTGATTTATTTGGAATTCATGGTATTTTAGTGTAAAATTTGTTCTTGTGATTTTTTTAGGAAAAGGGTGGAATATTTATATTATAACAAAATAGATATTTTAATGATAAATATACATATATTTATACAAAAATAATTTTAATAAATATTTTATATTCTAAAAATCTCATTTTCTTAAGATGTCGTATTTTAAATCTTTCGAGACCGAATGCTTCTTGTGGAGGTCTGAATCTCGCACTATTAAGCCCGAGGATGTGCGATAATCCACACCATCCTGAACGGGTTCCCCAAAGTGGGTTGTAGCAGCACTTTGCAAAAATTGTAAAATACTAAATCTTTTAGAAAACGGTTTTATAAAGTAAATGGTATTTATTGGTAAAAATGTCAATTTTCCGTATTTTAGGTTCTAGAGTTTTCTAAGTCAACTAGCCTATTTCTAAATGGTCTAAACAACAAGTCGTGAGATGCCTCAAATTGCCTCTTCACCGACAATTGTGTCCAGGTAAGTACAAGTGAAGAAAGGAGGGATCCGCTCACGAATCACCGTGAGACGGGCCTTTTAAAGTTACATTTCTCACTTGCCTAGCCTAGACACCACAAAGTCAGGTTTAGATAAACGACCGATATCCACAACTTATCGTATTTTCATAATAAGATGTATTTATTTAAAAATGTATCAACTCTAACTCTTTTAGAAATAGTTTTATTAAGTGTATGGTATTTAAATGTAAATGTTTGTTTTCTCGTATTCTAAGGTTTCAATGGTATCGTGTTAGGTTGTATGTAAGTGTGTGAGGAGGTAGGTCGTTACCTCGTGATCTACTTTAAATGTATAGCAAGTTTGATGGGTTAAATGAAGGATTGAAACAATGTGGTATTTAAGTGAAAAAATACGATAATTTAAGAAAGCTATCATTTCATGTTATGAAACTTGTTCAAATTGTTTAATTAGAGTTTAATAATCAACATGAGGAAGTTTAAGAATGATTGTATTAGTGATAAGTGGAATCTTATAGAAAACCGAATCGGAAATCGGATTTGTTCTGATTCCGTCGGGTTTTGTAAAACCGTATTTTTCTTGAATAGGGAAGAGAGATAGAAAGGGACTTACGAGTTTTAGGACATACAAAAGAGTGAGAGGGAAGTAGTGGAATCACCGATGTTTTGCGTCGTCGCCGGTAGTTCCTAAAACGATCGCCGGAAGTTCGCCGTAGATTTCGCCGGAGCTTCGCCTCGAGCTCGTTTCGATTGCACACTAGAGTTCTAAGGATTTTTCTTGAGAGTTGGCCTAGAAATGTGAGTGAGAGGGTAGAGGGTAGGATGTTATTTATAGGGTTAGGCTAGGGTTAGGGTAGATAAAGGTTTTTAAATTAAAAAAATGTATAAATGTATAAAATCATTAAAAATTGGAGTAAATAGGGTATTTCAAGGGTCTCTGAAACCGATCTAGGAATTTGAAGTGTACAGGGGGGTTTAGAAGATGAAGAGACACAACATTGAAGAAGGGAACTCGGTCGTCCGGCCGAGTCCGGCCGACGGCGCTGGCCCGAGTCGGACGATCCGCCGGCCGACTCGGCCGAGTCGGGCCGAGTCAGGGCATAGGGAAGTGGGGAGTCATCTAGTGTAGCCTCTTGTATATTTTGTTTTTAAAGTGTAGTGGGAAAATCTGGAGTTATCTTGTTTGGACTGTTGGGCTTCCATAAAATTTAAAACAAAATAAATATTAAAAATAATGTGGGGCATGGGATTTGAACTCTGGTGGCTTGGTTCAGCAATGCAAGGTATTACCAATGAGCTACAAGCTTTTTCTTGTAATTAAATTGCTAATTAATTACTTAAGTTTTGTGCTCAAGCAATAAATACCCCTTTATGGATTTTGAAAAAAAAACAATTTAAAAATTTGTATGGAAAAAGTGTATAAGAAAATTAGGGTTGTTACAGAGAATAGGGCAAACGGAATGTACAAGGCTCCGTTATACAACCCGGAACAATGACAATTGGATTAAGGTTAGGTGTCTTAATCTCACAGTCTCGTGCCACTTTTAACACCTTCCGTACCAATCTACCCCTTAAACCCCGTGATATCTTGTTTGTATTATTGTGTTGTATTGTAAATTGTAATATAAATTTTATAATTGGATGACTTGCCAAAACCATGATATCAGTAAATGGATGTAACTGGAGAATCATGGATGTAGCTGGAGAATCATGTAAATGGAAGTATATTCATGGTTCGGTTCAGTCAATATAGATTGAATAGATTGAATAGTTTGAATATATGGATTCATATTGAATTGTAGTATTGTAGATTGTACTTGAATCATATTCAAGTCAGATTATTTATAATGAGACTCAGTCTGAGTCAGAACAATTATAAAAGAAATTGAAGTCCTGAATTAGGTTTTGATGTTATCGGTAACCGCTGCACATGAGCGACAGGATTTGTATCTTTTTCAAAGAAGATTACCATGTTGATAACATCGTTATTAAGTTGTCTACCTTAAATAGACAAGCACCCACTTCTCCGGCTCACTGAGACTCAAGAGATTGGTCTCGCTTAAACCTATATTTACTAGGGTCTATAGGGTAATTTATAGAACTTGAAAGGGTTTTATGTAAAAATACTTTTGTATAATTTTCAAAATATACCCCAAGTATTTAATTATCGTCTTTAGAGTTTTCATAGATGTAGATTTTATATTTGTGATATTTCTAGTGAAAATTACCTAATTTTCATAATACATGGTATTTAATTGTAATATTGAACTTGTATGGAATTCATGGTATTTTAATGTAAAGTGATTCTTGTGATTTTAGAAAAAGTTAGAATATTTATATTATCACAAAATAGATATTTTTAATGATACATATATATATATATATATTTATATAAAAATAATTTTAATATATATATTATATTTCGAGGATTCTCATTTTCTTAAGATATTCGTATTTTAAATCTTCGAGACCGAATGTTCCTTGCGGAAGTCTGCATCTCGCACTACTAAGCCCAGGGATGTGCGATAATCCGCACCATCCCAGTCGGGTTCCCCAAAATGGGTTGTAGCGGCGCTTTGCAAAGATTGTAAAAATACGTAATCTTGTCGAAAACGGTTTTAATAGTAAATGGTATTTATTTGAAAGGTTTCGTTTTCCCGTATTTTATGTTCCCGAAGGTATTATACTATGTTGCATATGAGTGTGTGAGGAGGTAGGTCATTATCTCGTGATCTAATTAAAGGTATAGTAAGATTCTGATGGTTTAAATGTCGAACTACATGGTATTTTACTGAAAAAGAGCGCTAAAAGTTACAAAATGAAATATATTGTCATGAAACTTGTTAAACATGTTTGTTAATGTTTAATAGTCAACATGTAATGGTTTAGCATGATTGTATTTAAGAAAAAGTGAGGTTTTAGGAAGAACTGAATCGAAATCGGATTTACTCCGATTCCGTCGGGTTTTGGAAATACGTATTTTTAGAATAACAAAGTGAAGAGGGAGAAGGGACTTACGGTTTTAGAAGTTAGGGATGAGGAAGACGAAACAGGAGGAGGCACCGGTGCGTCGTTTCGTCGCCGGAAACTCCTAGGGTTGTCGTCGGAAAAATTGTTGGAGCTTCGCCATTCGCTACTTCAAATGTACACTAAGCTTCTAGGAATTTCTTAAGAGTTTTGATCAGAATTTTGGAGTGAGGGGGTGTGTTTAGGGGTTGTATTTATAGGGTAAGGCTAGGGTTTGGGGTAGGTGAAAGGTTGGATTGAAAAAAAATGTGTTAAATTGTATTAAAATAGAGTAAATAGGATTTTAAAGAGGCTCTGGAACCGATCCAAAGAAATAAAGTGTGCAGGAGTGATGGAGATGTGAAGAGGCAGACTTTTCATACTGACCGATTCAACATTGGACCCAACTCGGCCGGCTCCGTCGGCCGAGTCACAACCGCCGCCGGCCCGAGTCAGCCGAGTTAAGCCGATTCGGTGGTCCCCTTAGTCCGTCGTCGGTTGGTGTAGCCCCTGGGTCAGTTTGTTTAACATGTGTAGTGGGGTTTTTACGAGTTATGCACGTGCAAACCCTTGGTATTCTAAAAGTTCAAAATAAAACAATATTAAAAATAATGTGGGGTATGTGATTTGCATTCTGGTGGCTTAGTTCAGTAGTGCAAGGTATTACCAATGAGCTACAAGCTCTTTCTTGCTATTAAAAAGCAAATCAAACTTATATCTTGTACTCAGGCAAATATACCCCATTCTGTATTTTTTTGAAAAATTGTACAGAAAGTTGTACAGAAAGTTTAGGATTGTTGCATTCTACCCTCCTTATAAAAATTTCGTCCTCGAAATTTGTAAAAGGAAAGTGTAACAGATTCAAGGAAAGTTTGGTGACTGAAGTTCTGATTATTTATGAAAAATAACAAAGTAATTCAAGGGTTTTAAAAATATGAAAGAGACTTGCTAGTGTTACCTTGGTCAACTGTCTCAGCTTCTACGGCTGCTAAGGTGTAAGCCTGTCGCCGTGGCACGTTCCTCCTAGTTGGAGGCACATTCCTCAGGAGGTCCACGTGGAGGTAGTGCTAGGAGTGCAGGACGAGTTGCAGAAGCCTGGATAGTTGGTCGCCGTGGGTAGTTGGTGTGTGTGTGAGCTGAGTTGTATCTATATGGACAGGTCTCAATTCTGTGATTGGACGCGCCACAAACTAGGCACAGGCCTTTTGCGCGCCTGCAGTCCTTCCACAAGTGTCCCTTTCTATGGCAGTAGTAGCAAAAGTCTGGACTTGGTTGGTTACTAATTTCTTCCGGTCTTCGAGGTTTAACCGTTGTCCTTGAAAAGGCTCCTCCTGCCATCTGATTGGCAGGGCGCTTCACTTCGGCAGATTGAGGTCTGCACTTCTTCTTCACCGCTGCCTCGTATCTTCAGGCAGCTTTCAAAGCTAAATCATGGGTTGGGAAATTCCCCGTGGCTAAAGCAGCTTGGATTTCCGGGTCCAACCCTTGCTAAAATCTTCTTACTCTGATCTCAGCAGTCGGTATGAGATGGGCCGCAAACCTGTTACGGTCTTGTGTTAGTTGTGTAGTATATAATATAAAATCGAATATTGAGACATATCTTACCGACTGAGCATGGTGAATTCGTCTTCATATTCATCTACTGACTTAGTTCATATCGAACCTTGTTGCAGATGGATGAACTGCTATTCCATATCGAATCTGGCAGTCTCAGGGAAGTACTTAGCGTCGAACATGTAGCGGAAAGTCTTCCATTCGATGGGTTGTTCAAGACGGCTTTCTTCCGCCTTCCACCAGTTCCGTGCATTGTCTGTAACACCCGAGCCCAATAATACTATTTCTGTTACTGGTTGAGTGTTTGACATTGCTCATTTCATTTATCTTACTTGTTTGGTTCTTATTGCACAATTTACCCGGCAAAGTCATTTCTACATATAACAAATTTTAGCATCTAAAATAAAATTGAAAATATTCATCTTGGCCTACTTGACATCCTTAGCCTCGTGGTAGCGTCCGTGCATTGTGTTCTCGTTCCGTTCAGTAAAACGGGCAAATTTGGATGGCTACGTGCACGCACGTGTGTCCGTTTTGAGAGTATGCTTTTTAATCATAAAACATTTCATTTTAAAATTTGGAACCCGCTTAAAATCCTATTATTTGAATTTCGAATTTTTGGACCCAACCCGGGCGCAATTTGGAAATGTTTCATTTGGCGCCAAAATCCCAAATTTTTAATATTATTAAAACCTTCGCATATATTTTTCTAACTAATCTGATATCTTACTGTTCATTACCTATCTTTTAAATTTTTAAGTTAACCATATAATATTTTTACAATCTCTTATATCCTTCTCAATTTATTCTCTCAGCCAATCGCAACCTCCCCTTTAACCCCGTGGTCCTCACTTTCTCTCTCTCCACTTTCTCTCTCTCTCTACCCCTTATATATTCTCTCGTACTTCTCTTTATCATTTTTCTCTTCTTGCTTCATGTCTCGTTTCTCATTTCTTTTAATTGTTCTTTTGTTACCGGAATTCCGTCGTGCCGGTGACGTTTCTCGACGTTCCAGCGAGATACCCCGACCCGTGTGGTTCCTTTGTTCGTCGTTTGGGTTCATTCCGTGAACCGTGCGTAGTCGCGAGTTTTCCCCGCCGACGGTTAACGTTCCGTTTTCCCGATTCGCGACCCATCGAGGCAAGTTAATCTTGCTACATGCTATATACTTTTATAATCTTCATTTTATAATATTATACATTTGAAAATCTTATAGTTTACATATGAAATGTCGTTGAAAAATCGGATATGACAAATCTGAAATTTACTGTACACCTTATCTTATAAAATTCATTATAAATCATAGAAAAATCATTAGGATACGTTCTTTAGTTCGTTACGAAGATAATTCATAATACTATAACTTTATGAAATATTTACTTGCAAAATAAATTGTTTAATTAACGTAAAATGCAAATGAACACGTCTCTAAACTGCTGTCCAGGGAAATTCCAGCAGCAAACTTTCAACTTTGAATATTCATAACTTTTTGTAGGGATAACCTGAGATGCCTATACTTATAAAACTGAAAACCTTATTGAATTATCTTTGTTTTGGTATAAGATACGTCTCTTTTGGAGAACATTTGTTATTTTTAAGCTATTTTACAAATTAGGGTGACGCTGAATTTCTGAACGGAACCTTCTTGTGCATGGTTAATCAATACAGCTTTTATAGTTACTAATCGCTTTGAATATGCTATCCATATTAATATTATTATATAAATATTTATATCACATATTGCTTAGTTATACATCCCACACTACCATTTTATAGTTTTATAACTTTTCGGATACCCGTTTACATCCATCGCATTTAAGATAAATATAATTGCATCCATAGATCACATTACTACATAATAATGTGATATTAATACTCCATGTTTAATAAATTGCATCCTAATTAATATTGGAACTATAAATGTAACCCTAATCAATAACTGTGCATCCATATCCTTGAAATTATATCTATTTGCCTATCATATTACATGTTCCAGTTTATTGTTCTAATAGTACTCATGCTTGTTTATTTATACACATGTTTATGATAGTTTGATTATGAGCACCCACATGACATCTTGTGCTTCCTGACATGACCTGTTACACTTCCTACTTGACATGATATGGTACCGTACACTCTTGACATGACATGATACCTTTATACATTACCTGACCTGTTACCTGATCTCATGCCTAATGCCGACAAACCCGACCATCCCTGCTGTCTATCCAGACAGACCTACTCTTACCGGATTTTGTGTTGGCATTAGTCCTTGACTACTGAATACCTGACCTGACATACATAGCTTGGGGGTATGGGGAAATCAAAGGTGAAACCGACTTGTAACTCAACAGTTCGATACTTGTTCTGATCAGTCTTACGGGCTTGGCCAGCTCCGGAGTGATGATGCTGACATCACTCATCTATCCTACTACCTTTTACTGCTTAGCGGCACGTCTCGGATTCAGCCCCGAGGATCATGACCGTGGTCCCGGGCACGCACGGGATACTATTGAGTTACATCGACGATTCATCAATTGGTTTCAAAGACTATAGAGTAGAAAACCTGATAGGACAGTTTAGTCACCACTGCACATTACCCTGCTCGTTATTTTCTTATTACTGCTTATTCATGTTCATACTTGCATTGCTCATTACCATGTTTATACTATGTACTTGATGTCATGACGCGCTGACGTCTGGGTTTTGCATGGCCCAGATTCCATACCTTTGTCGACGACCGAGCAGGAGTACTTCAGCCAGCAGGCTGAACAGTGAGTCCTTAGGGTTAGTTTATTTATTTCTTCTCATTTCCAGGTGTGAGCCCGCATTATGGGACGTACTGTTTATTCATTGTATTGGATCATTAGCTTCCGCACTTATTGTTTATTGATTCTTGTTATTATGGATTTGGACATGTATTAGTTTAGTTTATTTTTTTACTGTTCTTGATATCTCTACAACCGTAATGCGACTGTGGACGGATGCGTCCTACCCACAGGTAGCATGGTTGGCTATGTCACGTGCCCAATTTTGCGTACTTTGGGAAGCGGGGCGTGACATGGTTTTATGGTATCAGAGCCATAGGTTAATTGGGTTGATTCTTTGTAGTTGGGTATTGCACCCGATACACGAATCAGGATACCCGTGATTAGAAAACATGTCCAGCCACCTTGACCGTTTTACCCTCCTTGAATCCTTCTTCCGGATCATGTCGACATGCAAACTTACTTTGCATTGTCAATTCGAAAACCTAACTTCTTGTTATCTCTAGGACTTAGGCGACTTGGGTGGAGTTAAGTAATTGCGGCTATGATACCGCGGCATAGCTACAATGCGGTACTCTATTTAAGTATCTTGGAGTTCTAGCCTTGATCCACATTCAGAATCTATCATCCTGCTAATGTTGGGTGTTTTGAGTTCAGGATTATGACAGGTAAGAAGTTGAAGACGTACCAGAGGCGTGTGAACGAAGCCGCCATGCTTGGAGTGATAAGAGAAATGCTGGAAATCAAAGAAACAGACCGAGCTGATCCAGCAGCAAGCGGACTTATTTCAGGAAGGTTTGCAGATCGTTCAGCAGTCTGTAAACGATGTTGGAACTAGACCAGTTGACCGAGTAAGGACCGTAGCAGATTTCAGACTTTTGGATCCATCTACTTTCACTTTTCTGGAGGAGCCGTTGCCAGCCGAGCAGTGGCTAGTAGACACGGAGAATTTACTGATTGCGGCACAGATCCCAGACGACAAGAGAGTTGATGTGGTGCGCATTCAGCTGGTGGATTACGCCCGAGAGTGGTGGCTGGTGGAGGAGACCCGCTTGTCCAAGCCAATCAGTTGGGCGGATTTCTCTAAAAGTTTCTTGGAAAATTTCTTCCCGCGGACTGCACGGGAGGAAATGGAGGAGAAATTTATCGGACTAAGGCAGAATGGAGCAACCGTGGACGTGCATGCAGCGGAGTGGACGAGACTCAGTAGTCTCGCTGGACCTTTCGCGGCCAACGATGCAGACAGCAGTTGCGGTAAGGAAGCAGTTCTGTCGGGTCGGTCGAGTTTAGGGCTAGGCCGACGAACAATGTTCTTGCGGCTATGGTAGTGGATAGTAATGAAGAGCCGGCAGTTGTCCGCGACTTTATGGATGTATTTGCAGATATTTCGGGCTTACCGCCAAAGCGAGATGTGGAGTTCGCGATTGACCTTATTCCTGGTGCAGCGCCAGTATCAAAATCCTATTATCCGATAGCACCGGTGGAATTAGAAGAAGTTAAGAAACAAGTTGGTGAATTGCTCGAGAAAGGATGGATTCGAAGCAGCAACTCACCTTGGGGAGCTCCAGTTCTTTTAGTGAAGAAGAAGGATGGCACGAGAAGGATGTGCATTGATTATCGAGAATTGAACCGGGTGACTATTAAGAACAAGTACCCGATCCCTCGCATTGGAGAACTTTTTGAGCAGCTTAGTGGCGCGAGGGTATTCTCGAAATTGGATTTGCGATCGGGATATCATCAGGTCCGAGTAAAAGCAGAAGACATTTGCAAGACGGCGTTTCGAACTAGATATGGACATTTCGAGTGTCTAGTGATGCCCTTCGGAGTGACGAATGCGCCAGCAATATTCATGGATTTGATGAACAGGATCTTTTCACCGTTCTTGGACCAGTTTATTGTGGTATTTATTGACGATATTCTGGTATACTCGAAGAGTCCGGAGGAGCATGCTGAGCATTTAAGGATCGTACTGCAGACGCTGAGACAAGAGAAGTTATTTGCGAAGATGAGTAAGTGTGAATTCTGGCTGGAAGAAGTGAAGTTTCTGGGGCATGTTGTGTCGGGCAATGGAATCGCCGTTGATCCCGAGAAGATTACAGCAGTTCGAGATTGGCCTATTCCAAAGATGTTGCGGAGATAAGAAGTGTTCTTGGACTCGCCGGTTACTACAGAAGATTTGTGGAGAACTTCGCTCGTTTAGCTGAGCCGTTAACCAAGCTTACGCGTAAGGAGGTACCGTTTGTTTGGACGGATGGATGTGCATTGGCCTTCGAGACGTTGAAGCAGAAGTTGATAACCGCCCCGATCCTGACCGTACCGGATAATTCAGGAGGACTGGTGATTCATAGCGACGCATCTGGAAAGGGATTGGGATGTGTTTTGATGCAGAATGGGAAAGTCATCGCTTACGCATCGAGACAACTGAAGACTCATGAGAAGAACTATCCGACTCATGACTTAGAGCTTGCAGCCGTGATCTTCGCCCTGAAGATTTTGGAGACACTACCTTTTGGGCGAGAGAGTTGAAGTCTTTACGGATCACAAGAGTTTGAATTATGTGTTCACTCAGAAGGAGTTGAACATGAGGCAACGCACATGGTTGGAGCTGATGGCCGACTATGACCTTGATCTTAAGCACCATCCGGGAAAAGTTAACGTCGTGCCAGATGCGCTGAGTCGGTTACCAGCAATTCAGATATTGACTGCACAGAGAGAGATCGTTGCGGATTTTCGGAGATTTGACTTGGAAGTTGTGCTACCCCATGCTACAGGACAGTTGATGCAGTTGCAAGTACAGTCGTCCTTAGTTGAGAAGATTAAAGCGACACAATCGCAGGATCCTAGACTGCAAAAGTTTCGAGAACAGGTTGGAGCCGGACTACGAACCGATTTACTGATCCATGAAGATGGTTCGTTGAGATATGGTAGCCGTGTGTTTGTGCCAAAAGGAGATGTGCGTGAAGAGCTTATGAAGGAGGCACACAGTTCAGCGTACTCTGTACATCCAGGAGGGACAAAGATGTACCGAGATATTCGACAGCAATTTTGGTGGGAAGGTATGAAACGGGAAATTGCTCGCTTCGTGGCTAAGTGCTTGGTGTGTCAGCAAGTCAAGGCTGAACACCAAAGGGTTGCTGGTTTATTGCAACCACTTCCGATTCCTCAGTGGAAGTGGGAACATATAACCATGGATTTCGTGACGGCTTGCCGTGGAGTCCAAAGGACAACAATGCCGTATGGGTGATTGTCGATCGTTTGACCACAGCAGCTCACTTTATTCCTTTTCGGGTTGGTCAATCGACAGAGACTTTGGCAGAGCGATACATGCAGGAGATTGTCAGATTGCATGGAGTGCCGGTAAGCATCGTGTCCGATCGGGACACTCGGTTCTTGTCGCACATTTGGAGGAGTTTACAAGAAAGTTTGGGGACTCGATTGAAGCTCAGCACAGCTTATCATCCTCAAACTGATGGACAATCAGAGAGAACGATCCAGACCCTTGAGGATATGTTGAGGGCTTGCATGTTGGACTTCAAAGGTTCTTGGGAAGATCATCTACACCTGGTGGAGTTTTCGTACAACAATAGCTTCCAAGCGACTATTCAGATGGCTCCGTTTGAAGCGTTGTATGGTCGTAAATGCCGTTCGCCTGTTTGTTGGGATGATGTGGGTGAACGAAGGTTACTAGGGCCAGATTTGGTGGTACAGACAGTTGATAAGGTGAATACAATCAGAAAGCATATGAAGGCAGCTCAAGACAGACAGAAAAGTTGGGCCGACACGTCAAGAAGACCTCTAGAGTTCGCCGTGGGTGATTTGGTATTCCTGAAGATATCACCGACTAGAGGGGTGATTCGCTTTGGCAGTCGGGGAAAGCTTAGTCCTCGATTCGTTGGACCCTTCGAAATATTGGAGCGTGTTGGAGAGGTAGCGTACCAGTTGGCGTTACCGCAGTCATTGGCAGGAGTGCACAATGTGTTTCACGTATCTCAACTCCGTAAGTATGTTCGAGATGAAACACACGTTTTGGATCATTCGGAGCTAACAGTACGAGAAGACTTGACTTTTGAGGAGCGACCAATTGAAATCAAGGATCGAAGAAAAAAGGTTCTTAAGAACAAGGTTATCCCCCTTGTGCTAGTCTCTTGGGGTAATCGATCGCATGGAGAATCCACTTGGGAGCGAGAAGACGAGATCCGGCAGAAGTTTCCTCACCTTTTCCTGTAGTTATCTATCTTGAATTCTTGGAATTTCGAGGACGAAATTCATTTTGTAGTTGGGTATGATGTAACACCCGAGCCCAATAATACTATTTCTGTTACTGGTTGAGTGTTTGACATTGCTCATTTCATTTATCTTACTTGTTTGGTTCTTATTGCACAATTTACCCGGCAAAGTCATTTCTACATATAACAAATTTTAGCATCTAAAATAAAATTGAAAATATTCATCTTGGCCTACTTGACATCCTTAGCCTCGTGGTAGCGTCCGTGCATTGTGTTCTCGTTCCGTTCAGTAAAACGGGCAAATTTGGATGGCTACGTGCACGCACGTGTGTCCGTTTTGAGAGTATGCTTTTTAATCATAAAACATTTCATTTTAAAATTTGGAACCCGCTTAAAATCCTATTATTTGAATTTCGAATTTTTGGACCCAACCCGGGCGCAATTTGGAAATGTTTCATTTGGCGCCAAAATCCCAAATTTTTAATATTATTAAAAACCTTCGCATATATTTTTCTAACTAATCTGATATCTTACTGTTCATTACCTATCTTTTAAATTTTTAAGTTAACCATATAATATTTTTACAATCTCTTATATCCTTCTCAATTTATTCTCTCAGCCAATCGCAACCTCCCCTTTAACCCCGTGGTCCTCACTTTCTCTCTCTCCACTTTCTCTCTCTCTACCCCTTATATATTCTCTCGTACTTCTCTTTATCATTTTTCTCTTCTTGCTTCATGTCTCGTTTCTCATTTCTTTTAATTGTTCTTTTGTTACCGGAATTCCGTCGTGCCGGTGACGTTTCTCGACGTTCCAGCGAGATACCCCGACCCGTGTGGTTCCTTTGTTCGTCGTTTGGGTTCATTCCGTGAACCGTGCGTAGTCGCGAGTTTTCCCCGCCGACGGTTAACGTTCCGTTTTCCCGATTCGCGACCCATCGAGGCAAGTTAATCTTGCTACATGCTATATACTTTTATAATCTTCATTTTATAATATTATACATTTGAAAATCTTATAGTTTACATATGAAATGTCGTTGAAAAATCGGATATGACAAATCTGAAATTTACTGTACACCTTATCTTATAAAATTCATTATAAATCATAGAAAAATCATTAGGATACGTTCTTTAGTTCGTTACGAAGATAATTCATAATACTATAACTTTATGAAATATTTACTTGCAAAATAAATTGTTTAATTAACGTAAAATGCAAATGAACACGTCTCTAAACTGCTGTCCAGGGAAATTCCAGCAGCAAACTTTCAACTTTGAATATTCATAACTTTTTGTAGGGATAACCTGAGATGCCTATACTTATAAAACTGAAAACCTTATTGAATTATCTTTGTTTTGGTATAAGATACGTCTCTTTTGGAGAACATTTGTTATTTTTAAGCTATTTTACAAATTAGGGTGACGCTGAATTTCTGAACGGAACCTTCTTGTGCATGGTTAATCAATACAGCTTTTATAGTTACTAATCGCTTTGAATATGCTATCCATATTAATATTATTATATAAATATTTATATCACATATTGCTTAGTTATACATCCCACACTACCATTTTATAGTTTTATAACTTTTCGGATACCCGTTTACATCCATCGCATTTAAGATAAATATAATTGCATCCATAGATCACATTACTACATAATAATGTGATATTAATACTCCATGTTTAATAAATTGCATCCTAATTAATATTGGAACTATAAATGTAACCCTAATCAATAACTGTGCATCCATATCCTTGAAATTATATCTATTTGCCTATCATATTACATGTTCCAGTTTATTGTTCTAATAGTACTCATGCTTGTTTATTTATACACATGTTTATGATAGTTTGATTATGAGCACCCACATGACATCTTGTGCTTCCTGACATGACCTGTTACACTTCCTACTTGACATGATATGGTACCGTACACTCTTGACATGACATGATACCTTTATACATTACATGACCTGTTACCTGATCTCATGCCTAATGCCGACAAACCCGACCATCCCTGCTGTCTATCCAGACAGACCTACTCTTACCGGATTTTGTGTTGGCATTAGTCCTTGACTACTGAATACCTGACCTGACATACATAGCTTGGGGGTATGGGGAAATCAAAGGTGAAACCGACTTGTAACTCAACAGTTCGATACTTGTTCTGATCAGTCTTACGGGCTTGGCCAGCTCCGGAGTGATGATGCTGACATCACTCATCTATCCTACTACCTTTTACTGCTTAGCGGCACGTCTCGGATTCAGCCCCGAGGATCATGACCGTGGTCCCGGGCACGCACGGGATACTATTGAATTACATCGACGATTCATCAATTGGTTTCAAAGACTATAGAGTAGAAAACCTGATAGGACAGTTTAGTCACCACTGCACATTACCCTGCTCGTTATTTTCTTATTACTGCTTATTCATGTTCATACTTGCATTGCTCATTACCATGTTTATACTATGTACTTGATGTCATGACGCGCTGACGTCTGGGTTTTGCATGGCCCAGATTCCGTACCTTTGTCGACGACCGAGCAGGAGTACTTCAGCCAGCAGGCTGAACAGTGAGTCCTTAGGGTTAGTTTATTTATTTCTTCTCATTTCCAGGTGTGAGCCCGCATTATGGGACGTACTGTTTATTCATTGTATTGGATCATTAGCTTCCGCACTTATTGTTTATTGATTCTTGTTATTATGGATTTGGACATGTATTAGTTTAGTTTATTTTTTTACTGTTCTTGATATCTCTACAACCGTAATGTGACTGTGGACGGATGCGTCCTACCCACAGGTAGTATGGTTGGCTATGTCACGTGCCCAATTTTGCGTACTTTGGGAAGCGGGGCGTGACATTGTCCGTGAGCTATAATTTTGCAACACGAATCCAAGCTATTTCTGGCACTTGTGCTGCTGCCAGATCATCTTCAATACTCTGGGCCCATTCGTCAGCTTCCAGTGGGCTCTCCTTTCCTGAGAACTGTTTGGGTGCAAAGCCTTGAATTGCTTCACCCCAGGTGTTTCTGCCTCGGGACGGTTCATTAAAAGAGCATCCTGCTGCTGCTATCCCTCGAAAAGGCTGCGGATTGCCTCAAGCAGAATCGTTTGCTCATTGAGCGGAGCGGGGACAGCAAGTGTGAGTGGTAGTGGTGAAGGTGTGTTGTTGACATTGGTGCTGGTGTTGTTCGAGAAATCCATAACCTTGAAAGAAAAATTTAGGTTAGGACAGATTCAAAATATATGCAATAATAAAATTCAAAGAATATGAATTGTAAAGAATATTTTAGTTGCTGGTTCTTGTGTTATATTGCTTTGGTTGTTCATGCAGAACAGAACTGCATGGTAGGGTTACATACAGCTCGGACCTGCATGGGCTGCCAACAAAACCTGTCATACCCCGCTTCTCAGTATACGGGCAGAGGACGCGACGAGACCGCTACGTATTTACTCTGAAATAAATACACTAAGCGTATCTAAGCAATATAAATATAAATGCACAAGAGACAAGATATAATAAAACAGCAACTTTATTTATTAACATTCTTTTGTACAATGCATGGAAAAGTAAATACAACTGAATAAAAGCAATGCCTAAACAATGGCATAACAGAAATGAAAAGTACTGAAATAAAAGTGTGTACAATGAAGTTAGAGCTCTGGGTCGTAGGAAAGCTGGTCCAGGTCTTCAATGCTAGACTCAATCTCTGAAAAGTCCGAAACACCTGACGACATTCAAAGAAGAAAGAAAGAGAATGTCGTCAGCGAACAAATCGCTCGGTAAGTGTCAAAGATAAGGAAGAAGTAGAAAAGAAAGAAAGAGAGAGTGTAGCTTTTAAAGTTGTATTATATTGTTATAATGTTGTATTTAGTGGTAACGTTGTTGTTTGTAGTTTGGTACAGAAGGATGCCAGTGTATACGAGAGCAGTCTCTATATGCTAAAAACTAGGGCAAACGGAATGTACAAGGCTCCATTATACAACCCGGAACAACGGCAATTGGATTCAGGTTAGGTGTCTTAATCTTGCAGTCTTGTGCCACTTTTAACTCCTTCCGTACCAATCTACCCCTTAAACCCCGCGATATCTTGTTTGTATTGTATTGTAAATTGTAATATAGATTGTATAAATGGATGACTTGCCAAAACCATGATATCAGTAAATGGATGTAACTAGAGAATCATGGATGTAGCCAGAGAATCATGTAAATGGAAGTATATTCATGATTCGGTTCAGTCAATATAGATTGAATAGTTTGAATATATGGATTCACTGATTCATGTTGAATTGTAGTATTGTAGATTGTACTTGAATCATATTCAAGTTAGATTATTTATAATGAGACTCAGTCTGAGTCAGAACAATTATAAAAGAAATTGTAGTCCTGAATTAGGTTTTGATGTTATCGGTAACCGCTGCACATGGGCAGAAGGATTTGTGTCTTTTTCAAAGACGATTACCATGTTGATGACACCGTTGTTAAGTTGTCTGCCTTAAATAGGCAAGCACCCACTTCTCCGGCTCCCTGAGGCTCAAGAGATTGGTCCCGCTTAAACCTATATTTACTAGGGTCCATAGGGTAATTTATAGAACTTGAGGGGGTTTTATGTAAAAATACTTTTATATAATTTTCAAAATACACCCCAAGTATTTAATTATCGTCTTTAGAGTTGTCATAGATGTAGATTTTATATTTGTTGTATTTCTAGTGAAAATTACCTAATTTTCATAATACATGGTATTTAATTATAATATTGAACTTGTATGGAATTCATGATATTTTAATGTAAAGTGATTCTTGTGATTTTAGAAAAAGTTAGAATATTTATATTATCACAAAATAGATATTTTTAATGATACATACATACATACATACATACATACATACATATATATATATATATATATATATATTATATTTCTAGGATTCTCATTTTCTTAAGATATTCGTATTTTACATCTTTGAGACCGAATGCTCCTTGCGGAGGTCTGCATCTCACACTACTAAGCCCAAGGATGTGCTATAATCCATACCATCCCAGTCGGATTTCCCAAAATGGGTTGCAGCGGCGCTTTGCAAAGATTGTAAAAATACGTAATCTTGTAGAAAACGGTTTTAATAGTAAATGGTATTTATTTGAAAGGTTTCGTTTTCCCATATTCTATGTTCCCAAAGGTATTGTGCTATGTTGCATATGAGTGTGTGAGGAGGTAGGTCATTACGTCGTGATCTAATTAAAGGTATAGCAAGATTGTGATGGTTTAAATGTCGAATTTAAACTACATGGTATTTTACTGAAAAAGAGCGCTAAAAGTTACAAAATAAAAAATATATTGTCATGAAAGTTGTTCAACATGTTTGTTACGTTTAATAGTAAACATGTAATGGTTTAGCATGATTGTATTTAAGAAAAAGTGAGGTTTTAGGAAGAACCGAATCGGAAATCGGATTTACGCCAATTCCGTCGGGTTTTGGAAATACGTATTTTTAGAATAGCAAAGTGAAGAGAGAGAAGGGACTTACGGGTTTAGAAGTTAGGGATGAGAAATAGGAAACTGGAGGAGGCGCCGGTGCGTTGTTTCGTCGTCGGGAACTCCTAGGGTTGTCGTCGGAAAAATCGCCGGAGTTTCGCCCTTCGCTACTTCAAAAGTACACTAAGTTTCTAGGAATTTCTTGAGAGTTTTGATCAGAATTTTGGGGTGAGGGGTGTGTGTTTAGGGGTTGTATTTATAGGGTAAGGCTAGGGTTTAGGGTAGGTGAAAGGTTGGATTGAAAAAAAATATGTTAAATTGTATTAAAATATATTAAAATGGAGTAAATAGGATTTTAAAGAGGCTCTGGAATCGATCCAAAGAAATAAAGTGTGCAGGAGTGATGGGGAGGTGAAGAGGCAGACTTTTCATGTTGACCGATTCAACATTGGAGCCAACTCGGCCGGCTCCACCGGCCGAGTCGCCGCCGCCACCGGCCCGAGTCGGCCAAGTCAGGCCGATTCGGTGGTCCCCTGGGTCCGTCGTCAGTTAGTGTAGCCCCTGGGTCAGTTTTTTAAACATATGTAATAGGGTTTTTACGAGTTATGCACGTGCAAACCCTTGGTATTCTAAACGTTCAAAATAAAATAATATTAAAAATAATGTGGGGTATGAGATTTGAACTCTGCTGGCTTGGTTCAGCAGTGCAAGGTATTACCAATGAGCTACAAACTCCTTCTTGCTATTAAAAAGCAAATCAAACTTATATTTTGTGCTCAGGAAAAAATACCCCTTTCTGTATTTTTTTGAAAAATTGTACAGAAAGTTGTATAGAAAGTTTAGGGTTGTTACAACTATAATGCTCTTCATCTCCCGCCTGCTATATGTTCTCGCCAAACAGGAAAACCCCGAGATAGAGGAAAAAACAGGGCAAAGGACGTAAACTACGTTTAGAGACAACAAAGCGGATTCGAGGCGTCGTGTGATCGAGAAAAAGTCGATTGGAGCCCATCGTTTATAAAGAAGATGGGTCGGGAGTACTCTTTCCCCCAAGACAAGACAAGGAAAATATTCAACTTTATCATGAAGCACTAGGTGATAACACTTCCGGAATCTCGGCACCCCGAACAAATAAACGAGGTCCATCATCCGGATTACCGCTCCTACCACCAAGCTGTAAGTCATCCCCTTAAAGACTGCTTCACCTTCAAAGACTCGGCAGGTTCTCTTTGTCCGACAGTTGGAGTATAACCCCGCCACAAAGACATGAGCCAAAAAAGACCTACCCCATCAGGATAGGGCCAGCTCAATCGCGAAAAGGGAAGCGAACTCGTATCTGCCATATGATAACACTATCAGAAGAAGGAAGGTGCGGGACTATGAATGACCTCTACTGGTGCTTCGCAAATGAAGACGAGGAAGAGATAATCTCAGAGTTTCCACCAGCACCAAAAGGGTTGGAAGATAGGATACACACCATGGCGGACAACCTAAAGAAAATTAACTTAGGGACGGAAAATGATCCGAGGCCGACATTTGTCAGTGAGCTACTGTCTGAAAAATAGGTAGCCACGTTAAAAGACGTGCTCATTCAGTATAAAGACTGCTTCGCATGGAACTACTCCGAAATGCTGAGTCTAGATCCGAAAGCGGCAGTCCATAAACTGGCCATATCGCCGGACATAAAGCCAGTCAAACAGGCGCCGAGAAGAATGCGACTTGAACTTGAGATGCGTATCAACGCTGAAGTCAAGAAACTAATGGACTCCGGCTTCATCCAAGAAGTTCAATACCCCGACTGGATCGCTAACATCGTTCCAGTGATGAAGAAAAATGGGACGGTACGCATCTGTGTGGATTTCCGGGACCTCAACAAAGCCTGCCCGAAAGATGACTTCCCGGTACCTGTTACCGAGCTGATGATTGATAACGCGTCTACCCATGAGGTCTTCTCCTTCATGGATGGATCTTCAGGATACAATCAAATCAAAATGCATCCTGGAGACCAAAAGCATACTGCCTTCCGGACTCCGCTGGGCATATTCTGCCATAAGATGATGCCCTTTGGTCTGAAGAACGCCGGTGCTACCTACCAGAGAGCCATGACAAAGATCTTCGATGATCTCATCCACGATATTGTCGAATGCTACATCGATGACCTCGTGGTGAAAAGCAAATCTCACGAGGAGTATTGGGAACACCTAAAAACAGTGTTCCGACGTCTTCGGAAGTATAATCTGAAGATGAATCCTCTAAAATGCGCATTTGGAGTCTCCTCAGGAAAATTCCTAGGATTCATCATACGTCACCGAGGTATCAAAATCGATCCCTCAAATATCAAGGTGATTATAGAAATGCCCATGCCAAGAATCCTCAAACAACTGCGGTCTCTCTAAGAAAAGCCCGCGTATATCCGGCGGTTCATAACCAGCCTCTCCGGAAAATGTTGTCCCTGCAGTCATCTGATGAAGAAAGGGACCTCGTTCGTCTGGAATAAAAAGTGCCCACATGCGCTGGATAAAATCAAGAAATACCTGCAAAATCCGCCAGTATTAACCGCTCCGGTTAAGGGTAAACCCCTTATCCTATATACAGCGGCCTTCGAAGGTTCTTTAGACGCACTATGGGCACAAGAGAACGATCAGAGAAGGAGAGGGCTCTGTACTATTTGAGCTGAGTTCTCCTAGGGGCAGAAAATAACTACTCCCTATCGAAAAGCATTGCCTGGCACTGATCTTCGCAATAACGAAGCTCAGGCATTACGTCTTGGCGCATGAGATCCATCTAATATCAAAGTTGGATCCACTCAAATATCTAATGTCAAAGGACATATTAACAGGAAGGCTTACTAAATGGGCCCTCCTCCTGATGGAGTTCTCGATAATGTATCGTCCTTTCAAAGCTGTGAAAGGGCAAGCCATCATCGACTTTCTCTCGGAGCAACCGATACCGGCTGATTCCCCCTTAAATTGCGAGCTGCCAGACGAACATGCGTTTGATACAACCAGAGAAGAAAATGAGTCACATTGGGAACTCTACTTCGAATGAGTATCTTCCTTGAAGCAGTGAAAGCAAAATACCCCCATAATCAAAGCCGGGGTAGGCCTTATGTTTGTGACTCCACAAGGAGGGGTAATGTGTTACGCCTTTTCTCTAACAGAGCCGAGGACTAACAAAAAAGCTGAATATGAAGCTTTGATAGCAGGTTTAGAAATCGCTATCAATATGGGAATCAAAGATCTTCTCATATATAGAGACTCCCAGCTGATCGTTAGCCAAGTAAATGGCGACTATTAGGCATGCAAGCCAGAGCTGATAAAGTATGGAGAAAGAGTGCAGCAACTGCTAACCCAAATCCCTTCATACATCCTGGAGAGTATACCGCGTGTAGAAAACATCAAGGCGGATGCATTAGCCAAATTGGCTGATGAAAACCTCGATGGCGTAAGGATCATCGTGCAAAGCCGCAGGGTTCTCACGCCAGCAGACGTGTCTTCAGAAGACATGATAGAGCCATCCGAGGGAAAAGAAATGACCGAGCAAGTAGCCCTTCAAATAAAGGACAAAGAAAAGGTCAAGGATTGGAGAGAAGTCTTTATAGACTACTTCAAATCCCAACAAACGCCCGAAAACGCGTTGTTTAGACATCAGCTCATGAAACGAGCTCTGTCCTTCGCCTTCATTAATGATACTCTATATAAGAGATCATTCGACTGCCTATGGCTAAGATACCTGGGGCCAGAGGAAGCAAAGAAAGTCATTCAAGAAACCCACGACGGACTTTGCGGTTCTCATCAAACTGGACCAAAGATGAAACTGAAGATAAAAAGAATGGGTTACTATTAACCCACAATGATTCAAGACCGCCTTGACTATGCGAAGCTGTGTCACTCGTGCCAAATTCATGAGAACTTCATCTACTAACATCCAAATCCGCTACACCCAACAATGTCTAGCTGGCCGTTCGAAATGTAGGGAACCGATATAATCGGCCCTATCGAACCGGCATCGTCCAAAGAATATCGATTCATATTGGCAACGACTGACTACTTCTCTAAGTGGGCAGAAGCAGTACCATTAAGAGAAGTGAAGACGGATAATATTCTCCATTTCTTCAAGACACATGTCATTTATCGGTTCGGCACTCCGCGACGGATAATCTCGGATAATGGGCCAGCTTATAGAAGTTATAAAATTAGCCGCTTCGCACAGTAGCATAAAATAGATTGGAGACACTCTTTGGTCTATAATCCTCGGACCAACGGTCTAGCTGAAGCCTTCAATAAGACCTTGACAAAGATTATAAAGAAAACAACGTCCAGAAACAAAAAAGACTGACATGAGAGGTTGCATGAAGCTCTCTGGGCATACCAAACAACGTTCAAAACGGCTACAAATACAACACCGTACGCGTTGGTGTTCGGCACAGAAGCAGTGCTCCCATTGAAAATAGAGCTCCCCTCTCTATGAGTAGCAGTTCGATACGAGCTGACAGATGAAGAAAATGCTTATCTTAGGCTTGAGGAGCTCAACGCTCTCGACAAAAATCACTTTATAGCACTGCAAAATCTGAAGGCTTACAAGACAAAGATGACACGGTCGTACGAAAAACTGACCAGGCCAAGAAAATTTCTCCAAGGCGAACTCGTGTTAGTCGTCAAAAGACCAATGATCCCCAATCATGCAAAACGAGAGAAGTTCGAACCGAACTATGAAGGCTCGTACATCATAGAAAAAGTCTACCAAAGTGGAGCCTACATGCTCATGGATATGCATGGCGAAAGACCATTCCGACCAATAAACGGCCGATTCCTCAAAAGTACTAGCTTGATAAGTCATGACTTAGGTCAATGATAGATGATGGCGCGTGTGTCTGCTCGCTATCTTTCTAAGTCAGAATTTCGAGAGCAGTATCCAAAAAACTCCGTCGCCTCAAACACGGCAACAACGGACCGAGAAGTCCTTAAACTAATTATTCGCCTCAAACACGGGGACAATGGACCGAGAAGTTCTTAAACTAATTTTTCGCCTCAAATATGGCAACAACGGACCGAGAAGTCCTTAAACTAATTTTTTCGCCTCAAACACGGCGGCAACAGACCGAGAAGTCATTAAACTAATTATTTGCCTCAAACATGGTGACAATGGACTGAAACGTTCTTAAACTAATAACGTGCCGAAAAGTCTGACAACAGACCGAGAAGTCATTAAACTAATTATTCACCTCAAACATAGAGACAATGGACCGAAATGTCCTTAAACTAATAATGGACCGAGAAGTCCTTAAACTAATTTTCCGTCTTAAACACGGTGACAACGGACCGAGAAGTTCTTAAACTAATTATCCGCCTCAAACATGGCGACAACGGACCGAGAAGTCTTTAAACTAAAAATCCGCTTCAAACATGGCGATAATGGACCGAGAAGTCCTTAAACTAAAAAATCCGCCTCAAATATAGCGATAATGGACAGAAATGTCCCTAAACTTACGTATTGCCCCAAATACGGCGATACACTCCCTTGAAATCTATATTGCAATCAAAGTCTTAGCGGCAAAGGATGCAACTCAAGTCCCACAGGCTGCACAGCTACTCCAGCAATGAAGTCACCCTCAAATCCCATCGGTAAACAGATAGATCACCTACGACGAAGCTACTTTCGAGAGTTTCGTTAAAAAAATTTTTAAAAAGGTATGTCCACAAGAAAAATGGGCACGGATGAAAACTCGAAAGGGCGCCGTGAGTAAAAACAGCAGGGTTGTCGGCGAGCTTGTGAAAACCCGAAAAGGGCGCAAACTCGTAAAATAAAAGAAAATTATGCACTTGCAAGGTCCTCTCGACCTTGTAGAGAGAAAATACCGGCGTGAGATCCTTACAACTCACAAAGGGACAACACACTTAGGAATCCTCATGAGAAAATACACTTGCGAGATCCACACGACTCGTAATGAGAATTCCCCCTATGAGACTCTCACGGCTCATAGGATTCAAAAACCTTAAGGTACAGGAATCTAAACCTGTTCTTAAGCCGTCGTATTCCCCTAACGTCGCCTTATAGGTGGTCCCATATTGACCCTTGTATATAATCCACGGGCATAAATAATTACTCTCCCACTGAGTTCCACCAATGGCGAGAAATGTCCCCACACGGTGAGCAACACTTGTAAGTCCTCTCGACTTGTAGGAAGAAAATACTCTTGTAAGATTCTTACGACTTATAAGAGAAAACACACTTAGAAATCCCTATAATTCCTGAGGTGAAAAGACACCTACGAGATCCTCACAACTCGTAGGGAGAAGTACCTTTATGAGACCCTTACAGCTCGTAAAGTCAAAAATTCTTAGACGACAGGATCCTAACCCTGTTTACCAAGCCACCTTTGTTCAAATCAACAAAGGAAAATGATGAGTCGCTCTTGGCAATATGCTGATGCCTAAAAAGGTATCAAACTTCAAGTCCTCTCACGGCAAATGATGATTCGCTCCTGGAATATTCCGATCGTAGTGATACTGATGCCAAAATTGGTATCAAGACCCAAGTCCCCAACTCGCAACAAAATCAACGAGCAAAAAAATGCATATGAAATAGCCGAAATGATTGGGCAACTCACAATAAAAAATAACGGGCAAAAAAACGATATAGCCGAAATGATTAGGCACCGCGATAAATAACTGAAATGATTGGGCAATCGCGACTTTCGCGACATAAAAGCTAAAAAGATAGAGCATCGCGGAAAGAAATAAAAAAGATGAAAATGAACCTTTTCTGCCCTGCACGTAGGTCCACACCGGCCCCTGTATACAATCCATGGACACAAATGAAAGAAAGGGAACCATATTTTCCCACCAGGCTCCGTCAAAGAGAGGGCCAGATCTCGACGGCAACATCTACAGCCTAGGGATCAGCTCGACGTTCTTCTCATTCCAACAGGGTGCAGACGTGACGTCAACAAAGCTCCAAGGAGCCAAATCAAAAAGGAGTGACGGCAAAATCCTAACTCCAGCTCGACATTCTTTCTCAGTGCAGAGCGACGTCAACAAAGACCCAAGGGTTGAATCAAAAAGGAGTGACGGAAAAATCCTAACTCCAGCTAGACGTGCTTCTCATTCCAGCAGGATACAGATGCGACGTCAACAAAGACTCCAAAGAGCCAAATTAAAAAAGAAGTGACGGCAAAATCCTAACTCCAGCCCGACGTTCTTCTTATGCCAGCAGGATGCAGACGCAATATCAACAAAGCTCCAAGGAGCCAAAAAAAGTGGAGCAATGGCAAAATCCTAACTCCAGCTTGACGTTCCTTCTCGGTGAAGATGCGACGTCAACAAAGACCCAAGGATCGAATAAAAAAGGAGTAATGGCAAAATCCTAACTCCATCCCGATGTTCATTCTCGGTGCAGACACGACGTCAACAAAGACCCAAGGGTCAAACAAAATGGAGTAACGGAAAAATCCTAACTCCAAGTCTCGACGGTTCATATACAACCTAGAGACTATCCTAGCGTTTCCCCTCATTTCAGCAGGATGCGAACGTAACTATCAAATAACATTGGAGCAATGGTATATTCCTAGCTCCAGACTTCAACTGCAATACACGCAGCATAGCGGTCCTACAAGATGTCTACCCTACTTCAACAAAGAATTAGCGTGACATCGTCAAAACAAAAATGAAGCGATGGCATATTCCCAGCTTCGGGTCTCGATGGCAACTCATATAAAGCCTAAAATACTATCGGAGATCATCCCACTCCAGCGCGGAGCGGTTATGACTCATCGGGGCTCCAAATTGAGCCTAACCTCAAGTAAAAAGTGTCATGGCAAATTCCTAACACTTGCCCACCCAAAGGTAATATAACATAAGGAGATTACTTGAAGATGTCTTGTCCAGCCCCCGAAGGGATCAGAGACACGACAGTTGTGGGGCTACTCGAATAACAGATTGAATACTGCATGTCGAGGAATACATCAGCCAACGCGACGGTACCACGGAACAAAACCTAGTACCACAAACCTAACGGACCTCTGTCGTAAAGAATGGGGGTTATCTACATATAACGTTAGGATAAGTTTTCCTGTAAACCCACGGGAAGTAAAATAAAAACACTCCGAAATGAGTACATAAATTAGAGACTCCGAAATGAGTGAATAAACGACAAACTCTAGAGACACCGAAATGAATGAATAAACTACAAACTCCGAAATGAGTACATAAACTAGAGGCTCCGAAATGAGTACATAAGTTAGAGACTCCGAAATGAGTATATAAACTACAAACTCCAAAATGAGTACATAAACTAGAGACTTCGAAATGAGTGAATAAACTAGAGACTCCGAAATGAGTACATAAACTAGAGATTCCGAAATGATTACATAAATTAGAAACTCCGAAATGAGTACATAAACTAAAGGCTCCGAAATGAGTGAATAAACTACAAACTTCGAAATGAGTACATAAACTAGAGACTCCGAAACGAGTGAATAAACTACAAACTCTGAAATGAGTACATAAACTACTTCGCGCCAGATTAAGATATTAGAAAACAGAAAGGCGCAACTCATAGGTCTCAGGGTTCGGAACTACATTTCCTAAGGATCGAGATCTGAGTTAACGATAGATGACGACGCTTGTGTCCGCTCGCCATCTTCTCAGATCAAGATTCTAAAAGTTTTGTATGATACACCAGCTCGAGAACGGTTGTATGCTATGTATTAGGCTACACTACTTCACTCACACGTATACCTCCGTGAGTAAAGTAGTGGGGGGCATTTGTTTACATCGGTTTAATTTTCGTTTACAGACATGTGTGAAAGTGGGCTCATTCATATACGCACATCCACACATGTGGGTTGCAACAATACAATCAGAGGGAGAATAAGTGGTAGAAACAAAGCACTCGGTGGTCGACGATAAAAGGAAAGCATTTAAATAAATATTTTATTCTACAAGAAATAGATTACCAAACACAGGATCGAAAGTACAAGGGTTCACAAAACTATGGAAAAAATTCTCTAACTCTCTCTCTCTCTCTCTCTGCCTTCTCTACCATTTCGATGCAGCGATCTTCGCGAGGAGCCGCTCCCCATCGATCAGCGCCATGCCTATCAGCAAAGACAGACATGACGGCCCGCTGAGCCCACATCTGGCTTAGCAGCTAAACAGAGCGATCCCTTATAGGCTCGGTAATCAAAAGTACCTCATAAAAGCATTCGATCTTGCCCTCCGCTGTGTCGAGTATCGCCAGAGTCATCTCCGCTGCATGAAGGGGAATGTCATCGAGCATGGACAGGAAGACCATCTGAAGCCAAATGGAGCCGATGGGGAGAGGAGATCCTCTACGAGTCAAGAGCTCGTGAAGTATCGTATCACATTGGTCATGCGTAAGAGTAGGATTCACCAAACGTGCAGCAAAACGAGGAACAATTTTCTCGATAGGCACTTCCCATGACTGTAGCATGTGGACGATTACAAGCCCTAAGTCCTCTATTAAAATGATTCTCTGAAAGTGAGAGAGAAGAAGAGCATTGCTTCAGATTATGAAGGGAGGCATTTAAGTCTCGACACAGAAACTGTTGTGCATGATGGACCATTTCCAAGCTCTGTCAAAAGAAGGCATTGGAAAAGAAAATTTTGACTATGAAAAAGCAGAGAAATAAGGTGAAAAGACACCTTCATTAATGAAGCAGCGCCTCATGCGCTCTCTACGAGGGCGCCAGCGCCAGCGCCAATCTTATAGGATTAAATCCTATGGTGGCGCCTCACGTGCTCCTCACGTGGGCGCCAATGTGCAAAGCACATAAATTCCTATCATAAGAATTAAATTCTTATATGGCGCCGCACGTGCTCCTCACGCCGGCGCTAATGTGCAAAGCACAGAAACTCTTTCTGTATAAGAATTAAATTCTTATATGGCGCCGCACGTGCTTATCACGTTGGCGCCAATGTGCAAAGCACATAAATACCTATCATAAGAATTAAATTCTTAAGTGGCGCCTACATGCACAACATGTGTGCGTCGGTGCCATGCGCCCAAGTCAAAATCAGCAGAATTAAATTCTACAGAGGGATATTTCCCTGAAAATGGGGATACTCTCTGTTAAACAGATCCAATGATGATGATAAATCATCAAATAATAGAATAAAATTCTATCAAAGGAAAATATTCCCCTAAGCTTCCTAAATGAACAGGAAATTGTTGGATCAAAGATCCAATGAAATGGGAAATATTTCCCCTTACTTTTTCAAACAAAAAAGATTGTCCTCTATAAAATAGAGAGCCCTTGGATTAAAAATCCAATGGTGATTAAAAATCACCATTTCACAGAATAAAATTCTGCATCTGGGAAAATATTTTTCCAATCTTATTAAAAACAAGAAAACATGTTCTATAAAACAGAAACCCTTGGATCAAAGATCCAATGGTGGGTAAAATTCCCCAAATCAATTGGAATCTCTCAATGAGAGATTTCCTCAAAACTAATTAACAAATTGCCTCCACTATATAAAATACTTAAGACTTCAAGTCTGATATAGAGAAACCCCCCATAAGCTTAAAAAAGAAGACGGAAAGTTTTCAAAAAGAATAGAGAATTTAATTCTCAAAGGAGAAGACTTCCATCTGCAAAAAAACCCTAGGTAAAGAAAAGAGACCGAACTAACTATCACATTTAAGGGTTTAACCCTTCTTGAAATACTTAGTTCTTTCTCTGGATCAGAGATCCGCAAGACAAGCTTCCCACAAGTTGAGAATTTAATTCTCATCGGGAAGAACTTGTTCTTGAGAATCAAAAATTCAGAAAAGAACTAGGAATTGAATTTCTCAAAACAAAATATATATATATATAAAGAGAGACTTAGTTCTTAAAAATGAAACTTGATCCTAGATCTTTAAAACAAAGATCTTGGTGATCATTAATAGGCAAAAATACCATTAACGGAGAAGAAAAGAATTTAGCGTCCCATGTGCTTCCCACATGGGCGCCTCTAAAAGCGCCCAGCGCCTCACGTGCTCCATACGTGGGTGCCACCAACAAAACAAAAAAGAAAAAGAGTGCTTATTGTTTACCGCCGAAAACAGAGACGAACCGGGATAGATCGTCTTGCCTGAATTTAGGGGAAGATACTATTTGGATTTATCTGTCCACTTATCCGAAAATGCCAAGTTGATTTATGGCACAGTATATCGGAGGTTTAGACAGATGCGGCCGTTGTAGCATGACTTCGTCAGATTTCCCCTCGTTTTGCAAAAGGTTTTTTAGTCTGAGGATGTTCTTCCCCGCAGGCGCAATCCCATGCAGTTAATTACGTTATCGCATCGTGATAAACTTTTTCTTCTGCTCCGGAAGTTCACTTCCTATCGTGTGTTTTTATTTGTTTAGGTTGCCCGTGAATTGTATATGGAGACTAATTTATGTTGTCGCCCGTAGGGCGTGGATTAGTCCAAATCCGTATATCTTAGATTTGGGGTTTTTTATTTAAAGATCGTTAATCTATTTTGAGATTAAGATCGAATTAAATGTATGTGAGCATTTAGAGGCTCGATTTGTTTAAGGATACATTAGTCTAATTTGAGACTAAAATCCACTTAACGAGGTTTCAGGATCATTTTTATTTTAGATCCAACAAAAGAGCATTTGGGCTCTATTGTTTTAGTTTAAAGACGTCTCGGTCCATTACCGCCATTTTGGAGACGAAGTTCTAACTTGAGGAATTTTGGAGGTGAGATTTTAGTTTAAGGATGTATCCGTCCGTTGATCATCTTGCACGCACATGCATTTTTTGCGTGACGGGATGAACAACGATGATATGGGATGCACCCAGTTTGGGGTGCGGTCTGATTTGAGGTGTACACATCAGTGCACCAAAAAGCTGTTAGTTGTCGGGACCCGCCACCTCTTTGAAGTCGTTGAGGAATTACAACGACGTGGATCAAAGGTATGGAGAGATGTAGCCTTGAACCAATTCCCATATTTGAGAGAAAAAGGAGTTGGTGGTAAACCCAGAAATCATCAGTCATATTTTGAGACTAAAATTTCCTCGGGAGGATGTGGGATGAATACCATTTCGGATATCATCAGTTGGAAGATCAATAGTCATATTTGGAACTAAGATCAGCTTGGGAAGTCATGAGCACATGGGCTCGGATGGTATAAATCAGGGAAGTTCTATCCTCATGGGACTTAGCCAATTTGGGTTTGGTCCATTCAGTTTTTTTTATTGAAAAAGGGCAAGCACTTGTTTGGGCTCTGTATAATCAGTCCCCCCTTTATACAAAGAGTGTTGACCACTTATGTAAGTTCTGACGCTTATATATAATCATGTAGGTTTTTAGTCATGGGGATTGCTCAATAAGTGTTAAACACTTTACCTCTTTTTGTCTTTGTATGAAGTACCAAGCACTCTTTATGGAACCCACGTAAGGGACACGTGAGGCACTAGGTGCTGCCTAGTGAGTGCTAAGCACTTCTCCATTCTGTAGCGCCCACGTGAGGCGTCGGGCGCCGCTCATTGAGTGTGAAGCACTCTTTTTTTTTCTGTCGTGCCCATGTGAGGGGCACGTGAGGCGCTAGGCGCTAGTTTCTTTTTCTTATATGCTTTGTTTTGAGAAGTTCGATTTCCTGGTTCTTTTCGGAATCTTTGATTCTCAATAACAAATTCTTCCCAATGAGAATTAAATTCTCAACTTGTGGGAGACTTGTCTTGTCAATCTCAGATCCAGAGAAAGAACTAAGTTCTTTTAAAAGGGTTAAACCCTTCAATAGGTAAATGAGATGTTTTGATATCTCTTCTTTTATTTAGCTAGAGTTTTTTTTTCTGAGAAGGGAGATCTTCTTCTTTGTTCCTTTTTTGAGCTTTCTGCTTTGTTATTTTTTTAGAAACTTATGAGGGCTTCCTCCTTTTCTTTTTATTTGGACTTGAAGTCTTGGGTCCTTTATATAATAGAGCCAAGTCTGTTGATTAGTTGAAGAAATCCCTCATTAAGAGACCCTAATTGATTTGGGGAATTTTACCCGCTGTTGGATTTTTAATCCAAGGACTTCTGTTTTACAGAAGATATTGTTCTTGTTTTTAACAAGATTGGGAAAATATTTACCCATATACAGAATTTATTCTGTAGAATGGTGATTTTTTAATCACCATTTGATTTTAATCCAACGGTCTTCTGTTTTACAGAGGGCATAGAATTTTATTTTATGATCCCACCTAAGGTATATTTCTTGTTTTAAAAAGATTTGAGAAATATTTCCTCTCAACAGAATTTTAATTCTAAGTCTTGATGATTTATCATCTCCATTGGATCTTTAATCCAACGGCTCTGTTTAATAGAGAGTAGAATTTAATTCTATTTGGGCGCTGGCGCTCACGTGTTGTGCACGTGGGCGCTAATTAAGGGTTTAATTCATGTATGTGCTTTGCACATTGGCGCCCACGTGAGGAGCACGTGTGGCGCCAATATAAGAGATTTAAACTCTGGCGCTGGCATCTTCGTGGAAGGCACGTGAGGCACTACCTCTTAAATTTTAAACAGAGCTTTGCTCTTTTATTGGGGAAAACAAATGTCCCCCACCGTTGCACTCACGTAGCTCACACGTAAGTGCAGCGGTGGCACATTGTCATGCCCCGCTTCCCAGTATACGTGCAGAGGGCGCGACAAGATCCGCAACGCATTTACTCAGAAGTAAATACGATAAGCGTATCTAAGCAATATAAAATGGAATATACATAAGAGACAAGATGTAAATGAACAGCAACTTTATTTATTAAACATTCTTTTTACAATACAACTGAAATGTAAGTACATAGAATGAAAGCAATGCCTAAACAGTAGCATAACAGAAATAAAAATGAAATGTAATGTTCAAGTGAATCTAAAACTCCGGGTCTTCAGTACACCGATCTAAGTCCTCGCTGCTGGGCTCGATCTGTAGTGAGTTCGAATCTCCTGACGACATTCCAAAGAAGAAGAAAGAGAATGTCGCCAGTGAACAAATCGCTCGGTAAGTCCCAAGGGTAAGTAGAGACAGAATAGAAAAAAAGATAATGTAACTTTTAAATTTATATTATATTGTTAACGCTGTTGTTTATACCTTGGTACAGAAGAGGCCAGTGTATACGAAAGGATTCTCACTATCCCGGAGACTAAGGTATACGGATTACAAGGAACCGTTCAGCCACGGTACAACGGCAATGGAGATTCAGGTTAGGTGCCTTATGGTTGCAGTCTCGTACCACTTCTAACACCTTCCGTACCAATCTACCCCTTATAAATCCCGCAATGTCTTGATTGTATTGATTATATTATCTTGTTTTATAGATGGATGACTTGCTGAAACCATGATATCAGTAATGGAACAGATATAATGGATGAACATGTAAATGGAATATATCCATGGTTCAATTCGATTAATGTAGGCTGATATAGATTGAATAGACGGATTCATACATTCATGTTGAATTGTAGTTTGATACTTGAACCATATTCAAGTCAGATTGATTATATTGTGACTCCGTCTGAGTCAGATACTTTTAAAAGAACTTGAAATCCTGATTGTTTTGATGTTATCGGTAACTGCTGCACATGGACGGCATGATTTGTGTCTTTTTCCAAGACAATTACCGTATTGATAACACCTTTTGTTAGGTTGTCTATCTTAAATAGGCAAGAACTCATATCTCCAGCTCCCTGAGGCTCAAGAGACTGGTCCCGCTTAAACCTATGTTTACTAGGATCCTTATTGTAATTTAGTATAACTTGAGGGGTTTTATGTAAAAATAGTTTTGGCATAATTTCAAAATACACCTCAAGTATTTAATTATTGTCTTTAGAGTTTTCATAGATGTGTATTTTACAATTGTGCAATTTCTAGTAATTAGAACCTTGTTTCCATAGTATATGGTATTTTCTTGAAATGTTGTATTTGTGTTGTATTTGGATGGTATTTTCATGTAATAATGATTCCTTTGATTTAGAAAACTTTGAATATTCATATAATTAACATAAATATTTTGATAATATATATATATATATACTAAAAATAATTTATTTATTTTCTTATAGAAATCTCATTTTTAAGAAAAATGTACAAAAATTCCATCGAGATCGAATGCTCCTTGCGGATGTCTGCATCTCGCTCTACTAAGACCGAGGATGTGCGATAATCCGCATCATCCCAAACGGGGTCCCCAAAAGTGGGTTGTAGAGGCGCAATTGCATAGAAATATTTAATACATCCTTTAAAGAAAACGGTTTTATAAGTTAAAGGGGTTTATTTGTAAAAAAATCATATTTCCCGTATTCTATTGTCCCAAAATTTATCGTGCTATGATAGATATGTGTGTTATGATGAGGTAGGTCATTACCTCGTGAGTTTTTTCTAAGGTAATACGGTTAAAAGGTAAAAGCATTTCAAACTGAAACATAAATGTATTTTAATGTAAAAGTGGAATAAAACTTGCTACGGTTATTATTTTGAAGTCAAACTTGTTCTATTATCTTTTTTAATGATTACTAAATAAGATATCAAAATTTATAGGTTTGTTATTAAGGAAAAGTTGTATTTTTGAAAGAAAAGAGAATCGGAAACCGGATAACTCCTCTTCCGACACGTTTTGAGAATGACAAGTTTTGAGAATAGCAAAAGAGAGAGAGAAGGGGGTGTTACTGGCTTTGATGAGAGGGAGGAGGTAGGAGGAGGTCTAGGATTCGTCGGTGTTTCGTTTTGTTGCCGGAAACTCCTCGTATCATCGCCGGAACTTCGTCGGAGTTTCGCCCTTTGTTAACTCCATTTGCACATTATAGGAATTTAGAAATTTCTTGAGAGTTTTGGCAGGGAATTATGAGTGAGGAAGGGTGAAATGGGGATGGTATTTATAGGGAAAAATTAGGGTTTAGGGTGTTTAAAGAATGCATTGAAATATGCATTAAGATTGGATTAATTGGGCATTTTATTGCACTCTGAAAATATTCAGAGTAAACAAGCTATGTGGGGTTAGTGGGGTAGACCAAACGTTGCAGGGGGCAGAAGATGAAGGAAATACCGTCGATTTGGACCGGCGGCATCGGTCAAAATTGGCTTCTCGCCGGTTTTGTACCGTCGGGGGTGGGTTGGTCTGGGTGCCACGTGTCCCTGTCGCTTCAATTTCCCTCGTGGTTATGTTTATTTATTCTGTAATTTATCTTATTATGTGTAATGCACGTGTAGACTCTTGGGCTTCTAAAAAGATTTAAAGAAATTAAAACAAAAGGATAATGTGGTTGTTCTCCTCCGAACACAGAGACGCGACTGCGTAGGTCCGTCTTGCCTGAATTTGGGGGCAGATGCTATTTGGTGCTATCCGTCCACCTCTCCAAAGATGCCAAGTTGATTTATGACACCATATATAGAAGGTTTAAACAGATGCGGCCGATATAGCAGACTTCGTCAGATACCCCCTCATTTGAAGGGTTTTTGATTGTAGGGACGCTCTTCCCTGCAGGCACAAGCCCCTGTAGTTAATTACGCTACCGCATCGCGGTAACCACCTTCTCCTTCTCCAAATGGTCACTTCGTGTCGTGTGTGTTTGTTTTGTTTTTAGTTGCCCGTGGATTGTATACGGAGACTAATTTATGTTGTCTCCCGTAGGGCGTGGATTAGTTCAAATCCTTATTTTCTTATATTTAGGTTTGTGGTTGGGTTTAAGGATACGTTAGTCCCATTTGAGACTAAGATCAATTTAAATGTTTGTTAAGAATACGTTAGTCTAATTGTGGACTAAGATCAACTTAACGGGATCGTTTAGATCCAACAAAAGAGCATCTAGACTCTATTGTTTAGTTTAGGGACATTGCGGTCGATTACCGGTTTAAGGACATGGTGGTCCAGTTTAAAGACATCATAGTCTGTAAAGGTTAAGGACATCATAGTCCATGGGCTTAAGGACCCCACAGTCCGAGGTTAAGGACATCATAGTCCATGGGCTTAAGGACCCAACAGTCCGAGGTTAAGGACATCATAGTCCATGGGCTTAAGGACCCCACAGTCCGAGGTTAAGAACATCATAGTCCATGGGTTTAAAGGAACCCACAATCCGAGGTTAAGGACATCATAGTCCATGGAATGATTGGTTATCAGGAACCGTCACCTCTCTGAAGACGTTGAAGGATTACAACGACAAATATCAAAAGAGTGAAGAGATGTACCTTGAACCAAAGTTGATTGGGAGATCTGTAATCCAATTTGGGACTAAGACCAATTAATTAGATTATGAGCACATGGGCTCAGTTGAATCTGAATTGAGGACTTATGGCCAACTTGGGCTAAGTCTAATTAGGTTTAAAATGCTGGACCTTTGTTGGGACTGCTGAACATTTGTCTGGGCTCAGCTCCTCATTATTTAGCAATGCTAAGCATGGGTCTAGGTTCTGGCCATATTTTGTCTTTTATTGAGTGCTGAGCACTCATATGCCATATGAGATGACCAACTTTGGAAGACAAAAGTGTATTTGAGGCTCAGTCAAAAGGGAAGTCTTGCTTTAGAAAGACTCAGCCAATTTGGGCTAAAACTGGTTTGAAAATATTGTTAAACACTAACACATATTTGGCGGTCACATGTTCCCATGTGATGCATTTAGAATAGTGTTAAACACTAAGGATGAAATGCTCAAAATAGTGTTAAACACTAAAAAGATGACGCGCTCACGTGAGGCATCCTAGGATTGGGCTAAACTTCCTTTATTTTATTCTCAGAATATTCAAATAAGTGTTAAACACTTAAATCTTCACGGCCATCACGTGTGGGCACGTGATGGGTATCCATGCACTGGATATTAAAGGGATTTGCTAGGGGTCACATGGGGACACGTGAGGGCGCCCATGCATTGGATTTTAATCCTTCAGTTCTTTCCATCTTCTCTTTTTTAAAGAGGTGTTTGTCAGGGGTCATGTGGGGACACGTGAAGGCGCCCTAAGTCTGTTCTGTCTTGGCTTTATTCTTTTTATTTTGAGAAATTTATCCAAGGGTCACGTGAGAGCACGTGACCCCATCTCATTCATTATATTTTGTCCATTGAGGGGGAAGGTCACGTGTTGCCACGTGATCAAGTTGCGTACTGACTTCTTTTACGTGCATGAAAAGTCTAAGTCCCTTGTTTAAGAATTAAATTCTTTTGTAGGGTTAAACCCTAATTTTGCTTAAAGTAATTAAATTCCTATATATATTTGGAAGAATTAAATTCTTTAAACTCAACTCTCTCTCTAAGTTTTGGATCTGCATGGCAGAATCTCCCCGATGAGAATTAAATTCTCAACTTATGGGAAGATCTGCTTCTGTAGATCTTCAACCATGAAGAAGAACTCAGTTCTTATTTTAAGGGTTAAACCCTGTTTCTGTTGGAGGAATTAAATTCCTAAGTATTTGGAGGAATTAAATTCCCTAAACTCAATTCTCTCTCTAAGTTATGGATCTGCATGCCAGAATCTCCCCGATGAGAATTAAATTCTCAACTTATGGGGAGATCTGCTTCTGCAGATCTTCAACCAAAGGAAGAACTAAGTTCTTATTCAGAAGAGTTAAACTCTTAATTTGAGAATTAAATTCTCTTTTTTTTATGGGGCTTAGATCTCTTTCCCTTTCTCACCTAGGGTTTCTTTTTCTTCTGAGGAAATTTTCTTTTCTCTCTGGAGAATTAAATTCTCTTCTTTTTTCTCTCTATTGTTGTTGTTTTTTTTCTTCCCTCTTGGCTTTTATTTATCGGAGAAAGAAAAGAATCAGTTTGTTTAGTCAATCTTTCATTAAAAGATTTTAATTGATTTTGTAACCAACTTGATCTTTTAGATCACTCGGTGAATTTTATTCACCATTGGATTTTTTATCCAAAAGATTTTTTATCTGTTATTCCTGGCAAATTTCAGGGAAATGTTTCCTTGTATAGAATCTTTCGATAAATTGGTGATTTTTAATCACCATTGGATTTTTAATCCAACGGTACTCCACTTTACCGAGCACAATATTTTTTTTTGGAAAGATCTAGGGAAATATTTTTCCAACTAGGGTTTTTGATTTCCCTTAATTAGAATTTAATTCTATTAGTTTAGAAGGTTTAAGAGCTTATCACGTGTTAGCATGTGACCCCACTGATTGACCAAGTAATTAGAATTTAATTCTATTGGTTTAGAGGGCTCAGAAACCCATCACGTGTTGGCACGTGACCCTACTGATTAATTATTTAATTAGAATTTAATTTATTGTTTCAGAGGGTTTAAGAGCCTATCACGTGTTGGCACGTGACCCCACTGATTAATTATTTCGAATTATTTATTTTATTCAGTGCCTACAGGCTTTTCCTGTAAATGGTCAGGTGTCTGCACGTGATACCCGGTCACGTGTGGGCACGTGATGCCCGGTCACGTGCGGGCACGCGATGCCTCATAACTTTTGATCCCGGATGAATTATGAGGCCCATAATATATCAAATCGAAGGATTTTTCGAGACACTTTTGATGCCATCAGAATTTAGCTGTTTCTTATTCGGGAGTTTGTCAAAATACAACCCGGAAAATACTGGTTCACATTTTCTTAAACGTATCGCTGCCATTTGATACCTTGGGCTCTTTTGCGCAGAAATTTTTTGGCGGGAACAAATGCCCCCCAGTACTTTGCCTACATAAGTATATACGTGGGTGAAGTAGTACAGAGTAATTCATAGCGTTGGACCAGTTTTGAGTTGGTATATAATTTTCAGGATCTTGATCTGAGAAGATAACGAGCGGACACAAGCGTCGTCATTTATCATTGACTCAAATCTCGACTCTTAAGGGATATAGTTCCAAACCCTCAGCTCCATGAGCCGCACCCTTCTATTTCTTTATGTTTTACTCTGGCGTGAAGTAGTTTATATGCTCATGAGTAACTTCTCCATTTCAGTGGCATGTAGCTTTGGCAAGTGTGGCCCATAGATGGTAGATAACAGTTCATCTTGAACTCTTTATAAGGTAGCGATGGCTTAGGAAACAGGATTAGGATCTGTTGTCTAAGACTTTCCAACTTTATGAGCCGTGAGGGTCTCACAAAGGCTTTTCTCCCTACGAGTCGTGAGGATCTCGTAGGTGTCTTTTCTTCTTAGGTGTCGTGAGGACTCCTAAGTGCGTTTTCTCTTTAGAATCGTAAGGATCCCACAAGAGAATTTTCTTTATGCGTAGGGACACTAATTTCCCCGCAAGTTGAGACGAATCGAGAGATTCTCGCAAAGACACTGATTTCCTTGCGGGTCGAAATGAATTGAGAGGTTCTCGCCAAGGACGCTGATTTCCCTGAATCTAGATAAGAAGCGATGGCTTAGAAAACAGGTTCAGATCTGCTGCCTAAGAATTTTCAACTTTATGATCCGTGAGGGTCTCATAAAGATTTTTTCTCCCTACGAGTCGAGAGGATCTCGTAGGTGTATTTTCTCCTTAGGAATCGTGAGGATTGCTAAGTGTGTTTTCTCTTGAGAGTCGTAAGGATCTCACAAGAGAATTTCCTTCCTTACAAGTCGAGATGACTCATAAGTGATTGATGAGTTGACCTACTCCCGAGTCAAAGCATTGCTTCAACAGGAAGGTCGAGGGTTGACTTTGGGTTGTCTGTGCACCACCGAGTCATGGAACTGGGAACTTTGTCGCGGCTCCGCTTTGCTAACGTTGTATATTCTTGCAGAGACACTGATTTCTCTGCGGGTCGGCATGAATCGAGATGTTCTCGTCAAGGCCGCTGATTTCCCTGAATCGAGGTATTTGCTAAGGACACTGATTTTCTCGGAGTTGAAACGAATCAAGGTATTCCTGCAAAGACACTGATTTCCTTGCGGGTTGACGCGAATCGAGATGCTCTCGTCAAGGACGCTGATTTCCCTGAATTTAGGTTTTGCCAAGGACACTGATTTCCCTGGAGTCGAAATGAATCGAGGTATTCCTGCAAAGATGCTGATTTCTCTGCGGGTCGATGCGAATCGAGATGCTCTCGTCAAGGATGTTGATTTCCCTAAATCGAGGTTTTTGCCAAGGACGTTGATTTCCTCAGAGTTGAGACGAATCGAGGTATTCCTGCAAAGACACTGATTTCTCTGCGGGTCGATGCGAATCGAGATGCTCTCGTCAAGGACGCTGATTTTTCTGAATCGTGGTTTTTGCCAAGGACGCTGATTTCCTCGGAGTTGAGATGAATCGAGGTATTCCTGCAAAGACACTGATTTCCTTGTGGGTCGACGCGAATCAAGATGCTCTCGTCAAGGACGTTGATTTCCCTGAATCAAGGTTTTTGCCAAGGACATAGATTTCCTTGGAGTTGAAACGAATTGAGGTATTCCTAAAAAGACACTAATTTCCTTGCGGGTCGACGCGAATCGAGATGTTCTCGTCAAGGACACTGATTTCCCTGAATCGAGGTTTTTGCCAAGGACATTGATTTTCTCGGAGTTGAAACGAATCGAGGTATTCCTGCAAAGACACTGATTTCCTTGCGGGTCGACGCGAATCGAGATACTCTCGTCAAGGACGCTGATTTTCCTGAATCGAGGAGGTTGCCAAGGACACTGATTTCCCCGGGGTTGGGATGAATCGAGATATTCCTGCAAAGACCCTGATTTCTTTGTGGATCGACGCGAATTGATATGCTCTCGTCAAGGACGCTGATTTCCCTGGATCGAGAAGGTTGCCAAGGACATTGATTTCCTCGGAGTTGAGACGAATTGAGGTATTGCTGCAAAGACGCTGATTTCTCTACGGGTCGACGCGAATCGAGATGCTCTCGTCAAGGACACTGATTTCCCTGAATCGAGGTATTGCCAAGGACACTGATTTCCTCGGAGTTGAGACGAATCGTGGTATTCCTGCAAAGACACTGATTTCTCTGCGGGTCGACGCGAATCGAGATGCTCTCGTCAAGGATACTGATTTCCCTGAATCGAGGTATTACCGAGGTATTGCCAAGGATACTGATTTCCTCGGAGTTGAGACGAATCGAGGTATTTCTGCAAAGACGCTGATTTCTTTGCGGGTTGATCGCACGCCAAAAAGCGTGTCGGATGTTCAAAGTTCAAAAGTTATAACCGCGATCAGGATGGTGTCGCTTTGCAGCTAGCCGATTGAGCACGGGTCGATCCACAGGGAGATGGTTGTATGTCCGTTCTTATCTTAGATAAGTCAATAAAGAATGTGTATATGTTTGTTCAATTCTATCCTATGTGTTTTATATGCAAGTATAAAGTTGTTAAGAAAAAGATACGAAAGTGTAAGCTAAGGATATCTGCACTCAAAACCTTTGAGCCGAGTCTTGACCAATTGAAGCTAGAGCAATCGGCAACAACGTGGATTAGGGTACTTAAGCACGGTATTCATGGAATCCGGCTTATTGACCCTTGTCTGTCCGTTCTTCTCTCTTGCTTTCGCCTCCGGCCAAACCGAACGCAACCGGTCGCGGTTAGGAATCACCGTTACCTTGGTAGGGTAGGGTGTCTAACGGAGCGCTTGCGTAACGTTTGGGCGGAGTTCAAAGGAAAATAACGGGAAAAGGAAATGAGCAAAGAAACATTAACTTACAATATCGTATTTATTCTTAACAACAATAATTACAACCATTCACAATATGAACAAAAAAGAGCAAAAGAAAAGATAAACAAAGAAAAGAAAAGATTACAAGCAAGTAATTAAAAGTGCATGGAATTTAAGTGCATGAAAGTAAAGCAAGGTAATAAAAAGCAAGAAAGAAATAAGCAAGAAAATAACAATAAGAACCATAGAACCAAATACAAGATATGGGTTCAATAACCAAATCTTAAACTTGCAAGCTCACTTAAGAGGTTGCAAGATTAAGAAAAAGCAAAGAACTCATGGAGAATTAAGCACAAAAGGATAAACAAAATGATACAACCCCTTGAGATCAATGACCAAAGCTTAAACTTGCAAGCTCACTTAAGAGTTTGCAACATCAAGTTAAGGTAGAGAGCTCAAGGGGGAAACTAAGCCAAAAGAATGATACAAAAACCCTCATCTTCATTTAACATCCACTCAAAAGCTCTCACAACAATTTAATGGAGGAAAGATGAAGAAGAAGAAGAAGAAGAAGAAGAAGAAGAAAACTAAAAGCTAACAAAAAGAGGGCATGAGAATGAACATCCATAGCTTGGCAAGTTCTGGACTATTTATAGGCAGGAAACAGAGAACCTAGGGCAACATTCTGGCACTACATGTAATTACCAAAAAGCCCTTGAAATTTTGTACACTGACGAGCCTATACGGCCGCGGTTCCGCGGCCTAAGCGCGCTTATGCCGCGGAACCGCGGCCATTTAGAGAGCTTGTGCCTTCATCTTTTGTCGTATCCCCTGGTTTGTGGTTCTCTTCTGTCTGGTATATGACTTTTCTCAGAAACTCTTCACAATTCTTCCAGAATTTCAGTAGATCAAAAGGTGATGTGATGTGGATCTTTTGCCATGATTTCCTCGAGCTCCGCGTAGATTTCTTGGATCTTGTGTTGACATTGAGTTTTGTGCATGAAAATGACAATCGATTTGCCATTTTGTCCCTTAAACTGGTCTGTGGCAACACACGGATAGAGAGTGGAGACCCGTGTTTTATCTGTTGTTGGAAGTAATCCGGAATTTGTCGTACTTTTCCATGGATTTCACTGTTTAGAGCTGAGAACCAGTATTCTGCAAATATGTAGCAAACACTGATCAAAAGCACCTGCCTATAAACAAACGAGCGTAAGAATGGGCGGTATAAAATGCAATATTCTGGTATGAACATGGGTCGACGCGAATCGAGATGCTATCGTCAAGGACGCTGATTTCCCTGAATCGAGAAGGTTGCCAAGGATACTGATTTCCCTGGGGTTGAGACGAATCGATGTATTCCTGCAAAGACGTTGATTTCTCTACAGGTCGACGCGAATCGAGATGCTCTCGTCAAGGACGCTGATTTCCCTGAATCGAGGAGGTTGCCAAGGACACTGATTTCCCTGGGGTTGAGATGAATCGAGGTATTCCTGCAAAGACGCTGATTTCTCTGCGGGTCGACGCGAATTGAGATGCTCTCGTCAAGGACGCTGATTTCCCTGAATCGAGGTTTTTGTCAAGGACGCCAATTTCCCTGGTGTTGGTTGCCTTGTTTCCGAGACAGAGTCATTGGATAACGTATGACATGTTTCCACGGCGGGGTCATTTGATGATGTGTTTCCGCGACGGGGTCATTTGCTGATGTGTATCCGAGACGGGGTCATTTGATGACGTGTTTCCACGGCGGGGTCATTTGATGACGTGTTTCCGCGACGGTGTCATTTACTGACGTGTATCCGAGACAGGGTCATTTGATGACGCTGGGTTGTCTGTGAACCGTATAGTCTTGGAACTAGGAACTTTGCCGTGGTTCCCATTGATGGTGTAACATCTGTGTCCTGCTGGAATGAGGAGGCACGCCGTTTTTGGTCTCCAGGCTGTAGATGTGGCCATTGAGATTTGGAACTAGGGACTTTGCCATGGCTCCGTTTCGTTGCGACTCTGAGGTCAGTTGTTGACGTCACGTCTGCATCTGGTTAGAGTGAGGAGAAATGCCGTTGGTGATCTCTAAGTTGTTGATTTTGACGTCGAGACCCTGAAGCTAGGGATCTTCCTTCGCTTCGTTTGTTGACATTGTGTCTGCAATATTGCGATAAATGTCGATATTGTCTCTAAGTTGTCTATGAACCATCAAGATTTGGCTTCGCTTCGACGAAGCCTGGTGGGACGATCTGGTTCCCTTCTTGTTTGTGCCTATGAATTGTATACAGGGGTCAATGTGACCTCACCTGCAGGGCAAAAAGTTCCATTCTTTCATTTTTTTTATTTCTTTCCGCGATGCTCTATCATTTAAGCTTTTTATATCACGAAAGTCGCGATTGCCCAATCATTTCAGCTATTTTTCGTGGTGCCCAATCATTTCGGCTATTTTTTTCTTTTTACTCGCTTTTTTTATTGCGAGTTGCCCAACCATTTCGGTTATTTTGTATGTATATATTTTTACTTGCTGATTTTGTTGCAAGTTGCCCTATCATTTCGGCTATTTCATATGCATTTTTGGCTCATCTTCTTTTCGCCACGAGTATGGAACTTGGGATCTGGTGCCAATCTTAGTATCAGCATCGCTGCGACTAGAATATTGCCAGGAGCGAATCATCATTTGCCATGAAAGGGTTTGGAATTTGATACCGATTTAGGCATCAGCATCGCTACCACTGGGACATTGCCAGGAGCGAATCATCATTTGCCTCTGTCGATGTCGAACAAAGGTGGATTAGCAAACAGGGTTAGGATCCTGTTAACTAAGGCTTTTTGACTTTACGAGCCGTAAGGGTCTCATAAAGGTATTTCTCCCTACGAGTCATGAGGATCTCGTAAGTGCATTTTCTCCTTAGGAATCGTGAGAATTCCTAAGTGTGTGTTCTCTTATAAGTCGTAAGGATCTTAAAAGAGTGTTTTCTCTTTATAAGTCGAGAGGACTTACAAGTGTCATTCGCCGTGTGAGCATATCCCTAGTCGCTGGTGGGACTCTATTAGGGAAATGTTTATTCGTGCCCATAGATTGTATACAAGGGTCGATATTGAAACGTTTGTAGGGCAGTCTGTGGGTTGTGATGGCTTAAGAACAGGTTCAGATCCCTGTAACTTAAGGCTTTTGAATTTTATGAGCCGTGAGGATCTCGTAAGAGGGTTCTCCTTACGAGTCGTGAGGATCTCGCAAGTGTAATTTCTCTTTAGGAATCATGGGGATCCCTAAGTGTGTTTCTCCTTTGTGAGTCGTAAGGATCTCACGCAGGTGGTTTCTCCTTACAGGGTCGAGAGGACCTTGCAAGTGTCATTTAACGAGATTGCGCCCTTTTGGGTTTTCACAAAACTCGCCGGTAGTCCCGCTGTTTTTACTTACGGAGCCTGTTCCCACCAAAATTTTGGCTCAAAACCCGTTCCAATAAAAAATAAATAAATAAATAAATAAATAATAAAGGAGAAAACCTCCCTTTCAGAGCAAAGCTCTGTTCAAATGCCAAGACGGGAAATGAAGCAATGCTTCTGTTTCCCCCAATCAGAGAAAAGCTCTGTTTTAAAAGATAATAAAAATCAGATCTTAAAATAAAGAAGCAACGCGTCAGCTAACTTGCGCTCTGCGCTGCGCGACATGTGGCAGCACAGTTGCGCTAGCGCAGTTGCGCTGCGCAGTTGCGCTACGCGACACGTGGCAGCACAATTGCGCCGCGCTCTGCGCTGCGCGACACGTGTCAAGCACAGATGCGTTTGCGCCAAACAGAATTAAAATTCCAGTAAGATCTTTCTGTTCTTGTTAAAACAAGAAGATTGTTTTCTGTAAAACAGAAGTTCTTGGATCAAAGATCCAACGGTGGGGAAAAATCCCTAAATCACTCATAGAATGATCTCTTTAACAAATTTAACAAATTAATGGGCACTATATAAAGGCCCCTAGACCCCAATTCACAAGAAGAACAGAGGAACAGCACAGAAAGACAAAAACAAAGAAACAATGAGAGAACTCCTCTAAAGAATTTGGAGAAGAAAGAAAAGGTAAAAACCTTTAATAAAAGAAGAATTTCTTCTGAATAGATCATTGATCTAAGAACAAGATCAAGGATCTTCAATAAAAAATATAATAAATAACAAAGGCATTGCCTTTTGATGAACCATTGGTTCTGGAATCTAAAAGATTCTATTCTTTGATCCAAAATTGGATCAAGATAATTAACAGTGCCCTGCACTTGCAAATCTGCACTGTTGCGCTCCTGGGTTGGCGCAAGCCACCAGAAAGCGCCACATGTCAGCACCAGAATAACTTGCGCTATGCGCTTTTAAAACAGAGGATTGCTCTCTTAAATTGGCGCACTGTACCAGAGCGCGCCACGTGTCAACAGCGCAACAGCGTAGCGCATTGGCACAGCGCACTGCGCTTGCGCTCACCTAAGCGTGACACGTGTCACCTCCCCATGGACTTGTACCTTGCGCTCTTCAATTGGCGCAAAGCGCCTGACAAGCCACGTGGCACTCTGTCAGATCAATTAATGCAGCGCATTATTAAAGGGCAGAGCCCAATTAAAAGGACTAATGGACCAAAACAAATGCTCTGCATTATAAAAAAGGGGACAGAGCCCAACTTAAAAAGCCTAACAGGCCAGAATAAAATACAGTGCAGGGGCAAAACCCTAGCACAGGCTTAATAGGCCAAGGATAAAAACGTTGAATATTTTCAACTGGACTTAGCCCAATCATGACCGTAAGTTCTCAAATTAAATATACTGAGCACGGCCGCTCTCTTAAATCAATTTACACCTGGTTCAAGGGTACATCTCTGAACTCCTCTGACATCTGTCGTTGTAATCCTTCAACGTCGTCAGAGAGGTGATGGGTCCCAACGGCTATACAATGTTGGACTGCAATGTCCTTAAACTACCAATGGACTCCCATGTCCCTAAACTGGAACATGGACCATCATGTCCCTAAATTGGAACATGGACCACTATGTCTCTAAACTGGAACAATAGAGCCAATTGCTCTCTTGTCGAATCCAAACGATCCCGTTAAGTTGATCTTAGTCTGGAAATTAGACTAACGTATCCTTAACAAAAGTTTAAGTTAATCTTAGCCTTAAATAGGGCTAACGTATCCTTAAACTAAAACACCAAATCCAAATCTAAGTAAATACGGATTTGGACTAATCCACGTCCTACGGGCGACGTCATAACTTAGTCTCCATATACAATCCACGGGCATCCACAAACAAAACAAACACACACGACACGAAGTGAAATTCTGGAGAAGGAGAAAATTGTTACCGCGATGCGGTAGCGTAATTAACTGCAGGGGCTTGCGTCTGCAAGGAAGAGCGTCCCCACAATCAAAAACCCCTCAAGCGAGGGGGAATCTGACAAAGTCTGCTACATCGGCCGCATCCGTCCAAACCTCCGATACACGGTGCCATAAATCAACTTGGCATCTTCGGAGAGGTAGACGGATAAAACCAAATAGCATCTGCCCCGAATCTCAGGCAAGACGTCTTCACGCCGTCGCCGTCTTTCGGAGGGGAACAGATTCTAGCACGCCCGGTGGGACCTTTTCCTCTTTCCACTCCACACTTCGTGTGTCGTCTTCGCGAACGAATCACGGTTTGTTAATGGTTGCCTTTGGATTGCAAGTTACTAAGATTTGTTCTTTTTCCTGGCGCAGAAATCAAGCATCAATGGCCTCCAATTGCTCGAACTGTTCGAAGTGCCAATGCAACCGACGCTCTATCTCACCTGGAGGTGTAACATATGGGCCTCGAGCGGCCTCCGTCCTTAATATGCCTGTGGAGCAAGTGACTCAGGCCACCACCGGCCTGTTTTTCGGGACCATGATCCCTCCTGAAAGCTTCACCCTGCCAATACCCGTACCGGAAACTTCAAAGAAGTCAGTTTTCGATCGACTTACTACTCCCACAGCCCCTCTCAACGGGTCGTCCAACTCCTCGGTTTTCACTAGACTGAGCCTGAGCTCCAAAGGGCCCGCCAAAAAGCCCATGATACCTGAGAAGGCCATCCCAAAGAAGACGGCCGCTCCCGAAGTCGCCAAAGCGGCTTCTCCTGTCAAGGAGTCAGTCTTTTCAAGGCTGACTATTCCGGCTCATGCCCCTACTCGAGGATCTGTCTTTGACAGATTGAATATTGCCACTCAGAGGACGACCTCAGTCTTTAAGAGGCTGGCATCAGCAGCGCCTCATTCGGACAGGGGGCAAGATGAAGCTGTCCCTATCGCCGAGCCAGTCCCAACGGCTCGTCATACTCGACGTCGCTACTGGCGCCGAGTAAGGAAGGCCGGGGGAAACTCCCCCTCAGGACTAACTCCACCCGCTCCAATGGTGGAAGTTAATGCTGCTGTTCCAACTGGGAACAGCTTTGAACCGTTAAGGAGGGTGCGCAAAAACTCTCCAACTGCCACACTGAAAAGATCTCCTTCACCTGCGGAGAGAGTTACAGAAACTAAACTGGAGCAGCCACCTCAACGACTGTCCTCCAAAATTTATAAAGTTTGGCGAAGGGTTCAAGACTCCGTAATTGACCAAGGTCACTCTCGTCAGCAGAAAAGAGCGAAAGTACAGGAAGAAAAGGACCATCCAATCAAACAGCAAAGGACGACCATCACTAGGGTGCCCGCTGCAACGGCCCCTTCAACTTCAACGGCCCACAAAAGAAGGAGACCGGAGAAAATTCCCACGCCCGCGGCAAATGCCAAAGGTGGTGAGCCTAAACGCCCTAAGTCCAGGGGCATCGTGGTCCATACTGTATCCATGGCATCGGGGAAGGAGGACAGCCGTGCATCCACAGGTCATAGACCACTTACACGGTCAGTGACCAAAGCTCAGGAGCAATAGAAAAAGCTCCAGGAAATGATGAACGCGATGGCCGCACTCACTGGGCCAAAAGAAAGCCCTGAAGCGTCCTCTGATGAACGCCAGGAGCAAGAGACTGACGCTGAATTCCTTCGCCGCATATTGGATAAGAAGGATAAAGAGGCTGCTGAACAAGCAGCCAACATAAAGCGAATGGCCCTCTTGTTCCAGGACATGGTGGGAATGATGATCCAACAAGATCCTCCAGCTGAAGATCCCCCGATCGTCCTTGAAGACGATAGGGGAGAAACGTCAAATCCTCCACCGGCTCTGTCAACAACCAAGGAGGAGGCAATCTCCAAAGCTGACTTGGACGAATATATAGCTCAGCAGATCTGGGTTCATCAGGCGACTGAGGCAGCCGGCCAAGTTGTCAAGACGGGGCGACCGTATCTAAGCTGGTACGATCAGATTAAGTACCCGCCGGGCTATACAATACCGAAATTCCATGTCTATAAGGGGACGGGCAATCCCCACCAGCATGTTGCCCAGTTCAGGGCGTTTTGCGGCAACACTGGCGATGGTGATAAATTGTTACTTCGCCAGTTCGTTGGTAGCTTATCGGATACAGCATTCGAGTGGTACTCCGAGCTCCCAAACGACTCTATCAAGACCTTCGCGGAGATGGAGCTGCTGTTTACCCAGCGTTTCGCAAGCGTCAGCGAACGCACCCCGATAACGGCATTGATTAATGCCAGGGTGAAGCCGGGCGAGACATGGGTCCAATATGCAATCCGATGGCGGAACTTGTGATCGAAATGCGAACAACGCATAGAAGAGGAACCTGCGATAGGCATGTTCATGGGCACTCTCGATCCGCAAGCGGCCATCTCGCAATTCATGATGTTCTTCAGGCCGACCACCTTCCAGGCCTTAATCGACAAATTAGCCCAAATGGACCAGATGGGCCATGGACCGTCTCCCCCAAAACCAGACTCTCGAAATGAGAAAGGAAAAGGGAAAGCGATCGTCGTCGCCAATGCTCAACAACAGCCGAGCAACTCAAAGCCGGTCGTTCGCCAAAATAACGTGCGTCCACACCCATCCCTCGAGGAGAGACTGGGACGTCCTTACTCGTTTCCTCAGAATAAAACGAGAAGACTGTTCGAGCTGGCAGTGCGCAACAGACTCATCAATCTGCCGAGTCCAAAACGTCTGTTGCAGCTAGGCGATCTCAATAATCTCAATTATTGCCCTTACCACCAAACGGTAAGTCACCCGATTGAGGACTGTTTCGTCTTTAAGGGATGGATCGAGGATCAGTACCTACAGGGTAAGTTCGCGCTGTCTGAAAACTGGAAGGTGAACCCACCACAGCCGCACTTTCCAAAGAAGACGAACACGTCGGGGGCAACTTGTTCTTTTGTCGAGGATGAAAACGATGGAGAAGACTCATCAGGTGAATCCGAAGACTGCATAATGACTTGTCATGTGACCTCTCACTCATTGGCGGATGATGAAGAGGCTCCTTGCGCCGAGAAACCGAAGGCAAACCCTGAACCAGAAATTCCGCAGCCGTCAGGCGAGTTGATCGATGCCTTCCTGAATGAGATTCGTCTGAAAGTTAAAGCCAATCAAGAGCATGGGATGGCCATACTGGAAGGAGCCAAGCACCGACTACTAGACCAAAGAGTCGAGGCACTTCCGTCAAATCAAAAATCATCCGCTGCGGATAAAAACAAATTCAAGACGAGGAAAAGGTTCGCTAAAGCCCTATCAGTGGGAATGAAGCTACCACCCTTTGAAGAAAATACTCTCGGTGGAGTAGAGACGCATCCTAACTTCTGCTTATATCATCGGAAGATCATACATCCTACCGAAGACTGCGACTCATTTAAGTGTTGGTGGCAAGAGTATGTCGCTCAAAAGCAACACTTCAACAGGACAAAGTGTGAAGCTCGTAGACGTCGAAAAAATGAGAAAGATGAGCGCAAAAGAGCTACCGCCGACTGTCATATAGCCGACTCCAAGGGATCGCAAATTATCACGTTTGGAAGCGACTCTGACGAAGAAGCTGTCCTCAACCCTCTCCTCAAGGAATCTATTTCAAAAATGAAAGAATTGAGGAGTTGCAAGAACATTCAGCCGTGCAATTGCACGCTACTCGGAAAAAATCTCGGCCCCGTAAACAAAGGATAGAAAAAAGGATAAAGGAAAGGGGAAAACAACCCTCGTCGCTAACACTCAACAACAGTCGAGTGGCCCTAGACCGGTTGTTCGTCAAAACAATATGCGTCCACGCATATCCCTCGAGGAGAGGCTAAGACGTCCTTACTCATTTCCCCAGGATGAAACAAGGAGGCTGTTCGAAGTGGCAGTACATAACAGGCTTATCACTCTACCGGAGCCAAAACACCAACTACAACTGGATGATGTCAACGATCTCAATTATTGCCCTTACCACCAAACAGTAGGTCACCTGATCAAGAATTGCTACGTCTTCAAGAACTGGGTTGAAGACCAATACCAACAGGGCAAGTTCGTCATCTCTGAAAACTGGAGGGTGAACCCGCCACAACCGCACGCTCTGAGACAGATGGATACGCTGGGGGCATCCTGCTCATTCATAGGGAAAGCCCCATATACCGAAAAGTCAGTAAACTAGATATTCGCCTCAAATGCGGCGACGATGGACCGAAACGTCCTTAAACTAATGATGGACCGCAATGTCCTAAAACTTGCAAACGACCGAAACGTCTTTAAACTACTACCGCAGCATCCTTAGCCTGACGAGATAAAAAAAACGGTATGTCCATAAGCAAAAAGGGCACGAATGAAAACCCGAAAGGGCTCCGTGAGTAAAAACAGCAGGGCTGCCGGCGAGTGTTTGTGAAAACCCGAAAGGGTGCAACCTCGTTAAGAGACACTTACAGGGTCCTCTCGACCTTGTAAGGAAAAACCACCCGCGTGAGATCTTTACGACTCACAAGGGAGCAACACACTTAGGAGTCCTCACGATTCCTAAGGAGAAATTACACTTGCGAGATCCTCACGACTCGTAAGGAGAACTCTCTTATGGGACCCTCACGACTCATAAGATTTGAAAGTCTTAAGTTACAGAAACCTGAACATGTTCTTAAGCAAAACTCTCCACAACCTTCGATATTGCCCTACAGGCGGCTCGATACTGACCCTTATATACAATCCACGGGCACGAATAAACATTTTCCTAAAAAAGTCTCACCCGTGACTAGGGATATGTCCATACGGTGAACAACCCTTTTAAGTCCTCTCGACTTATAAGGAGAAAACCTTTTTGTAAGATCCTTACGATTTACAGAGGAACATACACTTAGGAATCCTCACGATTCCCAAGGAGAAAACACACCTACAAGATCCTCACGACTTGTAGGGAGAAATACCTTTGTGAGACCCTTACGGCTCATAAAGTCAAAAGCCTTAGTCGACAGAATCCTAACCCTGTTTGCTAAGCCACCTTTGTTCGACATCGACATAGGCAAATGATAATTCGCTCCTGGCAATATCCCAGTGGTAGCGATGTTGATGACTAAAACGGTATAAAATTCCAAGTCCTTTTACGGCAAATGATGATTCGCTCCTGGCAATATTCCAGTCGCAGCGATGCTGATGTCAAGATTGGCATCTGATTCCAAGTTCCACACTCGCGATAAAAAAAAATCAGCGAACCAAAAATGCATATGAAATAGCCGAAATGATGGGGCAACTTGCAACGAAATCAGCAAGTAAAAATGTGTGCATACAAAAACAGCCGAAATGATTGGGCAACTCGCAATAAAAAGAAGCGAGTAAAATAAAAAAAACAGCCGAAACGATTTGGCAACTCGCAATAAAAGTAGCAAGTTAAAGAAAAATAGCCGAAATGATTGGGCACCGCGAAAAATAGCCGAAATGATTGGGCAATCGCGACCTTCACGATATAAAAGCTGAAATGATAGAGCATCGCGGAAAGAAATAAAATGAAAAATATATATAACGAAATTCATGCCCTACAGGTGAGATCACATCGATCTCTGTATACAATCCAGGGGCATAGACAAAAAGGGAACCATACCTTCCCAACAGGCTCCATCAGAAAGAGAAGCCAAATCTCGACGGTTCATAGACAACCTAGAGACAATCTCGACATCTGTCGCAAAATTGCAGACACATTATCAACAAACGAAGAAAACGAAGCGAAGGCCAAATTCCTAGCTTCAAGGTCTTAACGGCGAGTCATATAAAGCCTGAAAGACAACTGGAGATCATCCCACACCAGTGCGGAATGGTCACTACTTCGATGTTCGTCTCGTTACAGCAGACGCAATGTCAAAAACGGCGTTCCTTCACAGTCCAGCAGGATATAGATGCAACTTCAACAAAAGACCCCATGGTCAGTAAAGCGGAGTGACGGCAAAATCTCAGCTCCATCTCAGCATTCGTCTTGATACAGCAGACGAGATGTCACCTCAGCGTTCTTCTTCCAACAGGATTCAGACGCAACATCATCAAACAGCGGAGCCACGGCAAAACCCCCAGTTCCAAACCTCGATGGTTCATTAACAACCTAGAGACAATCGCGACATTCGTCTCAATACAGCAGACGCAATACCAGCAAACGAAGCGAAAGCCAAATTCCAAGCTTCGAGGTCTTAACAGCAAGTCATATAAAGCCTGAAAGACAACTGGAGATCATCTTACACCAGCGCGAAATGGTCACCACTTCGACATTCGTCTCGACACAGCAGACGCAACATCATCAAACAAATGGAGCCACGGCAAAATCCCTAGTTCCAAACCTCGACGGTTCACCAGCAACCTAGAGACAACCGCGACGTTCGTCTCGATACAGCAGACAAGTTGTCACCCCAGCGTCTTTCCTCCAGCAGGGTTCAGACGTGATCATCAAACTATTAGTGTATATGCCCTAGAGGCCATTACTGTATCATACTAGTTTGTATATTACTTAATGGATGCTTGGGATATTCACCTTGTATATACAATCTTGTTCAAAATAGTAGTATGCTATTTGGTTTGTTTCTACTTCAATGTGTACATGTGTTTATTTTAGTATATCACCTATACACATTAGTGGAGCCCTTAGGATCTTTGCTTGATTACCAGCGATGTGATGGCCGTCACACTAGTGGGGCTGGGTAATCTATAAGCACATCCTTATGCAGGTCCCTGGTCGCAGGACTATCGAGACAGGGCATCGATACTCCGGAGTAGACCAGCGCATGCACTTCTCATCCCAGTGTGGGAGACGGTCTGTCCCACAGCCGTCAGTACGTCGTACTTAAGATAGTATGCGGGTGCTCGTTAGGTTACGGGTACACTGGACAGGACTCGTCAGGAACTGACTAGTTGGTATTATGCCTATCGTCAGTTATCAGTTCCCAGGTGACATGAGTACAGCTTAGTCCGCTGACTTGACACTGTCACTTCGCCTCGAGTGTGTTCCCACTGTACTTTGATCACTACCCTACCACGGCTCAAAGGAGTCGTGCAAACAGGTAGTGGTTGGGGGCAGTCCCGAAGCACTTGGAGGCAGTGACGGTTAGACAGGATTCGTCTCTCCCGGTATTGGGGGTTGACATCGCGCTGCGTCTAGGAGAGCCATTACACGAGTAGTCCCTGGCCAGGGCAAACGAGATATACTGGTAGGCTTCCAGTGTTATCTCAGAGTGTTTTGGGCTTCACTCCGACACGACTTGTACCGCTATTAGGGGACTGACGTTTACCGCCCCCTAGGCCCGCCATACGATGTATCATACGAACAGACCGGACTGTACGGAGAGTGTTACATTCAGGCTCAGTAGGAGTTCAGATGGGTTTCGCCTCGTCGGTCTTCTTGTCGGCACTACCTGGGGACCGTTATGCACAGCTAGTGCCGCTTGCGGTCTGTGGTTAAACCCACTGCCAGCGTAGTGTCGAGTCTTTAGAGTCCCACACAGAAAGCTTTTCGCTTTTAGGCAAAAGAGTAGAGGTCGCATGGTTTTGCGACAGGTCGCATGGTTTTGCGACAGGGTTCGGTCACATCCGTGCACTTGTGCACGTACAGTGTCCGGACAGTTTGCACTAGCGGGCTTTGGTTTAAGCCAGATCCTAGTGCACGTATTGGGATTGGATTTATCCAGTTTGCATTCGTGTTCCTCGGAACACGGATGCGGGTGTGTATGCACAGTTGACAGGGAGACAGAGGCAGCGGATTCTCATTAGGGTTGTTGACAGTTGACCGTTGACTATTGACTTTTTGCTCAACCCTAATGAGAATATGATATGTGATTAACTATTATATTAATTAAGTATTATGGTGATATGGTTGTTGACTTTTGTTGACTTTGTTGACTTGTTGACTTTTGTTGACTTGTTGACTTTGTTGACCGGTTGACTAGGCTTGACTAGTTGACCATCATGATAACCATAGCCATCATTTCATGGCAAAGACTTTTGCTTGCTTGCTCATTTGTGCAAAATGAGTGCATGAAATGATATGGTTATGGTTGCTTCAACCATCACATAACACTTGATTTGGTATAATGAGTTATGATGGTTTTGGATTATGAGAGGGTGAAAGACAAAAGAAAGGCTCATTCTCACTTGCTCATTCTCTCTCTTGTTCTTGAGCTCTCTTGTTTTTGCTCTCACCCTCTTCCTCTTGCTCCTTCTCTTGACTCTATGGTTCACTTGTCTCATGAGTTGAGAATCAAGAACCATAGATAAAATCCCATACAAACTCTTCTCTACTCACTCTAGTTCACAAGGTTTAGCAAACCGAGTGAACTAGTTTCTTCAAAGATCGAAGAAGGAGCCAAAGGTTAGAGCTTTCAGGTGGATCTATCTTCGACGTAAGGAGATGACGGGAAGAAGCCGATCCGGACCACCATCGGAGTTTGAAGACGAAGGAGTTCAAGACAAGCAAGGTATAACCCCCTAACCGAGTAGTTAGTAACTCATAGTTAGGTTGTTAGTTAGATGTTTAACCAAGATCCGGGTTATAAGTCCATGTTACCACCTCTATAAAAATCGTTTTTTATCAAATTCCGCATGCCCGTAAGTACCGGGAGAGGTAGCATGGACTTATAGTGGTATCAGAGCCTAGTTAAACTCTATCTAACATGTTAGCAAGTAAATAGAAGATCGATCAAAGAAAAAGTCCCGAAAACGAACCCGAGAATTTCAAGTTTCTGTCGATTTTTATACAGTTCAAAAGTTGATTATTTTCATCTCTAAAATCGGCTCAGGGTTTTATTAGAATAACCACCAAAAATGGTCCAACGATCGAGTCAAACGCCGCGGAAACACGGCGGGAGCACGCTCCCGCCGCGGATCCGCGGCCGAGTTGACTCGGCCGAGGTCCATCTTTGGTGCAGTGTTATTCTGGGGTTGTTTTGGGATTTTTGGAATATATATTTTCTGCCCAGATTTTCCAGAACGAAAATTTTATTTTTGGGGTCCCGAAAATCCGTATTTTTGATCGAACTTCTAAAAGACTTAAGCTAACGGGTTTTTCTGTAATGTGATATTTGTATTGAACGTCTGCTAATCGCTATATGTCGATTAGTGGGGGTTATACAAATCTGTGATCTGTAATGTTGCTGGAATGTGTATATGAGTATGTTGGATTGTCACGGGTGAATAGCCGGGGGTTGTGAGACGAGAGTTTTCTTTTCTTTCAATTCATGTAAATTTGTAAATTGATGTAATAATTATTTGTATGGCCGCACAACCGGGTCGGGGTTGTAGCCGTCATTGTATAATTTCTTTTTACTGTTTTTGCTCCTAAGATAGACCCATGGAGGGGGTGCACAAACTACCGGGTATGCCGAAGTGCCGAGTGGCCTACTCATGGAGATGAGGGAGGTTGCTTCGCTTCGGGTACTTGGCGGGTAGTTTGCCGCACCCGTAGGGGTCTTGGGTGGGGTATTGGCTATTCACCGCGACCGTGTAATCTGCTTTTCGTTACAGGCTCGTACGAATTGCAGGTTCCTAATATATCCAATATATTCATCTATGATCTGAAATGTTTATCATTGCAGTATATCTATATATGATATTATTTAGGCGTTGCTTATGTTTTACAGACGCGCTAGCCCAGCCCCCGCTCTGTCATTAGTTAAGTAACCTAACGGGTAATGACGGGGCCCAGTGGCGAATGCGAATGGCATAAGCGTACGTCATATTTTGGTTGTTTTCTGCAATGGTAGGATTAAATGATGGGACACATTAAAAGAACTAATGCAAGAATATCAAGCATTAAAAGAACTAATGCAAGATAATAAACCAAGTTAAAGTCGTTGGAACACTTTCGAAAAACCACTCGGTTCTTTTCAAAAACAACTTTTAAATGCGGAGCTTGAGCCACTCCTTTTAAAAGCTATCTCATTCCATCGACTATATCAAGTTCACTACGTTCACGGTTTTGCCAAAACCATCCGTAGCCCTCCATCATTTCAGTTAAATATTCGGTAGTATTCAAGCTATGTATTTTGACCTCACGCCAAGGCATAGTGATTGGTAGCTGCCGGATATTTATCTGTTGCATAGATAGAATGCGTTGGTTTGAGACAGTCGTACTGCCATTTTGGCCTACGTCAAGGGTATGTACGGGTGGGTTCAAATTAACCTGGATAATGATGGGATGAACTTGACATGTGACTTATGACATTTTGATCCCACGCCAAGGTCATAAGAGCATGGGGCAAAAATCCACATCGGGAGTTTCATAAGTACTGAAACTTGCTAGATTTGCATACCATTTGGAGTGTGATGATTCTGGTAGGATTCCTTCAGTTTCGTCACGCGATGATATTTGGATCCCTATCCTACTGTGAGTATATGCTACTCCTCGGAAAATTTCTCACTTAACGATCAATGCTATAAACCTAGTAGGTGCCTAGAAAGGTGTTAGCGGGGCTACGCCCCCAGGGAAAAGAGGTTATTTAATTAAGGAACTTCGTGAAAGCGTTGGAAAACCTCCCTCGAAGTACCGACACCGTCCTGGCTGAATGGTTAAGAAAGTATTGTGCGGTGGGATTGATCCCGACTAATTCTTCCTTTATGGTTTGAGGAGGGATTCGAGAAACAGTGGGAGCCATCCTGTTTAGACAAACTAAAAACCACTCTAAACTTGCAAGAGTATCATGCTGAGTGTTTCTTCTTCTCTCTCCTAATTGCAGCGACCAATCGACATGACTGGACTTAAGTTACTTCTAGATAAAAACATACTGACAGGGCCAAACTACAAAGATTGGCTCAGGAATATCAAGATGGCAATCACTTACGACAAGCTGGGGTATCTTCTTACCACCAAAGCTCCCCCTGTCCCTGGTCCCACTTCCAGCATCGCGGATAAGGAAATCCGTAAGACTTGGGAGATTGATAGCGCGAAGGCCAAGTGCCTCGTACTTGCCTCTATGGACAATGAACATCAGAGGAGGCACGAGAATATGGACTTGGAATCCATATTTCTTCATACAAAAGAACTGTATGGAGAGCAGTCTCGTATCGCAAGATACGAAGCGTCGAAAAAGTTATTTTCGGCAAGGATGGCCGTCGGATCATCAGTAGCCGAGCACGTGCTAAAGATGATCGGCTACATTGAGGAGCTCGCGGACCTAGGGACCACATTGGAGAGTGAGCTCTGTACGGACATAGTTCTCCAGTCCCTTCCTTCCACTTACGTCCAGTTCATACTGAACTTCAACTTGCAAGAAAAAGAAGTTGAACTTTCAGGGCTCCTCAACATGCTGAGGAGCGCAGAGGGCACCCTACAGAAAGGTAGGGAAACATCCACTTTGTTTGTAGGAGGATCATCTTCTTCTAGGTCCAAGGCGAAAGCCAAGGGAAAGAGGAAGAAAGCCCCCGCCAAACCAAGGGGCGGTGTTAGTAAAGTGGATCCGAAGGGAAAAGCAAAAGCAACAAAGAAGGCGGGGAAGCTTGTGGATAAGGAAGAATGCTTCTATTGTCATAAGAAAGGACATTGGAAGAATGATTGCAGGGCCTGGAAGGCCAGAACACAGGAATTGAAGCAGGTTGCAGCTTCAGCTTCAGGTGTGTATATTATTGAAAACTGTCTTTCAATAAACTCTACTTCCTGGGTACTGGATACCGGATCAGGATCTCATATCTGTAATTCATTGCAGGCGTTGAGAAACCGTAGGGTTTTGAAGGAAGGTGACATGACCCTTAGAGTTGCGAACGGAGCTAGCATGGATGCTAAAGCCGTGGGGGACTATCACCTGGGAATGTCAGATGGACATGTTTTGGTTTTGCATAATTGCTTTTTTGTACCCAACGCAACTTGTAATATCATTTCTGTATCTTTAGTTTCTAAAGAAGGTTATGAATTTGCGTTTGTAAGTAATGTTGTAAACATTCACCTTAATCAAGTTTTGATTGGGTCAGGTACATTGAGTAATGGTATATACGTATTAAACCAACCACAGATTTTCAACGTCCAGAATACACACAAAAGAAAGTCTCCGGAAATAAATCAAGCTTTCTTATGGCATTGTAGACTGGGTCACATCAATGAGAGAAGGTTAACGAAGTTACATACAGAAGGATATTTGAATGCGTTCGAATATCAATCGTATGCCACTTGTCAATCCTGTCTCAAAGGAAAGATGACAAAGACTCCGTTTACTGGACACGGAGTAAGAGCGAGCGAGCTCTTGGGACTCGTACACAGTGACGTGTGCGGTCCAATGTCTACACATGCGCGAAGCGGTTATTCTTACTTCATTACTTTTACGGATGACTTCTCAAGGTACGGTTATGTCTTCTTAATGAAACATAAGTCCGAAGCCTTTGGAAAATTCCAGGAGTATAAGAATGAAGTAGAAAAACAAACCGGCAAAATTATTAAGATTCTAAGATCGGATCGAGGTGGAGAATACTTAAGTGCCGAGTTCCTGGACTATTTAAAAGAGAATGGAATTCTCTCTCAGCTTACTCCTCCATACACTCCACAACATAACGGTGTATCGGAGAGGCGGAACCGAACCCTATTGGATATGGTGCGGTCCATGATGGGTAACGCTGAGTTACCGCGATCATTCTGGGGATATGCGCTAGAATCAGCCGCATACCTTTTGAACCGAGTTCCCACTAAGACTGTGCCTACCACACCATATGAGTTATGGAGTGGGAAGAAGCCCTATCTTCAATATCTGAAGATCTGGGGATGTCCAGCTTTTGTCAAAAAGCAGCATGCGGACAAACTCGAGGCACGCTCAGTACTGTGCAAGTTTGTGGGATACCCAAAGAACACCAGGGGGTATCTTTTCTACTACGCAGAGGAACAAAAAGTCCTTGTTTCTCATAATGCCCACTTTCTAGAACACCAGTTCTTGGAAAAGGAAATAAGTGGGAGCGCAGTAGAACTGGAAGAAATTCCAGAACCACGGACTATTACTGAAAGTTTAGTGGAACCAGAGGGTTCGGGAGAACAGGACATTCCTACGCCGCTCCGCAGGAGTAGTAGGCAGACTCATCCGCCCGAGAGATACTACGGTTTTCTCATAGACGGGGATAGAGAAGATTGCATCATAGATTATGATGAGCCTACTAGCTTCCAGCAGGCCGTTCAGAGCGTTGACTCAGTGAAATGGCTGGATGCAATGCGGACCGAAATGGAGTCCATGTACACCAACAAAGTATGGACGTTGGACATTGCTCCAGACGGGGTAAAACCCGTAGGATGCAAGTGGATCTTCAAAAGGAAGATTGGTGTAGATGGACAGGTTGAGACCTATAAAGCTAGGCTGGTAGCAAAGGATTTTCGTCAAAGACCTGGCTTGGACTATGACGAAACCTTTTCTCCAGTAGCCATGCTGAAATCCATTCGGATCCTTCTTGCCATTGCTGCCTTCCACGATTATGAGATTTGGCAGATGGACGTAAAGACAGCTTTTCTAAATGGAAATTTAGAGGAGTGTGTCTATATGGACCAGCCAGAGGGTTTCATTGAGAGTGGGAGCAGCGGAAAGGTGTGTAAGTTGCTTAAGTCTATCTACGGACTAAAGCAGGCATCGCGGAGTTGGAACATCTGTTTTGATGAGACGGTCAAGGAATTTGGCTTTATCAAAAATCCAGATGAACCATGCATCTATAGTAGATTTGTAGCGAGAACTGTAGTATTCCTCGTTTTATACGTGGATGACATTCTCTTAATAGGAAATGACATTCCTATGCTACAATCTGTCAAGGGGTTCTTGTCACACAGGTTCTCCATGAAAGACCTGGGTGATGCCTCATACATCCTGGGGATCCGGATCCATCGTGATAGATCCAAGAGGATATTAGGACTTTCTAAGTCCAGGTACATCGACACCGTACTGAAAAGATTCAGTATGGAAGATTCCAAGCGCGGTAACCTACCGGCTTGTCACGGGATCACCCTCTCTAAAGAGATGTCTCCCAAGACTGATTTGGAGAGGGATCGCATGTCTATTATACCCTACGCTTCTGCGGTAGGCTCTATAATGTATGCGATGTTGTGTACCAGACCGGATGTAGCTTATGCACTGAGTGTGGTAAGCCGGTATTAGTCAAACCCTGGGGAGAAACACTGGATAGCGGTAAAGAACATTCTCAAGTACCTGAGAAGGACTAAGGAGATGTTCTTGGTGTATGGCGGAAAAGACCTCCAGATCGAGGCCTTTGCTGACTCCAGCTTCCAGAGTGACAAGGATGATTCCAAGTCCATGTCGGGCTTTGTCTTTACCCTCAACGGAGGGGCGGTGTGTTGGAAGAGTTCCAAACAAGAAACCGTTGCAGACTCGACGATGGAAGCGGAATACATCGCTGCATCTGATGCCGCAAAAGAAGCTGTCTGGATGAGGAAGTTCTTGAAAGAACTTCAGGTGGTTCCGTCCATTGTTGATCCAATACCTCTGCATTGCGAGAACAACGGGGCTATAGCTTTAGCGAAGGAACCCAGGTCCCATCAGAGATCCAGGCACATCTTGAGGCGGTATCACCTGATCAGGGAGATCGTGGATCGCCAGGAGATCGAGGTTTGGAGAGTCGCTTCAGAAGATAACACTGCAGATCCATTCACCAAGGCCTTGCCCCAGACTCAGTTCGAGCGGCTGATCGAGATGATAGGTCTTCAATACGCCAGTACATGGCCTTAGTGCAAGTGGGAGATTGTTAGTGTATATGCCCTAGAGGCCATTACTGTATCATACTAGTTTGTATATTACTTAATGGATGCTTGGGATATTCACCTTGTATATACAATCTTGCTCAAAATAGTAGTATGCTACTTAGTTTGTTTCTACTTCAATGTGTACATGTGTTTATTTTAGTATATCACCTATACACATTAGTGGAGCCCTTAGGATCTTTGCTTGATTACCAGCGATGTGATGGCCGTCATACTAGTGGGGCTGGCTAATCTATAAGCACATCCTTATGCAGGTCCCTGGTCGCAGGACTATCGAGACAGGGCATCGATACTCCGGAGTAGACCAGCGCATGCGCTTCTCATCCCAGTGTGGGAGACGGTCTGTCCCACAGCCGTCAGTACGTCATACTTGAGATAGTATGCGGGTGCTCGTTAGGTTACGGGTACACTGGACAGGACTCGTCGGGAACTGACTAGTTGGTATTATGCCTATCGTCAGTTATCAGTTCCCAGGTGACATGAGTACAGCTTAGTCCGCTGACTTGACACTGTCACTTCGCCTCGAGTGTGTTCCCACTGTACTTTGATCACTACCCTACCACGGCTCAAAGAAGTCGTGCAAACAGGTAGTGGTTGGGTGCAGTTCCGAAGCACTTGGAGGCAGTGACGGTTAGACAGGATTCGTCTCTCCCGGTATTGGGGGTTGACATCGCGCTGTGTCTAGGAGAGCCATTACACGAGTAGTCCCTGGCCAGGGCAAACGAGATATACTGGTAGGCTTCCAGTGTTATCTCAGGGTGTTTTGGGCTTCACTCCGACACGACTTGTACCGCTATTGGGGGACTGACGTTTACCGCCCCCTAGGCCCGCCATGCGATGTATCAGACGAACAGACCGGACTGTACGGAGAGTGTCACATTCAGGCTCAGTAGGAGTTCAGATGGGTTTCGCCTCGTCGGTCTTCTTGTCGGCACTACCTGGGGACCGTTACGCACAGCTAGTGCCGCTTGCGGTCTGTGGTTAAACCCACTGCCAGCGTAGTGTCGAGTCTTTAGAGTCCCACACAGAAAGCTTTTCGCCTTTAGGCAAAAGAGTAGAGGTCGCATGGTTTTGCGACAGGTCGCATGGTTTTGCGACAGGGTTCGGTCACATCCGTGCACTTGTGCATGTACAGTGTCCGGACAGTTTGCACTAGCGGGCTTTGGTTTAAGCCAGATCCTAGTGTACGTATTGGGATTGGATTTATCCAGTTTGCATTCGTGTTCCTCGGAACACGGATGCGGGTGTGTATGCACAGTTGACGGGGAGACAGAGGCAGCGGATTCTTATTAGGGTTGTTGACAGTTGACCGTTGACTATTGACTTTTTGCTCAACCCTAATGAGAATATGATATGTGATTAACTATTATATTAATTAAGTATTATGGTGACATGGTTGTTGACTTTTGTTGACTTTGTTGACTTGTTGACTTTTGTTGACTTGTTGACTTTGTTGACCGGTTGACTAGGCTTGACTAGTTGACCATCATGATAACCATAGCCATCATTTCATGGCAAAGACTTTTGCTTGCTTGCTCATTTGTGCAAAATGAGTGCATGAAATGATATGGTTATGGTTGCTTCAACCATCACATAACACTTGATTTGGTATAATGAATTATGATGGTTTTGGATTATGAGAGGGTGAAAGACAAAAGAAAGGCTCATTCTCACTTGCTCATTCTCTCTCTTGTTCTTGAGCTCTCTTGTTTTTGCTCTCACCCTCTTCCTCTTGCTCCCTCTCTTGACTCTATGGTTCACTTGTCTCATGAGTTGAGAATCAAGAACCATAGATAAAATCCCATACAAACTCTTCTCTACTCACTCTAGTTCATAAGGTTTAGCAAACCGAGTGAACTAGTTTCTTCAAAGATCGAAGAAGGAGCCAAAGGTTAGAGCTTTCAGGTGGATCTATCTTCGGCGTAAGGAGACGACGGGAAGAAGCCGATCCGGACCACCATCGGAGTTTGAAGACGAAGGAGTTCAAGACAACCAAGGTATAACCCCCTAACCGAGTAGTTAGTAACTCGTAGTTAGGTTGTTAGTTAGATGTTTAACCAAGATCCGGGTTATAAGTCCATGTTACCACCTCTATAAAAATCGTTTTTTATCAAATTCCGCATGCCCGTAAGTACCGGGAGAGGTAGCATGGACTTACACAAACAAACGGAGCCACGGAAAAATCCCTAGTTCCAAATCTCGACAGTTCACCAGCAACCTAGGGACAACCGCGACGTTCGTCTCGATACAGCAGACGAGTTGTCACCCCAGCGTCTTTCCTCCAGCAGGGTTCAGATGCGATCATCAAACAAACGGAGCCACGACAAAATCCCTAGTTCCAAATCTCGACGGTTCACCAGCAACCTAGAGACAACCGCGACGTTCGTCTCGATACAGCAGACGAGTTGTCACCCCAGCGTTTTTCCTCCAGCAGGGTTCAGACGCGACAATCAAACAAACGGAGCCATGGCAAAATCCTTAGTTCCAAACCTCGAGGTTCACCAGCAACCTAGAGACAACCGCGACATTCGTCTCGATACAGCAGACGCGATGCCAGCAAACGAAGCAAAGGCCAAATTCCTAGCTTCAGGGTCTTGACGGCAACTCACATAAAACCTGAAAGGCTATCGGAGATCATCCCACACCAGCGTGGAGTGGTTATGACTCATCGGGGCTCTCTAAAATGAGCCTAACCTCAAGTAAAAAGCGGCATGGCAAAATACCTAATGCTTGCTCTTCCAACGATCAAACTGCCAAGGAGGATTGCTTGAAGACGTCTTGTCCATCCCCCGCAGGGATCAGAGACACGGTAGTCACAGGGCTACTCGAACAGTACGATTGCCTATCGAGAAATATATCAGCTTATGTGACGGTACGACGGCCAAAACCCTAAGTACTACAGACCCTAACGGACTTCTGTCGTAAAGAGCAGAAGTTAACTGTGACATTAGGATATTCTTGAGAGAAATGCTCGATTCATCTCGACTTATAAAGAAATTGATGTCTTTGCGAGAACTTCTCGATGCGGCTCGACTCGTGAGATAAAGCCTTAGGCAGTGGGGATTGAAAAACCTATTTCCTAAGCACTGGGGCCCTGCAAGTCGATCCAAAACGGTCTCTTGCATACTATCCACGGGTCTCACTCTCCAAAGTCGAATCTCGACAAGGAGGGGGAACAACCACTTACGGGTCCTCTCGACTCATAAGAAGGAAAGTTCTTTTATAGGATCCTTAAGACTTATAAGAGAAAACACACTTAGGAATCCTCACGATTTCTAAGGAGAAAATACACCTATGAGATCCTCACGATCCGTAGGGAGAAAAGTCTTTGTAAGACCCTCACGGCTCATAAAGTTGAAAAGTCTTAGGCTACAAGAACCCTAAACTTGTCTCTTAAGCTCTCGATTCCATGGCTACTCCTAACTTTGCACTACTTCACCCACGAACATACTTACGTGGGCAAAGTAGTGGGGGGCATTTGTTCCCGCCAAAATTTTGGCTCAAAACCAGTTCCAATAAAAAATAAATAAATAAATAAATAATAATAAAGGAGAAAACCTCCCTTTCAGAGGAAAGCTCTGTTCAAATCCCAAGACGGGAAATGAAGCAATGCTTCTATTTCCCCCAATCAGAGCAAATCTCTGTTTTAAAAGATAATAAAAATCAGATCTTAAAATAAAGAAGCAACGCGTCAGCTAACTTGCGCTCTGCGCTGCGCGACACGTGGCAGCGCAGTTGCGCTAGCGCGACACGTGGCAGCGCAGTTGCGCTGCGCGACACGTGTCAGCGCAGTTGCGCTGCGCTCTGCGCTGCGCGATACGTGTCAAGCACAGATGCGTTTGCGCCAAACAGAATTAAAATTCCAGTAAGATCTTTCTATTCTTGTTAAAACAAGAAGATTGTCTTCTGTAAAACAGAAGCCCTTGGATCAAAGATCCAACGGTGGGGAAAAATCCCTAAATCACTCAGAGAATGATCTCTTTAACAAATTTAACAAATTAATGCGCACTATATAAAGGCCCCTAGACCCCAATTCACAAGAAGAACAGAGGAACAACACAGAAAGACAAAAACACAGAAACAAAGAGAGAACTCCTCTAAAGAATTTGGAGAAGAAAGAAAAAGTAAAAACCTTTAATAAAAGAAGAATTTCTTCTGAATAAATCATTTATCTAAGAACAAGATCAAGGATTTTCAATAAAAAATATAATAAATAACAAAGGCATTGCCTTTTGATGAACCATTGGTTCTGGAATCTAAAAGATTCTATTCTTTGATCCAAAATTGGATCAAGGTAATTAACAGTGCCCTGCACTTGCAAATCTGCATTGTTGCACTTCTGGGTTGGCGCAAGCCACCAGAAAGCGCCACGTGTCAGCACCAGAATAACTTGCGCTATGCGCTTTTAAAACAGAGGATTGCTCTCTTAAATTGGCGCACTGTACCAGAGCGCGCCACGTGTCAACAGCGCAACAGCGCAGCGTATTGGCACAGCGCACTGCGCTTGCGCTCACCTGAGCGTGACACGTGTCACCTCCCCATGGACTTGCACCTTGCGCTCTTCAATTGGCGCAAAGCGCCTGACAAGCCACGTGGCACTCTGTCAGATCAATTAATGCAGCGCATTATTAAAGGGCAGAGCCCAATTAAAAGGCCTAATGGACCAAAACAAATGCTCTGCATTATAAAAAAGGGGATAGAGCCCAACTTAAAAGGCCTAACAGGACAGAATAAAATACAGTGCAGGGGCAAAACCCTAGCACAGGCCTAATAGGCCAAGGATAAAAACGTTGAATATTTTCAACTGGACTTAGCCCAATCATGACCGTAAGTTCTCAAATTAAATATACTGAGCACGGCCGCTCTCTTAAATCAATTTACACCTGGTTCAAGGGTACATCTCTGAACTCCTCTGACATCTATCGTTGTAATCCTTCAACGTCGTCAGAGAGGTGATGGGTCCCAACGGCCATACAATGTTGGACTGCAATGTCCTTAAACTACCAATGGACCACCATGTCCCTAAACTGGAATATGGACCATCATGTCCCTAAACTGGAACATGGACCACTATGTCTCTAAACTGGAACAATAGAGCCAATTGCTCTCTTGTCGGATCCAAACGATCCCGTTAAGTTGATCTTAGTCTGGAAATTAGACTAACGTATCCTTAACAAAAGTTTAAGTTGATCTTAGCCTTAAATAGGGCTAACGTATCCTTAAACTAAAACACCAAATCCAAATCTAAGTAAATACGGATTTGGACTAATCCACGTCCTACGGGCGACGTCATAACTTAGTCTCCATATACAATCCACGGGTATCCACAAACAAAACAAACACACACGACACGAAGTGAAATTCTGGAGAAGGAGAAAATTGTTACCGCGATGCGGTAGCGTAATTAACTGCAGGGGCTTGCGTCTGCAAGGAAGAGCGTCCCCACAATCAAAAACCCCTCAAGCGAGAGGGAATCTGACAAAGTCTGCTACATCGGCCGCATCCGTCTAAACCTCCGATACACGGTGCCATAAATCAACTTGGCATCTTCGGAGAGGTAGACGGATAAAACCAAATAGCATCTGCCCCGAATCTCAGGCAAGACGTCTTCACGTCGTCGCCGTCTTTCGGAGGGGAACAGAGCCCTTTCGGGTTTTCTTCCATACCCATCTCGCTTATGGACATACCATTTTTTTTACCACGTTGGCCTGGAAACGCCGCGGGTTTGTATTAGTTTAACGACGTTTCGGTCATTAGCCATTTTTAGAACATAATGGTCCATCGTTAGTTTAAGGACGTTTCGGTCCGCTGTAGCTTTGAGGCGAAGTTTCGTCGGATACTTTATGAACAAGTAGGTTTCTCCTTGATAGACCTTGTCATATAATCCAAGGGTTTTGGCACTGCTCCTGCCCCTAGCTCCTCTACGTTATCTCCTAACGCCAAGTGAGCTGCTTTGTCACTTAGCGACAAATGAGCGATCATGTGGCAACTTGCGACATGATCTTCGGATTTTTCTGACAAGTCGTCTCCTTCATCATTGTCGTTATCTTCATTCTCAAGGATGTGATTGAGGAACTCTTGAAGCGTGACTGGGGTTCGCGCCCTCTGGTTGTATTCTTCCAACGCGTCAATATGCTTTTGCAGATCCATGCGCTTGTCGTTAGACTGTGCGGGCTTTTTGATCTTCTTCTTTTTCTTCGAAGACTGTGACGGCTATGCCTGGGTGTTTTGCCCATTGCTATTAATTTCCGATGTTGGGCGTGGTTTCAGCATCCCGTCGATGATCTCCGGATCTTGCGGGCTTTTCTACATGATCGCCGGACATGTTTGAAGATCTTTCAGCATTCTTTTAGTTTTTGCCGAAAGAACAACTTCCCATGGAGCTTCCTTTATGAATGAGCACGATGCCCCCGGCATGTCCATCTTTTTCGGATCATATGGTTGTGGCGGATTTACCTTCCAGTTTTCGGACAACGCGAACTTGCTCTGTTGATACTAGTCTTCAACCTAATTTTTGAAGACATAGCAATCTTCGATCGGATGGCCTAATACTCGGTGGTAGGGGCAGTAATTGGGATCATTGACGTCGTTCAGTTGCTGTGGGTGTCTCGACTCCGGAAGAGTAATGAGCCCATTGCGCACTGCCAGTTCAAACAGTTTCTTTGTTTTATCCAAGGGAAATGAGTAAGGACGTCTCAACTTCTCATCGAGGGATTGCCGCTTGTTGCTTTGGCGAATAACCGGTCTCGGGCCACTCGGTTGTTGTTGAGCGTTGGCGAAGAAGATTGCTTTCCCTTTGCCCTTTTCATTCCAAGGCTCCGATTTTGAAGAGGAAGGCATATAGCCCATCTGGTCCATTTGGGCTAGCTTTTCAATCAAGGCCTGGAAGGCGGTCGGCTTGAAGAACATCATGAATTGGGATATGGTCGCCTGCGGATCGAGGGTTCCCATAAACATGCCTACTGCAGGAGCCTCTTCTATGCGTTGTTCGCATTTCGACCATAGGTTCCGCCACCATATCGCGTACTAAACCCATGTTTCGCCTGGCTTCACTTGGGCATTGATCAACGCCGTAATTGGGGTGCGTTCACTAGCGCTTGTGAAACGTTGGGTGAACAGCAATTCCATCTCCATAAAAGTTTTGACGGAGTCGTTGGGCAGCTCCGAATACCACTCAAAGGCCGTTTCCGCCAAGCTGCCGACGAACTGATGAAATAACAATTTGTCGTCACCTCCGGTATTGCTGCAGAGAGCCCTGAACTGAGCGATATGTTGATGGGGATTGCCTGTCCTCTTGTATACGTGAAACTTAGGAATCGTGTATCCTGGCGGATACTTGATCTGATCGAACCATCCTGGATATGTTCGCCCAGTTCTAACGACTTGGCCGTTTGCTTCATTCGCTTGATGAGCTCGTATTTGTTGAGCTATATAATCATCGAGCATGGCTTTGGAGATGGTCTCCTTCTTGGCTGCTGACAGAGCCAGCAGAGGATTTGATGTCTCTCCTCTATCATCTTCAATTATTACTGGAGGATCTTCGGCTGGAGGGTCCGGCTGGATCATCATGCCCACCATATCTTGGAACAGAAGGGCCATTTGTTTTATATTGGCCGCTTGTTCTGCGGCCTCTTTGTCCTTCTTCTCAAGCATTCTCCGAAGGAATTTGGCATCAGTTTCCGACTCACATCGTTGCTCCGAGGATGTCTCCGGGCTTGCTTTCGGTCCCGGAAGTGCGGCCATCTTCGTTAGCATCTTCTGGAGCTTGTACTGTTGCTCCTGAGCCTTTGTCACAGACCGTGTGAGTGGTCGGTGGCCCGTAGAAATACGGCTATCCTTTTTCCCGGATGCCATATAAACAGTGTGCACCACCATGCCCCCAGACTTGGGGAGTTTGGATTCAGTGCCCTTGAGATTCGTCGCAGACACGGGGATTTTCTCCGGCCTTCTCCTTTTGTGGGTCGAAGTTGAGGGGTCCATAGCAGCGGGAACCTAAGTAGGTGACACCTTCTGTGGTATGATAGGGTGGTCCTTTTCTTGCCGAACTTCCATCTTCTTCGGTCGGCAGGAGTAGTCTTGGTTGATCACCGAGTCTTGGACCTGTCGCCAGACCTTGTGAATTTTAGAGGGCAGCCGCTGAGGGGGCTGCTCCATCTTTGCCTTTTTAACGCTCTCCACAGGTGGAGGAGATCTTTTCAACACAGCAGTCGGTGAATTCCTGTGTACCCTGTTAAGTAATTCAAAGCTATTCGCAGTTGGAACAGCACTATCAACATCCACCATTGGAGTTGGCGAAGTTAGTCCAGAAGGGGAATTGCCCCCAGCTTTCCTCACTCGGCGCCAGTGGCGACGTCGAGCATGTCGTGTGGCCGGGATCACCTCCGCTGTTGGATCAGCTTTTCCATAGCCCCTGTTCTGATGAGAGACTGTTATTGGCGCTAGCCTGTTGAAGACTGACGTCCGTTGAGAAGGGATAGTCAGTCTTGCAAAGGCCGACTTTCAAATAGGGGAAACGACCTTCATGACTTCGCCTGGAGTGGGAGTTGGAACGGTCAGGCTTGCAAAGACTGACTCCTTAGCAGGGGAAGCCGCTTTGACGACTTCAGGGGCAGGAATGGCTATCCGCTTCGGGATAACCTCTTCAGGAATTGTGGGCTTCTTCATGGGCCTATCTGAGCTTCGGCCCCGTCTGTTGAAAACCGAGGCAGTGGACTTGGACGACCCGTTAAGAGGGGCTGCAGTAGTTGCAAGCCGATCAAAGACCGGCTTCTTCGGAGCTTCTTGCTATGGTAAAGGAGGGCTGAAGCTTGTTGGCGGGATCATGGTCCCGAAGAATAGCCTAATGGTGGCTTGGGTCACTTGTTCCATCGGCATTGTGAAAAGGGAGGCCGCTTGAGGCCCGTAAGTCACTCCTCCAGACAGGACAGAGTGAGAGTTGCAGTTGCAGTTAGTGCAGTTTGAAGCCATTAATCTTCTGTTTTCTGCATGGAGTAAGACGCAAAATCTTAGTATCTCGAATCCAGGGCAACCATGTCAAACCGCGACTTATTCGCGAAACACGACACACGAAGTGTGGAGTGGAAAGAGGAAAAGGTCCCACCAGGCGTGCCAAAAGCTGTTCTCCTACGAACACAGAGACACAACCGCGTAGGTCCATCTTGCCTGAATTTGGGGGCAGATGCTATTTGGTGCTATCCGTCCACCTCTCCGAAGATGCCAAGTTGATTTATGACACCATGTATCGAAGGTTTAAACGGATGCGGCCGATATAGCAGACTTCGTCAGATTCCCCTCATTTGTAGGGTTTTTGATTGTGGGGACGCTCTTCTCTGCAAGTGCAAGCCCCTGCAGTTAATTACTCTACCGCATCGCGGTAACCACTTTCTCCTTATCCAAATGGTCACTTCGTGTCGTGTGTGTTTGTTTTGTTTTTGGTTGCCCATGGATTGTATACGGAGACTAATTTATGTTGTCGCCCGTAGGGCATGGATTAGTCCAAATCCGTAGTTTCTTAGATTTGGGTTTGTGGTTGGGTTTAAGGATACGTTAGTCCCATTTGAGACTAAGATCAATTTAAACGTTTGTTAAGGATACGTTAGTCTAATTGTAGACTAAGATCAACTTAACGGGATCGTTTAGATCCAACAAAAGAGCATCTGGACTCTATTGTTTAGTTTAGGGACATTGCGGTCGATTACCAGTTTAAGGACATAGTGGTCCAGTTTAAAGACATCATAGTCTGTAAAGGTTAAGGACATCATAGTCCATGGGCTTAAGGACCCCACAGTCCGAGGTTAAGAACATCATAGTCCATGGACTTAAGGACCCCACAGTCCGAGATTAAGGACATCATAGTCCATGGGTTTAAGGACCCCACAGTACAAGGTTAAGAACATCATAGTCCATGGGTTTAAAGGACCCCACAGTCCGAGGTTAAGGACATCATAGTCCATGGAATGATTGGTTATCGGGACCCTTCACCTCTCTGACGACGTTGAAGGATTACAACGACAAATATCAAAGGAGTGAAGAGATGTACCCTTGAACCAAAGTTGATTGGGAGATCTGTAGTCCAATTTGGGACTAAGACCAATTAATTAGATTATGAGCATATGGGCTTAGTTGAATCTGAATTGAGGACTTATGGCCAACTTGGGCTAATTAGGTTTAAAATGTTGGACCTTTGTTGGGACTGCTGAACATTTGTCTGGGCTCAGCTCCCCATTATTTAGCAATGCTAAGCATGGGTCTGGGTTCTGACCATATTTTGTCTTTTATTGAGTGCTGAGCAATCATATGCCATATGAGATGACAACTTTGGAAGACAAAAATGTATTTGAGGCTCGGTCAAAAGGGAAGTCTTGCTTTAGAAAGACTTAGCCAATTTGGGCTAAGACTGGTTTGAAAATAGTGTTAAACACTAGCACATATTTGGCGGTTATGTGTTCCCACGTGATGCATTTAGAATAGTGTTAAACACTAGGGATGAAATGCTCAAAATAGTGTTAAACACTAAAAAGATGAAGCGCTCATGTGAGGACACGTGAGGCGCCCTAGGATTGGGCTAAACTTCCTTTATTTTATTCTAAGAATATTCAAATAAGTGTTAAACACTTAAGTCTTCACGGCCATCACGTGTGGGCATGTGATGGGTATCCATGCACTGGATATTAAAGGGATTTGCTAGGGGTCACGTGGGGACACGTGAGGGCGCCCATGCATTGGATTTTAATTCTTCAGTTCTTTCCATCTTCTCTTTTTTAAAGAGGTGTTTGTCATGAGTCACGTGGGGACATGTGAGGGCGCCCTAAGTCTGTTCTGTTTTGGCTTTGTTCTTTTTATTTTGAGGAATTTATCCAAGGGTCACGTGGGAGCACGTGACCCCATCTCATTCGTTATATTCTGTCCATTGAGGGGGAAGGTCACGTGTTGCCACGTGATCAAGTCGGGCACTGACTTCTTTTACGTGTATGAAAAGTCTAAGTCCCTTATTTAAGAATTAAATTCTTTTGTAGGGTTAAACCCTAATTTTGATTAGAGGAATTAAATTCCTATATATATTTGGAAGAATTAAATTCTTTAAACTCAACTCTCCCTCTAAGTTTTGGATCTGCATGGCAGAATCTCCCCGATGAGAATTAAATTCTCAACTTATGGGGAGATCTGCTTCTGCAGATCTTCAACCATGAAAAAGAACTAAGTTCTTGTTTTAAGGGTTAAACCCTGTTTCTGTTGAAGGAATTAACTTCCCAAGTATTTTGAGAAATTAAATTCCCTAAACTCAATTCTCCTTCTAAGTTTTGGATCTGCATGACAGAATCTTCCCGATGAGAATTAAATTCTCAACTTATGGGGAGATCTGCTTCTGCAGATCTTCAACCAAAGGAAGAACTAAATTCTTATTCAAAAGAGTTAAACTCTTAATTTGAGAATTAAATTCTCTTTTTGTTTTATGGGGCTTAGATCTATTTCCCTTTCTCACCTAAGGTTTCTTTCTCTTCTAGGGAAATTTTCTTTTCTCTCTGGAGAATTAAATTCTCTTCTTTTTTCTCTCTGTTGTTGTTGTTTTTTTCCTTCCCTCTTGGCTTTTATTTATAGGAGAAACAAAAGAATCAGTTTGTTTAGTCAATCTTTCATTGAAAGATTTTAATTGATTTTGTAACCAACATAATCTTTTAAATCACTCAGTGCATTTTATTCACCATTGGATTTTTAATCCAAAAGATCTTTTATCTGTTATTCCTGGCAAATTTCAGGGAAATATTTCCTTGTATAGAAGCTTTCTATAAATTGGTGATTTTTAATCACCATTGGATTTTTAATCCAACGGTGCTCCACTTTACAGAGCACAATATTTTTGTTTGGAAAGATCTAGGGAAATATTTTTCTAACTAGGATTTTTGATTTCCTTTAATTAGAATTTAATTCTATTAGTTCAGAAGGTTTAAGAGCCTATCACGTGTTAGCATGTGACCCCACTGATTGACCAATTAATTAGAATTTAATTCTATTGGTTTAGAGGGCTCAGGAACCCATCACGTGTTGGCACGTGACCCCACTAATTAATTATTTAATTAGAATTTAATTCTATTGTTACAGAGGGTTTAAGAGCCTATCATGTGTTGGCACGTGACCCCACTGATTAATTATTTCCAATTATTTATTTTATTCAGTGCCTACGGGCTTTTCCTGTAAATGGTCACGTGTCTGCACGTGATGCCCGGTCACGTGTGGGCACGTGATGTCCGGTCACGTGCGGGCACGTGATGCCTCATAACTTTTGATCCCGGATGAATTATGAGGCCCATAATATATCAAATCGAAGGATTTTTCGAGACACTTTCGATACCATCAGAATTTAGTTGTTTCTCATTCAGGAGTTTATCAAAATACAGCCCGGAAAATACCGGTTCACATTTTCTTAAACGTATCGCTGCCATTTGATACCTTGGGCTCTTTTGCGCAGAAATTTTTTGGCGGGAACAGTGGCTGATAGGATTTGAACTCTGGTGCTTTGTCTCAGCAGTGCAAAGTTTTACCAATGAGCTACAAGCTCTTTCTTGCTGTTCTAAATCAAAACAAATACTTATAGCTTTCACAGGAATTATAAATACCCCAATTGAACATTAACTTTAAATGAAATTTATGTACACTGAAATTGGAGTTGTTACAGTCTATCCTCCTTACAAAAATTTTGTTCTCGAAATTTACAATTTATTTTAAGGACTAGTTTACAAATAAATGAGGATATCTTGCACGCATCTCAACTTCCCTTTCCTATGTCGATTCTCCTAGAGTGTCTTTTCTCCACATCACTCGAACCAAGTTGACTTCCTTGTTCCGAAGTGACTTCACTTTCCTGTTCAGGATCTCAACAGATTGCTGCTCACAAGATAAGTCGGGCTGCATAGTGAGCTCGGAATGATCAAGAATATGACTGGGGTCACTTATATACCTTCTGAGTTGTGATATGTGGAACACGTTGTGTACTCCTTCCAATGAAGATGGAAGTGCCAAGCGATACGCCAGTTCACCGACTCGTTCGAGTATGTCGAACGGTCCAATATATCTTGGACTAAGCTTACCTTGTCTTCCAAAACGAATCACTCTGCGGTTCAGAGATATCATTAGAAATACATGATCTCCCTGCTGGAACTCCAAGTGACGGCGCTTTGCATCAGCCCAGTGCTTCTGTCGATCTTGGGCTATGCGCATTCTTTCCCTGATAGTACGAGCTACGTCAACAGTTGCTACTATCATCTCAGGTCCTATGAGTTCTTTATCTCCGATGTCGTCCTAACTTAATGGCGATCGACACTTCCTTCCATATAGCGCTGCAAAATGTGCTATTCCGATGCTTGTTTGGTAGCTGTTGTTGTATGAAAACTCCACAAGATGTAGGTGATCTTCCCATGATCCTCCGAAGTCTAACATACACGCTCTGAGCATATCTTCTAAGATCTGAAAAGTTCGCTCAGACTGACCATCTGTTTGTGGATGATAAGTCATGCTGAAGTTCAGACTTGTACCCAAGCTCGCTTGCAGACTCTGCCAGAATTGCGATCGGAACCTGGTGTCACGATCAGAGACAATGCAGACCGGTACTCCATGAAGTCTCACAATTTTCTGTATGAGTTCATGGGTATCAGAGATAGTACATATTTGAAGAGTTTAAATCTTACCTCCATGTACTTCTTTGCTAATGTCTCAGTAGATTGGCCAACTCGAAATGGGATGAAATGAGCCAACTTTGTGAGTCAATCCGCAATAACCCATACCGCATCGTTACCTTTCGTGCTACGAGGGAGTGCAGTCACAAAATCCATATTGATGTGTTGCCACTTCCATTCTGGGATAGGTAACGGTTGAAATAATCCAGCAGTCCTGTGATATTCGGCCTTTACTTGCTGACACACCAAGTATTTAGCGACGCTTCTGGCTACTTCATGCTCCATTCCATGCCACCAGTAATTTTTACGTAGATCTTTGTACATCTTTGTACCTCCAGGGTGTACTATGTAGGGAGAGCTGTGAGCTTCTTTCATTAACTCTTCCCGAACAGAACCTTTTGGTATACACAGTCTGCTGCCGTATCTTAAATATCCGTCTTCATGGATGATGAAGTCTGTTTTAAGTCCATTCTCTACTTGTTCTCTGATGTTTTGCAACTTAGCATCACTTGCTAAAGCTGCTTTGATCTGATTGACAATGGTAGATTGAACTTGTAAGTTTATCAAACTTGAAGCGTTACCTAGCATGATCACTTCAATTTCCATCTGATGCAAGTCTTGTTGAAGCTTTCACTGAGCGGTGAGATTCATTGCTAATGGTTGGCGACTAAGGGCATCAGGTACCACATTCACCTTCTCTGGATGATATTTCATGTTGATGTCAAAGTCCGCCATGAGTTCTAACCATCGTCTTTGCCACATATTAAGCTCATTCTGAGTGAACACATATTTCAGACTCTTGTGATCTGTGTATATGTCCACTCGTTCACTAAGAAGATAATGGCACCAAATCTTAAGAGCAAAGATAACGGCTGCCAATTCCAAATTATGCGTCGGATAATTACGCTCATGAATCTTCAGCTGTCTTGAAGCATAAGCCACAACCTTACCGTGCTAATGTAGAACACATCCTAATCTCTTACAGTATGTATCACAATGCACTTCGAAACCTCCAGATTGGTCCGGTATAACGAGAATAGGCGCTGATGTCAATCTTGACTTGAGTTCTACGAAAGCTTGCTCGCATGTTTCTGACCACACAAATTCTTCATCTTTACGTGTGAGCTTGGTCAGGAGTGTTGCTATCTTGGAAAATCCTTCGATGAATCTTCTGTAATATCCCGCTAGATCCAAGAAACTTCGAATGTCCTTCACTGACTTCAGTGTCGGCCATTCACTTACTGCTGAAACTTTCGCTGGATCTATAGAGATTCCTTCTCCCGATACAGTATGTCCGAGAAAAGCAACTTGATTTAGCTAAAATTCGCATTTGCTATATTTGGCATAGAATTGATGTTGTCGTAGGGTTTCCAGGACAATTCTCAAGTGTTCGGCGTGTTCCTTCCGACTCTTAGAATACACCAGGATGTCGTCGATGAAGATGACAACAAATCTGTCTAAGTAATCTCGGAAAACTTGATTCATTAGGTTCATGAATATTGTTGGTGTGTTGGTCACTCCGAATGGCATCACAAGAAATTCTTAATGGCCATAACGAGTTCTGAATACTGTTTTATGAATATCAGCTTCCTTGACCTTGACCCTATGATAACCCGAACGAAGATCTAATTTGGAGAAAACACAAGATCCACTTAGTTGATCAAATAAGTCGTCGATGCGCGGAAGTGGATACTTGTTCTTTATTGTTACTTCGTTCAAGGCTCTATAATCAATGCACATTCGATATGAACATTCCTTCTTCTTCACAAGTAGTACTGGTGATCCCCAACTTGAAGTGCTGGGACGAATCCATCCTTTCGCCAACAATTCGTCCAATTGAGTTCGGACTTCCTTCAAACCTTTCGGACTTAATCGATAAGGTGATCACCGATTGTGCTCCTGGTACTAAGTCAATGTTGAATTTCAAGAGCTCGATCGAGAGGCAAACCTGATATATCGTCAGGAAACATATCGTCGAACTCTCGAACCACCTCTGGCCTCCTCTTGAATTGCCGCAATCACTGTCTTCTTTGGTTTCGCCTTGTAAGTACTTGGCTCCAGGGTATGGTCTCTACTTTTGAAATAAAAGACCGGATGTTCTGGAATCTCGAATACTACCCTCCTTTGACGACAGTCAATGGTAGCATAGAATGTTCCGAGCCAATCCATACCCAGAACCACATCGAAGTTCGGTATGTCCAGCACCTTGAAGACGGCATAGAATTCTCTACTGCAGACGACCACTGGACACAGGCTGTATCCCATTGTTTCCTTTAGAACATCGTTCCCTGAACTGACATTCCAGCTAATACAAGCGGTGTGACTGGAATCACATGTTCGAACGAACTGTTGCGACATAAAGCAATGAGATGCTCCAGTATCGAATAGTGTGAGTGCAGGAAGTGAGGCTACTAAGATTGTACCTAAAGTATGTTGGATATGTTTTAGGTATAAAGGAAAATATATATTAGTATGTATATAGACTGAAAAAGAGTTTTGAAAGGGATGTGTTACCAGTAATGACTTGGCCGGTGACTCCATTCTCTTCCACAGTCATCGTGAAAGCCTGTCGCCTCGGAACATTCCTCTTTGCTGGAGGAGTATTCCTCTGCCCGTTCCTTGGTCCTTGAGGTGGGTTCCTTTGAGCTTGATTGAACTGACGGGGAGGAGGTGCAGTTGGTCCACGAGGAGGTGGAGCAAGTAATGCAAGTCTCGGAGCAGGTGCCTGGATGGCTGGGCACTTCCGGTGAGTGATTGCTGGCCTGGGTGCAGCATATGGGTTGTGTCTATGAGGACAAGACCCAATATCATGAGTAGTTGAGCCGTAGACTAAGCAAAGACGATTTGCACGCTAGCAGTCTTTCATCAGATGGCCATCTCTCCTGCAGTATGTGCAAAATGCTGGGCTAGGCTGGTTGTTTGGTACTCTCGGTCTCCTTGGCACAAGTGGTGGCCTTGAAGAGGCTCCTCCTGCCATCTGGTTGGCAGGGCGCTTCATCCCGGCAGACTGAGGTCTGCCCCTCATCTTTACCACTGCCTCATAACGGCGGGCAGCTTTTAGAACCGATTCGTGGTTCGGAAAGTCTCCTGTGGCTAATGCAGCATGGATCTCCGGATCTAACCATTGTTGAAATCGTCGGGATCTGATCTCATCCGTCGGTATCAGGTGTGCCGCAAATCTGTTAAGGTATTGTGTTAGCTGTGTAGTATGTGATATTTTAAAATCAAAATATTGAGACGTATCTTACCGAATGAGCATGGTAAACTCAGCATCATACTCATCCATGGATTTGGTTCACATTGAACCCTGTTAAAGGTGAATGAACTACTGTTCCATGTCAAATCTGGCAGTCTCGGGAAAGTACTTTGCATCGAACATATCGCGGAAAGTCCTCCATTCGATCGGCTGTTTAAGACAGCTTTTTTCCGCCTTCCACCCAACCCGTGCATTGTCCGTGAGCTGCAACTTCGCAACACGAACCCAAGCTATCTCTGGCACTTGTGCCGCTGCTAGGTCATCTTCAATGCTTTGAGCCCATTCCTCAATTTCTAGAAGGCTCTTTTTTCCTGCGAACTGCTTAGGGTGGAAGGCCCTGAATTGTTTCACCCCAGGTGCTTCTGCTTCGGGACGGTTCATCAATATAGCAGTCTGCTGCTGTAACAACCCTAAACTTCCTGTACAACTTTCTGTATAATTTTTCAGAAAGGGGTACTTTTGCCTGAGCACAAGTTATAAGTTTGTTTTGCTTTTTAATAGCAAGAAGGAGCTTGTAGCTCATTGGTAAGATGTTGCACAGCTGAACCAAGCCACCAAAATTCAAATTCCATACCCCACATTATTTTTAATATTGTTTTATTTTGAATTTTCAGAATGCCAAGGGTTTACACGTGCATAACTCACAAAAACCCGACTACACATGAAAACCTAACAGTACCAGAGGCTACATGAACCGACAAGGGACCCTCTGACTACCCGACTCGGCCGAATCGGCCGGTGACTCGGCCAACTCGGGCCGCCGCCGCCGGCCGGACCGCCGAATCCCCAACATGAAAAAGTTGGCTTTTCACATTCCCTGCACATCTGTATACTTTATTTCTTAAGACTAGTAACAGAGACACTTTAAAACACCAATTACTCCATTTTATTACATTTTATCACATTTTTCATTTCAACCTTTCACCTACCCTAACCCTAGCCTTACCCTATATATACAACCCCTACACACACCCCTCACTCCAAAATTCTGAACAAAACTCTCAAGAAAATTCCTAGAAGCTTAGTGTACTTTTGGAGTAGCGAATGGAGAAAACTTCAACAATTTTCCGACGGCAACCCTAAGAGTTCCCGGCGACGAAACGACGCACCGGCGCCTCCTCCCATCTCCCCTTCCTCATCCCTAACTTCTAAACCCATAAGTCCCTTCTCCCTCTTCACCTTGCTATTCTAAAAACACGTATTTCTAAAACCCGACGGAATCGGAGTTAATCTGATTTCCAATTCGGTTCTTCCGAAAAATTCAACCTTTTCTTAAATACAAACATACCAAACCTTTACATGTTGACTATTAATCATTAACAAACATGTTGAACAAGTTTCATAGCAAAATATTTCATTTTGTAACTTTTACCGCTCTTTTCCAGTAAAATATCATGTAGTTTAGTTTCGACTTTAAAACATCATTAATCTTGCTATACCTTTAATTAGATCACGAAGTAATGACCTACCTCCTCACAACACTCATATGCAATATAGCACAATACCTTTCGATAACATAGAATACGGGAAAACGAAACTTTACATATAAATACTATTTACTATTAAAACCGTTTTCTACAAGATTACGTATTTTTATAAATCTTTGCAAAGCGCCGCTACAACCCATTTTGGGGAACCCGACCGGAATGGTACAGATTATCGCATATCCCTGGGCTTAGTAGTGCGAGATTCAGACATCCGCAAGGAGCATTCGGTCTCGAGAGATTTAAAATACAAATATCTTAAGAAAATAAGATTTCTAGAAATTAATAAATTAAAATTATTTTATATAATATATATATATATGTATGTATGTATGTATTATCAAAATACCTATTTTTGATATAATCAAAATACCTATTTTTGATATAATAAAAATATTCCAACTTTTCTAAATCAAAAGAATCACTTTATAAGAAAATACCATGAATTTCCATACAAGTTCAATATTACAATTAAATACTATGTATTATGAAAAATAGGTTTATTTACTAGAAATGTCACAAATATAAAATCTACAACTATGAAAACTCTAAAGACGATAATTAAATACTTGACATGTATTTTGTAAATTATACAAAATTATTTTTACATAAACCCCCTCAAGTTTTATAAATTACAATAAGGACCCTAGTAAATATAGGTTTAAGCGGGACCAATCTCTTGAGCCTCAGGGAGCCGGAGAAGTGGGTGCTTGCCTTATCTAAGGTAGATAACTTAACAAACGGTGTTATCAACACGGTAATCGTCTTTGAAAAACACATAAATCCTGCCGCCCATGTGCAGCGGTTCCCGATAACATCAAAACAATCAGGACTTCAATTTCTTTTCAAATTGTTCTGACTCAGACTGAGTCTCATTATAATAATCTGACTTGAATATGGTTCAAGCATGAAATTATAAAACTACAATTCAACATGAATCCTGGAATACATATATTCAATCTATTCAATCTATATTGACCGAACCGAACCATGGATATACTTCCATTTACATGATTCTCCAGTTACATCCATGATTCTCCAGTACATCCATTTTACTGATATCATGGTTTCGGCAAGTCATCCAAATATACATTCTATATTACAATTCAATTACAAGTTGAAATACAATACAAACAATACAATCAAGATATCGCGGGGTTTAAGGGGTAGATTGGTACGGAAGGTGTTAAAAATGGCATGGGACTGCAAGATTAAGACACCTAACCTGAATCCAATTGCCGTTGTTCTGGGTTGTAAACGGAGCCTTGTACATTCCGTTTGCCCTAGTCTCTAGCATATAGAGACTCCTCTCGTATACACTGGCATTCTTTTATACCAAGTTACAAATAACAGCGTTAACAATATAATACAACTTTAAAATCTACCTTCTCTTTCTGTCTGTTCTCTTTCTCCCTTATCTTTGGGACTTACCGAGCGATTGTTCGCTGACAGCATTCATTCTCTTTCTTCTTTGGAATGTTGTCAGGTGATCTGGACACTCAGGAGATCGAGCCTACCAGCGAGAACTTGGACCAGCTTGCATACGATCCAGAGCTCTAGCTACATTATACTCTTTTATTTCAGTACTTTTCTTTTCTGTTATTCCACTGTTTAGGCATTGCTTTCATCAGATGTATTTACTTTCCATGCATTGTACAAAAGAATGTGAATAAATAAAGTTGTTGTTTTATTATATCTTGTCTCTTGTGAATTTATATTTATATTGCTTAGATATGCTTAGCGTATTTACTTCAGAGTAAATACGTAGTGGCCTCGTCGCATCTTCTGCCCGTACATTGGGAAGCAGGGCGTGACAGGTTTTGTTGGTGGCCCATGCAGGTCAGAGTTGTATGGAACACTACCATGCAGTTCTGTTCTGCGTGAACAACCTAAGCAATATAACACAAGAAACAGCAACTAAAACATTCTTTACAATTCATCTTCCTTGGATCTTCCAATTTCATATATCTTGAATCTGTCCTAACCCAAAATTCCCTCACCTCTTTCACAATTTTACCAAAACCTTTCGCCTTTTTTCATTCCTTTACATATTTTTCATACACTACCAATAGTTCTATCACCAAACTTTCCTTGAATCTATTACACTTTCCTTTTACAAATTTCGAGGACGAAATTTTTTATAAGGAGGGTAGAATGTAACAACCCTAAACTTCCTGTACAACTTTCTGTACAATTTTTCAGAAAGGGGTATTTTTGCCTGAGCACAAATTATAAGTTTGTTTTGCTTTTTAATAGCAAGAAGGAGCTTGTAGCTCATTGGTAAGACCTTGCACTGCTGAACCAAGCCACCAAAATTCAAATCCCATACCTCATATTATTTTTAATATTGTTTTATTTTGAATTTTTAGAATGCCAAGGGTTTACACGTGCACAACTCACAAAAACCCCACAACACATGAAAACCTAACAGTATCAGAGACTACATGAACCGACAAGGGACCCTCCGACCACCCGACTCGGCCGAGATCGGCCAAATCGGCCGGCGACTCGGCCGACTCGGGCCGCCGCCGCCGCCGGCCGGACTCGGCCGGACCGCCGAGTCCCCAACATGAAAAGTTGGCTTTTCATATTCCCTACAATCTCTATACTTTATTTCTTCAGACCAGTAACAGGGACACTTTAAAACACCAATTACTCCATTTTATTACATTTTAATACATTTTATCACATTTTTTCATTTCAACCTTTCACGTACCTTAACCTTAGCCTTACCTTATAAATAAAACCCTTACACACACACCCCTCACTCCAAAATTCTGAACAAAACTCTCAAGAAAATTCCTAGAAGCTTAGTGTACTTTTGGAGTAGCGAAGGGTGAAAGCTTCGGCAATTTTCCGACGACAACCCTAGGAGTTTCCGGCAACGAAACGACGCACCAACGTCTCTTCCCGTCTCCTCTTCCTCATCCCTAACTTCTAAACCCCTAAGTCTCTTCTCCCTCTTCACCTTGCTATTCTAAAAACACGTATTTCTAAAATCCGACGGAATCGGAGTTAATCCGATTTCTGATTCGGTTCTTCTTAAAAATTCAATTTTTTCTTAAATACAAACATACCAGGCGCTTACATGTTGACTACTAATCATTAACAAATATGTTGAACAAGTTTCATAGCAAAACATTTCATTTTGTAAATTTTACTGTTCTTTTTCAGTAAAATACCATGTTCTTTAGTTTTGACTTTAAAATATCATTAATCTTGCTATACTTTTAATTAGATCATGAGGTAATGACCTACCTCCTCACAACACTTATATACAACATAGCACAATACCTTTCGGGAATATAGAATACGGAAAAACGAAACTTTACATATAAATACCATTTACTACTAAAACCGTTTTCTACAAGATTACGTATTTTTACAAATCTTTGCGGCCCATTTTGGGGAACCCGACTGGGATGGTGCGGATTATCGCACATCCCTAGGTTTAGTAGTGCGAGATTCAGACCTCCGCAAGGAGCATTCGGTCTCGAGAGATTTAAAATACAAATATCTTAAGAAAATGAGATTTTTAGAAATTAATAAATTAAAATTATTTTATATAAAATATATATATATATGTATGTATGTATTATCAAAATACCTATTTTTGATATAATATAAATATTCCAACTTTTCTAAATCAAAAAAATCACTTTATAAGAAAATACCATGAATTTCCATACAAGTTCAATATTACAATTAAATACCATGTATTACGAAAAATAGGTTTATTTACTAAAAATATCACAAATATAAAATCTACAACTATGAAAACTCTAAAGACGATAATTAAATACTTGAGGTGTATTTTGTAAATTATACAAAATTATTTTTACATAAACACCCTCAAGTTATGTAAATTACAATAAGGACCCTACTAAATATAGGTTTAAGCGGGACCAATCTCTTGAGCCTCAGCGAGCCGGAGAAGTGGGTGCTTGCCTATTCTAAGGTAGAAAAATTAACAAACGGTGTTATCAACACGGTAATCGTTTTTGAAAAAGACACAAATCCTGCCGCCCATGTGCAGCGGTTACCGATAACATCAAACAATCAGGACTTCAATTTCTTTTCAAATTGTTCTGACTCAGACTGAGTCTCATTATAATAATCTGACTTGAATATGGTTCAAGTATGAAATTACAAAACTACAATTCAACATGAATCCTGGAATACATATATTCAATCTATTCAATCTGTATTGACCGAACCGAACCATGGATATACTTCCATTTACATGATTCTCCAGTTACATCCATGATTCTCCACTACATCCATTTTACTGATATCATGGTTTCGGCAAATCATCCAAATATACAATCTATATTACAATTCAATTACAAGTTGAAATACAATACAAACAATACAATCAAGACATCGCGGGGTTTAAGGGGTAGATTGGTACGGAAGGTGTTAAAGTGGCTCGAGACTGCAAGATTAAGACACCTAACCTGAATCCAATTGTCGTTGTTCTTGGTTGTATAACGGATACTTGTACATTCCATTTGCCCTAGTCTCTAGCATATAGAGACTCCTCTCGTATACACTGGTATTCTTTTGTACCAAGCTACAAATAGCAGCGTTAACAATATAATACAACTTTAAAAGCTATCTTCTCTTTCTATCTGTTCTCTTTCTCCCTTATCTTTGGGACTTACCGAGCGATTGTTCGCTAACGACATTCATTCTCTTTCTTCTTTGGAATGTTGTCAGGTGATTTGGACATTCAGGAGATCGAGCCTACCAGCGAGGACTTGGACCAGCTTGCATACGATCCAGAGCTCTAGCTACATTATACACTTTTATTTCAGTGCTTTTCTTTTCTGTTATGCCACTGTTTAGACATTGCTTTCATAAGATGTATTTACTTTCTATGCATTGTACAAAAGAATGTGAATAAATAAATTTGTTGTTTTATTATATCTTGTCCCTTGTGCATTTATATTTATATTGCTTAGATACGTTTAGCGTATTTACTTCAGAGTAAATACGTAGAGGTCTCGTCGCGTCCTCTGCCCGTACACTGGGAAGCGGGGAGTGACAGCTGCTGCTGTCCCTCCAGAAGCCTGCGGATCCCTTCAAGCAGTATCGTCTGCTCATTGATCGGAGTAACTATGACAGGTGTATTTGGTAGTGGTGGTGGAGTGTTGTTGAAGTTGGTGCTGGTGTTGTTTGGGGAATCCATAACCTTGAAAGAAAATTTTGAGTTAGGACAAATTCAAAATATATGAAATTGGAAGATTCAGGGAATATGAATTGTAAAGAATGTTTTCGTTGCTGGTTCTTATGTTATATTGCTTAGGTTTATCCATACAGTGCAGACCTGCATGGGCCACCAACAAAACCTGTCACGCCCCGCTTCCCAGTATACGGGCAGAGGGCGCGACGAGATCCGCAACGCATTTACTCAGAAATAAATACACTAAGTGTATCTAAGTAATATAAAATAGAATATACACAAGAGACAAGATGTAAATGAACAGCAACTTTATTTATTAAACATTCTTTTTACAATACAACTGAAATGTAAGTACATGAAATAAAAGCAATACCTAAACAGTGGCATAACAGAAATAAAAATGAAATGTAATGCACAAGTGAATCTAAAACTCCGGGTCTTCAGTAAACTGATCCAAGTTCTTGCTGCTGAGCTCGATCTCTAGTGAGTCCGAATCTCCTGATAACATTCCAATAAAGAAGAAAGAGAATGTCGTCAGTGAACAAATCACTCGGTAAGTCCCAAGGGTAAGTCGAGACAGTATAGACAGAAAGAGAATGTAACTTTTAAAGTTATATTATATTGTTAACGCTGTTGTTTGTAGTTTGGTACAGAAGAGGCCGGTGTATACGAGAGGAGTCTCGCTATCCCAGAGACTAAGGTATACGGTACAATGGCAATGGAGATTCAGGTTAAGTGCCTTATGGTTGCAGTCTCGTGCCACTTCTAACACCTTCCGTACCAATCTACCCCTTATAAACCCCGCAATGTCTTGATTGTATTGATTGTATTGTCCTGTTATATAGATGAATGACTTGCCGAAACCATGATATCAGTAATGGAACGGATATAATGGATGAACATGTAAATGGAATATATCCATAGTTCGGTTCGGTCAATGTAGGTTGATATAGATTGAATAGATGGTTTCATAAATTCATGTTGAATTGTAGTTTGACATTTGAACCATATTCAAGTCAGATTGATTATATCGTGACTCCGTCTGAGTCAGACACTTTTAAAAGAACTTGAAATCCTGATTGTTTTGATGTTATCGGTAACTGCTGCACATGGACGGCAGAATTTGTGTCTTTTTCTAAGACAATTACCGTATTAATAACACATTTTGTTAGGTTGTCTACCTTAAATAGGCAAGCACCCACATCTCCGGCTCGCTGAGGCTCAAGAGACTGGTCTTGCTTAAACCTATGTTTACTAGGGTCCTTATTGTAATTTAGTATAATTTGAGGGGGTTTTATGTAAAAATAGTTTTGGCATAATTTCAAAATACACCTCAAGTATTTAATTATTGTCTTTAGAGTTTTCATAGATGTGTATTTTACAATTGTGCAATTTCTAGTAATTAGAACCTAGTTTTTATAGTATATGGTATTTTCTTAAAATGTTGTACTTGTGTTGTATTTGCATGGTATTTTCATGTAATAGTGAATCCTTTGATTTAGAAAACTTTGAATATTCATATAATTAACATAGATATTTTGATTATATATATATATATATATATATACACTGAAAATAATTTATTTATTTTCTTATAGAAATCTAATTTCCAAAGAAAAATGTACAAAAATTCCATTGAGATCAAATGCTCTTTGCGGAGGTCTACATCTCGCTCTACTAAGACCGAGGATGTGCAATAATCCGCACCATCCCGAACGGAGTCCCCAAAAGTAAGTTGTAGAGGCGCAATTGCATGGAAATATTTAATATATCCTTTAACGAAAACGGTTTTATAAGTTAAAGGGATTTATTTGTAAAAAAATTGTATTTCCCGTATTCTATTGTCCCAAAATTTATCGTGCTATGATAGATATGTGTGTTGTGATGAGATAGGTCATTACCTCGTGAGTTTTTTCTAAGGTAATACGGTTAAAGGTATAAGCATTTCGAAGTGAAACATAAAGGTATTTTAATGTAAAAGTGGAATAAAACTTGCTACAGTTATTATTTTGAAGTCAAACTTGTTCTATTGTCTTTGTTAATGATTACTAAATGAGATATCAAAATTTATAGGTTTATTATTAAGGAAAAGTTGTATTTTTGAAAGAAAAGAGAATCGAAAACCGGATAACTCCGCTTCCGACACGTTTTGAGAATGACAAGTTTTGAGAATAGCAAAAGAGAGAAAGAAAGGGGTCTTACTGGCTTTGATGAGAGGGGGGAGGTAGGAGGAGGTCTAGGATTTCTCGGTGCTTCGTTTCGTTGCCGGAAACTCCTCGTATCGTCGCCGGAACTTCGTCGGAGTTTTGCCCTTTGTTAACTCCACTTGCACACTATAAGAACTTGGAAATTTCTTAAGAGTTTTGGCAGGGAATTGTGAGTGGGGAGGGGTGAAATGAGAGTGGTATTTATAGGGAAAAATTAGGGTTTAGGGTGTTTAAAGAATACATTGAAATATGCATTAAGATTGGATTAATTGGGCATTTTATTGCTCTCTGGAAATATTCAGAGTAAACAAGCAATGTAGGGTTAGTGGGGTAGGCCAAACGTTGCAGGGGGCAGAAGATGAAGGCAATACCGTCGGTTTGGACCGGCGGCATCGGTCAAAATTGGCTTATTGCCGGTTTTGTACCGTCGGGGGTGGGTTGATCTGGGTGCCACGTGTCCTTATTGCTTCAATTCCCCTCGTGCTTATGTTTATTTATTCTGTAACTTATCCTATTACGTGTAGTGCACGTGTAGACTCTTGAGCTTCTAAAAAGATTAAAAGAAATTAAAACAAAAAGATAATGTGGCTGATGGGATTTGAACTCTGGTGCTTTATCTCAGCAGTGCATGGTCTTACCAGTGAGCTACAAGCTCCCTCTTGTTGTTCTAAATCAAAACAAATACTTATTACTTTCACAGGAATTGTAAATACCCCGAATGAACATTAACTTTAAATGAAATTTATGTACACTGAAATTTGAGTTGTTACACACATTCTCCACCGTTCGATCTTCTGGGGAGTTGAACCGTCTCTTAAATTTTTATAAATAGGGTCTTTGGCCCTTGAGATGGCTGCTACTCATCTTCTTTCTAACCTTCTTCTATCTTGAGAATTTAATTCTCCTTTCAGAGCTCAGATCTCTGTTCAATAAACTCTTTTAGGGTCAAAATTCTGTCAAAGTTTTGGTAAGAACTATGACCATGTCCTAATGTTTGAGGAATCTCTTCATGTCTCAGGGTTTTTAACCTATTAATAGAGCTTTGCTATTCTTTTGCAATGATCTCTTAGAGATCTAAAAAAATTACTTGAGTAGATCGTAGATCTTAAAGATCTTTTAAGGTTTTACCCTGTTAGAAATTTTGTTTATTGAAGGTTATTTGGAATTTAATTCCCTTTTCTTGAGTGGAATTCTGGGATGTTATCCCATTGTTCTACAGAGCTTGGCTCTGAAGAATTTCTTAAAGAAATTCTTTTAGGAATTTTATTCTCTTCATAATTTCTTGACAGATTTGAAATCTGTTGTGCATTTTAACAGAACTCGTTTAAACTCCACTATTTATTTAATAAGAATTCTTTTAGATTCTCATAATGAGCGCTTTCTTGATCATTTTGATTGCTAACCTCTTACTGATTTTTCTTTTCAGTTATTATGGCTTCTCGTCTTTACGATCTCGAAAAGATTATCTCTTATGAAGACATTCGCATCCAAGGCCGTTGCCAAGGGCAAGAATTTACCGACGCTCAATGTGCTGAGGTGATGCGTCGTTTTGACGACTACAACGGTCGGTTACTCCCCAGCCGTTCTGCTCTCTTGAACATTATCGTTGGGTCGATCTGGGCACTAATTCATGGGCTTGACGAGGCTATGCCACTCGAGGCGCTTGATAATGCCGAAGATAAGGTGCATTCAGTATATCTGATGAGCCTGATTTCAAAGAAGTGAAGAGATGACCTTGTCGATATTTTGCATCGCGTCTTCCAACAGAAGGCGGTAAATCCGTATACCAGAGGACGGACAACATTAGTGGGGATCCTGACGCTTGTGTTTGTGAGAGAATGCATAAGAAAATGGTCAGAGAAGCCAGAAGCACTTTACTCGAACTTGCTTCTAAATTCCTAAATCCATGTCCGGAATTTAGTGTTTTACCAGTGTAAACATTTTGATGATATTTTTTATCATCCATGTATAAATTTTTTGAAGTATAAATGACAAAACTTTCCCTTCTTTTATACCATTGTTCATATGTGCCTCACGTGTCATGCGCGTGGGGCGTCGCCTCAGGATTTAATCCTGTAAAGAATTAGCGCCTGCGCTAACGTGTCATGCACGTGGGGCGCTACCGAGGGAATCGTTTCATCTTTTTTCCCTGATTCCCATGAGTCAACTTTTTCTTTTCCCATGACTTGGGAATAGCTCCATCATGCACAACATTTTCTGTGCCTAAACTTGAATGCCCCTCTTTATAATCTGAAACTATTTTTTTCTTCTTCCTCACACGGGAAGAACTTCTTTAACAGACTCAGAGTTATGGCTTGCAATCATCCTCATGCTTGTCGGCAACCATAGGAAGTACGTTTCGAGGAGATTATTCCTCGTTTTGGTGCGCGGCTAGCGAATCCCCTCCTCACCGACGCTCAATGTGAGGCGGTGATGTATGAGCTCCTGACTCATAGGGGCTCTCCTCTTCTTATGGGCTCCATTTGGCTCCGGATGATTTTCCTATCCGTACTTGCCAACATCCCCCCTCATCCAGCAGAGATGACTCCGGCGATTCTCGATACGGCGGAGGACAAGATTGAGTGCTTTCACAAGGCACGTTTGATTATCCAGTCTTTGAGGGACCGTTCGGTTCAGTTGCTAAGCCAGATACAGGCTCAGCGGGCATCATGTCTGCCTTCGCTGATGAGCACGGCGCTAACTGATGGGGAGCAACTCCTCGTGAAGACCGCCGCTTCGACATGGTGGAGAGGGCAGAGAGGGAATTGGGGAACTTTGTTTATTGTTTTGTTAACCCCTGTATCTCTGATCCCATATTTGGTGATCTCTTCCCTGTAGAGTAGGATGTTTATTTCAGTGTATTTCTCTTATTCTTGACTGTTGAATATTTCTGTTAAATGTTTCATCTTCATCATATATTCGTACGTGTATCTCGCCTCTGTGCATGAGCTTTATACTTTACCCTTATAAATTTTTGCTAAGTGCGAACGCCATTGTTGTGTCATGCGCTAATCCTTCTCACACATACATAAATCAGCACGCTTTGAACACTATTTCCATTTAAGTACGTATTCAGTTGTGAATGAACGCTTAGTCAGGTGTGAATCAAATACTCTCCTTACTGCCTTGCATAGCATAGGGTTGGTGCCCATGAGTTGCGCCTTTCTGGCTTGACTTGACGTGAAGTAGTTTATGTACTCATTTCGGAGTTTGTAGTTTATTCACTCATTTCGGAGCTTGTAGTTTATTCACTCATTTCGGAGTTTCTAGTTTGTGAACTCATTTCGGAGTTTGTAGTTTATTCACTCATTCTGGAGTCTCTAGTTTATGGACTCGTTTCGGAGTTTGTTTAGTTTATCTCTCTTGGGCTTATAGGCAAACTCGTCCTAACGTTATAGATAACCCCTGCTCTTTGCGACAGAGGTCCGTTAGGTTTTGTGGTACTAGGGTTTTAGTCCGTGGTACCGTCACGTTGGCTGATACATTCCCCGATATGCAGACTTTACGCTGTTGTTCGAGTATCCCTGCGACTGTCGTGTCTCTGATTCCTTCGGGGGCTGGACAAGACGTCTTCATATAATTTTCTTAGACAGTTTGACCGTCGGAAGAGCAAGCATTAGGAATTTTGCCATGTCGCTTTTTTACTTGAGGTTAGGCTTAATTTGGAAGCCCCGATGAGTCATAACCACTCCGCACTGGTGTGGGATGATCTCCAATAGTATTTCGGGTTTTATTTGAGTTGCCGTCAAGACCCTGAAACTAGGAATATTGCTATCGCTTCCATTTTTATGTGGCTATTTTGGATCCTTTTTTGACATTACATCTGCTGTAACGAGAAAAATGTCGGGATAGTCTTTAGGCTGTTTTGTGAACCGTTAAGACTTGGAGCTAGGAATTTTGCCATGGCTCAGTTTTGTTTCGACCTTGGGGTCTTTTGTTGACGTCGCGTCTACATCCTGCTGGAGAGAGAGGAAACATCGTTGTTGATATGGCGTCTGCTGTAACGAGGCGAATGTTGAGGTAATTTTTAGGTTGTTTTGTGAACCGTCAAGACTTGGAGCTAGGAATTTTGCCATGGCTCCATTTTGTTTCAACTCTGGGGTTTTTTGTTGATGTCGCGTCTGCATCCTGCTGGAATAAAAAGGTACGCCGGGGTTGTCTCTAAGTTGTATATGAACCGTCAAGATCTGGCTCTCCCTTTGACAGAGCCTGGTGGGAAAACATGGTTTCCTTTTTCATTTGTGCCCATGGATTGTATACAGGGGTCGGTGTAGACCCACCTGCAGGGCAGAGGAAATTTTATTTTATTTTATTTTTTATTTCAGCGATGCTCTATCCTTTCAACTTTTCATATCACGAAAGTCGCAATTGTCCAATCATTTCGGCTATTTATCGCGGTGCCCAATCATTTTGGCTATTTTTATATTTTTACTCGCTGCTTTTTATTGCGAGTTGCCCAAGCATTTCGGCTATTTTATATGCATATATTTTATTTGCACGTTGATTTTTATTGCAAGATGCCCCATCATTTTGGCTATTTTTATATGCATTTTTTTGCTCGCTGATTTTTATTGCGAGTATGAAACTTAAGATCTGATACCAATCTTGGCATCAGCATCGCTGCAATTAGAATATTGCCAGGAGCGAATCATCATTTGCCATGAAAGGACTTGGAGTTTGACACCGATTTAGGCATCAGCATCGCTGCAACTGGGATATTTCTAGGAGCGAATCATCATTTGCCTGTGCTGATTTGAACAAAGGTGGCTTAATGCACAGGGTTAGGATCCTGTCGACTAAGACTTTTCGACTTTATGAGCCATAAGGGTCTCATAAAATTATTTCTCCCTACGGGTCGTGAGGATCACGCAGGCATATTTTCTCTTTAGGAATCATGAGGATTCCTACGTGTGTGTTCTCTTATAAATCGTAAGAATCTTACAAGAGTGTTTTCTCCTTATAAGTCGAGAGGACTTATAAGTGTTGTTCACCATATGAGGACATTCCTCGTCATTGGTGGAACTTGGTGGGAGAAATCATTTGCCCATGGATTGTATACAAGAGCCAATATTGGACTGCCTGTATAGAAACTTAGGGAATACGATGGCTTAAGAACAGGTTTGGATCCCTGTAACTTAAGACTTTCAAATTCTATGAGCCGTGAGGGTCTCATAAGGGGAGTTCTCCTTACGAGTCGAGAAGATCTCCTAAGTGAAAATTTTACGAGATTGCGCCCTTTCGAGTTTTCACAAGCTCGCGGGTAGCCCTGTTGTTTTTACTTACAGTGCATTTTCGGGTTTTCATCCGTGTCCATTTTGGTTGTGGACATACCGTTTTTTTTAACCGAGATTGCGCCCTTTCGGGTTTTCACAAGCTCGCCGGTAGCCCTGCTGTTTTTACTCACGGCGCCCTTTCGGGTTTTCATCCGTGCCCATTTTGCTTGTGGTCATACCTTTTTTTCTTTTTTTTAACCGAGATTGCGCCCTTTCGGGTTTTCACAAGCTCGCTGGTAGACCTGCTGTTTTTACTCACGGCGCCTTTTCGGGTTTTCATCCGTGCCCATTTTGCTTGTGGACATACCGTTTTTCTTGCGGCGGTGTTTAGAGATGGCTTTGTCGCTGAAGTAGCTACACAGTCGGTAGAACTTGAGTTGAGATCTTTGCTATCAAGACTTTGATTGCAATATGGATCTCAAGAGATCGTATCGTCATATCTGAGGCGACGCACTAGTTTAGGGATGTTTCGGTCCATTGTTAGTTTAGAGATATCTCGGTCCATTGTTAGTTTAGGGACATCTCGGTCCATTATCACCATTTTAGAGGTGAAGTTTTAGTTTAAGAACATTACGGTCCGTTGTCGCCATGTTTGAGGCAAAGTTTTTCTGAATACCACTTAGAGTTTTGACTCAGGAAGATAGCGAGCGGACACGAGCATCGTCGTCTATCATTGACTTAAGTCATGACTCGTCAAGCGTGGTATTTCTTGAAGAATCGACTGTTTATTGGCTGGAAAGGTCTTTCGCTATGGATATCCATGAGCAAATAGGCCCCACCTTGATAGACCTTGTCTATGATGTACGGGCCTTCATAGTTTGGCTCGAATTTCCTCTGTTTTGCACGATTAGGGATCATAAGTCTTTTGACGACCAGCACGAGTTCGCCTTGGCAGAATGTTCTCAGCCTAGTCAGTTTTTTGTATGAGCGTGTCATCCTTGCCTTATAAGTTTCTAAGTTTTGTTGCGCCATGAGAACAAACCGGATATGAGCATTTTCTCGTTCCAGTCCTTGATAGACCTTGTCTATGATGTACGGGCCTTCATAGTCTTTCGCTATGAGCGTGTCATCCTTGCCATGAAAATGCTCCTCAAGCCGGATATGAGCATTTTCTTCATCTGTCAGTACGTATTGAACCGCTACTCGGAGAGAAGGGAGTTCTATTTCTAAAGGGAGGACTGCTTCCGTGCCGAATACCAACGCGTATGGGGTTGTATTCGTGGCTGTCTTGAATGTCGTCCGGTACGCCCAGAGAGCTTCGTGCAGTCTCTCGTGCCAGTCCTTTTTTGTTTTTGGACACCGTTTTCTTTATAATCTTGGTCAAGGTCTTGTTGAAAGCTTCAGCTAGACCATTAGCTCGGGGATTATAGACTGAAGAGTATCTCCAGTCAATTTTATATTGTTCTACGAAGCGGCTGATTTTATGGCTCCTATAGGCCGGTCCATTATCCAAGATTATCCGTCGTGGAGTGCCAAACCGGTAGATGACATGTGTCTTAAAGAAATGGAGAATATTCTCCGTCTTCACTTTCCTTAGTGGTACTGCTTCTGCCCACTTAGAAAAGTAGTCGGTCGTTACCAGTATGAACCGGTGTCCTTTGGATGACGCTGGTTCAATGGGGCCAATTATGTCGATTCCCCACATTTCAAACGGCCAGCTAACTATCGTTGGGTATAGCGGATTTAGATGTTGGTGGATGAAGTCCCCGTTAATGTGGCGCAAGTGACACTGCTTTGCATATTCGAGACAGTCCTGAACCATTGTGGGCCAATAATAGCCCATCATTTTGATCTTCAGCTTCATCTTTGGCCCGACCTGATGAGAACCGCAGAGTCCATCGTGATTTTCTTGAATGACTCTTTTTTATTCTTATGGTCCCAGGCATCTCAGCCACATGTAGTCGAATGATCTCTTATATAGAGTATCATTGACAAAAGCGAAAGACAGAGCCCGTTTCATAAGCTGATGTCTCGACGACGCGTTTTCGGGCGTTCGTTGGGATTTGAAGTAATCTATGAAAACTTCCCTCCAATTCTTGACCTTTCTTTGTCTTTTATTTTGAGGACCGCTTGTTTGGTCATTCTTTTCCTTCAGATGGCTCAATTGAATCCTCTGAAGGTATTTTTACTGGTGCGAGAACCCGGCGGCTTTGTACAACGATCTTTACGTCATCAAGATTTTCGTCAGCCAGCTCTTTAGCAAGCTTGGCCAATGCATTCGCCTTGATATTTTCCGCACACGGTATACTCTCCAGGATATAGGAGGGAATTTTGTGTCAGCAATCGCTACACTCTTTCGCCATATTTTATTAGCTCTAGCTTGCACGTCTGATAGTCGCCATTTACTTGGCTAACGACCAACTGAGAATCTCCATATATCAGGAGGTTTTTGATTTTTATATCGACAGTAATCTCAAGACCTGCTACTAAAGCTTCATATTCAGCCTCGTTGTTTGTCCTTGGCTCTATTAAGGAAAGGGCAAAACGCATTATTCCTCCTTGCGGAGTCACGAAGATGAGACCCACCTCGGCTTTAATTATAGGAGCGTTATGCTTCCGCTTCTTTATGGAAGATGCTCTATCGAAGTAGAGTTCCCATTGGACATTATTTTCTTCCTTCTCCCCTTTGATTGTATCAAACGTGTCTTCATCTAGCAATTCGCAATTTAAGGGAGAATCGGCTGGTATCGGATGCTCAGCGAGAAAGTCAGCGATGGCCTGACCTTTCACTGCCTTGAGGGGTCGATACGTTATCAAGAATTCCATCAAGAGGAGGGCCCATTTGGCTATCCTTCCTGTTAGTATGGCTCTTGACATCTAATATTTGAGAGGATCCACATTTGATATGAGATGGACCTCATGTGCTAAGGCATAGTGCATGAGCTTCGTTATCGCGAAGATCAGTGCCGAACAATACTTTTCGATGGGGGAGTAGTTGTTTTCTGCCCCCAGGAGAACTCGACTCAAATAATAGAGAGCTCTCTTCTTCCCCTGGTCATTCTCCTGTGCCTATAACGCGCCTAAAGAACCTTCCAGGACTGTTTTGTATAGGATGAGGGGCTTTCCCTTAACCGGAGCGGTCAACACCGGCAGATTTTGTAGCTATTGCTTGTTCTCGTCCAGTGTGTTTTGGCATTTGTAATCCCAGATGAACGGGGTCCCCTTCTTCATTAGGTGACTGTAGGGACGGCATTTTCCGGAGAGGTTGGCTATGAACCGCCGGATATACGCGAGCTTTCCTTGGAGAGACCGCAGTTGTTTGAGAGTTCTTGGCGTGAGAATTTCCATAATCGCCTTAATATTTGATGGGTCTATTTCGATGCCTTGGTGTCATATGATGAATCCTAGGAATTTGCCTGAGGAGACTCCAAACGCGCATTTCAGAGGATTCATTTTTAGATTGTATTTCCGAAGATGGTGGAACACTATGTTCAGATGTTCCCAGTTCTCCTCGCATGATTTGCTTTTCACCACAAGGTCGTCAATATAGCATTCGACAATCTCATGTATGAGGCCATCGAAGATCTTTGTCATGACCTTCTGGTAGGTAGCGCCTGCGTTCTTCAAACCGAAGGGCATCACCTTGTAGCAAAATATACCCAACGGAGTCCGGAAGGCGGTATGCTTTTGGTCTTCAGGATGCATTTTTATTTGGTTGTATCCTGAAGATCCATCCATGAAGGAGAATACCTCATGGATGGACGTGTTATCGATCATTAGCTCGCTAACAAGCACTGGGAAGTCATCTTTTGGACAAGCTTTGTTATGGTCCCGAAAGTCCACGCAGATGCGCACTATTCCATTTTTCTTCATCACTGGAACAATGTTTGAAATCCAATCGGGATACTGAACTTCTTGGATGAATCCGGAGTCAATTAGTTTCTTGACTTCGGCATTGATACCCATCTCGAGTTCGAGCCGCATTCTTCTTAGCGCCTGTTTGACTGGCTTAACGTCCGGCAATATAGCCAGTTTATGTACCGCTATTTCTGGATCTAGTCCCGGCATCTCGGAATAATTCCATGCAAAGAAGTCTTTATATTGCATGAGTATATTTTTTAAAGTAGCTACCTGCTTTTTAAATAGCAGCTCACTAACGAATGTTGGCCTCGGATCGTTTACCGTTTCCAAGTCAATTTTCCTTGGATTGTCCGCCGTAGTGTGTATCCCATCTTCCAGCTCTTTTGGCGCCGGTGGAAATTCTGAGATCACCTCGTCCTCATCCTTATCTGCGAAGCATCTGGAGGGGTCATCCATATTCTCGTGGTTCCCCTCATTTGAGAATGTTATCACGTGGCAGGTACGAGTTCGTTTCCAAGCTCGATGTTGATCTGGCCTTACTCTCGCAATATAGGTTGCTTTTGGCTCATGCTTTCGCAGTGGGGTTACCCTCCAACTGTCGGATAGAGCAAACCTGCTTTGTTGATACTGGTCTTCGACCCACCTTTTGAAGGTGAAGCAGTCTTCAAGAGGATGACCTGTTGCTCGGTGGTAGGAGCAATATTCTGGGTGATAGACCTCATTTATCTGTTCGGGGTACCAAGGCTCTGGGAGTGTCATCATTTGATGCTTAATGACAAGGTCGAATATTTTCCTTGTCTTGTCTTGGGGGAAAGAGTATTTCCGACCCATCTTCTTCATAAAAGACGGATTCCAATTGACTTTTACTAGATCGCGTGGCTTCTTAGATCCATTTCGCTTTTTTCGAACGTCATTCTCGTTCTCTACCATGTTTTTGCCTCTGTGTCGGGCTTTTTCCTTGTCGCAAGAACGTACAGCGAGCTGAGGGTGAAGGGCATCGTGATTTTCCTTTTCCGTAGACTGCTGAATAAGACGCTGAGTCCTGGCCTTTTCGTAAATGGACATTTCACTGTTGTGGTCATCCTGAACCTTTTGATCGGCTTCTCTTATTAGCTTAGAAACCTGCTCCTCGAACGATGGACTTGATATTCGTATGGTGGGATCTCGCTCTGGTTCAATGTTATAACCATTTGGAAAAACGTTCCCTTCTTTACCGAAGCCATTTATGACGCGGCAGTTGTGGAATCACTCCCGTTTATTTATCCGAACGTATCCGAGCCCAGTCGTCTCCATTCTCCCGTTGGGTATCTTTTGCTGAGTCCCGGGGACGTCCCAAATCTTTTTGTAGAACTGGACTTGTCGAGTGGTTTGTTTGAAGGGTACGCCATGGCATCTTAATAACCTTTTCAATCTCTCTGTGTAATATCTGGGCAGACGGATTGATTGAAGCCTGTCAAGCAAAAAATCGGCGCCATGCCAGACTTCTTTTTCTACCCTGGTTTTCGTAGATTGGTAGAAGAGTATCATCTTTTCACCTCTTCGCCTTGGAGGGACGTAGAAAGTCTGCAGCTCTTGTACGCCGTATGTATTGAGCGCATCAAGTTCTCTGTGATGTCGTTGCGGAACCATAGTGATTTGTAAACTCTGATCATCTCCAGTAATGGTTTGCGCTGATAGGAGAGCAAAGGACACGGCGTTGGCATCATCCTCAAAGTCACTGCCAAAGACCAAAATAGGAGTAGATGGTCCAGGCCTGTTGCATTGGGGTTGCCCCGAATAGACTATTTCTTCGTCTTCCTCAGTGTCACTCCTAAAGATCGGGATGGTGACAACGGAATTCCGTTTATCCTCTGGCTTATGACATCTTTCCATATCTTCGAAGTCTGGTAAGAAGTACTTTGCGTCTTCATATTTTCAGACTTTGTTTATGAAGAATGGATTTAGCTCCCCCATGACGGTGTATTCGAGGACATCTTTGAAATACTTCATATACTGGTGTTGTGTAGAAGGGATGACGTTGTACTCGTGTAACCAAGGCCGGCCGATCAGAGCGTTATAGCAAGTCTTGGTGTCGATGACATGAAATTTGATGTCAGTGACGAGAAGCCCAAAGTGTAATGTCAATATTACGGACCCAAGTGTCCGCGATGACTGAGAGTCAAACCCGGAGATGGTAATTTTATCCCGAGCCAGGTGATTAACGTTCATGCAAATCTTCTTCGGCATCTCCACGTTGAGAAGGTTGACGGAGGACCCGTTGTCGACTAGGATCTTCCCTATCTTGATGTCGTGGTAGTACCCGGTGACATATAAAAGACGGTTGTGCTCGCACGTTCCGAGAAAGAGATCTTCATCGTCGAATATAATGTCAGTTGTATGAACCTCTGCCAGCTCCTTCTTCATTTTTTCTTCTACCAGGAAAGCTTGGAACTGATCGGGCACTTGTAATGCCCTGATCAGAGAATCTCTTGCTTCTTTAGACAGGAGGAGAGCATCCAGTATGCTTAGTTATGAGGGTATATTCCTCAAATGTGCCAGGACATTATAATCTACCTTGTTTTTCTTAGACGGGTCCTTGGCTGCGAGCTCTTTGACGATTATATCATCGAAGGCAATTTCCTCAGGGACTTTTTCCTTCCCCTTGTCTCTTTTGCTCGAACCTTTGTTTGTAGGCCCGAGGTTCTTTTCAGGCAGCGTGCGGTTACGCAGCTGAATATTCTTGCAGTTCTTCTCCTTTTCTTCTTTTCTGGAGGTAGATTCTTTGAAGAGAGGGCCGAGGGTTATTTCTTCCTCAGAATCGCTCCCGAATATAAGGACATAGGATTTCCCTTTTGTCAAACTGGTATCAACCATATGATAGTTGCCAGCTGTTCCTTCATGCTCACCTGTCATGCTTCTTTGCTGTCGACGAGCTTTGCGCTTCATTTGCTTGAAGTGTTGTCGGTGAGCAACGTATCCTTGCCACCACTTCTTGAAAGCATTGCACTCTTCGGTGGGGTGGATGACCCTTCGATGATATAGGCAATAATTCGGATGTGAAATCTCTTTATTGAGGCATGTGGCTCCGGGAATATTTCCATTGAGAGATGGCAGATTCATTCCTATTGACAGGGCTTTGGCGAACTGTTTCTCCATTTTAAAACCGCTTTTGTTTGTCGCAGGTGTGCTTCGGTCTGGTTAGAGTACTTTATGACTCTTCCTTGCTGCGTCTTCTTCATCCTGACGTCAATGCTTGGCCTTTTCTTATATGGTCATTTCACATTCTTGGACAGCTTTGCTCTTTTGAAAGGCTTCGTTTTGCAGCCTGTCAATTGGGTCTTTTAACAGTTCCAGGGATTTTGGCACCAGTCCTGCCCCCAGTTCCTCTGCGTTGTTTTCTAACGCCGAGGGAGTTTCTTCATTATTTAACGACAAATGAGAAACTATGTGGCAACTTGCTACATAATCTTCGATTTCTCCCGACGAGACATTTCCTTCATCATCGTTACTATCTCCGTTCTCAAGTATATGGTTGAGAAAATCTTCGAGGTTGACTGAAGTTCGCGCCTTCTGGTTGTACTCCACCAGTGCGTTGATGTAATTTTGCAGGTCCGTACGTTTGTCGTCAGGCTGCACGGGATTCTTGGTCTTCTTCTTTCCCTTCGAAGAATTTGAAGGCTTGACCTGGGTGTTTTGCCTATCGTTAGCAGTTTTCGGTGTGGGACGCGGTTTCAGCATCCCCTCAATAATTTCGGGCACCAGCGGGCTTTTCCACCTGATCGCCGGATATACTTGAAGATCCTTCAGCATTCTTTTGGTTTTAGCGGAAAGGACGACTTCCCACGGTTCTTCTTCCACAAATGAACAAGATGCCCCCGGCGTATCCACCTTTTTAGGAGCGTGCCTCTGTAGCGGGTTCACCCTCCAGTTCTCAGAAAGCGCAAATTTCCCCTGTTGATACTGGTCCTTGATCCAATTTTTGAAGACGTAGCAATTTTCAATTGGGTGGCTCACCATTCTGTGATAGGAGTAGTAGTTAGGGTTGTTGACGTCACCAGGCTACGGTGGACGTTTTGGGTCCGGCAGAGTGATGAGTTTGCTGCGCACTGCCGGTTCGAACAATCTTCACGTTTTATCACGGGGAAACGAGTAAGCATGTCCTAGCTTCTCTTCTATGTATTGGCATGGGCGCCCGTTGTTTTGGCGAGCAACCGGTTTTGGGTCACTCGGTTGTTGTTGAGTATTGGCAACGAAGGCCGCTTTCCCTTTACCCTTTGCATTCCGAGGGTCCATTTTTGAAAAGGAAGGCCCGTGGCCCATCTGGTCCATTTGGGCTAACTTGTCGATCAGAGCCTGGAAGGTGGTCGGATTAAAGAACGTCATAAACTGGGACACAGTCGCCTGAGGATCTAGAGTTCCTATGAACATAACCATGGCCGGAGCTTCTTCGATGCATTGTTCGCATTTTGATCATAGGTTCCGCTACCGGATTGCGTATTGAACCCAGGTCTCTCCCAGCTTTACCCTGGCGTTGATTAACGCCGTGATCGGGGTGCGCTCGCTTGTGCTGGCGAACCGCTGCGTGAACAACAATTCCATTTCCGTGAATGTTTTGACGAAGTCATTTGGGAGCTCCGAGTACCATTCAAATACTGTTTCTGACAGGCTGCCAACGAACCGGCAAAGCAGCAATTTGTCGTTGCCTCTAGTATTGCCGCATAGAGCTCTGAACTGAGCGACGTGCTGATGAGGATTGCTTGTCCCCTTATACACGTGGAACTTAGAGATCGTATATCCTGGCGGGTATTTGATTTGATCGTCCCAGCCTGGGTACGGTTTCCCGGTTCTAACGACTTGGCCAGCCGCTTCGTTGGCTTGATGAGCTCATATTTGTTGAGCTATGTAATCATCAAGGGCAGCTTTAGAGATCGTTTCCTCCTTGGCCACTGATAGAGCCGGAAGAGGGTTCGATGTTTCCCCTCTGTCGTCCTCGATGATTATCGGTGGATTTTCGGCTAAAGGTTTTGGCTGAATTATCATTCCAATCATGTCCTGGAATAGAAGCGTCATCTACTTTATATTAGCAGCTTGTTCTGTGGCCTCCTTGTCTTTTCTTTCTAGCACCCTTCACAGGAACTCTGTATCGGTTTCCTGCTCTTGGCGCTGTTCACTTGCTGATTCCGGACTTTCTTTCTGTCCGGTGAGTGCTGCCATTTTCGTCGGCATCTCCTGGAGCTTTTGTTGTTGCTCCTGAGCTTTTGTCAACGACCGAGTTTGCGGCCGGTGAGCTACGGAAGCACGGCTTTCCTCCTTTCCGGAAGCCATGTAAACCGTGTACACAATCATACCCCCAGACTTGGGGCGTTTGGGTCCGTTGCCTTTGGAATTTGCCGCCGACGATGGAATTTTCTCCGGTCTCGTCCTTTTGTGAGAGGTCGAAGTTGAAGGATCCGTTATAACGGCACCTGTGTAGAAGACGTCCCTTGATGTATGATAGAGGGGTAGCCTTTCTCCTGCCGAACCTTTCTTTTCTTCAGTCGACAAGAGTAGTCTTTGTTGATCACAAAGTCCTGGACTTCCACTAGACCCTGTGAATTTGGGAGGAGAGCCACTGAGGGGACTGCTCCGGTTTTGCCTGCGTCATGTTTTCAGCAGGTGGGGGAGATTTCTTCAACACCGCGGTTGAGGAGTTTTTGCGCACCCTATTTATCGGTTCAAAGATGTTCCCGGTTGGAACAGTAGTGTCAACTTCCACCATTGGAACAGGTGAAGTAAGTCCAGAGGGGGGTTGCCCCCGGCTCTTCTCACCGGTGCCAGTGGCGACGTGAAGCGTGTCTTGCAGACGGGACCACATCAGTTGTGGAAGCAGCTCGGTTATGCCCCCGGCTTTGGTGAGGGGTTACTGTTGGTCTCAGCCTGTCGAAAACTGACGTCCATTGAGAGGGAACGGCCAATCTTTCGAAGGCCGATTTTCTGGTAGGGGAAGCACCTTTGACAACTTCACCCGCAGTAGGAGTTGGGAGGACTATCCGTTTCGGAATAGCCCCTTCAGGTATCGCGAGCCTCTTTACGGGCCCACTTGAGCTTCGGCTCAGCCTGTTGAAAACTGAGGTGGCGGGCTTGGACAACCCGTTGGGAAGTGAACATCGAAGACCGACTTCTTGGGAGCTTCCTGTGGTGGCACTAGGGCGCTGAAGCTTGATGGCGGGAGCATGGTCCCGAAGAACAATCCAGTGGTGGCTTGAGTCACCCGCCCCACTAGCATTGAAAAGATGGAGGACGCATTGGGTCCATATGTCACTCATCCAGTTGGGGCGGAGCGGGAGTTTCTGTTGCAGTTGGTGTAGCTGGAAGCCATTGATGTTCACTTCTTCTTTCTGCACAGGAACAAGACACCAAATCTTAGTACCTCGAATCCAAGGGCAACCATAGCGAACCGCGATTTTGTTCGTGAAACATGATACATGAAGTGTGGAGTGGAAAGAGGAAAAGGTCCCACTGGGCGTGCCAGAATCTGTTTACCGCCGAAAACAGAGACGAAATGGGATGGATCGTCTTGCCTGAATTTGGGGGCAGATCCTATTTGGATTTATCCGTCCACCTCTCCGAAGATGCCAAGTTGATTTATGTCACCGTATATCGGAGGTTTGGACGGATGTGGTCGTTGTAGCATGACTTCGTCAGATTCCCCCTCGTTTTGTGAGGGGGTTTTGATTATGGGGACGCTCTTCCCTGCAGGCGCAAGCCCCTACAGTTAATTACATTATCGCATCGCGATAACCACTTTCTCCTGTTCCGGAAGTTCACTTTGTGTCGTGTGTGTTTTGATTTGTTAAGGTTGCCCGTGGATTGTATACGGAGACTAATTTATGTTGTCGTCCGTAGGGCGTGGATTAATCCAAATCTGTATATGTTAGATTTGGGGTATTTTATTTAAGGATCGTTAATCTATTTTGAGATTAAGATCGTCTTAAATGTATGTAAGCATTTGAGGGCTCGATTTGTTTAAGGATACATTAGTCCAATTTGAGACTATGATCCACTTAACGAGGTTTTAGGATCATTTTTATTTCAGATCTAATAAAAAAGTATTTGGGCTCTATTGTTTTAGTTTAAGGATGTCTCGGTCCATTATCGTCATTTTGGAGATGAAGTTCTAGTTTGAGGAATTTTGGAGGTGAGATTTTAGTTTAAGGATGTCGCGGTCCGTTGCTCACCATTTTTGGAGGTGAGATTTTAGTTTAAGGATATCTCGGTCCGTTGATCACCATTTTGGAGGTGAGATTTTAGTTTAAGAATGTGTCGGTTCGTTGATCATCTTGCGTGCATGTGTATTTGTTACGTGACGGGGTAAACAACGATGATATGGGATGCACCCAGTTTGGGGTGCGATCTGATTTGAGGTGTACACATCAGTGCACCAAAAAGCTGTTGGTTATCGGGACCCGCCACCTCTCTGAAGACGTTGAGGAATTACAACGACGTAGATCAGAGGTATGGAGAGATGTACCCTTGAACAAATTCCTGTATTTGAGGGAAAAGAAGTTAGTGGTAAACCCGGAAATCATTAATCATATTTTGAGACTAAATTTCCTCGGGGGGATGTGGGATGAATACCGTTTCGGATATCATCGGTTGGAAGATCAATAGTCGTATTTGGGACTAAGATCAGCTTGGGAAGTCACGAGCACATAGGCTCGAATGGTATAAATCAGGGAAGTTCTATCCTCAGGGGACCTAGCCAATTTGGGCTTGGTCCATTCATTTTTTTTATTGAAAAGGGGCAAGCACTTGTTTGGGCTCTGTATAATTAGTCTCCCCTTTTGTACAAATAGCGTTGAGCACTTATGTAAGTTCTGACGCTCACATATAATTATGTAGGCTTTTAGTCATGGGGATTGCCCAATAAGTGTTAAACACTTTACCCCTTTTTGTCTTTGTATGGAGTAATATGCACTCTTTATGGCGCCCACATGAGGGACACGTGAAACGCTAGGTGCTGCCTAGTGAGTGCTAAGCACTCCTCCATTCTGTGGCGCCCACGTGAGGAGCACGTGAGAGGAACACGTGGCGAGCATCCAACCCCCAACTCCACCATTAGACCGGCGAGATGTGGCCTAGGGCCGGCGCCGATGGGCCCCCATGGGAAAAAGTCCCCGGGCTCTGCATACAAGTCCCTTGGCCTACCCCCATCACCCCTGTACTGTTTGATTTCTCTGAATTTAAACAAAGACTTCAATAGTCACCTTTAAATCCAATTTTAATGCATTTTAATTCATTCTTTCAATTCCAAAACCCTAATTCCACACTATAAATACAACCCCATACCCTAACCCCCTCCTCATTCTGAATCTCTAACCAAAATTATCAAAATTTTTTAAATACAAGTAGAGTAGAAATGGAGTTAGCCCAAGACCAACTTCCGACGAGGAATCGAGCAAGTTATGGAGACCCCGTGACGCCACAATGTTCAAGCTATCTTCTTCTACCTCTTTCCTACCCTTCTAGCTAGTAAGTCCCATCTCATTCTTCTCTTTCTACATAAAATGTTCTCTTTTTCAAAACATGTCGGTAAGTGAAGTTAACACCGACTTTTGATTCTAAAACCTTGAAATCACATTTTTTTCTTAATCATTGCTCATCCATATTCTTAACATATGTTTATAACCATAAAACTGATAAAAAGAAACATCTTTCACCCTAAATAATCATATTAAATAACTTTAAATTGAGTTTTACATTTAAATACCATGAACTTTGTATCTACCATATTTTATTACTTTGCTTAATCATACCTTTAGAAAACTTCACGGGGTAATGACCTACCCCTCACATACACACATATTTATATAGCTCGATACTCTGTTAAACATATTTTGTGGCAAATACAATATTTCATTAAAATACCATCGACTATAAAAACCCGGTTTCTTTTTAATTGTATTATCAAAATCTTTGCTATTATGCATCTACAACCCTTTTTAGGGGACCCGCTATTGGATGGTGCGGATTATCGCACATCTTTGAGCTAGTAGAGCGAAATACAGACCTCTTCACGTAGCATTCGGTCTCGAAAGATTTTTAATACAATTTTTAAGAAAAACGAGATTTTCTAATTAATAATAAAATTAATTTTTTTTAATATTATATAAATATTAACAAACCACATATTTTCAAGTTATAATAAAATTCCATGCTTTTCTAAAAATAAAAGAATGACAAGTTTCAACAAAATACCCTCAAGTTATCCAAAAGACAAGTTTTACACTAAAATACCTTGAACTATCCAAGCTAAACTATTATCACTAAAATACTACACATTCTTAAAATTCACAATTATAGAAACCCTAAATAATATAAATAAATACTCGAGATTTATTTTGAAAGTATATAAAATATTTTTCATAAAACCCCCTCGAGTTTTATAAAATTACATATAAGGACTTTAGTAAATATAGGTTTAAGCGAGATCCGTTCTCTTGAGCCCCAGAAAGCCGGAGAATGTGAGTGCTTGCCTATTTAACGTAGACAACTTAACGGGGTTATCACATGGTAATTTTCTTGGAAAAATACACAAATCATGTCGTCCATGTACAGCAGTTACCGATAACTCCTAAATCTAATTCAGGATCCAAAGTAGTTTTAAGTGTTTGACTCAAGTATGAGTCTAATTCAAAACTGAGTCTAACTCAAATCCAATTCAAACATGAATACAAGTTAAACATGAACACTTGAACCTGAACCTGAATACCAGAACAATATCAACATGCAAACATGACTTGATTTGATCGAACCATGGCTATAGCTTGACTTGTTTACATGACTACCTGTTTACATCTTGAACCTGATTACATAAACAACTTGTATCCATGGTCTTGGCAAGTCTAATAATTATAATCTATAAAAAATATTATACTGGGTTTAACGGGGTAAATTGGTACGGAATGTATTAGAAGTGGAACGAGATGGTCACTAAAAGATATATACATGAACTCGCGTGCCGTTGTCCCATGGGTTTTGACGGGGGCCTTGTACTTACATGTTACCATAGTCCACAGGATAGTTGGACTCCTCTCGTATACACTGGTGCTTAAACTACAACCAACTACGTTGAATAACAAGCTATACCTGTACACCTCACAAGTTTCTCTTCATATTACTTGTTCATTTCCTTTCTTCTTTTGGGACTTACCGAGCGCTAGTTCGCTGACGACATTCATGTGGAATGTTCGTCATGTTGGATATATGTATGCCCTAGAGGCCATTATATGATAGTGGATGTATCGGTATGTGTATATATATATTCAGAGGACATTCTTGCTCGACATGATAAAATACTATCTGGTTGTAATTTATCTTGACATGTTCATTTGATCATGCATCTTACTCTTTTGATACATATTGAAAAAGCCCATAGGATATTTGCTTGACTACTGGGACTATGATGCAGATCATACAAGTGGGACATGAGTAGTTTATAAGCATATCTTTGAAATGTTCCTAGTCATGGGTGTATCAAGGCAGGGCATCGATATTCCAGAGTAGACTAGCGTATACCATTCTTGTCCCATATGATGGGCGATGGATGATTCCATATCCATCTGGTGTGGTGACACCAAAGATTGTATACGGGTGCTCAGTGGAGACTAGGTACACTGAACGGACTCGCTGAGAAATCCTATGTGGTATTATATCTATCGTCGGATAGCAGTTCTCAGGTGACACTGGTACAGGTTAGTCTGTAGACCTGAGATCGTCATAGAGTCTTGTGTGTCCTCCCACTGTACTTTGATCTCTACCCTACCACGGCTCTACTGAGTCATGCAAACAGGTGGATTTTGGGTACAGTCCCGAGGCACATGGAGGCAATGAGTGATAGGAGTGGTTTCGTATCTCCCGGTATTTGGGGTTGATGTTGCGCTATACTCGATTGGCTATAACAGGAAGTCTCTAGCCAGGGCTGCTGAGATTTACTGATAAGTGTTATCAGTAGTTTCTCGATCTGTTATGAGCCATACACCGGCATGACTTATTGAGTTATTAAGGTCGACGATACCATCCCTAGACTCGATATACAGCACATTTGACGAAGAGACCGGACTGTACGGTAAGTGTTTCCAGTTGGCTCGACGGGAGTTTTGACAGGTTCGCTTCTTTTTCTTCTGATCGCTCAATACCTGGGAGCCATTATGTACAGTTAGTGCCGCTGACGGTTTGTGGGTATGTAATGTGATCACTGCCTACTGCTGGCGTATTGACGAGTCTTAGAGTCCCACAAAGGGGTTTCCTAGCTCAGGCGAAACGATGGGGTGCATATAGGATATGCGCGGGAGCTCGATTAAATGCGTGTATATGATACCGTATTTAAATCGAGTGTTTACTATTGGTCGGGGTCGTATGTGATATAACCGAGTTATTAAATCAAGGTGTTGATTTAATATTGACTTTTAGCTCATTTATTTAAACCTTTTCTATTTGGATGTGTGCATGAATGTATACATGTATATTTACATGTTAATATGAATGCACACATACATGCATTACATGTGTCATGGTTGTTGATACATTGGAGATGGCAATGCAAAACTCACATGGTATATATATGTATGTGTGTGTGTGTGTGTGTGTGTATTGTTATTAAGAAAAAGAAAATGATTAAATCATGGTTGAATTTTCTTCTACACTATGCTTTACTTGACCAAAGTATGACCATGGGTTAATTCTCATTTGTTCTTTAACTCATTAGCAAAAATATCTAGATATTTATTAACCATGGTTCTATGTGAGTGTGACTCGTATACTTATATTTTCTTTTCTCATTTATCTTGAGAATTATCACAATTGAGCTCAAGCTTTGCCATCTCCTTCTTCTTCTTCTTTCATGCTCTCTTGAGTTTTCTAGTGAGTGAGAAACACAAAAAAAAGGGTTTTTAAGTGAGAATACAAACCACATCACCAATCTATACTAGTCTAACACATTAGTGTAGGTTGTTTGCTCCACTTCTTCATAGATCAAGTGAAGCTAGGAGCTTGAGCAAAGGGACTCTGGATGGATCGTCGTGGATTTGGAAGGATTTAAGCAAGCCGGTTCAAACTCTAAAAGATCCAAGGAGTCACAAGAGGAGGTCTACAAAGGTTTTATTTCTCCCCATTTAGTATTAGACACTACATAGTATGTGATACTTTATGTTGTTACCCTAGATTTCTAGTTCGTTTCATGGTTGGAATTGTTTAGCACCCCCTAAATTTTTAATATAGTATGTGTGATACAACCTAAACCATAGACATGGTGCTAAAGAATCCCTACAGTGGTATCAGAGCTAGGCTAGAGCTTTAGAGTAACCTGGACGACGTTAGAAACTTTGAACGAATATCGATTGCTCCGAAAAATGTTCTCTGGAAATTTTTCAAAATGTTGGAATTTTTCACATTAAAAATATTCAAAAAATCATGCAGGTAATTCTATGGACCCTCTAGAAGAACGATACCCTAACTCGATCAAATGACCGTGGAACCGCAGCTAAAACGCGCTTTTAGCGGCGGTTCCGCGGCGTCATTTGTGAGGCACGGGTCGACCCTTCTACAGTTGGTTCATAGGTACTAGGTCATGCTTCTGGGTATTTTTAATACAGCTCAAGTTTTGAGCTTCTCTGTGAATTTTTGGGTAATTGATTAATCAATCGAATGGTTTAACATCGCCTAGTTTTTGTGAATGTGATACAATAATTGGAATCTACATTAATTAGTTTTGTGAAAAGTAATTAGTTGCGTGTAAATCTAACATTTTGGCCTCGGTAAGAATCGGGAATCTTGTTGAATTACCCGACTTCTTTTGAAAAGGTGTTTTCATAGTTGAGACCCAAATGTAAGATTTGTATCGTTAGGCATAAAATCCAGAATATGTGATATTCCGAGTTTATGATGTCTAAAGACGGTGTTGATTCCAATTGTTGTAGTTTTTCACTTTCTTTTCTGCGACTGTAAGTGTAGTATATGGTGTATCGTCGGTTTCGTTGCTATACATCAACGACAATTGGGGTACGCATACTTACTTACATTGATGACATGTGATGCTATATGTTGCTGAGATATGATGTACAGGATCGTCGTGATTGAATGGCTGGGGGTTTTACGTGAGATGAGAGTTTTTTTTTCATTCATGTAAAATTAATTGTATATAATATTCTTTTATTTGGGGCACTTCCGGGTTGAGCATGATGTCACCATTGTTGTATATTATTTACTTTTCTGCATTAGGATAGACCCAAGGAGGGGAGCACAAGTGACCGGGTTCTAGGGTTCAGTGGGAGGCCATCTCGAGGAGTCGAGACCGAGTCTCCTAAACTCTAGAATTGGTAGGGTCACTTGCCGTTCTCATAGGGGTCTAGGGGTGTGGGCTTGGCTATTCATCGCGACCATGGAATCCGTATTTTCTATTGTTGGCTAAATACAAAATACGGACCTCCTAAAATATCTTATATTTTCATATGTGCTTCTGCTGTTGATATTCTGTGATGTGATCACTTTATATGCTAAGACGAATGGTATTATATATATGATATATAATAAAGGTTGCTTATGTTTTGCATCCGCGCTAGTCCTACCCCGCTATGCCATTAGTTAAGTAACCTAACGGTACATAACGGGGCATTGTGGCTAATTCGGATGGTATAAGCGTACGTTCTATTTTCGTTTCTTTTCTGTGATGGCTTAAGAACTTAAATGATGGGACTACATTAATGAGATTAATGTAAAGAAAAATGAACCTAAAAGATGTTGTAGAATCGGATTTGAATCCTACTCGGCTATTTATGAAAAAGTAAGTTTTCAAAGTGCGGAGCTTAAGCCACTCCTTTTAAAACCATTAGATTCTACAACGATATCAAGTTCAAAGCGTTAAAGGTTTTCTTAAAAACTATTCGCAGCCCTCCATCATTTTAGGAAGTAGAGTACTTAGTATTCGTGCTACGTATGTTGACCATAGCCAAGACGTAGTGTACGGTAGTTAAGTGATGTCTTCCTATACAGCATATGATGTGATTAATTAGGACAGTCACATGATTATGTTGACCATAACCAAGGGTCGTGTGGGTGGGTCTAATTAATCATGAAATGACGGGTAGAACTTAACTAGTGCTTATGATATGTTGACCATAGCCAAGGTCATGAGTGCTAGGGGTAAAAACAATATTGGGAGTTTCAAGAGTCGAAATTCACAATGAGATTGCATACCTTATATGTGATAGTAGGATCCCGATCCCACTATGAGCAAGAGTTGCTCCCAGAAGAGTTTTGCACTTTACAATTAGCTAACATATTAGGTGTCCAGAAAAGTGTCGACGGGGCTACGCCTCTGGGAAAACGAAATTTATTTTAATTAGGACCGTGCGAAAGCACGGGGAACCTCCCTCAAAGTACCGGCACTGGCCTGGCTGAAAAGTTAGCGAAGTTGTAGAATGTAATTAATCCTGGCTAGTTTTCTTTTTGAGCTTTGAAGGAAAATTTGATAAAAGCAGTAGGAGACATCGATTAGATAAGATAAATAACCAATCTGATCTTTGCAAGAGCTTTCGCTGAGTGTATTCTTAAATGGCAGATAACCATAACTGGACTTAAGCTACTATTAGAGAAAAATAAGCTAACTGGGCCGAACTATAAGGACTGGCTGAGGAACATTAACATTGCTCTCACATATGATAAAGTATTATATGTCCTCACCGCCTCAGCCCCACCTACCCCAGGCCCTGAATCTTCCGTTGCGGATAAGGAGATCCGCAAAACGTGGGATATTGACTGTCCTATTGTCAAATAGTTCGTGCTTGCATCGATGTACAATACACATCAAAAGCAACACGAGCAGATGGATGTTCAATCCATCTTTCTCCATACAAAAGAGTTGTATGGGAGCAATCTCGGACCCTGAGATACGAAGCATCTCGAAAGTTGTTTCAGATGCGGATGGCTCCTGGCACACCAGTAGGCGATCACGTTTTGAAGATGATAGCTCTTATTGAAGAGCTTGAGGACCTCGGATGGACAATGGATAACGAACAGTATACTGATATTGTTCTTCAGTCTCTTCCCCATGCCTTTGCTCAATTCATAGTAAACTTGTAACGACCGTGTTTTCTAATATCTAATAAAATATATTTTATTTAAATTTCTACTATCAAATAATTATTTACGTGTTTCGTTGATAGAAGAATAATTTTTTTAAGTAATATTAATAATTTTCAAAGCATTGAAAATGATTAAAGAAATTTTCTAAAATCTATTTATTATTTTTATAGGCTTAAAATGTTTTATAATGTCTTAAAATAATCTATATATTTTTATTATCGATTAAAATAATTAATTCGTAATTAAAAACATTTTAAAGGATAAACTAGATTTTAAATAATCATAATAACTAGCTAACACCATAAAAATAGATATATTATTTTGTTTTAGCCCAAAATTATTTTTATACTAAAGTTAACAATAAAATATATTTTCTGAAATTTTTCCATTATTTTCCCGTATTTTTAACTATTTTTAACAATTTTTTTAAAACCAAATTCAAATATTAAATAATAAACAGTTTATTATTTTTATTTTAAAAAAAATTTAAATTAATCCTCTTGATCTGGATCGTTGGATACAAGATCCAACAGCCCAAAGAAGCGCGGCGGCGCCCATGTGGTGGGGACCACGCGAAACCGCGTGATCCCCCTCCACGCGGATGCGTGGCAGCTTGGCGGCGCGATCTCGGCCGTTGGATCATGATCCAACGGCTGAGGCTAAGAGGCGGCGACGGCAATCATTAACTGATGATTCTAAAATCATTAGGGAGCACGGATTTTGAGGAAATTTAACAGAATTTTTGGATTTTATGGTTGGTAATAAAACCCTATAAATAGACACTTCAAATACTGATTTCTCACACCACAGAACTTCCAAAATTCTGAAAAAAATATCCACACCTTCGTATCGACGACGCCGATGCTATGGTTCCACTCAACTATCGAGGAAAAAATCCGAACGTGAAGCTATTGAGGATTTTGTGCAAGCCTACGTTTCGACTCATCGGTATCCGACTCAAACAAAAGGTAAGATCCGTCTCTCTCCACTTCTCTGTCGCCTTCTTTCTCATAATGATCTTGGTTTCAACTCCTAATCCCTAATCTCATATTAAAATGATATTAAAAATATTCCTGCATGCCTATTTCTTTTGTACCTCTTAATAATGATAATGTTAACCCATGTTTAAAACGGTCTTTAATTACCTCTGTACGCAAAAAAAAAAAATATATTGCACTCTCATACTACCTGGAAGGTGATATGCTTAATGTCATAACCCACGTGATATCAATTCACCCCTTACATACCCACATTTACCCATGCTACCAAAATGATCTCGAAATAGGTTACTTCCACAAAATAGCCTCGTTTTATTAAAATATTGTATTTGTTTAAAATATCCATATAAGATAAGATATTTGGAATAAATGTTTTAGATACGACATATATATATATATTTTACTTACACTTTTTTCACCAAATACTGTGATTTTGTTAAATCCCTTTTCCCTTTGAAAGGGGATAATACTAAATCTAAATAACAGCATATGGTTCTTTCCAACTTAGCCCCCTTCACTCGAAGGGATGTTTTTATATTAATTATTCTTAGAATGTTAACTAAAGTTTAATGAGTTACCCTAATAATAGGGTAATGTTTTACGCGAGTATCTCGTGGTCGACAGGCAATCATCCCTGAAAAGGACACAAATCCTGCCGTCCATATGCAGCGGTTGCCAACACGAACGTATTTTCTAAAACGTTACCTCAAACTTAAAATACTATAATTTCATAAAATTATTATTTACATTAAAACACCTCAATCCATCCTAAAAGGAGGTAATTTCAATTAAATACCTTGACCTTTACTAAAAGGCTATTTTCAACAAAGACCATAACCCTTATAAATGATATTTTCCAAAAGGATATCTAAAACTTTATTAAAAGATAATTTTCAAATAAATACCATAACCTTTTATTAAAAAGATATTTTCTCAGTAAAATATTATAGGTTTCCAAAACAATAAATATTTCAAAAATCATGGTTTTCTTATAAACAATAAATATAATTAAACACTATTATCTTTTTTTAACTAAGTGTTCTATAAAATGATACGAAGTACCTTACAAACTTAAGAAGATAACAAGATAAAATGAGTGGTTGTGGAAGGCCATATTAAATGAGATCAATTTCTTGATTACAAATTTATGATATATATGACACATGATACGGTTAGGGTTAGAATGCACGGACCTAGGTATGGAATACTTATATATGAGGATCTCTGCAGGCAGGGTGAACAGTCCAATGTGTGGATGACTACTAACCCGATATTCGGGCGAATACTAAGCTGATATTCGGGCGAATACTAACCCTATTTGAGAGCGAATGATACAAAATGTGGATGACATACAATGTGGAAATTGCATGCCTAGAGGTATACGCACTAACTCTAATTCGTCAAAACCTTTATACTGAACCACGGGGATGGATGGTTTGATTAGGCAAGGAGATTGGGAACTCGGATTCCCCTACTACTCGATCATGATCTCGGGAAGTGAAACGGTACATTTCACTTCCTCAGTTGTTGTTCCGTGGCCACAACGGAATAATCGCGAGTATTCAGACACTTATTTAACAAACTAAAACGTTTACAATACCTATTGATACTCAACACTAAACTCACATCATGTGCTATACCCACCTGTTACCTTATCTACCTTTCTTTATGAGACACGGGTTATTCAGTATCTTGGATGTGGATATTTTACCAGTTTAGACTTGTTGTTTATTATGGAACTGAATGGTGGAAATACCTGTGCACTTGAGTGATATTCGCGCTAGACAAAACTCCATAGTAGTCATGGGACACCTTCGGGGATGTTCACGCTACCGCATTGATTGCCACCCCAGGCACGAGCGCCAGCTAGTCATGGGATACCTCAAGGATACGAGTATGTTCACCAGTCAATTCCATCAATACACACCTTGTTTAACCTGATCTAACTCTTAGACTGAATATCCATTTGACTTGACTTGAACTTTTACCAAACATATACCTCACACAACCTACTCATATTCACATATACCTCTGTCAACATATCTAATTTGTATATAACCTCATACCTTTATACCCATGTATATCATATTCATTACATTTATACACGTATGTCTGTTTCTATACCTTTACTTCCTTATGAGGCAATCCTACCCGAGTATAACTCGCTGACGGACTTTCCTTTTCTTCCTCTATCTTTGGAATGTCCGTCAGATGAGAATGAGAATTATGGCGAGGATCATGGAGTGGAGCCAACTAATGAAGGTTATGCAGAATTGACGACGGAAGATTAGTTAGATTTAATTTTTGTTGTTGCCTATATGTTTAGGGCTTTTGTTTCTTCTCGATGTAATTAAACTACTTAGTTTATTTTACTCTTTTTTTTGGGAGGTAATAAAGTTTGGTTAATGGAAATAAATGCCTTTCGCTTTTATTATTTTTGTTTTGATACACATCCTGCATGTTAAATATTCATACGCTTAACGTAACTGTATTGAATAGACCACCTTCAATGCAATTAGGTTGCGGACCATGCCACGTCATCCTTCTCCTTCTTTTAGAAAGCGGGGCGTGACAGGTTTTGGTGGTGGCCCATGCAGGTCTTCTTGTGTACTAAAATGAAACCGTTAACTGACTTATTATATTTGTGAATCTCATCCATTTACACCGATTTCATAATTTTCCTATGTCCCTTGTCCCTTCATTGACCTTCTGTACCCTGACCATGGCCCTCCTTCCAGGTCATGGCAAATCTTTCCGATGAGGATGACATACTCGATATTACTTTTGAAGATACATCTGGAGATTCAGACGACGAAGTCGTAGAGTCTCAGGCAGTTATTTCCGACAGCGACTCGGAAGACGAAGAAGTCAATACTGCAACTTCGGAGCCTATATGGTCAATGACTCCGAAGATGAAGAAGAAGGTCCTATGGAAGAGGATCCTATGGAAGAGGGGCCAAAAAAAGTGGCTCCTGCGACGGAAGGGAATCTTATGGAATATAATCCTGATGGGGAGGCTCTTGCATAAGAAGAAGACCCTATAGAGGGGGAATCAGAGAACGAGGCTCCTGCCGAAGGATGAGTCGAAGGACGAAGCTTCGAGTGAGGAGGAACTCGAGACCGAAGAAACTCAGGCAGTTGTCCCCGCAAGGCACCGTGGGAATGACCGTACCTTTCTTAGTGCGAGGGCCTATCACAACTTGTTGAACTCCCATAATCGAGATTAATAAGTTTTTTTCCTTTTCTTTGGCCGAATAAAACGATGTAAAAATAGTAGGGGCATGTCCTTAATTTCCAGTTGTACTCTCCTTATTGAAGTTGGATAATAAAATCTTAGTTTCGAGCAAAAATCTCTCTTGTGTCTCTTGCTCTTCTTATTAGTCTCTCTCTTGCATTAATTGTTATTCTTCCATGCAAGTTATTATCTTGTCTCACCTCAGCCGTTTGTAACCTAACCTATTTTGTTTCAGATCATCAATGGCCGGACGACACCATAACCGCAACAGAAGGGGAAATGGAGTCAATGAAGCCGCTGCTCAGCAAGCAGCTATGCTACAAATGATGCAAGGACTACTGGAGCAACAGCAGCAGCAGACAGCTGCCCTTCATTAGAAGCTGCGAGAAAGTAGGCAGCAGCAAGCAGAGATTTTAAGTAAGGCACTAACCCCAGTTTCTCAAGGTTCGGCAGGAGTGAAGCAGTTCAGATCACTCCACCCTAAGACCTTTTCGGGGAAGGAAACTCCTTTAGAAGCTGAAGAATGGCTCAAGGGAACAGTCAATGATCTCAGTGCCGCTCAAATTCTGAAGGACACATGGGTGAACATTGCCAAACTACAACTTACGGATAATACCAGGATATGGTGGGAGGCAGAGGAAAGTAGATTGAAGGAACCCATCGACTGGGAAACGTTCAAACAACGTTTTGATACCCAGTACTTTCCAGCCGTGGAACACCTAGAGATAGAAAGAGAGTTTATACAACTCCAACAAGGGAGCATGTGGGATAAGTCGGTGGACGAGTATGCTTCGGAGTTCGCAAGGTTAAGTCGGTTCGCGCATCACCTGGTGGCAACGCCGGAACTATATGCTAAGAGATTCCGACAGGGTTAGATCTGAAGACGCAGTCCTCCATGTCTTCTGCTGCCATATCAACTTATGATGAAATCTTAGAGGAGGCACGAAACTTTGAAGACCTTCAGAGACGCATGAGGAAGGATGATCGTTTATCTGGCATTAAGCGACCCGCCAATCAAATTCTTGGAGGATCATCATCCAGATTCAGCGGGAAACAACCTAAAAGACCAGCAGGATCAACTATCTTTAGAAAACCGGCCGTGATATGCAACCATTGTGGTAGAGCTGGACACTACATGAAAGACTGTCGCATTTTGAACAAACTTTGCATAGTCTGTGGGTCTCCGGATCATGCTATTGGGGACTATTCTCAGAGAGGGAGACAATCAGGCTCCGTCAACAAGCCGGCTAATTATGGGGCACCAATACAGGGAAACCGACCACCTTCCTCCACTCAACCAACCGGTCAAGAGGCATCCCCAAAGGGACCACCCTTGCCATCATAGGAGCGTGTTTTTCAGCAAGCGCAGTGAAATGGACCCAAATGCCAGACCTATACCATGACAGCCGAGAAGGCTGATGCCACGTGATAAGACAGCAGAGGTACTCTTTTCTTTTTCAACCTTTCTTTGATACCATACTTATTTATCTTTCAATGCAAGTCTTAGTTAAACTCACCATAATTCCTCTAGTTTTCATAATTTCGACTAGTTGCCTTTATGTTATAGCTCTCAAGTTTTCCATCAATTCACAACCTTCCTTCAACTTCCAAACTTTTCTACCCGGAAGCAACTACTGATTTTACATTTTCCGATTCGTTATACCTAAACCCTTCAGAGAATTTCCATGCATCAAGTGATACACCAACTCTCGGGAGCGACACATGCAGCAAAGAGGGTTCCTGACAGTGTTACTGATTTCCGTGCCTAGTAGTGGCTACTCCTTTAAAAATTTCAAAATCTGAAGTTATTCTAAGGAGAGTAGATCGTAACTATCACAACCATTCTTACCATTCTTAGCAAACCCAGAAGTTTTAAACATCCACTACGATATTTAGGAGAAGATACTTGGTGGTGCGAGATATCCGCGCAGCGATATAGTTGCATATGCGCCAAGATAACTAACGACTTGTGGACGCAACTATCCTGTCCAGATCTAGAAATGACAATGGTAATGTTCATCTTGAAGATATAAAAACACTACTCTAAGGAGAACGTGGGAACAACGGATGGTTGAAAAACATGAAGCGGATGAAAAGGGTCAAGTTTTATATGGGAGAAGTGCCGATCGATTGGGGCGATTCTGAACATGGAGAATTTATAAGATTGAGATAATTTTAGAAAAAGTGGAGATGGTGATACAATGAAGAGAGCGCGAAAAGCTCAGCCCACGACTCATCGGCCGTTTAACATCTTGGAATGAGACGGTGGGTTTGTGTATTGCCTACTTTTGCTACTTTCCTTGGAGGGTATGCTGGCAACCCTAACCATACTTTTGATCGTTCCGAGTTCACGGAAAAGATTGGCGTAACTAACGAGCAGCAACCGGTCGGGATAATAGACGGATGAAACCTTAAGGGACAAGACAATCCAGCTGGCTAGAGTTATGTAAAGAAAGAACTCCTACGTAGACATACACAGAAGTTAGGAAACGGAACGAGAGAGCGAGACCCAAAATATTTAACCGCGATAATCCCTTCTTAGTGATTTTTTTTTCCTCTTGACCTACCTTCTGAAATTTCGGGGACGAAATTATTTTAAGGAGGGTAGATTGTAACGATCGTGTTTTCTAATACCTAATAAAATATATTTTATTTAAATTTCTACTATCAAATAATTATTTACGTGTTTCGTTGATAGAAGAATAATTTTTTAAAATAATGTTAATAATTTTCAAAGCATTGAAGATGATTAAAGGAATTTTCTAAAATTTATTTATTGTTTTTATAAGCTTAAAATGTTTTATAATGCCTTAAAATAATCTACATATTTTTATTATCGATTAAAATAATTAATTCGTAATTAAAAACATTTTAAAGGAGAAACTAGATTTTAAATAATCATAATAACTAGCTAACACCATAAAAATGGATATATTATTTTGTTTTAGCCCAAAATTATTTTTATACTAAAGATAACAATAAAATATATTTTCTGAAATTTTTCCATAATTTTCCCGTATTTTTAACTATTTTTAACAATTTTTTTAAAAACAAATTCAAATATTAAATAATAATAAACAGTTTGGTATTTTTATTTTAAAAAAAATAATTAAATTAATCCCCTTGATCTGGACCGTTGGATACAAGATCCAACGGCCCAAAGACGCGCGGCGGCGCCCACGTGGTGGGGACCATTCGAAACCATGTGATCCCCCTCCACGCAGATGCGTGGCAGCTTGGCGGCGCGATCTCGGCCGTTGGATCATGATCCAACAGCTGAGGCTAAGAGTCGATGGCGGCAATCATTAACTGATGATTCTGAAATCATTAGGGAGCGCGGATTTTGAGGAAGTTTAACAGAATTTTTGGATTTTATGCTTGGTAATAAAACCCTATAAATAGACACTTCTTCAAACACTGATTTCTCACACCTCGGAACTCCTAAAATTCTGAAAAAAATATTCACACCTTCGTATCGACGACGCCGACGCTGTGGTTCTACCCAAGTATCGAGGAAAAAATCCAAGCGTGAAGCTATTGAGGATTTAGTGCAAGCCTACGTTTCGACTCATCGGCATCCGACTCAAACAAAAGGTAGGATCCGCCTCTCTCCACTTCTATGTCGCCTTCTTTCTCATAATGATCTTGGTTTCAACTCCTAATCCCTAATCTCATATTAAAATGATATTAAAAATATTCCTGCATGCCTATTTCTTTTGTTCCTCTTAACAATGATAATGTTAACCCATGTTTAAAACGGTCTTTAATTACCTCTGTACGCAAAAAAAAATATATTGCACTCTCATACTACCTGGAAGGTGATATGCTTAATGTTATAACCCACGTAATATCAATTCACCCCTTACATACCCACATTTACCCATGCTACCAAAATGATCTCGAAATAGGTTACTTCCATAAAATAGCCTCGTTTTATTAAAATGTTGTATTTGTTTAAAATATCCATATGAGATAAGATATTTGGAATAAATGTTTTAGATACGACATATATATATATTTTACTTACACTTTTTTCACCAAATACTGTAATTTTGTTAAATCCCTTTTCCCTTTGAAAGAGGATAATACTAAATCTAAATAACAGCATATGGTTCTTTCCAACTTAGCCCCCTTCACTCGAAGGGATGTTTTTATATTAATTCTTCTTAGAATGTTAACTAAAGTTCAATCAGTTACCCTAATAATAGGGTAATATTTTACACGAGTATCTCGTGGTCGACAGGCAATCGTCCCTGAAAAGGACACAAATCCTGCCGTCCATGTGCAGCGGTTGCCAACACGAACGTATTTTCTAAAACGTTACCTCAAACTTAAAACACTATAATTTCATAAAATTATTATTTACAATAAAACACCTCAATCCATCCTAAAAGGAGGTTAATTCATTTAAATACCTTGACCTTTACTAAAAAGCTATTTTCAACAAAGACCATAACCCTTATAAATGATATTTTCCAAAAGGATATCTAAAACTTTATTAAAACATAATTTTCAAATAAATACCATAACCTTTTATTAAAAGGATATTTTCTCAGTAAAATAATATGGGTTTCCAAAACGATAAATATTCCAAAGATCATGGTTTTCTTATAAACAATAAATATAATTAAACACTATTATCTTTTTTTAACTAAGTGTTCTATAAGATGATACGAAGTACCTTACAAACTTAAGAAGATAACAAGATAAAATTAGTGGTTGTGGAAGGCCGTATTAAATAAGATCAACTTCTTGATTATAAATTTATGACATACATGACACATGATATGGTTAGGGTTAGAATGCGCGGACCTAGGTATGGAATACTTATATATGAGGATCCCTGCAGGCAGGGTCAGGGTCTAACCCGACATTCGGGCGACTACTAACCCGACATTCGAGCGAATACCAACCCGATATTCAGGCGAATACTAACCCTATTTGAGGGCGAATGATACAAAATGTGGATGACATACAATGTGGAAATTCCATACCTAGAGGTATACGCACTAACTCTAATTCATCAAAACATTTATACTGAACCACGGGGATGGGTAGTTTGATTAGGCAAGGAGATTCGGAACTCGGATTCCCCTACTACTCGATCATGATCCCGGGAAGTGAAATGGTACATTTCACTTCCCCGGTTATTGTTCCGTGGCCACAACGGAATAATCGCGAGTATTTGGGCCCTTGTTTAACAAACTAAAACGTTTACAATACCTATTGATACTCAACACTAAACTCACATCATGTGATATACCCACCTGTTATCTTATCTACCTTTCTTTATGAGACACGAGTTATTCAGTATCTTGGATGTGGATATTTTACCAGTTTAGACTTGTTGTTTATTATGGAACTGAATGGTGGAAATACCTTTACACTTGAGTGATATTCATGCTAGACAAAACTCCATAGTAGTCATGGGACACCTTCGGGGATGTTCACGCTACCGCATTGATTGCCGCCCCAGGCACGAGCGCCAGCTAGTCATGGGATATCTCAAGGATACGAGTATGTTCACCAGTCAATTCCATCAATACACACCTTGTTTAACCTGATCTAACTCTTAGACTGAATATCCGTTTGACTTGACCTGAACTTTTACCAAACATATACCTCACACAACCTACTCATATTCACATATACCTTTGTCAACATATCTAATTTGTATATAACCTCATACCTTTATACCCATGTACATCATATTCATTACATTTATACACGCGTGTCTGTTTCTATACCTTTACTTCCTTATGAGGCAATCCTACACGAGTATAACTCGCTGACGGACTTTCCTTTTCTTCCTCTATCTTTGGAATGTCCGTCAGATGAGAATGAGAATTATGGCGAGGATCAAGGAGTGGAGCCAACTAATGAAGGTTATGCAGACTTGACGACGGAAGATTAGCTAGATTTAATTTTTTTCGTTGCTCACATGTTTAGGGCTTTTGTTTCTTCTCGATATAATTAAACTACTTAGTTTATTTTACTTTTTCTTTTGGGATGTAATAAAGTTTGGTTAATGGAAATAAATGCCTTTCGCTTTTATTATTTTTGTTTTGATACACATCCTGCATGTTAAATATTCATACGCTTAACGTAACTGTATTGAATAGACCACCTTCAATGCAATTAGGTTGTGGACCATGCCACGTCATCCTTCTTCTTCTTTTGGGAAGCGGAGCGTGACAAAACTTCAACATGCATAACATAGAGAAGTCACTATCCGAACTTCTCAATATGTTGAGAAGTGCGGAGAGCACGTTTAAAGCGAAGTCTTCCTCTCTGATTGTTGGACAATCTTCCTCTTCCGTCCCAAAAGCTAAGGCCAAGAGAAGGAATAAGAAGAAATCCACCAAACCGAGAGGTGGAATCAAGAAGGCACCAAGAAGAGACAAATCCATGGTTGAGAAGTCAGGAAAAGGAAAATGTTTTCACTGCAAGAAGACGGGGCACTGGAAGCGGAACTGTACTGAGTACCTTGATCTCAAGAAAAAGAAGCATGGTGATGCTTCAGCTTTAGGTGTGTTCATAACTGAAAACTGTTTTTCTATAAACTTTACTTCCTGAGTATTGGATACCGGTTCGGGTTCTCATATCTGCAATTCTGTGCAGGCTTTGAGAAATGGCAGAGTTTTGAAGACCGGTGATCATACTCTCCGAGTTGGAAATGGTTCCAATGTACATGCAGTTTCAGTGGGAAAGTATCACCTAGAGTTGTCGTCGGGTTGTATATTGGTTTTGAACCCATGTTATTTTGTACCAAGCATGCTTTGTAATATAATATCCGTTTCTTTGTTAGACAATGAAGGATATCATTTTATATTGCAGCACAATGTTATGAACATTAAACTGAATCAAGAGTTGATTGGTTGTGGTACACTTAATAACGAGATATACGTTCTTAATCAACACACAGTTTTCAATATACAACACACAAATAAAAGAAAATTTTCAGATATAAATGAAGTTTTTCTTTGGCATTGTAGACTTGGTCATATTAATGAAACAAGACTAAACAAGCTTCATAAGTATGGATATTTAAATCCTTTTGAGTATATGCGACTTGTCAGTCTTGTATCAAAGGGAAAATGACCAAAACTCCGTCTACTGGACATGGAGAAAGAGCTACAGAGCTCTTGGGCCTCATACATAGTGATGTATGTGGGCCAATGTCTACACATGCGAGAGGCGGTTTTTCTTACTTCATAACTTTTACTGATGATTTCTTAAGATTCGGTCATGTGTTTTTATTAAAGCATAAGTCTAAAGCTTTTGAGAAATTCAAGGAGTACAAACTTGAAGTAGAAAAACAAACAGGAATGAGCATTAAAATACGAGATAGAGAGTATCTTAGTATAGAGTTTTCAAACTTCTTAAAAGATAATGGGATTCTCTCTCAGCTCACTCCCCCTTACACACCACAGCACAACGGTGTGTCAGAGCGGCGGAATCGTACCCTATTAGATATAGTACGATTCATGATGAGTGATACTGGGTTACCTCCCTCCTTTTGGGGGCATGCATTGGAGACTGCAGCTTTTCTGTTGAACAAAATTCCAACCAAGACCGTGTCTACCACTCTATATGAGATATGGTATGGGAAGAGACCATCTCTTAAACAAGTTAAGATTTGGGGTTGTCCGGTTTTTGTCAAAAAGCAGAATCCAGACAAACTCGAGACACGATCGGTCAAATGTATATTTGTGGGATATCCAAAACATTCGTTTGGATATCTATTCTACCACAAGGAGGAACAAAAAGTATTTTTTTCTCAAAATGGCAGATTTTTAGAAAATGAGATTTTTCCAAATGATACTGATGGCAATGTGTAGATCTAAAAGAGGTTTTAAAGACACAAGTTACAAATGACGACTTGGTTGAACCTGATATTGCAACAGAATCTTATGAACCTCAGCCACTCCGTAGATCTGGTAGGACTTCTCGCCCACCGGAGAGATACTATGTTTTTCTTATTGATGGTGATAGAGAAGATTGCATCATGGAAGATGATGACCCTACCAGTTTTCAGCAAGCTATCACTAGTGGTGACTCTGTGAAGTGGCTGGATGCCATGAGATCCGAAATGGAGTCTTTGTACACCAACAAAGTATGGACTTTAGATGTTGTACCCTCTGGGATAAAACTCGTAGGGTGAAAATGGATGTTTAAGAGAAAGATCGGTGTAGATGGGCCGGTGTAGATGGGCAGGTGGAGAGCTATAAGGCAAGGCTTATGGCGAAAGGATTTCGTCAAAGACCAAGTCTGGACTATGACGAACCTTTTTCTCCTGTAGCCATGCTTAAATCCATTCGGATCCTACTTGCTATTGCTGCTCACTACGACTATGAAATCTGGCAGATGGACGTTAAAACGACTTTTCTAAATGGTGGTTTAAAAGAATGCGTTTATATGGATCAGCCAAAGGGCTTCATTAATAGTGGGAGCAGCGGGAAAGCATGTAGGTTTCTTAAATCCATTTATGGATTAAAGCAGGCATTACGGAGTTGGAACATCTGTTTTGATGATGTCATCAAAGAGTTTGATTTCATCAAAAATCCAGATGAACCTTGTGTTTATAAGAATATTGTAGGGAGTACTGTCACATTCCTCGTATTGTATATGGATGACATTCTTCTGATAGGAAACGATATTCCTATGATACAATCAGTTAAACTGTTCTTATCATGAAGGCTCTCCATGAAGGACCTGGGTGATGCCTCGTATATACTGGGCATGAAGATCTATAGGGATAGATCTAAAAGGTTGTTGGGATTGTCCCAAACCAGGTACATTAACACCATCCTAAAGAGGTTTAGTATGGAAGACTCTAAGCTGGGTGCCTTACCCGCTAGTCATGGAGTCACTCTTTCCAAGGACTTTTGCCCAAAGACTGATGAAGAGAGAGCTCGCATGAGCATTATACCCTACGCTTCAGCCGTAGGATCTATAATGTATGCGGTGTTATGTACACGCCCTGATGTAGCTTATGCACTGGGTGTAGTAAGCAGGTATCAATCCAACCCAGGGGAGAATCACTGGAATGCTGTGAAGAACATTTTTTAGTACTTGCGAAGGACTAAAAAAATGTTCTTGGTGTATGGTAACGGAGATCTCCAAATGGAGGCCTTTACCGATTCAAGCTTTCAGAGTGATAAGGATGACAGCAAATCTATTTCAGGGTTTGTATTTACCCTCAATAGAGGGGCGATATATTGGAACAGTTCCAAACAGGATACCGTTGCAGACTCAATGATGGAAGCTGAGTACATTACTGCAAATGATGCTGCCAAGGAAGCCGTCTGGATGAGAAAGTTCATCTCGAAGTTAGGAGTAGTTCCAACCATAATTGATCCAATACCATTGTATTGTGATAATAATGGGGCTATGGCGTTGGCCAAAAAGCCCAGGTCCCATCAGTGATCCAGACACATCCTGAGGCGATATCATTTGATCCCGGAGATAGTTGATCACCACGAGATCGAGATTCGGAGAGTAGACATAAAGAATAACACCGCGCATCCACTCATTAAGGCTCTCCCTCTGCCGCAGCATGAGCGACTTTTTGAGATATTGGGTATGAGATACACCAATAATTGGCCTTAGTGCAAGTGGGAGATTATTGGATATATGTATACCCTAGAGGCCATTATATGATAGTGGATGTATCGGTATGTGTGTATATATATATATTCAGAGGACGTTCTAGCTCGACATGATAGTATGCTATCTGGTTGTACTTTATCTTGACATGTTCATTTGATCATGCATCTTACTCTTTTGATACATGTTGAAAAAGCCCATAGGATATTTGCTTGACTACTGAGACTATGATGCAAATCATACTAGTGGGACATGAGTAGTTTATAAGCATATCCTTGAAATGTTCTTAGTCGTGGGTGTATCGAAACAGGGCATCGATATTCCAGAATAGACTAGCGTATACCATTCTTGTCCCATATGATGGGCGATGGATGATCTCATATCCATCTGGTGTGGTGATACCAAAGATTGTATACGGATTCTCAGTGGAGACTGGGTACACTGAACGGACTCGCCGAGAACTGCTATGTTGTATTATATCTATCGTTGGATAGCAGTTCTCAGGTGACACTGGTACAGGTTAGTCTGTAGACCCGAGATTGTCATAGAGTCTTGTGTGTCCTCCCACTGTACTTTGATCTCCACCCTACCACGGCTCTACTAAGTCGTGCAAACAGGTGGATTTTGGGTACAGTCCCGAGGCACATGGAGGCAATGAGCGATAGGAGGGGTTTCGTCTCTCTCGGTATTTGGGGTTGATATTGCGCTATACTCGATTGGCTATAACAGGAAGTCCCTGGCCAGGGCTGCTGAGATTTACTGATAAGTGTTATCAGTAGTTTCTCGATCTGTTATGAGCCATACACCGGCATGACTTATTGAGTTATTGGGGTCGATGATACCATCCCTAGACTCGATATGCAGCATATCTGACAAAGAGACCGGACTGTACGATAAGTATTGCCAGTTGGCTCGATGGGAGTTTTGACAAGTTCGTTTTTTTTTCTTCTGATCGCTCAATACCTGGAAGCCGTTACGTACAGCTAGTGCCGCTGACGGTTTGTGGGTACGTGATGTGTTCACTGCCTACTGTTAGCGTATTGACGAGTCTTAGAGTCCCACAGAGGGGTTTCCTAGCTCAGGCGAAACGATGTAAGGTGCATATGGGATATACGCGCTCGATTAAATGCGTGTATATAATACCGTATTTTAAATCGGGCGTTTACTATTGGTCGGGTCGTATGTGATATGACCGGGTTATTAAATCAAGTGTTGATTTAATATTGACTTTTAGCTCATTTATTTAAACCTTTTCTATTTGGATGTGTGCATGAATGTATGTATGTGTATTTACATGTTGATATGAATGCACACAAACATGTATACATGTGTCATGGTTGTTGATACATTGGAGATGGCAATGCAAGACTCACATGGGGTGTGTGTGTGTGTGTATGTATACATACATGCATACATGTGTCATGGTTGTTGATACATTGGAGATGGCAATGCAAGACTCACATGGTGTGTGTGTGTGTGCGCGCGCGTGCGTGCGTGCAAGACTCACATGGTGTGTGTGTATGCATACATACATGCATACATGTGTCATGGTTGTTGATACATTGGAGATGGCAATGCAAGACTCACATGATGTGTGTGTGTGTGTGTGTGTTGTTATTGAGAAAAAGAAAATGATTAAATCATGGTTGAATTTTCTTCTACACTATTATTTACTTGACCAAAATATGACCATGGTTTAATTCTCATTTGTTCTTTAACTCATTAGCAAAAATGTCTAGATATTTATTAACCATGGTTTTATATGAGTGTGACTCATATACTTATATTTTCTTTTCTCATTTAGCTTGAGTGTAAGGCTACACCAGCGCCCCGGCCGTCAATCGGAGGCCAAATACGGAACAAAAAAACTTTTATAAACCGGCGCTAACGTAACCCTAAAACCCGGATCGTGCCATTAACCGTAATCTAGTAAACTATAAAGGGGTCTTAGAGATTATACCGATCGATCCGTATCCTTCGGTCTTCAATCTCCTCCCCTAGCTTGTCGGCTGCCCCGATGTATTTCGCTCTCCGATCTCCATCGTCGAAGAGGCTCCATGTCGAGGAATCATTATACGGGCTCCCGCCTCAAAACCGAGGCAACTCAGACATCCAGTTTGCTAGCCTAAATGCCCAAGATTGAAGTAGAGATAGTGTGTAAATACTTTATCTCAATACACCCAATGATTCTCAACACATGAGATGGAATGGGTGGAGGTTAATGAAGTTGCCAAAGTATAAACAATGTGAGCTAAGAATTTTTGGAGTGAAGAAAATGGGCTGTGGCTGATGAAAATTTCGCTCTCCAACTGAAGGAAATGTTCTCTGTGAAATGTTGAAGTGATCAAGTGGTGATGGAAATTGAAGTGAGGTTTATCAATCATGCCACCAAGAGAAGGGGGGCCCGAAATGAACTCCCTGCTGGAAATCAGCCACTTGTCTAAAAGAAAACTCAATGCACTCACAATGAAATGCCAAATGTCAAAGCAAGCACCCATGTGTCATGCCCCCATGCCACATGTCAAGACCCACCCCAATCAAAGCCCACGAAATTTCTCCTGCACAAGGCAGCAACAAAATATGCTCACAAGGAATAGCCAAAAAGAAAATGATCACTCATCAATTAAACCAAATGTTTAAAAGACAAGAAAAGAAATGGCAATGGAAATGGAAATAGCAATTCCAAAAGTAAACTCGTAATGAATTACAAGAGTACCCCTCATCTGTACATACATACCTGCATCCGTATTCTAACTGAATACAAATACAACGAGATGAAAATATTCCAACAATCTAATACTAGGATCCGGTTTAAACCAAAGTCCATTAGTATGATCCGTCCGATCATGATCCGTGCACAAGTGCACGTATATGATCGAACCCTGCCATAAAACCTTACGGTCTCTACAACGTTTCGCCCGAATTTAGAAAACTTTCTGGAGGACTCTAAAGACTCGTCAATACGCTGGCAGTGGGTTTAACCACAAGCACGTCAGTGGCACTAGCTGTACGTAACGGTTGCCCATGTATTGAGCGAAAGAGAAGCAGACGAGCGAACTCATCCTGGAACCCTATTGAGCCTATCTGTTGTAAGTCTACGGTAGTGCCCCGGCCGTCTAACAGACGTCAATTGCGGAACAAAAACTTTTTACAACTGGCGCTATCGTGCCCTATAACCCGGATCTGCCATTAAAACTAAACTAATAAACTACAAAGTGGGTAGAAATGTTATACCGAACGATCCGAGTCCTTCGGTCTTCAACCATCATCGCACGCTTTGTTGCGGCTGCTCCGATCTCCTGAATCTCCAGTCTTCTCGTCCAGGTGGCACCACGTCGACGGATCTTTAAACGGGCTCCCGCCTCTGAACCGAGGAAACTCGGTCATCAAGTTTGCTAAAAGAGACGACCAAGATGAAGTAGAGAATGAGTAGAACACTTTGTCTCGTTACGTCCAAGGCTATGGACGAACGGTTAATGAAGTTGCCTTTTGGATCAAGTGGAAATGTGAAATGAGTATCTATCAAATTTCCATACACTAAAACTCTCTTCTTTTTTCTCTCAAGCAACCATCATTACCCCAAATGAAGTGGCCGGCCATTATAAGGAGCAAGGGAGGTGAGTGTAGGAGGGGGAAGGTGACCATAACCTTTAATGATATGAATGAGTCATCTAAACACCTTGCACCCTCATTTAATGCATACATTGAACTAGAAACCCTAGTCATCAAAACACATTAAATGAACAATTAATGCAACATGAGTCACTAATCCTAGTCACCATACTAGAACTTTCCACACTCATCTTAAGAAAAGATAAATCCGTCTTTAACCGAATGTTAAAAGACAGGCGATAGAAAACTGGAAACTGGCAACTTCCAAAAGTGACCCTGAAACGAATTTCAGGATAACCCTGTATCAGTATAAATATACCCGCATTTGTATTACGACCGAATACAAATGCAACTGAGACAAAGATATTATATCTACACAGTATAATACTCGGATCCGGCTTAAACCAAAACCGACCAGTATTATCTGCCCGAAAAATGACACGCGCGAAAACGCACGTGCATTTTCCGAACCCTGCCATAAAACCATACGGCCTCTACAACGTTTCGCCCAAACTTGGAAAACTATCTGTGGGGGACTCTAATGACTCATCAACACACTGGCACTGGGTATAACCACCAGCACGTCAGTGGTACAAGCTGTACGTAACGGTTGCCTATGTATTGATTGAAAGGGAAGCTGACGAGCGAACTCATCCATAAACCCTACTGAGCCTAACAGTGACAATGTATATACAGTCCAATCCGTTCGTCTAAAGAGTATCGCATATCGAGTCTAGGGGGGTGGATAAAATCAGACCCCTAATAACGCGATAATTCGTGTCGGTATGAAGTCCATCACCACCTGAGAAACTACTGATCCAAATCAGTAATTCTCCACTACCTCGGCCGAGGGTTTCTAGTGATGGCCACCCGTGCACTGTGCAATATCAACCCCCAATACCGGGAGAGACGAATCCCTGACGATCTGCTCACTGCCTCCATGTGGCTCGGGACTGTACCCAAAAAATACCTGTTTGCACGTCTCCTTTGAGCGTGGTAGGGTAGGAATCAAAGCACAGTGGGAACTCACACGAGACAAATAACGATCTCAGGTCGACAAACTAACCTGTACACATGTCACCAGGGAACTGCTATCCGACGATATGTATAATACCAACTAGCATGTTCTCGGCGAGTCATGTCCGGTGTACTCATAACCTAATGAGCACCTGTATACATCTTAGGTGATCCAACTGACACCAGTGGCTTGTGAGACCGGCCACCGCCCCTCGTTGGGGTCTCGACTGTATACACTAGTCTACTCTGGAGTATCGATACCCTGTCTCGAAACTCCCACGACTAGGGACATTTTAAGGATGTGCTTATAGATCCCAGCTCCCACGTATATGATCACCATCATACTGCTGGCTGTTAAGCAGAATCCTATAGGCTCTATCATCATGCAATAGTGAACTAAAGCATGTATACGATGATAAAGACAAACCAGATAGCATACTATCATCTCGAGCAAGACTGTCATATCGGTATAGGTCCTCCATCAATCATTGCAATCACGTACCTGCGATCCAATAATTGACTTTGTTGGCACTATCTCCAACAATCTCCCACTTGCACTCAAGGCTAATTATTGCGATGTCACATACTCACAGCCCGTGTGATACCGAACATCCAACTCCTCTACTAATCAGTTTCACAAAGCTAGTTTGTAAAACTCTTGTGTTCGAGAAATAGCCTCAGTGAGTGGATCCGCCCTGATGTTTCTTTCTATGTCTCTCTTAATCTCAAGTTCGCGGAGAAAACCATCACCCGAATCGAGTAATACCTGTCTTAGAATATATCTAGATATCTGATGGGACCTAGTTCATAAATGAACTCCAAATCCAAACTTCTTAGACTGTATCGATAACTGAACCTAATCAGTATCCAGCACCATGCCTCCCACAGTATCCTCTTGGACCACCTGTCCATAATACTGTCCCTCGTCAGAGGAAAAACTATAACTCTGACAATCACTCTGTTATCTATGTCACCTTGGAAGCGTGGAATGATAACCGTCTCCCGAAGGAGGCTGTCGTTATCAAATCCGTAGAACATGCACTTATGTTCTATAACTGCTTCCTTATGTTTCTTCAGGATTGGATTAATATAAACTTATCGCATCTAGTGCAAAAAACAACATCTGGTGTGGTACTTGATATCTCACGATTGACTCAATTGCCTAAGCAAGTGATCTGCCAATCATGCACATCCCTCTCTCCTTTAGTCTGTAAGACACCTTTAGAGAGGGTGACTCCATCACCTGCAGGTACACCACCATGCCAGGAGTCATCTATTCTAAATACTATTAGAATACTGTCAAAGTACCCACATTGGGAAACTACCCAAATCTTGATCTAATACCATAGATCTAGAAACCAGAATGTCTGATATTATATCCATATCCTTTGTGGAGAAACAACAGTGTGACGACGAAAGTACAACCGATCGTAGTATAGGAATTTTACTTTCTACTCTGTGTATGTTATCCAAATACCAGGACATCACACCCTACTACCTTCTTAACAGATCCATCCCCTATTCTGATGAAGTCAAACCCATAACTGTCTCATCAAAAATAGATGATCTTATCTCCGCTATAACTGCTCTAGTCTATAAATAGACATAAGCTACTTGCCCGCTTCGCTTCCGCTGCTCCTACTGACTACGACAGCCCTCTGGCAGAATAATATATAAGTGTACTTCTAAAACTAGTTTAGAACGACGCTATACTTATCCTTCTGCCGGGTCTCATAGTCTGGAACAACAGTAGTGTCAAGTCTGGGTAAACAAGAACCTCCCTGTCACCGTCCTTGAGGCTACCGGAGTATCTCTCGGGTGCCTGAGGTTACCCACCATGTCTGTGAAGTGGCTATTGGAATGTCAAACCTGATTGAATATATAGGTCCTATTAAATTTTCAGTAATCGTTTGCGGTTCTGGAATCACTTCAAGTTCTACCATACTCCCACTACTGTTTTCTGAAAAAGTCCATTTTAATAAAACTGTGGCGAGTCAAGAACAATATCACTATTGATCTTCCAGATGGTAGAAAAGTCAACCCTCGTCAAAGCCAGGGTCAACCCACAAACTGCCATTACAGAAACGTGCCTTGAGTTATCTAGTGTCTGATTTTAAGTATAAACTGGACAACTCCCCGTACCTTAAAATCGTTAAGATATGAACCATTCTATATCCAATATAGAAACAGAAGCACTAATTTAATTGGAACCAGATTCAAATCATGCAGCTGTCTCCAGTGCATAACAACTTAATGGAAAAAGGCTAATCAGCATTACTCAACTTAGGAATCCATCCAATTATGAGTAACCTGAAAGAAAAACAAGTTTCTCAAAACTATTACTATCATCTGAATACCAATCATAAGAATCTACATCTTCGATCTCTTTGAAGAATCCTGATACTTGCGACATCTGGTTCTCTACTTTATTCTTGTACCCATAACTTCTCAAAACTTAAGCATTGTATTTCTACGAAACACTTGTCTAATAACTAGAGAAGTCACAAGTAAACAGAACATAGTACGAGGACCTACCCTTTTGTCCTGACGGACACTGGACAACATACAATACTCTGTATAAGTCCGCTGAGTTGAATAACTCAAAACCTGTGTGTCGTAGGTTGAAAACTGTACCCAGGTGATTTCCTCAAATATCACCAATTACAACGAATTCCGATATAATGAGGATGATCTCCTAATTCCCAATGACTTACTCCCACTCATCATCTGTAAAACCATACAGATATGAGAATTAAACCTGGTAAATACATACCCTGGAGTAAGTATCTAATTGGAAAAACAGTTTTTCTTTAACAATGCACTGAAATATAAAAATGTTTCGTAGGGGTATCCTGGTATTCCTAGTAATGTCTCTTCCATAATCCAATTCCTGACTTTAATTGTATATTTCTTTGCCTTCTCTCCAAATCTCTTTATTTGTCTTTAGTCGTTACCTTCTGTACACCATTGTTAGGCTAAATGGTTTTCTTCCTTCCCTACCGTTCGGCACCAGCCTATGGTTTAGAAGAAGACTATCCAGTAAGCATAATAGGTGTACTCTCCTAATCCTAAGAGTACTCTCAACTTGAGAGAAGGTGATGATAAAAGACAACTGAATAATAGCTTATTCTATTTCTCCCGTACTGGAAAAAAGGCAAAAGGTGAAATAGGAGTGGCGATGAAGTACGCGGTTTTGGTCGTGAATGATAGCAGTCGCAATTTACTTTGCCCTCTTTCTAATCCCTTTATTTTGTCTTTAGTTATTACCTTCTGCACACCTTACTTAGGCTAATTGGTTTTCTTCATTCCCTACCTTTCGGCACCTGCCTATGGTTTGGAATAAGACTATCAAATAAGCGTAATGGGTGTACTCTCCTAAACTAAGGAGCTCTCGCAACCTGAGAGAAGGTGATAACAAAAGACAACTGAATAATGCTTTATTCTATTTCTCCTGAACCTGGATCCATCCTCGAAGTAGTACCTTCGAGTTCGTATATAACCATACGATGGGTCAATCCAATGGAAGTGGATGTCCGTAGTAATACAGGGTGTTCTGAGAAATACAAAGGGTAAAAGAATGAGCGGCAATGTCTTATGCAACTCAGACGATCCAAACGCCAGTATTTTAAGAAGGTTCGGTCAACTTGGTCACTGAGTCATAGTCTAGGGTCGGTCAAAGGTCGCTGCCAAAGAGAGAGAGAAAAGAAACACTCTGCGTGCACTCTAACCTAGATCAGAATGGTTATCACTTTATCTAATCAGGAAACCTCCCACTGTAATCTCAAATTCTCCTCCAAACCTGAAAGAAAAATTAGTTGGGATCACCCGAAGAGTAAACCAACTCATCAGTGAGAATCGGGATCCAACTATCATCGCATGATAACTTGATGGAAGACACTCAAGTTATTACACTCTAGAAGGTATACGCATGCCTGGCAAGTTTGCTGTATGTCTGAAACTCCCGATATGATTTTTGCCCCATGCTCTTATGACCTTGGCGTTGGTCAAAATATCATAAGTCACATGCCAAGTTCTACCCGTCACTATCCAGGTCAATTTGAACCCACCCGCACATGCTCCTGACGTTGGCCAAATGGCAGAACGACTGTCCCAAACCAACTCATCTATCTATGCAACAGATGAATACCCTAGCAGCTACCAAACACTATGCCCTAGCGTTGGTCAAATACATAGCTTGAATACTACTGAATACCCAAAAGAAATGACGGAGGGCTACGGCTGGTTTTTGGCGAAAAAACCTTTAACGTAATGAACTTGATCTCGTTGAAGGAACCTGATAGCTTTTTATAAAAATATAGTGGTGAAAATCTTTTGCTAAAGAGGTCACTCCCGGTGAAGGGGTCTCGGCTCTTTCCTCGTGGAATGAGGTGCAGGATATTCTAACTGAATACCTCGATGCAAAACAACTTGTAATCGACTATAGTAAAGTTATTACCCTGACGTAAACTTCTGCCTAAGGGGTCACTCCTGGTGAAGGGATCTCGGCCCTTGCCTCGTCGAATGAGGTGCAGGATATTCCAACTGAATATCACTATGCAAAACAAAAGGAAACGTCTTTGTAATAACACTTTTTTAAAATTGTTCCAACAACATCAAATATAGGTTTGTTTTATCCTTGCATTGATAAGAATCAATACAGTCCCATCAATCAATCACACCAGAAAAGAACGAAAATATAATGTACGTATATACCATCCGCATTCGCCACTGGGTCCCGTCATCACCCGTTAGGTTACTTAACTAACGATAGAGCGGGGGCTGAACTAGCGCGGATGTAAAACATATACAACATCTAATAGTATATATACCAATATACAATAAGCGCTCCAGGCGTGATAATATGCAACATTACAGAAAAGTAATAAGTATCACAGAACAATACAGATAATCTGGGATCCCTGGGTTTCACAGAGCCGCTACTGAAACCCGACGTTACCCTGGTCATGTGGATAGCCTGTGCAATGAAACCTGGACCCCTACGGGTGCGGCAAGTTACCCGCCAAAACCTGAAGCGAGGTAGTCCCCACAGCATAGTGAATGGAACACCCGGCACTTCACGGAATCCGGTAAATTGAGCACCCCTCCTTGGGTCAACCTGTACCCCCTACGAGTGCGGTGAATAGTCTGCCAATTCTAGAGTGAGGTCCCTTTGCCTCTCAAAACCATGAGATACAGACCCGTTGCCCTCCAGAACCCGGCTATCCTTGCACTCCTTCGCGGGATAAACCTAGTACAGAAATAAAAATATGTACAACGGGTACATCGACTTCAACCCGGTCGTGCCCCAAAAGAATAATATACAAACAGGCAGAGACGGCAGTCCACATGTTGGACACTCGCCCCGCAATATCAAATGTACAAATAAATCCAAACTGCACTATCATTGCACCCTGCTATCCACCACAACATATCCGCAACAATACAGCACAACACAGAACATCAACGCGAATGTCATGTTCGCAAACCTGTCTAAAAGGACTATAGCAATCAGACGCGGTTTACCGATCAAATGACATTCACGGTCGGAGATATAATGTAAGTACTGAAAACTAACATGTTTAAATTTCGATCGACTAAATATCACGAAGTGGGCCACACGAACATCTGCTGTACAGTAACAAAATCTGGGCCCAAAAGATATATACCAAAAACCACAATTTCCACTCAAGAAGCCACTGTGCAAATTTGGAGCACAGATCACACATACCGGCCGCGGATGCACGGTCAAACCCTAGGTTTGACCGCGATTCCGCGGCTGTCTTGCAGGATCACGTGCCCAAATTTGTACCACGTGCTTAGAAAATCCTGCACAACTTTCTGTGATATGCAAAATAATTTTTGAACTTGATTTAAAATCGACAAAAACTGTGAACTGAAAAATTGTAGTTTTTGATATTCGGTCTGATCGATGTTTTAAACGCGTTAGCACAAGTTAGTATAGCTTAATGGTGAGTCTCTGATACCACTGTGAGTCCACGGTAGTGCCCCGGCCGTCTAACAGACGCTAAATGCGGAACAAAAACTTTTTACAACTGGCGCTATTGTGCACTATAACCCGGATCTGCCATTAAAGCTAAACTAACAAACTACAAAGTGGGTAGAAATGTTATACCGAACGATCCAAGTCTTTCGGTCTTCAACCATCATCCCACGCTTTGTTGCGGCTGCTCCGATCTCCTGAATCTCCAGTCTTCTCGTCCAGGTGGCACCACGTCGACGGATCTTTAAACGGGCTCCCGCCTCTGAACCGAGGCAACTCGGTCGTCAAGTTTGCTAAAATAGACGACCAAGATGAAGTAGAGAATGAGTAGAACACTTTGTCTCGTTACGTCCAGGGCTATGGACGAACGGTTAATGAAGTTGCCTTTTGGATCAGGTGGAAATATGAAATGAGTATCTATCAAATTTCAATAAACTAAAACTCTCTTCTTTTTTCTCTCAAGCAACCATCATTACCCCAAATGAAGTGGCCGGCCATTATAAGGAGCAAGGGAGGTGAGTGTAGGAGGGGGAAGGTGACCATAACCTTTAATGATATGAATGAGTCATCTAAACACCTTGCACCCTCATTTAATGCATACATTGAACTAGAAACCCTAGTCATCAAAACACATTAAATGAACAATTAACGCAACATGAGTCACTAATCCTAGTCACCATACTAGAACTTTCCACACTCATCTCAAGAAAAGATAAATCCGTCTTTAACCGAATGTTAAAAGACGGGCGATAGAAAACTGGAAACTGGCAACTTCCAAAAGTGACCCTGAAACGAATTTCAGGATAACCCCGTATCAGTATAAACATACCCGCATTTGTATACGACCGAATACAAATGCAACTGAGACAAAGATATTATATCTACACAGTATAATACTCGGATCCGGCTTAAACCAAAACCGACCAGTATTATCTGCCCGAAAAATGACACGTGCAAAAACGCACGTGCATTTTCCGAACCCTGCAATAAAACCATACAGCCTCTACAACGTTTCGCCCGAACTTGGGAAACTGTCTGTGGGGGACTCTAATGACTCATCAACACACTGGCAATGGGTATAACCACTAGCACGTCAGAGGTACAAGCTGTACGTAACGGTTGCCTATGTATTGATTGAAAGGGAAGCTGACGAGCGAACTCATCCATAAACCCTACTGAGCCTAACAGTGACAATGTATATACAGTCCGGTCTGTTCGTCTAAAGAGTATCGCATATCGAGTCTAGGGGGTGGATAAAGTCAGACCCCTAATAACGCGATAATTCGTGTCGGTATGAAGCCCATCACCACCTGAGAAACTACTGATCCAAATCAGTAATTCTCCACTATCTCGGCCGAGAGTTTCTAGTGATGGCCACCCATGCACTGTGCGACATCAACCCCCAATACCGGGAGAGACGAATCCCTGACGATCCGCTCACTGCCTCCATGTGGCTCGGGACTGTACCCAAAAAATACCTGTTTGCACGTCTCCTTTGAGCGTGGTAGGATAGGAATCAAAGCACAGTGGGAACTCACACGAGACAAATGATGATCTCAGGTCGACAAACTAACCTGTACACATGTCACCAGGGAACTGCTATCTGACGATATGTATAATACCAACTAGCATGTTCTCGGCGAGTCCTGTCCGGTGTACTTATAACCTAATGAGCACCTGTATACATCTTAGGTGATCCAACTGACACCAGTGGCTTGTGAGACCGGCCACCGCCCCTCGTCAGGGTCTCGACTGTATACACTAGTCTACTCTGGAGTATCGATGCCCTGTCTCGAAACTCCCACGACTAGGGACACTTTAAGGATGTGCTTATAGAACCCAGCTCCCACGTATATGATCACCATCATACTGCTGGCTGTTAAGAAGAATCCTATGGGCTCTATCATCATGCAACAGTGAACTAAAGCATGTATACGATGATAAAGACAAACCAGATAGCATACTATCATCTCGAGCAAGACTGTCATATCGGTATAGGTCCTCCATCAATCATTGCAATCACGTACCTACGATCCAATAATTGACTTTGAGGGCACTATCCCCAACATCTGTGACAATCTCCGTACAGTCTGGTCTGTTCGTCTATGAGTATCGCATATCGGGCCTTGGGAATAAGTCGTGTCGGAGTGTAGCCCAGAACACCTTAAGAAACTACTGGAATACCTACCAGTAAATTTCACTTGCCTTGGCCAAAGAGTTTGTGTAATGGCTCTCCAAACACAGCGCGATATCAATCCCCAATACCGGGAGAGACGAATCCTGTCTAACCGCCACTGCCTCCAAGTGCTTCGGGACTGCCCAACTACTACCTGTTTGCACGACTCCTTTGAGCCGTGGTAGGGTAGCAATCAAAGAACAGTGGGAACACACTTGAGGCAATATAGCAGTGTCAAGTCAACGGACTAAGCTATACACATGTCACCTGGGAACTGCTCCTGACGATAGGTATAATACTAATCAGCAGTGCCCCTGCGAGTCCGTCCGGTGTACTCATAACCCAATGAGCACCTGTATACTATCTTAGGTGAACCAACTGACACCAATGGCTTGTGAGACCAACCACCGCCCCTCGTCGGGGTCTCTATCCGTATACACTAGTCTACTCTCGGAGTATCGATGCCCAGTCTCGAAACTCCCACGACTACGGACACTTTAAGGATGTGCTTATAGACTACCCAACTCTCATGTATATGATCGCCATCATGTAGGGTTCCTAGGCACGCTAAAGAGGTCTCACAAGGCATCAACCATGCCAATTTCAAATTTTACAAGTGCCTACAAACCCTAAACTAGATCGTTAACTAGAATTTTAGGCGATGCAATGAAACTAGTTTACAACTAAACTAAAAGAACGGAAATACAACCTTTGTAGATCCGTTTCTCCACCTCCATAGCTCCATGATGAAGTCCTCTCCGCTGTCCAAATCGAACCATGACTCTAGCATCGGCTTCATCGGAGAAAAAGCGGGCTAGGTCATCGACGACGATGCCGAAGATGATCTACGTCGAGGCATCACTAGATCACGCTCCACCTTCACCAAGCCATGAAAACTTGTGAAGGAAACACCCTATACTACTTGGCAAGAGGTAGAGGATGAAGAAATAAGAAGTGGGTTCACTTTAGAATTGGATTTCTCACTCATTTCATCAAGTCACCATTGATGAAGTCATGCTTTCTTCATTGAAGAAGATGAAGAAGAAGAAGAAGATAGAATCTGATAAGTATATTAAAAACAAAAATAAAATCCACACTTATCATATCTTAACCAAGGTCAAGTGTAGAAAGTTAACTTGAGTTAGGTTGAATGGTTAGGGTTAGAGAAGAAGACAAGAATGGTTGCTTTGGTCAAAGCTTCATGAAGCTTCAACAAGCTTCATGAAAAGAATGAAAGAAACCATTTTTGTTTTTCTTATATCTATTTCTCAAAAATGAATAGATAAATAAATAAATGAATAAATAAGTAAGATAAGCAAAACCCTAATCATTAACTTAACCATGGTTTAATCTTTACACTTAACCAAGTTAACATGTATCATCAAACATGATACAATCAAGTGCACAAAAGTATATCACATATACAACTTGTGCAAAGCAAGTGAGAAAATCCATTTAAAGTGAACCAATACTAGTTAATGCAAAGTAATATATCAAATATATAATTATACATGAAATCATTAAATCAACACTTGATTTAACGATCCGGTCACATCGCATATAACCGATTAGTATCCAATGTATCGGCTTATCGAATCAACCCTCGATTCGATAACTAGGTTATTTCGCATATAACTATTTGATACATTTATCGCGAGAATAGAATACGGTATCACATACATGCATTATTCTCGGTCCCGGACATATCTCATATGCGCTCCTATTTCGTTTCGCTTGAGCCAAGAAACCTCTGTGTAGGACTCTAAAGACTCGTCAATACGTCGGCAGCAGATGATGATCATATCAAGCACCCACAAGCCGCAAGCGGTCTGCTAAACGTAACGGCCACCCGGGTATTGAGCGATCAGAAGATCGACGAGCAAGCCCGCTCACACTCCTGTGAATCCAACCAGTAACACTTGTAGGGTGTTTTTCATCACCCCATTAAGATGGGAATACGCGCACGCGTCTCAGGCATACTACAGATTCCCCCTGCCTAGGGTAGGCTGGGGTTTAATGATTGTGGGGATCCGAATCTCCGGCAGCCGCGGACTAAGCTGTCGTTAATTACCCCTCGCCTTTGGGGCGAGGGAACCTCCGATTAACGGGTTAAACTGGTCATGCGAACTCAATGTGCAGTGTACGTGTGTTCTGTTTTGAAAAGGGGGGTTTTGGATATATCGGGAACCACGCAGAGTTTTTACGGGGGTCCCGCTACCCGGATAGCGGGCTGGGGGTCAAGGGGGCTAGCAGCCCCCTTGCGGGGGCGGGGCAGCGCCCCGTTAGAAAATTTTTTCTAACAGGGACAGTGTCGTGGAGTACGTGTGTGTATAAATTTGTATACATATGTATATATGTATGTATGTGCACAAAAAGAGGGGGAAAATGCATCCAAGGGATGCGTGGGGCTAGCGCCTTGAGCGCTGTGCGCTTAGGTGCTGCGCGCTCAGGCGCAAGCGCGCCACGTGTCGGCACGTGGGCGCTTTGCGCATGAGCGCTGCGCGCAGGAGCGCAAGCGCGCGCGCGCCACGTGTCGGCACGTGGACGCTTTGCGTATGAGCGCTGCGCGCTGGAGCGCAAGAGCGCGCGCGCCACGTGTCGGCACATGGCGCAAACGCACAGGTGCGCAAGCGCGCGCCACGTGTCGGCACGTGGGCGCTTTGCGCACGAGGGCTGCGCGCTGGAGCGCAAGCGCGCGCGCCACGTGTCGGCACGTGGGCGCTTTGCGCTGGAGCGCAAGCGCGCGCGCCACGTGTCGGCACGTGGGCGCTTTGCGCTCGCGCGCAGTGCGCTGGAGCGCAAACGCGCCACGTGTCGGCACGTGGGCGCTTTGCGCTCGCGCGCAGTGCGCTGGAGCGCAAACGCGCCACGTGTCGGCACGTGGGCGCTTTGCGCTCGCGCGCTAGCGCGCCGGCGAGTAAAGGAGGGCTTTTAGCCCCAGAAACCCTCGAAAGAGAAATTAGTGGAGTTAAACTCCTGAAAAAAGGGAAAATGTTTTGGTTAGGGAAATGGGTTCTTCTTCTTCCTCCTCTGTTGGCTGGCTCAAGAGATGTGAGATCTAAAAATCTTTTCTTTTTGAGATCTAATGATAGATCCAAGTTCCTCTTTGTGGGTTTTGTTGTGAAAAACTAATTTGTTTTATGAAAAGAAGAGTAAAACTCTTGATTTAATTCAAGAGAAATAAGAAGGTTTTGGAACCTTGAAGAAGAAGGAAAGATCTCAAATCTGGAAAGTTTTTAGAGAGAGAAAAAGTTGTTGGGATATTTCATTATCCTTGCCTTTATAGGCTATACATATTTACATATAGCCCCTTGGGCTTTACAAAAATGACATTTTAGCCATCCCATGGCTCATGTGCCATTTCATTTTTGTACATAAGCCATGGGCTTACAAAATATTGGCTTTATGCCCATTTTGCATACATTCATGTATATATAAAAAAAATTACATAAAAAATTATTTATTACATGATCTATATTTTAGCATGGAGGAGGCTGGCTGCGGGCTCGACTTGGGCATGGGCCCGCTTGACCTGGGCTTGGGCCCACCTAGCTTGGGGGTTGACCTTAACTTTGACTCGGTCAACCGGGGTGTAAATTTTTACCCCAATAAAGTGCCCCCCATCAATAAATGCACACCGCACATTTGAGTTGTGTGCATGAAATTGATGGATCTTGAAGTTGGACTTCGAGTTAGAACATCATTCTAGGGGCGGAACATCATCCCAGGGAGCATGATTCCCGGGGATCGGAGCATCATTCTGATTCGCGGAGCATAATTCCAGAGATCAGAGCATCGTTCCGAAGAGCGGAGCATAATTTCAGAGGATCGGAGCATCATTCCGATTCGCGGAGCATAATTTCAGAGATCGGAGCATCGTTCCGAAGAGCGGAGCATAATTTCAGGGGATCGGAGCATCATTCCGATGGGTGGAGCATGATTCCAGAGTTCGGAGCATCTTTCCGAAGAGCGGAGCATAATTCTAGGGGATCGGAGCATCATTCCGATCCGCGGAGCATAATTCCAGGGATCGGAGCATCATTCCGATTTGTGGAGCATAATTTCAGGGGATCGGAGCATCATTCCGATGGGTGGAGCATGATTCCAGAGTTCGGAGCATCTTTCCGAAGAGCGGAGCATAATTCCAAGGGATCGGAGCATCATTCCGATCCGCGGAGCATAATTCCAGGGATCGGAGCATCATTCCGATTTGTGGAGCATAATTCCACGGATCGGAGCATCATTCCGATTTGCGGAGCATGATTCCAGGGATCGGAGCATCATTCCGATGATCGGAGCATGATTCCAGGGGATCGGAGCATCATTCCGATGAGCGGAGCATGATTCCAGGGTTCGGAGCATCATTCCGAAGAGCGGAGCATAATTCCAGGATTCGGAGCATCGTTCCGAAGGGCGGAGCATGATTCCAGAGTTTGGAGCATCTTTCCGAATGGCGGAGCATAATTCCAGGATTCGGAGCATCGTTCTGAAGGGCGGAGCATGATTCCAGAGTTCGGAGTATCTTTCCGAAGAGCGGAGCATAATTCCAGGATTCGGAGCATCGTTCCGAAGAGCGGAGCATGATTCCAGAGTTCGGAGCATCTTTCCGAAGAGCGGAGCATGATTCTAGGGGTACGGAGCATCATTCCGAAGAGCGGAGCATAATTCCAGAATTCGGAGCATCATTCCGAAGGGCGGAGCATGATTCCAGAGTTCGGAGCATCTTTCCGAAGAGAGGAGCATAATTCCAGAGATCGGAACATCATTCCGATGATCGGCAGACATTCTGACCGAAGCATGATTTCGATGCAGAGGTAGATTCCTAGGCGAAGTATAATTCCGACAAGGGAGGAAAATATTCCGAGGCGAAGCATGATTTCGACACGGGGTATATTCTGAGACGGAGCATGATTCCGGCGCAGAGCTTGTTGGCTGCCTTGATTCCGAGACGAAGCATAATTTCGACAGGGAAGGCAGGTACACCGAGGCGAAGCATGATTTCGACACGGGGTGTATTCTGAGACGAAGCATAATTCCGACGCAGAGCTGTTTGGTTGATTTGATTCCGAGGTGGAGCATAATTCCAACGAGGAGGTCGTTGGTTGATTCCGAGCCGAAGCATAATTCCGACAGGGAAGGCAGATATCCTGAGGCGAAGCATGATTTCGACACGGGGTAAATTCTGGGACAGAGCATGATTCCGCCGTAGAGGTTGTTGGTTTGATTTGATTTGGGTTGACATCAGCATCGCTACACTGGAATATATTACCAGGAGCGAATCATCATTTGTCATGAAAGGATTTGGGAATTGGGGTTTTTATTTGGCATCTGCATTGCTGCACTGGAATAATGCCAGGAGCAACTCATCATGTGCCCCGAGAGGATTTGGATTTGGTTTGTTTGGCATCTGCATTGCTGCACTGGAATAATGCCAGGAGCAACTCATCATGTGCCCCGAGAGGATTTGGATTTGGTTTTTTTTCGTTTGGCATCTGCATTGCTGCACTGGAATAATGCCAGGAGCAACTCATCAATTGCCCCGGGAGGACTTGGGAGAGATTGGGATCGTTTTACGCCCATGGATTGTATACGGTTTTGCAGGATGTATGATCCAGACCGTAGGGCCGAAAAAAATATTTCGAGATTTTGTCGGCGTCTGCATCGCTGCACTAGAATATGGTACCAGGAGCAACTCATCATTCGCCATTTGGGTATGGGATTCGGAATTTGGTTGGCGTCTGCATCGCTGCACTGGAATATGGTACCAGGAGCGACTCATCATTCGCCACTTGGGGATTGGGATTTGAAATTTGGCTGGCGTCTGTATCGCTGCACTGGAATATGGTACCAGGAGCGACTCATCATTCGCCGTTGGGGTATGGGATTTGGAATTTGGGTTGGCGTCTGCATCGCTGCACTGGAATATGGTACCAGGAGCGACTCATCATTCTCCTTTTGGGGTATGGGGAGCGATGGCTTAGGAGACAGGTTTGGATCCCTATCACCTAAGACTTTTCAATTTTATGGGCCGTGAGGGTCCCATAAAGGTATTTTCTCCCTGCGAGTCGTAAGGATCTCGCAGGTGTATTTTCTCCTTAGGAGTCGTGAGAACTCCCAAGTGTGTTTTTCCTTCGTGAGTCGTAAGGATCCCACAAAGGTTTGTTCTCCTCATGTATCGTGAGGACACATGAGTGAGTCTTTCCAATGAAGCATAATTCTAAAGGCGGAGACCAGCCGCGTAACTGGTGATTACGGTGGGGCATGGGTATGATGAGAATTATTTGAGCCCGTGGATTGTATACGGTAGTCAATTCGGGGACTGGCCGTAGGGTTGGAAGAATTTTGGGAAACTGGATTTTGGTTGGCATCTGTATCGCTGCACTGGAATATGGTACCAGGAGCGACTCATCATTCGTCGTTTTTTTTTTGTTGTTGTTTTTTTTGTTTTACCGCGATTGCTCTATCATTTCAGCTTTTATTATCGCGAAGGTCGCGATTGCCCTATCATTTCGGCTATTTATTCGCGGTTGCCCCATCATTTCGGCTTTATTTTCATTTTCATTTTCATTTTTACTCGCTGATTTTTATTGCGAGTTGCCCCATCATTTCGGCTTTTCTTTATTTTTCTTTTATTTACACATTTTTTTTTGTTTACATTTTTTTTTACATTCCCAGTTTAACGACTTAGAGGTCGACTGTTCCCAGTTTAATGACGTGGTGGTCGACTGTTTTCAGAGAAAGGCAGATGTCTGAGAGAATCAGTTTCACGAAGAACTTCGGTCTCCGTTTGTATGAAATTGGCGGTCGCAGCTAGACTGTTTGTTAACACGCCTTTAGACAGTTCTATCTCTCCTGCCTTGTATTGCTTTTCGACCCAATCTTTGAAGACGAAGCAGTCCTCAATGGCATGACCTATCACTCTATGATAGGGGCAGTATTTGGGGTCGTCGGTCCTATTCGCTTCCTGCGGTCTTTTTGACTCTGGCAGTTGTAGACCGTTCTTCAGGGCGTCTTTGAATATTTTACGGATTTTTTCCCTTCTGAAGGAATAGACCTTATCCAGCTTCTCTTTCAGTGGAGATTCTCCTCCCTCTCCGAACATTGGCTTCCAAGGCTGGTTGGCGCTAGGGCCGCTCATCCCTTGCTTATTTCGGTTAGCCGAAGTGTTGAAAGATTCAGAATCATCGGAGTTTCCGCCTTTGCGGTTATCGTCCTTCCGGTTTCTCCAGGACCTATTGTTATTTTGAGAATCCGAGGAGGACTCCTGTTTTGAGCGCTCCAGCATCTGGACTTTCCTGGTCAGCTCTTGGAATGTTTTGAGACCCGCGGTGCATAAAAACGGGGCCATCCAATTGTTGAGATTTCCGACGAGGAGACTGACAGATTGGTCCTGCTCTATCGGCGGTTCGCATTTGGCGGAGAGATTGCGCCATCGGGTTATAAAATCCGTGCTGCTCTCGTCACTCTTGGGCTTGGTCCTTACGAGCTCGGCAATGGTAATCTTATCGCTGACGCTCATGAACCTCTGCCGAAACAGAGACTCCATTTGAACAAAAGTTGTGACGGAGCCATCCGGTATGCTCGCGTACCAGTCGAAAGCAACATCGGTCAAGCTATTAACGAACTGGCGGAGGAGAAGCGCATCATTGCCCCTAGTATTCCCGCATAAGGCTTTGAAGTGGGCGATATGCTGATTCGCATTTCCCGTCCCATCGAATCTTCCGAATTTGGGGATGACATAGCCGCTAGGAAATTCTACCAGATCATACTGAGCAGGATATGGTCTCCCACTACTGCTGATATCTTTTTGCGCTTCGGTTTCGGCCACCAGCGTTTTGACTTTGCTGGCAACCAAATCCATGATTTGATCTTGAGTTAGCGGGCTACTGTCATCGGTAGCCAAGACATTTCCCGAGATAGGATGCGACTGGTTTTCATGTAGTTCGCCCACTTTTGGATTTGAGGGAATAGGCGTCGGCTGCTTTGGGACACCATTTCCCGGTTCACGAGCAGAGCCCTCCGCTTGATTGGGCGGCTGAGAGGCAAGTCGGGCCGTGAGCTGCATCACGACATTCGTCAAGTCATCGATTTTGGAGTAGAGCTTGTCCATCTCCTTGTTTTTGTTTCTGAGCTGCTTTCGGAGCTCTTGAAGCAGCTCTTACTCCGCGGTCCTGGGGCGGAAAGTCGGCTCTTCTTCGCTTTCCGAGCCTGACTTCTCATGGACCGAAGGGTCTTTCCGCCTATCATCCTCATCAAGAGGGTTTTCATCATCCAGCAGAGGCGGCTGTTCTTGGGAAGCGGCCACCACATTCAAGCCAGATTGGGTTTGAGATGTGGTAGCCCCGTCCTTGCTCTTGCTGCGCGTGCCCACCGTGTAGACAGTGTGGACCACATACCCAGCCATTTCCTCATCTTCGGCGGGGTAACCCTGTTCTTCGAACCTCATGAGGTTCAGCCTGGCAGGAGCCCTAGACCTTTTGTTGGCTCTATATCTGAGCCTTTTCTCCCTCAGCTTCTCGATTTTGAAGGCCTGGCAGGCATCCGCTACCCGGGAAGCCATTGTGAGTTTATCAGCGGGGAGCATAGAGAAGACACCCGATCGAGCATTTATCAGGGGCGCCGCTGGAGCTTGCTTGGGACGCGTTGTAGCTTTTTTGGTGTTGATGGCCTTGCCCCCAGCTGGGGCCATGGAGAGTCGTTCGGAAACGAACTTGTGCTTGGGCTGAGGTGCCCTCGCGACCACCACATTTGGTCTCCTGCCTTTCGAGACCGGTTTTTCTGCCACCGGGGCTTGAGGAGCTGGGATGGTGCCAACTGGCATGAACATAATAGAACCGAATGGTAGCAGCGGCTCCTCCCATTGTCGCCCGAGACTGGCCGGAAGGACCGTCCTAGAGTCTATCCTCATCGTGTAGGAGACGGGAGCTGAGTTCATCATCGAAGACATCGTCGAAAGGTGATTGCTTGAAAATCTGCATGGAAAAGCATTATTTTCAGGATAAATACAGGTATGTATATTGATTGAGTTCGCATTAACGCTTAACCCGAAATATAGGAGGAGAGATGAGTCCCACCGGGCGTGCCAGAATCTGTAGGGTGTTTTTCATCACCCCATTGAGATGGGAATACGCGCACGCGTCTCAGGCGTACTACAGATTCCCCCTGCCTAGGGTAGGCTGGGGTTTAATGATTGTGGGGATCCGAATCTCCGGCAGCCGCGGACTAAGCTGCCGTTAATTACCCCTCGCCTTTGGGGCGAGGGAACCTCCGATTAACGGGTTAAACTGGTCATGCGAACTCAATGTGCAGTGTACGTGTGTTCTGTTTTGAAAAGGGGGGTTTTGGATATATCGGGAGCCACGCAAAGTTTTTACGGGGGTCCCGCTACCCGAATAGCGGGCTGGGGGTCAAGGGGGCTAGCAGCCCCTTGCGGGGTGCGGGGCAGCGCCCCGTTAGAAATTTTTTTCTAACAGGGACAGTGTCGTGGAGTACGTGTGTGTATAAATTTGTATACATATGTATATATGTATGTATGTGCACAAAAAGAGGGGGGAAACGCATCCAAGGGATGCGTGGGGCCAGCGCCTTAAGCGTTGTGCGCTTAGGTGCTGCGCGCTCAGACGCAAGCGCGCCACGTGTCGGCACGTGGGCGCTTTGCGCATGAGCGCTGCGCGCAGGAGCGCAAACGCGCGCGCCACGTGTCGGCACGTGGGTGCTTTGCGCATGAGCACTGCGCGCTGGAGCGCAAGCGCGCGCGCCACGTGTCGGCAGGTGGGCGCTTTACGCATGAGCGCTGCGCGTTGGAGCGCAAGCGCGCACGCGCCACGTGTCGGCACGTGGACGCTTTGCGCATGAGCGCTGGGCGCTGGAGCGCAAGCGCGCAGGTGCGCAAGCGCTCGCGCCACGTGTCGGCACGTGGGCGCTTTGCGCACGAGCGCTGCGCGCTGGAGCGCAAGCGCGCGCGCCACGTGTCGGCACGTGGGCACTTTGCGCATGAGCGCTGCACGCTGGAGCGTAAGCGTGCAGGAGCGCAAGCGCGCGCGCCACGTGTCGGCACGTGGACGCTTTGCGCTCGCGCGCAGTGCGCTGGAGCGTAAACGCGCCACGTGTCGGCACGTAGGTGCTTTGCGCTCGAGCGCTAGCGCGCCGGCGAGGAAAGGAGGGCTTTTAGCCCCAGAAACCCTCGAAAGAGAAATTAGTGGAGTTAAACTCCTGAAAAAGAAGAAAATGTTTTGGTTGGGGAAATGGGTTCTTCTTCTTCCTCCTCTGTTGGCTGGCTCAAGAGATGTGAGATCTAAAAATCTTTTCTTTTTGAGATCTAATGATAGATCCAAGTTCCTCTTTGTGGGTTTTGTTGTGAAAAACTAATTTGTTTTATGAAAAGAAGAGTAAAACTCTTGATTTAATTCAAGAGAAATAAGAAGGTTTTGGAACCTTGAAGAAGAAGGAAAGATCTCAGATCTGGAAAGTTTTTAGAGAGAGAAAAAGTTGTTGGGATATTTCATTATCCTTGCCTTTATAGGCTATACATATTTACATATAGCCCCTTGGGCTTTACAAAAATGACATTTTAGCCATCCCATGGCTCATGTGCCATTTCATTTTTGTACATAAGCCATGGGCTTACAAAATATTGGCTTTATACCCATTTTGCATACATTCATGTATATATAAAAAAAAATTACATAAAAAATTATTTATTACATGATCTATATTTTAGCATGGAGGAGGCTGGCCGCGGGCTCGACTTGGGCATGGGCCCGATTGACCTGGGCTTGGGCCCACCTAGCTTGGGGGTTGACCTTGACTTTGACTCGGTCAACCGGGGTGTAAATTTTTACCCCAACAACACTTACCGTACAGTCCGGTCCCGTCGTCTGATATGTCGCATATCTCGCCTAGGGGTGGTAAACGTCAGACCCCAATAGCTCGATAAGTCGTGTCGATATGAGGTCTATAACATATCGAGAAACTACTGGTAATACTTACCAGTAAATCTCAGCAACCCTGGCCAGGGATTTCCGGTTATAGCCAATCGAACACAGCGCAACATCAACTCCCTATACCGGGAGAGACGAATCCCCTCCTATCGCCCATTGCCTCCATGTGATTCGGGACTGTACCCAAAAACCACCGTTTTGCACGCCCTCTTGGACGTGGTAAGATGGAAATGAAAGCACAGTGGGAACCACACAAGACTCTCTGACGATCTCCGGTCAACAGACTACTCTGTACCAGTGTCACCAGAGAACTGCCATCTGACGTAAGGTATAATACCATCTGGGAGTTCTCGGCGAGTCCGTCCAGTGTACCCAGTCTCTACTGAGCACCCGTATATCATCTCTGTTGTCAAACACCAATGGATATGGGATCATCCATCGCCCATCTGTATGGGTCGAGAAGGTATACGCTAGTCTACTCTGGTATATCGATGCCCCGTCTCGATACACCCACGACTAGGGACCTTGAAGGATGTACTTATAGACTACGATGTCCCCACTAGTATGATCTGCATCATAGTCCAGGTAGTCAAGTACACATCCTAAGGGCTTTACCAACATGTAACAGAGAGACAATCAGTATACACGTTAAGGTAAAGAGTAACCAGATAGCATACTATCATGTCGAGCGAGAAAGTCCTCCCTATATATGTCCCAGCATCCACTACAATATACATCCTATGTATAATAATGGCCTCTAGGGCATACATATAACTAACAATCTTCCACTTGCACTAGGGCCATATGATAGCAGTGGTTGTAGTATCTCATACTCAACCATCCCATAAAAGTCTCTCTCTGGGAAAAGGCCTTTGTGAGTGGATCCGCCGTGCTGTCCTCTGAGTCTACTCTCCTAACCTCGATCACCCTGGAGATCAACCATCTCCATGATGAGGTAATACTGCCTTAGAATATGTCTGGATCACTGATGGGACGGACGTTCCTTGGCATAAGCCACAACTCTATTGTCACACAATGGGAGGAACTAAGTTCATCTCATGAACCAATATACACCCAAACAGCCTCTTTGGTAGCATCTTAAGTAGCGATGTATCCTGCCTTTATCGTTTAGTTAGCCACGGTATTAGCTTGGAACTTTTCCAACATACCGTCCCTTTACTGAGGGTAAAGACAATGCCTGTGACTGACATTCAGTCGTCTTTATCACCCTGGAACCTTTCCAGTGATTCTCCTCAGGATCGATTGATACCACCTCACTACATCTAGTGAGTATCCTAACATCCAATTACATCTATCTCATAGATGAAAACTCAAGATACAGGAGGTATCACTTTGATCCTATATGGAGAATCCTTGTGATAAGCGGAGATTGACCGAGCGTAGCATAGGAAACTTCTTCCCTATCAAGAGTATGTCATCCACATACTCTACGAGGATCGTCACCATACTCCCTACTACCTTTTTGTTTATACAAGGTTCATCTACCATTTTGATGATGTCAAACTCTTTGACTAAATCATCAAAACAGATGTTCCAACTCCGCGATGCCTGCTTTATCCTATAAAGCATCTTGCACACGTTTCCGCTGCTCCCACTGTCTACGAAGCCCTCTGGCTGTGTACTTATAGACGCTCTCTTCCAAAACATCATTTAGAAAAGCAGTCATGGCACCCAACCGCCAGATATCGTAGTCATGGTATGTAGCCGTGGCAAGTAGGATCTGGATGGACTTAAGCATATCCACTTGAAAAGGTTTCATCATTATCCACGCCTGGTCGATGACGAAAAGCTTTAACAAGTCTAGCGTTGAAAGTCTCAACTTTTCCATCTACACCAAGTAATCTTCTCAAGATATACTTGCTCCTGATGGGGATTTAACCCTTCAGATATAGCAACCAAAGTCCATACTTTGTTGGTGTACATGGTTTCCATCTCAGATCGCTAAGCATCCAGCCATTCTTACAGAGTCCTACTCCTGATGGCCAGCTCGAAACTAGTTGGGTCATCATCTCATGATGCAATCCTCGCTCCCACTGTCATAGAGAAACAGAAGTATCTCTCAGATGGGTGAGAAACCCTACTAGATCAGCGGAGAGGCTGAGGTTCGTGGTTAACTATTGAATCCTTTGGTTCTATCAAATCATCTGCTGTAGTTTGTATAGCTGGAACCTTTCCAGTTCTACATTACAGACCTTGCCTCGAGCTTGTCCGGATTTTGCTTTTCAGACATAGGCTGGACAACCCCAAATCTTAACTAACTTAAGAGATGGGCTCTTTCCTTATCATATCAAATATAAAGTGGTAGGCAACTGATTTGATTTGAACCTTATTCAATAGGTATGCAGCTTCTCAAGTGCATAACTCCCAAAAGGAAATAGGTAACTCGGTAGTACTCATCATAGAGCACACCTTATCATATAGGGTGTGAATGCTCCGCCCCGATATACCATCGTGCTATGTTGTATACGGAGGAGTAATGCTGAGAGAGAATCTCATTCTCCTTTAGAATAGTCCAGGAATTCCGTGCTCAAGTATTCTCCTCCTTGATCTCATCAAAGGACATAATACTTATACCCGTATTGGTTCTCTACTTCTAACTTATATTCTGTGAATATCTCAAAAGGTTCTGACTTGTGTTTCAATAGGAACATATGTCTGAATCAAAAAAGGTCATCAGGGAATTTAATGAAGTATAAAGAACCGGTCTTGGCAAATGTAGACAGGGGACCTACATACATCATCATGTATCATCCCAAGAGTTCACTAACTCTTTCTCTGTTTCCAGTAAACGGAGCTATGGTCATCTTATCTCTGTGACATGACTGGCAAGTTTCACAAGATGTAAATTCAAACTGATTTAAATATGCATCTAAAATGTAACTTCAGCCAGTAGGATCGCATTGATATGACCTTGTCTACAATGTCTCAAGAAGGATTCGTTCAGTTCTGAACTCTTCCTCTTGTGTGTGTTCTGTATACCAAGAACTGTAGTTTGATTTAGAACATCAACGCTTTTAGATAACGTGCCTGAACCGATCAACTTTTGATATAGGAAATGTTCAAAACATTATCCAACAATACAAAATTTTATCATTTCTTTACTAATAAAGAGAGTGATATGATTTTGTATATCAGGTTCGGTATCTAATATCATTCGTTCAGAATCAATGTATTTGGTAATACAGGGTGACAGTGACCAACAGACTTGGCTGCAACACTTGCCCCGTTTTCTGTCTCATGAAACTTATCACCCGTTCTCAGTTCTCTACCTATCTGTAGCCCTATGTAACAGATTACATATCTGGGATCCTGACCCGGTATCAAATACCCAGGACGTAGAGGATACTGAGAAACAGTTCTGTATAATGAACACAGCAGAAGATGATGCATCAGCATGCACTCTCTTCGTTTGGGCGGCACGGGAATTCAGGTATTCCCCAATTTCCTGCTCTGTCTTATAACAATTATAAGTTGGAGCGGGACCAACGTTCCCCAGCTCAGTATAACAAGCGGGTTCGGTCAATATTCCGTATTATTATCTTGATTAAGGCGTGATATAGTCGCTACCTGGAAAGAAAGAGAAGAAAACACTCAGCGTGTGCTCTTGCAAGAATAGATTGGTTATTATTTTATCTAATCAGGATGGCTCCCACTGTTTTTATCAAATCTTCCTTCAAACCCTAAAAGGAAAGACTAGCCGGGATTAATTACACACTACAAGTTCGCCAATCTTTCAGCCAGGCCAGTATCGGTACTTTGAGGGAGGTCCCCCATGCTTTCGCACGAACCTAATTAATGTAAACCTCGTTTTCCCAGAGGCGTTACCCCGTTGACACCTTTCTAGACACCTACTTGATCGGCTAATTGTAATGTGTAAAACTCTCCCATGAGTAACTCTTACTCGCAGCGGGTATCGGGATCCAACTATCTCATAGAAGGTATGCAATCTCATTGCAAATTTCAACACTTGAAATTCCCGATAATATTTTGCCCCTAACGTGCTATGACCTTGACGAAAGCCAACAAACCATAGCCCGCTAGTCAAGTTCAACCCGTACATTTCTTGATTGAATTAAACCCACCCGCACGACCCTTGACGAAAGCCAACAAAGCCGCACGACTACCCTAATCCAATCGCATCGTATGCAGCAGATAAGCAGCATATAGCTACCGCACACTGCACCTTGACGAAAGCCAACAAATGCAGCACGAATACTATATACAACTTATCTGAAATGACGGAGGGCTACAACAGGTTTTTCTGAAAACCTATTGCGTAATGAACTTGATATCGTTGTAGAATCAAATGATTTTAAAATGGAGTGTTTTTTAGGCTTTTCTAGTTTTGCTAAAGGAGTCACTCCCGGTGAAGGGATCGTCGGTCCTTTCCTCGTCGAATGAGGTGCGGGATATATCACATATATCACTGTGCAAAGCAAAAACTCTTAAAAGCAATCAAAAGACAAACCGAGTGTGTAGCATCTGCCAGTTATTGCTAAAGGAGTCACTCCCGGTGAAGGGATCTCGGTCCTTTCCTCATCGAATAAGATGCAGGATATATCACATATACCGCTGTGCAAAGCAAGAACTGTAGCTACCTGTTTTATTTTTGAAATTCGATTCTACAACATCTTTAGGTTTCTTTTATTTCATTAATCTCATTAATGAAGTCACATCATTTAAGTACCTAAATATCACAGATAAATACGACGTACACTTATGCCATCCGCATTCGCTTCGATGTCCCCTCGTGCACCGTTAGGTTAGGTAACTAACGGCAGAGCGGGGCAGGGCTAGCGCAGGTGTAAAACATAAGTAACGTCTATATAATATATCATATATACTATATACTGTATCTATCACAGAACATCACATGATCACATCACAGATATCGCAGCAGAAGAATCATATGAAATATTGGATATACTAGGACGTCCGTGTTTTCAATACGAGCCAGTATAAAACACGGATTCCACGGTCGTGATGAATAGCCAAACCCACACCCCTAGACCTCTACGAGAGCCGCAAGCAACCCTACCAATTCTGGAGTTAGGAGACCCGGACTCGACTCCTCGAGTTGGTCTCCCACTGGACTCCAGAACCCGGTTACTTGTGCTCCCCTCCTTGGGTCTATCCTAGTGCGGAAAAGTAAATAATATACAGAGGGTGACATCTTCCGCAACCTGGAAGTGCCCCTATAAAAGAATATTACATACAAGTTTTTACATGAATGAAAATGAAAAACACTCATCTCACATAAAAAAACCCCGGCTATTCAAACACGACAATCCAATATAACATATCCAGCAACACATAACATCACATGTCATCAACATAAGTAAATATGCGTATCCCAATTGCCGTTGACATATAGCAACGAAACCGGCGATATCACATATTACACTTACGGTCGCAGAAAAGAAAGTGTAAAACTACAACAGTTGGAATCCGCAACCTCCTCAGACATCGCATGCCTGACCAAATGAATTCCTTAGACATCGCATGCCTAACAATTATAAACCCCGCATTTTAGTCTCATTATCGAAAACACTTTTCAATTTCAAGTCGGGTAATTCAACAAAATTCCCGACATATTGATCGAATGCTCGTCGCAAACTTTAGTAGGCGGCCGCACCCCCGATACCGTCGACGAAGTGCACCAAGGCGGAACACCGCTGCCGCGAGCACCCGAACGGATGCTTTCGGCGACGGGGTTCTCATACAGTCACTTGGTCGGGGCTATGGAGTGAGGCTGTCTATTAAGTTTACCCGGCGAGTATCCGCGTACGCTACGTGATTGCGACGGACTTTTGATCACATCAAAATTCCGTGGCAACCGATCAAGTGAGACTAAACTGCTATGTTTATAACATTCATTCAGTTATCTCATAACTACTTGTGAATTCCAATTATTGTATCCCATTCCAGATAAATAGAAAATGTTAAACTTTCCGATCGAACATTCGAACACCCAAGTTTTCCCGAAACAGCTCAACACATGAAATAAGTTTAAAAAACATTCAGTTCATGCCTCAGTACCAACGGTCCAGCCATAGAAGGGTCAAGCCAACGCCTCACATGTGGCACGCCGTACTGCCCCAAACCCGAAGGTTCAAAGGGCAGTTCAAGATGGTCATATAATCGAGTTAAGGTTTGTTGTCTTCTAGAGGGCCCATCGTGTTACTTGCACTACTTATAACGTTTTTAAACCACGGAAAAATCCAACACTTGGAAATTTTCCGGCAGGGGAAAAAGTGGGTATTTATATCCGGTCGAACTTTTTAACATATTCTAAAATTATCCGGAAAAGCACACAGACAAAATTAGACAATCCGATCGAATCTACGAATTCCCTAAACAACCCCAGAAAACTCAACTGTAGAGTAAATATTAAAATATTCTAGAAAATACAGCACTAGAAATTAGGAATTGCTGTGCAAATGAAATAGGCTGATGTGACTACTTGGCCGCGGAACCGCCGCACAAGCCAGCTTGTGCCGCGGTTCCGCCGCACTTTAGAAGAATCATGAGCACGTGCTCCACAGTAATTCATCAAATTCCCTGCTGATTTTTCTGCATATTTTTAATTTCGAAAAAGACCAGATTTCAGAAAATGTACAGAGAGCATTTTGAGATTAGGGTTTCGGTTCGATCGGACTTCTAACTCCGTCTACGCGTCGCCTAAGGCTCTAGCTAGGCTCTGATACCACTGTAGGGTTCCTAGGCACACTAAAGAGGTCTCACAAGGCATCAACCATGCCAATTTCAAATTTTACAAGTGCCTACAAACCCTAAACTAGATCGTTAACTAGAATTTTAGGCGATGCAATGAAACTAGTTTACAACTAAACTAAAAGAACGGAAATACAACCTTTGTAGATCCGTTTCTCTACCTCCATAGCTCCATGATGAAGTCCTCTCCGCTGTCCAAATCGAACCATGACTTTAGCATCGGCTTCATCAGAGAAAAAGCGGGCTAGGTCATCGACGACGATGCCGAAGATGATCTACGTCGAGGCATCACTAGATCAAGCTCCACCTTCACCAAGCCATGAAAACTTGTGAAGGAAACACCCTATATTACTTGGCAAGAGGTAGAGAATGAAGAAATAGGAAGTGGGTTCACTTTAGAATTGGATTTCTCACTCATTTCATCAAGTCACCATTGATGAAGTCATGCTTTCTTCATTGAAGAAGATGAAGAAGAAGAAGAAGATAGAATATGATAAGTATATTAAAAACAAAAATAAAATCCACACTTATCATATCTTAACCAAGGTCAAGTGTAGAGAGTTAACTTGAGTTAGGTTGAATGGTTAGGGTTAGAGAAGAAGACAAGAATGGTTGCTTTGGTCAAAACTTCATGAAGCTTCAACAAGCTTCATGAAAAGAATGAAAGAAACCATTTTTGTTTTTCTTATATCTATTTCTCAAAAATGAATAGATAAATAAATAAATGAATAAATAAGTAAGATAAGCAAAACCCTAATCATTAACTTAACCATGGTTTAATCTTTACACTTAACCAAGTTAACATGTATCATCAAACATGATACAATCAAGTGCACAAAAGTATATCACATATACAACTTGTGCAAAGCAAGTGAGAAAATCCATTTAAACTGAACCAATACTAGTTAATGCAAAGTAATATATCAAATATATAATTATACATTAAATCATTAAATCAACACTTGATTTAACGATCCGGTCACATCGCATATAACCGACTAGTATCCAATGTATTGGCTTATCGAATCAACCCTCGATTCGATAACTAGGTTATATCGCATATAACTATTCGATACATTTATCGCGAGAATAGAATACGGTATCACATACACGCATTATTCTCGGTCCCGCACATATCTCATATGCGCCCCTATTTCATTTCGCTTGAGCCAGGAAACCTCTGTGTAGGACTCTAAAGACTCGTCAATACGCCGGCAGCAGATGATGATCATATCAAGCACCCACAAGCCGCAAGCGGTCTGCTAAACGTAACGGCCACCCGGGTATTGAGCGATCAGAAGATCGACGAGCAAGCCCGCTCACACTCCTGTGAATCCAACCAGTAACACTTACCGTACAGTCCGGTCTCGTCGTCTGATATGTCGCATATCTCGCCTGGGGGTGGTAAACGTCAGACCCCAATAGCTCGATAAGTCGTGTCGATATGAGGTCTATAACATATCGAGAAACTACTGGTAACACTTACCAGTAAATCTCAGCAACCCTGGCCAGGGGTTTCCGGTTATAGCCAATCGAACACAGCGCAACATCAACTCCCTATACCGGGAGAGACGAATCCCCTCCTATCGCTCATTGCCTCCATGTGATTCGGGACTGTACCCAAAAACCACCGTTTTGCATGCCCTCTTGGACGTGGTAAGATGGAAATCAAAGCACAGTGGGAACCACACAAGACTCTATGACGATCTCGGGTCAACAGACTACTCTGTACCAGTGTCACCAGAGAACTGCCATCTGACGTAAGGTATAATACCATCTGGGAGTTCTCGGCGAGTCCGTCCAGTGTACCCAGTCTCTACTGAGCACCCGTATATCATCTCTGATGTCAAACACCAATGGATATGGGATCATCCATCGCCCATCTGTATGGGTCAAGAAGGTATACGCTAGTCTACTCTGGTATATCGATGCCCCGTCTCGATACACCCACGACTAGGGACCTTGAAGGATGTACTTATAGACTACGATGTCCCCACTAGTATGATCTGCATCATAGTCCAGGTAGTCAAGTACACATCCTAAGGGCTTTACCAACATGTAACAGAGAGACAATCAGTATACACGTTAAGGTAAAGAGTAACCAGATAGCATACTATCATGTCGAGTGAGAAAGTCCTCCCTATATATGTCCCAGCATCCACTACAATATACATCCTATGTTTAGTAATGGCCTCTAGGGCATACATATAACTAACACATCATACTGCTGGTAGTCAAGCAAGAATCCTATGGGCTCTATCAATGTGTAATAGTGATCTGTAATGTCATCTGAAGTATGTACACGATGATAAAGACAAACCAGATAGCATACTATGATCTCGAGTAAGACTGTTCTACCGGTATAGGTCCTCCCTTAATCATTGCAATCACATGCCAGTGATCCAAAAATTGAGTTGAGGGCACTATATCCAATAATCTCCCACTTGCACTTAAGGCTAATTATTGCGATGTCGCATACTCACAGCCCGTGTGATATCGAACACCCAACTCTCTACTAATCAGTTTCACAAAGCTCGTTCATGAAACTATTGCTTTCGAGAAATAGCCTCAGTGAGTGGATCCGCTTTGATATCTCTTTCTATGTCTCTCTTTATCTCATGTTCACGGAGAAAACCATCTTCCAAAATGAGCAATATCTGTCTTAGAATATGTCTGGATATCTGATGGGACCTAGTTCACAAATGAACTCCAAATCCAGCAAACTTCTTAGACTGTATCGTCAACAGAGTTTAATCAGTATCCTGGGCCATGCCTCCCTCGGTATCCGCTTGGACCACCTGTCCAAACTACTGCCCCTCGTCAGAGGGAAAACTATAACTCTGACAGTCACTCTGTCATCCAGGTCACCTTGGAAGCCTGGAAAGATAACCGTCTCCCGAAGGAGGCTGCCGTTATCAAATCCCTAGAACATCAACTTATGATCTAAAACTGCTTCCGAACGTTTCTCCAGGATTGGATTAATATCAACTTATTTCAGCTAGTGCAAAACAACATCTGGTGTGGTACTTGACATCTCATGATTGACTCAATCGCCTAAGCAAGTGATATGACAATCATGCACATTCCTCTCCCCTTTAGTCTGTAAGACACCTTTAGAGAGGGTAACTCCATCACCTGCAGGTACACTACCATACCAGGAGTCGTCCATTCTAAATACCTTTAGAATACTGTCTAAGTACCCAGATTAGGACACTTCCCAAATCTAGATCTAAAACCATAGATCTAGTAACCAGAATGCCTAATATTATATCTATATCCTATGTGGAGAAGCCACTGTGTGGCAACCACGGTATAACCGATCGTAGTATAGGAATTTCACTTCCTACAACGTGTATGTCATCCAAATGCCAGGACATCACACCCTACTACCTTCTTAACAGATCCATCTCCTATTCTGATGAAGTCAAAGCCCATGAATGTCACATCAAAAATAGATGATCTATCTCTGCTATATCTGCTTCAGTCTATAGACATAAACTACTTGTCCACTATGCTTCCGCTGCTCCCACCGACTACGACAACCCTCTGGCAGAGTCCTATACACGTGCACTTCTAAAGCTAGTTTAGAACGACGCTATACTCATCCTCCTGCCGGGTTTCATAGTCCAGAACTGCAGCAATGGCAAGTCTGGGTAAACAAGAACCTCCCTGTCACCGTCCTTGAGGCTACCGGAGTACCTCTCGGGTGCCTGAGGTTACCCACCATATCTGCGGAGTGGCCAGTGGAATGTCAAACCTGATTGAATTTTTGGGTTCTTATTAAATTTTCAGTAATCGTCTGTGGTTTTGGAATCACTTCCAGTTCTACCATACTCCCACTACTGTTTTCTGAAAAGTCTATTTTACTAAAACTGTGGCGAGTCAAGAACAATATCACTACTGATCTTCCAGATGGTAGAAAGTTAACCATCGTCATAACCCGGGTTAACCCACAAACAGACATTACAGAAACGTGCCTTGAGTTATTCAGAGTCTGGTTTTAAGCATAAACCGTACAACTCCATATAGCTTAACATCGTTAAGATATGATCCATTCTATATACAATATAGAAATAGAGGCACTGATTTAATTAGAACTAGATTCAAATCATGCAGTTGTCTCTAGTGCATGTCAACTAAATGGAGAGAGGCCGATCAGCATTACTCAGCTTAGAAGTGCATCCAATTATGAGTAATATGAAAGAGAAGCAAGTTCTCAAAACCATTGCTATCAATTGAATACCAAATACAAGTATCTACATCTTCGATCACCTTGAAGAATCCCGATACTTGCGACACGTGGTTCTCTACCTTATTCTTGTACCTATAACTTCTCAAAACTTGGATCTTGTATTTCTACGAAACACGTGTCTAAAACTTGAGAAGTCACAAGTAAACATAATATAGTACGAGGATCAACCCCTTTGTCCCAATGGACATTGGACAATATACAATACTTTGTATAAGTCCCCTGAATTGAATAACTCAAACCCTATGCGTCGTAGGTTGAAAACTGTACTTATGGTTAAGAAAAATTACACCGCTGTTGAATGCTCCTTACCTAACCATCAACTGATATAGGTAAATATCATGGACATAATTTCAAAATGTTATATATCACTTTATAAAATAAACGTACAGATATATCAGTTTGAAATTGGTGCATAACAACGGATATTTAAAACCAAATATTTACCGTCCGGCAAACACCCAGGCGATTTTCTCAAATATCACCAATTACAACGAATCCCGATATAATGAGGATGATCACCTAATTCCCAATAAGTTACCCCTACTCATCATCTGAAAAACCATACAGATGTGAGAATCAAATCTGGTAAATACATACCCTGGAGCAAGAGCTAATTGGGAAATCAGTTTTCTATTAACAATACACAGTGAAACCGAAACATGATATGTTTCGAAAGGGTATCCGGGTATTCCTAATAATGCCTCTTCCATTATCAGATTCATGACCGTAACCGTATATACGCGGTTTGGTCATGAATGATAGCAGTCACATTTTACTTTGCCCTTTTTGTAATCCCTTTATTTGTCTTTACTTATTACCTTCTGTACACCACACTTAGACTAATTGGTTTTCTTCATTCCCTACCTTTTGGCACCTACCTATGGTTTGGAAGAAGACTATCCAATAAGTGCAATAGGTGTACTCTCTCCTAATCTTAGGAGCCCTCACAACCTGAGAGAAGGTAAAAGGAAAAGACAGCTGAATAATCCTATTCAATCTCTCCAGAACCAAAATCCATCCTTGAATCTGGAACAAGTTCCTTCGAGTTTGTATGTAACTATACAATGGATTTATCCAATGAAAGTGAATGTTCGTAGTGATACGGGATGTTCTGGAGAAATGCAAAGGGTAAAAGAAGGAGTGGCAATGAGTATGCAACTCAGACAATCCAAAAACCAGTGTTTTCAGAAAGTTCGATTAACTTGTGTTAGTTATATGTATGCCCTAGAGGCCATTACTGTACATGTGATGTATATTGTAGTGGATGCTTAGACATATATAGGGAGGACTTTCTTGCTCGACATGATAGTATGCTATCTGGTTACTCTTTACCTTAACGTGTACACTAATTGTCTCTCTGTTACATGTTGGTAAAGCCCTTAGGATGTGTACTTGACTACCTGGACTATGATGCGGATCATACTAGTGGGGACATGGTAGTCCATAAGTACATCCTTCAAGGTCCCTAGTCGTGGGTGTATCGAGACGGGGCATCGATATACCAGTGTAGACTAGCGTATGCCTTCTCGACCCATACAGATGGGCGATGGATGATCCCATATCCATTGGTGTTTGACATCAGAGATGATATACGGGTGCTCAGTGTTGACTGGGTATACTAGACGGATTCGCTGAGAACTCCCAGATGGTATTATATCTTACGTCAGATGGCAGTTCTCTGGTGACACTGGTACAGGTTAGTCTGTAGACCCGAGATCGTCATAGAGTCTTGTGTGATTCCCACTGTGCTTTGATTTCCACCTTACCACGTCCAAGAGGGCGTGCAAAACGGTGGTTTTTGGGTACAGTCCCGAGTCACATGGAGGCAATGAGCGATAGGAGGGGTTTCGTCTCTCCCGGTATTGGGGGTTAATATTGCGCTATGCTCGATTGGCCATAACAGGGAAGTCCCTGGCCAGGGCCGGTTTAGAGATTTACTGGTAAGTATTACCAGTAGTTTCTCGACCCGTTATGAGCCTCATATCGGCATGACTTATCGATTATTGGGGTCTGACGTTTACCACCCCTAGACTTGATATGCGACATATCAGACGAGGAGACCGGACTGTACGGTAGTGTCACTGTCAGACTTTTTGCAGGAGTTGGAGCAGGCTTGCTTGCTGATCTTCTGATCACTCAATACCCGGGTAGCCGTTACGTCCAGCTAGTACCGCTGACGGCTTGTGGGTGCTTGATATGATCATCACCTACTACTGGCGTATTGACGAGTCTTTAGAGTCCTACATAGAGCTTATACTGGCTCAGGCAAAACGAAATAGGAGAGCATATGTGATATGTGCGAGACCGAGAATAATGCGTGTATGTGATACCGTATTCTATTCTCGCGATGTTTTGTGTCGATCGGTTATATGCGATATAACCAAGTTATCGAATCAAGGGTTGATTCGATAAGTCGATACATTGGATGTTGGTCGGTTATATGTGATATAGCCGGATTATTAAGTCAAGTATTGATTTAATGATTTAGTGTATAATTGTATATGTGATATACTAATTTACATTAACTAACATTGGTTCACTTAAGCATTAGTTTTTCTCACTTGTGCACAAGTTAATATATATGTGATATATATTCATTTGTGTACAAATTGTATCATGGTTGTTGATACACATTACATGGGTGTATAAGACTTATACCATACTTATTATAGTATTGGGTTTTTATATTTAAAGTAATTCTAAAATTAGTGGATAATGAGTTCATAAGCATGAAGCTTCATGAAGCTTATGTTGCATTGACTTAGTCCACTAGTTTTGTTTTACTTAAGATATTAACTAACCTAACCACTATAATTAGCCATGGTAATGTCTCTACATGAGTTAGTATATGATACTCACTCACCATGGTTAGCTCACTCACTCTCTTGATCATTATCTATTCTCATTTTGAGCTCATCTTCTTCCTCCTTGAAATTCTTGCTAGGGTTTGAAAAAGAGTGAGATACAAAGTGAGAAAAGAAATTCTAAAGTTTACCCATTTCCTATTTCACCATCCTCTACTAGACTAGCACTTTAGTTTAGGGTGTTTGCTTCACTAATTCTTTGGTTAGTGAAGTAGAACCTTGAGTTCGTATTTAGATCATCTTCGGCCTTGAAGACTTCAAGCAATACCGTTGCCTCTTCTCATGGAGCCGTCCGAGGGTCCGGGAGAACCACGATCGCAGCGAAGGGACTACTACAAGGAGCTTAAGAAGTGAAGGACCGATCTACAAAGGTTGTATTTCGTATTCACTTAGTATTAAAGAGTTTAACTTGAATGTGAAACCCTAATTTTCTAGCAAAGATCTTGTTTAGAGTTATTCGGCACGGCTAAAATTTTAATCCGGCATGGTTGATGCCTTGTAGAACTGTTCCCCTCTGAACGGCGGCCGCGACGACGCGAGGACGTCTAGGCCTGAGATTCGGGGCAGATACTATATGGTTTTATCCATCTACCTCTCCGAAGATGCCAAGTTGATTTATGGCACCGTGTATCGGAGGTTTAGACGGATGCGGCCGATGTAGCAGACTTCATCAAATTCCCCCTCGCTTAAGGGGTTTTTGATTGTGGGGACGCTCTTCCCTGCAGGCGCAAGCCCCTGCAGTTAATTACGCTACCGCATCGCGGTAACAACTTTCTCCTTCTCCAGAATTTCACTTCATGTCGTGGGTGTTTGTTTTGTTTGTGGTTGCCCGTGGATTGTATACGGAGACTGAGTAATGCCGTCGCCCGTAGGACGTGGATTAGTCCAAATCCGTATTTACTTAGATTTGGGTTTGGTGTTTTTAGTTTAAGGATACGTTAGCCGCATTTGAGACTAAGATCAACTTAAACGTTCGTTAAGGATACGTTAGTCTGATTTGAGACTAAGATCAACTTAACGGGATCGTCTAGATCCATTTTCAGTTTAAGGACATAGTGGTCCATTTAATATATGGCCGTCGGGACCCGTCACCTCTCTGATGACGTTGAAGGATTACAACGACATGTATCAGAGGAGTCCGGAGATGTACCCTTGAACCAAAGTTGATTGGGGGTCTTATAGTCCAATTTGGGACTAAAGTCTGTTTGAATGTTTAAGGATACGTTAGCCATATTTGAGGCTAAGATCAACTTAAACGGGATCGTTTAGATCCGACAAAAGAGCATTTGAGAGCTCTATTGTTCCAGTTTAGGGACATTGCGGTCCATAGGTAGTTTAGGGACATTGCGGTCCATTGGTAGTTTAGGGACATTGCAGTCCATATTCCAGTTTAGGGACATGGGGGTCCGTGTTCCAGTTTAGAGACGTGGTGGTCCGTATTCCAGTTTAGGGACGTGGTGGTCTATGTTCCAGTTAGAGACGTGGTGGTCCGACATTAGTTTAAGGACGTTTCGGTCCAACATTAGTTTAAGGACGTTTCGGTCCACGAGTTTAAGGACCCCGCAGTCCATATTCATGTATGATCGTTGGGACCCGTCATCTCTCTGGCGTCGTTGAGGAATCACAACGATAGGTGTCAGAGGAGTTCGGAGATGTACCCTCGAATCGGATGTAGATTGATTTAAGAGAGGAGCTGTGCTCAGTCAATTTAATTTGAGGACTTACGGCTATGATTGGGCTAAGTCCAGTTTCAACATTTTTTTTTGTGTTTAGCCTGTGCTAGGGCTTTACCCCTTTTTAGTAATACACTGCATTATTCTTGTTCTGGTTGGGCCCTGCCCTTTTATAAATGATGCAGAGCATCTATTTCTTTGTTTGGGCTTTGCCCCCCTTTTTTTAAAAATGCATAGCATTTTTTTTATTAGGCATGTTATGCCTTTTAATTGGGCTCTGTCCCTTTTCTTTAATAATGCAGAGCATTAAATACTCTGACAGTGCCCCACGTGGCTTGTCAGGCGCTTTGCGCCAAGTAATGAGCGCAAAATCATATGGTGGTGACACGTGTCACGCTTTGGCGAGCGCAACAGCGCAGTGCACTGTGTCAGTGCACTGCGCTGCTGCGCTACTAACATGTGGCGCTTCCTGGTGGCTTGCGCCAACACAGGAGCGCAACAGCGCAGTTCTTGCAAGTGCAGAGCATTGTTTTATCTTTTGATCGATTTTAAATCAAAGAAAACAAGTTTTTCTTGTTTTCAAGGAACCAATGGTTCATAAGCAAGTGCAAAGCACTATTATTAGTTAGTTTTCTTTCTTATTGAAGATCATTGATCTTGTTCTTAGATCAATGATCTGTTTTTAAGAGAATTTTCTCTTTTTCTGAAAGTTTTTACCTTTTTGTTCTTGAGGAGTTCTTCAGAGTTCTTTTTTTTCTCTCAGAAAATATTGATGCCTTTGAATTGAGGCTTAGGGTCCTTTTTATAATGCCCATAAATTAGTTAAATTTGTTAAAGAGATCTTTCTCTGAGTGATTCGGGGAATTTTCCCCACCGTTGGATCTTTGATCCAAGGGCTTCTGTTTTACAGAAGAAAATCTTCTTGTTTTAACAAGAACAGAAAAGATTTCTTTAGAATTTTAATTCTGTTTGGCGCAAATGCTCCAGAGCGTGACACGTGTCACGCAGTGCACAGCGTAGCGCAACTGTGTTTGCACATCTGCGCCGACACGTGTTGCGCAGCGCACAGTGCTGCGCAGCTGTGTTTTGCGCATCTGCGCCGACACGTGTCGCGCAGCGCAGCGCTTGCGCAAAAGCGACTGTGCTGACACGTGTCGCGCAGCGCAGCGGTTGCGCAACTGAAGCTTTGCTTCTATTTTGTTTTTTAATAGAGCTTTTCTCTGATTGGGCGCGCTGACTTGGGCGCTGCGCTGCCGTATCAGTTTTTGACACGCGGCGCGTTGCGCGCAGCGCAAAGAATTTGAAGCGTTGCTTCGAATTTTGAAATTTGAAATTCAAACAGAGTTTTGCTCTGATTGGGGAAAAAAAATGCCCCCCACCGTTGCGCTCACGTGGCATGCACGTGAGTGCAGCGGTGGCAAAATCTTGACCGTTGGATCCAAGGGGTCAGGTGAAAGGGCGCAGGCGCCTATAAATAGGACTCTTGGTCCTTGAAATTTTTTTTTACCATTTTCAAGAACTTGAATTTCAGAGCTTTGCTCTTGTTTAAGATTTTTTAGAGCTTTGCTCTCATTTCTTCCCAAGAACTCCAGAGTTCAGATTTTTAGAACAACTTAGGTAAAATTTAAATTAAATTAAATTAAATTTGATTAACAGATCCTTGCTCTTATAGATCTTTGATCCAAAGAAAACCCCTTTGGGGTTTTATCAACAGAGCCTTGCTCTCAGAAATCTACAGATATACAGAGATCTTGTTCATGGGTTTTAACCCTTGAACAGAGCTTTGCTCATGGATCAAATGTAGATCTTTTCTGATCTGAAAGTGGAGAACTCCTAAAAGTTTTTTATGGATCTTTAAGATCCCAAATTTTTAATCTTTAATAGTTAAAGTTTTCTTCTTTTTTTTATGGCTTTTCCATCATTATTGTAGAGCTGAGCTCTTTCCAAGGAAATTTTTATTCCCTTAAGACCAGAGTTTGACAAATGTCACTCTGTGACAGGGCTTTGCTCTAAAAGAGGAGATTTTCTCCTTGTCTCTAGGGATTTCCCATCAATGAGGATATTCTCTTGGGGGTCTTTTTATTAACTGACAGTCTCATCCAATGATGGGACTGTCTTATTAAATGATGCGCCGTCATTCAGATTTTGTGGGTCCTCATTTGATCCCTTACCCACTGCATTGTAGTGTGGCATAAAATTTTAAAATGTCGAGCGTTGGAGTTACAACACCGACGGCTAATTAAAAAATTTTGTCTCTCCGTAGGAAACATGTCTGGTAATTTGTCTTTCCCGTTTGTTCGCTCGGAGGGGGGGTTTCCCCAGGCACCGGTGGACCGAGTGGTGTTCGCTCTCATAAAGGACCATGACCCCGAGCATAAGAGCCTTCACCTATGGGGTAGGTGGTACAATGAGATCATCCAGGGTCGCCGAAGTTTCAGTTCCGCCACGCCGTCTGAGCCGATATTTTCGATCTCATATGCGGATGAACCCCCGGTGAAGTATGCCATGGAGGTTAAGAATTGGAATTCAGATGACCTCCTACAGCCTGCAATTGGTGCTATTCCCGTGCAGCAGCCGCCGGCAATAGATATCTTAGGAAGGAGAATCTGTCAGGGTGAAGCACGCCCTTGGGGACAGGCCTATAATATTGGATTGGTCCCGCGACCCCCCACCGGATACTTGCAGTGGGCCCGGTACATCCTTTCGGCGAAAAGGACTCATTTGATGAAGATTGGTCTGTATTCGGCCATCTATGTCTCGCTCTTCGAGTATCCCTCTCCTCCGACGTGGTGGATCAAGGCCTTTATTGAACAATGGAATATCCCCACCCATACCTTCCTGATGACGGACAGGGAGGTCTCTATTTCTTTGGAGGAGTTTGCTGAAGTCTCGGGTCTGCTAATGAGGGGGGAGCACTATGAGGAGTTGCTTCCTCCCGATGAATACGTCTTTGCTACCAAGCCGCTGGTGTTTGATCTGCTCCGGAGAACGCTATTCAGCACCAGTATCCGGGCTTGGTGAAACTATTGGAGATTTATGAAGGACTTTATCTGGAATCGGGCGACCGGGGCGTCGGTTTTGCAGATTTCATTGCTCGCTTCATTCGACCAGAGTTCTTATCAGAGTGGAGCGAGAAGTTCGCCCAGCTCGATGACCCTTTTGGGTTCGGTTTGGATCGCCGACCCACATCGGAGGATGACCACAAAGACTTTTATCTCCCTGGTGCCGCCGTCGTCCCTTTTTCAGAAATTGCCGTCCCCGGCATGGATGAAAAGACCTTTTTTGTAGGGTTCTTGGGCTTGTGGTTGTGCAGTTTTGCTCTTCCTATGCACCCACGCCATATGCGGCCGACTGTTTTATACCCAGTGCATCGGATGGTGGCTGGTTTGCAGTTGTCAGTAGGAATCGCCGGGCTGGCTCATCTTTATAATGGACTTAGTGTAGCGGCGGACGCTAGTGAACCAGGGGTGTAACCCGCCAACTTCCCGATTCACTCCTTTACCTCTTGGATGGAAATGCACGTGCACGGGGTGTTCGGTGCCCATAAGATTCCTCCCTTTTTTGAGAAATGCAGGCTCCCGAGGGTCATACGGCTGGTCGGGGCTTCGATCGTAGTTGCACCTCCGCGGGAGGCAAGGGGGCTGCTCCTTCGACCACACCCGGTCGGGGCAAAGACTTCTTTCTTGGATAAGGTCATAACAATAGGCTCAGAGACCACCAAGTCAGTAGTGTCGCTACGCGATGATCTTAAAGACGGGGCTTCCATATTGAAGGCTCGGGAGATCCTCCACCTCTATTCCATTCGGCCGGGCTACCTGGTGTTCAGGCAAAATGAGACAGCACTCTTTATGAGGTATAATCCGTACCAGTTCGCTCAGCAATCGAGCTACAACCAAGGGATCCCGATGGAAGCTTTCTTGGAAAAGCCCGTGGTTAGCCGAGAGGGGATAAAGAACGCAATGCACCATTTTATGCGGCTTAACACGGGTTCTTATTTCTTTATTAGCGAGCCGAGCTGCATCCCTAAAGTCCTCAACGCGTACGTGGACTGGTATGCGCATGCAATGGGGCCCGTTATTCTGATGGAGAAGCGTATGCTAGTTGACCGCAAGGGTGCACCTCCCGGCGGCGATCGCAAGGCTCCCTTGAGGCCGGGGACCCTGGTCATTTCTCCATTGAAAAGTGCCGGAGTTGGACCTCCGCGCCTGTTGAGCCCTCCGCGCGGATTGCCGCCTCGCGATACTGTGGATGCGCCACCATCCCCCCATGCTCCAGTGGAGGCGGTAACTGTGGTATCGCCGGAGTCCGGTGCAGGCACAGATATCGGGACCCGCCGCCCCAAGGTGTCTGCCAAGCGTAAATCAGTCCCGAGTGCATCCAGAGTTGGCGGGCAAAAGAAGAAGAAGTCGCTCCTTTCCCTTGACGCGATTCTTGGTTTAGAGCCTGAGGCCCCTCTTACCGAAGGAATAAGTGAATATAGCAGCAATAAGGGCTTCGCGGTAGACCCCGCAGACACCAACCTGGCGGCCGCCATTGCGGCTTCTGAGCGATCAGCGAGGCTTGAAGCGTGGTTGAGTAAACTCGCTGAGTCAGGTAATTATTAGCTGCTTTCTTCATCATTTCATCGCATTTTTTCTTTATCATTATTCTTGGCTAATACCTTTCCCCATTTTCAACAGGTGTCTCTACCGAAGAAGCTATTGCTGCCTCTTTGAAAACCTTCCAAGAGGAGGAGAAGAAACGCGCTTTAGCGGGCGCCGGTATGTCTCACCCCCCCTTTTTTTTAAAAACAAATTTCATTATCTTTTTCGATAGTCAACTTAACTTTCTTCCTTTGTTTCTTTGTAGGGGTTATATCAGTCGATGAGGGGATCCTCCCTGAATCTGTTATTGGAGTTCCGGTCTCGTCAGGGCTGCTGCAAGAGCCTCGACTTGACAAGTCAACGAGGGATGCCTTGAAGAATTTGGAGGCATCCCTGTATACAGACGAGGACGCCTCAATGAGAGAGGCTCTGGTGAGGTCCGTCTCAACGGCCCGGGAGGAGAGAAAGCGGCTAAGGCTCGAGGCGAAGGCGCGCAGGGCTGCTTTAACCATGGGAGCTGGCTCAAGTACCATTATTCTCTCTGCTTCTCCTTCTGAAGAGCTCTCGGCTGGTCTATCTATCGCACGCAGACAGGTAGCGCGTGCGGTTCGGGAAGCTAATGAGAAGTCCACTTCAGGTAATATTTCTTTCAGAATCTTGTTGTAAGAGTTGTAAATCCGTCAGTTCTTATATATCCTATTCTGCCGGGCCAAGTCCGACCGAGAGGGAGACGAAGACTGTTGAACCTGAGGGGCCAGAAGAGGCGGGATCTGCCGAACCCGAGCTGACGGTGGGCAACGTTACTGGGGCTGCGGAGCCTGAGCTGGATGTTGAGGGATTTGCAGCCAAGAAGGTCATTGATGCCGAGCCTGAAGTGGCGGCAGATGAAATGATCGTCGTAACTGAGCCCAGGGTAATGGCGGACGAGGCGCTTGAGGCCGGCGACCTCGTAGTGACGGCGGATGAGCCGATGGAGATCGCAGAGCCCGAAGAAGTAGCGGGTGAGATGAGCACGACTCTCGAGAAGGAGTCAGCCGCTCTCTCCCAAGAGTCTGGTAATGCTCCGATCATTGCCCTCCCCACTTACGATCTTCCGCCGTCTCCTGGCCGCGCGAGCACGACGACGGTCCCTATCAAGTCGGGTGATGAGGCCACGGGCGGCGGCCCCATGTCGATGGAAGAGGGAGTCGCCTCCGTTTCAGCCGGGAGTTCATCAGGTAAGTCCCAAGTTGCTGTCTTTCTTTACTTTGCGATCCCTTCTGACAAGTTTACCTTTTTCGTAACGCAGGTGCAGCCAATGCTGATGCCCCACTGCTCAAGGGAGCGCCCTCAACGACTGCCTTGGCGGTGGTCAGCTCTCAACCCTCTCTCATACCGTCGAAGATGTTGGAAGGTATGGGTTTTCAATTTATTAATCTTATCTTCCAAACGCATAATTTGTGTACTAAAGTCGCACAGTTATGTCTTTTCAGGAGTGCTCTTTGATCATCTATATTAAGTGTTGCTCCCACACTTCTCCTTCCCATCCGAACTCGCTTCTTGCTCTGGTAGCGCTGGTGAGCATGATTTCCATTGATATCTTTCTTTTTTTTTATTGCTGGAGTTACTTCTAAACCCTTTTTTTTATCTCGACTGCAGTGCTACAGATTGAAGGAGGGGATAAAAGATCGGCTGCGCCACCGGCCCTTCCGGCCCTGCCACCTGTCTCAGCTGGTACGGTGACTATCACATCGATAACTCTCCCCTTTTTTATTTCTTGCACTGTTATCTGATCACATCTTGTTTCTTTTCAGCTGTCGTTCCGGCCTCGGCGCCTTTCGAGCCTCGCATTACAATGCTGGCGGGTCCTTATCTGAGAAGTCTGTCTTCAAAAGGCGCCGCGAATAGTCTGCGCATGTTGAGTGACTACGTCGAGGAACTCGACGTTGAAACTCCTACATCTGCCGCAGACTTCGCTACGGTGGTTAACCCGATGCTGGCAATACTCGTGAATTTTCATAATGAGGGCATCATCGCATCTTGGGTTAACCATTGCAGGGAGATCGAGGCCCGCCTGCATCAGTTGGATTCGCTGCGTCCCGCTCCCGAGACCTTGGCCGCCAGCAATCAAAGAGCGGTGTGGATCGAGCAGAGCGCTTCTTACTTTCGCCATCTCGAACAAGAAGTCATTTCAAGGCGTAAGGAGTGCGGTGAGACTTCGAGCAAGTCTGCCCAACTGCATGCTCGGGTGGAGGCCAATGCTGCACGGCTGAAGGTTATCTTTGAGGCCCTTCTGCAATGTCTTTCCGAAGGGTTATCATTAAGGCAACAGCTTGACGTTGTCGAGCGAGATGCACCCAGCCAGGTAGCAGCCCAGAAAGCGGCGGAGGAGCAGCTTTCATCCTTCTTGCAGCAGTGAGCCCAAGTGGAAGCAGAAGTGGCCGTGGCAACCACCCATAAAGAGGCGCTAAAGGAAGTGCAAGAGCAGCTCGTGAATTTACTAAAGACACTTCCTCCTCATTAGCTATCCCTCTTTGTATCGTTTGTACTTGTAGATAAAAAAATGTATATATGTATTTTTTATTCTTTAGCACAATGTATCCTGTACTCAATCAAGTTTATGAATAAAAGATACACATTTTCTGTAATGTCTTGTGTCATTTCTCTGCTTTTTCTTTCTTTTATTATCAGCATTCCACCTTAGTAAAACGTGGTCAACAGATAATAGAGCACGTATCTTGACTTTCTTAAAAAAAATAGCGATGGCTTAGGCCATAGGTTCAGATCTGCTGTCTAAAACTTTTCAACTCTATGAGCTACGAGGGTCTCGTAGAGATTTTTCTCCCTACGGATCGATAGGATCTCGTAGGTGGGTTTTTCTCCTTAGGAGTCGTGAGGATTCCTAAGTGTGTTTTCTCTTATAGGTCGTAAGGATCCTAGAGGACTCGTAAGCGGTTGTTTCCCTCCTTGTCAAAACTTGACTTCGGAGAGTGAGACCCGTGGATAGTATGCAAGAGACCGTTCAGATCGACTTGCAAGGTACAATTGTTTAGGAAGCAAGTTTTTTAATCCCTGCTGCCTGAGGCTTTATCTTGTAAGTTGAGACGAATCGGGAGTTTTCCCGCGGAGACGCTGGTTTCTCTGCGAGTCGACGCAGATCAGGAGGCTCTCGTCAAGGAGTGTTTGTATCCGTGAGTCGAGGAATTTGCTAAGGATTATTTGTTTCCCTAGCGCCAAGGATTATTTGTTTCCTTGGGGTTTGAAACGAGTTGAGAATTTCCCACGGAGGCACTGGTTACTCTGCGAGTCGACGCGGATTAGGAGGCTCTCGTCAAGGAGTGTTTGTATCCGTGAGTCGAGATGTTTGCTAAGAATTATTTGTTTCCCTAGCGCCAAGGATTATTTGTTTCCTTGGGGTTTGAAACGAGTCGAGAATTTCCCATGGAGGCACTGGTTGCTCTGCGAGTCAACACGGATCAGGAAGCTCTCGTCAAGGAGTGTTTGTATCCGTGAGTCGAGGAATTTGCTAAGGATTATTTGTTTCCCTAGCGCCAAGAATTATTTGTTTCCTTGGGGTTTGAAACGAGTCAAGAATTTCCCACGGAGGCACTGGTTGCTCTGCGAGTCGACGCGGATCAGGAGGCTCTCGTCAAGGAGTGTTTGTATCCGTGAGTCGAGGAATTTGCTAAGGATTATTTGTTTCCCTAGCGCCAAGGATTATTTGTTTTCTTGGGGTTTGAAACGAGTCGAGAATTTCCCATGGAGGCACTGGTTGCTCTGCGAGTCGACGCGGATCAGGAGGCTCTCGTCAAGGAGTGTTTGTATCCGTGAGTCGAGATGTTTGATAAGGATTATTTGTTTCCCTAGCGCCAAGGATTATTTGTTTCCTTGGGGTTTGAAACGAGTCGAGAATTTCCCACGGAGGCACTGGTTGCTCTGCGAGTCAACGCGGATCAGGAGGCTCTCGTCAAGGAGTGTTTGTATCCGTGAGTCGAGGAATTTGCTAAGGATTATTTGTTTCCCTAACGCCAAGGATTATTTGTTTTCTTGGGGTTTGAAACGAGTCGAGAATTTCCCACGGAGGCACTAGTTGCTCTACGAGTCGACGCGGATCAGGAGGCTCTCGTCAAGGATGTTTGTATCCGTGAGTCGAGGAATTTGCTAAGGATTATTTGTTTCCCTGGCGCCAAGGATTATTTGTTTCTTTGGGGTTTGAAACGAGTCGAGAATTTCCCACGGAGGCACTGGTTGCTCTGCGAGTCGACGCGGATCAGAAGGCTCTCGTCAAGAAGTGTTTGTATTCGTGAGTCGAGGAATTTGCTAAGGATTATTTGTTTCCCTAGAGCCAAGGATTATTTGTTTCCTTGGGGTTTGAAACGAGTCGAGAATTTTCCACAGAGGTACTGGTTGCTCTGCGAGTCGACGCGAATCGGGAGGCTCTCGTCAAGGATTGTTTGTTTCCCTGAGTTGAGGTATCTGCTGAAGACACTGGTTTCTTCGGAGTTGGACTGAACCGTCGAGATTTGGCTTTGTCTTCTGGCGGAGCCTGTTGGGAAAGTATGGTTCCCTCTTTTTTTACGCCCTTGGATTGTATACAGGGATCGATGTGATCTTAACTGTAGGGCCAAAGTTCTATCATCATTTTTTTTTTGTTTTATCTCCGCGATGCTCTATCATTTCAGCTTTTATATCGCGAAGGTCGCGATTGCCCAATCATTTCGGCTATTTTTCGCGGTGCCCAATCATTTCGGCTATTTATTTTATTTTTACTCGCTACTTTTTATTGCGAGTTGCCCAATCATTTCGGCTATTTATTTTATTTTTACTCGCTGTTTTTTATTGCGAGTTGCCCAATCATTTCGGCTATTTATTTTATTCTTACTCGCTGCTTTTTATTGCGAGTTGCCCAATCATTTCGGCTATTTATTTTATTCTTACTCGTTGCTTTTTATTACGAGTTGCCCAATCATTTCGGCTATTTTGCATGCACACATTTTTACTTGCTGCTTTTTATTGCAAGTTGCCCTATCATTTCGGCTATTTCGTATGCATGTGCGGCCTATTGGCTTTTCGTCGTAAACCTGAAATTAGACGTCGATTTCGGCATCAGCACCGCTACAACTGGGATATTGCCGGGAGCGAATCATCATTTGCCTCGTCGAACAAAGGTGGCTTAGCGAACAGGGTTAAGGTCCCGCCGACTAAGGCTTTTGACTTCATGAGCCGTAAGGGTCTCACAAAGGTATTTCTTCCTACAAGTCGTGAGGATCTTGTAGGTGTATTTTCTCCTTAGGATTCGTGAGGATTCCTAAGTGTTCGTTTCCTCTGTAAGTCGTAAGGATCCTACAGGAGGGTTTTCTCCTCATAAATCGAAAGGATTTACAAGGGTTGTTCACCATGCGAACATATCCCCAGTCACGGATGAGACTTGGTTAGGGAAATGCTTATTCGCGCCCATGGATTGTATACAAGGGTCAGTATTGAACCACTTGTAGGGCAATATTGGAAGTTGTGGGGATTGCTTAAGCACAGGTTTAGGTCTCTGTAACTTAAGACTTTCAACTCTTGTGAGCCGTGAGGGTCCCATAAGAGAGTTCTCCTTATGAGTCGTGAGGATCTCGCAAGTGTATTTTCTTCTTAGGAATCGTGGGGATCCCTAAGTGTGTTGCTCCCTTGTGAGTCGTAAGGATCTCATGCGGGTGGTTTCTCCTTACAAGGTCGAGAGGACCCTATAAGTGTCTTTTAACGAGGTTGCGCCCTTTCAGATTTTCACAAACACTCGCCGGTAGCCCTGCTGTTTTTACTCACGGAGCCCTTTCGGGTTTTCATCCATGTCCTTTTTGCTTATGGACATACCGTTTTTTTTATTTTATCTTTATATATTTTTTACGAGGTCACGCCCTTTCGGGTTTTCACGAACACTCGCCGGTAGCCCTGCTGTTTTTACTCACGGAGCCCTTTCGGGTTTTCATCCATGCCCTTTTTGCTTATGGACATACCGTTTTTTTTTATTTTATTTTTATATGTTTTTTTTATATCTTGTCAGCCTAAAAGATACTGCGGTAGTAGTTTAAAGACGTTTCGGTCTGCTATTAGTTTAAGGACATTTCGGTCCGACTTTGAGAAGGCTGGCTACTGCTGATAGAGTTTGAGCTTAACCATAGTATTTCTTTAGGAAGTGACCGTTTATTGGCCTGAAAGGCCTTTCACCGTGCATGTCCATGAGTAGATAGGCCCCACCCTGGTAGACCTTATCTATGATGTATGGGCCTTCATAGTTTAGTTCGAATTTTTCTCGCTTGGCGCGATTGGGAATCATAGGCCTTTTGACCATTAGCATAAGTTCTCCTTGGCGGAATGTCCTCGGTTGGGCCAATCTTTCATATGAGCGCGTCATCTTTGCTTTATAAGCTTCCAGATTTTGCTGTGCTATGAGTCGGGCTTCATCAAGGGCGTCAAGCTCCTCAAGCCAAAGGTGAGCGTTTTCTTCGTCCGTCAGCTCGTAGTGGACTGCCACTCGTAGAGAGGGTAATTCTATCTCGAGAGGGAGTACTGCTTCTGTACCGAATACCAACGCATATGGCGTTGCGTTCGTGGCCGTTTTAAACGTAGTTCGATACGCCCAGAGAGCTTCTTGCAGTCTTTCGTGCCAGTCTTTCTTATTTCGTGACACCGTTTTCTTCATGATCTTCGTCAAGGTCTTGTTGAAGGCCTCAGCTAGACCGTTAGCTCGCGGATTATAAACTGAGGAATATCTCCAGTCTATATTATGCTGTTGCGCGAAGCGACTGATTTTGTGGCTTCTGTAGGCTGGCCCGTTATCGGAGATGATTCGTCTTGGCGTTCCAAACCGATATATGACATGCGTCTTGAAGAAATGGAGGATATTCTCCGTCTTTACTTCCCTCAGCGATACCGCTTCTGCCCACTTAGAGAAGTAGTCAGTCGTCGCTAGGATGAAACGATGTCCTCTAGACGATGCTGGTTCGATGGGGCCAACTATATCAGTCCCCCACATTTCGAATGGCCAGCTAGCCACCGTTGGATGTAGTGGATTCGGATGCTGATGGATGAAGTCCCCATGAATTTGGCATGAGTGGCATTGCTTCGCATGTTCGAGGCAGTCCTGGATCATCGTGGGCTAGTAGTAGCCCATCCGTTTGATCTTCAACTTCA